>CM053791.1:309364792-310654167 GCA_028749045.1 Cupressus sempervirens
TAATAAATAATTATTATCATTAATAATTTAATTATTCATTTTTGGACTTTAATATTTAAATTAAGGATTTTTTATTATTAAACAAATTTGGAAAGTAAACCAATAACTGTAAATTTTGGGAATAATGATTATTTTTAAAATAAACTTGGATTTTACTTGATGATATAGTTATGAAAATTATTTCTACTATTAAAGAAAATTTATTACATCTTTTGATAACTTGAAAACCTTACTTAGTCTAGCAACTAGAAAATGAAAATTGAAACCTTGATTGAAATCAAAAACATTATCAGCTGTTATACTTGGAAATGAAAAATGGAACCTTGGTTGTTATTGAATCTTTGTGTTTTGAAAACCTTAGTTGTTATCTTACTTTGAAAAGACAAAATTTTTAATATGTATGTTTATTGATCTCTTATCTTGTGCTAATGAATTGAACTATGAAAACTATATATAAACTACTTGTTATGATTTTTTGAGTGTTGAGACTCATGTGGACTTGGAAACATTAGCAAATTGACACTAGGGGAATTTTATGATTCAAAAACATTAGTACTTATAATACTTTGAGAAAAAAAAAATGTGAAGCCTAATTGAGATTGAAAACTCTACAAATCGTAATACTTGGAAAACAAAACTAGAACCCTAGTTGTTATTGAATCTTTGTGTCTTGAAAATGAAAATGAAAACATTGAAACCTATAGTGAAAATTAAACTTGCATGTTTTCCAAAACCTAATGATTAATGAAATGTTACTATTGTATATACTATTTGTGATGTCTGTTTATTGATGTGGGGTCTCGGTTGACTTAGTGCTTTGACCAATAAAGATGTTTACTAGAGGCTTTGGAGTTTTATTCTATGATGTCATGATGATGTTTTATACATGATCCTTTATACTTTACCATGGTGATGTATCATGTATGTGTTATGATGAATTTAATTAGATATTTTGATATGCTTTCCAGTTTCTTGTGTGGGACTAAGGTGAATGGTGTGACTTTCCTAATATAACCTTTGAGTCTTTGATCATTTATCCTTGATTGTTTCCTAGTTTCTTGTATAGGACTAAAGTGATTAAATGATCTTTTTTTGTTGATGTCATGTTATAATGTGAATTTTGGTTATGTGTACTTGTTTTGGGATCAGTCATGTTAGGATGATCATATTGGTGGAATATGTGATTATGAACAGTAATATTTTAGTACTATCTAGTTGCTTGTTTATGAACTAATGTGTAGTTTATAGTCATTTTAGATCTTTTTCTTTTTTTGAGCTTAGGGTAGGTTATCTGTATGTCATGTTAGGAAGTGGTTTGCAATGGAGGCCAAGGCCCTAAAGAGGCTGGTAGGTAACCCATTTTAGGTTATTTTAATAAGTGATAACATTTCACTAAATGGATTTAAAATGAATTAATAAGACATTGGTACCATAGAAAGTCAGTAGGGGTCCAGAGTATTAAAAGACTACTAGGGTAACCTTAGAGCTAACTTGTTAGTATACCTTGTCTATATGAAAGGATACTAATGTCTATAGTGGCTGCCAGGGTAACCTTGGTGTCTATATGAAAGGATATTGATGTTTATGTCCTCTACTTAGATCTTGGTTTTGACTTGTGTTGTTGATATCCATATGGGACTTGAGTTTATCTCCTCAGCATAGTGTGAGTGGACCTTTTTGGGTTTCAAGAGGTTGGGTGGTAGTGTATTTTCCTATACCATTGAGATCCAACCGTTGGATGTTGTTGCTAGATGTATCTGTGTAGTTGATCCTTTCTTTTTGACCTTATATTTTTTGTTGGATAATTAAGCATTTCTAATTATTTCCAAGTGTCATCTTATATAATTGTATATTGTTTAAATGGATTTGTACTTGTGATTATTCTTTGACATGTATGTTGTGTTTTGGATTTAGTATTAGTTAAACTTAAATATGACTCAACACCACAAAAACTTAGGAGATGTAATTTATTTATGATGGTTGTTATGCAAGTGAGTTAATGCTTTTGCTATATTTTATCTCTTTCTATTATTTCTTTTGCTATATTAAATATGTTTTTGTTTATTTATTTTTAGAAAAAGCATGTTTGGAAAACTTACTGAACATTTCGGTTAATTTTGTTGGAAGATTGGGAGATTCTTGGAAGATTGGTTGGATGCATGAATGCTGATGATATTCTTATGGGGGAGTACTACTATTATGATATGTTACCTTCATGAAACAGTTTGTCATTGATGTCAACAATGTAGTTTTCTGTGGTATCTGATATAAAAACAATGTAAAGGTCAAGTTGGTATAGATGACTAGTTGAGCATTATAACCACCTAAGCTTATGGGAGGTACTTCTGAATATCTAGTATATGCAATTAATGTTGGAAGAAGAAAGGATAAATATAGAAGAAGTTATGTAAGTTTTGGTGATGTCTGTTCTAAGATAGAGTTTACATATGTGAGGCCTCACCCTGGTCCATCATAGCATATCATAACAATTTTTTTTATTTTAGATACTTTTTCATAGCTTAGCATAGTAGTTTATTTGCATTT
Source organism: Cupressus sempervirens (assembly GCA_028749045.1). Classification (NCBI taxonomy): domain Eukaryota; kingdom Viridiplantae; phylum Streptophyta; class Pinopsida; order Cupressales; family Cupressaceae; genus Cupressus; species Cupressus sempervirens. The sequence goes on from CM053791.1 coordinate 309,367,337, forward strand.
TAGATACTTTATATTTTTCATTGTAGATACTTTATATTTGAGACCTCATTATAAGTTGGACTATTTTGGACTATTACTTAGACTATTTGATACTATGGGACACTTTATTTTATGGTAATCATTTATGATGTTAGAACTTATTTATGATGCTTGATGATTAGTTACATTCACGTACTTGGTTGGTTATTTTATTAATGAGTAGGAAATTATGTTTGAATATAAATGTTAGATGGATTGTATATATTTATGAAAGTCATGAAATGTGCAAAATGTTCATGTCATGTTTACTTCGATAATGATTGTATTATATATGCACAATGGTTAGAAATGAAAAAAAAAAGTTATTCAATTGAGAAATTTCTTATATTTTGATTCAATTATGAATATAGAATTGATTGAGGATTTATATATGCATATGTTTTATTTATCTTCAACTACTGATATGTGGTTTGCATGTGCAGGAAATATCCATGGTAAAATGGAGAACCAAGACTATACCCTTGTATTAATTGAGATTGCCAAGGTTAGATCTAATGAAGAGATCTTAACCTCGTTGTTAAGTATTTTACTTTGTGAACATAATGTGAATGGATGTTTTAAATTAGATTTCTTTTTGTAAAAATTGATTTGCCACTCGTAATGTTAAATGTATATTTATAGTGTCACTTGACACTTGTGTTGTTATGTGTTTAGTGGCAAGTTAGTTTGAGTCATTGGAAAAAGACTCCCAACCTTATTCCTAACTAGTTAGAAATGTTTAAGTTCTCATTCCCTTGCATAAAATATCTTATGAAGGTTTTAATTAAATTAAATTTCGGATTTCAAGTTTAGGGTGACTTTAGAGGGCTTTGTTTGAGTCTTAGAGTGTTCTTTTAGTGAAATTAAGTTACATACATGTTAGTACTATATGTTAGGGCTTTAATTTTGGCTTTATTGGAGTTAAAATCTCTTTTCTAACACTTGTAAAATCCCATTTCTTAAGTATTGCGAAAATGGAAGAAGTCTTACCCAAAATTCCCATCTTATCTTCAATGAGTTGATAATTCCAACCAAATAGGGAAACTTAGGTGGAGTTAAAGTGTTTGTTCTCTTTCATGATGGAGAAAAATTAGGAATGTTTTTTTTTAGAGAGAAATTGGAAAATAGAGTTGGCATTCATCTACTCTCTAGTTTGAGAGATTTTTGTTTTTGGAGATTGAATCAAGGAAGGATAGAGGGCTCTTCTTAAATCAAGTCGTTTACCATAGCTTGGAGAAAGGTTGGAGATTTTTCCATGTTTTGAAAATTATGTGTTGTATTGTTTTTTTTTTTGAATAAAAAATGTGTAAATTTTGCTACAGATGAATATGTGTGATGTTTGTTGTTCCTGTTGTATTGCTGGGTGTGGATGAATTTCTATTGCCTTATTTTCATTTGATTTTGAGACTGTGATGTCATGGGTGTGGAAGGACATCACTCACTTTTGGGAGGGAAGAAGTGGCCTTTGGGTGAAGGGGTTAGTTTGGCCTATCCCTTGAGTGCAGAGTCTCTTCCCTGGAAGAAAGAGCTATAAGCATGTAGTATGGGCTAAATGTGCCAGTACTTTGTTATGCACTTTGGGGGTGATAAGGGGAAAATTTTGTGAGAGTTGGTATTTAATTTGTATGCCTTGTGAAGGCATATTTGGTTTTCTATATTTTGTTCCTCCTCAGGGTTTTAGGCACACCTTCACCCATTCCATTGGTTCCTTTGGTAACCTATTGTATAAGCTCAAAAAGGGTGTTAATGTTGTATCCTATTTTGATGATTTATATGTGTATGCTTAGTTGTTACTCGGTTGGTCTTGGTTCTCCAAGCTTGGTGGGTGGTCTCTTAGAGACCTAGGCTAGGAGGTGAGCTCTCCATGGTATATAAGGTTGTTTTGTATAGGTTTTCTGAAAGGATATGTGTTAAAGAAAAGCTTAGAGGGATTTTCACTTTCTGTTGAAGATTTGAAGATGATTTATTTGTGCACATTTTTAAAAGTTATGAAATGTAAAACATTAGAAGTAGATCTTCATGTAATTTGTAAATTAATGTAAGGATCCAATTATGATTGTAATATTTGAAAGAAGTTTTCAATACTGTGTGTGTGTGTGTGTGTGTGTATATAGTTTTAAATATTTCTTAAATTGTTTCCAAGAAATAAAATTGAATATTATTAATATTGAATGTTTGTATGTATGTGTGTGTGTGTGTGTATCTTGTTCGAGAAAATTCAGGCATGAAAACATTATTCTGGTAAACTTGTGATATCTCTTAAAAAAGTTGATAGCTTAAGGATCGAGGTTGACAACATGGAGAAGACGTGTTGGTGATGATGTGGCTAAACTCATTCATCATAATATTGCATGTATACAAAGTAATTGAAGTTGTAAGGCAGAAGATTAATGTTATCGCTAAGTGTAACATGTTCTTAATGTGGTCCTATAATAATTAAATGAGAAGGCCTAATAGCCAACTCAAGAAATTATTTTATGAGCTCATTATAAATGAAGGACATTTTCCTTTGTCATGGTGTGTGAATATATGACTTTATGATTGATGATAACCAGCAAATAATACATAATACAAAATTGAGTAGAGTGGCACAAAAGTGAAGGAAACTTCATTGCCCAGGTTTTGTTGAGTGATCTAAGGTTCATGACTTGGTCTATAAGGTATGACAGTGATTGGTTTAGTTGACAAGACATACGAAAGAGAAAAAGAAAGAAGATAATAGTAAATTCCTTGCTTGAGTAGTGAGCTCTTCTTGTAGTTGAAATTGCATGTTTGGATAGTGGGCTCTTCTTACATACATTATACCACAACACCTAACAAGGTTGGAATCTCCTAACAAGGATTCAAAGTCTCCTAATAGGGAATCATTTTACTAAATGTTGTAATAGACTCCTAACAGGACCCATCCTATAACAAGGAATGTTTATATTAGTACATCATCTTGTGGGCATCTTTCCCACTAGGGTTTTCCCTCTGATCAAGGGTTTCTCTAGTAAACATATCTGGTGTAATTTTCTATGAGCATTTTATTATGGTTTCTATTTTCTTTGGTTGAATGGTTAAGTTTGTTTAAAGAAGATAAATGTTTTAATTGTTGGATAACTGATTTATCCCCCCTCTCAATTATCTTGGTGGACAATTGTTTCTAAACATTGGTAGTAGAGAATTAGGTCACTAAAGATAAAGTTTAACAAATTTGGGAGATCCATGGTGAACATGTTTAGGAATTGATGGTCCCAAGTTTTATGGAACAAGTTATGATAGCTAGAAGGAAAAGATGAAGACACATTTGTTGTGTATGGGTCTGAGATATTGGATCTTGACAAAATCAATGAAGACAATCATTGATGAAAAAGATTTGGAAATTTGCACCAAGGCAGAAAGAGATCTTTTCATGCATGACATGAGAGCTAGAGAAGCACTATTGATTGCACTTACTAAAATTGAGTACAATTAGGTAAAATCACTCGCTACTTCAAATTTGATTTGGAAAGTTTTGGAAAATAGTTTTGAAGGTGATGCACATTCTAAGAAGTTGAGGGTACAAAGTTGGATTTCTACATTTCAAGATGCTAAAATGATAGAAGATGAATCTGTAAGAATGTATATAGGTAGGATATTAGAAATTACTACAGGTATTAAAGCTTAAAGAGGAACCAAAGAAGATGATGAGGTTATATGGAAGATATTGAAGACTCTTACAACACCATTTAAGTCAGCATTTTAGATGATATAGTTTTTGATATCATGTACCAAAGATTTCACAAAGGACACATTTTTTGGAAGATGAGAAGTAGTTGAGAATGAACAAGGAGCACAAGAGCTACATGAGATTTTTCTAGTAGCAGTAGATCTAAAGAAGACAAAAAGATTGAAGAAGGAGTAGCCCTTTTGGTAAGAAGAAAGAAAGGAGGTAAGAAAATTTTTAAATGTTGGACTTGTGATGAATATGTTCATTATGCATCTAAGTGTCCTAAAAGGGAGAAAAAGTATAAGGGATATCATAAGCCTGAGAAAGATAGACAATGATTGTATGCAAATGAATATAATGATTGTAATGAACAAGCATTAAGTGCTGGTGATAATGAAATTGGATTTGCAACAATTAAAGAAAGTCCAAAGAAGGTAGCTCTAGCATTATAGGTTGAGAATAAAACTAATTGGATAATTGATAGTGGTTGTTCACATCATATGACTAGTGACACGAACAAATTTGTTGATTTCAAAAGTCAGGATGGAGGAATTGTCAAAGTTGGAAACAATGCAACATGTCAAGTTAAAGGTATTAGATCTATAACTCTTGATGGTAAAACTAACAATGAGGATGTATACTGTTGATGGTTTAAAGCACAATATTTTGAGTGTTGGAAAACTAGTAGACAAAGGTTATTAGTTGAAGTTCATAGAAAAGACATGCATGATCAAAGATAAAGATGGAAAGGTAACTGGAATAGAAACAATATCTAGAGGTAAGGCATTTTAGTTGTATCCTATTGAATTGGCATGTTTGGTTGCAAAGGTAGATGATAGTTGGCTATGGCATAAGATATTTTGTCATATAAGCTTTGCCAGTATTGTGAGGACTAGTAGAATGTTTGCAGTTAGAGATTTGCTGAAGCTTGTAAAGCCTACTAACACAATTTGGAAGGAATGTGTTTTGGCAAAGCATAATAGTAATTCTTTTCCCAATAAGAAGTTTACTACTATAGAAAAGTTGGAGATTGTACACATAGATCTCAATGATCCTACAAAGACTAAAGGATTCTATGGTGAAAGGTATTTTATGATTCTAGTTGACGATTTTTCTAGAATGATGTGGGTTGCATTTCTTAAAGAGAAATATAAGGCATTTGACAAGTTTAAGATATTCAAGAATAGAGTTGAGAATGAATCCGGTATGAAGATTAAATGTTTGAGATTAGATAGAGGAGGAGAATTTACTTCAAATGAGTATAACACATTTTGTAAAGAAAATGGAATTAAAAGACAACTATTAGCTCTGAGAATCCTTGAATAGAATGGCATTGCAGAGAGAAGAAAAAAATTAATTACAGAAGCTGCAAGAGCTATATTAGCAAAGAATGATGTATCCAAGACATTTTAGAGAGATGTTATGAATACAACAGTCTACACTATGAGTAGAGTGCAAGTTAGGAAGGACACAAGCAAGACACCTTATGAATTGTGGTTTGGACAAATTAACATTGGTAAGTTTTATGCTAGAAGTGATGAAAGCACATTTCTTGGTTATTCATTGAAAATCAAGGCCTATAGATGTTATAATTAGAGAACTAAGACTATTATGGAAAGTGGACATGTGAGAATTAATGAGAAATTTAGAATACAAGAGAGGATAGTTGATTACAATTCAGATGATGATGTTGTTAATAAGCCAAGGAGTGATAAGGTATTTCTTGAAACTAACAATGATTTGTAGGATGAAGGAGAGCCAAGACAAGAACAAAGCTCAGAATTTTCAGTAAAATCAAGAGTTTAGATAACAACTCCTACTTCAAGAAAGAATATGATAAAGAATCACCCATTCGAATAGATCATCAAAAGCAAAGATAAAAGTATGATGACAAGAGGTAGAGTAAATAAAGAACTATGTTTAATAGCTCAAGTTGAGCCTAAGAATGTAGATGAAGCATGTAAAGATGACTTCTAGAAGAAAGCTTTGAAAGAGGAATTGGATTAGATAGAAAATAATGAGACATGGGAATTGGTCCCTAGACTAGTAGACAAGAATGTGATAATAACTAAATGGAATGTATTCAGGAACAAGATCAATGACCAAGGAGAAGTTGTAAGAAACAAAGTAAGATTGGTATTTAGAGGTTTCTCATAGTAAGAATGTGGTGGCACTCAAAATTGCATCCTGTTTTGAGTGCCTATTCCAAATTTTGAGTTACTTTGAGCCCCTATAAATGCTTTTCATGCTTGTGTACCCGGATGTGGAAATAAGGCCTAAATGGTGTTTTATGTTTCTAACACCCTTCATTTATCCTGCACATATGTTTCATAATGTTAAATTGATATCCCGAGCCATTTAGCAAAGTTCTTTTTCGAGTGGTTCTCAGTTCTGCATTTCCTACCTGAGTGTCAAACAACAACATAGAGCCATGTTTGCATTTGAATATCTTTTACCCGATTATGTTTCATGACCCGTCACTTTGAGAAAGTTTAGTATTCATATCAAAGAACCTATATTTCAAGTTCCAAGATATTTTGAATCCGTTTGACTAGGTTTTGAACCCCTCAAAGGTTGTCAATTATCATTATTGTGAATTTGCATATTGTTCATAATTCCAGGTAGCCCTGTTTGACAGACTATAACTTTTGACCAGTTGACCCAAGTGAGAAAATTCCTTTTGAATCATATTCTAGGGGTCAAAGACTTGCCACGTTCTAGATTTGAAGTCATGATGAATTTGTTTGAGTAGTTTTCAAATGCGATTCCATTTGCAAAAAAAATTACCTTACTAATGTTCACTGTCCTGCAATTCCAAGTAGATAACTTCAAACCTTCACCAAATGCGCCCCATGATTATTCATGAGTCCAAATAATAGAAGTACATTCCCATCATAACAAAGTATCAATGCCCCAGTTTTCAGAATCTCAAGTGCCCATTTGCCCAGTTTTCAGAGCTCAAACAAAATGCAATTTCCATCTTTTTGATATGCTTATTTGCAGGCAGTTTGAAGTAGGCATGTTCAGAGGTTGATATCTTTTGACCTTGATATTGTCATACAATGAGATTTTGCAGGCCCATACAACATGTTAGGGAGATGATATATCCATAGTTTCAAAGCTCTATCAGATGTTTAAATCAGTTTTTAAAGGCAAGCAACAGGCCTCCTGACACAATTTTCTCATTGGCACGAAAATGTTTTAAAATGAGTTTTCAGTGATCAAATTTGATGCCAGTTAGTTTGAGGATATCAGTGGATCAATTCCAGGAATTAGTTGTCCAAAAAAGATATTTAATTTTAGCCGAACCCACTTTGGGGTCCGACTGATTTCATCAGCTGACAAAGATTGTGTGTAAATCAAAGATTTTAAGGAGGAAATGATAATGAATTAATTGATTGCAATGTTTCATCATATGTATTGACATCTAGTGTGATCTCCATGCGCATAAGGAGATAGTCCACATGCAGGAAACATTTATGGCATCAATGGGAGCCTCAAAAAAAATATATGCTACAGTTTAGAGGACACACCTCGTGATGACTGGATATGGAGGACACACTAGATAAGGGGATGAAATCCAGGGCATAGGACATAGACAAAGGGGAGCAGATTGCATCTTTTCAAAAGAGAATCTGCATTGCTTAGTGTTGGGAAAGCATGTGCAGATGTCATTATATCAATACAATGGGGAGGCGTTGAGAAATGGTTATGACTGCATAAACCATCAACCATATATATGAGGAGCTTTCTGTTTGGAAGTAGAGGTCATTGCATTAAGACAAGGGCTTAAAGGCTTCAAAGGTAGGCCGCCCATACATCCAAAGAGGTTTTCACGACATTGAGGATTTGTACCAGGTTCAAAAGGCAATCACCATTCACATTTTTGCAAAGAAGAAGATTGTTTGTTGAAGGGGACGTCTGTAATAAAGGGCAAAATAGTGTTGTTTTTTGCAGACAGGGAATCTTGGTTTTAGCCCCACGTCTAAGAAGTTTGTAAAGATAGAGATCCACAATTTTTGGCAAAGTGGACGGTAGGGTGAGGCATTCAGACCAGATCCGTACATGGAGGAAGGCTCTCAGCGATGAAGGACAGAGCAGGGCCATTCACATTTGAAGGTAAGGCCACCATATAAAGAGCCGTAGCCAATGGAGTCTCATGTCTCCACATTTTTTGGTAGTGGCTGCTCGACCTTTATCCCACATGCACGGGATATCAGGTCTTATTATGTTTTAAAACAAAGGAAGCTCAAAGGTTGGGTTGTCTTAGGAGACACACATGTTGACTGTCGCCTAGTATTGGAGGGGCCTAGTTTGACCGTATGCTATCATATTATCGTGGGAGGTGTTTTGTGGTACCCCGACCCTGTGACATTGTCGTATGGTCGAGGAACAAAGTTGCGAGGCTTACAATCTTATGCTAGTCGTAAGATCGTAAGAAGATGTTCATTCATGTGTGATGATATGACGGGGGTCTTGTTACCGTAAGGTCATATATTGATTTTCGTGCCCCTTCGATACTATGACGGGACCCTTGTCGAGTAGTCGTAAAACCAAAATTTTTGCCATGCGATAATACGAAATTGCAAAATTGCCCTTTGTCGTATGGTCAAAAGCGAGATTTGGAGGCTCTCCTATATTACAAAATTATTCTCATCTTATCATCAGAAGGCTAAGATTTAAATGGTAAGATAATACAATGAGTTCATATTTTCAAATGTTATGAAGAAGAACATGGGGCCCGCCAGATATGATATCCAATGAAGAGGCGACATGTGGCAGATAAGAGAGAGGAAAATGATTTGCAAAATTAGATCTCAGAGGACTTCAGCATTCAGATTATAAATTTGATATGATTTGAAATATTTATGAGTTTTATATAGTTTAGACTATATTAAGTTTTTAACTTTTTCAAAATTTAATGACCTTGTTTCAGTCTGGGAGTCAGAATTTCATAATGCTCTCTAGGGCCTGGTTTTGATCAAAAATATGGAGTGTGATATACCGTCGGAACCAGGAGAAGATGAACTCTCCATTTCTATAGTCAAAATTTGCACATCTATCAGCAGGAACCAGCTACATGAGTTTTTTTGATTTCAGGATCTTCATGGTGAAAGGTGGAAATTTAATGTTGCAGATGAAATTGTAATCAAATATAGAGATATTTTCATCATTCTTAACTTCTCTAGCAAGTTTCAAAGTGATTTGATGGTTTTAAAGGCAGTTGGAGCAGTTATGGTTTTTTATAACAGAGCAATTTGATTTTCACGGCAGATGAATTGAAACAAGTTGAAATCAGATTTCAGGGGCCTTAGTACTGATTGTGATGATCTTCTAATATTTTCTCCATGAGATATTTGCATATTAAAAGTGGAATTATATAAGATATTTTGTCATCATTTATGATTTTCAAAGTGCAGGTAGATGAAGGATGATCAGTTTTAGCAACTCCAAATGAAGGCATTCTCAGTGGAACAGATGTCAATGATAGATCATTCTTCTAGAGAGATCTTCTTTCCTATATATCTCCCTTTTCTACTCTTTGTACAGGTTCCAATTCTTTGAAGATTTTGGGTGGATTGTGAGACCACAAGTCTGGTTCCAATTTCTTGAGTTTTCACACAGTTGTGATACCAGTTTTCTCATTTTTTTCTTGTTATGAACAACATGTTGTATTCCTTTTGAAGTACAAATATATTACACAGTCACTTCTATGTGTATCTTTTGAATTTTTGTATGCAGATGATGTATTATTTTCAATGAAATTAATGCAAAGAGTTTAACCTTATTAGTTTCATTTTGATTCTCATCTCTTGCTTCTGTTATTTGCAATGTTCTGTGCTTAAGAACCAAGGTCTTGAACTTAGTTTCAATCATTTAAGGTTGTATGTCATGATAAACTTGCTGTTGGAACAAAGAATCCAAGTAAGTGCTTGTTTACATTGACAGGATTGTGGGTTACATGAGGAGGATATCATCATAAGTATGAGAGTTGTTATGAAGACCGATGTCTATTTGCAAGTCAAATAGATAGATCGTATGCCTAAATATGTTAGCATGTTTTAGGTATCCATCTATATGTTGAAGATTTAGTTGATGCCCAATGGATAAGGGACTGGTCAGCTTGAAGGATACATGTTCTCTGTTGTTGCATACCTAGGCATGCTGAGAAACCAAATCAAAATGAATATCAATTTCCCATTTTACATTTTGAAGAACTAGAATTGTAGGTCATCGCTTATTTGTGGTTTCTTTCCTTGGTTATAATTAGCTGCTATAACCAGGAGATTTACCAACAAATTGAAGAAGAATATTGACCATATCTACTATAGAGGGTAGTCTTGCAGTGAAGTATCAAGATAAATTAGACAAATCCCTCAGGTTTGCCCACCTTGGCTTTGCAGAGCCTAAATTGAAGTGAGTCCTGATATGACTCTATTAATTGGCCCAAAACTTAGACAAAGCCTTTCCGAGTATAGGATTTAGCTCATCCTTAGGCTTGTCCCTGGTCTTTGTTTCTTGGTATCAGGTTTAAATCTACCTAGTATGTTCTTTACCAAAAAGAACTGCAACATATTGTTTTAGCTAGTCAGCATGTTCAAGTTTTCAGTGATTTGATGGGTGACTATGAGATTGCTCATGAGGATGTATACATGAAATTATTTGTTCAGACTCTAGAGGGTGATGCTAGAGACTGGTTTTACTTTTTGCCGGCTTGTTCTATTTCATCTTGGAGTGAGTTGTATTCAGCCTTCATGGAGCAATTTGGTGAGAGGGTGAACTTATCTGATTCATTTGATAAGTTTTTAAAGATTCGTATTGAGGAAAGTGAACTTGTTCCTCAATTCAATATTAGATTTGCAAAAGTTTTGAATGAGATCCATTAGAAATGTAGACCGAAAGATAAGGTATCTTTAGCTGTATACTTCGATGCATTTGATAAGAAAATGAATTACCGGTTAAGGGATAAAGAACCTCAGACTTTATACCAAGCCTTTATCATTGCTATGGATATTGAGAATAATTTAAAGTATGGACTTACTAGGAGTCATTTTTCTAAGGCAGCTTGCTTGTATAATGAAGACAAAATTAAGGAGCAATATTATGTTGAGTGTTCAAATACAGTTCAGAATGTCAACTCCCTTGTTGTAATGTATAATCAAATTGAATGTTCAAATCAGAGCATGTGTGAAGAAAAGAATACGCCTATTGCAAATCAAGATGCATGTGTTTGTGATAATCCAGCAGTGGGTGTTGAGGTTGATTCACTTGACAAGTTATGTGTAGAAAATTTAATTTCAGTTGTTTCTTCTCTAGTGGATGATTTGCCTTGTCTTGAGAATGAAATCAATTATGATGTTGCAAGGCATCCATCTTTGTGTTATGTTGGTGAAGAAGCTAAAATTTGTGTTTCAAGTGATGCAAACATGGTTTCTGATTTGGTATATGATGAAGAAGTGTCATATGAAGATGAAGAATGTGAATCAAGACTATCTCAGTCACAGAGAGAAGAATAGAATGATAAAGGTGATATAGAAGAGAATGAGGATAGTGATGATGAGATGTCTTTATGTGAGTTAGATGCAACAGAAGAAAAAGAAAGCAATGATGGAATAGAAGTGTCATATGAAAGTGAAGATATGATTTTCTTTTTCGAATCTAACAGTGAAGATGCATCTCAGTCTTCACACTGTACAAATCAGTTAGTCAATGAAGAATTTGAAAATGATTTTTCTTCCAGCTATGAAGATAAGGAAATGGTGAATTTAATTGATAGTAATTTTGATTCTATTTCTTCTTCAGATGCTGAGAGTTCTCATGAAAATGAAACTAGTAATGGTTTCAAGATTTATACTAATCCTTTATATGATGGAGGCTTTGATGATGATCAACCTGTCTTATGTCAAGATGTTCAAAAAGGATTCCTCCATGGAATAATCAATCTGCTGTTTGAGGAAGACACAGAGGTTTCAGATTTAGTAGAAGATGATTTTAATGCTGATACACTGTCATATTGCTGTGACAAGTTAGACTGTGCTTCTTCCATTGATGACAATAATTATTCTAATGATGTAGCATTTTGTGAGTTTGAAGATGAGGTGCCTGATGAGGTTGCCTTTGAAGATGAATCAGCACTTTGTGATGAGTTTAATAATGTTTCACATGAGGTAAGAGATAATCAGTGTTTCAGTTGTCATGATGATGGTTAGGTGTTAGATGAAGTTATTATTGAAGATCTATTGACACTTTTCTTGAAGATTTATAATGAATATTTTAATGTGGCTAATTTGTTTGCTGATTATGAAGAATCAGAAAAGAGCCCTAGATTAAGTCCAATAATTGACATGAATGACATTGGTGATAGTGAATCTGGATATTCATTTGAATGTCAACCAACTGTACATGGAGATACACAGTTTCAAGGTGTGTCTAAAATTTCTCCTGAAATTTATAGAATGCATAATTCATCTATAGAAGAGAGTTATCAATTTGATCCTGGTATATATGAGCATGCTAATCCCTATTTTCATAGTGAGCATTATATTAAAGAAGTCCCTAGTATACGCTATGAAAGGCAGGAATGTTATTTAGTTTTACCAGCTGAGATAGTTAAGGATTTTACTATAATTGGTAAGACTAATGAGAGTTTCAGCGTACCTAAGAGAAATATAAATGAAAATCAAATTTTTGATAGAGGTAAGAAGTTTGTAGAAGTTGGGGTGGCCCGAGGTCACCTTCTTGCACAAATAAGGTAGTTTTCCTTGTTTTCAAAATTTTGTTCGGAAATTCTTTTTTGAGTGGTCTGCTTCAGCGAGAGATCTAAATCCTTGCCATGCCCGCAAGGGGTATGCATCCCCAGATAGAGCCACTGGTGGCACTCAAAATTGCATCCCGTTTTGAGTGCCTATTCCAAATTTTGAGTTACTTTGAGCCCCTATAAATGCTTTTCATGCTTGTGTACCCGGATGTGGAAATAAGGTCTAAATGGTGTTTTATGTTTCTAACACCCTTCATTTAACCTACACATATGTTTCGTAATGTTAAATTGATATCCCGAGCCATTAATCAAAGTTCCTTTTTGAGTGGTTCTCAGTTCTGCATTTCCTGCCTGAGTGTCAAACAACGACATAGAGCCATGTTTGTATTTGAATATCTTTTAACCAATTATGTTTCATGAACTGTCACTTTGAGGAAGTTTAGTATGCATATCAAGGAACCTATGTTTCAAGTTTCAAGATATTTTGAATCCATTTGACTAGGTTTTGAACCCCTCAAAGTTGGTCAGTTATCATTATTGTGAATTTGCATATTGTTCATAATTCCAGGTAGCCCTGTTTGATAGACTATAACTTTTGGCTAGTTGACCCAAGTGAGAAAATTCCTTTTGCATCATATTCTAGGGGTCAAAGAATTGCTATGTTCTAGACTTGAAGTCATGACGAATTCATTTGAGTAGTTTTCAAACGCGATTCCATTTGCAGAAAACATTACCTTACTAATGTTCACTGTCCTGCAATTCCAAGTAGCTAACTTCAGACCTTCGCCAAATTGGCCTTGTGATTCATCATGAGCCCAACTCATAGAAGTACATTCCCCTCATAAAAAAATATCAATGCCCAAGTTTTTAGAATCTCAAGTGTGCGTTTGCCTAGTTTTCAGAGCTCAAGCCAAATGCAATTTCCATCTTTTTGATATGTTTATCTGCAGGCAGTTTGAAGTAGGCATGTTCGGAGGTTGATATCTTTTGACCCTGATATTTTCATGCAATGAGATTTTGTAGACCTATAGAGAATGTTAGAGAGATGATATATCCAGAGTTTTAGAGCTCTGTCAGATGTTTAAATTAGTTTTTAAAGGCAAGAAACAAGCCTCCTGACACAATTTTCTCATTGGCGCGGAAATGTTTTAAAATGAGTTTTTAGTGATCAAATTTGATGCCAGTCAGTTTGAGGATATCAGTGGATCAATTCCAGGAATTAGTTGTCCGAAAACAAAATTTTATTTTAGCCGGATCCACTTTGGGGTCCGACTGATTTCATCAGCTGACAAAGATTGTGTGTAAATCAAAGATTTTGAGGAGGAAATGATAATGAATTAATTGATTGCAATGTTTCATCATATGTATTGACATCCAGTGTGATCTCCATGTGCATAAGGCAATAGTCCACATGCAGGAAACATTTATGGCATCAATGGGAGCCTCAAAAGACATATATGCTACAGTTTAGAGGACACACCTCGTGATGACTAGATATGGAGGACACACTGGATAAGGGGATGACATCCAGGGCATAGGCCACAGACAAAGGGGAGCAGATTGCATCTTTTCAAAAGAGAATCCACATTGCTTAGTGTTGGGAAAGCATGTGCAGATGTCATTATATTAATACAATGGGGAGGCGTTGAGAAATGGTTATGACTGCATAAACCATCAACCATATATATGAGGAGCTTTCTATTTGGAGGCAGAGGTCACTGCATTAAGACAAGAGCTTAACAGCTTCAAAGGCAGGCCACCCATACATCCAAAGAGGTTTTCACAAGATTGAGGATTTGTAGCAGGTTTAAAAGGCAATCACCATTCACATTTTTGCAAAGAAGAAGATTGTTTGTTGAAGGGGACGTCTGCAACAAGGGGTAAATCAGTGTTGTTTTTTGCAGACAGGGAATCTTGTTTTTAGCCCCACGTCTAAGAAGCTTGCAAAGACAGAGATCCACATTTTTGGTAGAGGGGACGGCAGGGTGAGGCATTCAGACAAGAACCGTACATGGAGGAAGGCTCTCAGTGATGAAGGATAGAGCAGGCCCATTCACATTTGAAGGTAAGGCCACCATATAAAGAGCCGTAGCAGATGGAGTCTCATGTCTCCACATTTTTTGGCAGTGGCTACCAGACCTTTATACCACATGCACAGGATATCAGGTCTTATTATGTTTTAAAAGAAAGGAAGCTCAAAGGTTGGGTTGTCTTAGGAGACACACATGTTGATTGTCGCCTAGTATTGGAGGGGCCTAGTTTGACCGTATGCTGTCATATTATCGTGGGAGGTGTTTTGTGGTACCCCAACCCTACGACATTGTCGTATGGTCGAGGAACGAAGTTGCGAGGCTTACGATCTGACGCTAGTTGTAAGATCGTAAGAAGATGTTCATTCATGTGCGATGATACGATGGGGGTCTCACTATCATAAGGTCGTATATTGATTTTCGTGCCCCTTCGATATTACGACGAGACCCTTGTTGAGTAGTCGTAAAACCAACATTTTCCCATGCGATAATACGAAATTGTGAAATTTCCCTTTGTCATATGGTCGGGAGCCAGATTTGGAGGCTCTCCGATATTACGAAATTATTCTCATCATATCATTAGAAGGCTAAGATTTAAACAGTAAGATAATAGGACGAGTTCATATTTTCAAATGTTATGAAGAAGAACATGGGGCCCACCAGATATGATATCCAATGAAGAGGCGACATGTGGTAGATAAGAGAGAGGAAACTGATTTTCAAAATTAGATCTCAGAGGATTTCAGCATTCAGATTATAAATTTGATATGATTTGAAATATTTATGAGTTTTATATAGTTCAGACTATATTAACTTTTTAAATTTTTCAAATTTTAATGACCCTATTTTAGTCTGGGAGTTAGAATTTCATAATGCTTTCTGGGGCCTATTTTTGATAAAAAATATGGAGTGTGATATACCGTTAGAACCGGGAGAAGATGAACTCTCTATTTCTATAGTCAGAATTTGCACAGGTATCAGCAAGAACCAGCTATATGAGCTTTTCTGATTTTAGGATCTTCATGCTGAAAGGTGGAAATTTAATGTTGCAGATGAAATTGCAACCAAATATAAAGATATTTTCATCATTCTTAACTTCTCCAACAAGTTTCAAAGTGATTTGATGGTTTTAAAGGCAGTTGGAGCAGTTATAGTTTTTGATAACAAAGCAATTTGATTTTCACGACAGATGAATTGAAACAAGTTGAAATCAGATTTCAGGGGCCTTAGTACTGATTGTGATGATCTTCTGATATTTTCTCCATGAGATATTTGCATATTAAAAGTGGAATTATATAATATATTTTGTCATCATTTATGATTTTCAAAGTGCAGGCAGATGAAGGATGATCAGTTTCAGGAACTCCAAATGAAGACATTCTCAGTGGAACAGATGTCAACGGCAGATCATTCTTCTAGAGAGATCTTCTTTCCTATATATCTCCCTTTTCTACTCTTTGTACAGGTTCCAATTCTTTGAAGACTTTGGGTGGATTGTGAGACCTCAAGTCTGGTTCCAATTTCCTGAGTTTTCACACAGTTGTGATACTAGTTTTCTCATTGTTTTCCTGTTATGAACAACATGTTGTATTCCTTTTGAAGTACAAATATATTACACAGTCACTTCTTTGTGTATCTTTTGAATTTTTGTATGCAAATGATGTATTATTTTCAATGAAATTAATGCAAAGAGTTTAACCTTATTAGTTTCATTCTGATTCTCATCTCCTGCTTCTGTTATTTGCAATGTTCTATGCTTAAAAACCAAGGTCTTGAACTTAGTTGCAATCATTTAAGGTTGTATGTCATGATAAACTTGCTATTGGAACAAAGAATCCAAGTAAGTGCTTGTTTACATTGATAGGATTGTGGGTTACATGAGGAGGATATCATCATAAGTACGAGAGTTGTTATGAAGATTGATGTCTATTTGCAAGTCAAATAGATAGATCATATGCCTGAATATGTGAGCATGTTTTAAGTATCCATCTGTATGTTGAAGATTTAGTTGATGCCTAATGGATAAGGGACTGTGAGCTTGAAGGATACATGTTCTCTATTATTGGATACCTAGTTATGCTGAGAAACCAAATCAAAATGAATATCAATTTCCCATTTTATATTTTGAAGAACTAGAATTGTAGGTCATGGCTTATTTGTGGCTTCTTTCCTTTGTTATAATTAGCTGCTGTAATCAGGAGATTTACCATCAAATTGAAGAAGAATATTGACCATATCTGCTATAGAGGGTAGTCTTGTAGTGAAGTATAAAGATAAATCAAACAAATCCCTCAGGTTTTTGCACCTTGACTTTGCAGAGCCTAAAGTGAAGTGAGTCCTGATATGACTCTGTTAATTTGCCCAGAACTTAGATAAAGCCTTTATGAATATAGGATTTAGCTCATCCTTAGGCTTTTCCCTGGTCTTTGTTTCTTGGTATCAGGTTTAAATCTAGTTGGTATGTTCTTTACCAAAAAGAACTCCAACAGAATGAAAGGAATATGAGAAGACTTATGCTCCAATGGCAAGAATAGAAGTAGTAAGATTATTCTTAGCCTATGTAGCACAAAAGAAATTCAAAGTATATCAGATGGATGTCAAGTCAGAATTTCTGAATGAAGAATTCAAAGAAGAGGTATACATTAAGTAGCTTGATGGATGCCCTTTGGTAGATGGCAAGGACATAGTATGCATATTAAGGAAAGCATTGTACAAATTGAAGCAAGCACCCAAAACATGGTATGCAAGGTTGGACAAGCATTTGACAAAACCTAGATTTAGTAAAGGCATGGCAGATATTAATTTGTATTGGAAAGAAATTGATGATGGTTTGATGATTTGGGTAATATTTGTTGATGACATTATATTTGGAAGAAATGATGAAGAAAGTAAGAAGTTTCAAAAAGAAATGAAGAAAGAATTTGAAATGAGTATGATAGGAGAGATGAAATATTTCCTAGGATTGAAGATTGTACAAAATAAAGAAGGAATCTTTCTTTCACAAACTCAGTACTTTAAGGATAAAGGTTTGGTTTAGAAACATGTAAACTTGTTATAACACCTATGGTAACTACACACAAGTTATCTAAAAAGGATGAGACAGCTACTGTTGAGTAGAAAAAGTATAGATCTATGATTAGAAGATTACAAATATTTGACTTACACAAGGTCGAATATAGAAAATGTAGTTTGAATTTTTGCAAGATTCCATGCTGATCCCAGAGAAGCACATTATGTAGCAGTGAAAAGTATATTTAGATATCTGAAGGGAAAATCTAAGTTTAGATTATGGTATGAAAGATCTAATGTTTTCACTCTAAGTGCTTATATTGATGTAGATTGGGTAGGCAATATGGATGACAAAAAGAGCACTAGTGGAGGAGCTTTCTTTCTTGGAGGAAGATTGGTTTCTTGGTTAAGCAAGAAGCAAGATTGTACATCTCAAAGTACAGTAGAAGAAGAGTATGTTGTAGGAGCAAATAATTCCAATGAAGTCATTTGAATGAAGATGATATTGAAGAATATAAGGATAGAAATCAATGAGCCTATTGTTATACATTGTGATAACACAAGTAGGGTAAATATGTCAAAGAATCTAGTATTGCATTTGAGAACTAAGCACATTTCTATTAAGTATCATATGTTGGGAGAAAAAGTTGTAGAAAAGGAAATTATATTGGATTATGTGAGCATTAAATAGAAAATTGAAAATATATTCACTAAGCCTATTCCCAAAGAGAGTTTTGAGTATCTTCAAGGTATGATTGGGGTTATGCCCCTTCCTACATCAGAGTAGAAGATGCAAGAGATCATTAGTCCAGTGTAATAGAGCAACATTGTTGGCTGGATTGAATGTTGATGCTTCCTGAATGGGGGAGTATCTATGATGGACTGAGTCATCTAAGACTCTTGTTGATGTTGTTTTGAATAATATCTTTCGACACTCAAGCTAGTAAGTATTAGTTGTTGCAGAGTTTGATGTAGTAGAGTTGGTTACCTTTGAAATTGATCTCAATGGGGGAGAAGTTTGGCATGAAAAAAATTATGCTAAGGGTAGAAGTTTGGCATAAGAATAGTATACAAAATAATAGTTTGATATAGAGAACATTGAGGTATATCAATTGGGGATAATGATTGATGAAGAGGATTTTAAGATGGATAGTCTTTTTTTGGTATTCTTGGAACTGGATTTTTTTCATTTATGTTGCCATTAATGCCAAAGGAGGAGAGTGTTGGAAGATAGGTTGGAAGCATGAATGCTAATGATATTCCTATGGGGAAGTACTATTGTGATGATATGTTACATTCATGACTGAATTTGTCATTGATGTCAATATAGCAATTTTTGTGGTATCTAATAGAAGAATAGTGGAAAGATCAAGTTGGTATAGACAATTAGTTGAGCATTATAACCACCCAAGGTAATGAGAGATACTTCTAAATATATAGTAGATGCAGTTAATGTCAAAAGAAGAAAGGATAAGTCTAGAAAAAGTTGTGTAAGTTTTGGTGATGTCTATTTTGAGATAGAGTTTACAGAGGCATATTCTGGGAAACTTGTTATATCTCTAAGTAGAGTTGATATCTTAAGGATTGAGGTTGATGACATGGATAATACATGTTGGTTATGATGTGGCTAAGCTCACTCATCATAATATTATGTGTACAAAAAATTATTCAAGTTGCAAGGCATAAGATTAATGTTATCGATAAGTGTAATGTGTTGTTAATGTGGTCTTGTAATAATTAAATGAGAAGGTCTAACAACCAACTCAAGAAAATTTTTTATGGACCTGATGTAAAGGAAGGAAATTTTCCTTTATATTGGTTTGTGAGTATATGAATTTATGATTGATTATAAGAAGTATAGAGGACAGAATGAAAAAATTGAGCGGAGCTATGTAGAAGTGAAGGAAACTTCATTGCTAGGGTTTGGTATTTGGATCTAAGGTTTGTGACCTAATCTATAAGGTCTGATAGTGATTGGTCTAGTTGATAGGATAGAGGAAAGATTAGAGGAAAGAAGATAATAATAAATTACTTTCTTGAGCAGTGAGCTCTTCTATATAGTTGAAATTGCATGTTTGGGCAGTGGGCTCTTCTTGCATACATTGTACCACAACTCCTAATAGGGTTGGAACCTCCTAATAGGGATTCAAAGTATGCTAACAAGAAATCATTATACTAAATTTTGTAATAGACTCCTAACAAGGTCCATCCTCTAATAAGGAATATTTATATTAGTACATCATCTTGTGGGCATCTTTCCCACCAGGGTTTTCCCTTTGATCAAGGGTTTCCCTAGTCAACATACTGGCGTAATTTTCTATGAGAATTTTATTATGGTTATTGTTGTCTTTGGTTGAATGGTTAAGTTTTTTTAAATAAGATAAATATTTTAATTGTTGGATAATTGATTCACCCCCCACCCCCCACATAATTATCTTGGTGGACTATTGTTTCTAAAAAATTTCTTTTGGGTTCCTTGGTGGGATGTTACAATGTGAATAAAAGTGATAGATGGATAATTGATAGAGGTTGTTCAAACCACATGACTGGTGATAAAAGTAAATGTGAAGCCGTTGGACCATACAAGGATAACCATATTAAGTTTGGTAATGATGTGCCATGTCCTGTGAAAGGTAAAGGATCAATATAATTAACTAATAAGACCAAGTGTGATAATTTTTATTGGGTTGAAGGACTTAACTATAACTTGTTGAATGTTTCATAGTTGGAAAAATTAGGGTACAATATTTAATTTTATCACAAGATGGCCAAGATATTTGATGTTGATGGTGAACTGATTAGAAGTGGCGATCAAACAAAGGGGTAACTTGTTCTATCTAGATTTATCTGATGAGACATTTATGTTTGTAGTATATGAAGATATATGGTTGTGGCATTAGACATTATTTCATGTGAATTTTGACAATTTGGTGAGCAATAGTAAGATGAAAAGAGTAAGACGTTTTCCAAAATTGAAGAAACTTGATAATGCTATGTGTAAACAATGTTAATTGGGAAAAATGACAAAGTCTAGTTTCCAGAGAAAGATATATTCATATGATGATATTTTAAAATTGGTTCATAATGAAATTTGTAGACCTTAGTTGTCATGGAGACAAATATTTCATTCTATTTATTGATGACTATTCTAGGATGATGAATGTGATGTTTCTTAACAAAAAATATGATGCTTTTTAGTTGTTTAAGTGGTAGTTGGCCAAAGTTGAAAAGGAAATAGGTAAGAGTCTACAGTGCTTGAGATATGATAGAGTTGGAGAATGAATTTGAATGCAAAAAGGAACTTGAATATTAAAGCACATTCATATATGTGAATGAATGTGTTATCTACTCCTTACCTAACTAGGAGAAAAGAGCTACAAATTAGCAACAAAATGTGAATGCCAAGTTGTAACAACTAGTTTTCGAGCAATAGAACTTGAGTGTCAAGAAACAACAAAATAATGCCAAGGAACTTGCAGAAGATGCTAGACATCAGGAAGACAATGTTAAGCAACCAGAACCTGATCATCAAAGAATGTTGTAATCAAATACTAGAAGGATGCAATCAATACAACAGTACATACCTTG
This sequence comes from Cupressus sempervirens, assembly GCA_028749045.1. Taxonomy (NCBI): domain Eukaryota; kingdom Viridiplantae; phylum Streptophyta; class Pinopsida; order Cupressales; family Cupressaceae; genus Cupressus; species Cupressus sempervirens. Next base: position 309,388,431 of record CM053791.1, read on the forward strand.
AATAGACTACATTTGAAGAAAGACTCAAATAAAACTCCTTATTAACTATGGTATGGATACAAATCTAATGTAAGTTGCTTGAAAGTATTTGGTAGCAAATGATATATTATTAAGGAGACTAGGAAAGACAGATTTGATGTAAAAGGTGATGAAGAAATACTCCTAGGATATTCTAGTAGAAGTAAATCATATAAATGTTTTAATCTGACTACTCATAAGATCATTGAAAGTGCACATTTGAGAATCGATGAGTTTGTAGAAAAGAGTGTAGAAAAGAACCTGAGGGTTACAAAAAGTTTATTTACTTTGAACCTGATACATTACCTAATCCAATTGGAAGTCAACATAATTCACCTCTCAAGTCCCCAAATTATCCATAAGTACCAGAGTTGCACCCAATACAACTTGAGTCATAGTCTCAAGGATCTGAGTCATAGTTAAAGGCTACCAACTTGTAGGTAGTGCAACTTGAGTTAGAATCTAAAGGACCTAAGTCATAGATAGTGGGACCTGAGCATAATATAGAAGATTATGGTGAGGCTTTTGGACTAATTGCTAGCCTTCCCATTCATGATTTGTGTCATGGCTTAATTACCTCCTATTTTCTATAAGTCTAGTGGCTATATCGAGCATTAATAGGTCAATCTTTTGGTGCAACAACAATTCTAGCTTGTAACAAGTGGTATTAGAGTTTTGTCATAGGTTTGAGTCTCCTCGAGTAACTCTGAGGGGGAGTTGTTAGACTAACCACTAGTCTTCCCCTTCAAGATTCATCACATGACTTAATTGCCTCTTGTGTTCTCTAAGTGTAGTGGTTGTATTAGGCATTAACAAGTTGATCTTTTGGTGCAATGTCAACTTTAGCTTGTAACAAAGGAAAGTGGAACAAGTTCTAAATCTAGGGTACCTATGTCAGCAAGATATGTCAAGTTGCACCATGCACCTAATTAGATCATTGGAGACAAGTTGGATGGTACAGTGAGAAGAAACAAGTTGAAAGGTACATGTTTTCTTATTGAATTTGTACCAAGATCAGTTAAGGATGCTTTGGATAATGAAAGCTAAATTGAAGCAATGAATGAAGAAATAAAATAGATAGAAAGGAATAAGACCTAGAATCTTGTTCCTACACCCAAGGATAAGAATGTAATTGGCACAAATTGGGCTTTCAGAAATAATCTAAATGAAGGTGGAGAAGTTTCAAGAGAAAAAGCAAGGTTAGTATGCAAAGGTTATTCTCAAGAGGAAGGTATTGATTATGGTGAAATTTTTTTCTCTTGTTGCAAGATTAGAAGGTGTTAGGACTTTATTTACTTATGCTACACATAAAGGATTTACTTATCCAAGGAAAAAGGATATGGTTTGCAAGTTGCACAAAGAACTATATGGTTTTCAAAGGACAAATGATAATAACAAACTATACATCAAAGAAGGACTAGAAAAGAAGATTATACTAACATAAATCTTTGTGGATGACACATTGCTCACTGGAAATGATGATTTCTGCAAAGATTTTTTTAGAGGAAATGAGAAAGGAATTTGAGATTTCCATGTTTGAGAGATAAAATTCTTTTTTGGATTACAAATTCAATGAAAGAAAAATGGTAGCTATATTACTCAATCCAAGTATATCAAGGAGATACTAAAGAAATTTGGAATAGAAGATTCAAGACCAATTGGAAAACCTATGTCTACTAGACATAAGCTTTCAAAAAATGATGATTCCAAGGAGGTAGATTAGACCACATGCAAATCAATAATTGGAAAACTACCTTATGTAGTGCATACAAGGCCTAATATTTCTCTTGCTATTGGCATGGTGGCAAGATTTTAAGCTAATCCTAAAGAAAATCATATGATGAAAATCAAGAGAATCATGAGTTATTTGAAGGGTACTGAAGAATATAGATTATGGTACAAGAAAGGAGGAAATTTAGATTTGAAAACCTTCAAAAATGCTGATTGGGCAGGAAGTGTTGATGACAAGAAGAGAACTAGTGGTGGAGTGTTCTTTCTTGGTAAGAGACTAGTGTCTTGGACAAGTAAGAAGCATAACTACATTTTTCATTCTATAGAATAGGCAAAGTATGTTGCAAGAGTAGTTAATTATTCCAATATTGTTTGGCTCAAGAAACTATTGGAGGGTATGAAGGTAGAAATCAAGGATCCAATGGTTATCTTTTGTGATAACAACATTGCAATTAATATATCAAAGAATCCTATAATGCATGCCAAAACCAAACACATTGCAATAAAGTATCATTTTTTGAGAGAATTGGTGTAAGAAAAAGAAATGAGATTGGAATATCTGAATATTATGGAAGAAATTGTAGATATATTCACTAAGCCATTACCTAAGGATGCATTTCTATATCTAAGAGGTAAGTTAGGGGTCATTCCATTATCTAAAGCTCACTAGATGAAGTTTAGTGATGCATCAACCAATGTATGTTGAAGATCAGTCAAATTGATATAGTATTGGAAGGGAAGATTGCATATGAATCAATACATTCAGGTACATTGATATTTATTGAATATTTTCTTTGGCATAAGATGTTAAAGAGGGAGAGTTTACTCTCATATCATAGAGTTTTTCTAAATAAGGAGAGTTTATTATTAAAGTCATATCACATAAATTTTGTTTTAAGATATCAAAGTGTAAGAAATTGGTCCACTATCAAAGAGGGAGTGTTTGCTATCAGAAGAAGATGTTGAAGATAGAGTTCACCAACATAGGGAGAAACTAAAATAAGAGGGAGTTCACACTACTAGAGGAATTTCTTATAGATGAGAAACATAATGAAGCTAAATATATTTTCCTTACTATTATTTTTCTCCAAAATTTTATTGTATTTTGACATATTGTGTTGCCATCAATGCCAAAGAGGGAGATTGTTGAAAATAAGTGATCAACTATATATTATCTTTCATGTTACACAAAATTTCATATATTTACCAATCAATATATTCTTAGGTAACTCTGGAAATGAAGAAAGTTTCCTATGCCTACCAAGCATTCCAGTGTTTTGCCAAGTTCAGAAGATAGTGTCTACCAAGTTCACTCAGGTGTCAAATAGAACTTAGTAGAAGTTGAGTGTTAATAGAGCTCACATTAATGATGAAGGAAGGTTAGATGGAACTAGTGCTAACCAAGATCACACAATTAGGAAATGAAGACTGTGAAGATGCAATTTTTACCAAGTTCACTTGGTTAACACAAGAAAATCAGTTTTGAGTTAGTGTCTACCAAGCTGGGTTGGCTCAAGAAGGATTTTATTATTTTGGCATATTAAGTTTATTGAATTTTTTTGCTGATTCTAGCTGACCACGGAGATGAATATTAGTTATTCTAAGTTATATTCAAGCCAACTTGGCAATGCTTATGATATAAGTATAAGGTCAAGTTGAGGATTGAATGTGTGTGAGTGTATGGAAGATTAGAAGATGCATAGATGAAGCAGATTAGAAGGATGAGAAGAATATCCTTTAGGAGCTTCAAATATACATTTGATTAGGAAGGATCAAGTATTTGAGTTAGAATTCAAACCTAAAATCAGCAATACAGTTGCATCAGAAATCAAGTCATATCATTGTTACTCTCTAACCATTGTAGTAGTGAACTAAATCTCTTAACAGAATTTCCTTAACAACTATTTGTAAATCCTCTAACAAGGTGATATTTCTAGATGGAAGTATCTAAAAACCTCTAACAAGATCACTCCTAATAGGGTGATTAAATCCTCTAACAGGGTCACACGAACAGTGTGTTTTGTAACCTTTAAACAGGTTGGCTCCTAACAAGGCTTACTTTTGAAGAGTGAAAATCAATAACTAGTTGCAATTGGTGATTTTTACCAAATTGGGTTTCTACATTAAATATTGGTGTCACTTGTACTCATTCAATTTATTTAATGTGTATGCAACTAAGTTAATTTAGTTTAATCACTGATAATATCTTAAGTTATGCATGTTCAATATTTTTCAAGTAACAATTGTTATTTCAGTGGTTACTAACTTTCAATATATTGTTAGTATTAACCGAGTGCTTATGTGTTAATCAAGTAACACAAATTTTAGCAAAGTTTATGTCTTATATTGATATCTAAGGGATCTAGGATTTATTTTTGTAGTGACTAATTCACCCCTCCCCTCTCAGTTACTCCTCTTTTATTTCCATCACTATTGATGTTCCTTATATCAATTCTATAAAATATTTCAATGTGACCAAAATTTTTGTATAACTAAAAGAGAAGAGTACATCTTCTTTGATTAGGGCCATTTTGATTAACTGGTGCTCTGCAATTGCTAGTGATGTATCCAAAGTTGTTAAACTTGTATCAAACAATGTTATTTCTTGTTCTACTAGCTCTTTCTCCTTCATTAGAGCTTATGATGGATCTCCTTCTTTCATTAGCTATAGGGTTAGTATCCCTAAACATTCTACTATTGCTATTAGTACTATCAAAATTAGACTTCTTACAATCAACTTCTTTATGACCAAAACCATGAAAACTAAAAAAATAGAAATTAGTAAATGGTTTGAATGACTAATATGTATAATCTCTCTTTATACGACAAACTTCATTACATATAAAGCATCTACCTTTGATTTCATACCTTACCACATTAGGTGGTTCAACTTGCTCTATTTTCTTAGACTGGTCACATTTTTTAGATTGACTTACTTTCACAATTTCTTTGGGTACTTCTTTAGGTTGAATTGGTTCAATCTCATTCTGATAATTATTCTTAGGTTTATGATTTTCAACAATGCATTCTAGTTCCTTACTTCATGTTTCTCTTTTGATTTTTCTCCAATGACATATCCAAGACCAGTCTTATCATAGGAAGATCTCTGATAATATAGTTGCTAATCAATATTATCACTACTAGAATATAGCTTCTCTAATTATTTTTTATCTTTAGTTAATTATCCTTTCATGATAGTATTGTACTTCTCAAGTTCTGCATCCTCTATTTTGATATAATCGAGTTAAGATGTCACTTTTGTAAGATGGGATCTTAAATTGAAATTCTTATATTTTAGATCTGATTTAATCTTGTTGTCATCTTTCTTCAGAATTAACTTTAGTTTATTAATCTTAAACTTATGTTTCAAAATATCATTTTCTTTCTTCAAGGTTTCTATCTCATTACTATCTTATGTCTTCTCTCTAGGCCCTTTTCTAGATTTGAGATGATCAATCTTATCTTTCAATTTCCCAATGCAATATATTTCATCTTCATACCCTTTATTTCAGGTTGTCTCTTTCTTCAATAAGAAGATCAATATTTTCAAGGGATTCTTGAAGATTCCTTTATAATTGTTTTATATTCATAGGGATCTTACTCAACTTGTTAAACCTCTTCAGAGTAATTGAGCTCTGATACCAATTTTTAGAAATAGGTAATACTTGGGGGGGGGGGGGAAGGTGAATCAATATTCTACAAACTTTTTTGCACAAATAAATATTATTAATTACTTTATAACATGTATATGAAAGTAAACCAACAATGTTGAACAATAAAGATAACCATACACAAAGAGAACCCATAACACAATATTTTGTTAATTAGGGGAACCCTAGCCAATGGAAAACCATAGTGGGGATGGTTCCCACAAAATGATCAACAAAAAAAAAGTATCATGTAAACAATATATACCCTATTAGGAGTCTATTAAGTGCATATAGTGTCTTAGTCCTTGTTAGAGGACTAGCTCCTATATAAAGCCTGAATCCTATTAGGAGTTGGTATTAAAATTACAATATGTATGCAAGGTGAGACCACTAGCCAAACATGCAATTATAAAATGTAGTTCCTTTATACAAAAAGAGAGAGATACAAAAACCTCTTACTATTAATATCTATAAGAATTTGGTATAGCTCTGATACCATGTAAGAATTTTCCTAAGGCAATAATGCAATGCCAAGATCAAGAAGCTTAGTATATAGCACAAGAGAGAAAAATGATAATCAAATGAGAATGGATATCAAATGATTGGATATTAGATAATTGGATTATCATCCATTGTACATGCAATAATGAGAGGATAAGAATGCAAAGGTGTATCTCATAAAGAGATGTAGTAGACAACATTTTCTCAATTTGAGTGCAAACTACTATGTTGTCTACATGATAAGTCATATGAATATGCAAATGCCTAGGTGTCTACATGAAAAATAATGTGCTAATGCATTAAACTAAGTAAAATTAAGTAAATTATAATTAGTAAATAATTAATTACACTAATACCCCCCTTTAAGTGCAACTTAGGGGAATGCACTTAAGCTCACAAAAGCTAGATGATAATGCAATATGGGTCCCGACTACTAGACCATGTTAGGTACCCATGTACAATATCAATTACAAATGATATGCAATGAAATCTCTTATAAAGAAGAGAAAGGGGGAAAATCACATGGGGAAAACCCCCCTCCAAAAAGAGAGAAAAAATAAAGTAAGATGCATGTATGGATGGAGTAATCAAGACCCCCCCATTATGATATACATCATGCATATACAATAGAGAATCCCTCCATAAGAAGGAAATAAGGAGAAATGAAATCCCCCCTTTAGTGAATGATCTCCTACAAGAACGATGAGTGCTTGAAGAAAAAAGAGAATCCAATGCCTACAAACAACATTTCTCCCCTTAGGAAGAAGATACACCAAATATAAATGTACGAAGGCTTCCCATTGTGGATAGGAAGATGGAAGGGGAATCCATATGAAGTATGTTTTTTCTAAAGTTAGAAGATGTGTCACCATATCCTTGAATATTGAAGATGTCATGAACCATTCAAGATCAAGTCCAATAGAAGAAGGTGACAGACAAGGAACCAATAGTAAATGATTCGTATAAGAATGTTGATCAAACTCCAAAGACCAAGATGCCTCCTCAAAAGAAGTAGGAAGAGAAACAAATAAGCCCCCCCTCAATCTAGAATCTACACCCATGAAATATGCTCCTAGATCAATGTAGAAGTTGCATCATGAAAACTAAATGATATTTCTCCCTTTATGAAGAAATGGTGGCATTAGTGTACAAAAGAATCTTCCCCAATCAATAGGAAGAACTCTTAGAATGTAATTTGTCTTAGGAAACTACATAAGAATCTGCAATACATGAGCATGATCAACCATGCAATCTGACATCTCAAGTGAACTTTGAGATTCATGTAAAGAAATGTCCAAAGACTCAAATGTCTTCTCTAAAGTGAAAGAGACATCCTATAAATGTTGTAAAAAAGTATTCAAAATCATGTCAAACTTGAAAGAAAGATTAGGTGGAGAATCATGTGGGTTAGAGTGTTCCCTCACAACAATTGAAGAATGATCATCCTCAATAAAGAGAAGATGTATATCATCAATAGTGTCTCCCATATCCTCAATGTAGGACTCCACAAAAAAGCTTGCAATGTCTATCAAGAAGTCATCCCAAGGAACTAAGTTTGGAAGTTAATTAATATCTTGCTGCACTAAATCATGTGATTCCATGACTATGTGAATACAAGCATCATCAGGAGAAATAGTTGATGTAGTGATCTCAACTAGAGAGGATGTAGCTACAACTAGAGGTAAAAGATCTTTTGGGAATGTAGGAACATGTGGATCTCCATACATCTCCCAAAGATAGATCAAAATATCATAAAAATCAGTTGACTTCATGTCATCAAGTGACTCCATAACCTCCATGTCCATATGTAGAAAGAGTGCACGATAAATGATTGTAACAATGTCACCATTGTATGAAAGTCCTTTCACATATGGCAATGTATTATGCCCACTAAGATAAGTGAGAAGTAATTCACTCCATTGCTTATAGTTTTTTGTTGTCAAGGTAATTAAATCTTCCTCATCCATGATGTACTAATCAATGCAACCCCCCTAAATAGATTTTTGGCACTTTATACTAAGTGCATGTACAATTTTCACTTATCAAAATGAACCAAAGTGGACTTCTGATTTGATGTTTACAACTAAAAATATGAGGCTATATATAACTCAACAAGATAAGACACAAAACCTCTCAAGGATCCAATTAATTACAAGTTCCAAAAGAGGCCAAAAATGACCAAATGCTGAAAGTACTATGTCTACTCAAAATTACTCCAAACTGATATTAGATCTAGAAAGTAGACAAAAGATTATGGACTTTCAAAAAAATAGCGCCTGAATATGTGTCCATATGAGCCTGAACAAAGCCTCTAAAGTTGTAAAAATCAAGATTGATAATTTTCCAAAAAATTTAGCAATAAAGATCTCAAGAAAATTGCACCAATGTGTAGATCACAAAATTCTACCCTAAAATTAAAAAAAAAAATCTCGAAAAAAGGACTCCATATGAGGGAGATATTGCTATTTAAAAATCACCACTGTAATTATTTTTCTTGAATCATTGCCATCACACCTTCAAAAATCAAATGACTCTAGATTTCACCTCAGATGTCTAATTTTGATGAAACAAAAGTTGATTTGGGAGTTTTTTGGCCTTCTAATTGTGATACCAATATCTTATTTGCACTAGCAAGCTCTAATCTTGACTTGCACAAAATTTTTTTTCTAGTGGCTATGCAATGAAACTCCTATGGCTTAGATACCATGTAAGAATTTGGTATAGCTTTGATACCATATAAGAATTTGGTATAGCTCTAATACCATGTAAGAATTTGCTATAGCTCTAATACCATGTAAGAATTTTCCTAAGGAAATAATTCAATGCTAATATATAGAAGCTTAGTAGATAGCACAAGAGAGGCAAATGAAAATCAAATGAGAATAGATATCAAATGATTGGATATTAGATAACTGGATATCAATATTTGGATGAATACATTATAGAAGTGCCTTGTATATAAAGGTAATTGGTATGTCTAGGAGTCATACAAGAGATAAGCATAACAACTATGCACATGTCCACCATGAGTGGATTATCCTCCATTGTGGATTAATGTATGTGCAACAATGAGAGGATAAGAATGCAAAGGTGTATCTCATAAAGAGATGTAGTAGACAAAATGTGCTCAATTGGAGTGTAAACTACTATGTTTTCTACATGACAACTCATGTGAATATGTGAACTCCTAGGTGTTTACATGGCAACTAATATGCTAATGCATTAACCTAAGAAAACTTAAGTAAATTGTAATTAGTAAATACTTAATTACACCAACAATATCATCAATATCAAATTTTTCTTTTGTTTCTCTTCACATACCTCTAACTATCAGAATCTACATCATATAATTCACATAATACTTCTCATATCATATACAAGTTGCACATCACTTCACATAATGAAATATTTCCTTTATACCATTATATTTTACAAAACTTGTCTAGTTAGCATTCAAGCTTTCACACACTTAGAAAAATACAAAAATAATTCATGCTAACTTAGGGTTAGCATCTAGAATGTCATAAGTAATTATTTCATAGCCAAAATAATTCCTTACCCGATTAGTCACATTTTACCATTATGCTATGTTCTTCTCTAATCACTACCTTTATTGGTGTTTATTACATAACTCCTTCCATATAGTCTGTATAGACTTGCATAATTACACAAACCATTATGACACTCTATACTATCTATCCTTGACATCACATGTGCCAAAATCTTCCTAGTCTACTAGATAACTATCTGAGACTTAGATAATTTCCTAAGTATAATTGCCTTGATTTTATTTCATAATTTGCTTTGTTGATACTAAAATCATGTTTCCATAATTAACAACATCAGATGATTATCTTAGCCAAATTTCCAATGAAAACTTGGTGGATTCAAGTTCAAATTTTAGATTTGACTCAATTTTAATATCATCTTTCTCCAAGCTTAATTTTAGATCAGTAATCTTCAGTTCATGCTTCAAGATCTCATTTTCTTTCTTCAATTTCAAAACTTCATCACTACCCTTGATTTGATCTTTAGGCTCTTTCTTTGACTTTAGGTGATCAACCTTATGTTAGGATTAGCTGATTTAATGTGGTTCACCCAATCCTAAGGCTACATCCACCATCAACAAGTCCAATATTATTATTATCTAGTGATTACAATTTGTGGTCCCTTACAACTCAATACCACAATAAGAAGCTTCAATATCACCATACATAATGAAATACCTAACCCTAAGACATTTTATAAAAGTTTTTTACCTCTTACAAAATTAGTGCTAGACTAAGTCATCCAATAGAAAAATAGCAGCTGATGCCCTTTACAATAGTAGGGTCAATTTTCAACTTGAATGATAAAACACTACTTCTTGACATTATCTTGGGGGTGTAGCCCCAAAACCCCCATAGAAATAATATCGAGGGAAATTGTGCCAAATAAACCTCTGAGTTTGATTAGGCTCCACATCACAACATCTTTTCTCTCAGCTTCCTAATGTAGTCTTTACTATCTTCGTATCTTTCTTTTAAAGTATCACTTTCTTTAGTGAGAATATCAATCTACTCAAGAGATTCTTCTAGGTTCTTCAGTAACTACTCCATTTTCATAGGGATCTTACTCAAAATGTTAAGCCTCCTCTTAGTAACTGTGCTCTAATACCAATTGTTAGAAATAGGAAATACTATGGGGCGGGGGTGGGGTTAGGGGTGAATGAATTAGTATTTTATAAACTTTAGCTAAAAATTGGATATTATTAATAACCTTATAATTGTATATGAAACTAAACTAATTAGGTTGAACAATAAATATAACCATGCAATAAGAGAACTCATAGCACCATTTTTTTAAACTAGGGAAACCTTGGCCTAGGAAAAACCTCGGCAGGGATGGTACCCACAAAATGATCCCCTAATCAAAATTATATGGTTAAAGTCCATATAGTGTCTCAATCCTTCTTAGAGGACTTAGGCCTTGTTAGAATCCTCAACCCTATTAGGACATTTGATATATAAATAAAAAATGTAAGAAAGATGAGCCCATTGACCAAACATGCAATATACAATGTGGTTCCTTAATATAAAGAATTAGATAAAAAAACCTCTTTCACACTACTTCTTGTATCCTCAATATCTAATATTACCTTTTCTTCTCAAAAAAAAACTTTATTTTGCATTCCTTTGATCATACATCAAGTTTTTCATATCACACAACACATATATTTGACATTTAAACTTTGCATTTCCAATATTTCCTTTATACCTTTACAATTACAATATTATTTCCCATTTGGCCTTCATAATTTTACACACTTTACAAAATGTATTATTATAATTTTATCACTTAGGGTTAACATCTAGGATTTTTTCCCTAATTAGTTAAGTAATTATTTTGTAAACATAATGATTCCTTAACCCAAAATACTCAATTCTCTATTAGGTTCTATTCTGCCTATATACTATTGCAATTGGTAATCTTCCCATTACTCTATCTATACTAACCTATGTATTTGCATACATCATCATCATACTCTATACTATCATTCCTAAGGTGCACATGTGCCAATATGACTTAACTAAAGCTCACCAACCAAAACTCTATATGGCCTACTAGGTAATCTATATGATTATTAGACAAATTTCTATTATGAATGTCATAACTTAATCCTCAAGGTCTACCTTCTTGATATTGAAGATATGTTGTCATTAATGAAAACATCCAATATTTACCTTAGCCAAATTTCCAACATTTTAGTTCATCTACCCTCCATTAAATGGTGATCTGTATTCTATTGATTTAGGCTTCATATTCAACACTGTTACTTGTATGAGGGAAAATAATCTTCTATTCCTTAGATAGAGAGTACTTTTGTGGTGTGATGAACAATATTCTAGCACTAGATCCTTGTTGCATGAATGATCCATCAAACAACATAGTCCATGTTTGGTGTGTCAAAAGTAAAATGGACTCATCAAGAAATTCAATATTCATTAGTTGGTGATTTTGTAGTAGTTCTTCTACTATTTGATCAATGATAACTTTCCATTTGATGTATTTCCTTTCCACATATTCAATGTTAAACTCAATAAGTATCATGACTCATTTTTCTATTCTTCTTGTTAGAGTAGCTTTTCTTAGCAGATACTTTGATAGATCCATTTTTGCAATCAGTCATGTAGTGTGAGAAACCATGCAATGTCTTAGCTTTTGGGAAGCAAAAAAAATGCCAAGTAAGCTTTCTCAATGATATTGTAATTCATTTTATATGAGAGTAATGTACGACTGGTGTAGTAGATAGCTTATTCTTTATTATTATGATCTTCTTGAGCCAAAAAGATGTCCAAGGATGAGTTAGACATAGAGATGTACACAATAAGTACCTTCCCATGAATGGGAGGCATTAGTATAGGTGGGTTGGAAATACATTGCTTGATATGTGCTAAGCTATGATCACATTTTTTGTTCTAGACATATTTCACAACCTTATGCAGAGTGTTAGTAAAGGGTTGTAATTTATCTACTAGTTGTGAGATGAACTAGTGAATAGACTAAAGTCTTCCAAGTATTCCTCTCATTTGACTAATTTTTTGAGGTGGAGGCATTTCGATTATAGCTTGAGCCTTTTTGGGATCCACCTCTATGAATTTTTCAAAAATAATGTACCCTAGAAACTTTCTTGATGTGACACCAAATGAACACTTCTTGAGATTCAATCTAAGACTAATTTTTTCCATGTGGTCTAACGTAGGTCCCAAGTCTTTGAGATGAGTTCTTCTTTGAATGGTCTTATCTAGAGTATCATGCTAGAAAGGTCAAAGTTTTCATTGCACCAAAAGATCAACCTATCAATGTCGGATACATCATATAATCTTATAGAACCACTGGAGGTGATTAATCCATGCCACAAGTCCTATAAGGAATGATAGCCCACTGCTAAGAACACCCCCCCCCCCCCCCCTCCCATCATCACACATGATTTCCAATGAGATTCAAACTTGTGACCAAGCTTTGATACCAATTGTTAGAAGGGTCGAGACTTTTTTTGTACCAAAAGATAAACCTATTAATGCATGATAAAACCAATAGTCTCATAGAACAATAGGACTTAATCTATGTCACAAATCCTATGAGGGACAATTGACCACTACTAATATATCATTAATGTAATCTTCCATTTTTTGTGTATCATATCATGAATATTATTGTAACAAATTATTGGTATGTTTCTCTAGCATTCTTTAATCCAAATGACATTAAATTCTAGAAAAATATTCCCCATCCATAGGTGAAGCCAATCTTTTCTTGGTTTTCTGCTATAATCTTAAAAATTTGGTTATAGCGAGAGAAACTATCCATTAGTGAGTACATTTCATACCCAGTTGTCATGTCCACTATCATGTTGATGTTAGGTAGTGGAAATTCATCCTTTAGGCATTATTTAATCCTAAAAATTAGTACAATCTCTAATAGATTTATTATGTTTAGAAACTGGAACTATGTTTGATATCCATTTCACATAATTGATGGCTCGAATGAATTCAACTTTCAGTAGTTTTTCCAATTCATATTTTACCAAAAGTGCTAGATGAGGGTGCATCTTTTTGAGCCTCTATTTAATAGGTTTTACCCATGGTGTAATGGAAAAATGATGCATAATGAGCTTAAGATCTGAACTAGGCATTTTGGAGTATGTCCATGCAAAGTTGTTTTTCCTAGAAGAAAGTAGTGAAATCTTATTTTTCCTCACCAAATAATGATTGTGCAATGTATATGATGTGAAAATGTTATTTAGTATCCAAATTTACTACTTGCAATTGTTTTATTAGCACTAATGATCATTGTTGAAAGTGACTCAGAACTACATCAAATATCCCATCCTTAGGTACCTCAGAGAGATTTTTTTACCTTCAGATACATCTATTCTTTATACTATTTTAGGCTCTGATGCTGCTACAATGTGGTTTTAACCACAATTTTTCCTATTATTTTTCTTTTTGATTCTATGAATTAGATATTTGATGTCAACTTTAGTCATGTTGACACTTTTTTCACTGGTTGAAGACATTACCAATTTGACAACATTTAGGTAACAAGAAAGAGTGTAGTCATTTTGGAACATATGGACTTTACTATATGTAGTGTTGGAGTTCCACTCTATTATCTTGGGATAGGTCAGTGAAAGAGAAATAGCAATTTATTATGCATTCACAATATGGTCATCAAATGCATGAACAAGTAAGTTGAGGCCTAGCACAATTTTTTCCAAAGGTATGTTTGAATTCCTTTATGTCCTAACAATATCAACCAAAGACATGTCAACATTAGTAGAGTTAGACTCATTAGATAGAATCCTTGATCACTCTCCTACTCTGGGTTGGTTTTCATATGTGTGTACCCTATCTACATCTTTACTAGAATTTTCATTTGAGAGGGAATCAAATTCATAGTCTCAACAGTTAGTGCTACATGGAGGTAAATTAAAGTATTCCACAATAGATGTGGGTACCCATTCTCGACTTTTAGTGTCATCTTGGTTTTGGTCAACTCTTTCAGTAGTAAGATTATAACTAGACTCATCTTGTTCTAGTTGAGTTAGGATAGTATCAATAGTACTATTAGTAGAATTGTTCTTAATTTCAACAGTATTGACATGTTGTACAAAGTCATCAGGCTCTGCAAAGAGAATATAAAGTTTTGGAAATATTATGACAAGATAAGTTATAGAGAGGGGTGGGGTAAATAGTAACTTCTAAAACTTTAACACTAAGTCCTTGATTAGCAATTAATCCTGTATGTGAATCTTCATTTAACTTCATGCATGAGAAATTAAAAATAATGAAAGCATACACAACACTTTAACACAAGATTTGGTGACCCAGAAACCTTCCAAATAGAAAGTAAAATTTGGGTGGGGATGATACCCACAAACTTTATTACTGTAGTATAAAGTTGGCCTAATAAGGCTTAGAATGATTACTTCTAACGATCTTCCCTATTAGGAGCATTAAGGACTGCTAGGTCCACTTGAAAAAAGGATTTACAAACATACAATGAAGTATGCACTCAGTAAAGAGATTTACATAAGACTGTTAGGTCTACCTTGTTAAAGGATTTAACTAATCCACATGTTAGGAATAAATAGTAGCCGATCTTTGATCTACAACTTAGTTTGCTAAATGAGATTACTCTTAGGGTATAAATCACCTTGCTATGATAGATGAATCTTTACTACTACTTATACTATTGTAGCCTTTTTAATTCACCCTTCTACTATTCTCTAATGATTATATTACTTCCTTCAATATAATTGGATGTAATGCTTCTATCCCAAAAGTGTTCATTGATGTTGATCTGTTGAAGGCCCTAATAAATTCATACAATCCAATAACTAGGACTTTCCATAGACATAATGGGTGTATATTATGCACATTGGATAGAACTTATTTTGTTGAAGCCTTTAGATTAATGGGACAAATGGATGTACCTATTGACATTGCAAATTTACAAGGAAAATTTGGTAGAAATAAAACCTATTTTGTAAAAAATTTCATGATGCCACATATTCCTTATAGAGTTAAGAAGGTAGGGTTGATTCTAAAAAAGGTGGGAGAATTTTTACCTTTGAGTAGGTTCAAGAATTATTTCAAAAACATAGTGTATGGGTTGCACAAAGTGTTGGGAAGTGATGGTGCAGAGGATTGTGTGTATGGTTCTCTTTTTTTGATGGCATGTGATATATAGGACCCTTTCCATCATAAGAAGTATGATTATCTGGCCTTCATTATTGATAGTATGCACATGTAGATTTGTGATGCTAAGAAGGGAGATATGAAAGACTTCAAGTTCCACCATTATTTGTTATTGATGCACCTTATCCTACACAACAACACTAGATACATTAGCGGAGATTTCATTGATCAAACTTCTGATGAACTTGGTGAGTTACTTGTGCAAACTCATATTTGGCATAAGGATTTCTTTTATTCAAATGCCCTAGTGTTTTTTAATTTGTTCAGTTCTGTTATCATGAGGCAACTAGATCATAATTTCTTTAGGGCACCCAATGTTTTGAAGACTTTTCTTAGGCCCTCTTTCTTAGATGAAAAAACAAAATTAGATTATAACTGGGGGAGTATATTTTTTTTTAAAGAATGTACTTTAATTAGAGTATTTGCATGCCCATAGCCTCCTCATCTACTACCTAAATATTCACCTCCCAGACTGGCTATTATTGAATTCTTTTGGAAATTCCTATTGATGAATAAAGAAATGATCCCTCCCTCTTTGCATAAGCCTACTTTTGTTTGTAGAAGTTTTAAAGTAGAAGATTTTGAGATAGGAAAAAATTCATTTGAGGAATTAAGTGAGTATTTAGGTCAATACAAATTTGCTACTGGGCCCTATAGGATGTATGACCTTGACAGTTATATTGCAAATGAGGTCAAGGCCATTAGGGGTTTTATTCTGCCTCCAAGCAAGCCAATCCCTATAGAGGACCTAAATGCCAACCTAGTAGCAACATGGGAGGCAGATGAGTTATTAAGGAAATATGAGGAAATAAGGAGAGTGGAGAATGTTTTGAAGAGGATCAACCCTAATTTTAAGGGTTTCTATACAAAATTTCCATATCCTAATAATCTGAGAAAGATGGTTGAAAATTTTGACCGTATTATGTCACAAATGCCTCATGAGACAAAGGGAGAGGAAGCCATTGTAAATAGAGAATCCCTTGAGCCAAATACATGATTGAAAATTGAGTTAGAAGAGGAGAAACCATCAACTTCAGCCTGGGGTCCACAAGGAAATAAGAGACAAAAGACAATGCACATCCCTCAAAAGGTTGTAAGCAGAGCCATACAAGTCATGTCTGGGAATAGTGAGTATTTTGCTAATATTAGGAAAAATTATTTTCACCAAAGGGCTACTAAAGCAGGGAAGGCCTCTACTAACTTACAAGTTATAGCATCAAGATTGGATGATAGGCTCATTCAATCTAAAAAGCTCATGGAAGATGATGATTTCATTAAATCATCAGAGTTTAAAAGTTTTCTCTATAAGATCAAACAAAATGAACTCACATTGAGTCTCATGCCAGGAGAGGATCTAGAGAAGAATAAGGAATTAGTTGAATAATTATTAGCTTATGATCTCGAGGGTGAAACAATGACTGCTACAGAAGCCAGAGAATTGGTACATAGGAGTGGTATGATTCTAGTACCACCTTGGGATATTAAGAAGGCCTTTGTGCTAGATCAAATGAGAAGACAAGAAAAGGCCATTAATTATGAAGCCACTAGCAGTGAAGGATATAAAAGAGGGTCAAGTTTTAATGTAGACACAAAAACCATAGTAGTATGGAGTGTGGCCCCTAGCACTAAAAAGCCCAAGATGATGGATATAGAAGAAATTGCTCATGACAATATGATTGTGTGGAAATTGGAGAGCACTACTAGGAAGGAGATCTCTAGCTTGGTCAAACATTTTGCTCTTATGAATTAAGAAAAGGTTGATGAAATTGAGGATAAGTTAGCTGCAATGTGCAATGAATGCCTTGATATTAGAAGAGCATATGAAGAAGAGCTCAAAATGAGCCATGTACAAAAGCAAAGAATAGAAGAGTTGGAGGAAAAAATTAAAATTCTGGAAACAGAAACAAAATCCCTCAAAGAACAACTCAAGGTAGCAGTGGAGGCAGAACATGCACCAAGGCAAGAGGAAGAAAGAAGGCACATGGTATAAGTAGAGGCCCAAATAGAAGAAATACCTATAGGGGTAACAGTGCCAGTGCCTCTAATTAGTGTGGAAATAGAAGTGTCCCAATCTGACAGTAACACCAAGAAAAATGCCTTGATGAATGTATTAAATCATAGAATAAACATTCTGAAAACAATATCTCAAGATGCTTATAATACATTCATCAATATTCAATCTATAGAACAGGTATGCAAGGATGTAATCCGATGGCTAGAGCCTATTTTTCAACAATGGGGGCCATATATGCAATTCTTTGACAAGTTGATACCCTTGTTAGCTAAAAAGCCAGATCTCGCAAATAAAGTTATTACTATGAAGGAGGGTATGGATAAAGTGAAAGACTTAATGCAAACCTTCATAGGGAAGCTAGTAGTAATTCAAAGCAAATTGAAAGTGCTGAAAAATGGTTTCTATTCTTTAATTCTTTCTGTTATTAATTCTGATGATAGGCTAAAAGATTTTAATGAATGCTCTAGTTCTTTTGATCACATTATAGACTTGCCACAAGTGGTATCTATTTTCCAAGATGGTATTTATGAATGTCTCTTCAATAAACTAGTTGATGCCCTTTTCAAGATTGAAATTGAAATGAATAGGTTTACCATAGAAGGAAGGGTGATTACTGATGCTAGGTGGCAGAAAACTATTGATGAACTAATGATAATTAAGGAATGTGAATGGCCCACCAAAAGAGAAGTATTTGTTTGGGAAGAAATCACATAGATTAAATCATTACCAATAATGAGCAGTTAGAGAAAAGACAAAGTTAAAGATTTTATGCTCCAGCTATCATCTGATACTGTTTTATTTGTTTCTTTTTGAGTTAAGGTGTCCGATTTCTTTTGAAAAGGGGTAATATACCAAATTTTCTAAAAGGACACCTGTCTTTTCCTCTTAGCTTGAAGCTTGTTGCATCTCACACTATTTAAGTGAGATTCTAGGGCTAGAGAAGGGTCTGAATTCTATTTTTCTAAGTGATATGCTTAGTTTGTCTTTGGTCCAAAATTTTGAAAGCAAGTTTATGATGTATTTTCTCTATCAATTCTCTGAGAATACATGAATATAGAATGAGCTGTGTTTCTTTTTGAAGGTCATTCTGAGTCTATTGTAAATGGTATACAATTTTCAAAGAAAATAAATACAAAATTATGAACTATCCCCATATCATTTCTTTCTGAATCTTGTCTCCTTTTAGTTACTTGGTTATCTTGATATTGTATAAGTAAAGACTTGTGCAATTGAATGCAATCTAGTTTGGTTGTATATCTGTTTATCACTGTTGTTAATTCAATTGATTAAATAAAAGCTTTGGTGAACGTGATAAGGTCTCTTTAGTAGTGGAAAGGGTTTTGAATGATAAATTCTGATAAGAATTGCTGATAGAATTTTTTGTAAGGTAACAAGTTAGATCTAAAAATTTGTTGTAGACTCTGAACTCTAATGGATTAGGCACTAGTCAAATTGATTCAGCTAAAGGAGAAGTATGCCAAAAATGGTTGTCAAAATACAACATCAAATCAAAATTTACTTTTATTTCTTGTAGATCTTCAAAGCTGGCCAGTACTTGTCTGCATGGAATGTTTTACCTTCAGTTAGCCACTATTGTTAAGAACATCTATAGATCTATCCGAGAATTTTTGGCCATATCTGTTATATGGGATCTGTTTATCAAGTTATCAAGAATTATGTATGTGTTTGAGGATTTGAGATGAGAATCAGAATGAAACTAAAATAATCCTCATATAGTTTTCCCAGTCTTGAATCATCCTTGGGTATACCCACCCTGGTATTGCAGAGCAAGAAGAGTAGAAAACAACCTTTGGTTTTGTTGAAGTTGGGTCCAAGTGCTTTGCACATGCAATTGTTAACAAGAATTGGCTAACCTTTAGATTGTATGAGTATTATCATCTTAGTATTAAGTATTTTGTTTCTTAGTAGTTTTAGTCCTTTTAAAACACCAAAAAAGTGGCGACTCTAGTGGGGAGTTGTCCAACACATCTGTGAAGAGTACTGTAGTTTCTTTGGTCCTATTGTGTACGTGTGTGTCATGTTATCCAATTTTTTCCCATGGTTATAGGGGAATATTTTAGTGACAAACCTTGAGAATTTAAAGAAGATAAAGCTCAAGTACCATAGCTATACACTGACGTATCCAGCCTATCTAAGTGTCTTATCTAAAAAGTAAGAGTTGCAGTCTTATGACATCAGTGATTGGTCTGTCTATGCCAGATATTTTTGGTTCTTCTTGTGTGTTGTTTTCTTTGAGTTAGCGATAAGTGACATTGTACATTTTCCTGAGAATAGGGTGGTGACTTAGTCGAGGTTTTGAAGCTAGTGCTTATTTTAACAAAAAAAAAATATGACTGACAAGAGAAAGAACAGAAGAGCTTACATGAGGGCCAATCCTGATGTACCAATGTATACTAATTTACCCCAAGGTGGTAGGAAGAACCAAAATAAGAAGAGGATAGATCCAAATCCCACCTGGAAACCTAGAGGCAATGCATCCGTTAATTCCCAGTATCAACCAGTGTTAGGAAGAGAGTCTTCTTCACTTAGTTTTGAATCTAAAACTACAAGACTCTTAGGAGGCATTTTCAGTACCCCATTACCAAATGAGAGAGTATTTTAGGATAAAGATGTTTTCATGGTAGGAATTGCTTCATCAAGGCTAGATCCTATAGTAGATGTGAACTATAGGCTAGGATTTAGGAGTTCATTTGATAATCCTTTTAATCCCAGAGTAGCCCCATACGTGGAACCAAATCTTATAGATTTGGATGATCCTGTTGATTCAAAAGCTACCTCAGTAAATCTTAAAGAAGTGCATTCTAAGATAGGAGTTTTGAAGAAATGGATTGTTGAGGAAGAAGCTAAATGCATTCTTCTTGAAAAAGAAAAGGAGCAAGCCACCTTGGATTCCATAATAGAAAGGGATGCTCTGCTAAGAAGGATGGTTGCCTTGAAGGAGCAGAATAAAAAGTTAGAAGAAAATACCACAACTCTCCATACTGATGTATTTGGAGATGTAGACAATCTGAGAGCTAAAGTTCAAGAATAAGAAAAATTCCTTAATCAAAGGCAAGAACCTATTATTGCTCAAGTCCAAGCCTATAAACCTGTTCAAGTGGATCCTATAGAGCCCACTGCAAAAGCACCAAATAAAGGGAAAGGCAAGGCTATAGGAATCCAAATAAATGAGCCTCAAGCTATATCAAGCAAACCCATACAACCCTCAATGTAAAAATTAGATCTAGATTTGGAGAGGGCTTAAAAAGAGAGGGAAGATCTTGCAAAAGAACTTGAGAAGGTTGAGAATGAAGCTCAAGCTGTAGAAACTAGGAGAAAAATCCAATTCATAAAATCTAATTCTGCATTGGCTTCATGGCCCAATTTTTCTATCCCACCTATGACTCCTACAATAGCTAGTGGTCCAATAATCTCAAATCAGGCAATATCCCAATATGCTCCTACCTCATCATCCACTATTGGCACCCAAATCTCATTTGCCCCACCTCAGCAATCCCAAGCTACTCCTCTAAGTCAAGCTAATATAGCTAGTACCTCAAATGTTCCTAGTTTCTAGAAGAAACCTATATACCTAGAAAGTATAGACAAATATCATTTCCTGGTATTCCTAGTGCCCCACGTCCCATATCATTTGATTTAAGATATAAAGTAGTTAAGTTCTCTATGAATAATGTTGATACTGGTGAAGAACATTTGAGAATTTTCATTGATATGTTGAATGATTATGAAGTTGAACATGAAGATATGGTAGTGAAATTGTTTGTGCATTCACTAACTGAGGATGCAAGGGATATTTTTAGGAGGTTGCCTGATGACAGTATCACCTTGTGGAATGATTTGGAGAAATTGTTCAAAGAGAAATATGTAGACAACACTAATGCAGGATTCATGTTGAATGAATTCAACAACATCAAGAAGAATCGAAATGAGTCCACATTCAATTTTAATGTAAGATTCCAGAAAGGTATGTATAGACTATTTCAAGTTATGAGGTTGAATGAAGATGTTCATCTCACAACATATTTCAATACTTTTGATAGAAAAATGGCTTATCAATTGAGGGATAAGGATCCTAAGACTTTAAGGGATGCCTATGAAATTGTAGTAAATATAGAGAATAATAGGAAGGCATCTGGTAAACTAGGTAGGAGGGATGATCCAAAGCTTTTTAATCCTAAGAACAATAATAAAAGGGAGGGTGATAAAACTCCTATAGGAAAGAATCCAAAAGAACCTACTATAGGCCAAGTTTTGGAATTGCTCAAGAAGATGAATCCCTCTAATTTTAATAAGCAAAATATTGTTGAGAGAACTCCTACAAATAACAACAATTTCAATAGGCAACCTAGAATGCAAAATTGCCCTTACACCACTTGGTGGAAAGATGGTAAGCCAGTTCCCGACCAGACCCAAAATGTGAAGGATAAGGGTAATCCAGATACCTTGCAAAGGAACACTGTGAATATGAATGATGATGTACCATGGTGCATTATATGTCAATCACCTCATTCTACTGATTATTGTGCTGTTGCTCAGTCATTTGCCCAAGGTCAAGGTGTACAACCTAAAGAAGAAAGTGAAGAGAAAAACCATGATGATATAAGTTGCAATATGGTAAACATGTGTGATGATTTCATAGATTCTGATTCAGAAGAGCCTGAAAATGATATTACCAGTCAAAGAATTGCTCATCATTTACATCATCAGCAAGTGCTTTCAGATGATGAAGGGTATGATATAGATAAGGTATGCATTACATCCTCTGATGTAGGTCTCACAAGCTTAAGAATGCCCTCCAAATAGGAAATTGATAGAATTACCGCAGAAATGATTTCACAAGTCCATAGTAACTACAATTTGAGAAATAGAATAGTAAATAATGATGTAGGAAAGCCATCCAATGTATTCATCAAAGATATCACCCATAAGATGAATGATCAAAATAAGAGAGTCAATGAAGATGTGCCTAAGATCAAGGAAAATAAGGGTAAGAAATGGGAACCAAAAAAGAAGGTTCAATTTTAGACAAATGAAGTAACAAAACTAGTGGTGCAACCAAAGAAATCAGAAACTGATACTATCAAGCAAACAGTAATGCCTACTATTCCAAAGGTTTCAAGTCCAGGTACTCTTGTTAAACCTACTATTACTAAACATGTTGATATGATCTCTATGTTGTCCCAAATAACTGTGAAAGTGCCTTTGTCTGAACTTCTTAAAATTGAAGAGCATAAAAGGAAGGCTTTATCATGGTTGGGTGGGATAGGAAATAATAATACTATTATAGATCAAATTGTTGCCCAAAAAACCCCATTATTAGTAGAGGATAATGGTATCATATCCCAGATTCCCCAAATTTTTTTAGATGATTCCTCAGTGGCATTTATAGAAGATATTGACCCTTTTTTTCTCAGTCTAATCATAAAAGGGAAGACCCTAAAAAACTATATGATAGACTCAGGAGCTTCCAACACCATAATGCCTTTCAAAGTAATGGAAGCCTTAGGATTGAAAGTGGATACCAAGTAGGGTAGATGCAGAGGAATGGATGTTAGGGAAGTCCCATTCATAGGTACCATAAATGCATTACCTTTCAAACTAGCTGCATATCCCGAAGTAGAGTTAACCATGTCTGTCTTTGTGGTGGATATACCTCCACACTATGGAATGTTACTCTCTAGAAAATGGAGTGCTACCATGGGGGGAAGCCTACAGTGTGACTTAACCTATGCTACTTTCCACATTGGGGATAAAGCTATCAGGGTAAATAGATAACCAAGGATTAATCACATTTTAGGGGAAGAAATTGATAAAGATGCCGCTTGTTTCTTAGATACTGGGGTAAATTCTTTTAGAGCTGAAATTATTATTCAAGAAGTTGAGAATTTACCTACTATAATTGAACACGAAGTTGAATGTTGCACAAACTCACAAAAATTATGGACAATATTCTTTGATGGGGCTAGTTCTAAAGAGGGTGCAGGGGTAGGAGTAGTTTTTGTCTCCCCTGAGAATAATACCTTTAGATATTCATTCACGTTGAAGTTTTCCTACAAAAATAATATTGTATAATATGAGGCATTATTGCTAGGATTGAAAGTTTCCACACATCATGGGATTAAGAAGTTACATGTTATAGGGGATTCTGAGTTAGTCATCTCCTAGATAAAATAAACTTATGCATCCAAGAATAGGAGACTAAAGTAGTATAGAAATGCAGTTTGGGATTAGATAGAATCCTTTGATGCATTTGGTATCTCATGGAGAGATAGGACTCAAAATAAGATGGCTGATTTGTTAGAAAATGTAGCAATCAAGCCTAAGGAAATATCATTTGTAGGAATATCTCAAATTGAGATACAAAATAGGCCTTCCATACCTGATAACATTGAAAACTAGCAAGTCTTTGAAGATGACAAAGACATTACAATTTTTTTGTTAAATGAAGATAGGTACCATGGTCAGGAAATGGATTGCAGTGAACTGATTGAAACCATAGATGGTAAGGAAACCATTTTTGGCCAAGAGATTATGCAATTGAAAACCAATAAAGTGCCTAAGGGGCTAGTGGTCTTCAAAAAAAATTTTGATAACCAAGATAGAGTAAAATCTAGAGTTAAGGATCTTAAACTTCAGGAATTAGAAGAGATACACCTAGGTACTAATGAAGCCCCCAAAAAGGTTTATATTGGCCAAAACCTACCTGTTAAAATCAAAAAAACATTGATTGACCTGCTTAAAAAATATAGACATGTTTTTGCATGGTCATATGATGACCTTAAGGCTTATAGGGAAGATCTATTCCAACATTTCATACCTTTAAAAGATAATGTAAAACTTTTTAGAAAGAAATAGAGACCAGTAAACCCTACCCTAGCTCCCAAAATGCAAGAAGAGTTGATGAAACTAAGGGATGGGGGAATAATCAAATGAATTAGGCATTCCACTTAGGTTTCAAATTTGGTTCCTACTAGGTAGAAGAATGGAGATATAAGATTGTGTGTTGATTTTGAGAACTTAAACATTGCATCTTTGAAGGACAATTATGGATTACCCAATATGGAAGCCATGTTGCAAAAAGTGACTGGCTCTGAGTTAATGTTAATGATGGATGGTTTCTTTGGATATAATCAAGTTCTAGTAAAGGAAAGTGAATAGTTTAAGATAGCCTTCACAACCCCATGTAGAACATATGTATATTTAAGGATGCCTTTTGACCTGATTAATGCAGGAGCTACTTTCCAAAGAGCCATGGGTGTGGCATTTCATGATTATATTGATAAATTTATGGTTTTATATGAGGACGATCTTATAGAATATTCTAATAAGGTTGAGGATCACTACAAAAACTTGGAGAAAATCTTTATCAAAGCTCTAGAATATAGGGTATCCTTGAACCCAAAGAAATGCACATTTGGGGTGACAAAAGCCAAACTACTAGGACATATAGTGTCTAAAGATGTTGTGAAAATAGACCCTAAGAGAGTAGCAACCATTGAAAAAGTCCCGAAGCCAAAAAATGTAAAAGGAATTTAGTCCTTCTTTGGCCAAGTCAATTTCCTTAGAAGATTTGTTACCAATTTAGCTGAGATCAGTAGACCTATCTCAAAGATGCTCAAGAAGGGAGCCACTATAGATTGGAATGGTGAGCCTTCACAAGAATTCTAGGATATTAAAATTGCTATAAAAAATTCCCCAGTACTGAGAACTCTAGATTTCACAATGCCTATGCATATATTTTCTTTTGCATCTTTTCACACTGTAGCTACAGTTTTATTATAGAAAATCAAGAAGGATATGAGTAGCCCATTTCCTTTTTCAGTAAGTCACTGCAACTTGCTGAATTAAAATACAAGATAAATGAAAAGCAATCATATGATTTAGAAAAGGCTAGAAAAGCTTTTAGATTCTACCTAGTAGGTGCTATTGTCATTGCCTTTGTACCTAGTGCTGCAGTGAAAGATATATTTTCTCAATAGGAAGTATAAGGCATAAGGTGTAGATGGATAAAAAGGATCCAAAAATTCAATATTGACATACAGATAACCAAGTTGGTAAGAGGTCAAGGTTTGGCTAAACTCATGGCTGAATCTAATTTGGATGCAAATAAGATAAATGTGGTGATTGATAACCTCAAATTTGACTTATGTGACATGGATCATTGTGATTGGTACACCAATGTTATATATTACCTACAACACATGGAAGCTCCCCGTCATGTGCCTGAAAATGAAAAGAGGAGTACTAAATTGCAAGCCATCATGTATATAATTTTCTAAGGCAATTTATGGTGGAGAAATTTTGAGGGAGTATTGTTGAAATGTGTTGATCAAGAGAAGGCAAAAGAGGTCTTGAAGGAAATTCATGCTGGAGTGTGTGGGGAACACTATATGGCCAAAACTACTACACATAAAATAATGAGGGCTGGATTTTGGTGGCCTTCCCTTTTCAAGGATACCAAAATTATGATTAGAAAATGTGACCCTCATCAGAGGTTTTTTGGAAAATTGAAGTTCTCAGGTAATACTCCATTGAAGCCAGTGGAGGTTCAAGCACCCTTTCAACAATGAGGTCTAGATTTCATAGGAGAGATTTTCCCCAAATCTAGCACTGGCTACTCTTGGATTCTAGTGGCTATTGATTAATTTACAAAGTGGGTAGAGGCTATCCCCACAAGAAATGCAACAAGTAAAGTTCTTAATAATTTCCTACTAAATAATATTATCTCTAAATTTGGTTCTCCTCAGAAAATTGTGACAGACAATGCTATGTGCTTCAGGTCTGAGGAATTTGTTAAATTTTGTGATAAATATGGAATAACAAGGTCATCATCTTCTCCTTATCATCCACAAGGGAATGGACAAGCTGAATCCAAAAATAAGAGCTTGTTGAAGGTTATTAAGAGAACCTTGGATGATAACAAAAAGGCATGGGATTCCAAGTTACAATTGGTAGTATGGGCTGATAGGGTAACTGTGAAAAAAGCCATTGGTGTAGCTCCATTTGATATGGTGTATGGAATTCAAGCCAGAATGCCTCAGAACAACTTGATGGGACTCTACAATTACATTCAATTGTATGATGAAGATACTATAGATGAAATGCAAGAAAGGATGGATGAATTGGTAGGACTGACAGAAACTAGAAGAGAAGCATCTCTTAAGAACCAAAAGTTGCAACTACAAGTTAAGACACTCTATGATAAAAGAACGGTAACCAGAAAGTTTGAAGATGGAGATCTAGTCTTAATGTGGAATGCCAAAATTGATGATAAAGGAAAACATGGAAAATTTGATCCTATTTGTTTAGGCCCATATCTAATTGAAAATACCTGGGGTGAGGATTCTTATATACTCAAAGATGTATTAGACAATATTCTTGAACTGCCAGTTCATGGACAGTTCTTGAAGAGGTATTTTTCTTGAAAGATACCCTTTTTTTCTCCGTGAATAGTAGTTTTAGGGTTTCCTAGTGTTTTTTTCATTTTGTATATTTTGTAAATCCTTGTAAATATCCCTGTGTAGTCTGGTTGCTTGTTTCTATGTGTTGCTCTATGCTATCTGAAGAAGTCATTTTTGCACCAAATATGTGGTCTGCTCTCCCATAGATTCTAAATTCTTGCATAGAATCAAGTAGTCTATCATCCCCAGACAGAGCCATTGTTGGTATGATTTTTCACAATGTAGAATTTTTTGAAACTCTGGTGAAAAATCATTTAGGTCTTTTGTTTTAAGCAGATTATGGTTTTCATTCGTCATATTTTTGAAAATTTTAAGATTGCCCTAGTCGTGCATTGCTTCATGTGATGGTAGATCATATTAACTTCTCAAGGTTGGTCTCTTAACTCAGCCATGAAAATGCCCTAAATCTAAAAACCCTAGGTTCTCCTTTGAATTTCTAAAAAGGAGTTGTAAAATGCTTTAAGTTCATCCTTTATGGTCTTACGATGTTAGGTTTCACGTAAGAGTGAAATACCTTTTTCTTTTGTTTCTGTGGTCATGTTTTATAGTGCAGTGAAGAAGCGTAAAGGATTTCATGTTCTACAAGGATATGCTTTTGTTTTTTGTAATAGCAGAATGGCTTGGCCACAGGCTTCCCGGTCATACAAATGGTTTTGCAAGCGAAGAAGCATAAAGGTTTATTGCTCTTTAAAAAATCTTGTTACGGGCTTACGAGTAAGCAGTTTGAGTGAAGGGGTAGAGATGTATTGGGTTGTGATCTATGCGTATACATTTCAATGAATAGCATAAAGGCATAATACATTGGCATGGCATAAAGCTTGATATGAAAGGGTGCATTAAGGTTTTATGGTTTTACGGATAAAAGGTTTCTGTAAGAGTGAAAGTAAGGTTCAATGGTATTTATGTGCATACATTTTTGAGTTTGCGGATGACCGTAAAGCCCAATTTTAGCAGTAAA
The DNA here is from genome assembly GCA_028749045.1 of Cupressus sempervirens. Lineage (NCBI taxonomy): Eukaryota > Viridiplantae > Streptophyta > Pinopsida > Cupressales > Cupressaceae > Cupressus > Cupressus sempervirens. The sequence continues at coordinate 309,416,528 of CM053791.1, forward strand.
GGTGTCGAGTGGGACCTATTGAATTGTCAGATGGGCCCTAGTGCAAACAAATCAGATAAAGACACAACATTTATGTCAGATGGGCCCAGCCCGCGTGGCATATGACTTAAGGTATGAATTTTGCATGTGTACGAAATCAATGATGATGTTATTTTTAAATTTTCTAAGATCAAATTTGGGTCATTGATTTTTGAGAAGGGCAATTTTTGTCATTACCCCCTTACGCTTGCAAGGTAAGCATATGAATGAAGGGCTGTTTTATCTTTTCTTCATAGTTATGAGTTCAGTCTTAGTGTGTAAGCGTAAAATGGTAAGTAGGTGAAGGTAAAAGATAAATGGTTTTACGCTTATACGATAAAGGGTAAAAGTAAGAGCGGGATGTCAGTTGGGAAGGCTCTCCGAGCATATGAGGTAATTGGAACTCATAGAGGCATAAAGGATTATTGAAAGAGATTCATAAGGTATTTTGATGCTATGGGTAAAGTTAAGAGCGTAAAAGTGGAAGGTAAGTTTTGAAGTCTTATGATGTCCCGAGAAATAAAGTAAGCATAGCAACGCAGAAGAAATTTTCAAGGTTTTCATTGATACAAGGACATGTAAGTGTAAAAGGGAAAAAGGAAAGCTTTAGCAAAAGGGTTTTACGCTCATACGAGGAATAGTTCAATCGTAAGATCGAAGGTCAAGGTAAAAAGGCTTTTGATCCTGCGGTGTGAAGGGTTGTGTATAAGCGTAAAAGGTGAAGAAAATTGGGATAAGGATTTTACGCTTATACGACAAAATTTTGAATCATAAAAAGGGAAGTATGTAGTGAAAAGGTATGAGATCCTATGGGGTAAAGGGCATCATAAGAACATAAAAGGGATTTTCAAAACAATGCCAAGGCATCATTACATTCTTACGATTAGGGCATACTGAAGTATCTCCGAGTGAACATAGAGATCCATCAAGGGAATTTTCAGCATTACAAAGATTGAAGGTTTGACTCAATGTATGAACAATAGATAGTCATTTGAAAGAAAATAGCTGATGTGTCATGCCAGGTAAGCAAGAAAGACAAAATTGCTGTAGCCAAGTAAAATAAAAATTTGAAATGTATGTCAAGATTAATTTTTGCGGCTGATATACCTTGATGGAAACTTGTGTTAATAGTTTTAAAAGCTCATGCATGCTAAATTTATTGAAAAATCTGGTAGATGTATAATTAAAACATCAAAGATTTGATTGATTGCCAGCTTATTTGCCACTATAAAGAAGCTTGTTTTCTATTCCATTCTAAAATTTGAAAATTATAGAGCTCTGTGTGTTCTATGCTATTGCGAAAGGTTTCAAAATACTATTTAAAGAGAACATGGCTAACAAAGAAGTCAAAGAGATACGTGAAGAAGAGATGGAAGTCGAAGACAAGGGTGATACTTTCTCATTAGAGGGTTTTTGGGTAATCATATTTGGTGTCAAGTTTTTATGTGGATGCATTTACTTTACATGTTATTTCAATATGTTGATGCATGCATTGTTTTAAAGTTAAAATTTTTATTGGTTAGAGACATTAATACTTCTGATTCACCTCCCTCACAGAAGTATACATTTCCCATTTGTATTTCCAACAATTGGTATCAAAGCTAAGCTCTCATCAGAAGAAGCCTTACCACTTGGAGAAAAGATCTTGAGATGGAGATTTACAAGTTGGGAAATACCATTGAGAATCAAGAGTTTGAGATACATCTCTTACTACAACAACTAAATGGAGCCAATAATTCCTTTAGAAGTTCACTAAAGAGAAGGAAAGAGATTGCTATAGTAGAAAAAGACACTCAATACAAAGAGATTGACACCACAAAGTTATTTGTAGATGGTAACTCCTATAAAGTTGATGCAACAATTGTAGATCTCATGGACAAGAATAGAGTACAAGTTGAGGAGATCAAAAATCTCAAGTTGGAGCAAGAGTCACAAGCAGTATTGTTATGTAAGGTGACTAAACAAAAGAGTAAAGCTATAGAAGACAAGCCCATGATTGAAGAAGAAAAGATAATTTTATCAAATAGATTGGAAGAAAAATTAGAAGAGTTGTCTAGGATCTCAAACATGCAATTGGACACCCTAAGCCAAATGATGAACGCCCATCATGAGTTCAATGTCAAGGACATTGAGATAACTACATTGAAGTTGCAGAATGAGCAATTGCAGAATGACCTAGAAAGAGAGAAGGAGTTTCCTAAAAGTTTTAGCAAGCCAAATGAAGCCATTATGTACTTTGAGAAACTATTTGAAATCCCCTAGATCTAGTAAAGACACATCAGGATTGGGCTATACAAGCACTAAAGATGGAGAATCTTCCAAAGTTGCTAAGGAAATAAAAAATAAAGGTAAGAATTATAAACCTACTTGTCATCATTGTGGAAAGAAAGGACATACAACTAATGTTTTTAGGAGCAAGAATGGTAGTCAAAATGCTAAGCCAAAGAACTTGACTCATTGTCACAAGTGCAACAAACAAGGTCATTAGGCACATGAATGCAGAACAAGGACCATGCATGCACCAACATTTGAAGAATGCTACTACAATTGGAAAAATTTTGGACACAAATCCTTTGAATGTAGATCCAAGTCCACATGGTCATCAAACAAGGGAAAAGACCATGAAAATCCCTATAATTTGGATTACAATACAAGACATAGGTGTCATTATTGTCATGAGTATGGAGACATCCCTGAAAATTTCATACAAACACACTTTAGAGGTATCTACAATACATGGTTGAGTCAAACTACATGCTTTAGTTGTTTGAAGACTGGTCATATTAGCAATCATTGCCCAACAAGTACAAAGGCACATAATGTAGAGTTCAATAAGGGAAAAGGCAAGGTAGATGTTGAGCACATTAGAGGAGAGATGAACAAGACATGGAAGAAGAAAGAGGGATGTTGCACATCAAATGAAGGGATCACTTCACCTAAAAGGTGAAGTGATCACATCTCATCAAACTAAGCAAAAGGAGGTATGTGGAGCTAATTTTTAAGTGCCTCATCATACATCAGCTCCAAGATAAAGTTAGTGCTGAAAAGGACAAACTAGCATGAACAAAGATGCAAGTCAGCAAGGAAAAACCAAGGTCAAATCTTTAAGTCTTTTCATCTTGTTGCCGAGTGAGAAAGTTCTCTTCAATTGCTGAGTAAAATTCCAGTACATGCCGAGTTGTCAGCCAAAGCCAGTTGAAGCTAAGTTAGTAGTATCCACTAACTGAAGGTAATTCCTATTGAAGTCAAGTAAGGGTAAATCTAATAGCTGCTGAGTGATGAGAAAACCAATGGATACCAAGTGAAGCAAAAATTTCATAGAAGCTAAGTTTATAGCTATACATGCACCATGCGTTAAATGCTACAATTTGAAAGGGTATAAGGCAGGTTTTTGACCTTTTTTCATCATTACGAACATAGAGCAAGAGCAAGTAGAGAAAAGAAGCAATTGAAGAGCAAAGATTGAAGCTTTTACACAAATTTCAAAAAAGATTGAGCATCCTTTCTGATGAGGCTAATTATTGCCTCTATTTTAAGATAGTTTTAAGCACTTTGTTAACACTCTATTTTATTTTCATCAGGACATTTATGAAGTTATGTTTACCTAAACCAATGATTAACCTATGGGGAGATAGTATGTCATCTTTTTCCAATATTATATATATGATGTAGTATTTCATATAATTATCAAAATGTGTGTTCTTATATTTGAATTTAATTTTATAATGCTTATTTGTAAATATCTCTACATTATAACTAACCTATTAGTAATGAAGCTAAATATGATTGGAAGAATTCAAAGATGAACTTTGAAGACAACCAACAATGTTCAAGGAGAAAAGAACATTGAGGTTAAGACATGGTGGAGAAAAATCATAATGGTACCAAAGGACATGGCTACGAGTATGGAAGAGCTATGAAGAATTATTGTATTCTTTGTATTTATTATTATGTCAAGCAGTTGTTTAGACTTTATTATTCCTGCTTTGAGCCGTTATCTTTTCTTCCTACCTTGAGCTATTATTTTCTTTCTTTCAATACTGTGGATTTATAGCTAGGTTTTTTACTTTTCTATTTTTCCATAAGCATCAATCTTCTATATATAGGGATGAGACCAAGTGTGTTAGTTTAGTTAGAAGGAGAAAGTTTATGAAAACAAATTGTTAACTTTTGCAGTGAGTTATTTTTATAGTTCTATGTATTGTTCCCAGGTAATGAATTTCTAAAATGTAATGAAATAGTTTTTGGCTTCTATCCTATGCTATTAGATTAGTAGAAGCCAACCAAGGGGGCCCACTTGGGAGGTGGATTAGATTAGAGTAGTATAGATTTATTTTCAAGCATTTCTAGTATTGCAAGTAGAAGTTGTAAGTTCCTTCCTGTAACATCATACTTTGTGAATGTTCCTACAACATCTATGAGAACAATTATAATTGATGAACTGAGTTGGCATATATGTTAGCATTTCATTGCATTTCTAGTATTTGTAAAGAGTTAAGTGTGTTAGTTTCCTATAGCAATAGTGTAGGTTCTTTTCCTTGCATTTTACTTTCCTCCAACATAAGCATAATGACTCATTAAGAGACCTAGTGCACATACTATTTTGACCATTTAACCTATACATCCGTGGTTTGATAGGATTAAATGCACCTCATAGTGGGAAAAATAGTCCTTAGATTGAATACATTATTCCTAAGCATGGACTAGAGCATGATTATTATACACCTATTTTGAGGTAGACCATTTTTGGCCCTATTTCCGGGGATGGTGTCAAGCTAGGAGCATTCTTGAGTCATAGTTCTTAGATAATTTTTTTTTATAGAAATTTCTACTTTGAAAAATTTCTTCACTAGTGTGAAGAGTTGAATTGAATTCTTTGAAGAGGAAGATGCTGAGATGAATATGGTAGATTTCTTCTATGGAAGTCTGTTAATTTGAATGAAGAAAATGAAGAAGAAGTTGAGTAGCCTTTTGAAGACACAAGTCCTATTTTTCCTACAAGATTATCTTCAAGACCATAAGCTATAGATACAAGTGGTCTACAACCTTTGCTGAAGTTTTGGCTAGTTTCCTTGATAATATTGCTTTAAATCCACCAGTTGTTAATAATCTAGTACCCAATGTTCCTTTTCAGCAACAAGCTCATAATCTAATACCTCTAGTAATGGCACAACCTACTTTTCCATTTCCTCTCCCAAGCCTCATAAATATTGATAATCTCAAGAAATACTTGTAGCTACTCTTCCAAAGTTTTATGGCCTTGCAACTGAAGACCCTAATACTTTTTTTTTGAATTTGACATAATTTTTCATAGTTTTGACTACAACACTAATAGCCATAAGCTCAAATTATTTCCAGCAACATTGAAAGAGTTAGCTCTACGATGGTTCATTCGCTTAGAAGCTAATGCAATAGGAACTTGAGATGAAATGAAAACTATATTTTTTGATAAATATAGAGTATTGCAAAACATCTAGTTCAAGAGTAGATGATGTATTTAGAATATCATAGAAGGAGGAAAAAACATTGGAAGACTATGTTTCACATTTCTTGTATACACTATAGAAGAACCCTCATCACATGTTGTCTGAGGATTCACAAAAGTTAGTCTTTCTAAGAGGTGTGAATGATAACTACCTAGAATAATTAGACCTGATGACTAGTGGTGATGTATATCAAGCTTCCTAGGATGACCTCAAGAATATTTGTCAAAACTATTCAAGGTGAACTATGAATAAAGGCCAAGGACCTCATTCCAAAGTCACTAAAGAAATGAACCAAGGTATTTCAAAGCTTGAGATACCTAACCTATTATTAGATTTCAAGCAAGACATTATCAATTATTTCACTACACATCTTGATACAATGGCTACAAAGGAGAAGTATGCAAAAGCTTAGTTACAACTAGCTAAATACTGCCCTCATTGCAAGAAGCAAAAGAAATATTGCCAATGCAAACTAGTTGCAAGCATGGAGAACCAACATCTTCCAACTGAGTACCTCAAGATAGATGGAGATGATGAGAAAGTATTTTTTTTCCTCAATGCTAGCCATGGGCCCAATGTCAAGGAATGCCTTAGGAACCTTTGCAAAAATAAAATTCATATGGTAATCAATGGGAAAACCATAATCCCCAATGTCCTCCATAATATCAACCTAATTGGAATAATCCTAGGCAAAACAATCTGCAACAACCCCAATGGCCTTAGAATTCCCAACCATCCTAGCCCAAACAATAGAATAACCAATGGAAGAACCAAAATACCAATACTCAACAATTACCCACTCTAGTTTAACAACCTACTCTAATGCCACCACCAGAAAATCCTGGACCTCAAAAGTAGACACAATTAGTTGCAAAACCTTAGCCAAATCCAAATAACCAACAAGCACAGCAACCCATGTATAGTGCTGATGCTTAGCAATATCCTCCTTACACTCTGACCATTGAAAATATACATCTAAGCTTTGGTACAACTTTATCAGTGCCTAAACTGCCTCTTATAACTTAAATAGTAGATACTCCTATAGCATCAAAACTCTTAGTCACTAAAGAGGTTGACCCAACCAATGTCACCATTTCAACCCAAGCTCAACCAATGGTGGAAGCTCCTTTTCCAGAAAAAGTTTATACAAAGTAAACCTATACAAACAAAGGAACAACCTTTTGATATTGTTGATCAGTTGAAGAACATGCATGTCCAAATACCTCTATTCCAAGCCATTAAAGATGTTCCAATCTATGGGAAAAACCATTAGAGATGTCTGCCTAAAGAAGCCTAGAAGGAAGAAAAATTACCCCACCACAATCCATGTTGTGGGACAATTGGTTGACATTATGTTAGAAAAATTGATCACAACCAAATATTCTGATCCAGGTAGTCCAGTAGTGAATGTGAGCATAAACAAGAAGTCTATTAAAATTTCTTTAATAGATCTTGGTGCTGCTATAAATGTCATGACCAAGGACACTATGAAGAAGTTGAAAATAGAAGGATTAAGGGCTATTCTAACAATTCTACAACTTGTAGATAGTTCTACTGTCACCCTTGATTTGATGATAGAAAATATAATTGTAACCTTAGATTATCTAGAGTATCCTATAGACTTCATGATTCTATCTGCCAAAGTTAATCTATCTGGTTACCATATCATCCTAGGTCAACCATGGTTAGCCATAGTTGATGCAAATATAAGTTGTAGATTAGGGAATATGACCATATCCAATGGCCAAGCAATAAAGAAATTTGATTTATATCCTCCAGCACAATCATTACTAAATTTGAACACATCTATTTGGCTAGATTTAGGGGATGAAGAAGAAGAGTTGAATTCTATAGTACAGCTCATGATGTTACATAGATAATCCTTTCTAAAGCTACATGAGGAAGATTTAGTACTTCAAAGTATCATTACTAATAGTTGTGTGGTAGAAAAAGATGTATCTAAAAGTTCTGTGTTGGAATTAATCACATATGAGGAATGTGATGAGAGTTGTACTCTACTTAAAGAACCTAACATTCTTCATCCACTCTTACTGTGTGAATTAGAAGCAAGTCCAATCTCTGAAGCTGCTATGATAGAGTCTACCACTACTATTGTACTATCTAAAGGTCATAATCTCCATGTTAATCTCAAATTAACACCCACATAGATGGAACAGTTAATAAGGTTGCTTCAAAGGCATGAAAAGGCCTTTGCATGGGACTATGGTGATATGAAAGGGGTTGAGTCCTACATTGTGCACCCATAGGATATATATCAATGAAGGGTGTCTACCACTCCATCAACCCCAAAGAAAGATAAATCCAAGCCTTAGAGAGATAGTTAAAATTGAATTGGAAAAATTGCTTGATGTTGGTTTTATTTATCCTATATCTGATAGTAGATGGGTGTCACCCCTAGTCATAGTGCCCAAAAAGGGAGGAAAATAGAGAATTTTCATAGATTACAGAGAATTGAACAAGGCCACCAAAAAGGATCACTTTCCTTTACCATTTATAGACCAAGTTGTAGATACTCTAGCTGGAAAGAAGTATTTCTCTTTTCTAGATGGGTATAGTGGTTACAATCAAATTAGTATTGTTCCTGAAGATCAAGACAAAACCACATTTACATGCCCATGGGGTACTTTTGCATACTCTATTTTTCCATTTGGTCTAAGTAATGCTTCTGCAACATTCCAATGAGCTGTTATTAGCATCTTTGCTAATATATCACATGATTGTATGTAAATATATATGGATGATTTCACAATATTTGGAGTCATCTTTAAGTAAGAAATGATGAATCTTGAAGAGGTTTTGGTAAGGTGTCAAGAACATAATTTTGCACTTACTAGTGAAAAATGTTTTATGCTCATGCAAGAAGGTGTGGTACTTGGTCATTTCATATCAGCTGTAGGAATACAAGTGGATCCAGCTAAGATACAAGTAATTCAAGCATTTCCCATACCTACAAAATCAAAAGATGTAAGATGCTTTTTAGATCATGTTGGATATTATAGATGTTTTATACGAGATTTCAGAAAAATAGCTAGTCCCTTTTATAAATTACCCACAAAGGAAGCTAAATTTAGTTGGACATCTGAATGTAATGAGGCCTTCTTGCAACTTAAGAAACTTCTCACTATAGCTCCATTTTCACAAGGCCTTGATTGGAATTTACCTTTTCATATATATATATATATATATATATATATATACACACACACACACAAATGCTTTTGACTATGCCATAGGTGCAATTCTAGGACAACAATCTCAAAATCTTGAAAATGCAATAAATTATATTAGCAAGAGCCTTCATGAACCAGAATTAAACTACACAGTGACTGAAAAAGAACTGTTAGTAGTAGTTTATGCCCTGGGAAAATTCTTGCATTACATAATTGGCTATCCCATATTTGTTCATACTGATCATGCAACAATTAAATATCTCATGAACAAACCTACTATAATAGGTAGATTAACAAGATGGTTATTGTTGTTGGAAGAATTTGATATAACTATCATTGATAAGCCTAGAAGATCCAATGTTGTAGTTGATTATTTATCAAGAATCCATCATGTTGATACTAACACTACTCTAGCAGATGATGCATTTCTAGGTGAGCATTTATTTCATATGTCTGTTGAAACTCCATGGTATGTAGATATTGCTAATTACATTGTAGCTAATAAAACACCAGAACATTTTTCTTACAAGGAAAAGAAGCTTCTTGTAGAGAAAAGTTTCCATTTCTCTTGGATAGGTAATATCTTGTTTTACACTAGACATGATCAAGTTATGAGAAGATGTGTGAGAGAGGACAAGACATATGACATTCTATAATGCATGTCATAATGAACCATGTGGATGACACTTTGTAGCAAAAGGAATAGCCTTGAAAATCTTGACAACTAGTTATTATTGGCCTACACTTTGCAAAGATGCAACTAACTATACATAGAAGTGTGATAAGTATCAAAGGATGGGCCAACCAATAAGAACAGATGAAATGCCCCTTAACCCATAGATGACATTAACACCATTTGAAAAATGAGGCATGGACTTCATTGGTCCAATTGATCCTCCATCCAATGGGGCATGCTATATCCTTGTTTGCACTGATTACCTAAAAAAATGGGTTGAAGTCAAAGCAATGCAGAATGCTCGTGATGAAAGAGTTGCAAGAATTTTTGTATGAAGAAATTTTTACTCACTATAGTGTACCCAAAGAGCTAGTCACTGACCAAGGTGCACAATTTACTTCTAATTTAATATTAGAATTGATGAAACAATATAACATTAGACACCAAAAATCTAGTCCTTATCACCCTCAAGCCAATGGGCAATCAGAAGTCACAAATCATGAGCTAGAGAACATTCTAAAAAAAATAGTTCATTTACACCATAGGGATTGGACCAAAAAAATAGAAGAAGTTTTTTAGGCCTACAGAACAACATGGAGGACTACTACAAGATTCACACCATTTGAGCTCCTATATGGGAAAGTAGCAATGCTCCCCATTGAATTTGAACATAAAACTTTAAGAACTACACTAGAGTTAGACATTGAACTTCTTGTAGCACAAAGAGAACATCTTCTAAATCTTAACTCTTTGGATGAAATGTGCAAAGCTATTTTGGAATGTATTGAAATTATACAAAAATGAAGAAAACAATGACATGACTCTCACATTATCAATAAACAATTTCAAGTTGGTGACTGGGCACTACTATATGATTCTAGATTTAAAGATATGCCAAGCAAGCTATAGACAAGATGGTTGGTTCCATATGAAATTAATCATGTCTTTGATAATGGAGCTATTCAATTAACCACCATTGATCCAATGCCTTTTAAATTATTAGTCAATGGTCATAGACTCAAGTTATATAAACAACCCCAAACAAAAGAGGACTTCCTACAAAAGTTCTAGTGGCCAAATTCAAATACAAATCGAGTAACTCTTCCTGCAACAGAAGGTGTTAACCTTCCACCTACCACTCTTCAACACTAAATTCTTTGTGCATGATCATAATAAAAACTTTATGCCCACATAAAGTTTCAAATTTCTCCATTTACTTTCTCATCTCATCTCATTTCTTTAGCTTCCACCCATCTACCTTATCTCATTTCTTTACCTTCCACCCACCCACCTTCCATGACAACATTTTCTAATGCTTTCAATAAACATCACAAGTTTGCTGATAGATGTTGTCACTACTAATATAACTTCTGCCACCTTTTGGTATGTGTGATGATTAATTAACAGGTATAAGAATTTCAAATTATTATTCATTTATAGAACATAGATTACATAGATTATATTTAATACTGCATTCTTTATATTATGGTAGCATTATGCCAGTTCCATACCCCGTACTAAATTTGACAAGTGTGGACACTTGTCCATATTTCATAGGGGGTAGGGAAGGTTACTAAAACCTTATGATATTCCTATTTATTTGTAAAGATTTTTCCAAATCTTCATATTTCCTTTATTGATGGAATTCAATTATCATAAGTACACAAGTGTCTAGGTGTCGTACCCCTTATTTTTGAATGATTTTAATGTTAGGCTATGATGTGACTTGTATTTAAATTTTAAGTAATTTGAATTCCATTTTCAGATGATTTTCACACACATCCATGATTTACTCTAAAAATTGTAGTGACGAGAACCAGTGGAGCATACCATTTTTCTCTCAGATGTAGAGGCAATGAGGAGATTTAATGCATGTAGATAGTTAGGGTATTTCTTATGTTTAACTGCATTTGATGGAGAAGTAGCCACATAATTCACAAGAACTTTTGGTGAAGGAGAAGCTTAATCATGGGGTTTAATGGTGGTTTCTATAGAAGAGTGTATAGTATAAGTAACTAGGTTATTGGAAATAGGAGAACATTATCCTAATACACATGATGCAAGATCAGTCAAGGCTCAATTTTCCATAGCAACCAATCCTCAAGTGGACATTACCAAGAAAGGTTACAAAAGAATGTCTCTTGTACCACCATACAATGAGCTGACCATGCAAATTATTAGGTACCTCACATGTGAAGGAATATTTTCATATTTACATGCACGTCATTTTAAATTTCTCAGTTGTATAAGGCATAATCATCTAGTAAATGTTCCCAATTTCTTGTATAATATGTTGTGTACTAGTACTGAAGAAACCGAAAAGGGAAAGGATAATTTTGTCACCCATCATGCCCTAATTAAATTACTCATAAGAAAAATCTCTTATGGATGTTTCTCCCATGTCATGGGCAGAATTTGTCCAAGCTAAAACCTTACAACCCCATTTTGCTCTTAATGAATAGCCCAGTGAGGAGAATATAGTTCCCACTAATGAACCTGCTGAGAAAAGTACTCAAGAGGCTAAAGCCAAAAATGTGCAAGGCAATGTAGAAGAAAATGTGCAAGAAAATGTGCAAGAGACTGTGCCTTTACCTATTCAAGAAACTTAGAAACCTACCTCTAATCGAGTAAAGAGAAAATGAAAATTGCAAGAAGAAATATCTATTCTAATAAAAGAAGAGCCAAACCCTATAGTTGTGAGGAAAAAGAGAATTAAGAAGGGTCCTGCAATAGAGACACCAAAAGGAAGAGGTAGGCAGAAGGCTATTATTCCAAAAGAAACCCCTATAAGAAGAAGTCCTAGAATGAGAGGACAAATTTCTAAAGAATCTCCCTCATCCAAGCTATCTACTAAAGAATCCCTTGTACAGATTATTCTTGATCACTCTCCTCCTCACCCTAAAACTGTAAACATTCTTGAAAACCATAATGAGGAATGTAGGGTTGAAGTCAATGAAAATCCAAATGATACCCTAGTAGCCCAACTAGGTACTTCAATTAGTAAAGATGGAATAGTTCCTGAGCAAGTTTATCTAAACACTACCCTAGTTCCCTATAAATGAACATGGATTATTGATTTTGTAGAACATTTATGGAGGGAACAAAGAAAGAGGAAAATAAACCATGAAGAAGACAGTGGTTCCATTACCCTACAGAAACTCCTTTTCCAATTATTTGGACAACATATGTTTCCTGAGATGTTATGGGAAGAGGAGAGGAAAAAGATGAAGAAAATCATAGCATCCCAAGGTGAAGAAATTGTAGATTTGAAGGAGCAATTAGAAAATTAAAAAAAATGAATAGATCATGCCCTCAAATTGGTCAATCAAACATTTTCTTGTTGGCCACCACCTAGGATTTATGCTATGTGTTTAAAGGAATAGTTGCTTTTATTCCAACTTATGCTAACACATAAGAATATAAATGTAAAATTCAAATCAGCCCACAAATTCTATGGTTTATACTAGACTCTACCATCTTGGAAATGGAATTTTCTCTATAAATTATATGTGCATAATTTTGTTATCCCTTCAAAAACCCAATGGAACCCTTTACTCTATATAGGGGATATACATCTAAGGGATTTGATGTCCTGGATGTCTAATGAAGCAAACTATGATAGACAACTGAATAATTATAGAGACAAGGAAAGAATAGAGCCCTTGCCATTAAGAGCTGAGAGCAGTAAACTAGAAGAAGTTCTTAGGGACTGGTTTAGATTAACTTATGGGGATAAGAACAAGGGAGCAAGGGATAGAATCTTTACTACCAGAACCAAGGCCTATGCTGATTATGAGAACTTACCCTACTTTTCTTTACAGAGAGCCATGGTTGGTGCCAAAAGTAGATGGGCCAGATTACTTGAGTCACTTATTAGATAAGAGCCACATAGTCCCATAAACTTGGAGGCTACCCTTCACTGAGCTCCAAAGTATCTAGAGTTAGGGAAATAGGCTAGATAAGAACTATGGTGTCCACTCACTATGCAAACTCCAATGCTCATGTGGCCCTTGTATGATATTAATGTTGATAGACTTGACAAGCTATAGGAGGACAACAGAAGGGAAGTTTGGGAAAGAACATGAGGATTCTATTATACCTTCAAGAGTAGTAGGAAATGAAGGATAGAAGTGGATGAATTTAGGTCACTGACTAGGAAATGCCATGCTTGAGGACAAGCATTAGTTTACTAGGGGGCAAATGATGAGGCTAATTATTGCCTCTATTTTATGATAGTCTTAAACACTTTGCGGAACACTCTATTTTATTTTCATCAGGACATTTGTGAACTTATGTTTACCTAAAGCAATGATTAACCTATGGGTAGATAGTATATCATCTCTTGCCAATATTATATATATATACACACACACACACACACATATATATATGTCTATATATATACATATATATATAAATATATATATACACACACACACACATATATATATATATCTATATATATACATATATATATATATATATATATACACACACACACACATACATATATATATATATAAATATATATATATATACATATATATATATACACACACACACACACACACACACATATATATACATATATATATATATACATACATATATATATATATATATATATATTGCAGTATTTCATATAATTATTAGAATGCATGTTGTAATATTTGAATTTATTTGATAATGCTTATTTGCAAATATCTCTACACTCTAACTAACCTGTTAGCAATGAAGCTGAAGATTAACATTGAAGACAACCAATAGCATTCAAGGAGAAAAAAATGTTGAGGTTTAGCCATGATGGAGAAAAGTCATAATGGTACCAAAGGACATAGCTACAAGTATGGAGGATCTATGAAGACTTACTGCATTCTCTGCATTTATTATTATGTCAAGTGGTTGTTTAGACTTTATTATTCTCGCCTTGAGCCATTCTCTTTTCTTCCTACATTGAGCTGTTATTTTCGTTCTTTCTCTCCTGTGAATTTATAGCTACATTCTTTACTTTTCTATTTCAAAATAAGCATCGATCTTCTATATATAGGGATCGAAACAAGTGTTTTAGTTTAGTAAGAAGGAGAAAGTTTATGAAAAGAAACTGTTAACTTTTGCAATGAGTTGTTTTTGTATGTAATGAATTTCTAAAATGTAATGCAATAGTTTTTTGCTTCAATCCTATGTTAGTAGATTAGTAGAAGCCAACCAAGGGGACCAACTTGGGAGGTAGATTAGATTAGAGTAGTATAGATTTATTTTCAAGAATTTCTAGTAGTGCAAGTGGAAGTTGTAAGTTCCTTCCTCTAGCATCATACTTTGTGAATGTTCCTACAACATCTATGAGAATAGTTATAGTAGATGAACTAAGTTGGAATATATGTTAGAATTTTATTGCATTCCTAGTATTTTTAGAGATTTAAGTGTCTTAGTTTACTATAGCAATAGTGTCCCTTGCATTTTACTTTCCTGCAGCATAATCATAATGACTCATTAAGAGACCCAGTGTACATACTGTGCCGACCATTTCAAGTATACATCCCTAGGTTGACAAGATTAAATGCAACTCATAGTGGGAAAAATATTCCTTAGATTGAATACATTATTCCTAAGCATGGCCTAGAGCATGATTATTATACACCTATTGTGAGGTGGACCAGTTTCATCGATTTAAAGAACCCATCATGGATTCTTATGGTTGGAAGAAGGACCTATCAAATTGTCAAAAAATTTTTTTTATAGGGTTAGAAGATATCCAACCCTAGAATGGCCCAAAACCCTAAGGAGTGACTCTAAAGAAGCAATTGAGAAAAATGCATGGGCAAAGTGGAATAAGAGAGGAATGACCATTGATACCATTAAGGATCCACTTTTTGAATTTTTGGTAAGGGTGATATCTCATAAGTTCTATTAGTCAAGCCAATTGAATAGTGTGCCATGTATTGTAGTTGATGTAGGATACAAGATTGTGAAGAAAGATCATACTTATGATCTTGCAGAGTTACAGTTGTAGCAAATCATGGAGAATTTTAGAGCAATAAGGAGATAAAAAAGTGCTCAATTCAAATTAAGTTCAATTTTCATATGTATATTTTTCTATGTTCAAAATGAGTTTCCCTCTTATGGTAAGGTAGGATGGAAGACAAATAGCTCTATGGTAGTACAAATAAATGAATACATTGAACAAATGGGAGACAATTTTGAGTCTGTGATGACTTTTATTTTAAGGATGTCAAGTAGTCAATGAAACAAAGACTGAAAATTCTAGTTTCTATGGTGGAGAAGTACTATAATGATATATGCTTTTTGGTAGATATTGACTACACTTTTATCCAGGTTGCAATACCTAGAGTAAGATGGATAAGGCCTTTGGGGTATGAAATCAATAAAGATGAAGCATCAATTTTCATCATTGTACTACTTGCAAAGGAAGTTGACAAGACAACAAAAATCTTTTGAAATTATGATGTCAAATCTAAGGTTAAAATAGAGTTGAAAACTACCTCAACTCTCAAAAAGAAGGATAAAATGGTTAAAAAGCTAAAAGAAAAATTTGGTGAAGGAGTTGAAGGTGATAATGAAGATGATGAAGAGGAGGAAGAAGAATAAGAATAGGGCCAAGAACCTCTTTCCCTAACCCAAGGTATGGCTGAAGATGAAGAAGAAGGAGGTGCTGAGGAGGAAATTTTTTAGGAAGCACCAATAGAACAAGAGTTTAAGAAGAGAAAGGCAAAGACATAGCCTGCAACTCATCCCAAGGGTAAGAAGATTGCAAAACCAAGCCCTGCAAAGCCTACTGCTCCAACCAAAAAAGAAACCACAAGGGGCACCACTTAGAAGGGTAAGGAGAAAATAAAAAGAAGAAGAAGGCTACTAAGTAATCAGGTCTAGTGCAGAAGAAATTAAGGAGAAAATATTTTGCACAACCAGAATCTAATGATGAAAGGATTGAGTCAGAAGACATAAACTAGTTCAGAGTGGTAAGTCATGCTCCCAAGTTTGATATTGAAAACATTTATGATAATATTAGGGATAATGCAAACTTAAATGGTTTGAAAAATATTGAATTCAATAAATTAAATAGAGAAGATCAAAATAAGGTTGAAGAATCATTATATGCCATGATGGAAAAATTCATGGAAATACCCCTCTTGAATTCGACACTACAATGCCCAAGTATTTATATTCCATCGTTGAAAATAAATGGCATTATTGCCTAAATATGGAGAAGGAAATAAGAGATTCCACATTGGCACTAGTGATGCCAGAACTGTCAAAAGGGAATATAACAAAGGCAAACAAGAAACATGGTAGCAAATTTGCACCCAAGTATAGGGCATTCAACATAGTTCTAAACATGGTTGAAGATGTTGTAAAGAAGTCCACTCAAATGTAGAAGCTAATATATGGGATGACTACTCTTAAGGAAGGAGAAGGAGATCCCTTTGAGGGAAGAAAAAATAGAGAAGATGAGGAAGAAAATGATAAGGAAGGTGAAATTGAGAAAGAAATGGCAGATAACATAGTGGAGGCACAATAAAAGGGAGATGAAATGGCAACTACTAAGGAGTAGCAAAAAAATCAAAGTATGAAAGACACTCAACTACCACCATTAAGCCTTCCACATGACACAAACACACCTACAGAGATAGTAAAAATAAAAGATGTTTCTTCAGAACATCAATCCACTAACTATAGAGGATCTAAAGAAGATCCTTGACCAATCAACATTACAAGTAAAGTTGTGTGACAATCCAGTGTTGGTCAGTGTAGATGAGTTGCAAAAAGTAATAGTTGATATAACTAGGGATAAGGTGAATACACAAGATCCACCTTCTATAATCCCTAAAACTACTAGTGGTCAACCTCAAAATCAAGCATGAAAAGATACATCAACAATGGTTGATACTATAGTCAAGGTTGTAATGATTGAACAACTAACTAAGATTGTCGAGGAGCCCACAAAGGAACAAATAGGATAGACAGAGGTATCTATACCTACTACACAAACACAAGGTGAAACACAAATAATTGTGATTGATCAAGGAGGATCATAAGAAGAGAAGGACATTCCAAAATAAAAGGAGCAGGAAGCCATTAAGACATTGGTTAATTTACCAACCATTGGCACTCCTACAAAAGTTCTTTAGAAGCCGAGCATTGATGTAATGCCACTCAAAATTTTAGCACCAGGCTCAAGCACATCAAAGGTTACAAGGGTACTTCATTATGGAGACCCAACATTAGATGAAGAAATTGTTATACCAAAATTTGACTATGCAACCATGAATCTTGAACAAATAAATGAGATGCAAAAGGTATTAGAAAGGAAGAAAAACTAAGAAATACGTAGAAAGGAGTATAAGGCAAGCACTACATGAGATTAAAGACATCTTTTTAGATGCATTCGTCTTGCAAACAATTGATGAAACCAAGCCAATTTTGAAACAATTATCAGGAATTGTTGAACAAGTGACAAATGAAGACCAAGAAACCAATGCAAAATCATGGAATGATCTGAAAAGAAGTTTCAAGGAAAAGTAAATAAGAAAATATCTAGTGGAATAGCACTATCACAAGTGGAATTGGATACAAAGATAGAAAAAGTGAAGAAGGTACTTGAGAATATATTCTCACTGTACACCAATTTGGGTGACCCCACACACTTCACACAAGAAATGAGCCAAAGGATTGTGAGTCTGGAAACAAACTTGAAAATATCTGGTATATAGTTACCACAAAACCTAGCTCAAAGTGAGAAGCACTTTCATTTGACACTTCACACACAGAAGGAACTAGTTGTATTAACAATAGAAGTGGCTAATACAAGAGCCAAACTAGTCCAAATTCAAGCCTTCTTGACCCCATAGATGGAGATATTACAAAAAGAACTAGCCTATGCTGAAATAGTACTCAAGAAAAATCCTAATCTTTCAACATTGGACAGCATAGTTCACCTTGCAGTAGAGATATCCATCCAAATCAAATCACTAGATGCTGCAATAGACAACTGGGGTGCTGCTCTAAAGATTGTAATGGAAGAAAATACAAAATTCTTGGATTAATACACACTTAGTGTATAGACCCTTTCACATCAATGTCAAAAAGAGGGAGAAATATTAAAGGAGAAGATATATGAAAGGGCTAGAAATGTGAAAGGGGGAGTTACAAAATAAACAGAGAAAAGAAAGGGGGAGAAAACAATAGGAAAGTAGAAACAGGGCATATTAAAACATATTAGATAAAGAGTATCAAAATGATTGAAGTCAACGAGAAAAAATAGAGGAAAATCTACTTAGAGAGATTTTGGATAAAGAAAAGGCACATTAACTCAGGGGGTGTTATAAAATTTTGAGGTATATAATTATTTACAAATTTTTTAACAAATTTTGAAGTTTTGTATATATGCTGAATTGGATGTTTATTATACTCGAGGAGATTAGATTCATCATGTATAGTTAAGTGTTTTTGCCACTCATGTCAAAGGGGGAGATTGTTGGTATCAAATTGGTTTTGACAATTGAGTATCAACACACTTAATATTTTTACTAAGTTCATGCTAAGCTAGTAATATATGCCGGGTATAATGTGTATAGATGCCAAGTTGCAATGAGTGCTGAGTCACTCCTGTGCCAAGTAAATCAAGTGCTGAGTAAATAGTAAATACCAAGTAGTTCAAGCACTGAGTGAATAGTAGATGCTGAGAAAGCTCAAGTGTCAAGCTAGACAGAATTATAGTATGTGCCAAGCATTAGTATTAACAAGCGTTGAGTAACACATAATTGACCTAGTTGTTTGTGATGGTACACACAACTATGTAAACCATTTGTGAGCCAACATATGGATAGATCTCAAAGCTATGAAGATAAGCTCGAATCTATTTAGATTTCCTATATGATCAACATACAACCAATGAGAAAAATGGAAGAAATTGAGCTGAAAAATTGGATGAATCTCAATCATAGATTCATACCTAACCCTAAGCCACCAAAGTCTTTTTAAAGGGAGACAAAGCCCCATAATTCAGTATGTGTGAGAGAGAGCATTAGAGAATGTATGCAAGAAGGTGATGATAGAAGTGAAAAAGGTGAATTAATTAGTATACATTCAAGGTGACTTAGAAGAAGGATAGAATTGTAGAATCAATTATCAAAATAGAGGATCAAGGATACAACAACTCCATATTAGATGAGAAAAGATTAAGAAGGACTGAATTCTGATCTAAAATTAGTAATACTAGATTGAATGTCTATTAGATCAAACATTCTACTATACTTTCTAACAATTGTATGAGTAGGATGAAATCCTTTGTTTTAAGGTTGACTTAACAGTAATTGTGAAATCCTTTAATAGGGTGACATTCCAAGTGAGTGTTCTAAAGTCCTTTAGCCAGGCACACTTTTAATAGGGTGTTAAAATACTTTAAGAGGGTAAGATCTCACAATCCTTTGTAACCCTTTAATAGGGTAGACCTTCACAAGGAAGATTGTGAAAATGGTCAAACCATGTAACCTTAATAGGTGAACTTTATTCTTGTAGTAGTGAAGAATTGTGGGTGTCATCCCCATTTTACCTTCTCATTGGAGGGTTTCCAGGTAATCATATATGATGTCAAGTTTTTATGTGGATGCATTTACTTTACTTGTTATTTCAATGTGTTTATGCATGCATTGTTTTAAAGTTAATAATTTTATTGGTTAGAGAGATTAATACTTTTGATTTAACCCCCCCATCAGAAGTATACATTTCCCATTTATATTTCCAATAGTGAATCAATCTATAACAATGAAACCTCATTTGGAGTCATATCATGTAGAATGATAAAATTGTGTTATAAGAATGGAAATTTATTTATATGAGATTTTACACTGATACTTATATTCTATTTCTTTGTTTATTATGTGTCAACGGTCATGCTAATATATTTTTATCAATGCAATATATAACTCACCAGGTATCTTGATTTCCTTGTATAATGTTGCTAAGAGTGTTGAGTGACTACACATTATGTCTGGGTTAGATTACTATTTGGGAACTAAATTTAACAATTTGTACACATTGTTCAATGAAAATGTTTTAATATATGGTTGTTCATATAAGATGGAGTGGTTAATGCTAGGTACACATAGCCAAAATACATGTGCTAGGTCTATATTACAACACTGACAAGAAAAATGCTTAGTATGAACATGTTTTTAGTTCATGTTAATAAAGCATGATTAGAACCTCCTTAAGTTAGCTCAATCAAACAAAATCAATGATTTGGTGTGTCTCTAGTTATTTTTAGAGTCCATGGTAGCACCTATATTATATACATGTAAGAAAACTTTTATGATTGTCATAAATATGAGAATCACACATCTTATTTTCATGTATGAAGTTATACAGAGATGCTAGAAAGTTGTCCATTATCACACCTAAAACAAGGTATTGAGTGAATATTC
This sequence comes from Cupressus sempervirens, assembly GCA_028749045.1. Lineage (NCBI taxonomy): Eukaryota > Viridiplantae > Streptophyta > Pinopsida > Cupressales > Cupressaceae > Cupressus > Cupressus sempervirens. The sequence goes on from CM053791.1 coordinate 309,437,340, forward strand.
ATACACTAGTAAGAATGATCTATCTATGTATTCTCAATATTTCCCAAGGAGAATGAAAAAATATAAATCATTTCCACTTGCATTGATTTTTTTTTGGCAAAGCATTTAGCTAGATAATATTTTATTTCTATTACTCTATATTTAGAATCGAGTTATAAATCATAGGTGTTAATGGTACTTACCTAAAGATTTATTTTTTCCATCTAGCTTATTACTATAAGTTGAGAGATGGAAGATGTACATGCATGCTTTGTAATCCATCGATGTTACGTCTAGTAAGAAATTGCTTCCATAGACATACATCAAATACTCAAATTTTGTATCTTGTTTTTCACCACAAAGCTGTTTTGAAAACTTCTTGTTCTTTAACACATTTTAATGAATTGGAAATTGCAACAATATATAGTAATTCATGCTTTCTTATTTTCCTCTCAATTTGACCTCATCATAAATTTCTAAAATGTAAAATAAACAATGTAGTACTTTATTTGTTGTTTGGTTTTTAATCGATGGATCCTTCGATCAACTTGTGTATCCCAGTATTGATGTGAGTTTTATGTCACTACAAAAAATATTTAAATACTCATTATTCCAAATGAAACACCAAATGTCCAACTCTCTCTTGAATAAGGAAACTCATATTCTAAATATTGTATATGGATTGTGTGATCAAATGAGACAACCCCTAGTTTCCTTCTTACTATAGTCTTTTACTATGTGTTGAGCGGTGATTTTGCACAATGCTTAATGACAAAAATCCTTTCATAACCCTCACTAGAAAATATGATAAATGAAAAAGTCAAAGGTTTTGGATGGTTGTTTTTCAACCTTCTGATTAACTCAGTTGAAGATAAATGTGTATGTTCACAAGTAGGCCTTTGTTGGTGCCCACCAATCTGCACACCTATTGGATGATGAATGGAATTTATTAATGCAACTACATGAATTCCTATTTTACCCAAGCTCTTGATAAGAAAATAGAAAAGATAGTGCAACAAGAAATTAAAGAAAATTACTGAAAGGAGAATTGCTAACGAATATAAGCCAAAGTAACAACACTTCTGTGAATTAAATTATCAAAAGGATATTAATAGGAAACCAATGAAATTAGGAGCATCACTTTCTCAATTCCACTAATGTAATCATCGATGGGAACTTCAATAATTATCGAAAGATGTTTCATGTTTCATCAAATCACAAGGTCACAAAAAGTGTGCTCTCATGAGACAAAATGCTATGCAAGAACAAAGATGATCCTTTCTCTAATTTGTCACAATAGTGGAATTAATTAACACAAGGGAAAAACTAGAACTAAAATATCACACAATCATAACAACATAATAAAACCATTGGCTCCATTATCATTCACGAACTTCATTCATGAAAATAACACACTCCAAAAAGAATAACTACAATCAAAATGAGAACACCAATATCATATATTATTGCATCAAAATAATAGCCTAGAGTACATGTTACATCCATGTATTTGAAAGAAGTCCTATCCTCCCTTTATATTAGGAGTAAGAGATTTTCTAAGGCAAACTCATGCTAAAAAATAAGAAATAAAAGCTATTTATATACAAACTGACTCTCTAAATGGTGCTAAGTAGGTATTCACCCTCATTTATATCAATTAATGGGTGCATGAGCCTTTACATGGCTTAAAATAATAAAATAATGAGAATATAAGAAGATATAAGCCATTAGATGATCTTTGAGTCACTAAGATCTCTAAAAATAGAAGCTTGGCATTCTCTAGGCATCCAAAAACATCTTCTAAGCGTCAAAACTGAATTTCTAACATCTGGGTTTTCTTCCTCTTCATTCCAAGTTTTCTTTTGAACTTCTCTATTTATTTTGAAACTTAATTAACCTTTAGTAAATCTAATGAATTAGACTCATTTTTAACTACTTGCTGATAATTTCTTACTTATTTTTTTTGATATCCACAAAATCCTCAAGCTTAGTATCCATTTATAATAAAGCTTCTTAAGTTTTAAATGCTTGTCTTTCATTATCTTTTGATGAAGAATTTTAAAATGTGTCTTTGAATTGTTGAACCAATATTTTAACTAAGGAAATCTTGGTCTTCAACTCATCTTCAAAAATTTCAAGGCTAGGATCTTGTAATACTTATTTGCTTCCAAAAATTGGTGTTGAGATTTATTCTTAATCTCTTGAATTCCTTCATGTAACCCCTCCATAACTTTATTCCCCTACGATTTCTTTTCATTATAATCATCTTATTTATCTAACTCTTATGCAGAGTATACCACAATCAGCATCTGGTACCTTTTCCCTTTTATAGATCCAAGCTCTTTCAAATAACTAGCCCATGTTACACACTTCATCCACTAGCCCAAAATCTTGGTTTTTAATGGAAACCAAATTGTTAGTAATAGTGTGGATGTTGTGAAAGAGGTTCAAATTTACTTGTATTATTTTCACTCCCCTCACCTCAAAATTGTTACATAATTGCTAAAAAGCATCCAAAAATGAATCCATCTGTGGTCCTACTTACTTCCTTCCTAGTGTGATTCCAAGAGCGATCTCAAGATTATCTAGGTAAATTGGTCCCACCACTTCATTTAGGTATCCCTTCAACAATTCATTCTTCTTTTGCAATAATATTAGCTTTGATTCATCTCTATCCATGTGTTTAGACCACTACTAGAGGCTTGTTGTAATTAAGACCTTTTTTGTGTCCATCATGGGCTTTCCCAATATAACCTTCTTCATTTGGTACTCCTTTAGAGTAAATTCTTTGGTTTTGGAATGAGGAGGGGGAATGAAAATATGTTCTATAAAATCCTAATCTTGATTATTCATTATGAAGGCAAGTGTTCTAGCATCACACTTAGGTAGATCATGCTTCTTTATCCCTTTTATTAGTTATGTCATTCCCTCCACTTCGGTTAGTTCTATCTACTTGTTTTGTCTGAACATAACTTTTTTCTTTAGCCATGATAGTGTTGTCCCCATTGGTGACATATATTTTTCTAAAGAAGTGGGTTATGAAGCAAGCTCCTTTTCCTTATGAGAAAGATCTTCAGAGAGAGCTTCTATGTCTTGTTGGGCTAATGACCTAGTCTCTATATCTGGAGGAACTTGTTGCCTTTCTTTTTCTATCTGTCCTTCTTTAGATACTTCATTGGAAAGAAACTATTCATATTCTCCATCTATATTTTGACTCCTTGTTTTTACTTAGATTTTCTTAGCAGGTGGAGGCATTGATCCTTTATCCATTATTACTATCATGTCCTATGCTAGTGGTGGAGGAATGCTAAAAGATTCTTGAGGTAGAGGAGGTAATTGATTGCAATCCTCTCCTAATGACTCATTCCTTGGAGTATCCCTTATTTTCTCTCCTACCATCTCGATCCCTACTAGCATAAAATTAAAATCCAAGAGGTCAAAAATTTCTTTTCCCCCACCCTCCATTTCTTCAATCCATTTCTATTGCTTGTCCTCTGAGGTCTTCGCCTAGATGGGCTCCCTAGGTATAGATGGAGATGTTTGTGTAGAGCTTCTCCTTCTCTCTTCTTTAGCCATAGTAGATGAAGAAGTTCTTTTATTCAAAGGGATGAATTTAATTTGTTCCCCTTCTTCCTCATTCTCTACTTCATGGATAGTTTTTGGTACCTATGGAGAGGGAGTTATCTTCATCTTTATTCTTCTTTTTTTTACTCCTTCCACTGTTATTTCTATTTGGGTTCTCTTGGGCACTAATTGGGAGGCTTCTTCCTCTTAGGCTCTTAGTGGTGGCACTCCTTGCACTTCTAGTTGTTCCTATTATTTCTCTTGATGAGCTTATTTTGGCTCTTTCTATACTCTTTCTTGAGAATCCAATTTCTCTTGACCCTTGGCCACTTTCTCTCTTGCCCTGAGGGATCCTTTTCTTTTCTTACCCTTTCCTTTCATTGTCTCAAACTAGTCAAACTTCTCTCATGGTAGTGTACAATTTTTTATCGCACTGGTGATTTGGCAAGGTAGCTTGGTATAGTGATTTTTGTTCCTTTTCCTCTCTTTGGTCTTGATGTAGACTAAAGAGGTATGGCCTGGGGAATATGATCTATGTGAAATGGTTTCTAGATCCATTCCTTTGTAATTTTGATCACATATCAATCCCACTGATCCATATCATTTTTCTCCTCATGCCCAATTTTTGTATTCATGATGGACCTATCATAGATTTTATCCCTATTGTATAAGGGATATATTATCTCAGGGATATCTTTTTCTTAGGCCTTTAGGGGTATCTCCATGTTTAACACTTTTTTACCAAGTGTATACTCAATCTATAATAGTCCCTAATATGAACATCATAGTCATCTACCAGATTCATCCAATGATCTTCTAGTGTTTCCTCATGTTCAAATTTCTTTCCTATTAGATGTTGCACTATCTCAATATTATCAAAATATAGGCATGGAGCTTGATATTCCTCCAAGGGATATGATGAGTCAAAAGTGGAAATATCTTGTTTTTCCTTTACTTGAAATTCTCCAATAATGATCGACCATAACCAAGTTTTCTTATTTTTTTCTCACTCTATCATATGCAAAAGTGAGTTGGCAAGCTATCTCCAGTAGTATGAGCCTTCTTGAGAGATATCATGGGACCATCTTGGGAGACAAAAGAGTACCAGATACCCAAAGATAGGTAAAGGTCTTGAACTAGATGTAGTAAGCTCCAACTTTTTTTATACTTGTTGCATCCTCTACTAACATCCTTTTTGCATAATCCTCCTCAATAAACCTAATGATAGAAAATATGAAACCATTATTTACCATGTTGTATTCCATAATTTGTAGTGAGAGCTTCTTCTTTGCAAGGTGTGGGTATACTACATAAGGCCAAGTATTTTCATCCTTCATGCTTCCCTTCCTATACAACCCTGGGTAGTTCATGGTCCTTACTACCAATACATACACCATAGAAGAGGTAATGAAAAAATGTGGATCATTATTTACTGAGATTAGTTTCTCATTCAAGTTGTCACTCACGATAGTGTTCCAATCAATAGGCATCTTAGTTATTGTGATGGTGTCAATAAAGTGTACCATCCATGTCTCTAAGTGGCTTACTGCAGGAATGTCCATGGCTTTATTAAGGAGAACAATTGAGTATGCAATAACATCTATCATGTACCTATGTGTCATATTAACTTTTCTTGCTCAGCCCAAGGGTGTCCTATCAATCAGGTGCTTAGATTGTACCAACTACTTGGCCTCTACTTCAATCTCCCTATACCATCTATCAGCACCTTCATAAGAAATTTGAAGGTATTGATCTACACTAGGGAGCTGGAAAACCTTCTCAATGTTTTGTGGCCTAAGCTCAAGGACCATCTCTCTGATCACACTTTTGAAGACCTTCTCGTCTAACACATAATCTTGGGCCAATATCATGATCAACTTTGAGGAATGAACTGATGTAGGCCAGTTTGAAGAGACATTCACTAACCGACTTGTAATCATAGTTGATACCATAGATGACCTCTCTCTAGGCTTGTTTTGGAGACTAAGGAAAACATTCTAGTCAATATGGCCTAGTTTTTAATCTAGAATCTTTGTATGTTTGTCAAGGAATTAAGATTTCTTTGAGGATCATTGTTATTTGAATACTACTGGATTCGATGCCATCTCTTCTCCATATAGGATGATGATAATACCATTGTATCAACAAAAAATGGGTGAAACATTAGTGACTTGATGTTAGAAAACCTTAATGATGCTCAGATAGGACCTAGACTAACAAAAAATTGAGCAAAAACCAACTAAATTGATAAAACCTCCTTAAGTGCCTAATATATACACTAGTGCATCTAGCGTACCTGTACAGGGTGCACTATTGTGCTTGAGTTTTTGCACTTGAGTACTATGTGCATAGTTACACACATTGCACACCTATACATATGTGTAATGTTCACATATGTGCAACCACACACCTATACACATGCCTAATGTGTACATGTGTACAACTGCACACATGTGCATGTATTGCTTTTTGATTGCTTTTATATGTGGGGGGTTGTATTTAGGTATGGAGATGCACACCTTTTGAGGGTAGGCACTTGGGGGGCCTCATTTTTTGACTCAAAATAGGGCATATGTTGTTGGTCCACAAAAAATAGCCCCAAAAAAAGGGAAGAAATGAAAAAGCCATTTCTTCATCAGAAAGCATTCTGCTAACATGTGTCAACTTACAATTGGATTCCAAATTATATGAGAAGCTTTCAAGTCCTTTGGAAGTCAAAACTTCAAAATCTCAAATCTTTAGGCTTAGTGTGTTCTTAGTGTTCCAATTTCCTTTTACATCTCAAGGTGTCTTCTATCATGAGTAATGAGAAACTTGGAAATAATTTTTTTCTTTAATGGGATAGACATTGGACATCCTCACACCCTATTTATCCATCACAATTTGACAAGATGAGAGAATCCAACTCGAGGGATCTTGACAAGTTATCAATTCCTTTTCTTCAAGTCTTTGGTAATCTTGTTTAACTTTCTTCCTAGAGCTCACATGTTTTAGTTGCTATAAATGTGAGGTAGGCAAGGTTACTGGGGGGGGGAGGGGTAAATTAGGAACTAATAAAAATTCAACTTATTTCACCAATTGATCATTCATAAAATATTTTGATCTAATTGCATGCGTGAAAGAATGAAATTAGTAAAACATTCATAACACATTGATACAAGATATGATGAACTAGAAACCTTCCAAATAGTAAAACTGGGGTGTGGATGATACCCACAAGCTTTAGTACTGTAGTTTAAAGTTGGCTAGTTAAGACTTACAATTGATCACTTCTAATGATCTATGATGTTAGGAGCAATAAGGACTACCAGGTCCACCCTGTGAAAGGATTTACAAAATATACACTAAAGTACACACTTGGTAAAGAGATTTTTTAAGGATTGTTAAGTCTACCCAATTAAAGGATTTAATTGATGCACCTATTAGGATAAAGTAGTGGCTAGTCTCTAATTTGTAACTTTGATTTTCTGGTTAAGATTCCTTTGAAATGTAAAGATCACTTTATTGTGATAGATAAATCTTTGTTGTCCCTTATAATGCTTGTAGCCTTCACAATTTTGCTCTCTATATTTTCTTCATACTTTCTTCTTCACATTTAGATGTGATATAATACATTATATATACCAATCCAAATCGCAATTTATTAAAGTTGGCTACAACATAATTTCCATTAAGATCACAAAGTTGGCCCAACTTCTGGCACTTGGGTTTCAAAGTCAGTGAGGTTTTGATACTTGACAATCATTGTCAACACTTAGAATTTTCATGCACTCGATAGATGTAGAAGCTCAATTCATACTGACCAATTTCAAGTAGCTTGAACTCAATTATCACTTGTGACACTTGGTGAGCACTACAAAACTAAACATATAAATTGAATCACTTGGTTGAAGCTCTATGGCTTGGTTAACACTAACACCATGAGCTCAGTATAGATTAAATCACTTGGTTGACACTTCTTGGCTCAGTCAACACTAGATTCACATCATTGATACTACAAGATTGGTAGGCAATGGAGACCATGATTGATACTGTGGAACTCGGTTAATACTATGAAGCTTGGTTAGCACTATCACCAATCAACTCTGTAAATACTACTCGGTGTGAACTGTATAATGATTTTGGAACTTGGTAGCAACTATAGAACTTGGTAGTACCTGGATTACTTGGTTAATATTACAAACTACAAAGTAAGCTCAGTAATAGCTTAACCAATTGATTAAGTGTCAGTCACTAATAAAAATACTTTAACCTTAATGTCAACAATCTACCTCTTTAGCATTAGTGAAAAAAATAATTATCAATCCAAAACTAAATACTCAAGATTTTTAGGTCAAAACATTCTTTATCTCCTTTCTATATGTACAATGTGGTAACATACTCTATTTTGAGATTTTTCAAAATTTCTTTGTAAAATATGTTTTCTAATTATCTGTACATATATTTGTATAATACTATGTTTCTCCCCCATACATATATCTCATATAATACTTCCCCCTAATAATCTTCATATATACATTAATGCATATACTTCTCCCCCTTTATATATATCTCATATTATACTTTTCCCCCTTTTTGACATAAATGCCAAAGGTGTATGCTACATGGTAATGCCAAAATGTGACAAGAAGTTAGAATGTACCTTTAAAATCAATTCCATTTTCTTGTCCCAATTTCCTTGTAACACCTTGCTTACATGACATGCAGTTTGTACTTCTATTGATACATCCATCATGTGGTCAGCTATGGAGATATTATTGTCATGGATGAGAGTTTTGGCATGTGAAATTTGTTTATACAATGCATCCATGTTTAGAAGAATCATACCTTGGATGTCTACAAGTGTGGCCCCGATCCTAGCTTCTCCCCTTAATAATTTTGCTTGCAAGTTTGTCAAATATCCGATCTTTGAATAGTAAGTAAAACTATAGCTTGGGTCAAGTGACAACTGGTGTGCACTTGCCTTCAAGTCTCCATCTATCTTAGATAATTTTTCTTTGATTCATTGGGTGAAGATAGATGTCTCACACAACTTACTAAATAATGAAGTTACATTATTTGCAAACATTTCCAATTAACTAAGAATAGTAGACAATTCTACTTGATTGAATACAATTGTTTGCACTATTCGTTCCAATACCTTGTTTTCAAATTTTCTCTCTTCTCTTTGTAGCACCTTATCTTGTCCATTTAGATCTTCATTGAATTTTTGAACAACTTCTTCTAATTGATCTAAGATAGGTTGTGTACTATCAACCTCAATACTTAGTGCACTTACAAATATATCCTTTGTATCTTCAAGCACTTGGTTTCCCCTACTCTTCTCTTCTCTAAGCTTCTGTTTCTTAGCTTTCTTTTGTAATATTTCACCCACACTATTAATTTGATCAAGATTCAAAGTAGAGATATCCCAATTCAGGATAACTATATCCTCATATAGATAAATATCTTCTTCTTTACCCTTATCCTTAGTTGAATATTTAGTACTTAGTTGAGACTTGTGCTCAATTGTCCTTGTACTAGCAGAATATGGAATAGAAACAATAGTAGAAATTGAGGGGCTAGAAACAAAAGTATATATTGTACTAATAGTAGAAGTACCTTGTTTTTGTATTGCCAAATATGATAATGATGGAGGCACTAGCTGCTCGATAGATGAAGTGATGATCACTTCAGTCAATTTAGTACTCAACTGGAAAAGTGAAAGATTGGTTGTAGTGGTTGCTAGAACCAACTCAAAAGAAGCTTTCTATGAGCTTGATGTGATGCAGGAGCATCCTGGGTTTCCTTGTAATCCTATACTTTTTTTGGTTCATTCTGCCAATTACTACCAAGTTCCAATTATTGTCAAATGTCAATTGCTACCGAGTTCAAGTTACTACCAAGTTCTAGTTACTATCGAGTGCTAGTTATTATCAAGTTTCAGTTTCCAGTTGCTACTGAGTTCCATTTTCCATCGAGTTACCCAATGTATGCCAAGTGACTCTTCATGTGCCAAGTTACTCAGTGTATGTTGAGTGACCCTTCACGTATCGAGTTACCTAGTGTATGCCGAGTAACCCTTTACATGCCAAGTTTTCTTGTTTATGTTGTGTGTCAATATTTGGAAGTGATTCCTGTGAGCCGACTTGTGAGATTCATTTTTATTGCGATATTTATGTTAAGATCTTTTCTTTGGATGTAACCAGACCATTGTTGGGTCAGCCTTCCTCTTATGTAATGTTCTAGAATGATTTGTAAGCCATTTTGACAAGTATATATAGGATGTTTAGGCTTAGAGTTAAGATTGGGAGAAGAGGACTTAGAGAGAGTTCTAAAAGGGGATGCATATGTGTCTTTAAGTGTGAATTCAAAATTGGGTCATGAATCTAGAAGTTATATTTTGTATTTAGATGTAACTCAGAAGGCCTTATATCGTGGCATGTATGCTAATTATTTGATGAATCTATAGATGTGTTTTTCTCTTCCTCCTCCTTTGGTTTTTGTTCTTTGCTTTTGCTTCCATTGTGTTAATTCTTGTAGGGTAGTTTGTATAGCTTGGTGGGCATTTGGCCCTAGTTATTCCTTATCCTTCCTTGCATTAGTTGGTATTAGATCTAGAGGTTAATCCTTGTATAGATTGGATTGTATAGAACCCTGATTTAGATTTGGTTGTAGGGTGGCAGATCTATGGATTTGACCTATAACTTGTAGAGGGTTACAATCTTGTAGGAACCTAGTTTGAAAAGATGGTTCATGGTAGAGAAAATACTGATAATGCCATATTGGATTAGTTGAGATAAATTATAGCTAGATTAGAGGCTACGGAGATAGCCTCGAGGAGAGGAGCACATCTTGATGATGTAAGTGATGATGAAGTAGTAGCACAAAACCATAATCCATAACCGAGAAAAAATCAAGATGAGGAAAGATTGTTGTGAGTGTTTTCTAGGGAAAATTCAAAGACTGTTGTAGGAGTTGTTCCTTATGATGGAAAATTGGATACCAATGCTGTGTTGGATTAGATCTCAAATATGGAGAAGTTCTTTGAGTATGAATACACTCTTGATAATAGAAAGGTGAAGATTTCAGCCACTAGGTTGAAAGGTCATGCATCACTATGGTGGAAACATTTGCAAATTGATAGACAAAGGAGAGGAAAGGAGAAGATAAGAACTTGGCCAAAGATGGTGAAGAAGGTAAAGAAAAAATTCCTTCCTGCTGATAACCAAGATATCTTGTTGAGATTTTTTTTTTTTTTGAGACAAAAGGACCTAACTGTTAAAGAGTATACAGAAGAATTCTACAGATTGGACATCAGATTTGGACACATGGATGATGGTATTGAGAAAATTGCAAGGTACATAAATGGATTGAACTCTGGAATTCAAGATGAAATAAGTTCCATGAAGTTGGAAAGTGTTGAAGAAGCATATCAATATTGAGGAGATCTTAGCAAATAAGCATGAACAAAGATAAAGAGGTAGAGGTAGATCTTATGGTGAAGGTGGTAGGTGTGAAAGTTTTGCATAGGATAAAGGAAAATCTAAATGGAAGAATGATGACAAAGGCAAGACCAAATGGAAAAGTGGTAATTCTTATTGAGGAAGTACTAATTCTTACCAAGGAAGAGGTAATTCTTATTCTAGAGGTGGATTTCATGGTAAAATTTTTAGATGTGGTAAAGAGGGACATAGATCTTTTGAATGTAGATCCTCTAAAAGTGGACAAGATAATAGAAATTCTATGATTCAAGGAGATGATGAGTGTTCACCAAGTGGACTTGAGGTTGGAGAAAATCTAATGGTGAGAGGAACCTTATGTAATAAATGAAGTGATGAGGAACCTATTTCAAGGAGAAGTCTTTTCAAGACAAGATATAAGATGGTTGGACAATGTTTCAAAGTGATCATTGATAGTGTAAGTTATACAAATTGGCATTAGAAGAGTTGGTTACATACTTGCAATTGTAGAGGATAAAGCATCCTAAATCCTATCATGTTTCATGGATCAAAGATGAAAATAACATTGCTATGTGAGAAATGCCTTGTGAAGTTCAAGATTGGACATTAATTTGATGAGGTTTTGTGTGATATTATGCCCATGGATTGTTGTCATATTTTGTTGGGTAGACCTTGGCAATATGATAGATTTTTTTACATGATGGAAGATTGAATCAATATACTCTTTGGGTAAATGGGAAGAAACAAATATTGGTGCCTTTGGTTGAAAGTCTAGATGAGGTTAGTTGTACTACGATAAAAGTTTACATGGTTAATGGAAAGCAATTTGAAAAAGAAGTAAAGAGGAACCAAGTTTTTTTCACTATATTTCCTAGAGGACTGAGTGTTGGTAGTAATGAACAAGAAGCAAAAGTTGGTATGATAGCAGCAATTAAAAAATTGCTAAATGAATATAAAAATATTATCTTTAATGATATTCCTAATGGTATACCTCTAGTAAGAAGCGTAAGTCATTGTATGGATCTGATTCCTAGAGCTAGTTTGTTGAACAAAGCACCATATAGATTGACACCTATAGAGAATGAAGAACTTAATAGACAAGTACATGAGTTGTTGCAGAAAGGATTATTTCGAGAAAGCTTGAGTCCATGTGTTGTACCTACTATATTAGCACCTAAAAAGAATGGAGAATGGAGAATGTGTACTAATTCCAAAGCTATTAACAAGATAACATTGTAATATAGGTTTCCTATGCTGAGGATGGATGACATAATGGATTATTTGAGTGGAGAAAAGTATTATACCAAGATTAATTTGAAGAGTGGCTATCATCAGATCAGAATTAGAGAAGGTGATAAATGGGAGACTTCTTTTAAGACAAAAGATGGTTTGTATGAATGGTTGGTTATGCCTTTTGATTTGAATAATACACCTAGTACTTTCACGAGGTTGATGAATGAAGTTTTGAAAAGATTCTTGGGTAATTTTGTGATTGTTTATTTGAATGATATTCTGATATTCGGAAAGACTAAGGAAGAACATATTGAGCATATTAGACAAGTATTGCAAAGCTTGAAAGAGGAAAAGTTGTTGATTAATATGAAAAATTGTTCTTTTATGCAAGAGGAGATTTTTTATTTGGGATTTGTGATTTCAGCTAATGGATTGAAGATGGATCCTAAGAAGGTTAAAGAAATTTTGGAATGGCCTACATTAGAGAATGTGGGTGAGGTAAGATAATTTCATAGTTTGGCTAGTTTTTATGGAAAGTTTTATAAAGAATTTTAGTGTTGTTTGTAATGCTATGACTAAGATAATGAGGGGAGATAAAAAGGAATTTAAGTGGACACGTGGAGCTGATAAGAGTTTTGAGACTTTGAAACAAAAGGTTACTAAATTACCTATATTGGCTTTGCCTAATTTCAATAAAGTATTTCAAGTGGAATGTGATGCAAGTGGTAATGCAATAGGAGCTGCAATAAGTCAAGAAGGTAAACCTGTTGCTTACTTTAGTGAGAAGTTGAATGATTGCAAAAGGAAGTATTCTATGTATGATCAAGAATTTTATGCTATTTTTCAAGCATTAAAGATATGGAGACATTATTTAATTCCTAACGAGTTTGTGTTGTATACTGATCATAAAGCTTTACAATACATGGGAAGTCAACATAAATTGAATAAGAGACATATGCAATGGGTTGAGTACTTGTAGAGTTTCACATTTCTTATCAAGCACAAGAGTGAGGTTACTAATAGAGTTGCTAATGAATTGAGTAGAAGACATTCTTTGTTGACTGAAATAAAGGTTGAAGTTCTCAGTTTTGATGAAATAAAAGAGTTGTAGGACACTGATCCTGATTTTTCTAAGGCATGGAAAGAGTGTAGAGCAGAAAATATGACACATCACATAAGTAAGTATGATGAGTATTTCATTCAAGAAGGTATGTTATTCAAAGGCATTCAGTTGTGTATTCCTAGAAGTTCCATGAGGTTGAATCCAATTAAGGAAAAACATAGTAGCAAGTTGGCTAGACATTTTGAATTGATAAGATATGGAGTTTGTTGAAAGAGAAGTATTATTGGCCACAAATGTATAAGGATGTTTATAAATTTGTAAAGAGTTGTGGAGTTTTTCAAATTACAAAAGGAGTAAGTCTTGGTTTGTATACAACTTTTATTTTTCTTGAGAAACCTTGGACTGACATCAATATGGATTTTGTTGTTGGATTACCTAAAAAAAGTGAAGGCGTATGATTCCGTATTTTTTTGTAGTGGATAGATTTTCTAAGATGACTCATTTCATACCATGTAAGAAGACATCAAATGTTGAGCATGTTGCTGAAATTTTCTTCAAAGAGATTGTGAGATTGCATAGATTACAAAGAAGTATTATTTTTGACAGAGATAGTAATTTTGTTGGTTATTTTTGGAAGACTTTATGGAAGAAAATTGGTACTGAGTTGAAGTTTAGTTCTACATTTCATCTACAAATAGATGGACAAAACAAGGCTGTGAATAGAAGCTTAGGTAATTTTCTAAGATGTTTAGTTGGAAATAAGCCAAGTAATTGGGAGATGGTATTTGCACAAATTAAATTTGCATATAATAATTCTGTGAATAGGAGTACGATGAAAACTCTTTTTGAGATTGTTATTAGAATGCATCCTAGAGGTTTATCAAAATTCAGAGATGTTGTTTATGAAGAAAAGAGAAGTGTTGTAGGAGAAGAATTTGCTGATTTTATGGAGTATTTACATAAGGAAGTGAAGTTGAGGTTGGAAAAAAGTAATAAGAAGTATAAGAAGTATGCTAATAAGTCTAGAAGACATCATGATTTTGAAGTTGGTGATGAGGTGATGGTTCATTTAAAGAAAGGAAGATTTCTTGTTGGAACATATAGTAAGTTGAAGATGAAGAAATCTGAACCTCGTAAGATCTTGAAAAAGTTTGACAATGGTGATGCTTATGAAGTTGAGTTAACTGATGACATGGATATATCCCCTATATTCAATATTGCTGATTTGTATAAGTATCATGAGTTAGATGATGAAGTTTTTGTATCAGAAGATTATCCTAAGAAGCAAATTGAAGAAGTTGAACAGATATTGGATCAGAGAATTGGCAACAACACAAGAGGGAAAGATTACTATGAATATTTGGTGAAGTGGAAGAATAGGCCTATTGAATATGCTTCATAGATCTCTTAATCTAAGTTGGATTCAACTTAGGTTATGAAATCTCAATGATTCAAGAGAATCATTTCTTCCAACCCTAGTTGTCTGATGCAGGAGCATCCTGGCTTTCCTTGTAATCTTGGACTTTTTTTTGTTCATTTTGCTAGTTGCTACTGAGTTCTAGTTACTATCGAGTGCTAGTTGCTACTAAGTTCCAGTTACTACTGAGTGCCAATTGCTAATGACTTCTAATTACTACTAAGTGCCAGTTATTATCAAGTTCTAGTTTCTAGTTGCTACCAAGTTACCTAGTGTATGTCGAGTGACTCTTTATGTGTCAAGTTACCTAGTGTATGCTTAGTGACCCTTCATGTACTGAGTTACCCAGTGTATGCTGAGTGATTCTTCATGTGCTGAGTTTTCCTATTTATATCATTTGTCAGCATTTGGACATGATTCCTACAAGCTGACTTGCGGGATTTATTTTGATCATGATATTTTTGTTAAGATCTTTTCTTGGGATGTGTCTAGACCATTTTTGGGTTAGCCTTCCTCTTATCTAATGTTCTAGAATGATCTATAAGTCATTTTGGAAACTATATATAGTGTTTTTGGGCTTAGAGTTAAGAGTCCGAGGAGAGGACTTATAGAGAATCCTAAAAGGGGATGCATATGTGTTTGGAAATGCAAATTCAAAATTGGATCATGAATTTGGAAGTTGTATTTTGTATTTGGTTATAACCTAGAAGTCCTTATAGCTGGGCATTTATACTAATTATTTGATAAATCAATAGATGTGTTTTTCTCTTCCTCCTCCTTTGGTTGTTTTTCTTTTTGTTTGCTTCCATTGTGTTAACTCATATGGGTGAACATTTGGCCCTAGTTATTCATCGTCATTCCTTGCATCATGATGGCATCAAATCTTTCCTTGGAGAGTGAGGAAATGAGGCCATTACTACTGCTACAATATTCTCTAGGTCAATTTTGTCAATACTCTAAATCTTAGGGAGATTCTCCTCTATAGCTTCCTATTATTTTTCCTGATTATCTAGATTTACATCTTCTATTTCCATATAATCTTCATCATCTTTGTCACTAACATGAAAAATGAAGTCACTCTATTGATGCAGGCTATACATGTTCTTCCATGTGGTAGTAGTAGTTTTTACCATAGACTCTATGTCTCTCATCAACAAAAGACATGTGTTGAAATTGAGAGTGAAATTTTCTTCATTCTTCTTCAAAGATTATTTCACCTCTTTTTCACTCAAACTTGGCATGAGGTGCCTCAAAGTCTATTCAAATATATCTTTTGTTTTCTTCCTTGCCTTCTCTCATCTGAGTTTTATTACTTGTAAAAGCTGCTTAGGAATTTGGTAAGAAATTTGATCAGGTGAGTAATTCCACTTACCCAATTTTGTTATCATCATTTCATCAATCTACTTCTTCTCATTTGCATTCATAGTTTTTATCTAAGAGATTTGAAGTTTTCCATTCAAACTCCTATTTCTTTTAATTTTTCTTGAAATATAGGTGGAGGTTTCTTGAAAATAATTTCCTCCGCATCCTCCTCACCTAACTTCATTTTCTTCTTGGATTTTGGTGTTTTTCTTGTGAATACAGTAATGGGTGACTTGGTAGGCCTAGTTATGATAAACTTTCCTTTCTTCCTTATAGACTCTTCTTACTTAGACTTTGTTTCTTCTGCTTCATCTTTTGGTTCATCTTTTTAAACATCATGTGCTTTTCCTTTAGTCAATACGAGAGTAGAACTTGCTTGCCTTTGTTTTGCTACCCTCTTTCTTCCTTTTTTAACTACTTGAGGAAGTTTAATTTCAAGTTCTATCCTCGCCTTGGCTTCTTCATAAGTACCAAAATATGTGGCCTTGGGATCCATAGGTTTATTCAGTAGTACCTCAATGATAACTTTGGTGTCATCAATGTTAACCTCATAGTTTAGAGGCTTAACCCACACCACTCTAGGTCTAACTACTTGAATGCACACTTTGTCATAGTCTACCATTAAAAAAAATCATCCTTGTATTATTATACAAGTTTCTTTGGTATTCTATATCTTCTATTAATATTTTCCTTGAATGAATCAAAATAATTGTCCATGACACAAACAAAATTTTCACCCATCTTTGCTATATATTCATTAATCTGATATAAAATGGTACATCTTTTCTCTATACAATTGAACCTTTAGAAGGGAAGAATTTTTGAACATAGAAGAATAAACAAGTGAAGAGTGAACCAAACTTACATGGATTGTTTTTGGAAGTTCTGATGCTCTCCATATTCTTATTGAACTAATTTAATATTAACTTGGCAAGGTTGAAGGACATTTTGTTCTTCAATATCTTGAGAGCTAAATCAATTACCTCACAAAGCACACTATTGAGATGACTAGAGCTATAGATCTTATGAGTGATCACATGAATTTCAAATTTTAGTTCCATGTCAATTACATTTCTGATCTTCATTCCTCTTCCATCCCACTTGGCAAGAGTCTTATTTTCCAATTCTACCCAACTTAGGGTTTTGGTAGTCTTGGCTTTGTTCAACATTGGGATCCCTGTGATTCTATGAATCATTTTCTTTGTTATTTGAATAGGCTGATCCAACCATAACTACCCATTGTGTACATGGCTAAGGATAAACCTTATTCATTTTATTTGAAAGCCTTAGGGCATATGTGAAATGTGTGTTGAACCCTTGGTCTCCAAATATTGATGCTTGGGTTTCAACACACCATTCAGAAATAACTTCTCCAAAGTCTCATCCATCTCTAGGGTGAATAGATATCATGAATGAGTAATACCATGGGTAAAATCTATGATTGAGCTCTAGTTGGGTCAAGCACCTCTACAATTATCAAAAATCAACTTGAATTCTAGTGCCTTCAAATCAATTCCTCAAACCAATATCTTAGATCGTTTCTTGGTTTTTCTATTGGAAGATGCCATACTCGATAGGGTTGGTTTATGAACACATAAAAATATTTAACAAAAAATTACACATAGATCACATGGAAGCATAAAAATTGCTCTTTACAAATAGTTCTCAAAAATTCATGACGAAAAATGAATTCAATTTCCTTCCTTTTAATAATTTTCACTTTTTAAATGCCATAAATGCTTGGTATGTTCATTTATTTGGTGATAGACTATCTTCTACTCAGTTCAACTTTAATGCTTGATAGATTCATTCATAGCTTAGTGTCCACACTATGTTTTGGTGTATCATAACCTTGCTTGATAGGGTCTGGCAACATGACCTAGCTTAGTAAGGTCTTGAATTTCTGTAACTACTTGGTAATCCTAGTTAATCTTAAATGATGATATGGGTCTTTCCTTCTAGCTAGTTGGAATTGATATGAGATGTCTTCTTCAGAGTCTCAATTCTAGTTATTCCTATGAGAACTCAAGTTGAGCGACATCTGCAACTCTGCAGTGACATCTGCTTCATGACTCGGACTTGCATTCTCAAAAGATTTGGGTATCCATTGCTTCTTCATCCACTTTCTGATATTATTAGCTTTGACTTTGTTTTCATCTTCAATCTTTCTAGTGTTCATATAATTCTTGGCAAGATTTCCAAGTTTTGTACAAATAAAACATCTTCTGAAGGTGTCTCTTTTTCTCATGTGATATTTCATATAATTTTCTCCAATGCACCCAAATTCTCCATAGTAATGGCATCTACACCATGTGTTGTAGTCCGATCCAAATATAGCTTTCACAATCTATTCTACTGGATTCAATATCTTGGTTTTGCATTCAAAAGATTTATATCCTTATTTCTTGCAATTGTGACATTTACCTTCAAACTTAGGTTTCTCCTTGCATTCACTTTCTCTATGTTCATTCTTATTGCAACTATAACACTTTCCATTGAATTTTTCTTTACCATTACTCCAACATTTGTTTGATGTATGACCTAACTTACCACAATGATTGCAAATAGGTCTTTGATTCTTTTGAGCTTCTTTCTTGGATAATCCATCTTCTTCTGTGTATCTTATTCTTGCTTTTCCTTTCTGTCTGTATTAAATTTTCTTATTCAACTAATTCATGCTTTCTTTATATTTGATCATCCTCTCATTGGTTTTCTTCTCAGAGTTTAGATTATTCTATAATCTTTCATTCTCTGATCTTATATTCATGAGTTCTTCATTTGTATTGGTGAGCTAATCAACAAAGTTTTCTTGTGGAAGGAATAGATGTTGAATTTCATTGTTCTTTTCTTATATCTCTCCTTTGGCTTTGTCTTTTTCTTCCATGACTTCACATTATCTTACTGACTGGATTTATTGTTCATTTTTCAACTTTCTCACTTCTTCTTGAAGATTGGAATTCTTTTGAAGTTGATATTTGATTTCTTCATTAGCTTCATCCAAGTTTCTTTTAGGACATATATCTTCAATTCTTTCTTCAATTTAGAGATTATAATTCATTTTTACTACAAGATCTTTCCTTTTTTCAATGATTGAGAGTGTTTCTCATTTTCTTTCTTCAAATACCCAACAGCCAATTCAAGATCCAATTTTTTTATTAACAATAGCCTTATCTAGCTTGTATACCTTCATTACCTCTGATCTTTACTCAAGCTATTAAAATTCTTCTTTGAGAACCAAAATTCTTTGATACCAATTATTGGAAATATGAGGTAGGCAAGGTTACTGGGGGGGTGCTAATTAGGAACCAATAAAACTTCAATTTATTTCACCAATTAATACTTCATAAAATATTCTGATCTAATTGCATGCATGAAAGAAATAAAAAATTCATAACACTTTGACAAAAGATATGGTGACCCAAAAACATTCAAAATAGAAAGTAAAAATTTAGTGAAGATGATACCCACAAGCTTTAGTACTGCAACATAAAGTTGGCTAGTTAAGTCTTACAATGGATCAGTTCAAATGATCTGCCTTGTTAGGAACAATAAGGACTACTAGGTCCACCTTGTGAAATGATTTACAAAACATACAATGCACACAATAAAGAGTTTTCTCAAAGATTTTTAAGTCTAACCAGTTAATGGATTTATCTAATGCACCTATTAGGATGAACTAGTGGCTAATCTCTAATCTACAACTTTGATTTGCTTGTTGAGATTCCTTTGAAATTTAAAGATCACCTTGTTGTGATAGATAAATCTTCGATGTTCCTTATACTTATTGTAGCCTTCACAATTCACACTTCTACTCTCTATATTCACTTCATTCTTTCTTATTCATATTTGGATGTGATATAATACATTATATATATACCAATCCAAATCACAATTAATCAAAGTTGACTATGACAAAGGTTTACATCAAGATAACAAAGTTGACCCAACTACTAGTAGTTAGGTTCTGGAGATAAACTCAATGAGGTTTTGATACTCAACAACCATTGTCAACACTCGGCATCATCATGCACTTAGTAGACATAGAAGCCTAGTTCATACTAATCACTTCCAAGTGGCTTGAACTCGTTCAACACTTGTGTGACTCAATGAGCACTAGCCAACTCAACATATAAATTGAATCACTTTGTTGATGCTCCATGGCTTGGTGAAAACTAACATTATGAGCTTAGTATAAATTGAATCATTTGGCTAACATTCCTTGGCTCGGTCTACACTAGATTCACATCACTAATACTATAAGCTCACTAGAAACTAGAGAGCATGGTTGACACTATGCAAATCGGTTAATACTATTAAGCTCGGTTAATACTATTAAGCTTGGTTAACACTATTACTAATCAACTTGGTATATACTACTTGGCATGAACTATATAATGATTTTGGAACTTGGTAGTAATTGTAGAACTTGGTATTACTTGGATTACTTGGTTAACATTGCAAACTATAAAATAAGCTTAGTAATAGCTTAACCAATTGACTAAGTCTGAGTTACTAATAAATAAACTTTGTCCTTAATGTCAACATCCACTTGATTATTCCTTGAATTATTTTCATGATGAATGGTGCTCCCCTTAAAACCATAAACTCATAACAAAAACAAAGAAAAAATAACAAATGCGAGAATAAAATACGGACTTCTTATTTGCATCACAAATGAGGAATTACAAAATTCATAAGTGTAATATGTTAACACACATGGGTGTCTTCATTATAGTAATCTACAAGACTAAACTACTAACTACCACCTAGAGTTGTTCTAGGCAAGGTTTGGGCATTTCTTAAATAGTTAATTTTATGCTGCCTAGGAAGGTTCTAGATAGTGAAACTTAATGCTTAGGGCCGAAAAACCCTAACAATACACATATAGTTAGCCAAATACATCTCTGAAAATTATTTTAGATATTTTGGGTAGCCCAACTTTGAAAGGTTATAAGTCATGAACCATTGCCCCGATTGGCTATTATAACCACTTTTTGGAAATGCTAGTTGGTGATCTATAGACTCAAAATGGTGTAAATGCCTTTTTCTCAAATTATTAGACCTCATCTGGGAAATATAAGGCCTCCAATAGTGAGCCTAGAGATTTTTCTTCAAAAATTTCCATAAAAAATCCATAATAACTTCTCTGATACTTATGCTTGAGCAATGAGATTTTTATGGTAGGCTTACAACACTAAAATGAACCTTCCTGTAGAAAATGAGAACATTTGAAGCTCATATGGAAAACTTACTAAAACTAGAAAGTTCCCATAAATAGTAACCACCCTATCTACTAGTCGTTATTAAAATAGAAAAGATTGAAAATAAAATATTTTAGTTTGATGTAAGATTTCTCTTACACCTAGGATGCTCTTGCATTAGACACCTAAGGTAATTTGAGAAGTGACCCCATCACATCTCAGGCATTCAAAGGATAACCAAATTAGTTAGCCTCCTCCTTTGCAAGCCATGATGAATCCTTTATTGGTATTCCTTTCCATTTGACTAGATATTCCTCATAGGTTATGTTCCTAGTACTTTTTCCAATACAACAATCCACTATGTCCTCAATCTCCTTTGTAGCCGAACTAGCTATTGGAATACTCCACTATGCTTCTACGACTTCATCTCCATCACCTCATTCATAATACTCTATCAAATTTTAAATGTTAAATACTGGTAAAATATTCAATTCAGCAGGCAACTCCATTTCATAAGTATTTGCAGAATCATACCCTTTCACTATGTTGCACAGTCCAAACCTCTTCATCTTTAGCTTACTATATGTACCCACTAAAAAATTCTTCTTTCTTAAATTAACCATGACTTCATCTCTAATCTAAAATTCCATATACCTCCTTTTCACATCTTCCTTAGCCTTGTATTGTGTATTCATCTTTATGATGTGTTTTCTCACCACCTCATGGATGTTCTTCAAATGTTCAACAAATTCTTCTGCTTCATCAATACTTATCTATCCTTTATCCAATTGCCTCAATTTAGAAGCATTTCTTGGACTACTCCCATATACAATCTGGAATGGTGATTTACCAGTACTCCTATTAGTAGAATTATTATATGAAAATTCTACCTGTGGAAAAATCATATCCCATCTTTTTGGAAGGTCTCCAACCACACATCTTCGCAAGTTTCCAAAACTATGATTCACAACTTCTATCTATCCATCAGTCTATGGATGATGTGATGAACTAAACTTCTAATCTATCTTCAACTTCTTCTATAATGTACACTAGAAATACCCAAATAAATTGGTATCTTGATTTGAAATGATACTCTTTGGCAGACCATGTAGTCTCACCACTTCTCTGGAAAACAACTTTGCCACATGAACAACATAACTAGTCTTCTTGTAAAGAATAAAATGTGCTATCTTTGAAAAATTGTCAACCACCACAAAAATAGAATCATGCTTAGGCTATGTCCTTAGAAATAAAAGAAAAAAATCAATTTTTTGATATAGGTAATGGATGATACAACCTTATATTCTTCTTCACTCCATTTTCCATCTAACATACTCAGCAACTCTATACAAACTTCTTCACATCTTGCTGCAACTGGGGCTAATAACGATTCTCAACAACCAAAGCTGTGGTTTTATCTCTACCAAAATGTCTAGCCAATCCTCCACTATGGTTCTCTTTGATAAGATTCTCTATCATTGAAATTCTAGGAATGCACAAATGGCTTCCTTTGAACAACATACTATCTTGGATCATGAAATTCAACCACTTTTTCTTGTTAAGTGTAATAGGTTCTATGTAATCCTTCCACGCTTCACTAAAATCAGGATCATTTGGATACAAAGTACCAAGTTCCTTGAACCCAAATACCTTTATCTACATTTATGTCAGCAAAAGTTGTCTTTTACTAAAAGAATCTTCAACTGTGTTAGACTTCCCACTCCTTGATTTCAAAAAAAATGTATAACTCTACAAAAAATCAACCCACTTTAAATACCTTTGGTTCAATTTTCCTTGACTATTCAAATATTGTGAAGCTTGATGATCAATACCGTTGCCTAGATATCAAAATTGCCCCAATCCTTGCCTTTTTGAGCTATGGTTATTTTTGGAATATGCCCTAGTCTAAGGATTAAAATGGTCATTTTTCCTTAAAGTTTCTGAGAAAATTTTCCTTTCAAATATCTTTGGCTTGTTCCTAGCTCCATTTTTCCTTTTGAATTTTTGGATTCTGATTCCTAAGTCTCAAATTATTAATGGTTAATGAAAGAGACCAAAATACATATTTTCAATCAAATCATTAACCATTAACCTTCAATAAGATTAAGGTTTAGGGGCCAAAACACATATTCCAAACCATTAACCTTAACCGTTAACCTTCAAAAAGGTTAAGGTTTAGGGGTCAAAAAATGTATTCTAAACCATTAACCTTAACTAGTAACCTTTAAGAGGGTTAAGGTTCAAGGCCTTAAACACATTTTCACTTTGAAATATTAACCCTCTACATCAAAAAGAGGTTAAGATAAATTTCCAAAACACATATTCTAAACCATTAACCTTAACCTCTCATCCAAAAAGGTTAAGGTTAGAGGCTCTAAACACATATTTTGTTTTTGGTTATTAACCTCTCTGACCAAGTTGGTAAAGGTTGGAGATTGAAAAATGAATCATATCCATGTGAAAACATAGCAAAATTATGGTGACATGTACTGGAAAGTCTTGAGAAATAAAGCTTGAAGGAATGCAAAATTGTAGAACTAGAAACCAAACTATATGTTCAATACAAGTGCATTGTAGAGACTAAAGTTGTGGTAGAATATTTGTAAAATGAGTTTTATGCTCTACCATGCACTATTCTCAATGTGTCTATGTGTGAGTCAAATATTTGGTGAGGACATTATACAAGGATAAGGTCTATTTGGTTGTTGGCAAACTCTTGTAAATATGCATCCATGTACATATGGAGCTAAGGTGATGCGCATGAATAATTTGACATATTACATTGACATCCTCACTGCCTATGCCAAAATTTGAGCTATAGAATAGGGTATGGGCATCTATCAAAGTATAAAAGATAGAGATATTTTGTTAGATGTTTTAGTTACAACTATCCCAGTACACATGTTTGGAAAATGAGGAAACCATGGAAAACATGGGATGTATTTTGCTAGTTTATTTGCACCCTCTAACCAGTGACATTCAAAATATGGTGGCCAAAGCAACAACAATAGGTGAATTGTGAGCCTCATGTGTATATGACTCATATTGGAAACCAAAGCATGCGAACTATTTAGTGGGATGTCTCTATTCTCAACTGTGGCTTTCCTTCATCTCTCAACCCATTCAAAAGCATAGACAAGGCATGTAAACTAATCAAAGGAATACGTTTGATATGATAAAGCCTAGAGTGTTTTGAATGCATAGTAAGACATGGAAGTTTCAAAAGAGACCCCAGTTTTTTTGACCAAATGTCAAACCTTGAAGTGTTGATATTGTGAATAGATTGAGAGAAGTATCTCGGTTGTAAAACTCATGATAATGATAGGATGGAAAAGCATCAATCTACCTCATTCATGATTGATAGCATTAGTATGTATCATGACTAAAGTGAGGCATAGGGAATAGTAATAGAATAAACCAAGGTGGATGAGAAGAAGCCACAGTCAAGGGATGAGATCAACTTCAATATATTGATATCCACATTCTATACTGCAAGAAGAGAAATTCATAGGCAACATATGAAGGCTACTTGATTGAGCACAAGTTAAGGAGAAAATGTGCATGAATTTTGCATTGAAAAAAAGGCATAATATGTGGTATATTTTTACTAGGCATGGCATAGACAAAGCACAAAAAGTGTTCATCCAAATGTCCATGTAAATGTGCACACTAATTTTTAAAGGATGGGTGATATACTTTGAATGCAAAGTAGACATGTATGCATTGAAACAAAGTGACAATTTAATATACATCAAATTGAAAAGCATTTAAAGTAATCAATAGGAAGGATCAATAGCTAAACCATGAAATATTAATATCAAAGGCTAGATTATGCACCCATTTTAAAAAGTACACTTCCCAACATTGGTGATACCATCTTAGGAAGTGTTTGCCTTCAGGATTTTTGGTCATCTCTTGAGAGTGAGGACAGGACCCCTTTAGTTGGAAAAATATTGGAAAGTGACATAGCTTGAGCAGGAGGGCACCCCATCTCAGCATAGTGACCTAATCTAGTGTTGGAATGCATAAAAGCCTATCTTCCAATTACTAGGGAAGTCATTTCATCAAATAATAAAGGATCATCCATCTGGATCTTGTGTCTATTGCCATTTCTTTTTTATTACCTACCATAGTGCAATATGCCAACATCAATTTAAGAACTGCCAAGGAGTATTATATGGCAAATCAAACTCAATGTTTAAACACTATTGCCAGATCTTGGCTCTCACAACCAAGGAAAGAGAAACCTCAACTATCCAAGTCCATCCATAGATCATCATTAAAAGAAGATATAGAAAATATGGTAACTCTATTAAGTAGGGTAAAACGAGTTTAGGATTTGCATGAGTTCAAAGATTTGATGTTCTTATTTATAAACATGGTTTGCGAAGGGAAGCAACACATTGATTAGGCCAAAATTATCGGTGAATAACTATATAGGCAACTCAAAGAACTCCAAGAAAATGATTATTTCTACATGACTTATTATCTATTGTACACTATTGGAAGCCTCAAAAGTTGGCCAAGGCTTAACCAACAAGGTATATATGATGATATGGCTATTATTTACAATCATCTTCCTTAGATACAATATGATAGTAGCCTACACAAATTTAAAAGAGTGAATGATGCATTTGTAATGTTGACTGTAAGAGAAATTCAAGGAAGCATGGGACTTATAATTTCACTAGAAGCAATGATGAAAGTACAAAAGTATGGAAGTGTTTTCATATAGTTCTCAAATTTTTCTTATATCAGGTTAGCCACCTATGATGGGTATCCCCTTATGCTACCTAGATTTGTCAATGATAAATTTGTCTTGATAGAAATGTGCAGATAGATTAGTCAAATTAATAAGCTTTACAAGAA
Source organism: Cupressus sempervirens (assembly GCA_028749045.1). Lineage (NCBI taxonomy): Eukaryota > Viridiplantae > Streptophyta > Pinopsida > Cupressales > Cupressaceae > Cupressus > Cupressus sempervirens. The sequence goes on from CM053791.1 coordinate 309,463,470, forward strand.
CAGGAGGATAGATGAAATACCTTTCCCTATCAACATCAGATATTACAGTTGTGATACTGCATTAGATGTGAGGAACATAGAGAGATCCATCACCACAATTAATTTGCATTTGTATACCATGCATTTTGCTTATGATAGTAAAGGCTATGTAGTTAATGAGATAAAGCTAACCCTCAGCCTTGGTCACTTTCTAGCTCTAGAACATTTTTGGGCAGATTGTGAAAGTGATTTCAAAGTTCAGAAGAGAGATTGGATGCAACTTACTGTAAGGAAAGTGATAGACTTCAAGGTGGATATCAATGTGACATGTATAAATGATGATGAATTTTCCTTAGTCAATCCCTTCTACTATGAGAAAATTCAATTACTAGATCTTCCCCCTATTGATTGGTCAGTTCAGGAGTTAAAAAGCCTAAAGGAAAGAACTGCCTATGTCCTTAAAAGAATAAGGGAATGGGTCACTAGAATCATAGTAGAAAAAGTGAATGGCGAATTTAAAAGTAAAGAGAGGAGAAGTAAACAAGGAGAATCATTGGAGGTAACTTCTAGTGAGAAAATACTGTTAGAAATGATTGAATTGATAATAAGAGTTGTTGGAATGATAAAGAATGTTCTCAATCATTGTTTTGTCATTGATGTCAAACTTGCTACTTGCAGGAATGACAATTGCTTTAGTGATCCAAATACTATCAATTAGTTGGTTGACAAGGTGGTGGCAATCAATAAGATGTAACTAGAACACCTAGAGAAAGGTTGAAGTTATGATGTTGTAATGAAGTACTAGGATCAGCTAAGCCATTGATGAAAAAGTGTATTTTATAACATACTATAAGATACAGAAAAAAGGCCACACTGAAACATATTAAAGAGGTTAGGTGTTAGCTAAGTCTTTTACAAAGCTCAACTAAGAGAAGGTGTCGAGTATATCATATAAGCCGAGTGATCTTCAAGTGTCGAGTAAAGAGTAGGTGCCGAGTAACACAGTTTTCTTTAGGTGCCGAGTAACACAGTTTTCTGTAAGTGCTGAGTAACACAGTTTTGTGTAGATGCCGAGTAATACTGAGATGTGTAAGGAAACTTGGCAATAAAGAATATAACCATTTCCACATAACCCATAATAGATCTAAAATAAACATGAAATTAAAATCCACATGAAAGAGAATAGACAACATACCCACAAAATGTGACACAAGATATACCCTGGGAAACCCTCATTGAGGGAAAAACCCAGCCTCCAAAAGCATCCATCATCATGTATTATTCAGCAAAAAATACCATTGCCATACAACCATGAAAGCCTTCATGGCCATAGCCACAACCGAGCAAACTATGTGAACAAGCATGAATCCACACATCCCATGCCATGCTTTCAACCTTCACAAATGCTCCCTTGGCTAACCTGTCAAGCCTTGTCCTGCTCGACACTTGCCTTTTGTCTTCTCCTTGTCACTCTTTCTCTCTCTTGTCTACAACAACTACCCTTGTGGTTGCTTATATAGTAGCAAGTCCCACAAAACCACCAAGTGGTATTACATAAACCATGTGCTAAAACCATGTGCTACCTAACCCACTGACCCCACATTTAATATTGGGCATTTAATTCTTTTTCCCCAATATTAAATAATTACATGAAATATTTTCATAATTTTACAATACAACTCATCAAGAATATTCCATGGGAATCTTTACATGTTGCACGTCCATCTAGGTACAACATTACATAATAAAATAAAATAATAAAATAACAATATTATGCAATGTGTGCAACACCCATTATCTCAACAATCTCCCACTTGTTGTATACATTGCATAGGGTCAATCCATAGCCACATAAATGAACAAGGGAACAATCCCTCCCAGTACATCCACCATCATGGATCAAAATACACCAAGTGCTCCATCCTGGTACCCGCAACAAAATCAAAGTATCTAGCATCTCGAACATGAATGATCTCACCTCCTATTATGCCACTCCCACTAGACATACATAGAAGCCATCCAAAGAGAAAACCACCCAACCTGTCACATTAGAAGATCATAAAATCCTGTACCAACTGAAATTCCAAGCACAAAAAACCTGATCCAAAGGTAATCACATGTATCCGTAGTTGTCAAAATATCCATAGCTGAAATAGCACCCACAGCAAAGTGCCAACCCATCCAACTATCCATACCTCAAAGGTATAACAAGTGAATCTTATATCACCGACATATCCAATCTGCAACCTACAATCACAAGCCTCAAGAGCAATACCTACCACATATATACCAAGAAGCTCCCACTACAAAAGATAATGTCAAATGTATAACCAATCCACTCACAACATCTCAAAGAAGTGAATCCATGTAGTATCAAGGACATCCACAATACATAAACTGATATCCCGCAAGAACAACTCTTGTAACAAGTCTCCAACGTTCTCCCAAATTCATCACAACCAACAGAGGAAAGAGAAAGAAATAACCATGTCATCTCTCACATGACATACATGAGCACAAACCAGTGATCACAATATCCAACCAATCTCAAATCCAATGTAGGCAAAAATGAACATCCAAGAAGATAACCAAGACTAGAGAAACCATGCAAATCATAACCTGTATCATGTCCTTCTACACACACCTCTAGATGTAAACTGTGCAAGTATGATCTCCTCCATAAAACCCCAACAAGAAGCCTCAACAACACCCAAACCATACCATATAACTCATCATGGATGTAAGCCTCTCACAAGAAGATCAAACTAAGGAATAACCATTCCTATTCCAAGGAAAATGCCCAATATAAAACCATCTCCCAAACTCAACCAGCATAACAACATATGCACATGGAGATAACCAATGCTAAACCATCTCTCAAATGAACCCTCTAGAACTAACTCATGTACCATAGCTCAAGATCCATATCCATGAAAGACAAGCATAAGTATAATGCAACTGAGAGAAACAATGGGCTATACCTCTCAAGTAGCAAACTGTCGAGTAGACCAAGAGTGGGGAATGAGAATGCTCATCAAGATACCCATGTCTCCAACCAAGACTCATCTAAGAACAATCTCCTCTCAAGTCCATATTAGGTGACTGCCCCTCGGACTTCCTGCTGAAACCATCAACCGTCCCAAAAAATACTTCTCTAATCCAAGAGAAATCAGCATCACCACCGTCTCTAAGTATCCATGAGCACCTGTAACCAATCAATCCATGCCAACTCCAAATGAAACATAGAAATATCATGAAGTATCTAGCTTATGATCAGTGTACTCAATACCAAGAAACTAAACCAAGATCAATGTCAAAGTTCCAACCATGGCCTTAGGAACATAAACATGACAACATGATCTTACCATCTCAACCAAAGAGATAACATGCTCCATATGAACACACCATAATATGTCACAACTCTAAACGCATATCAAGAGTATACCATGACATAATAATAAAACCATCCTCACACCAAGGATAACATGCCAAATAGAAGCATAAACCGCACCTTTGCCAAGAACCCTGCAACCATCTCCACAAATCATGAAGAAAAACCAAGAACTCCATGAGTCCTCAAGATCTAACCATCTTCAAACACCATAAAGATAACAAGTGCACCATGCAAATGTCAAAGATGCTTCTGCAGCAATAGGATCTAAGACAAACCTCCAACATTTGCAAACACTCAATAAATATATCAATGCCAACAACTCCCACTCAACTGTGGTACCAAGTCACCTATGGCATCATAAAATCCATCCTCTCCAAACCAAGAAGATATAAACCAAACCAGGAACTAATCCTGCATTGTCACCCCATCACTGTCACAAGCTCCCACTAAACCATGTATCCAAGCTATCCATGACATCATGATGAAAAAACCATCCTCTAACCATGAGAATCAACCAAGGCATCAAACCATCAAAGAACTCAAAGTGCACATCATGAGCTCCTTAAAAGAAACCAAATAACCATGATCCTCAACCAAGATGATATACCACCATAACCAAATCAAAAAATCCAAGCTAGTGAACATCAAGGATGTACCTGTATAACCAATCATGTCATGCCAAAATCTATGACACCATGATCACATCCATGAACCGAGCATTTGGCTCTCAAAGTATGTCCAACCTGTCAGCATAGTCAACCACAATCCTTTGCCATGACTGTACCTGGTAACAACATTTTATCCCTTTTATATGAAGAATAAAATCAGCAAATCATGTGGCTCAGGGCATAGACAACCCAAATCCAAGCCACCAATCTGAATATGCATCAATAATGAAAGATCAATGGGCAAAGACAACCCATAACCAAGCTATAAATGCAACCTGTAAGTATAGACCGCTTACAACACTGCACAACTTGTAGACCCAACAAGTAATCATGCATATCCAAACCAAACACTAATAACCATATCATCATGAGACCAAACTTGAGTATACAATGACATCAAAACTTAAATCTCCAATGCCATAAACTCACAATGTTACCATAGTCAAAATATACTTATAAACTGTTCAGATCAATATATCAACAAATAAATCATGCCAAACTTGCACCAAATCTAAACCAATGTGTAGAGCTCTCCAAGAGCTTTCTGTTGACTACTCGAAGTCCAAAATCCGACTCCGTATGCCCAAGTTATGCCCTAATCCGTGCTCAAAATAAACAACATCTGACTTTAGGGCTTTTAAAACTTGACAAAATTTCAAAATCATAGAACCAAACCTACACCATGTTGTAGTGCTCTGAATTAGCTTTCCAACGCCTATAAGAACTCTGAAATTTGATATTCTGAGAGAAAGTTATGGCCATTTTACTAAGATAGTCTTTTTACCATTTTTAGTACGATTTTTCATTTTTAATTTTTTCAGTGATGAAAATTTCGACGGGATTAAGTTTGACGGCCATCACGGGCTGAAACCAAAAAACTCTTTCATTTCCTCTGAACATGGCCAAACTAAGGCATATTATATATCAAAATTTATGGAAATGTCGACCCGGATCCAATGGTAAGGTCTGTTTTTACCCAAGAGGTCATTTTTGCATTCTACCCCCCAAAACCCTCATTTAAATGAAACATCCGAAAAAATCTTTTTGTCTAACAATTTCCCATGCCCAAATCTTTTACCATCCCATCATAACAGAAAATCCAAAAACCCTTAGATCTATGATAAATCATTCATATATCTTGCCCTTTCTTTTATCCTCTCATGCATTCCCATGGATTCAATCTAGGGTTATAATAATAAAACCATAGCTCTGATACCACTTGTAAGGAAACTTGGCAATAAAGAATATAACCGTTTCCACATAACCCATAATAGATCTAAAATAAACATGAAATTAAAATCCACATGAAAGAGAATAGACAACATACCCACAAAATGTGACACAAGATATACCCTGGGAAACCCTCATTGAGGGAAAAACCCAGCCTCCAAAAGCATCCATCATCATGTATTATTCAGCAAAAAATACCATTGCCATACAACCATGAAAGCCTTCATGGCCATAGCCACAACCGAGCAAACTATGTGAACAAGCATGAATCCACACATCTCATGCCATGCTTTCAACCTTCACAAATGCTCCCTTGGCTAACCTGTCAAGCCTTGTCCTGCTCGACACTTGCCTTTTGTCTTCTCCTTGTCACTCTTTCTCTCTCTTGTCTACAACAACTACCCTTGTGGTTGCTTATATAGTAGCAAGTCCCACAAAACCACCAAGTGGTATTACATAAACCATGTGCTAAAACCATGTGCTACCTAACCCACTGACCCCACATTTAATATTGGGCATTTAATTCTTTTTTCCCAATATTAAATAATTACATGAAATATTTTCATAATGTTACAATACAACTCATCAAGAATATTCCATGGAAATCTTTACATGTTGCACGTCCATCTAGGTACAACATTACATAATAAAATAAAATAATAAAATAACAATATTATGCAATGTGTGCAACACCCATTATCTCAACAAGATGTCGAGCATCAGTAAAACAAATAATCCCGAGTTGCTGCATTATTTCGAAGATCAAAGATTTGCCAGAACTAAGCCGACAAAGTTATTACTTAGAAGTTTGTAAATTAAAAAGAAGATAAGAATGATGAGCTGGTGGCACAGAACACCATGTAAAACATTTTTGAGGATACAGCTGGCAAAGTTTCTTGAAGAGAACAAGATATGGGGTAGATACATTGTATTTTACCTAATCCATATTGAAACACTAAAAGTGAAGAGGGAGAATTGAGCAGAAAAGGCATATCAGATCTCTATATAAGGAGTCATTAGTTAATGAAAAAAAATGAGAGAGGGGTGGTCAAGCATGAAAGTGTAAAGTGCTGAAGAAGGTGGAAAAGAGGAAAGAGAGCATAGTTACTCTGTTTTAGTAAGAAGACCCCTGATATGGATGCATTAGTACAGTGAGTTAGAAGACTCAAGGAGACGAAGCTTGAATAGATGACAAGCAGTCAGAGCTGAAGAGATAAAAGACAAGCATAAGGACTAAACTGAAAGTGTGATCTGAAATCTGCAAAGTATGTTGTAAGTTATATCAGATCAAAAGTTCATTGTTGTTACTTTCTAGCAATTGTAACAATTAGTTTAAATCCTATGGACTTAGGTTGGTTTGATATCCATGAGATAAATCCTTTAACAGGGTGACATTCCCAGTGAATGTTCTAAAGTCCTTTAACCAGGCCCATTCCTAACAGTTTGGTGAAATCCTCTAACAAGGTCACATTTAACAGTGTGTTGTAAGTCTTTAACAGGGCAGGCCTTTAACAGGGCATCACTTCAAAAGAGTGAGAATCAAGTAGCATGTTACTGGTGGTTTTTCCCAAATTGGGTTTCCACGTAAATCATTGTGTCATGTGTTGATCTTGCATGTTTTACCTTTGCATGTTGATTTACTATAACTTGCTAATATGATTGATTTAAGCTTGGATGGTTAAAAGGTTTATGAGTTCACTACATTTGGTGAAAAAAAAAAAGTTTTATTAGGGCATTTGGGACCTTGAATAACTGATTCACCCCCCCTCTCAGTTATTCTAAAAGATTCTAACAATTGGTATCAGAGTGGACTGCTGATCCAGTTTAAAAGGACTAGAAGCAGAAAAGATCAAAATGCCTAAGAGAGAAGTTCCCAAGCTCAACAAAGACAACTTTGTTGCATGGAAAAGTTTGATGAAACTACTTCTTGGATCCATAGGAGATTATGCCCAAAAATCAATTATTACTGAACATGTCGATCCAACAAGTGCTCTTACTGCAGAAGATATGAAAAACAAGCAAGAACATAACCAGACAATGTTGGAGATTGCCTCTGCACTTAGTTATGCTGAATTTGATGATATCAAAGGATGTGACACCACATTCAAAATGTGGAAAGCCCTATCAGACATCTATGGTGGAGATCAAAATGTACAAAGAGCAAAAAGAGAAAGTCTCAGAGGAAAAATTGATGATATGAGAATGGAAGAAAATGAGAATGTTGTTCAGTACGGTGCAAGAATAAAAGAAGTGGTAAGTGCGATAAGATGTTTGGGTGGTCAATTGGATGAAGATACTATTAATAGTAAGTATTTGAGAACCTTGCTCCCTATCTATGCTATTAGAGTATCATCAATACAGGAACTAAGATGTGTGTCAGGAAACAATCTAAGTTTTGATGGTATCATATGAAGACTCACTGCATTTGAGTTATCTAACTTTGACAACTACAGACCTGATAATGTTGAATCTGCTTTCAAGGCCAAGTTATCACTAAAAGATGCTGAACAAGTGATATCTAAGAAGGGAATAAAGATGAAATATGTATCCAGTGACAGTAGCACAGATGAGGAAGATGTGGATCAATTAGAAGCTTTACTAGCTAGAAGATTTCATAGAGGTAAAAGAAAATTCAAAGGTAAGATGCTTATCATTTGTTTCAATTGCAATGAAGTAGGTCATATTGCTGCAAGATGTCCACAGAAAAAGGATTACAAGGAAAGCAACAAATACAAGAACATAAGAGATGATGACAAGAAAGATTACAAAGAAAAAGGTAAGAAGTGTTATATTGTTGAAGAAAATTCTGATGACAATGATGATGAAGTTGTTTATGTAGCCATGAAGGACCAATCTGATGAAGAAGAAGCCACAACACTGATGACTTGTATAAACAAAAATGACAGATGGATCATAGATAGTGGATTCTCACATCACATGACAGGAGACAAAAGTAAGTTTGTTAACTTTACTCAGTATGATGGAAATAGTGTTAGATTTGGTAATGATGCCCCTTGTCAAATCAAAGGAAAAGGTTCCATCAAGCTCACAGAACAAATCTCATGTGACAATGCATACTATGTTGAAGGATTAAACTACAATTTACAGAGTGTCTCACAGTTAGGCAATATAGGATGCAAAGTGGAATTTGGAAACAAAACTGCAAAAATCTATGATACTGATGGTAAACTAATAGGAAAAGGAGATCAAACAAAGAGTAATCTATTTTACCTTGATATGGATGATGTTTCTTGTTTTATTGCAAAATTTGATGATGAATGGTTATGGCATAGAAGATTATGTCATGTCAATTTTGATAATCTGGTCAACATTAGTAAAATGAAGAAAGTCAGAGGTTTACCAAAATTGAAGAAGCCTGATAATATTATATGCAAACAATGTCAGCTAGGAAATATGACAAAGTCAAGTTTCAAAAGCAAAAACTATACATCTAAGGAGATACTTGAGTTAATTCACACTGACTTATGTGGTCCAATGGAAGTACAAAGCTATAGAGGAGATAAATACATCATGTTATTTGTTGATGATTTTTCCAGGATGATGACTATCATGTTCTTAAAACAAAAATCTGATGCTTTCCAAATGTTTAAATGGTATGTGGCTAGAGTTGAAAAGGAAATAGGAAAAAGCTTGAAATGTCTAAGATCAGATAGAGGTGGTGAATTCACATCAAATGAATTTGAGATATTCTATAATGACAAAGGAATCAAAAGACAAACGTCAGCTCCTAAAACTCCCCCACAAAATGGAATTGCTGAAAGAAGAAATAGATCTATAATTGATTGTGCCAGAACATTAATGATGGAAAAGACTGTTGCTCTAAAATACTGGAGAGAAGCTGTAAGTGTAGCTGTTCATACACTAAACCGAGTACAAATCAAGAAAGGTACAAATGCAACACCTTTTGAATTATGGTATGGTCACTCACCCAATGTAAAACATTTCAAAGTGTTTGGTTGTAAATGTTTTATTCTTAAAGATGTTAGAAATGGAAAATTTGATGCAAAAAGTGATGAAGGTATATTTCTTGGTTACTCCACAAGAAGTAAGGCATATAAGTGTTTGAATGTTAACACTAACAAAATTGTGGAAAGTACAAATGTAAATTTTGATGAGCACATAGAAGTTCAAGCTGAAGAACCAAAGAAAATGGAAGAATACAGAACCTTTGTGTACTCTTATGAAGGAATGACTGCTGAGGAGGATGATGTCAATCCAAATGAAACTCAACAACAAGTATCAGTCTCAGCCGAGTCTCAACCAGTGAATGCCGAGCTGCATTCAAAAGCCGAGTTGCAGAATGAAGGAAATGAACAATCTGATTCTGAAGACGAAATACATGATGAAGAACAACCAAACAACGAAGTGCAAAGTGATCTAGAATCTAAAAGATCAAACATGGAAACAAGGAAAGAGCCAAGATTATCCAAATATGTAAAAGGACATCACCCTGCTGAACAAATAATTGGTGACAAAGATGCAAGACCAATGACAAGGAACAGACTAAGACATGAATCATGTCTAATCAGCACATCTAAACCCAAGACAGTGTATGGTGCATTACAAGATGATGACTGGTATAAAGCTATGGAAGAAGAAATATATCAAATAAAGAAAAAAAAACCTGGAGTTTGGTTCCCAGATCAACTGACAAAAATGTGATTGGCACCAAGTGGGTATTTAGGAACAAGCTAGATGAGAATGGTGAGATTACCAGAAAAAAAGCTAGACTAGTATGCAAGGGTTATGCTCAAGAAGAAGGAAAAGACTATGGAGAAACATTTGCTCCTGTTGCTAGGATGGAAGGAGTAAGAACCTTGCTTGCATATGCTGCCTACAAAAATTTTAAAGTCTATCAGATGGATGTAAAAGCTACTTTCTTGAATGGTATACTAGAAGAAGAAGTCTACATTGAACAAGCAGAAGGATTTGTTGATAAAAACAACAGGGATATGGTGTGTAAACTACACAAAGCACTTTATGGTTTGAAACAAGCACCAAGAGCATGGTATGAGGGACTTCACAAGTATCTAGTGCAAATTGAATTTGAAAGAACTGATGATAATAGCAACATGTACATCAAAGCAGAAGAAGGTAAAGACATTATTGTATCTGAAATTTTTGTGGATGACATAGTATTTGGTGGAAAGGAAGTACTTTGCAAAGGCTTTGCTGACAAAATGAGACATGAATTTGAGTTGTCTATGTTTGGAGAAATCAAATTTTTTGTTGGCTTACAAGTACATCAAATCAAAAATGGAATATTTATTAAACAATCAAAGTACATCAAAGAAATTCTTAAAATGTTTGGACTGGAGGAATCCAAACCAGTCAGCACACCAATGGCCATAGGAAATAAGTTGTCCAAAAATGATGAGTCAGCTGAAGTCAATCAAACAATGTACAGATCCATGATTGGAAAATTATAGTATGTAGTACACAGCAGACCAGACATAGCATTAGCAGTTGGAATAGTGGCTAGGTTCTCTGCTAATCCTAAAGAAAACCATCTTATAGCAGTAAAAAGAATAATGAGATATCTCAAAGGAACTGGTAACTTTGGTCTATACTACAAAAAGAGTGAAAAATTTGAACTCAATGCATACAGTGATGCAGATTGGGGAGGAAACATTGATGACAGAAAAAGCACAAGTGGAGGTGCATTATTTTTAGGCAAAAGGCTAGTTACCTGGACTAGTAAGAAACAAACATGCACATCCCAGTCCACTGCAGAGTCAGAATATGTGGCAGCTGCAGTCAATTGCACAAACATTGTATGGCTCACACATCTATTGAATGGAATGAAAGAAGAGGTAACCAAACCTGTGATATTGTATTGTGACAATACAAGTGCTATAAACATATCCAAAAATCTAGTAATGCATGAAAAAACCAAGCACATTGCAATCAAGTATCATTATGTCAGAGAATTGGTAGAAGACAAACAAGTGAAGCTGGAGTACACTCACACAAAGGAACAAATTGCAGATATTTTCACCAAACCATTGCCCAAGGATTCTTATGAATATCTTAGAGGCAAGTTGGGGGTAATACCCCTAACTCAAGCAGTTTAAGGCAACAAGGAAGCTACCTTGCATCAACAGAAATCAAACATTGGAACAGTGACAGGTTGATGCAAAGGATGACAGCAGGAACAGAAACTCCAAATCAGTCACAAGCATGGTGATAGAGGGAGAAAGACAAAGAAAAAGCCAAAGCTTATATTTTGCATGATAAAGATGCTTCATCTTTGGAATTTATGTCAAAGAGGGAGAAATATGATGAAACTGATCTATGCAAAGAAAGAGGGAGATATATATGAAAGAGGTAGATATATGCGATCAGTAGTAAAGATGTAGCAGCACAGAAAAGAAGCAGATAATATATACAATCAGTTTTGGTGGTAACTAAGTTGATCCATTGATCAGTTTGGTTTGCCATCAATGCCAAAGAGGGAGATTGTTAGAAATGATTGAATTGATAATAAGAGTTGTTGGAATGATAAAGAATGTTCGCAATCATTGTTTTGTCATTGATGTCAAACTTGCTACTTGCAGGAATGACAATTGCTTTAGTGATCCAAATACTATCAATTAGTTGGTTGACAAGGTGGTGGAAATCAATAAGATGTAACTAGAACACCTAGAGAAAGGTTGAAGTTATGATGTTGTAATGAAGTACTAGGATCAGCTAAGCCATTGATGAAAAAGTGTATTTGATAACATACTATAAGATACATAAAAAAGGGCACACTGAAACATATTAAAGAGGTTAGGTGTTAGCTAAGTCTTTTACAAAGCTCAACTAAGAGAAGGTGCCAAGTATATCATTTAAGCCGAGTGATCTTCAGGTGCCAAGTATATCATATAAGCCGAGTGATCTTCAGGTGCCGAGTAAAGAGTAGGTGCCGAGTAACACAGTTTTCTGTAGGTGCCGAGTAACACAATTTTTTGTAAGTGTCGAGTAACACAATTTTGTGTAGATGCCGAGTAACACTGAGATGCCGAGCATTAGTAAAACAAATAATGCCGAGTTGCTGCATTATTTTGAAGATCAAAGATTCGCCAGAACTAAGCTGACAAGGTTATTACTTAGAAGTTTGTAAATTAAATAGAAGATAAGAATGATGAGCTGGTGGCACATAACACCATGTAAAACATTTTTGAGGATGCAGCTGGAAAATTTTCTAGAAGAGAACAAGATATGGGGTAGATACATTGTATTTTACCTAATCCATATTGAAACCCTAAAAGTGAAGAGGGAGAATTGAGCAGCAAAGGCATATCAGATCTCTATATAAGGAGTCATTAGTTAATGAAAAAAAATGAGAGAGGGGTGGTCAAGCATGAAAGTGTAAAGTGCTGAAGAAGGTGGAAAAGAGGAAAGAGAGCATAGTTACTCTATTTCAATAAGAAGACCCTTGATATGGATGCATTAGTACAGTGAGTTAGAAGCCTCAAGGAGACGAAGCTTGAATAGATGACAAGCAGTTAGAGTTGAAGAGATAAAAGCCAAGCATAAAGACTAAACTGAAAGTGTGATCTGAAATCTACAAAGTATGTTGTAAGTTATATCAAATCAAATGTTCATTGTTGTTACTTTCTAGCAATTGTAACAATTAGTTTAAATCCTATGGACTTAGGTTGGTTTGATAGCCATGAGATAAATCTTTTAACAGGGTGACATTCCCAGTGAATGTTCTAAAGTCCTTTAACCAGGCCCATTCCTAACAGTTTGGTGAAATCCTCTAACAAGGTCACATTTAACAGTGTGTTGTAAGCCTTTAACAGGGCAGGCCTTTAATAGGGAATCACTTCAGAAGAGTGAGAATCAAGTAGCATGTTACTGGTGGTTTTTCCCAAATTGGGTTTCCACGTAAATCATTGTGTCATGTGTTGATCTTGCATGTTTTACCTTTGCATGTTGATTTACTGTAACTTGCTAATATGATTGATTTAAGCTTGGATGGTTAAAAGGTTTATGAGTTCACTACATTTGGTGAAAAAAAAAAAGTTTTATTAGGGCATTTGGGACCTTGAATAACTGATTCACCCCCCCTCTCAGTTATTCTAAAAGATTCTAACAAATACAACAATTGGATACAAGTGATCTAGATAAAGATTAAGATCTAAACCAGCTGGCTATGTTTACAGTCAAAAGAAGGAGGACAAAACTGAAAGCTAAATCTAATAGAGTGAATTAGCAAGGAAATGAACCTAATGAGAAGGATCAAAGAAACCCTCAAACTATAGAACAACACATTCTAGTCACATCCTCACATGATGTAGTAATTTCTCCCTCGAGCCTCTCTCCTCCTGAGATATCATTAATATACATTATGTAGTTAGGTAATCAATTATCTAATTCAGATTATTTGATGATGATTGCAGAAAATACAATAGGCGACATGCAAGTTTCACTTATAGTTACTAGACGTTCATGGCTCCAAACCAATCTCCAAAAGAAAGTTTTTTAGATGGTCCTGCCTCCATTTGATGTAATCTCTAGTTTCCTTTAGAAGCCTTCTAAAGTGAAAAAGACTAAAGTGATGTCTAGGTTGGCCATTGATAAAACTTTAGGAAATCTATGCATAGAAATAAAAAAGCCCATAATAGAGAATAATGTTGATGAAGCTATTGGTGCTCAAAATTGTAGCCCCGATTTTGAGTACCATTAAGAAATCAAGCCCTATAAATGCCTTTTAATGCATTTGTCTCTTACTGTACTTTTGAACCCCATGAGGTGTTTAATGCTTATTACACCTTCCATTCAGCATATCCACTTATTTCATGATGATAAACTATCATTCCGAGTCATTTCATGAAGTCTTGTTTTGAGCAATTATCAAATATGCATTTTCACCTAAGTGTCGAATAGCGATAGGAGGCCATGTTTGCATGTGAATATCTCGTACCCAATAATGTTTCATGACTTTCTACTTTGGAAGTGTTTAGTATCCATACCAAAGAGCCTAAGTTTTAGATTTCAAATCATTTTGAGTCCATTTGTCTAGGTTTTGAATCCCTCAAAGTTGGTTATTTATTGATATCATGCTGATCCAATTAGTTTTGAATTCTGGAGGTCCTATTTGACAAGTTATAAGTTTTGACTAGTTGACCCAAATGAGAAAATTCCTATTGCATTACATTTTACAGGTCAAAGACTTTCTGTGTTTCAATTTTGAGCCTATAACTAATCCATTTGATTAGTTTTCAAATGAGATTCCATTTGTAATTTATAAAGTTTCACTAGTGTTAGGAAGTGTAGATTGATCAGTGCCCCTATTTATGACATCATATCTAAAAATATATGATAGGTGAGGTCAAATTAATTGTACCACTGTGTTGTACTCTAAAAATACTTTATGTGTGCCAATTTTCACAGCTTGACAAATCCATTTGCATACTTTCGCAGGTCAATTCCATTCACAAAAAATGTTTTCTATCAGTGTTTTCAGTGTGCTAATTTTGAGTAGCCTACTTTGACCGCTCGCCTTTTGTGCTCAGTTATCCATCATAAGCCCAAATCATAGACCTATACTCTCCTCATGACAGAGAATCAATGCCCCAATTTTTGTTATCCCAAGTGTTAGTTTGCCTAGTTTTTGAAGCCAAATCCAAACACATTTTATTGTTTTCTGACATGTTTGTTTGCAGGCAATTCTGAGAGGGCAACTTTGATAGTCAATATATTTTGATTGCTAATTCTTTATAAGATGAAATTTCTTGAGTTAGGAGGATGCAAAACAAAGAATCGGTGTGCCAATTTTTAGAGCCCGGTTAGAGGTTTAGGTTAGTTTTTAAGGCTAGTCAAAAGACTTCCTGATGCAAAATTGACAGTTTGTAAAAAGATGTAAAATGAGCTTCAAATTCAAATTCAGTGGTTAAACTTGTTTCAAATTAGTGCCAGAGGGTGAATGAATTAGTTTTACAATTTAGTCTTTTGAAAACGAATTCTTTTTTAGCCAGACTCACTTTGGGGCCCGACGAATTATACTAGATTGATACGATTGATAAGAAAGTAGAATTGAAGATATTTAGAGATTAAAGTTACATTGATTATTATAAAGTACTAAGGTTTCTTTTGAGAGCAGGGACACCTTGAAGGTGGGTCAATATATAGAAATATGCAAGTAGTGGTTTGGATATCAAAGAGAGGATGACAAGTAAATTGTAGCAAGTAGGAGCAAGTGTAAATCTGAAGCAGAGAAAAACTCTCTTGCATGTAATGAAAATACTTTCCTTCTATCATTAAAATTGATGTTATACTACCCAAGCATTTTGAATCATTTTTTAGAGAGCACTTTAGCAAATTTGGTCATTATATACTTGGTGCCTACAATACATATATGAAGGGTACTCAAGTTGGATTTCTTCTAGGCGATGCAATGGTGTCACTACATGTTAAGATTGTTTCTCAATGTAGCAGTTCAAATGGTTTAAATATTATGTTGGATAAGTTTATTCTCAAACTTGTCTCAGCCTTTAGTGAAGCAAGAATAGTCCACACAACTAGCAAACTTGGAACAATTGCATAGTAGCACCAAATAAGAAGGAAACAGGGGTTCCACATTTTCAAAAAAGGGGAAATTTTAGCACAGAGAGCCATTTACATAAGGAAAATAACAATTAAAAAGAGCGTTTCACATTGAAAAGGCAGAGTCAACGCCTTGGTAGCCCACATATAAGGCATTGAAGCCACAACATAATAAGAGGGAGAGTCCACAACTAAGAAGAAGGTAGGCAAGTTTGAGAAGTCACTTGTAGGCCAAAATAGGAGACAAAGCATTCGCAGGGGAGGCGTCTTATGACAATTGCTCCATGCATATACAAAATGGAGAAGACAAAAGAACAACTTACATACAACTAAGA
Source organism: Cupressus sempervirens (assembly GCA_028749045.1). Lineage (NCBI taxonomy): Eukaryota > Viridiplantae > Streptophyta > Pinopsida > Cupressales > Cupressaceae > Cupressus > Cupressus sempervirens. The sequence goes on from CM053791.1 coordinate 309,479,633, forward strand.
AAACTTAGCAAATAGAAGAGGCAATTCACACAAACCCTATAAAAAAAAGTGCATGACATGGAGGAAACCGACGACCATGGCTAAGAAGGAAGAAACCCACAGCAAGAAGAAGTTGGACGAATTTAAAGAAATCAGGCACCCATCACCATAGAAGCACACGTTAAAGGTAGAGGAACTCCATGACATGTAGGAGGAGTAGCCAATGCATAGCAGGAGTCCACAAGAGAAAGGTCCACGTAGGCAGTGAGGGAAAAAAGGAGAAGACCCCACGTAACAAGAAAAAAATAGGGAGCACACACATTAAAAAGGAACCAACACAGAAAAACTCAGAGATTGCACCCACGTATTAAGGGGAGGATCATAGCAGACTCACAGTAACAAGCAGAGACCCACATGAATTAGCAAGAGAAATGAGGAGTCACATAGTATAGAAGGAGGAACAGTCCATTTATTTTGTCCCACATTTTTAGGGAGTAAAGTAATTTAGCTTTTTAAATACAAGTGTACTCAGTATCAATGTTTCTAAAAGACAGCGAGCTTTTTGAAGCCAAGACATGCATGGAGGGGCTTGTGGGCTCGAAAGTCAACTTATTTTGACTATCACATATGCTCAAGAAGCCAATCAACAAACCTTATGTTCTTACGATGAATTGTAAAAGCATAATGAGAAGGCTTGAGCGGATGGTCAACAGAAGAAATTTAAAGGCTTACGATCATATGCTTCACAAGATTTGAAGTGCCCCATGTGGGCGTAAAGAAAATTTAATCAGCTCACGAGGATACACTCAGGCATGAGAGCATAAAGGAAGTTAAAGCCCTTATGCACGTAAAGGTAAAATTAAGGGGTTTCGACCTTACGTGAGAGAGATATGGGATATTATTATAATATTAATATTCTCATTGTGTTTATGAACATAAAGCGAAATTCAAAAGCCTCTGGTGCTATGGGGAAGGAATTAAGAAAATTAATTAATATTAAAATATTAATTAATTTAAAATATATCAAATGTTGCATAGCCAATTAGATTCTGACAAGTGGCAAGTGGGAGAAGATAAAGTGAAAATAAATTGAATTCAAAAGAGTTTTAAAATGCATGAAAATTTTGGAAAGATTTAAATGATTTTAAAAGTTCTATATAGTTTAAACTATATAATTTTAAATTTTTCCATGTTACTGCAAAGCCATGGCTTAGGACCTTGATTTTGAAATGGAAATAACAAGGGTAATTTTTGTACAAAATAGGCACTATAATATACCGTTGGAATCGGGAGAAGATGAATTTTCTAGATTTGAGGTTAGATTTTGCACAACAATTCACCAGTTCAGTCTATAAGCAATTTTTTAATTTCTGGGGCATTCTCAGTGGGATGGGTAGAATTCATCTTGAAGCATCATAATTGGTTAGAAGGCAGATATGAAGACTTATTGAAGCCTAAATGTGGAAAAAACAAGTTTGAAAAGATTGTATTACATTTTTGAGTCATTTAACTAATTTTTGCTTTGTCTTTTAGTTCCAAATTGGGCATCAAAATCAGTTATCTTTTCAACCAAATATCTGAGATATTTTGTGTTGTTGAGGGCCAAATGATGAAGATGTAAAATGTAGTTACAGGGAGAGATTAGAGAGATGTTTTTAGCTTCTTGGGAAAGAGTTCTAAGGGGACACTTGTCATTGTTTGATCAAATTTGGGAATTCTTTTCTCCTTTATCATTTTCATTTTCTTTCTTAGTTGGTGGTTGGCAGTTTTCTCTATGATACCAATAGGGTTCCAGTGTTCTACTATGAAACCATGGTTGTTGATGGTTTTACTTCTTGTCTATTGAGCTGAGCTCTAGTAGTGAAGGCCACATACGTGCACCTATGTAGATTTTCAGTTCATTTTCATGTCTTGTTATTATGGGATAAATGGAATTCGATGCTAGATTATGTAAATTGTTTAGAGTTTCATTTAGTGTTACCGGTTTATATATTCAGTTTTTTCCATGGATGAATATACAAGGGGATTTACATGTATTATTTGAGTTTTGTTATTCTATCTCCTAATTCTTCACATGCCATTAGCTTTGTAATTGAATGAAGAAGGTTCAGTTGATTTAAGGTAGCTTGGATGAGTTGTATGTTAGATCTATTATTGTTTTTGATTCAAGGGGTCAAGTAAATGCTTCAATGTTTTGATAGGGTTACTGGGTGTATGAAGGGGATATTTTGTAAGAATGAGATTTGGGGATTTTAGTTGACAAACCTAATTGTAAAGAAAATAAGTTAGGTCATCCTATTGGTAATGACTTTATGTTTCAATGGATAAGGCATTGATCACTAAGTTAGATGCAGGTTTATATGAATGTCATTTGCACAAATCATCTTAATCAAAATCAATTAAGTATTTTGTGTTTTGTAGTGGGCTGAAAAGAAATAACCCCCACTTAGCTTATGGTTTCATAGGTTATGATTTGTAGCTATTTCATTCCTATGTCATTGCATAAGTATTAGAAGATAAAAGGGGTTGCATTTGCTATTATTAGGTTCAGATTTATGTTTAATTGCATTGGTACCATATGTCAAAACCTGAAGGTTAACCTACCTAGGTCTTGTAGAGCCTGAAGTGAAGAAGGAGTTATGCCTTATAGTTGGCCCAAGATTTCAATAAGGTACATCCATCATAGGAAATTGCTAGCCTTAGATGCGTTTGTTTGGTTTCTCGGTCATTTTCAAAACTGTTAAATTAGGAGCCAACAGAAGCTTCTGAGTTGGATTTCATTCTAAATAAGGTTGATCTTGGTCCATCTATCGTGGAAAATGATTTTTAGAATTTTTAAGTGACTACTACACAAATGTTACAAAGATTGAAGAAAGAGAAAAGATCAAAGGAGTAACTCAAAGATCAAGTTCAGATTTTGGTGTCTTACATCAATTCAGTAAGCAATTCTTCTAATGCAAAGGCAATAGCTACTTCATCAGCCTTAGTAAGCCTTGATGGTATTCTTGATCATGTCATTGTTGAAAGAGTAAAGAAACACAAGTCACATAGTATGATGATCAAACCTTGGATAAACATAATGATAGAAGATGATTCAAAACTCATCACTAGAGTGAAGGAAATATATGGAAAAGCCATCCAATAGATACAAGAAATATCTAAATAGCTAGAAATTAGCAAGGAGCAAAAAGTCACCTCGCAATAAGTGGCTGATAAACTACAAGAAATTTCTAAGTTAGATACAAACACTCCAATTCTCAAGAAAATTATTTCTGATCCAAGTGAGATCACTGAATTTGAAAAACTAATAGCTTCATGGAAATAGTTGAGAATGAAAGTTGCAAATGAACTAGTCTCTACTATCACAGGTGAAGCAGTAGTAAATGATCTTCAACATATTGATTGCCAATTTTTTCTTGATTCCTTTAGTATCCAAATTATTTAGAAATGGAGAATTGAGTGTTAGATGCTGAAACTATAATGAAGCATAGTCTAGTTGCAATCACTTTGAAAGATTGAAACATTTCATCCTATCAACAAGAGTAAGAAGAGATACATGATAAATACTTTATGGCCAAACTTAGGATGGATAACATGTTCATTCCCAATTATGATTCAAAGGTGATCATCCCTAATTCTTATAGGACATTTTGGGATAATTTAATCATGTCCAGATAGATAGAATTCATAGTTGGAAGACCAATGATTGGATATGTATGCATTCTTATTAATTTTATCTTAAGTTATGTTTTTTTGAGTTTTTCCTTGTATAGGTTATTTTTAGTAAGGTTAATTAACATCTCCAAAATTAAATATTTTGGAGGTAGTTATTAACCACAAGGAAGTGTTTCTTAACCTCCATATCTATATAAGGAGTCATTTTTGGCTTTGTAAGGGACCTTTTTGGTGTTTAGAAAAAGGGAACACTATGCTAAAATTTTGATTAGAAGATAATATTTGGAAAGTGTGTATGAATTTCGAGTTTGTACTAAAAAAATTCCTCTCAGGTTCTTTGTCCAAGAAAATAAAGGAATGTGTAATTTAAGTTTTCTTCTTTCAAATCTAAATTGTTATAAATATTGATTCTCTTTGCAATGAGCATTTTCATGGTATTGTGAAGATGTTTATGAATATTTGGATCAATATTTTGCTAGTGATAATTCTCAAGCATAGATCTTGATTGCTATAATTAGTAGTTTAAGCTAGTCTAGTCAAGCTTTGAAGTCATTTGGTGCATTTGTCATCAATGGCTTTCTATTGATCTTTTAAAGTTTAATTTCACTTTTATTTGAAAATCTTCATAATTACATCATACGAGGGAGTTTCCCATCTAAATGCAGAGGAAGGTCGCATACCAAGGTCCTATCCAACTATTATAAATAGTTTTCCACATACACTCCATTGGGTCATTTTTATAGTGAGAAATTTGTTTACCAACAAGTATACAAAACAACTTCCGTAGGAAGAAGATAGTGTCTCCACTTCTTCAATGCTTGAACTATAGCATAAAATTTCCAAACATAAAAATAAATTTTTTTTTTTCATCATTCAAATTCTCACTAAAATAAGCAAAAGGTCTACCTTCTTTACACATAACAACTCCTATTGTAGTACCACTAGCATTATAGTCTACTTGAAACACCTTGTTACAATCAGGAAGTGCTAAAACAAGCTGCTCAGTAACTTTATGTTTCAAGAGATTAAATATCTTATCTTCTCCTATAGTACTTAAATTCTTTTCTATCCCCTCTCATTGTTTCAATCAAGGATCCACAAATACTGCTAAAACCTCTTATGAACTTTTTGTAAAATTTAGCTAGTTAATGAAAAGATCTTACCTATGTCACACTCTTTGGAGTAGGCCATTCCAGGATAGCCTTCAATTTCTCTAGGTCCATTTTTAGACCTTCTATTGAGAGTAAAAATCCCAGGTACACCAATTCCTTCTTTACAAAACTTCACTTCTTCAAGTTTATCAACAACTTTTCTTCCCTCAACTTATCCACTAGTAAATTTGGACCCAAATTTTGACTAATTTTGGTCAAAATTTTGACCCATGTTCGTTGCTATTTTTCTTGTCAAAATTTTGACCAAATTATACATTGGTTGAAATTTTGATGAATACATTTTTCAAAATGCTTTTTTTTCAATTGTAGGTTGGTCAAAATTTTGACATATACATTCATTGAAATGTTTTTGTTTCAACCAAATTGAAAAAAATTCAATGAATGTATTCATCAAAATTTCAAGCAACCTACAATTTGGTCAAAATTTTGATGAGAAAAATAGCGACAAACTTGGGTCAAAATTTTGACCAAAATTGGTTGAAAATTAGGTTCAAATTTACTAGTGATCAAACACCTTGTAAATATGAATCAAATGATCCTCTAATGTCTTACTAAAGATCAAAATATCATCTAGGTAAAAAATGACAAATTTACCTAGAAACTCCTTTAGTACCTCATTCATGAGCCACATGAAAGTGCTAGGTGCATTGGTTAGCCCAAAAGGCATGACTAACCACTCATACAATCCTTCTTTGGTGTTGAAAATAGTCTTCCACTCATCACCTTCTTTGATACAAGTCTAGTGGTAACCACTCTTTAGATCTATCTTTTTTGAAATACTCAACCCCACTCAAATAATGGGTAATATCATCCATCCTTGGCAATGGAAATCTATACTTGATTGTGATCTTGTTAATAGCATAAGAATCTGTGCACATCCTTCATTCTCCATTCTTTTTTAGTGCTAGTATGAATGGTTCAAGACATGGACTTAGAGTTTCTCAAATCAACCCCTTTTTCAATAATTCTTGAACTTGTCTATCCAACTCTTCACTTTTTTTTGGTGTCATTTTGTGCACTACCTTTTTTGACAAACTGGCTCTTGGAACCAAATCCATTTGGTGACTGATCTTCCTTATTGGGGGCAATCCATTAGGTACATTATCTGATATAATATCAAAAAATCTCCCAAAATATTTGAAACTTCTATAGGTACCTCCTCTGCTTCTTCTTTATTATCTTTTGGAATTATAGAAAAAGACAGATGCTCACACTTCATACCTTTAAGAAACTCTTTTCCATCAACAAAACATATTCTGGCAGCACTACATACCTTTTCTTCTTTCTCCTTCAATGACTTTAATTTATGTTTCACTCCATCCTTGGTTAGAGTATAGTTATTTGCTCACCTATCATGTACAACATGCCTATCAAACTATGGCGACCTACCCAACAACACATGACATATGTCCATAGGTATGATATCAAATAGTACCTCATCCTGGTAGCTTCCAATCTTGAACTTCACTGAGCACTACTCATTGACCATGACCTTGTGGTCATCTTGCACCCAAGCAATATGGTATGGACATGCGTGTTTTGTCTCTTTAGCTTTAACTTGATGATCATCATTTCTGACACTAGATTGTTAGTACTCCCATGATCAATGATCACATCACAACACTTATCTTCACATCTACACCTTGTGAAAAACAAGCTACTTCTTTGATCAGGTTGATTCTCACAACTCAACAAGACTCTTCTATTAACTAGGACTTCTCCTCTTTTAGCATCTTCAAAATGTGATAATCTAGCACCTTCATCAACATGTGTAACTCTAGCCTAGCCTTCTATTCTTTGATTTATCCGTCCTGGCACTGGGTACATTGAAATGATCTATGCCCTTCTTCTCCATAATAAAAAAAATTCCCATAGAAGCCTCCTCTTCCATATCTGTGTCCTCTACCTCTTCCCCTCTGATCTCTATTTTTCTAATCATAAAAATGATTGAAATTGTTTCCCCTCTAGTTATGATTGCTACTCCCAACCTCATCATTATTCTTTTGATCGTGATTATGGCTACCATAAGATCATCCGATAGATCTTCTACCATGACCTCTTCCACTATACTTGTTGTCAAACATCTTTTTTAGTTTCTCCTCAACTCTTAGGGAAAACTGGTATGCCTCCTCAATACTATTCATTGAAATGAGACTTAACTCATCTTGAATGCTTTGCCTTAACCTATTAAGATAATGGATGAATTTCTCATTATTGGTTTTTGCATGGTTGGTTCTAATGAGAACTCAACAAAACTCTTCTGTATACTCTTGAACAAACTTTCTTGCTTGCTTCAACCCTTGCATTTTCTTTAACAGATCAAGTTCATAATCTACATGAATGAATTGTCAATTCATTTTAGCAATCATCCAATCCCATCTAGTGATTTTGTCCTTTACATTTCTATTTTTCTCTAACTAAACCTCTTAACACTAGATCTTTGCATGCCCCTTCATTTTTCCTTCGTCAACTTGACCCTATAAAGATCATCAATATCTTCATACTCAAAGTACTCCTCCATTTCATTGATCCAATCAATCAACTCCTCTGGGTTAAGATTTCTCAAAAATGTGGGAACTTCAAACATAGGTAATTTTCTAATTGTGGAGATGGCCCTAAAATGCCTTTCTTCGAATGGATTGAGAACCACCTCTACTTAGGCATTTTCATCTACTTTTTCCTCATCCTCGTTTTCATCTCTTACATGGATATTTATTCCTCTATGCATTTTTTCTTCCAATGCTTTCATTTGTCTTTGGAGGGCTCATAAACCCTTAGGTGTAACATCTACAACTCTTTTGCCATGCTCTCTTTGTGGAGGTATTTTTGTACTTCCACTGAAACCCTAGTTCAAACTACCTCACAATCGGCAATCTATCTACAAACTCAGCCAAAACCATGATCTTGGGGTGAACTGCCTCATAGTCTATGATCTATCCACACACCCAAGAATGCTATCTCTGATACCACTTGATGAAGGGTTCTCCCCTTAAAACCATAAACTCATAAAAGAAACAAAGACACAACAAAAAATTCAAGAAAAAAATATAGACTTCTTATTTGCACTACAAATGTGGAATTATAGAATACATAAGTATAATATGCTAACCCACATGGGCACCTTCATTATAGCAATCTGTAAGACTAAGCTGCGAACTACCACATAGAGATGTTCTAGACAATGTTTGGGCCTTTCTTAAATAGACAATTTTATTTTTCCTAGGAACGTTCTAGATAGTGAAACTTAATATCTAGGGCTGACAAACCCTAACAATACATATAGAGTCAGCCAAATACATCTTTGACAATTATTTTAGATATTTTAGGTAGCCCAACTTTGAAAGGTCATAACTCATGAATTGTTTCTTTGAGTGGCTATTATAACCACTTTTCAAAAATGCTAGTGCCTAATCTATAGGCTTAGAATGGGGCAAGTGCCCTTCCATCAAGATTTTGGACCTCACCCATGCACTCTAAGGCCTCCAATGGTGTACTTGAAGATTTTTCTACAAATTTTTCCTTGAAAGTCCACAATAACTTCTCTGATACTTATACTTGAGCAATGAGATTTTTATGGTATGCTTACAACTCTAAAATGAACCTTCATATAAAAAATGAGAACATTCTAAGCTCATATGATAAACTTACCAAAAATAGAAATTTACCATAAATAGTAACTACCCTATCTACTAGTGCTTATTAAAATAGAAAAGAGAGAAAATAAAATATTTTTGGGTGATGCAAGATTGCTTTTACACCCAAAATGCTCTTGCATCATTTTGTTTATTGCATAGAATAGGACAGCCATTTAGAAACACATATCCCTATATTTGGTTACCTTTTTCTTTTGTCTAGAATCTTTATATGTAACACCTTTGTGATTCTCCTTTTCTTTTTCCTAATTTGACCATGTTTAGTTTGTACAACTAAGGCATTGGTATTCTTTTCTAGATCGATGGTTTGTTTGGTAACTCTTGAGTTCTTCTTCTAAAGAACTTTTGGGAAACTCTCACACCCAACATTGATCTTAGTAGGTCTTTGAAGATATCCTTTATGTGAACTAGGAATTTTTGAATGATCCCTCACTACTTTCAACCTAGATTTGAAAAAACTATGATAATCAAATCTTAAATTAGCAAAGTGTCAAGAGCGATCAATCTTAGATTTTGGGTTCTCTATGAGCAAGCATTTTATCACTGTAATCAAAATCTTGTTAGTGGACTTGGCCATGCTATTTCCTTGAGGATAGTAATTGGTTGAAAAATTGATTATAACTTGGTTGTCCAATGCCCTTTGAGTAAGAAAAATTGATGCAAAAGATGACCCATTATCACACACTAGGAAGAATGGAATTCCATACCAAGTCACAATGTGGTCTTTTAAGAAGTCAATGACCACTTTTTCTCTATAGATTGTTAAATTTTTAACTTTAATCCAATGTGTGCAATAATATGTAGTTGTGAGGCAAGACATATTTCCTATTAATGATGGTTGATTTATAGGTCCAATAAAATCTAGCCCCCACTTGGCAAAGGGGTGTACCTCAAATACTGGTTATGTATGTGTTAATTATGGGCCTCTAAATCCACACAAACTTCAACATGATCTTTACATGCTAGAAACATCCTAAAATGAGCATGATATTGTCCATTCAGTATGACCCAACAAACATTATGTTTCCTTATAACTAGACATGATTTTGCTATTTACTCTTAGAATTGAGAGATGAGCAAACAACCAACTAGTATGAAGGATTTGAAAGTAATGCGAATGCAATCTAATATAAATGGAAATGAAACTAATCTAAGAACAATTGGAAGTAAGAATTAGATGAATACATTTTAAGATAAATGATGAGCATATAAAACAAATAGCAAATTTGAGTGCAAGATAATTGAGTAATCAAATTGACATTAATTCGATACTATATATGTGCATCCCCTCAAAATGAGAGATAGAAGGTTTCTTATATATAATTCTGGAACTTGATCAATGGTCAAGATTGAATTGAGTGAATAGTTGAGATTTGAAGAAGATTCAGTCAGAATAGAAAGTTCCCTTATGAAAAGGAAGTTAATTGATTTCTTTTTGGTGGAATAAGGAGTTAACCAATTTAATTCCTTTTTCTAATTTCAGTCCACTCAATGTTTCCAATTTTGAACTAAAGAGAGAATATTGGAGAAGATATTTGATTTAAGAAAATTAAATATTACCTCATAATTTAATAATATAATTAATTGAATAATGAAATTCGATTATTAGAATGAGGGTGCTTAATTAAATCAAATGCATTTAATTCCTCATATGTTTTAAGTAAATGGGTGAATTTAATTCAATTAAAGTACTAGGACTTGAAATTAAATTAATTCAATTAATAGGTTTAATTTAGCTAATTTAATTAACATTTAGGAATTAAAGAAAGTATGTGATTAATATAGATTAGGGATTTTTTGCATTTGACACCTAGGTCAAGTAGAGATTATCAAAATCAAAATTGCCTAGTACAATAGGACTTTAAGTAAGATTGACTAAAAAATGGGTTCAAAATACCAATACGCCAATTTAGGGGTATTAAATTTTCCCCCCTTTAAATGAATGTGAAAGAAAGATGTTGATATAATGAAATCAGAAGTATGAGAATATAGACCAAGAAGTGAGATTGGTTTTGAAATTAATGATACAAAGACCAATTGACAAGATTTTTAAGGTTATCTCTAGAATGAAGCTTAACCTTAGGGAATCTAGATAAAACATGTACATACTAATATGTAAGAAAAATATTATCAAACTTCAAAGAATTGTTCCTAGAATGAGACTCAATTCTCAAGAGTCAAAGTTAGATTGCTTCGATACCTATCTATTATAAGATGAGAAGATTAATCACAATTTATAGAATTATCCATAGAACAAGGCTTAATCCTCAAGAGTCATGGTTAGATTACCTTGACCTATCCATTAAATAGTGATTGAAAGAAACAATTTAGAATTATCTCTAGAATAAAGCTTAATTCTCAACAAGAATTATAATTATCTCCATAGTAGAGCTTAATCCTCTAGAGGCTAGATAGAACACCTAAAAATAGGTCCACAAAAAGCTAACAATACCTGATCATGAGTCATAGAATCATCCCTAGAAATATGCTTAATCCTCAATATTCAAGATTAGATTGCCCTGATATGTGTCCATCAAACTATGGTAAGGATTGTTATAAGGTTGATTATTTGGATAGTATATGATGCTAGTTTTGGGGAGCAAAGATGTCTCAAATGATGACATGCCCCTAGCAAACATGACATTATATTTGAAGCATTTTTTGAAAGATTCAGAGATGTTCAATGTTGTAATCATCATCCTGCCCCCTTAGGAGAAAAGTCAAAAGATGGCATTGTTACAAGTTAGGGTTACTGTTGCACCAAAAGATCAACTTGTTAATGTCTGATACAACCACTAAACTTATAGAACACAAGATGTAGTTAATCCATGTCATGAATCTCAAAGGGGAACATTGGAAGTTAGTCCAAAAATCCCCCCCTTAGCATTATCCAAGGAGATTCAAACATGTGAACAAGCTCTAATACCACTTGTTACAAGCTAAGGTTTTTGTTGCACCAAAAGATCACCTTGTTAATTTCCAATACAACCACTATACTTATAGAACATAGGAGGCAGTTAAGCCATGCCAAAAATATTGAAGGGGAATGTTGGCAGTTAGTCCAATAGACACATAAGAATGAAATTGATTTGAAACATTCTGAAGGTCTAGTTGACCATAATTGACCACATTTGACTTGAGTTCACTTGAGATGACTTTTTCCAAAAAAAATAGAAAATGTGAAAAAAATTGATTTGAAAATATTCCAAGATTTCCAATGTATTAGTAAATTGGACTGCATAAGCATTCAATCACATTGGTCTCAAACATTTCAAAGTATGAATTTGAGTTGTTTATGTGTGTTAGATTTCAATTTTGATCCTGAAAATGGATTAAGAGCAATCAAATTATCCTAGGGGGGTGATTGCTGCAAAAATTGGAGCACCTTGAAAAATTAGGTCAAAACCTATATAAGTGCCTAAAGGGTTATTTTGAATTCATTTGTGCATTTTTTTCTTTCATGGAGAAAAGATCTCTAAGGAGAAATCATGGTGGTCCTAGTGCATTCTCATCGATTCGAGTGTTTTAGGTGACATAGCCAATTGATGGACTACAAACCACCCATGAGTAGTCAATTATCCACCTTTAGATTGTAAATTTCTTATTTTGGTCAGGTTTTTACATTTTTTGAATTTTTTTAGATTTTTTGTCATAGGGTCTCATGTGAGAACCTCTTTTCTCATATGAACCTATGGGAAATATTACATGAGTAAGTGTCATCATGGCACTTTCGCGTATAGGGTCTTGGGTTTCCTCACATGGGAGATACCCATCTCTCATGTGAAAGACCCTAAATTTAGTTGTTTTTTTTCCTATATTGTTGATTTTTCTTGTATTGACAGAGTTTTATCACTTGGTTAAGTAGGGTTTCTTACATGAGGAAGTCATAGGTTCACGCAAGAATGTGAAATTTGGCACAAAGTTTTGGTATTATGTACATGAACAATCTTCCAAAATCATGATGTTTTTGCCATCATTTTGCATTAGTGGTATTCATTGTTGCATGTATGATGTATGTTTGAATGCATTTAGTAGAATGATGTTTCATATGTTAGATACTAATCATATTCATGTTTTTTTCATGTTTGTAGGTTAGCTTTCTAGATGTTTTATTCAGATCTCACTATCCCATCATCGGGGTACTGATTCAATAGTAAGATGTTATAGAGGTGGCACATATTGATACCCTTGGTCTCTCACATCTTTGTGATATCCCCAATCTGCGGGTGAATCACAGGCTATTGAAAACATTGGTAGAGTGTTTCCACTTGGAGATGAACAATTATTTTCTCCTTAGAGAGATGACTATCACCCCTAAGGACATATATAAGATTATACAGATATCTTTCCATGGACCACGTGTTGAGTATGACATACAACTATGACTAGGTACATTGGCACTAAGGGAAATTTTTTAGGAGGATCTCATTATGTGTATAGTTATCTCATGGGAGGAGTTAGTTAAGACATATGGTCTTACCCACATATTGGTGATGATTCTTGGTATATTCCTTAGTTGTTACCTAATTTCTGATAGAGGTTAGCATGGGATTGAGTATGGATGGGGGCATATGTTGTAGAGGATGTTGGAGGAGACAACATGTTTTGGATCGAGCTAGTATATGCTGGCCCATATGTTCCATGAGATACATGAGAGCATGGCTATATGAGTCTATGTTCTATAGGTATGGGCATGGGAGAACTTTCTCATTATGAGGCCCATTTGTGATGAGATGAGGTAGTATCATGAGCTATATACCTATAGATACAAAGGGTAGATGACCTAGATAGCTTTGGATAAGAAAAAGTAATGGCAAGGTCAGCTTGACAATCTAGTGGTAGTAGTATGACATCCATGGAGAGAGATAGAGGCATGGGATGATGCATGAGTGGAGATTCGATACGTGTTATCCTCTCAGCCACTAATTGGACACTAAATCTAGGTGATCAAGAGATTTTTGTTGACATGTATGTGACAATAATATGACTAACCACAAGACATATCTTAGGAGTATTGCACCTATGCCCACTTCAGCATATAGGTGGAGAAGTGGTGGTATGTCTGATTGGACACTAGGAGGTTGATGATTGATGTATGCTCCATCACCATGGTGCACTGGGATTATATGCCCACATTTGTAGATAGGGGGATGACTCTGACATATAGGAAGCATTTTTTGAGTCATCCCTTCCCTCAATTCATAGATCCAATTGGGATGACAGTGCCAACATGGCCTATGCAAGCACCTCAATAGTAGCCACACCAACTACAATAATAGGGTCTGAGATTATGGAAGACATAGGTTTAGATCCCTCATTGTTAGATGAGATTTGATCCAGGCACTAGTGGTAGTGGGTCTGGGCATAGACGTGCTTGTGGTGAGATGTACACGTTGGGTGCTATTGGTGGAGAGGCACAAAGTCCACTGTAGAGGAGCAACTAGCTTAGGAGGTCAAAGCTAGAGTAGGCAATTAAGAGATGTAGGATTAGCCTACTTCCAAGCCATAGGGTGGAGATATCCTAGCACAAACCTAACATTCCCTTAGGAGATTGAGAGATTGAGTCTAGAAGGCATAGTGGCAGCTAGGAGACCTTCAGATCTAGGTTGTGGTGAGAGATAACTATATATTAGAGTGAGAGTAGGAGAACTGCGTGGTACAAAAGAAGATGAAGTGACATCAAGATGAGGCTCAACTTCAATCAGCAAGAGAAACATATTATTATGCGACTTATGTTGGTTAGTGCTAGACCAATTAGTGTAGGTGCTTCAATTCTCAAATTATGTGAGGGAGTCAGGAGGTGTATGTCCTCTGACTAGAGAAAATGTTCCTCTCCCTCCTCCTCCACCTAGGGATGGAGGAGAGGCACAAACTTAGTTGTTCTCTTTCAAAAAAATTCTAGTTATGTATCAATCGGTGTGTTAGCATCATTTTGTATCATTTTGAGATTGACAGTGCTCAAGTAGCACTCTTTTTTGTATCAATGTACACTTGAATCCATTGGAGAGATTTATATATATGAGATCTTTTTATTTGAGTACCTTTGCATATGTCACCTTTTTCCCTTATAGTTTATCATACATGAGATGTTAATGATATGATTGTGATGAATGCAAATTGATGTGATGTCTGAATGTGGTCTAGATGAGATGAATATGAAAATATGTATATGAAATGCTAAATGTGAATGAAATAACATCTCATGCAGATTTCAAGTTTGTTGTTAATGATAGGTATCCCATGAAAATCAAGAGGAAAAACCAAGGAGATGAACACTTGTGCAGTCATGAAGAAACATGATACTTTGAGGAAACCAACAACCTCTCATGTCAAAAGATGCAAGTAAAGTAGTGATTAGAATGTGCTCTTATGCAAGTGGAGTACAAAATGAAACCCTATGCTAGATATATCCCTAGGTCTGGTTATTGAAATCATAAAATTATCATCATTGAGTGTTTAGTTAAACCTGCAAATGTCATACAACTCACACTGACATTGCAATCATGAGAATATGAATATGACACGTGTCTTAGTTTTTTTAGCATTAAATGTAAGCATCAAAGCACAAGAAGCATGAATGACCAAAACATTTTTCCCTTTTAATGTAACAAGCTAACATAAGAATTAGAGCATAAATTATAGGATGACAAGAATGCTTCTTGCATGAAAAAACACCTGACACACAAGAGATCCTTCTTATGCTAAGTATTCAGTAAAGATTCTATCCAAAATGACCCTTGTATTCGTAACCTAAGACAAAATTGTGTTAAGTATACTCATAGTGACTCATACATTCACTTAGAAGGATGAGTATCAATATTTACTAAAAGATATAGAATTCACTCAAACAAGCAAGGAAAAGAACCAACCTCACAAAAGTATCCATATAAAATTAGTTGATGTACACACGTGCATCCAATATGAGATAGAGCTCCTTATAGTAGACACCCCTTTTATATGGATGCTTCAGATCATTGGAACTAAACCATCAAATAGAAAAAAAAAAAGATCATGCCTCCATTCCTCGCTTCTCTAGTTAAAAGAGACATCCTCATGTTTCTCAAAGGGAAATGATAAAGAAAAAATAAAAACAAGCAAAGAAAAGTTCAACATAACACAAACTATTAGAGTAATTAATTATTTACACTTATTAGTTAGATCATGTTGATTTAATTAATTAAGCTATTTATTACTCTAGCTTACTTAAGATATCTCTTAGGTGCATATAATTAATATTTTATATTAATTATATTGTGCTACCTAGTTTCTCTTCTAGTATTTAATAATTCTCTCGTAATTATTAAATACTTTGTTTAATAGACTTCTTGTACTTAATATTTATCTTGTAATTATTAAATACCTAGATTAAATACTCCTCCTGTATTTAATAATTATCTTGTAAATATTAAATACCCTAAAGATTTTTACGTTACCTTTATTGGGTATCAATCTCCTTTATAAGCACAATCTCTCTATTGTATTTTCATCATCTGGGAATATATTTTACTCTCAATTTACTGAGACTTCTAGGCTTAGCATTTTTCCTCTTTGGTTTCTTCTCAACAATAGGTTATTTGCATGTAGGTGATCTTGGCAAAAATGTGAAGTCATTTTTATCAACTTCTACATGGTATCAGAGCCACCCTGTTGCTTCCTAGTTTGGAAATTTTGAAGCCACGATTTAGAGATAGAAACCACAGCTTTTTTGGGGTTTTTTCTTCAATTAGAAGGAGGCACATTTTTTTGGTACATTTTGGGCATTTGATGACCATATGACCATCAAATTTTTTCTTGTCTCTGTAATTTTCTAAAAAGCTTAATTTTTGAGGAGCAATTCATTTTTTGGCCATAGCTTGAGCATACAAAGGTCTTTTTTTCAATCTAAAAGAAGTGCTAGAAAGCTAGTTCTAAGCCAGAGATGATGATGTAGGTTTCATTTTGTTACAAGGTTGTTTGAGCTCCTATTTTGGCATTGAAGTAGAGGATTTAGCTTCCTCCCTCTCTGCATCTAGCATCCAAGCTTTTTTCTCAGTTTTTATGATTTCCATAGTTGCTTCTTTGGTTTACAAGGGATATAATTTATACATTGTGGGGGGAGCTTTTTCTTTTCTATAATTTACTTTATAATCGACCCTTCTACTTCTGCCTTCTTCTCTCAATGTCAGACCCTTTTGTGGCCTGGCCAATGCCATATAACTATCACATGTAGAAGTTGTGAGAACCAACTTCATAGATCACCAAGACCACCTGCATGCAAATAACCTAGTGAAGAGAAACCAAAGAAGGAAAGGAAGTTCTTGGAGAATCTCAATGGTGTGAGAGAAAATATATTCCAACAATGAAAATGAAATTGTTGTGTAAAAATACACTAGGAGAGCCTATTTATAAAGGCTTCTAGAATGCTTCTAGAATGAGCTAGAAAGAGCTAGGAGATAAGGATGACAAATAAGAATACGTCCATGAAAAGTGGATTATCCTCCATGTAAATGAGAGGATAAGAATGACAAGGTAGGTGCAAACTCCTGTATTGTCAAAAAATCAACATGTAAGAGTATGTTTACTCCTAGGTGACAAATTAATAAATAATGCATTTATCTAAGTAAACTTAAGCAAAGTGTAAATAATAATTTGCACTAACACAAACTATGCCAATGTTTCCATTTTAGTGTCATTGTTATAGTTTTGATGTCAAGTGTTGATGTTTAGAACACATGTGAAATAAATCTCTTTAGTAGGAGGATGATAGTAGACAGACTTAGTTAGGATAACTAGTGACTAATGTTAGAGAGAAATCATCATTGAGAACAACCTTATTAGGAAACTAAGTAATAGTAGGCAGATACAGTTAGAGCAACTGGTGACCTACATTAAAGAGATATTCTTTGAGAGGAATATCTATAGTGAAGTGAGTGATAGTAGGATGATGTAGTTAGAACAAATAGTGATTGACATGAAAGAGATCTTCTTTGACAGGAGTCTCTATAGTGAAGCAAGTGATAGTAGGTAGATACAGTTAGAACAACTAGTGACTAACTCGAAAGAGATCTTCTTCAAGAGGAATTTTTGTAGTGAAGTAAGTGGTAGTAGGAAGATGTAGTTAGAATGACTGGTGATTGACATGAAAGAGATCTTCTATGACACTATAGGGTGTTTCTCTTGAGACTATGACAAAGATTCAATCCTTGGATGCATGAGTGAAAGAAGCAAACTAAAGTAGGAAAGCAACTCTACAAGAACCAAAAGATGCATTGCAGGATGTAACATTTGAAACAAGAGGTACTTGTTTACCAGGTTTTCACTTTCTTGGAAAAGATTTTATTTTTTCTACCATGACTCATATTTGCTAGGTTTTCATCAATGACACATTTCTTGTTTTTAAATTCTATTGTATTTTTCATTTTTTCACCTTTTTGGTATTACCAAGGCACTTATTGCAAGGTTTTCACCAAGATAATAATTTTTTCAAGACTTTTAAGTATGTACAAAGAGCTTTTGAAAGTATTTCAACTATAAAATTACTTTAGATATAGAGTGTTGATTGGCTCTTTGAGTGATTCTCCCTTAGTTGTTGAAAGTTGATAAGTACTAGATCCAAACACTACAGTAATTATGTATGGACCAAGGTAGTTAGGTTCAAACTTCACTTTTTGTATCTATTTTTGACAATTCTTAGGGTTTTCCCTCAGGAAGAGGTCACCCACTTGGAAGTCACATGGCTTGACTTCTTTTAGACATACACTTCTGATAAGCTCGAAGATGATCACACACCACTTGTCAACATTCACCTAGTAATTCTAACTCTTACAACCAAGATATTCTATAATCATCATCAATAATGAGGCCTTTCATAGGTATTCTCAAAGGAGGAATCTCAAACCCAATAGGTAGAAAAATATCCACTCCATATACCAAAGCAAAGGGTGTTGTTCTCATTGATGTTCTGATGTTAGTTCTATAAGGCCATAAAGCTGGATTAATTTGAAGGTGTCATTTCATTCCATATTTGTTGACTATGCAATGTAATATCTTATGGATAGCCCTATTGGATGCTTTTGCTTGGCCATTACCCTAGGGTAATAAATAGAAGACCAATGATCCTTGATTCTAAACTTTAAGTACAACTCTTTAAGATTCTTGTTTTTAAATTGTCCCCCATTATCAGTAATGATGGAGGATGGTACACCATACCTGTATATTATGTAGTTAAGAATGAATAGAGCTATAGTTTTTTCATTTCCTCATAAAGAGGGACTTCTTCCTCCCATTTTATGAAGTAGTATATAGCTGTGATAACGAACTTTTGTCTATTTGAAGAAGATGGATGAATCTAACCCACTAGATCAAAGGCCCATTGTTGAAATGGCCAAAACATAATAGATGGAATTAGCTCCCTGGCTGGAGCATGAATTATAATTCCATGGAATTGGCATTGTTTGTAGAACTTCTCATATTTAATTTCCTCTTGCTCCATATTTGGCCAATAGTAACCAACTCTAACAAGTTTACAAGCTAGTGTCAAGCCATTAGAGTGAGATTTGCAAATGCCTTCATATACATCGATTAATGCAAGTTTGGACTTATCAAATTCTAGAAATCTAAGGAGTGTTATGTCAAGATCTCTCCTAAACAAGTCATTAGCAATAATAACTTACTATGATGCACTACGGATAAGGTGACATTTTTCCTTCCAAGTTAGATTATCTAAAAAAATTTGGTCACATAGGTAAGAACAAATATGATGGTAGTGGGACAAATCATGTCCTACAATAGAAAAAATGATTCAAGATTCAAGTAAATTATAGGCAAGGTAGAGTAAAATATCTGCTAATAATTTGTGTCAAAAGTCATTCTCATGCATCTATAGTATGGAAGCAAGAGTAGCCATTGCATCGACCACCTTGTTGATTTCCTAAGGAATTTTTGAAAAGTGACATGAGAAAAGAATTTTTTGAAATCATCCACCATTCATTTATAAGGTATCAACTTCTCATCCTTTGTCTATAAGCATCATTGACCTAATTGATTACCAATTATGAATCACCAAAGATATTCAATTCATCTACTCTCCATTCGACTCCAATATTCATGCCATTGATTAAGGCTTCATATTCTATAATATTATTTGTACAAGGAAATAGAGTCTTGTATGCCTCAGGCAATGAATACTTTTTTGGTGTTATGAATAAGAGTGCAACACTGGATCCTTGTTGTGTGAGGGAACCATCAAAGAATATCACCCAGGATTGATGTGTTAGCATTAAAATATATTCATGAAGGAAGTCAATATTCAGTGGTAGAAGACTTTGCATTAGTACTTATACTAATTGATCAGTAATGGTCTATCCTTTCATAGCCTTTCTCTCAACATACACAATATCAAAATCATGTAGTATCATAGTAGTGCAGGAGTCATGGGAGCTCATCAACAACATTAGAGATTTGAACTTTTTATAGATGGCTATGATGATGACTAGGGCACATATGGAGACACAGTAGTAGAAGGATCAATATGAGATGGTAGTACCACTAGGGTAGAGGGTAGAGAGCTTTTGTGCATTAAGATCTCACTCATAGTAGATACAAAGGACACAAAGCAGTGCAGGGGTGATGGGACCTATGAGGCCACCATAAACTATAGAAGGATCATCCTCGAGGCCGGACGAAGGTCACAAGGCTAGGGACAACATAGGGTGACACTGACATGCTCATGTATAGATGGGCTTCTCTATTTTTTATTTTTGGTTTTCTTTTATGCTCTTTTATGGTTCACTCCTAAAGGCAGTTAGTATTGATGTAAAACCATGGTCATGTACTTTGATATGTTTGGGAGACATTTATGATATGTACTTATGTTATGATGACTATATGAGATGTATTATGCATATGTTTTATATGTATGAATTTATGCTTTTCGATGTGGACTTTTATATGATGACATCATGCATTGATTTATCACATGTTATGCATAGGAAATGATATCTTTATTTTTGCCACATGTGTTTCTCATGAATGAATGCCTAATGAGATGTAAATGATATGGAATGAGCACAAATGATATGGAATGAATGCTAATGCAATGTGGAATAATATAAATGCCATGTTTATGAAATGATGTATTGCTTTGGATTGTTTTGGACTTTTGACATATGCAGTAATGTAGGATAACAATGCTTTTGATGTATTAGAGTACGAGACCAAGGTGATGGGTGAAGGAGACACAAAAGATGGAGAAGATGAGATGAGAAATATTTAGTATGAGGTGAGGACTTTTGATTTTTTAAAGTATACTATATGTTATTGGAGCTTTATTTTGATATGGAAAAAGGAATGCACCACTTCATGGCATAAAGGGCTAGAGCACAATGCAAACCTTTTGTGTAAACAAGCACAATGCAGACAGAAAATGACCTTGTCCTTCCTAAGGCATATACACATGCCCCAAACTCTTAAAGGTACATTTTTTAATAGATAGAGAAAGAAAAAAGATGGCCATGAACCATCCTAGTCACTCTCATAGATTAGTTTATATAAACAAATGGCATAGGAACATGTTTGAAGACAATAAAGAAAAAATAAATCACTCACTAAACAATGTGAGCCAACAACTATTCTTGTCCATTATTACTTGCATTTTAATGTTTGAGGTCTTTAAGTAGTGTTTAACAGGTTGATCATGTGATAGTTCTATTTGTGGATTCAATTGATAGGTTCATAGTGACATGTTGGATTGATTGCTAGTTCACATTGTCAAGACAGTGTGATTGCCTTGAAAGTGTAGTGCTTTGAGTTTCAATATGTGAAAGTATGAGTGTTTAAGCAAAAGGGGTGATTATCCATAGTGAACATTTACAAGCTCTATTACAAATTTTTGGTGGATATTTTGATTTTTATAGCTTTTGAGGATATTTGATGTTCGTGTGTGACTGGTTTCTTCAAGACATTTTATGATTTTAAGGATTTACTTTAGGATGTTATACAATTTTTAGTATTTTTTTAGGGCATGTTATGATTTTTAGGGAATTTTTTTAGGACATTTTATGACTTCTAGTAAATTTGTTCAGGATATTTTATGTTTTTTATGAATTTTTTTAGGATCATATTTGAATTTTTAGAATTATTTTAGGATCATATTTGAATTTTTAGGATTTTTTTAGGATCGTATTTGAAGTTTTAGGAATTTTTTAGGATTGTATTAAGTCATATACAACTATTAGCTCCAATCCAATATGTGATAAGTCCAATGGATAAAAAATGCTTAGGGTTATGCCCCTAGTTCAAGTTCAAAGTCATGCACTATGTAGGTAATATGCTCCTAGACAAGATGTAGATAATGTACAAAGGCCAACGACAGAGTATGTACAGATTGGTGATGCTTAGGTAAGATAACAATGGACATTAACTAGTTCATGGGCCATGTTCAAGGACAAAGAATATCATGTAGTATGAAGGATATGATTAGGGAATGGTAAAAGGGGGAAAAACTAGATGGAATCCTGATAGATGGAGAAGCAACAACTGATTACACATGGCACCTGTTTACCCAATTTTCACCATGGTACTTGCCCAAAGTACATGTTTACTAGGTTTTTACTTTTGGAAAGACTAAATTTTTTTGTCAAGATTCTTTTTTGCTAGGTTTTCATCAAGGCATCCATTTTTTCATGACTTTTTTTCACTTTTTTCTTTTTTTTCTTTTCATGACTTTTTGCTATTTATTAGGACTTTTAGACAGAATCAAGTGTAATACTTGTGAAGATACATGTTGTTGATGGACATGGGTAGTGGTTCACCCTCTGGAGTCACAAGCTGATATACCCTAGACCCAAATGTTGTAATAACTACATAAGGTCCTTCACAATTTCGTTCAAATTTACCTAGTTTCCCTCTATGCTACTAAATCTTGTAGTTCATTTTTAGGGCTAGATCACTGACCTCAAAATGGAAACCTTAGACTTCCTTATAACTTCATTTGAGTAGGTCTTGGTAAGCTTTCAAATGTGTCAAGGTGGCTCATCTCCATTCATCAAGCATTTCAAGTTCATGGAGTCTAGATATTTTGTAGTTTTCATCATCAACAACATCATGTAGGGATATTCTTAATGATGGAATTTCAACTTCAATGGGAAGTAAGGCTTTAGTGCCATTGATGAGAGAGTATGGTGTTGCACTAGTGGGAGCATGCACACTTGTTTAGTAGGTCCAAAGAGTTGGATTTAGTTGCAAGTATAGTCTTGACCATAATCATTGACAGTCTTTTGGAGAATCTTAACAATGGTCTTATGAGATGCTTTAGCGTGGCTATTGCCCTATGGATGGTAGATACTAGAATATCCATGGTATATGTTGTACTACTTGTAGAGCTTATCTGCATATTTTTTTTGAAAAGAACTTCCATGATCAATAATAATAGCCAAGGGGACTCCATACTGACATATGATGTAGTTTAGACGAAACCTTAAAATCTACTTTCCAGTGGTGAAAGTTAGAGGGACAACTTTAACCCACTCGGTAAAATATTTTGTTGTTGTGATGATGAAATTATGAGCATTAGAGGAAGGAGGATAAATAGCACTAATAAGATCAAATGACCATGGAGATATGACTGGCTATAATTCTTTTATTGGTGCATGGATTAGATTGCTATGTATCTAGCACTTATGACATGTTTTAGAAAAATCATGGACATCTTGTTCCATGGTTGTCCAATAATATCTAGCTCTGATGAGTTTCTTAGCTAGACTCAAACCATTGAAATGACCTCCACATATACCTTCATGAACCTTGTCTAAGGCAGTTTCAACTTCTTGTGAGTCAAGGCATCTAAGAAGAGTTTGATCAAAGGATCACTTGTAAAGGGTGTCACCAATGATGACATATCTAGTGGCTCGGTGGATAAAGGTGTTACATTCATTTTTGGATAAGTTGGGTGGTATGATTTGGGCATGTAGGTAATCATAGATGTCTTGATACAGGGGGAATTGGGACCAAGCAGTTTGTACACAAACTCAGATTGAGAGAGTTCAAATGATGGAATCAAAATTTTCTTGACAAGGAACTTGCAACACTCCACATTTTGAGGCATATCAATAATAGAAGCAATGGTAGCCATAGCATCAAATTTCTTGTCGTGTATTCTTGGTAGTTGACGAAAAGAGATAGTGACAAATTTAGATTTAAGAAAGTCTACCATCTACTTGTAAGGCATTAACTTATCATCTTCAGTTTGATAGTCATCATTGACTTGGTGAATGATCAACTAGGAATCAAAAAAAATTTGTACATGTTGAATGTTCTATTAGATAGCTATCTTGAGTCCTGTAATAATTGCCTCATATTCTTCTATGTTGCTGGTGTAGTTGAATGGTATCCAATATGACTTGTGGGGTGATAATCATAAGGCCAACTCCTAAACCATTTCTTCTATGTGATCCATCAAAGTAAAGCTTCCATTCATTAGCTATATCCATGTTAAATATGGCTTCATCTAAAAATTCTATCAACATGGGGTGATCATCTATCATAGGTGCTTTTGCTAACTTATCTGCTATCAGTTTCCCTTTGAATTCCTTTCTATCTACATTGTCTATGTAAAATTAACTAAGGATCATGACACATTTGGCTAAGCACCCTATGAGAGTAGCCTTGCTTAGGAGATACTTGAGTGGATCAATCTTAGAGATAAGTATTGTTTTTTGATGGACCATGTCATGTCTCATCTTTTGGGCTGCAAAGACAATGACAAGGCATACTCATTCAATGAGTGAATAATTTAGTTCATATCCCACAAGTGTTATATTGATGTAGTAAATGACTACCTCTCTTCCTTGTTCATTGTTTTGTGCTAAGAGAGCTCCTAATGATATATCTATAGCAGATATGTATAGAATGAATGGTTTTCCTGGAATAGGAGCCATTAAAAATGGTGGATGTAGAAGATAATCTTTGAGCTATTGGACATATTCTTCACATTAGTTGTTCCATTTAAAGGATACACCTTTACATAATAGGTGTTGAAAGGAATGACACTTATCTACTAGTTGTGCAATGAATCTATGAATAGATTGTAATCTCCCTTGCAGACTTCCTAATGTTTTTAGATTTATTAGAGGAGGCATTTCAAGTATTGTTGTTACTTTCTCAAAATCCACTTCAATGCCTCATTGATAAATGATGTATCATAGGAGCTTTCCAAAAGCAACTTCAAATACACACTTTTTGGGATTCAGTCAAAGCTTATAGCTTTCCATTCTATCAAAAATTTGACTTAGGATGCCCAAATGATCATTTATTTTGGGGGATTTGCAAAGTAATTCATTGACATAGTCTTCCATGAGGATGTGCATGAAATCATAAAAGATGGTAGTCATTGCTCTTTGATAGGTTGCCCCATCATTTTAAAGGCTAAAAGGCATGACATTCCAATAGTATGTTCTCCAAGGGAATGTAAAAGCTATTTTGTGTTGATCTTCAAGAGCTATTCTTATCTGATTGTAGCAAGAAAAGCCATCCATCAGAGACAACATCTCATATTTGGCTATCA
The DNA here is from genome assembly GCA_028749045.1 of Cupressus sempervirens. Lineage (NCBI taxonomy): Eukaryota > Viridiplantae > Streptophyta > Pinopsida > Cupressales > Cupressaceae > Cupressus > Cupressus sempervirens. Next base: position 309,504,652 of record CM053791.1, read on the forward strand.
TGTCTATAATATGTCTATATTTGGTAAAGGGAAATCATCCTTGGGACATGCCTTGTTAAGATCATGGAAGTCAATGCATATCTGAATGCCCCCAGAGTGTTTTCTTACTAGTACTAAATTAGATATCCACTCTACATAATCAATGGGTCTGATAAAGTTGATGTCCAATAATTTCTTTAATTCAACTTTGACAAGGAGAGAAACTTGAAGATACATCTTTCTCAACTTTTTCTTTACTAGTTTCACTTTTAGTTTTAATGGAAAGTGATGAAGGACTAGCTCAAGGTCTTGGCTAGACATCTCTACATAAGATGAGGTGAAGTTGATTTGCTTCTTTAGAATTAATCTGATAAATTCATCTTTTTCCTCTGGTGATAATGAGGCTACAAAATGTATGATCTTGGGGTTTCTAGATGTTTCCAAATTTATCTCTTCTAACATTTCTACAAGTAATGATGATCTTTCCTTCAATGAGGTTATGTCCAATCTTCCATCCTTAAGCAGCTCAGAGAGGTTTTCACCCTTGGATATGCCTATTATTTTTACTTTTTCATGGTCTAGTGGCACCTTTCAATTTTCACTAAGAGACCTATTTTTTTTATTTGTTTTCCATTTTTTTAATTTTTTCACTGGAAGATGGAGTTGACTCCCCAAAATATGTCATGATTTTTAGGTCAATGGAGAACCCTAACTTGTGATCACCTTGTGGTAAATAGTTATAGAGCTCAAAGAATTTTGTGATGGCATTATCATTTTCAAACTAATCAAATGTTGGTGGTCCTTGTTGGTCCCAATCAATAAGTTCAAGGTAAACTAGGTGGCATTATCATTTTCAAACTAATCAAATGTTGGTGGTCCATGTTGGTCCCAATCAATAAGTTCAAGGTAAACTGGGGAAATGCCATCATTATGTTGAATAAGCTTTAGTCAAAGGTAGATATATGGATTTTTAGTTCAGTGGTATCATTGGGATCATGTTTAGAAGTAGGTGGACTTGGATCCAAAAATGTTTCAATCCAAGGTGTAGAGTTGGTTTGAGTGATAGGTGAAGTTATATGTATATCCTCCATAGGTAGGCTATTAGGGTTAGCATGTATATGGTTAAGTGCATAAGAACTATCAAGACTGTTAGTTTCAAGTAGAGTATCCTTAGATGCCTTTTCATCATTTGAAGCATTTGCATTCTTAGATGAGGATGACTTAGTATTAATGAGACCCAAAAAAAATGTTTTGAATCCAAGTCCCAAGCTATGAGGTCATCCTAATTTAGTGATGGGCTGAATAATGCCTTTCTTTTGAGGTCTCAAGCCACTACATCTATCATATGCCTTTTTCTACATGATGGTTAATCTAGGTCCATACTTGTCTAAGGATATAGGAGTAGGTTCTTGTTCTACTTTAGCCTTTTTAATCCATATAGATTTGTTTTCATAAACATGTTCCTCATGTAGGCCACCTTCACTATTGAAAGTCACAGAAGGTTTCTTTTGAAGTGTGAAGTGTGAACATAGGCTTGTTTGACATGAGTTGTGATTTACTGTATGAATTGGGAGAGAGAGGAATTTTACCAATGTGAAAGGAATGTGACATGGAGTACTCACCACAACCTTGGTCTTCAATTTTGAGATTTACTTTGAATGTGGGTGTGATCACAAAAGTATCAATATAATTGGAGGACTCGAGTGGATTTGCTACATGGTTTTTCAGGAGCTAGTATGTAGTGGTTCCTCTAAGATTGACACAAAATTGGAAGGGGTCAGGATCACCAAGGATGGAAACCTTTACATTATCATAGGAAAATTTTAAGCATTCACAATATGTAGAGGGCACCACTTTCATAACATGGATCCAAGGGCATCCTAGTATCATATTGTAGTTTATTTCAATATCTAGGACCTAGATACATGTATTCTTAGTAGCTGGACCAAATCTAATGGGTAATATGATAATGCCCTTGAAGAAGTGTTCACCATAATCATAGGCTTTTATTTTGATTCTTTGGGAGGGATCCACATCATCCTCAAAATAACAAAAACCTTTGACAACATAAAGTGTACAGATGCTCAGTCGTGCTCCTCCATCTATTAAGACATGTCTAACTTTGGCATTATGGATGAAGAATTTGAAATAAAGGGGATCATTTTGGTTGGGTCTATCCTTAGGAATATCCTAAGGGGAAAAAGTGATATGATGTAATGCAGATAGGTTCCCAACCATGGCCTAGAACTGTGAAACATCAATTCTATCTAGGACTACTAACTCTTTAAGGGCTTGATCCAAGATCTTTTGATGTTGGGGAGATGCATGGAGTAGGTCCAAGATGGATATTTTGTAGGGGTCTTGCTGAGTTGTTCAACAAGGCTATAATCAAATGAAGTAGGAGCATTAGGTCTACTAGGGGGTGTAGGTCTAGTAGAAGCAATAGGTCTAGAAGGAGCTCTAGGTAGGGTGATGTTGGTATGGCATGTAGTGATAGCTCAATGAGGGTCTTTAGCCTTTAAAGTGAATGTGGATATGTGGGAATTAGACTTATTAAAATAGTTGATGGTGTAGTCATATCTAGTGTATGTGTAATTTACATTAGCTTGTGAGTTTGAGTTTGAACTAGAGGGCTTCTCTTTGTCATGATTGCCCAAAGGATCTTTGAAAATAGTTTGATCAAAGTTGGATGTTAGTAGTGATGGATTGACTATGATCACATGATCATCAATAAGGTCTTGTATTTCATGTTTTATTTGGAAACATGATGAGGTCATATGTCCTCTGGTATGGTGGTAATCACAAAAAAAATTGTTGTCCCACCAAGAAGCTTTAGTTAGTGGTTTGTCTTTGATGAAGGGTAACTATAGGAAATTATTACTGAGTAATTGTTGAAGTGCAGTCTCAAGAGGTATCCCCAATGGTGTGAATTTTCTATCTTTGGTTTTTAGATGTCTTTGAGGTCCATCCTATGGGGAAATCTTAGTTTTTTGTTGTGGGGGTGGTGTTTGATTGGTAGTTTGTGATTTCATAGGGTTTGGACCTTTCAAAGTTAGTTGAGGTTGTGTTGTGCTAATTGTACGTGCATCCATAATGCCATCATTGGTCACATTCTTTTTTTTTGAGAAAAATTTCCCCTTTTCATTAGATGAGTTGGTTTTTGTGTTTTATTTGTTCATCTTGAGGATTCCTTTATGGATAAGAGCATCTTCAACGCTTGCCCATTTTTTCATCAATTTAGAAATGGTGCTTGGAATTTTGATCTTGAGTTCATACATTAAGTCAAGAACTAGGTTTTCAATGCAGAAGTAAACTTATTCTACTTTAGGAATATTTAGTGATCCTTGATTGACTAAGCTTCTCCAGTGTAATAAGAATGTGGTAAATGGTTCTCCTATCTTTTGTTTAGTTGAACACAAATCAAAGAGTGTCACCTCATTTGTAATGTTGAAGGCAAAGTGGGAGATGATTTTTTTAGCCACCTTCAACCAAGATTTGATAGTATTGAGAAGTTTGGGATACCATTCGTGTGTGGGCTCACCTAGAGAATGAGGGAAAAAACTCATGAGGTAGGTGGGATCATCACTGAGTTTGGTACAAGAGGCACAAAATTCCCTTATGCGATCAATGGGGTTTCCTTGTCCTTGGTATTCAAATCTTGGAGCCTGAAAGTGTTATGGTAATAAAGGCATATACAAAATTTTATCAAATGGATTAGGATACAAGTCCCTTTCTATATATAGAGCATGCTTCTTCTAGACTCCTAGTGCCTCAAATTGATTGGAAAGTTGTTTGAATTATTGTAATAACTCTTCATTAGGGTTTTGCATGATAGTCGTCTCTTCAAGCCTTTTGTGGATATGATTAGATCAATTTCTATAGCAAGAATTATGTCTACTTAGTTTTGACATTTCTATGTTAGAAGAGTTGGGTGATGTATCACTAGGTGGTGGAGGTACATTAGTACCTCAAAGACAAAAGGGTCCTGGTTGTGGTACATGTCAGGGTAATTGTTGTTTTATTTTTTGTGGTATCAACTAGGATTCTTGTACCATGTGTTATTGTTGCATCACTTGTTGTGGTACTTGTTGTGTTATTTGCTATGGTTGGTGTTGAGATACCTCTGTTGGTTAAATGTGAAACCAAGTATGTGACTATTGTTGTAGAGGTATCTGTTTAGGTTGTTGGGGCACATGTTGTTGTTGCAACAAGTGTTGTTGATATGCAATTTGTTTCTCAAGGCATATTTGGTATTCCAATTATTTTTTGAGTTGCTCTTCTTGTTTAGCAAACAATGCTTGTTGTTGTTGGAATTTTTGTTGATACATTTCATGTAAGTCAAGTAGATTTAAATTGGATTGTGTGTTAGGGATGTTCGATGCTTGCTCCACTTGAGGTTGTTATTGTTTTGGTTGGTGTTGTTGATGATATGTTGAATGTGTGTTAAGTATATTCAAACTTGGTTGTGGATTGGAAGTGTTAAGTCCTTGTACCAATGTAGATTGATGTTGTCATGGGAGTTGGTTATGTCCTTGAGAATTGAACATCATGTTTGGGTTTTTTTTTTGATACCTTTACGTGTTAGATGTTTCTCCTTGGTACATCATATTAATTTGACAATGAGACATGTTTCTTTTGGGAATGGGTTAAATGTCAATAAGACTTTTCCTGTCCATGTCAATGGGGATTGTTGCAATTGATGTTTCACATGGTGTACTCATGGGAGTCTCCATAAAATTTTCTATCTTAACATTTGGTAAAGTTAGGAGCAAGGGTGCACTTTGTTGATTTTCCTCCAAAGGAGGTATGTTTGGAATCCCTAGAGTACATGTCCCTCTAGGCACATTTTATTGTTGCATTATGTGATTGAGATCAAGTCTTAATGTCCTTTTGGGATATTTAGGAAGATTCTTGTTTCCATTCATTGGTGGGGATTTTTCAAATAGGGGATTAGTGTTGATGTGTTAAAATGTACTTTGGAGGATTTAAATGGTTGATTCTTGATGGAACCTTATAGGGACCATCATTGTGTTTGAAAACTCTAAAGGTTGTTTTCCCTTATCTAAGTCCAAATTGATCATGGTTTGTATGTTTTTAGTGGTTGGTTTGGTTTGATGTTTGGAGTTAGGTCCCTCCAAGTGTGGATTAAACTTGACAATTTCTTGGGCTACCAAAAGTTTGAAGTTTTTGTAGAAAGTGTTGTCTTGGCAAGCCCTAGCCATTTCTTCATGAATGATGCCATAATCTATGTCAGAATCATTGCTTATGTGTATAGTACATTGATGTGTGTTTGATATGTTAGGGTTGAAGGTACTTGTATTTGGTTTACTAAAATCAAAGAAGTGTGGTTATTCATCCTTGGGTGTGGCTAGCACACTTCCTACTCTAGGTGGTATCAGTACAAATATGGGTTTAAATTTAGGGATCCATTGAACCATTCCATGTGTAGGAGACATTTTTGAAGGGAATCTCATAGTGCATATGTGGCTTGAGGTGTGTTGTGTCATCCCTTGATTTTTAGGGTCTCATGGATACATGCTTAAGGGGTTTGAAAGTAAGGGTTGTGATGCTTCAATTTGGTCTTTGTCAAATGTTTTTTGGGTTTTCCTTTTCTTCTTTAGTCTTGGATGAGGTTTTAGTTTTGTTGGTACCTTAGAAAATAAGGGTTGACAAAGTTCTTCAGGTTTTTTAGCTGATTGTGTCCTAGTGAGTGTTGGCATGATACCTAAGGATGTAGATGAGATGGAGGAATACCTAAATGGACTCCCTACCTCCCAAGTGTACACATAAACTACTAACTACACTCAAATAGTACCAAATGTGCCCTTGGTGCAATTGGGGCCCTAAAGATATGCAGTTGGTAAGTAGACGATATGTAGTTGGTAAATAGAGATGTTAGGGTGACTAAAATGCAGGATGTGAATGATTTGAATGATCCTAAGTGTTTTCCAAGGTTTAGGGACACAATGCAAGCTATGGAAGTGAAAATTAGGGTTCTAGAACTTAGAATGAAATCCATAATTACCATGTGCACTCTGAAACTACCAACTACATAACTGAAGTGTGTAGTTTGTAAAATAGGGGTGTAGTTGGTAAAATAATGTAAAACTTGGAAATATGGAAGTGGGTATGCAAGATATGAATTTTTTTTTTTTTTTTAAAGTGTTTAGGGATGTTATGAAACCTAAAGAAGTGCCAAATGAACTAGGGTTTTGATATGCATGGTGCAAATGTCATAGGGAAATTATGCAAATGCAAATGTGAATGACATTTTGGATTTTGACTAAAGGGTATGCAAAATGAAGATTAGGGTATGCAAAGTGATGATTTGGGTTAGACTTTGGACTTGGGAATGATTTTGGAAGTTGATGTATGCAAGGGATGGTGTGCTAGGATTGATAATGATGTTTGGGATATGCAAAATGAGGACAAGTGATCAAGGAGACAAGTCGGTTGATGCACAATTTGATAGGGTTTGATAGTGGAAATAATGTTAGGATTTTGAACAATGCAAGATGAAGGGGATATACCACTAGGGTAAGTAAAAATTATGTTTGGGGAGACTATGGATATGATAATGCTATGATAAGGGTATATGCAAGGTGTTTGAACTTAGGTGAAATCCTTGAAAGGTATTAACCTAAGAGTTTAAAATTATGCCAATAAACATTGGATCTTGACCAAAAAGAGATAAAAGTGAGAAGACCAAAATGACAAAGTCAAATTGATCTTGACATAGATAGAGTTTGACCAAAGAAAATGATAAAAGAAAATGACTAAATGACCATGGTCAAGATCCATTATCCATTGACATAATGAAATACTCTAGGGTTCATACTTTTTGTTACATTTTTGACTAAATTAAAAGGTTTTGGGTTCAAAATGATGTTTAGGGGGCTCAAAATGATGGTTGTGATGATTGGACATGCAATATGAAAAGTTCATAAGTGTCAATATTTTAGCATTAGTAGAAGTAAAACATTGATTATTTGATAAACTAATTTTTGTTTATGTTTTTTAGATAAATTGTTCTTGGTGATTCTTATACATATAATATAATAAATAATATATATATGATATATGTAATATAATATGTATTATACTTTATACATAATAATATTATATTGTATTACATATATGGTTAATATATTAATATTATATATAAGATGAGTTATGCATATAATTATTTATAAACTAAATGGTAATTAACTATAGAGACATGTGTCTTGAAGAGACATGTCTCCTACTCTTATATTATACATATATGAGATCTAAATCTGCATTTGAAAATCATCAATTACAATGGCAATGAGAGTACATTTGTAGAGATGATCTTAGTTACTTTAACATGGTATCAGAGCCAATTGCAAATGTAATTATATGCAACAATAGATAGAAGAAAAGTTGTTGAAAGGATTTGCAACACATAGAATAATGAGGGATGGGGCAAGGAAGCCTTAAAGGTGTTATGCAGAGAAACTTTAAACCTGCATATGATGGACCAAAAAAAATCTTTTGTGTTACCACAAACCCAAGGAAAAATAGTCACACACAAGTCAAGGTTGATTTGGTTGTAGATTCTGACACCATACTCACCTAGGTTCATTTTAAAGATTATAAATATCAGCCAAGGTAGGGTTTACCAAGCCACATGCCACACACCAGACGAGTTGACTCACATTCTTCAAACATACAAAGGTTGGCACCCATTGAAGATGGGTACCTAGGCGATTCGTAGGACAAAATTTCATTCTCTGAAGACAATTACTACATATCTCAAAATAACATGTTATAATTTTTAGAAAATGCACGTACTATATGTAATCCCAAGCCTATGAATACAACGTTCTTTGTATTTTATATTCATGTGTACACATTTTGGAAATTTTGTGCATTATAAATGGCACATGTGAAATTTCAGCAAGGATGCGATCATAATAATATTTTGAGGTATTGAGAGGAATCATATCACCAAACTGAGATAATCACTATCAAGACTAATTCAATCATGAAGTGATGTTACCGTGGGTTATAATGTTTCAAATGAGTGTTATTTAATAGTTTGAATCCAATACAAATTAAGGAGCATGACATGGAAATTGTGACATGAGAGGCATCACGATGCCACAATGAGGAGATAATTGAACCTAATAACCAGCCCCATTCACCTTGCATTGTCATCGAGTTTGGGAGGCATTTGCAAGAAGATGACATTGATTATGCAAAGAAAAATCATACTATAAGAGAGATAAATTAAGAAATAATTTTCTAACATAAATTGTCTCCCCTTGTATGTGATGAGGGCAATGATGGTTCCACTGCATACTATGAAAAATATGAAATAAAATAGAATGTAATATACTATATGTTTGGAGTCAGACACCTTGGACCATGATTTGTGTGCAATGAAACATTAAATAATGTAGGTAACTATCACAATTTAGAATGAGTAGAGTAGTAGAATATCTATCTAGCATAGCCAAGAAATGGGAAGATGAGAAAAGGGCCAATAATTCTAATCATAAACTCCATGCGAGCATGATATATATCTAAATATATCAAAAGAAGAAAAATTATTAAACAAATGTGTAACAAAAAGATGTTTGTGATGAAATTAAAAGCCAAATTATAAGACAATGATACTCTTCACAAATGTAAGGATACAATGTTAGTGTAATTTATTGCAGAAAGCACTCATTAAATGAAGTGATGGGAAAGGAATGAAAATTCATTGGGCACCTCTATTTTGACTTGGTCATCAAGAAGTGATGGAAGAAGTATATTAATGTGATAATCGATGCTATGTGAGATGTGACCTTACAAAAATAAATAAATATGTAGTGACCATTAAAATTAGGTCACACAGAGCAGGTGACCAAACACTTCACAAATCATACCATAGATCACATGAATGATATGCGACATAGACCCTATGTAAGGAGGTACAAAGAAATAGACTATTCCTTCACAAAACCCTACTACTCTATGATGTGGCATGGAAGAAAGTTCTTGTGATTAGCATGCAAGGAATATTATCAAAAAATAATGTGCTTTGTGACAATGCTCTATGAGACAAGTTAGATTAACTGCAAGGACCAAAACGTAGGGACAATTGAGAAAGTTGATATTTAACAAGAGGAATAGCATGTTAATATAAAAATGGTACACTCACTACATTAATATTGAATGAAAGAACTAAATCAATAGAAATACCACCACATAATGTAACACTAGGACCGATAAGGTCAAGATAAGCATAATGGGCGATTCCTCATTGGTTTGACCCACTTCATGTATGGACAAAAATATCCATCATGTGTTCATTATAATAATGAAGCGTGATGAAAGATCTAACTTCCCTAATGAGGATTGGAGTGAGAGTTTCCATCAAATCCATACATTCAATGACATCATCCATTCAATAAATAAGAAAAGAGGGCTAGACCTAGAATATCCTGTGTACTAAAGGTATATGTAAAAAAGAGAAAAAAAAATGAAATTTAGAGGGAGATGGAGATTTAGAGGGAGATTAATAATTCAAGGAATGTTGAAAGAGAGGGAGAAGATAGAGAACATGATTCAATCAATCTTCAGCGATCTTTATCATATTGATTTAGAGGGAGTAAATCATTTTGTGATAGAATCTTCAATGATCAATAAATTTGTAATAGTCAAGAGAATGATAATTTCATGCAACTATGTGATTTAATGGGTCTACCCCTCGTGGACAAGTATTTGTTCACTTATACTACTAAGCTTAAGGTTTGGAGCATATATGGATGAAAAGAGCAAGTTGTAACTTAGAAGTATTCAAATTTGATGTGGTGTGAAAGTGTTCAAAGATATAGAAGTGGTAACTTTACATTGTGGGGGAATAATAGACATTTTTCATTCCCACTTAAACCATCCTTAGAAAAGGAGATATTCCATGACCCTCATGGGAAGATAAGTACTTATATCTTTTATATTTATCTATTCATTTATTTGTAATTCTATACATACTATAAAGTTTTTTTTTTGCTTTGATCTTTTCCTTTATGTTTGAGGATATTCTTACAGGAAAAGAAGGTTGGTACTTAAATATGCTACAAAATATTGTACAAGACAAAATCTAAGGATAGTAGTTCCAAAGACCCTAATGATGAAGATGGATAAACTATGGCTCTTGATGCAAGTATCTTTGATGATTGAGATTATGAGATCCTTTTGCATGAAGAGGGAGTATGACACTTCTACAAAGGAAATGTTGGAGCTTAAAAGATTGGTACTGAGAGAGAGTCTAGAAATCCATGTGGGTGATTGCATGATGTTGATGGACCTACTCCTACATATATCATGAGGGAATGATGAGTTTTTCAAGCATCCTTGGGAAAAGAGAGTTCCTGAAGAAGTAACAAGAGGACTTGACATCCCAGGATCAATATTTAGAGGGAGAAATTTTGAGGTGCAATCCCTTATGGAAGATATCTTCTCTACGAGGAGATGTTCTAAAAGAAAAATCCTAAATCAAAATAGTTCAAAGGTAACACTTGATATGTTGGTTGCAATCTATATTTGGTTATATAATTGTTGTTTTAGATATGTAATGAAAGGTGATGATCTTTCATTGGAATATATAAATCAAAGGTAATCATTGTAAGGTAACAATCTTACATATGATAGGCCTGTTATCATGGTTCTTTGGGCTGGAATCTACTGGACACGATGATAACAAACAAATATAAGGTAATCCTTATAAAGATGATGATCTTACAAATGATAGGCTTGTTATCATGAACATCTCTAGACATTACTTAAGTGCAAGTAGAGATCATGAATGTGTTATGGCATCTCTAGACATTGCTTAAGTGCAAGTAGAGATCATGAGTGTATTATGGGCATCTCTAGACATTGCTTAGGTGCAACTAGAGATCATATGCATATCGTGAACATCTCTAGACACTGCTCAAGTGCAAGTAGAGATCATGAATGTGTTATCAGCATCTCTAGAAATTTCTTAAGTGCAAGTAGAGATCATGAGTGTGTCATGAACATCTCTAGACATTGCTTAAGTGCAAGTTGAGATCATGAATTACAAATGTGTCATGGACATCTCTAGACATTGCTTAGGTGCAAGTAGAGATCATGAAAATTTTAATCACTATGGACAAGATTTTAATATACATTGTGTTGATTACATAATGATTCTGATTCTAATCTAATGATGTTTTACTTCTCCCTTGCTAAAGAGGGAGTGTTAATGTTTTAGCATCAGTAGAAGTAAAATATTGATTATTTGATATACTAATCTGTGTTTTTGTTTTTCAGATAAATTGTTATTAGTAATTCTTATAGATATAATATATATTATATATTATGCATTATGTATCTCATATATAATATATATATATGATATATGTAATATAATATGTATTATATATTATACATTATATATTATTATATAATAATATAATAATATAATATTATATTACATATATGGTTAATATATTAATATTATATATAAGGATGATTTATGCATATAATTATTTATAAACTAAATGGTGATTAACTATAGAGACATGTCTCTTCATGTCTCTTGAAGAGACATGTCTCCTCTTCTCATATTATACATATATGAGATCCAAATCTACATTTGAAAATCATTAATTACAATGGAAATGAGAGTATATTTGTAGAAATGATCTTAGTTACTTTAACAACAAGATGCAAAATGAAGTTTTGGGTGCAAGGTGTGGTTTTGGGTCATATGTAGAATGAGGACCTACAAAGGCATCTAAATGTAGTTTTAGGGTCCCAAAATGTAGTTTGGAGGCACAAAATGGTCATGCAGGTGCCTAAGTGCACTTTGATAGTACCAAGTGTGCTCCAAAAGCACCAAATATGCCTATGGTGGACTTGGGGAAAATTTGGGTGTAGTTGGTAGTTTCATGGTGCAATTGGGAGATTGGGTTGAATATCTACTAATTCTGAGTTGGGTGATGGCTAAGTTGCTATACTAGAGAGCTAAGATGCAGGGGTTGATGTTATGATTGGATAGGAAATGAAAAATGAAGGTTATAAACTAATGAATGAAGCCACAAGTGAAGACAATGATGGCTAGGACATGTAGAATGCAGATCAAGACATGTTGAGAGAGGGGGACTTATCCAAGTACCTAAGGACATTTCTGAAGTCTCAAAATGCTATTTGGAAGTCCAAAGTGTGCTTAGAAAGTACCAACTATGCCCATGGTGTAGTTGGGGCTAATTAGGGCACAATTGGTAGTTTCAGAGTGCAATTGGTAAACTAGGTTGAAACTAAGGTAATTTTAGTTGCTAGAGTTTCTAGATTGATGTCATAGTGAGCTAAATAGTAGAGGATAGTGACAAGACTAGAATGAAGGCTCAAAATGATTTCTAGGACACCTGAATGATGGTTAAAGTGTGTAATATGGAGGTTGGGTAATGCAAGAATGCAAATGAGAGATACAAGATACAAATTTTGAGGTTGAAATGAAAAGACTAAAGAATGCAAACTAAACCCTAATGAATGCATTATGAAAGATGAGGGATGCACAATGAGGAATAGAAGATGAAAGATGAAGCTTAGATGATTAAAGTATATCACTCAAACTATGGTGAATTCAAGTGGATGTTGTGCAAAGATGAAATCTAAGTTATGCCAAGCACGTCCAGGATCACAAGTTGCCATGTTTTCCAAGTCTTGAATGTTTTGGACCAAATTTTGCAAAGTTTTGACAAAGGTTGTAATGTTTTGACAATGTGTAATGTTTTAAGAAGGTTTGAATAGTATCCAAGGTGTAAATTTGAAAGTTGGATTTTATCTTGATTAATGTTTTATACACATGCAAGACACAATAAGACAAGAATAGTTGTTGTTAAGGTGAAAGGATACACCACAACCTAGGCTTTCGGATTGTATCCACTAGATTTCCACTTGAACCGATGTTCAACCATGCTTATTGAGAGCGGAAAACTTAGAATCTTGGCACCACATGACATAGTGCAAGGTAGGAGAATCCCCAAAGGAAATGTCCTAGTCCCAAAAAATAACCACATAGCAGAAATAGAATAACAATGCAAAATCTGATACCAAATTACAATAATTTAATCATAAAATAACTATTACATACAATGTCGAGCTGTAAGGCCTTCCTAGTTAGGGCCATATAAAAAAAATTACAATAATATTTTTGCAAGATCCCTCAAGATCTAACCTAAACACTATCTAGTCTAGATCCACACTTTGATAGAAACCTCCAAGTAAGATCTAAACTTGTGCTCACAAGCTCACCAAGCAATCTCCTTATTTTCCAACCCCTAGCCACTAACTCTCTTCAAACTTTATCCAAGATCCAAGTGTTAACTACCTGACATTTGGTGCTCTATCCACACACTTTGGAAATCTTCTCTTACTTAGCTAATCCATCTTCCATGCTCTTCTCCAAGCTAGATGCTTAATCACAATCTTACTGTAAATTGCCTCACATTTGGTGCCATGTCCACAGGCTCAGGAAAACTCACTCTTTAGCTACTTTCCAAACTCACTCTTCCCTTGAATGAATTATGACTTAAAACTTCATCACAACCCCTACTTATACCAATTTAAGCCACAATTCAGCCAAGAATTCTAAGAACTAAACAAACCTAACATTAAATACTTGAACTCGTGGAACAAAAAAAAGGTTAAGGTGAATGAGGTTTCCTTCCAAATCATAGAGGAGGTGGTTATGGAGGTCACTGGTATCCCTATGGAGGGTTTCAAATTCTGCAGGGACAAGAAACTTTTGTCCAATGCAATCAAGGACTTCGTGAAAAATTCTGCAGAGATGAACAAGCTGGAAAATAAAGAGTCTTTCTATGTGACAGAGACTATAAAGAAGTTATGGAGGTATGTTTTATATGCCCTCATTGATTATGTTACCCCTGACCCTAGGTTTGATTGGGTTAGAACTCACCATTTTGTGATTTTAAATCATTTTCGCCATAAGAAAAGAATTTCCATACCCTTTTACCTTCTCACTTCTATGAACAGGGAAATCTCTAGTTTCAAGAAGAAAGCCATTGTTAAACCTACTTTTCATGAGGGATTATTGCTCCTCATCCATGAGAATTTCAAAGCTCAGTCTATATGCAAGAACCCTCCTTATGTTGAGGATGTTGACGAAGGCAACTCCAGCTTTTCTTCTGACTCTGATGAGATTGAGAGCATTAGCTCGAAGGAGGAGAATGTTTCCTCAGGAAAGAAGAAAAAAGGTCAAGCCAGGAAACTGTCCACTACTACAACTCCCAGTAGGAAAAGACCTAAGGATCATGGCCAAGTTCATGCAAAAGAGGGTTATGTTGAGAAGGAGGAGGAAATGGATATGAAAGATTCTAACAACATGTCGGAGGAGGAGGTGGAAGAGGAGAAACTTGGGAAAAAATGGAAGAGGGAGATTGTGAGAGTTGAGGAGACTAGAAATCAGAGGAAAGATGCTATTCCTCTTCCCCTCTCCCCTATCAAGTCTCAGCCTCCTTTGGAGGAAAAAGTGAATGTCATCACTGGTGAGAATGAGGGGGAAGTGCAGGTCAAAAATAGGATAAAGGCCTTGAAAAATTTCAATGCAAGGAATGCTACTATGGGGATTTTTAGGGAAGCTATGAACCCTCAGATCCTGGTGGAAAATTTGGAGTAGCCTAGGCTCAATGAGCTCATAGACCCAACTATCCTGGCCATCTCAAACAATGCAAGGGAGACTGGAATGAACCTTCTCAATAATGCTTGCAGTAGTATGATTAACAACTTTAGATCAATCAAATGGCTCTTCCATGAGCTGGAGGAAGTTAGAGAATGGGTATCCTAGATGGAAAGTATTAAGAATAAGACAGGTAATGATAGCCAGGAGGACCAGGAAAACAGAGAAAGCTTAAATGAAAGGAGATTAAGAAATTTTGAAAACTACAACCACAACCTGGCAAGTCAGATGATCTCTCTCTTGAGTTTGATGAATGACAACATCCAATCCCTTGTTGGTAAACTTAAGGATAGGGGCTTGCTGGTGGAGGAGGGAGGATAGAAGAAGGATAAGGCCAGGTTGGATGATGACAAGACCACAATCGGTACTCTCACCAGTATGGATCAAGGCATTGAGAAGGTCCAGGATCAAATGGAAAAGGAGCAACAAAAGATAATCGAGGTAGCTCAGAGTATGTAGGAAATGGAGAAGATAACTGAAGACTAGTTTTCTTGTCTTTTTTCTTTTTGTCTTTCTGGCTTTTGGCTTTTCAACAAGTTTTTTGTAGTCTGTTTTAGTTTGTTTATTTTCTAGCCTTTTTGTGGGCCTTCTGGTCTTTTTTTAGCTATTGGACCTCTGTTTTGGCTGGGCTTCTTTGGCTTATTATCAGCCTTGTTTATGTAAAACTTATGGGTTTTAGGATCCCTTAAAACCTATTTTTCTTATCAAAAACATTAAATACTTGAAGAGCCACAAGTCAACCTCCAACATAAATTAAATGCCCAAAAATTGATACTCGAGAAAAATTATGATATCTCCTAGCCCCAATTGAGTAAAAAATTGTTCATCAAACTAAAATTATTAATTTAGGTCCTCTACAACCCCTTAAGGGAAACAAGGAATATTAATTAATGATAGCTTGCATCCATCCTAAAAGTCACACATAGAAACCTGTTGCACAAACTACTAGGAATTGATACTCTAGGAGAATTTCCATATCTCATAATTTATAATATATTAGGACTTGATCCTTTGAAAAAAGGAAGTATTCTAGGCCATCTTCATTACTTTAAATGAAAATCTTCTCATTCATTAAGAATAATTAGTTACATGACCCACCATAGACACCCAAAAACTAGAAAATACAGCTCCACCAACAAGGTAAAAATGGCTCTAACTTCAACATGATAACTCCAATATCTATGTGCATAATAATCTTACCATGAAAATAACTCCAATCCCTAACCATGAAAATAATCTTACCACAAAAATCCAATCTCGATACTCCTGCATTAGAATCCCTAGGTAAATAGAAAAGAATGTCCCATATTTTGATGCCCAAAGAAAGATCTGCAACCAAATTCATCTTCATCAAAGTCAATAGAACAAATATGAAAATCAACCATCTATGCTTCATCCATTGAAACATTAGAATAAAATACATATCATAAACCCAATCAGCATGCTCACACCCAAGAACAAACTGAACATAATGCTTCATAAGAAAAACCTCATTCACATCAGCAACTAGTGAATCCACACCAACAAAAATAGATTCCATATTAGCAGCAATATGTAGATCTCCATCAACATATTACAAACTCACAATACTAGTAGTCTCATTGCTCACAAGATAATTTACAACATATAGGTCACTACCAATAGCAACTAGATCATCCATGACCGAGTGCTCCACCATCTCCATGTCAAACTCAACCAATTGATCATGAACACCAATCTCCATCCCAACATCAACAAGGTTAGGAATATCCTTAGCAACAACCTTTAGTTTCTCTACAAGTTTTATATTAGACACTAAAAATTGATCAACAAAACCAACCTCCTCCACCTTGACCTTGTGATGTCATCTTCTCTCTTGAACTTCTAACTAGCCAGACAACTCTCTTCCATATCTATAGACTCTAGCATAGAACTTCCTTCTTCTATGTCTCAACTCTTTCTAAAAAATTAGCATCCACAATAGCATCCACCTGTGCTATTGTCTCATTAATCCTCCTCTCCACTATATCATGAAGATTTGCAATCATTCCATGGTCCAATCCTCTTGGAGCCATTTTCCAAGATCTTTGCAAACCCTTTGTAACAAATTCTTCCCACACTCCTTGTGAAAAAAATAAATTTTTTGCAAGTCATTTCATAGCCTACCACCTCACATGAAAAATTAGGAATCACATCACAAGTCTAGGACCATGGATCTGCAATCCACAAACTCTGTATGATCATACCTAAACAAGATGAATCTTCCATCTTCACATCCACTGAATAATTTGCATGTCCTCACAAGGTCCTCATGCAAAATGCCTCAACTTTGGTGATCTGTCTACATGCTTAGGAGGAACCTTTGATTTGATACCCCTAATGTAGTACAAGGTAGGAGAATCCCCAGAGGAGATTTCATAGCCCCCAAAAAATAACCACATAGTAGAAACATAATAACAATGCAAGATTTGATACCAAATAACAATAACTTATTCATAAAATAACTATTATATGTAATGTGCTTGGCTATAAGGCCTTCCTGATTATGACCAAATACAAGAAATTATAATAATAGTTCTACAAGATCCCTCAAGATCTAACCCAAACACTAGCTAGTCTAGATCCAAAATTTGGTAGAAACCTCCAAGGAAGATCTATACTTGTGCTTGTAAGCCCACCAAGAAGTCTCCTTATTTCCCAAGCCGTAGCCACTATCTCTCTTCAAACTTTATACAAGATCCAAGTGTAAAATGCTTCACATTTGGTGCTCTATCCACACACTTTGGAAATCCTCTCTTACTCAGCTACTCTATCTTCCATGCTCTTCTCCAAGCTAGATGATTAATCACAATTGTGTTGTAAAATGCCTCACATTTGGTGCTCTATCCACAGTCCTAGGAAAAAGTCGCTCTTCAGTTACTTTCCACACTCACTCCTCCTCCAAATGAATTATGACTAAAGACTTCATTACAACCCCTAATTATACCAATATAAGCCACAAGTTGACCTAGAATCCTAAAAACTAAATAAATCTAACATTAAATACTTGAAGAGCCACAAGTCAACCTCCAACAAAAATTAAATGTCCAAAAATTGATACCTGAAAAAAATTGCAATATCTCCTACCCCTAATTGAATTAGAACTTGTGCTTCAAAGTAAAGGTATTAATTTAGGTAAAAAGATAGATTCATTAAGGATATCTACACTTCCATCACGAAAGTCACACATGTAAACCCATAGTGCAAACTACCAAAAAATTGATACTCTAGGAGAATTGCCATATCTCACAACTTATAATGAATTATGACCTACACCTTAGGAAAAAGGAATCAATCTAGGTCCTCTCCAATCCCTAAAATGTATATCCTCTAATTTTTTAATAATAATTAGTTAAATGACCTGCAATAGGAACCTAGAAACCAAAAAATACAACTCCAACAACAAGGTAAAAATGGCTCTAACTTCAACATGATAACTCTAATCTCTATGCAGACATAGGAAAAGGTTCCCTAATGTGTGTCCAACACATCTCTAAGAATTAAAATAATCACACCACCAAAATCCAATCTTGGAGCTCTTGCATGACCATAGGCTCCCACTTACAGTGCACTCACTTCTCAAGGCTACCAAGATATACTTCCCAAGGGACTATTGTCTCTACTAAGGACCGCAAGAATATGGGATGTCTTCATGGGCATGGGTGACCTCCTAAGACCATGGATAGAAAGGTTTTTTGACACTAAAGCATGGTTTTTAGTAAGGGCATTTTATTTGGCAAGTGAATGATAAACTTCCTCAGAAGGTCTCTCAGCACTGAGCACTGGGGTTTGATGCACCACAAGGGTATTGGAGGAGAGTTATCATGCATAAATACTGCCAACATGTCATTAACCGTATCAATTTTTATATAGTAGCTAGAGAATTGACCTAGATTTGGCCTATTACCACTCTGAAATCATCCTCTAGCATACCTAATATCAAGTATCTTGGTCCAAGGCATGCTTCTCTATAGAAGTCACATGGATTTCTCTTACACCCAAAATCCAAAAATGACAAGGGGAGGGGATATGTCCATTTAACTCTTAGGGTTTTAAACACCATAGAAATGCCAAGAAAAGTAGAAAAAGTACATTTTAAAGCGCAAAACAAAGTGTTATTTAATGGTGGAAATCCAGACACATAGTTTAGATAAGCACATAGGGTCTTCGACAGCATCCTAAAAACAAGAATTAATAGTTTGTAATGATTATGTCTTCATCTAATGAACACCACATGTTGCAAACAAACCATCAGTAACAAAAAAACATCTAATCTAGGTCCTAGATGTAAAGATAAACCCTAGATGTAGATTTTGAGTGAAATATGTGCTTTTTGTGAACCAATTGTGCTCTGACAGAGTAGACTATGCCCTAGAAGGCTAGAATAGCTCAAGATGCCCCCAAGAATACTTAGGTAGTGCTAACTACACCCATGGTACACTTGGGACCCAGAAAGGTGTAGTTGGTAGTTTCTAGGCATAGTTGGGAGATTAGGTCCTGATTCTGGGAAAATGGGTCCTAAACAATACCCAAGTGTGCCTAGAGAGTGTAGAATGTGCCCATGGTATAGTTGTTTCCTATAAAGTCATAGTTGGTTGTTTCCAAGTGTAGTTGGTGAATTGGGAACATTAGATGGGGGTTATGGTGGCTCCTAGACCCCTAAAACTATTTCCTAGAAGTTCCAAGTGCGCCTTGACAGAGCAGAGTGCATGCTATGATAGAAAACTAATAATAAAATACATAAAATGATAGCATATAACCATGTTAATAGAGCCCCTAATTAATCTACATGTGATTAGGAAGTGTAGATAGACATTATACCCTTCCAAGTGAGCTCCTTCCTTGCACCTACAAGTACACAAAATAAGAAACCCAAGTTAGTTAAGCATGTTCACATTGGGTTCACCAATTGTAAGACCAAAAAATGGGTTAATATCTAACAAACTATGAGAAAATCACAAACTCAATAAAAATACATTGACACCCTCTAGTCTACCATGAAAGCCAAATAAATAAAAGGAAGAACAAAAAGTTAAAACTCCCTCTTTCACTTGTAGCTCCCATGTCCTTCTTTCTTCTCCATGTGATGTAGTTACAATTGCCTATAGTGCACATAATTATGAAGAAAAATTCTATGATAATGATAATGTTATGAGAATACTAGAAGAAGTGATTTAAGCTAGAGAGACTAAAGACCAAGGGATTTGAAGGACCAAAAATGAGAGAAAGAATGCTCAATTTATAATCAACACGAAAGATGAGAGCATTGCACTTGTCACCTCGGATGTGTGACTTGGCAAGATATTTCTTTGAGAGTCCATGATGCATATGAGACAAGATGCCAAATGTAGGATTGTATGATGCTTGGAAGTCAAACAGGGCTATAAATGGAAGAGGATCTATGACAAGTCATGTGACACCTCAAACCCACTTAAAGCCAAGAATCTATGACAAGGGAATCCAAATATGGACATGCATAAGGAACAAGAATATATGGCTTATGACATATCTTAGCCAAGTGTAAATGGAGAATCCATGATGTGTCATGCCCATATGTCATGGTGATGTCAATATCATGTGGAATATTTGAATTAAAAATCTATTATTCCACAGAAATAGAAATTAGTAAAAAATGGAATTAATGGTGGACAATATGACTTAGGAAATTGATAATTTCCATGGTTTTGTGAATGATAAATCAATTAATTAATAAAATTAATTAATTGAGAAGGTTAGTTAAGAATAATAATTAGTGAAATGATGTAGGATTAAATTATGGGTTATTTAATCCTATAGAGAAAATTAGTAGATGATTTGGCTAATTTTATTAAATAAGTTTGACAGTACCCTTTGATGAAAATGTGAAAATTATACAAATTGACTGGGATGATGATATATAGACTAGAGCCATGGTCAAATTGATTGATTGAATAAAATTTATAGCATTCCAAGGACACATGACATGAACAAAGGACATATAACATTTAACTAACATTATAAATTCTACAAGATCAAGATTGATTGATAGGGTTGATTTTAATAACATTGACAAACATTGTTAATGTTATTAAATTGATTTGATTATCTAGAGACTTGACAATGTCAAAGATCAGATGATGTGAATGATAGTTTGACCTAGTACTGAGCACCATGATAGTACTAAGGTTAGATTGATAGATTTGATATATTGAAAGGTTTCCATGGCATTGAAAGCCACAACGATACCTAGAAATGAATAGATGATGATTGATTTGGGATGTTTGACACATTTTGTGATGATTATGGTTAATTATGGGTAATTCTAGGTAGATTTGGGGTGATTCAAGTTGATTTGATATGATTTTTGATGATGTTGAAATAGTTCCAAAATGATCTACAATAGATGTGAAAGAGGACATGAATGATGAGATATGATCAAGTTGGCCAAAAGATCAAAGTTAGTGGAATGAAAAAGTGGGATGAATTAGTATGAAAATGTGATGAAACCATAGATACGAACCATTTTTGAGCATCTACACCTATATTGAAATTTTAACTTCTTATGTTTGACATTCTTCTATGTCTATAGTAGCTAATTCATCAACTCTTTCATTTCCCTCTCAGTAAATATGATTGATTTCAATCTTATCCAAGGTCTAAAATAGTGAGAGGGCTCTAGAAAAAATTGAATCTAGACACTAATTAATGAGGGATCCTTCACTTATTACATTAATTACTATAGCAAAATCTCCTTCTATCTCTATATCTTTACAACTAAGAATTTTACACAGTTCTAGCCCTTCAAATAAAATAATTAATTCTACACAATTATTAGTTTGTCTACCCAATTATTAGTTCTTATTTGTATATATCTTGTTAAAATTTCTATCTCCATGCCTTAAGAGTTATTGATACTACAACTAATGCTTTCTCTACCTATATTCCCTCTTAAAGCTCCATCAAAATTGAGTTTAAACTAGCCCTCCTTGAGTGGTCACCGTAGGGAAATATCTCTTTTACATTTTGAAGTTTCCATCATGTTTCTATAAAGAAGGGAAATTTTAGATCTATCCACTTGCCTCACATTTTTTCATCTAAATGAAACATTAAAGCCTCATTTTTCTTTATTCAAAACTTTATTATTTGTAAGTTCAATGAAAAAAGTCTCAATTTTAATTAGAATTTATTACACACACACACACACACACACACACACACACACACACACACACACACACACACACACAGAGAGAGAGAGAGAGAGAGAGAGAGAGAGAGAGAGTTCCAATTAAAACAAACTTTTGTCATTGAACTTAGCAACACTCGGGTTAGATATGTATATTGGGTAAGTTAAATAATATAAGCCTCAATTTAGATTAAAACTTATTTCACACACACACATATTCTAATTTTTCTTAGTCTTCTTATTTAATGATTCTAAAGTAGTATTATTCTAGATGTTCTAATGTAGTTGAAAATTTCTTAGGTGTGTAAATTGAAACTTACCTACTCCAAGGCTTTAATCATGGAAAACAAACTATGCTTGCTTATATATTTATGACATTATAATATTAGTCTATATTAGTTTGTTGGAATTAAATTTAAATATTCATTAGATATTAGATAGACATACTGATCTTAGAGGGATTTACATGATGCTCTCATTTCCCTTCAACTTGTAAATGTATCTTAATTAATATGGTTATGGTCTTAGGGATTAATCTAATTATAATTTTATTAAGATAGAAAATAATAAAATAGGAAATTCTTGAAGTTAGAGAGAGGAGAACATTATTAATGTTTCATAAAAAGTTAGTTTAGGTGTTTAGAATGTGTAGATTTTAAAGTTTGGAAGTCATGATATCTTTATATTTTAGTTGTTGAACTTAAATGAGTTGCAACTTTATATTAAATAGTTGTTAATTTAATTATAGTTTCTAAACTATCCATTTTATATTTGAACTTATTATTTTTTAGTCTTTCTTAGTGGACTATTTAAAATCTACATTTTCAAGTGTCATCATCCTTTGATTGCTTCTTTTTTATAATACTCACAAGTTTTAGATTAAGGTAAAAGAAAGTTTTGAAGGGACTCGAAACCCTTTACAAAAACCTAAAGATAAACATCAAAGCACCACTATGTTTTACAAGGACCTGAAACCTAAAGTTTAAAACATTGAATCTAGGTTTTACAAGGACCTCAAACATGAAGTATAAACCATAAAAAGAACCCAAGTTTTATAAAGACCTAGAACCTAGAGCTTTAATCAAGATGTAAAGAAACAAGTAAAAACTAGAAAAACTGCCTAGCCTAGAACCCAACACACCTGCCCCACAACCAACACCTACAATAACTCTTTGATGATGTTCACCACTTCTTTAACTACTTCTACAATACTCTAGATTATGTTGGCCAAAGTAAGAACAAGAGCCTCAAAAACCTTTTTCCTTATGCTCTTCCTAGTTCTCTTACTGGGTCCTCCTAGATTCCCAATCCCTACATTACTAGGAGACATAATCTCCTCATTAATATTCTTACCCAGAATGATCGTTGTAACACATAGACCTAAAGTGACCTATTCCATTTTTTGACCACTTTCCTTGATTAATTAATGAAACTCCTACTCATATTCTTTAAGCTTTTTAGGGATGTTACCAATTTGCACTTCCATTTAAGCTCTCTTAGTGCATTCAACATCTCATTCTTTCTACATAACCTCTCATTTCTTCTTGAGAACCGTTATTGCATTATACAACCAAGAATCACCCTAAAGGGAAGTCTTCACTTTAAGCTTCATAGTGTGAAGGAAGGAATGTTTAGCACCCTAAGAGTCATCCCTCCCATCAACCATAGCCTTAGGCTCAAAACTAACCATAGTAGTCATAGTATTGGTCCAGGTATTAATATTGATATCCAGATTCTCCATCCTCTCCTCCTTATCTTCTTTCCTTTGGTTGTTGTCCTTACTGGTAGGGCTTTTTTCTTAAATTTCCTCTCTAGTATTCTCCTCCATTTTCTCCTCACTCAAATTACTCTTCATATGAGAAGGGTGATCACTCTATTTTTATTCATCCTCCCTAAGGGCTTCCAACCTAACATTTGAATCAGTATATCTATCCTTACTTGCCTCTACATTTTCTTTACTACTTGACATGCCTTTACTCCTAGAGTAACCATCTAGGTTAGAACTAAGTTCCCCCATTTCCATTTTCTCATCATTATCATAATTCTCAGATTCTATGATTTCCTCAACTTTTTTCTTTGTCCTCTCCCATTTGAAAACCTTCTTGCTATTGCTAGTCCCTTGTTCAACATTTATTCTCTTAGAGTGGGGAACATTATCAGACCCTTTCCTCTTCTCTAGAATCAGAGAGATTTTTATAGCCTTACTTTTACAAAAGTTTTCAATAAGTAATATTAAACCTTCATGAAGCATAGGGAATTCTTTCTTCCTATGAGTATAAAGATTTTGAAGTAGAGAGTATTTAAGAAAAAAAAAAGGAAATCCTATCTTTGTGCCTAAAATGATTTAGGAAAACATAGTGAAATTTATGGACTCTCTTAGCCCTACCATCAAGACAAGAATACTCATGGATACATGAAAATATGTCCCTCCAAATAAACTTTATTTGATTCAATTCGTAAAAGTTTCCTTTTTTCTCCAAATTATTCTCTTCATCTTAGGTCTTAGGAAATTTCTTGAAAGCCACATTGGAGATACTAGTCTCCTTGCTAAATTTAATCCCTTCTATTGGAAGCCTGGTGTAGGGCACCTAAGGCTCTTAGGCATGAATTCAAGGTGTTTAGTATGTTAGAGTTGTTAGGAATGAATTTTGGTCCATATTTGTAATGAAGACTCAATTGTAAGGTACAATGGCACATTGGTGTGGTTATAAGCCAAGTGACCATTTGTAACCAAGGAGTCATTATTTATGAATTCTTGAGTATTTTACTATTTTTAGGATGTTTTAGGTGGATTTGAGTCATTAGGACACGTTTGAATTGAAGGTGTGTAAAAAAAATGCAAAGGTGCAAAAAAGTTGCAAAATGCAAAAAGTTGCTAAAGAGAAATTTTTGCAAATTTGTTGTCAAACTTAAAAAAGGAAGTTGTATGGTCTTCTGACCATCCAAATGGAAGTTATAACTGTTGGAAGAAACTTATTTAAGGTCTCCACACATGGGGAAGGCCATGGTACGGACGGGTGGACAGCATTTGGTGAATAAAACTCAGAAATTCTGCAATTTTATCTATTTTTTCAATTCCGTATGGAATGTACGGATTTTTAGTGGTACAAATCTTATATTTTTGGAAAGAGGACTGAGTCAGAATTCTAATACAATTGGTTTTAACTTTTTATCTATTCTGGTTTAAAAGTTATACCTGTTTTAGTAGAGGTAGGTCTGAAATTGCTGCACATTGAGGGTTTCAACAAGATGGCCTCCTAACTTGCAAACCCACCGTGGGATTTCAATGCTGCTTTGTGGAATGTAATTTAGGAGAGGTGAATTAAAGATGGAAGAGTTTCAGGGCTGTAGGAGTTGGGCACCTATTTTTACCAGCAAGCCCTAGGCTGAACATAGTCTTATGTCTAGTCTAGTTTTGAAGGAAAACGAAGGATCACGCTCCCAAGTTGATTGATTTGACCCAAGTGAAGGGTGTAGAAGGAAAAATAAAAGGTGTAGAAGAGATCCAAGGGGTTGAACCAAGTCTTTTAACCCATTTACTTATCCTTTCCTTGTAACCCAGCCTAAACTGGCCATTTAGGACTGTGACACAAAGCGGGCATAACTTGATGCTGGAGTAGAGTTGGTAATTGATCTTTTGGAATCTCATAGGAGTAGTTGAAGGGTGTTTGGTGATGTGAAAATATTGTATTGTTCTTTGTATTTTTTGGGAGTTTGACCATTGAAACTAGGAATTGTTCTAATAAAAGTGCTGGTAACAATTTGTAATTTTCAGTGTTGGGTGTTGAGAAACTTCAAAGTGGGGGTTTTTCTTATTTTTTTGAGTTAGTAAGAACCATTTATATCATGGGAATGGAGTTCTAACCCAATCTAAGAAATATTTTCTATTTTAAGCCTATTTGGTGTTAGGGAATCCGTAATAGGTGCGATTGTCTCAAGTTGTTTGTGAACCCTAGGTTTGAGGGTTGGGCTTGTGAAATGGAGTCCACTTTGAGGTAGAGTCTACCAATTTTAGAAGCCATTGGGTCAGTCATTAACCTTGGAAGAAGGCCTAGTTTTTGTTTGGAGGTTGGAAGCAAGTTAAGGTGCTGATCGGAGTTGGAAGAAGAGCTGGTGCTTTTGCTGCATACTCTGCATCAGAGTGGTATCAGAGCCACTAAGAGCCTGATTAGAGAGGAAAGATGTCAGATAATGAGGAAGGAGAGAGGGAGATACCTCTTAGGATCACAAATGTGGAATTGGCCAAGTTGGTCAAAGAACAAATGGCAGAAAGTAGAGCAGTAAGGGAAGAAAATAGAAGCATGAAAAGAGAATTGGAAAAATTGAAGGGCAAGATGGCTAGAGGAGTCATGGAAGACTCTAAAGGAGAAGAAGAAAGGACTAAAGTTAGAGAGCCTAGGCAGGTTAGAGATGAAATGCCTGCAGATCAAAGAGCCATGCTGGAGGCCCTAGAAAGGGTAGGAAGAAAGGATCAAAGATCAGACCTACCTATGTTCAGTGGTAAGTTGAATCCAGAAGAATGCATGGAGTGGATTGAAGCACTTGAAAATCACTTTGAATGTGATAATGTGCCGAAAAACCAAAAGATAAAGGTGGCTAAGTCTAAGATGAAAGGATCTGCCCTTAGTTGGTGGAATTTTCTTCAAAATGAGAGAATAGAGGAAGAGAAGGCACCCATAGCCATGTGGAAGAGAATGAAATTAGAGATCAAGAAATAGTTTGTACCAGAGGACTATGAGATCCTAATGCATCAAAAGTTGCAAAGTCTCAGGAAAAAGTACTTGGATATAGGAGCATATACAGAGGAGTTCCATAAACTCACTCTAAGGGCTCAAGTTCCTAAAAGTGAAAAGCAAAAGTTGGCAAGATACCTGAATGGGCTCAAGTACTCCATCAAGGATGAACTAGTTTTGTTCAATCCTAAGACCGTCCACCAATGTTATCAAATGGCCCTCAAGATTGAGGAGAAACTCAAGAGGAGAAGTGATTCCCATGGAAGAGGGAGAGGAGGAAATAACAGAGGTGGAGGAAGATTTGGGGGCAGAGGTTCATCTAATAGATCTCAAGGTGAACCTAGCAACAGTCAAGAAAAATCAGATGGAGAATCCAATCCTAGAGGAGGATTTAGAGGTAGGAGACCTAATGGGAGAGGAAGATTTGGAGGAAGGACTCTAGGGGTATTCACTGGAAGGTGTTTTACCTACAATCAAATAGGGCATAGATCCTCTAGGTGTCCAGAGAAAGGGGGCAGCAACAGTCAAGAAGGAGATAGAAGAATCCACTTGGCTCAAGAAGAGGATGCACAAAGTGACCAAGGAGCAAGAGGGAATGCTGATCCAGAGTGAGGGGAATCTTTAATGTTCAATAGAACCCTACTAAAGACAATTGCAGAACAAGAACCTCCCCAAAGGAAGACCTTATTTAAGACCTTGTACAAGGTAAAGGTAAAGTGTGTAAGGTAATTGTTGATTCCGGTTCAACTGATAATATTGCATCAATAGAGATGGTAAATAAGCTTGGGTTGAAGAGGTCACCTCATCCTAACCCTTACAAAGTTTCATGGTTAAGTAAGGAGCAGCAAGTTGTTGTTAATGAACAAGTTAATGTTGAATTTCAAATTGGGGAGTACAAGGACAAAATTGTTTGTGATGTTGTAGATATGGATGCTTGTCATTTTTTGTTAGGTAGGACATGGTAGTATGATGTCAATTCCAAGCATGATGGGAGGAAAAATGTCTACATCATCACCAAAAATGGGAAGGAGTACACTATGACACCATTGCTAGAAGATGGAAACGAGACCCAACATGCATCTAGTGTAATGATGGTTGGGGAGAAGAAGTTTTTGAAGACTCTCAAGGTGAAGAACACCCCATGCTTTGCCATTGTAGTAAAGCCAAGACAAGAGGATAAAAAGGAGGAAGGCAGATTAGGAATAAGGAATGTGGAACCCAAGGAAGTGAGGCAGCTTTTGGATAGATACAAGGAAGTTATGTTAGACCCTGCTACTGATACCTTGCCACCATTTAGAGAGGTAAGTCATTGTATTGACTTTATTCTAGGTTCTACATTGCCTAATAAGCCTGCCTATAGGTTGACACCAGAACCAAACAAGGAATTAGCAAGACAAGTTGAGGAGTTTCTTGAAAAAGGGTTCATAAGAAAGAGCATCAGCCCTTGTGCAGTCCCTGCTTTGTTGGCACCCAAAAAGGAGGGTACATGGAGGTTGTGTACAGACTCAAGAGCCATAAACAAGATAACCATCAGATATAGGTTCCCAATGCCTAGGATGGAGGATTTGATGGATCACCTAGGAGGGGCAAGGTACTATTCCAAGATTGATTTGAAAAGCGGTTACCACCAAATCAGAATAAGGGAAGGAGATGAATGAAAAACTGCCTTCAAAACTAATGAGGGACTTTATGAATGGATGGTGATGCCCTTTGGCCTTTCTAATGCCCCTAGTACATTCATGAGACTCATGAATGAAGTTTTGGAACCTTTCATCAATCATTTTGTTGTTGTATATCTTGATGATATATTGATTTTTAGCAAATCTAAAGAGGAACATCTAACACACTTGGAATTGGTTTTGAAGAAACTCAGGGAGAAGGAATTGAAGATAAATTTGAATAAATGTGTCTTCATGAAAGAAGAGTTGGTGTTCCTAGGTTTTGTCATATCCAAGGGCAACCTCAAGATGGATCCAGAAAAGGTGGAAGCAATCCTCAACTGGCCTACACCAAGGAATGCAAGTGAGGTAAAGAGATTTCATGGTTTGGCAAGCTTTTATAGAAAGTTTATTAGAGGTTTCAGTAATGTGTGTGCCCCTATGATTGGTACAATCAAGGGTGGAAGAAAATGTAAATTTGCATGGACAGGAGACGCTGATAAGTCCTTTGAGTACTTGAAGAAAAGGGTTGCAGAGGCACCCATCCTTGCTCTACCTGATTTCAAGAAGGTATTTACTATTGAATGTGATGCAAGTAATAGGGCCATAGGAGGAGTCCTAAGTCAAGAAGGTAAGCCAATAGCCTTCTTTAGTGAAAAGTTAAATGAAGCAAAACAAAGATATTCTACATATGATTTAGAATTGTATGCTATGGTTCAGTCTCTAAGAAAATGGAGACATTATTTATTGCCCAAGGAGTTTATTGTCTATACAGATAACCATGCATTGAGTTTCTTGAATAGACAGGAAAAGTTGAACCACAGGCATGTGAAATGGATGGAGTACCTTCAATCATACACCTTCACTATTAAGCATAAAAAAGGGGAGGAAAATAAGGTTGTTGATGCCCTTAGTAGAAGGAATTTGACCATTCAAGAAATGAGGTTGGAGAATGTGGGATTCCACTCCATAAAAGACATGTATGAAAGTGATGAAGACTTCAAAGAAGTTCATCAAGTCTGCAGGGATATGACAGGGCAGTACCATAGCATTTATGAAGATTTCATGTTGCAAGAAGGATTTCTCTTCAAAGGGAGTCAACTATGCATCCCTAGAGGATCCTTGAGGGAGAACATTATAAAGGAGAAGCACTGTGGGGGTCTAGCTGGTCATTTTGGATTGGACAAGACCCTTGAACTAGTAAGAAGATTTTATTATTGGCCTGGGATGTCTACTGATGTAGGAAAGTTTGTAGAGACTTGTGTGATTTGTCAAAAGGAAAAGGGGAAGACTTCTAATGCAGGACTGTACACCCCATTACCAATACCAAATAGGCCTTGGGATGTTGTAACTTTAGACTTTGTACTTGGATTGCCAAGGACCAAGCAAGGCTATGATAGTATTTGTGTTGTAGTAGACCGGTTTTCCAAGATGGCACATTTTTTGCCATGTAAAACCAGTCATGATGCCTCTTATATTGCAGGTATCTTTTTCAAGGAAGTAGTAAGACTACATGTATTACCATTATCCATAGTCTCGGATAGAGATTCTAAGTTTCTTGGGCACTTTTGGAGGACTTTGTGGAGAAAACTTGGTACAGACCTCTCATTTTCATCAGCATACCATCCACAATTGGATGGCCAAACGGAGGTGGTTAATAGATCATTAGGCAACCTATTAAGATGCTTTACTAAGGAACATGGATCATCTTGGGACTTAGTCATAGCACAAGAAGAGTTTGCTTATAATTATTCAATGAATAGGACAACCGGATTGAGCCCATTTCACATTGTTTATGGTACTCATCCTAGAGGGGTAATGGAGGTCAGAGATGTCAAATCTATGGAAAGAACCAGTGCTCAAGCATGTGATTTTGCTGAGGTGATGAAGGAAATTCATCAAGAGGTCAAAGATAGGCTAGGAAAAATGACAATGAAGGATAAGGAAGCAGCAGATACTAAGAGGAGAGATCTTCAATTTGAAATAGGAGATCTGGTTATGGTGAATCTTAAAAAGGAGAGGCTTCGTAAAGGTAAGTTTACTAAGTTGATGATGAGGAAAATAGGTCCTTTTAGGATCTTGCAAAAATGTGGACACAATGCCTATAAGGTGGAGTTTCCACTAGACATAGGGCTCTCTAATGCATTTAATGTCTCTGATTTATATCCTTACAGAGGTTCTCAGATTGAAACCAGTGGCATTGAATCAACCACAGTAGATAAAGAGGTCATGAACTCTCTTCCCAAGGTAGGGGTAGTCACTATAGAAAGTGTTTTGGATAAAAGAGAAGGAAAAAGGACTAGGAGGAAGGTGTACATGGACTACCTCATCAAATGGACAAGTAGACCAGTTGAAGATGCAAGTTGGCTGCCTGAATCAACTATAAAGAAGATGGGATACAACGTGTCCACATTACCAACTCAAGAGACTTGAGTTTCTTTTGGCCTAGGGAGTATGGTGCAAGGAACCTAAGGCTCTTAGGCATGAATTCAAGGTGTTTAGTACGTTAGAGTTGTTAGGAATGAAGTTTGGTCCATATTTGTAATGAAGACTCAATTGTAAGGTACAATGGCACATTGGTGTGGTTATAAGCCAAGTGACCATTTGTAACCAAGGAGTCATTATTTATGAATTCTTGAGCATTTTACTATTTTTAGGATGTTTTAGGTGGATTTTAGTCATTAGGAAACGTTTGAATTGAAGGTTTGTAAAACAAATGCAAAGGTGCAAAAAAGTTGCAAAATGCAAAAAGTTGCTAAAGAGCAATTTTTGCAAATTTGTTGTCAAACTTAAAAAAGGAAGTTTTATGGTCTTCCAACCATCCAAATGGAAGTTATAACTGTTGGAAGACACTTATTTAAGGTCTCCACACGTGGGGAAGGCCATGGTACGGACGGGTGGACAACATTTGGTGAATAAAACTCAAAAATTCTGTAATTTATTCTATTTTTCAATTCCGTATGGACTGTACGGATTTTTAGTGGTACAAATATTATATTTTTGAAAAGAAGACTGAGTCAGAATTCTAAGGCAATTGGTTTGAAGTTTTTATCTATTCTTGGTTAAAAGTTATACCTGTTTTAGTAGAGGTAGGTCTGAAATTGCTGCACATTGAGGGTTTCAACAAGATGGCCTCCTAACTTGCAAACCCACTGTGGGATTTCAATGCCGCTTTGTAGAATGAAAGTTAGGAGAGGTGAATTAAAGATGGAAGAGTTTCAGGGCTGTAGGAGTTGGGCACCTATTTTTACCAGCAAGCCCTAGGCTGAACATAGTCTTATGTCTAGTCTAGTTTTGAAGGAAAACGAAGGATCACGCTCCCAAGTTGATTGATTTGACCCAAGTGAAGGGTGTAGAAGGAAAAATAAAAGGTGTAGAAGAGATCCAAGGGGTTGAACCAAGTCTTTTAACCCATTTACTTATCCTTTCCTTGTAACCCAGCCTAAACTGGCCATTTAGGACTGTGACACAAAGCGGACATAACTTGATGCTGGAGTAGAGTTGGTAATTGATCTTTTGGAATCTCATAGGAGTAGTTGAAGGGTGTTTGGTGATGTGAAAATATTGTATGGTTCTTTGTATTTTTTGGGAGTTTGACCATTGAAACTAGGAATTGTTCTAATAAAAGTGCTGGTAACAATTTGTAATTTTCAGTGTTGGGTGTTGAGAAACTTCAAAGTGGGGGTTTTTCTTGTTTTTTTGAGTTAGTAAGAACCATTTATATCATGGGAATGGAGTTCTAACCCAATCTAAGAAATATTTTCTATTTTAAGCCTATTTGGTGTTAGGGAATCCGTAATAGGTGTGATTGTCCCAAGTTGTTTGTGAACCCTAGGTTTGAGGGTTGGGCTTGTGAAGTGGAGTCCACTTTGAGGTAGATTCTACCAATGTTAGAAGCCATTGGGTCAGTCATTAACCTTGGAAGAAGGCCTAGTTTCTATTTGGAGGTTGGAAGCAAGTTAAGGTGCTGATCGGAGTTGGAAGAAGAGTTGGTGCTTTTGCTGCATACTCTGCATCAAAGCCCCATAATCTCAGTAATAAATTCTTTAGTCAATTTCATCATGAACCCATACCAAGTGACCCTATCTTCAAACTATTTTTTAAAGAAGGAATTTGTAATGTGAGGTTTATACCCATGAAGTCTCTCAATGTAGGTCGTCACTTTACCTTTCTACAAAATTTCCCACATAGAGGCCTTTGCCTTCCATACCCTACAATTGTTCGAGTTTCACTTTCTAGGTTCTCCTCCCATCTCGAAAATTTGTTTCTCCCTGCAAATTACCACAGGAGGAAAAACTAGAAAATGTAATAAATTTTTGAAGATTACTAAGGACATATTAACCTTACTAATGTGCCAAATGAAAGTCATAATAGTGCAAAAGTAGTTCCTAGGGAATCTCAAATTGTCCTTTGTAAACCCATCACTCCTCTTCATAAATTTTCCAATCTTAGGAAATATTTCCTTCTCTAGCACGTGTCCTAACATAACTAACTATCACTGTTATCTCCACCTCCTTGAATAGGTCATCATGGCACTTCAAATTTCTTTCCCTATAGAAAATTTAGTTGGCAATCCAACCAACAACTGAATTACCCTCCTAAAAAATATAAGAGAATATAATATTATCAAATTTATTAATAACGTCTTTGATTTCCATTATACTTCCCTCAATTTTCCAAGTAACCAAACTCTTATTATGAATCATGTTAATAATGTTAACTGAATCTCCTTCCATCTGAAGATTTTGATAACCAAAATCCACTGCCAGCCTCATAATATACAATGCTACCATGGCTTCAACTTTATGGCTAGTAGAAATCCCTATGGGGATGGAAATAACATCAAAAATTCTACTAGAATGGTCCTTCAAAACCTCTCCACAACCAGCTTTGCCAAGATTACCTTTAGTAACACCATCAAAGTTACTTTTAATCCAACCCATAAGGGGAGATTCCTATTTTACATTCTTCTTCTAATCATTAGTTTTCATTTTATAGCCTTTAGTCTGCATAGGATTATTTATTAGGACGTTGCTCAATTTTTGTGTGAATTGAAGTTTTCCTTAATAGCTCTAATTATATTATGACCAAGAACCCACTCAGAAATTTCTTTGTCTCTAAAAATCCTATTATTTCGTTCTTTCCAAATTTGCCACTAGAGATGGGGTAGAGTAATTTTTCTATAGAAAACCAATATTAATCTCCTTAGAAGGACATGTCCAGCTCTGGAAGCATTGGTCAATATTATTTTGCTGAACCCAATCTAAATTCTAGTAGATAAGGATATAAATTCACACTTTTTTACTATAACTGCAATTTAAGAAAAGATGATTCCTATCTTGAGAATCCCTTTTACATAGGCAACATGTGTCAATCACATAAACCCCTCTTTTTTGCAAATTGTCCAAGATAAAAAAATTGTTTTGAAGTAAGATCCAATAAAAAATGTTAATTTTAGGAATAAGCCCTTTAATCTACGCTTTAGTCCATAAAGGTCTAATTCCCTTTTCCTTAGTTCCAAAAATAGAAGAGACTTTAAAGCAACCTCTTGGTTGTAATCCCCAAACCATTTTATCTTCAATATGAGGATATAGGCTAAAAGCATTCAAGATTAATTATAAACTATAAAAAATCATATTACTTTCAACAAGATTAACCAATTCATTATTAATATAGTAATTCTCCATAAGAATACCAAAAGTCTATTTATATTTGTCAACAAGAGTTCTATCCTCAAAATCCTCAATCAAGGGATGATCTAGAATATACACATTATCCAAAAACTTGATCTTCTACCCATTACCCACTTTCCAAATACAACCTTTAGTTCAAATATTTTTAGCTCCCTGAACAACTCCCCAAATACAATAAGGAGATAAAACATTAAGATAAGAAAGAAAATCAGACAAGGAAGGAGCACCAAAGAGGTATTTATCTTTCCAAATAAAACTCCACTCCTCATTGTCATGATAAACTCTCCAACTCTACTTAGCAAGAAGAGATTTATTCATACTCCTAGTAGACCTGATCCCCAAGCCACCATCCATCTTAGGCTTATAAATTTAATCCCAAGAAATTATCACCATTCTCTTCTTATCCACAAAACCAAACTAGAGAAAGTTCCTTTCGATTCTATCAATAGTATCAACATATTTAGCTGGAATTCTTAAGAGGCTCAAAGTATACATAGGAATACACTAGAGATAAGCCTTAAGAAGAGTATTTTTTCTAGCTTGACTCAATAAATTACCTTTCCAACTTGCCAATTTCCTATTGAATTTCTTAATAAGATCTTCCCTAGAATAATCCAAAGGACTTCACCCTAGAGGGAGTCCTAAATAAATACATGGAAAAGACCCTATAGAGCAACCAAGAATATTAGCAATCTTTCTCTATCTCAAAATAGGGGTATTGATAAAATATAATCAACTATTATTTTAGTTGATCAATTGACCTAATGCTAAATAATAGAGATTAAGGGCCTTTTTGAGGTTACTTGCTTCCCTAACCTCATCTTTTCATAAAAAAATTGTATCATCCATAAATTGTTCATGGGAACAAATAAGAGGATGAGAAGAGGGTCACAAACCTTTGATTTCTCCTGAAGAAACCAATTTCCCAATATATCTTCCCAAGCAATTAGTGATACTAGTGAAGATAATAGGAGATAGCGGATCTCCATATCTCAACCCCCTTGATGGTTTAAATAATTAAATCCATAGAGTACCCTTCCCTCCGAATCCTAATTGACAAATTGGTATTGGCTAAAATCATGAAAAAAATGTAATTGTCTTGAGAAAATAAATGGTGTTATTATTTGATAGTATAAAATATTTGAACATATCCATATGGTTTGAACTTGTATAATCTCTCCCATGCAACAACATTTTAAGGCTTAATGTTCACTAACACATGGTGAAACACCACATTTAATAGGGTTGACAATTTTTGTATTACTCTTGTAAAAATGACTATTTTTTAGTAATAGAATTTATACACACATAGATTTACATATAGGTACACTTATATATGTGTATGTACATATATGTATATATACATATGTATATATACACACACATGGCTAAAGAATGAAGTAGTTATCTTAAGTTGAGGTGTACCAAGTAAAATTTTAAACATGACAAATGATTCCAATGTAATTGTTAGCATGAATGTTAATGGTATTCATTTGGGGGAGTATCCTAAGAAATTATATAATACATTGGGGGATTGTTAGCATGACTAACATGTTGCATTCATGACTACTTTTTTCATTGATATCAACATAGCATTGTTTCTGTTAAGACTAGTAGACTAATTGACAAAGAATGAGGTTTTATAGACTATGTATTCATGATTAGGTCAAGATAAGTTAGGGTTTTTTTCTACATTATATCCTAATGATATGGATAAGTTCCCATACATAGAGACAAAGACATATAGAAAATATGCCTAATTTATAGAGGACAGTATATAGATAGAGTACCTTAAAACCAATTTTTGATGTTTGGATTGTATCTACTAATAGAGATAGAATCATGATGAGTGTAGTTAGAAAGTAATAGTGTAAATCTTGATGATGATGTAAGTGCATGCCCAAGGTCTGAGGTCATACATATGGAAAGTTGTAAAGGCTGTGAGGTGACAATAATTTGCAATTATGAAAAGATGTAAATTTTGTAATATCTTAATGAGGTCCTATTATAATTAATTGGGATAGCCTTAAGGATGACTTAAGGAATTATTTTAAGGGTATGGTATAAAGGATGATTATTTTCCTTGTGGTGATGTGTGTGGAAAAAGTATTCAAGTGTGATATGTGAAGTATTTGGTAAATGCAAGTAAGTGATCCAAGGGATTAGTGGATGTGAAGTTGGTGATCTCATATAGATATTAGAAGAGGATATGTATAGTTAGAGGATAAATAAGGATCTATATATTTATATTATTTTTCTAAGGAATAATACAAATATCAGTTGTATAGTGAGCTTAGTGGTCTTTCTCTTGAAGTTGTTTGGATAGATGTTCCATCTACCTTCTATATAATTCCTAATAGGTTTGGAATCTCCTAACAAAGATTAAAAGTCTCCTAAAGGGGACTAAAATATACTAAATTTATTTCATTAACTCCTAACATAGTCCATTTTCTAAAAAGGAACATTTATATTAGTACATAATTTTTTGGGTAACATCCCCAGTAGGGTTTACCCTCTAATCAAGGGTCTCCCTAATTTGGCATTATTGTGTATGAGTATCTTGTTATGATTTTTGAATATATTTTTCACATGTTTAAGGGTTAATAAGGTTGATAAATGTTTATATATTTGAATAACTAATTAACTTGTCCCCCCTACTCTTGGTTATCTAGGTGGACTTTACTTTCTAACAATTGCTATCAGAGTAGTAGGTCCTTGGAGAAAAAGATTAACATCTTTGGGAGATCAATGGTTGGTTAATTCATATAAATAAAGTCCTAAATCTGATGGAGTTAACCATGATAACTAGAAGGAAAAGATGAAGACTAATTT
Source organism: Cupressus sempervirens (assembly GCA_028749045.1). Taxonomy (NCBI): domain Eukaryota; kingdom Viridiplantae; phylum Streptophyta; class Pinopsida; order Cupressales; family Cupressaceae; genus Cupressus; species Cupressus sempervirens. The sequence goes on from CM053791.1 coordinate 309,541,467, forward strand.
TCTATATATGGGTCCATGATGTTGGCTGATAACAAAGAATGAAAAGAAGATTGTGGAAGAAAGAAAACTTGAAGAATGCAGTGAAGTTGTAAGAGATATGTTTATGTGTAATATTCTTGCTAGAGAATCATTATTGTGATTAGATCTTCTTGAGAATGAATACATTCAGGTAAAATAATTAGAAACATCTCATAAAATTTGGAAAGCTTTAGAATCTACTTTTGAAGGTGATAAACATGCTAAAAGAGTCAAACTACAAAATTGGATATGTTTATTTCAAGATGCTAAAATGATGAAAGATGAATCCATGAGAAGCTATGGTTGTAGAATATCTAAGATTGTTGTAGTAATTAACCCTTCTTAAGAATCTAACAATAAAGATGAGATTATATGGAAGATAATGAAGATATTGACACCACCATTTAGATAGATAGCATAGATGATTGAGCATGTGATACCTTGCACTGAGAATTTTACCACAGAGACTTTACTTGGAAGATTGGAAATAGTAGAAGTGAGATTGAAGAAATCTAGAGAATTTTCCATAGTGGAAACAACCTTTAGTGCATTAAAGCATTCATCCTTCTTTATCAAGAAGTTCAAGCACTAGTGGAGACTATGTTATCAATAGTAGATCCTGACTTGAGAAGTATAGAATAATTGAAGAAAGAATTTCCTTGCTTGTGAGAAGAGAGCCAAATAGTAAAAAAAAATTTAATGTTAGACTTGTAATGAATTTGGTCATTATGATTCTAAGTTCCCTAAAAGAGAGAAAAAGTATAAAAGGAATTTCAATGCTAGAAGACCTAGATATTGTTTGTATTAAAATGAAGATGATGAGTCTAAGGAAAGAGTTCAGAGTCAAAGTGATGATGTATTAGTATTCATAGATATAAAAGAAGAAGATTATAAAAAATAAATTAGAGAAGAAAAACTCCTATGTTCACAAATTAGAGACAATGGATGTTCACATCATAAAACTAGAGATATTAATAAGTTTGTTAAGTTTAGAAATCATGGTGGAGGAATTGTTAGAGTTGGTAAAAATGATGCTTGTCACATAATAGGGATAGGATCTAATACTCTTGATGAAAAAGACAAACACTAATAATGTTTATTTTTTTGATGGGTTGAACCATAACTTTTTGAGTGTTGGATAGTTGGTTGATAAAGGTTATTAGTTCCAATTCATAGAGAAGACATGCATTATCAAAGATAGTGATGGTAGGTCTATTGGAACAAGTACAAGATCCAGAGGTAATGCCTTTCAAATGACCTCTACCGAGATTACTTTTTTGGTTACAAAAGTGGATAACATTTGACTATAGAATAGAAGTCTTTGTCATATACATTTTGATAAAATTGTGAAGGCTAGTAGTACATTTGCAGTTAGAGATTTCCCCAGAATTATGAAGCCTACTACTGTTTTTTGCAAAGAATGTATTATGGCTAAGTATAAGAAGGTTTCTTTTCCTAGCAAGAAGTTCACTACTATAGAAAAATTGGAGATTGTTCATTCAAAGTTGAGTGCTCCCACAAGAATTATTGATCTCAGATTGGTTTTGACAAATGCGTGTCTATACACTTAAGTCATTTACTTAGTTCATGTCAAACAAGTAGTATATTCCAAGCACAACATGTATAAGATAGAGCATGCCAAGTCCACAATGAGTGTTGAGTCACTCAAGTGTTGAGTAGACAATATTCGTCAACTAATTTAGAAGTTAAGTAAGTAGTGCATGCTGAGTCATTCAAATGCCAAGTCACAATATAGAAATTAGTATATGTCAAGCATTAGAGGCAACAGATGCTAAGTAACATAGTTTTTTCATAATTTTTTGTATTGGCACAAACTACTATGTAATCTATTTTTTAGCTAACTTACAGATTGAATTATAATATTTTGGTGGTAAAGACGAATCTCAAGTTGGAATCCTTATGAATTACATGCATACAATCATGTAAAGAGAAGGCTTAAGTGCCAAAATGGATGAATCACAATCATTGATTCATACCTAACCCTAAGTCACTTAGGTCTTCTTAATGAGGACAAACCCTAAACTTTATATGTGTGTGGAAGGAGTGAGGAGGGAAGTTTGCATGTGCAAAAAGAGAATTCATGGTGACTAAGGTATTGTGAATTGAAATTGCATTGCAAAATTAGTTAAAGGAGAATAGAGGAATGAAATAGTGAACAATAGAGAGACATATGATCAAGAAGGATCAAGAATACATTAGTGTCATCAAGCAACAAAGTGCTAACTTTAGGATCAATGTTGAAACATTCTAACAGGTTAATGAGTTAAATATCTTAACAGAGTAGTTCTAAAAGGCTATATTGAAATAATCTAACAAGGTGCTTACTTTATTATGAGTTGAAGTCCTTTAACAAGGCACACTTTTAACAGGGTGTTGAAATTCTTTAACAAGGTAAGACCTAGTAGTCTTTGTAAGCCTTTAATAGGGCAAACCTTTCATATGATACATCATGTCTCATGATCAAACATTGTAACCTTAATTGCATACACTTTATTACTATAGTAGTGAATATTTGTGGGTTACCTTCTTAATGGAGGGTTTCTAGGCAATCATATCTAGTGTCATATATGTGTGAATGTTTACTTGTTTACATGATTTAAATGTACTTGCATTACATGATATTTTAGTTTACTTATTGAGTGTATGAGATAGATGTGTGGTGAATGTTTTATGGGTCAAAGTTTAAACAATTGATTCACAACCAACCCCCCCTCGCCCCTCCCCTTCAGAAGTTTATCTTTCCTATTGTAATTCCAACAATTGGTATTAGAGCCTTGTTCTCTAAGAGAGAAGATTTGCATCTTTGAGGAAAGATCTTAAAAATGGAAGTCTACAAGTTGGGAAAGATCATTGAGAATTAGGGAATTGAAATACAACTCATTCTAAAGAAAGAGAAGAATTAAAGAAATCATTAAAGAGAAGGAATGAAATTTCTATTGAGGAGAATGACACACAATACAAAGAGATGGACACTACTAAGGTATTTTCTAATGGAGACTCCAATGAATTTGATGCAACAGTTGCAGACCTAATGGAAAAGAATAGAGCCCAAGTTGAAGAAATTAGAAATATCATGTTAGAGCAAGAATCACAAGCCATACTACTATGTGACATGACTGAACAAAAAAAGAATTCTATGGAAGACAAAGCCATGATTGAAGATGACAAAAGAGTTTTGACCAATAGACTAGAAGAGAAATCATCAGAGCTAACTAAGATTGCTAACACACAATTGGGTATTCTAAGTCAAATGATGAATGCCAACTATGAATTGAATGTCAAGGACATCGAGATAACAACATTGAAGTTATAGAATGAGAAATTGAAAAATGTCCTAAAAGGGGAAAATGAATTTGCTAAAAGTTTCAATAAACCAAGTGAAGCCATCAAATACTTTCAGCAATTAATGAGATTCTCAAGACCTAACAATGATACATCTAGACTGGGATACACAAGTGCTGAAGAAGGGGAGTCATCCAAAAGTGCTAAAGAAAGAAGTAAAAAATGTAATAATTCTAAACCTACTTGTCATAATTGTGGTAAGAAATGACATACTACTAATGTGTGTAGGAGAAAGACTGTAAATCAGAATGTCAAGCATAAGAGCATGGTTCACTAGCATAAGTGCAACAAACAAGGTCATAAAGCACATGAATGTAAAACTAAAACTATGCACCCTCAAAGATTTGAATGATATTGTTATAACTATCGGAAGTATGGACATAGAGATTTTGAGTGGACATCCAAACGCAGTTTGTCATCAGTTAGGCAAACAAAGGTAAAGAACAATTGCAACTCTTATAACTAGGATTATAATACAAGGTACAATTGTCATTAGTGTTAAGAGTATGGGCATGTTTCTAAGAATTATATCAGGATACACTCCAGAAGTGACTAAAAAAGGTGGTAGAGTTAAACCACATGATTTAGCTATTTGAAGATTGGTCACATTAATAAATATTGTACAACAAGGTCAAAGGAACAAAGTTGCGAGTTTAATAAAGCTAAAGGAAAAGGAAAGGTAGACATTGAAAATGTCAAAAATGATATGAACACGATATGGAAGAAAAATGAGGATTGCACCACATCAAATGGAGAAGGGATCACCTCACCCAATGGGTTAGGTGATCACACCTCATCAAACTAAGAAATCAAGAGGTATGTGGGACTGATAATCAAAAGTTATATCATGCATCAATTCCAAAGAATTTAGTTCTAAAAATATTATATAAGCATGAATAAAGATGCAAGATGTTATTAGGAATCAAAGAAAATTTTAAAGTTTTTCATGTTACTGTCAAGCATGAAAAGTTTCCTATGATTGCTGAGTGAATTACTAGAGGATGTTGAGCAAAAAACTAGATAGTTTTTGCCAGGTTCATAATAGTTTTTGAATGAATGAAAAGACTAGTAGATGTTGAGTGAGCCTAAAATTGGTTCATCCTGAGTTTATAGCTATGTAAGCACTCAACATTAATTGCAAGCTTTAAAAAGTGTGTTTGATCATTTTTTACATCATTCAAAATCAAGAAAGAGAAAGAAGAGCTAAAGGTAATCTGGAAATCCATTTAAAGAGTTTGCACATGATTTGAATAGTGATTCGATGCCATTTCATTAGATTATGCAAGGTATTTATCATGTGTTGACCTATGCTATTTCAAATTTTCTAAACCTTAGTTTCATAAAATGGTATCTAGTGCAAAGGGTGTAGAGAGTAAATAGGTTTTTAATGTTCATTTGGTTAGTAATGAAGTTAAACAACCTATTTTCAAACCCATCCCAGACATTGCAAACAAACAAGATCCCTTTGGTGCGCTATCTGTGATACCACCAAAAGTTTTAATGTTTTAGGATGTTAGAAAGTGTTACAACTATAAGATTGGTAGTATTGGAGACATAGAAATTAGAGAAGCATATAGTAAATTATGTGAAAATGGAGTGTTAAGGAAAGAATTCAAGATTACTGAATGGATTGAGATTGTATTGAGTAGGATTCATGATAGTTCACTATGGTTAGATAATGTGCCTATCAAAATCACAAAAAGAATAATCCATAGGGTAATGGGGTATCCAACCCTAGATAAACTAGAGACTATATGGAGCAAGTCAAAAGAGGTTATTAAGAAGAACATAGGGGTTGTGTGGAGTAAGAGGGAAATGACAATTGACACCATCACATATCCTCTTATAAATTTTGTAGTAAGAATAATTGCACATAATTTTCACCAATCAAGAAGATTAAATAGTGTTCCCTATATTGCAGTAGATGTGTGTTACAAGATTATGAACAAGGGTCATACATATGATCTTGCCAAGATACAACTACGACACTTGATTTAAACCTAGGAGCAATAAGCAAAAAAAAGAGTTCTCAGTGAAAATTTGGATCTATTTTGATATGTATTTTCTTTTATGATTAAAAAACATTCCCTACATTTTTCACTGTTGCATGGAAGAAAAACAAGTCTATGGTAGTTTAAATAGGTGAGTTCATTGAACAACTAGGTGAAAATTTTGAGTTAGTAATGACACGTTACTTTGAGGACTTCAAGCAATCTGTGAGGAAGAGATTAAGGATTCTAGTATCATTAGTGGAAAAACATTATGATGATGTTTGTTCTCTAGTTGATGTTGATTATACATTTATTCGAGCAACAACTCCAAGAGTAAGATGCTTAAGGCCATTAGGCTATGAAATTAATGTAGATGAGGTCGTTACAGCAATAATAGCTTTACTTGAAAAAGATATAAATAAATAAGCCAAAGTATTTGGTAATTATGAGATGGCTAAATCTAAGATTACCATGGAACTAAAGACTACCTCTATCATCAAGAAGAAGGAGAAGTTAGTAAAGAAATTGAAACCTAAATTTAGTGAAGGTTTCATGTAATGCCCTGCCCGGAGATCCTTGGAACAAGGATGAAATACAAGCCAACATATATTTTTTACAAGTATGAGTGCACATTAACACATCATACATGGATCATGTAGATCACAATGGATTCATCCTCTAAAACCAATGGAGATGCCCTCTATTTTCTACACAAGGATCATAGAATAATAGGTTTTTGGACAAAGATGTGTAGCATGCCCTATGAGAAAGTGCATTTTGTGTGAGGATGTGCTCATTATAGTGCAAGGAAGTTCTTTTCTGTACTACCAAAATGCCTAAGACCGGTGTAGGGTTTTACACAAAAAAGTACCAATCCATGTGAGGAAACCCACTACACCATAGAAGGACTTGTAGTCTCATACAAGAAAGTGTAATTTTGTGCGAGATCCCAAGTTAGCATGCCAAGAAACAAAAAAAAAAACATAGAAGAAAGCTAAGAAAACTAAAAAACAAAGTTCCTCCACACGAGGGAGTACCAAATCCATAATTTGAGGTGTGAACACTTGAATACAATAATAAAAGATGGAAAGACAACTAAACATCTAATCAAGCAGTAAAGGAAAGGTACAGAAGGAAACATTGTAGTGTACTAAAGAAACATTGCAATCAACAAAAATAACATCACAATGGAGAAAACAACCAAACTAAGTATGTAGTTCCTCCCAATCATAATAGCATCATAAGGCCATCATGGACCCTAACCATCCCACATGCAATAACATCCCAAGCTACCAATTAGATTGTCAGTACTACCATTTAAGGACGTCACTACTAAAACATGCTACAACATAAGCACAAGGAAATCTAACATGCTAGAAGTAAAGAATAAGACAATCCTACAATACAGATAACATCATCTATCATATGCTAATAAACATAATAAGAAAATGTGTCAAATATAACATTATCAAAACATGATATATAAGCATCACAATGATAGCATAAATCACAAGAAAGCATACTCCAAAACCTGAAGCACCAAGTGAAAACATCCAACAATGGTCATGTTGGTGTTTGAAAACATTATAGGTTTCCAATTACCCTGATGAGAATATGATACATCTAGGGGCAACTAACTCCCATCTTCAATATACTATTTCAGACACCAGGCCAACTATAAGGCTAGACCCTTCTTCTACTTCAGGCTCTACAAAACCTAGGCAGGTGGACCTTAGATTCAATCAATATGGTACCAATGCAAAATCATATACTTGAATCTCACAAAGTAGATTTAACCCTTATTTCTCCTAATAACTCATGTAATAGCATAGATCTAAAGTAGCTAAATGCAAATCTAGGAAATTCATAAGCTGAGTGAGGGTATTCTATTGTAGCTCTTCAACATGAAAGGGAAAAGCATTTGATTAACAATGTTAAATTCAACAAACCCTTAGATATGTAATAGTAAGACTTAATGACCCTATAGATGATCAATGCCTAATCCATTGGGAAAATCCATGAATCAAATGCATACATATGGATATCTGATACTTATTTATAAATTCAGATATACAATCTATCTATTTACCTTGTAAATAAAAATTTGTGCTCAATCTAAACCTCATTCTTACATGATATTCTTCTCCATAAACTTACAACCCTACTAATTCTCTGAAGCATTTACATAATTCCTTGAATTACAAGCAACAATGTAACAACATACATCTTTAAGGGACTACAACTATGACCTAGGCTCTTTGTTCAAAGACCATAAAATATTGGAAATTCACTGAGATAGGAGAAGAGAATTAGAATGAAACTAATGAAATTATTGTTCATTTGTATTCATTTCCTTGAAACAATACAACCAAATGCATGAAATCAAAACATGAAAACACCTAACATATCAAAACTATTTGTCTTATCCTTTCTAATGCTATTCATGCAAGAGAATTATGCTGAAAAATGAAGGTGGAATCACAGATCTGGATCCACAAAGTGGTCTAACAGAAACACTAAAAATTCCAACCAACAATGGTCTCACAATGAAAAAATTGGAACACTACAAGTTCACAGAGCAAACTGCCAACCCTTACAATGGATGAAAGAAAGGAAGATATAGGAAGAAGTGAATTCCTGGATCTGTTATTCAACTGACATCTGTCTACTTGGAATTCAATCTTTTGCAACTAAATAACCTCTCTCTACCTTCTCCCATTTTGATCTGATTTGGTTTCATCATTATCCTATAACTGATTTGAAAACATCTTTTGTTCAATGATGATAACCCTTTTTGTTTGCCAAAATATCTGATATGCATCAAAAATGCTGATAAAACCTTGATTCAACTAACTTGAAAGTGGTTAAGTTCACCCCAAACTATATTTTGACTATCTTTTGCCCACATTCAAGTCATTTCTATGTTACAAAATAGTTTTGAACTTCATTATCTAAATACAGTTGCAGAATAGGAATCTGGAAGAAAACCTCCTATAGCTCGAATAGACTACTTCCTATGTAGAAACAAACTTCATAATCAAAAAATTCAAATTCTCTTGGTTCTAGAGATATATAACATCACATATTTTGCTTGTTGGAAACACCGAGGAAGTCAATTTGAAAATCACTCCCCTAGTGGAAAAACTCAAGTTTGCAACTCTTTGAATTTAAAATTTCAAAAATTTAAAATAACCTAAAGTTCAAACTTTAGATTAAATGCTTTTTTGAATTTTAAATTTAGTGACATGCATTCTTAAAAATAATAAGAAATAATGTTTTTTAATTATTTCTTCAAATCTCTTCCTACCCCTCAATTTTGGGTTCAATCAAGTTTGACCACCCTTTTCCATGTGGCGATTCATGATTAGCTGACCTTTGCCATTGGACTACCTCATCATCACCTTGTATGTAGTGCCAAATCATACTACAATATTTAACTAGCATGCATCTTCGATACGTGGTAGCATCTGGTGAATCTGCCTTGAATTTCTCCTTTGGTGCCACCTCATGATCAGCTAGGACCCACTACCACATGTCACGATCCCATATTTTTGCACTTTTAAACTAGTGTGCATCTCCATCTTCTGGGTATGCGCCAATTGTCTAGCACGCCACATGTTGCGATCCAGGCACTTTCTACCAAGTTAGTGCCTACATATTTTGATTCAAAAATTTTCTTTCATCTTTGACAATCGAGTTGACATCACTAGTGGGGTCTCACCTTATAATTTTCTGCCTTTCAAAAGGCTCTTGTCTTGAGATAATATGCTTATTGAGTTGTTTTTTATTTAAAGACTTAAAAATGTCAGCCCATGGACAATGTGGGACTAAGCGATTAGACTGTTCCTCTAGCTCTGTGACTTTTCTTTTCTTACATTTTGTTGCCTCAAATTACTCATGTGTGCTTTCAAATGTGGGGGTCCCTATTTCTTTCTATGGCGAAGATATTTCTTTTCTACTAATGTGGCTTTACCTTGATGCCATGGCTCCATGCTACAGGGTCTTTTAAATACGTTGATTTTCCTTTTAACTACATGTTACAAGGCTTTGCTCTAATTGTGTTTTTTTAAATTGTTCTTAGCATGTTCTATTTTCCTAGGTGGATTCTTTGCAAAGAAATATATTTAATGTTCTACTTACGTCACATGGGCTATCCCTTCATGTTTGGAATTGAGAATTCTTTTGCATCTCAAATGGATTTCTTTTATTTGGTGACTTTGGCTTTTTGTTCTTTGCTCATGACTTCATATGCATCCGAGTAGTGGTCTTCTCTTTTACTTTGGCATGGATATTAGTTTTGATTGCTGAATGACTTTCTTTGTGTTTAATTTATGCATCTTTGATTGGATCCAATTTGCTCAACTCGTGGGGTTGTGTCTAGCTGGCTACTCTGCACATGTGAAGCTTTTGTTTCCTATTTTGTGGCTCTTTTTACTTGGTGTAGGGTCTCTATTGACATGGCTCTACCCTACCAGGCATGATCTCACTTGGCGTGTGGACTGTTCCTGCTTGGAATTCGGTCAAAAATGCCTTTTCTTCAGTTGCATGTTATCTCTTCTAAACACTTGCTATCTCTTCCACATGGGCTTCTCCCTTGTTAGGGATAGCATCTTCTTCTTGCATGGAGTGGTTACCCTAATTTAATAGGCATGGAGGATTGCATGATCTGCCTCAATAAAATTCTCTTTGCTATGTTTTCTTGATTGTGATTGTTTAGCCGTAGGATCTCTTCATTCTGGGCGGCTTTTCTTACCTCTCTTTTTTTGGTTCATCTTTTCAACTTGCATACTCTTCTTGAGAAGTCTTTCTTTTCTACTAATGAAAATTTATTGGAACATGATCTCAAGCCTATTGCTATGAATTCTTCTTGATTTTGAATAGAAGATTCCAAAATATGTTGCGTAGACAATGGGATTGTGGGTTGCCCCAAGGAATAATGTGCTAAAACACTAGGATGAACATAAGGCATTGGTCACTGAGACAAAGTCAGAAGCCCTCGTGATATTGAAGCTGGGTACCTGAGCTGGCCAAACTAGAGCATAGGAGGTTGTGGGGGAGGGACTTGTGTTAATGATGGAGAAACCTCCCACATTAGAAATTTTCTTCCTTATGTTGTTTTTGAATGCATAAGACTCCTTCATCTTCATCATGTGAACAACTTCTTATGAATTCTTTTGATGCCATGGCTTCTTAGACTCTTTCCATGTCTTGCATCTCAGTAGCCAATTGAAAATCCTTCAACCAATAGAGGCCATTTTAAACATATTGCTCACTCAGATACTTAGTTCAAAGATTTCATAAGGCCAATAGTTGGTAATCTCTTCTAATTAGAGTGATCGTCTTCAGATATGTTTGAATGAACATTAGTTTCTAAACATGGACTAATAATTGGCTCTTTTCAATGCCTGACTCCATAGACTGATCCTTGTCTTTAAAAGATGTCAATACTATTTCAAATATCCCATGTTTTTGAGAATCAAAAACTCAAAAACACTTTAATCTCCAAACATATTTGGATCGTTATAATCCTTTTATAATCATTTAATTTATAAAAGGGATGAATGGTTTTCGAGTTTATCATTCACACCTGCCTCAATCCAAAATCATCTTTCTAATGATTTTAAAACCATTATGACCTCTCTTCTTTTTAAAACATTTTAAAATCCAAATGTCTTATTAATCAGACAGAAATAGTTGGGCCCCAAAGTGAATTTTTTTTTTTGTCTCAAAACATATGAACTATCCAACTGATCCATAGCACATTTGATACTGATTTGATGAAGAATGAAACAATTTGCATCACTTTTTAACATTTTAAAACTTACTTCACCTCTTTTTGTAACTGTGAGTTTGGTGCTAGGAAGTCTTTTGACTGGCCTTAAAAACTGACCCAAACTTCTAACTAGGCTCTAAAATATGACCCACTAATTCTCTGTTCCACACACTTACACCCTGTCGAATCTCGTCTCATGAAAAATTTGGGGCCAAAAGATATTCACTGTCAAAATGACCCTTTAAGAACTACCTACAAGAAAACATGTCAAAAACTAATAAATTGGGTTTGGATTTGGCTTTAAAAATTGGGTAAATTGACACTAGGAGGTATGAAAACTAGGTGGTTGGTTCACTGTCATGAGGAGAGCATGGATCTATAATCTAAGCTCATGAAAAATAATAGGACGCATTTGGCATGTGGTCAAAGTGGGTTACTTAGAATTTGACAACTAGAAATAATGGCAGAAATGCAATTTTTGCAAATGGAATTGACCTAGAGAAGTGTGCAAATGGATTCATCAAAACATGCAAACTAGCACACTTAAAGAATTTTTAGAGGAAAAAACAATGGTACAATCCATTCAATCTCACCTATCATGGATTAGGAGTTATAACATCATGAATAGGGGTACTAATCAATCTTCAAATGCTAACACTAGTGAAAAGATAGAAATTGTGTTTGGAATCACGTTTGAAAACTGATCAAACGGATTCATCATGAGTTGAAACTTGAAACATAATAAGTCTCTAACATCTACAATGAATCACAAAAGGAAATTCAACATTTTGGTCTACTGGGTCAAATTTATAACATGCCAAACAAGGCTTCCCAGAATTTAGAACATTTTGCATTAGCATGACAACATTAAAAGACCAACTTTGAGGGGTTGAAAACCTAGTCAAACGGATTCAAAATGACTCAAAATTTGAAACATGGGTTCTTTGGTATGGATACTAAACATTTCCAAATCAAAAAATCATGAAACATTTCTAGGTTCAAGATATTTGATTTCAAACACAGCATCCTATCACTGTTTAACACAGGTGAAAATGCAAGAATTGACACTAGCTCAAAATGGGACTTCACAAAATGTCTCAAAATGGTAGTTTAACTTCATGAAATGCATAGACACACTGAATAAAAGGTACTAGAAACATTAAACACCATATGGGGCTCAAAGGTACAGTCAGGTACATATGCATCAAAAAGCATTTATAGGGCTCAATTTCTTCAATGGTGCTCAAAATCAAGAAGGCAATTTTGAGTCCCAACAATGGCTCTATCTGGGGATGCATGTCCCTTGTGGGCATGACAAGGATTCAAATCTTTGGAAGAAGCAAAACATTCCCAAAAACTTCAAGAAATTCTCTCAAACAACTTTATTGAAAGCAAACAACAACTACCTCTACTATGTACAAACGATGGCCCCTAGCCATCAAAAAGTTTTTCAAAACTCCTAACCTCTATTGTACACCTGATTTTCATCTACACTCTCATGAGGTAAGCTGAAAACATCTCTTCTAGTAGTTTTACCAATCAGATCATCATCTTGAAACAAATTATTTGGCAAAATGAAACAACTTCTGTCATTCTCATAATGCATACTTACATCAGAATTAGCCTTTACCTCATGCTCATTATGAGAAAAAAATTAGCATACTCATAATTACATAAACTAAACTGAGAATCAAAATCCAACAATGATTCATGCATGCTGATTGGAAACACAAAGACTTCATATTCTACACCATTCACCAAATTGCATATTCCAAAAACTTGCAACTCATCTTGTGCCTCTGGCTGCAAAGAGTATGTGAAATCTGATTGTTGCCTACTTGTACTTATGTCATTCATTACATCAAATTTATCTTTCACTGAAACCTCTTTACATTCTTCAAACAACTGATTAGTTACCAAGCATGAAAACTCATTCTAAAAGTACTAATCTAAGCTATGCTGATTACAATCATTTTCTTCATCTAATTGAATGTTTGAGTGAATCTTAAAATTATCTTCACAAGACTTATCAACATGTATAGAGAATCTATAATCTGATTGACAACTTTCATTATTTTCCTCTTCATCACATGAAACATCAAAACATATTGCAACGTAACCAGCATGAAAAGAATCTAAAACAACATTAAACTTCTCTTCACTAAAATTCTCAGCATCCAAAAAATCATCATGCACAAAATCATTTGAGGTATTGTTATACACACCTCAAAAGTCTAACAAAGATTGTTTAGATTCTACCTCTTTTTCCACATCAAACTTTGGGGAATTGATTTGACTAAATGAGAAAATATTATGAGAGAAAATATGAAGATCCTTAGAAACACTTATGTGCTTTTCAAAATCATGAGCTAACAAATCTAAGATTTCATCGAAGCTCAAGAAGATTTCCTCACAAATCTTCTCTCGGCTATGATTATCATCTAGATAACATGAAGAACTTACAACAACAAGATCATTAGTGTAACAATATGAAAAATCAGCATTATTACAACATTCTTTCTTATCATGGCAATCACTAGATCTACTATTGTTATAACTTTCTTCAACTTCATATTTACTGTAACAAAATTTATTTTCTCTTTCATATCCATCTTGTTCATGTTGATTGCTATTACCTGATTTATTAATATTTGAATCCTTCTCTTCACACTCAAAAGACAAATCACCTTGATATACGAATTCATTGTATTAATTGCTACCTTGGCTTTTGGCACACTCATTATCATTAGAAGACATAACATGAAATCTATAATCATGATTTTCCATCTCTTCAATGAATCTTTCAATTTGCAAAATTCTTTGTAATCTCATAGGTGTTGGCCAATTAACTGAATCAAGCAGTAAAACATCAAAGAAAACATTAGGCAAGGAAGATTCCTCGAGTCTACAATGAAAATACATCTTGCTAAATACCATTTTTCAACACCTAAACCTTGAATACTTCCTACCTCAATTCTTATGACTAACAATCCTTTTGTAGATCATTTTATTCAACATAAAAATGTTGTTACTCACAGTTTCTAAACTTCCAAAATTTGGAAAACTAATCTCAGATTTGAGATCTAACTCCATCATAAAGTAAAACTTATACCTTTTCTCTCTAGTGTTGAAAATCACTGAATAGAGGCAACCCTTTTAAACACTTTACCTTCATGAAAACAAACATAAAAATCAAAATACCTCAAGTGTTGATGCTAAACTTCGATCTACTGATTTGGCATAGGTGCAAGACTGAAAATCCTTTTACACCACTAGTCAAACTTTGTAGAGTTGCCACCTCCTTACAAGAGGATGAACAAATCACTGATGTGATTTTACCTTATACACTTCAATTTCTTATAATAGAAAATTGCACAACACTTCAAAGGTTATCAAGAATTTAGACTTCCTTTTCAAGAGAATATCAAAAACTTTAGATCTGCCCATAAAATTGAAAGTCCTTCAATTATGCAATGAAATCAACTAGGAACAAATTGGTACAGAGATTTGAGAGTCGCCACTCACACTTTGTGAGAAATAAAACATAATTTATCACTTGACAAATCTGAACCAAACCTTCAATGTAGGGGAAACTTGTAAATCATTAACACCTTGAAAAGAAAATGCACTTCATAAATCAATTCTTGACTCTGAACTTTCTCAACAACACTTGCAAAAAATTGATTGATTGAAGATAGACCTATAACAGTCATAGAACACAATTTACATCCAAGTTCACAATATACTATTGTCCATGAATAGACCTTAACTCGAGGACACACAAATTTTGCAAGGATATGAAAAGAACACCATAATTCCTCATTACCATAGCAAATTCATAGGACTGAAATGTTCACTTAACACCAGAGGTCCTTGTCCTTTTAACAGAATGTATTGCCATCTGATGTCCCCAACAGAGTCGCCATTTTGTTGGTCTTTCAAAAATTTGTAGGTTTCCAATTACCCCAATGAGAACATGGTACATCTAGGGGTAGCTAACTCCCATCTTCAACATACTATTTCAGACACCAGGCCAACTATAAGGCTAGACCCTTCTTCTACTTCAAGCTCTACAAAACCTAGGCAGGTGGACCTTAGATTCAATCAATATGGTACCAATGCAAAAACATATCCTTGAATCTCACAAAGTAGATTTAACCCTTATTTCTCCTAGTAACTCATGTAATAACTTAGATCTATAGTAGCTAAATGCAAATCTAGAAAATTCATAAGCTAAGTGAGGGCATTCTATTGTAGCTCTTCAACATGAAAGGGAAAAGTGTTTGATTAATAAAGTTGAATTCAAAAAACCCTTAGATATGCAAAAGTAAAACTTAATGATCTTGTAGCTTATTAGTGCCTAATCCATTGAGAAAATCTTTGAATCAAATGCATACATATGGATATCTTATACTTATTTATATATTTAGATATACAATCTATCTATTTACCTTTTAAAGAAACATCTGTGCTCAATCTAAACCTCATTCTTACATGATATCCTTCTCAATAAACTTACAACCCTACTGATTCTCTAAAGAATTTACATAATTCCTTGAATTACAAGAAACAATGAAATAACATACAGCCTTAAGGGACTGCAACTATGACCTAGGCTCTTTGTTCAAAGACCATAAAACATTGGAAACTCACTGAGACAGGAGACAAGAATTAGAATGAAACTAATGAAATTCTTGTTCATTTGTATTCATTTCCTTGAAACAATACAACCAAATGAATGAAATCAAAACATGAAAACACCTAACATATCATAACTATATGTCTTATCCTTCCTAATGTTGTTCATGCAAGAGAATTATGCTGAAAAATGAAGGTGGAATCATAGATCTGGATCCACAAAATGGTCTCATAGAAAGACTAAAAATTCCAACCAACAATGGTCTCGTAGTGAAAAAAATGGAACCCTACTGGTTCACAAAGAAAACTGCCAACCCTTACAATGGATGAAAGAAAGGAAGATATAGGAAGAAGTGAATTCTCAAATCTATTATGCAACTAACATCTATCCACTTGGAATTCAATCTTCTACAATTGAATAACCTCTCTCTACCTTCTTCCATTTTGATCTAATTTAGTTTCATCATTATCCTATAACTGATTTGAAAATATCTTCTGTTCAACCATGAAAACCCCTTTTGTTTGCCAAAATATCTGATATGCATCAAGAATTCTAATAAAACCTTGATTCAACTAACTTGAAAGTGGTTGAATTTGTACCAAACTACATTTTGACTATCTTTTGCGTAAATTTAGGCCATTTTTATGTTACAAAACAATTTTGAACTTCATTACCTAAATACAGTTGCAGAATAGGAATCTGGAAGAAAACCTCCTATAGCTCGAACAAACTACTTCCTGTGCAAAAACTAACTTCATAATTGGAAAATTTAGATTCTCCTAGTTTTGACAATGTATAACATCACATATTTTTCTTGCTAGAAACACCCAGGAAGTCAGTTTGAAAATTACTCCCCTGGTGGAGAAACTCAGTTTTGCAACTCTTTGAATTTAAAATTTCAAAAATTTAAAATAACCTAAAGTTCAAAATTTAGATTAAATGCCTTTCTAAATTTAAAATTTAGTGATGTGCATTCTTAAAAATAATAAGAAATAATATTTTTTATTATTTCTTCAAATCTCTTTCTACTCCTCAATTTCAAGGTCAACCAAGTTTGACCACCATTTTTCCATGTGACAGTTCGTGATTTGGTTGACCTTTTCCACTGGATTTCCTCATCATCACCTTGTATGTAGTGTCACATCACCATCTAAGTAGGCTTGATGATATGTGTCACACTCCTGCTTGCCCACAATATGTAACTGGTGTGCATCTTCAAAATACGAGCATGCACTGGTCATTGGATCATGATGCATGACAACATCTGGTGAATCTTCTTTCAATTGCTCCTTTGGTGCCACCTCACGATCAGCTGGGACCCACTACAACATGTGATGATCTTGCATTCCTACACTTTTTAATGAGTGTGCATCTCCATCTTGTGGGTATGCATCGATCATCCATCTCACCACATGTCATGTTTTGGGCACTTTCTGCCACATCAGTGTTTGCATATGTTGATTCAAAACATTTCTTTTATCTTTGATAACCAGGCTGACATCATCAGTGGGGTCCCACCTTGTAATCTGTGGCCCTTCAAAAGGCTCTTGTCTTGAGACACTATGCTTATTGAGTTGTTTTGTATTTAAAGACTTAAAAATGTCAGCCCATAGACAATGTGGGACTAAGAAATTAGACTGTTGCTCTAGCTTTGTGACTTTTCTTTTCTTACATGCCACTACCTCAAATTACTCATGTACGCTCTTAGATGTGGGGGTCCCTATTTCTTGCTATGCTAGAGTTCTTCCTTTTCTACTCATATGGCTTTACCTTGATGTCGTGGCTCCATGCTGCAGGATCTTTTAAACACATGGATCTTCCTTTTAACTGTGTGTTACATGGCTTTGCTCTGATTGCATTTTTTTAACTTGTTCTTGGCATGTTCTATTTTCCTAGGTGGATTCTCTGCAAAGAAACATATTTAATCTTTTTCTCACGTCACATGGGCTATCCCTTCATGTTTGGTGCTAAGAATTCTTTTGCATCTCAAATAGCTTTCTTTTATTTGGTGGCTTTGACTGTTTTTCTCTTCTTATGGCTTCATATGCATGCGAGCATTGGTCTTCTCTTTTACTTTGGCATGGATATCCTTTTTGATTTCTTGACAAATTTCTTTGTGTTTAATTTCTACGTCTTTGATTGGATCATTTTTTCTTAGATCGTGGGGTTGTGTCTAGCCAGCTACTGCGCACATGTGAAGCTTTTTTTCTTTATGTCGTGGCTCTTTTTTACTTGGCATAGGGTCTTTGGTGACATGGTTCTACCCTACCATGCATGAATCTCCCTTGGCATGTGGATTGTTCTTGCTTGGAATTCAATCAAAAATGCCTTTCTTCAATTGTGTGTTATCTCTTCCAAAAGCTTGCTATCTCTTCCACATGGGCTTCTCCCTTGTTAGGCATAGCATCTTCTTCTTGCATGGCATGGTTACCTTGCTTTAATAGGCATGGAGGCTTGCATGATCTACCTCAATAAAATGTTTTTTGCTATGTTTTGTTGACTGTGATTGTTTAGCCGTAGGATCTCTTCATTCTGGGTGGCTTTTCTTACCTCATTTTTTTTTGTTCATCTTTTCAACTTGCATATTCTTCTTGATAAGTCTTTCTCTACTACTAATGAAAATTGATTGGAACATGATCTCAATCCCATTGCTATGAATTCTACCTAATTTTGAATAGAAGATTCCAAAATATGTTGTGTAGACAATGGGATTGTGGGTTGTCCCAAGGAATAATGTGTTGAAACATTGGGATGAAAATAAGGCATTAGTGGCTGAGATAAAGTCAGATTCCCTCATGATATTGAGGCTGGGTACCTAAGCTAGCCAAACTAGAGCATAGGAGGTTGTGGGGGAGGAACTTGTGTCAGTGATGGATAAACCTCCCACATTAGAAATTTTCTTCCTTATGTTCTTTTTGAATGCATAAGACTCCTTCCTCTTCATCATGTGAACAACTTCTTATGCATTCCTTTGATGCCATGGCTTCTTAGACTCTTGCCATGTCTTTCTTCCCAGTAGCCAATTGAAAATCCTTCAACCAATAGAGGCCATTTTAAACATATTTCTCACTCAGATACCTAGTTCAAAGATTTCATTAGGCCAATAGTTGGTAATCTCTTCTAATTAGAGTGATCATCTTCAGATATGTTTGAATGTACATTAGTTTCTAAACTTGGACTAATGACTGGCTCCTTTCAATGCCTGACTTCATAGATGGATCCTTGTCTTTAAAATGTGTCAATACTATTTCAAATATCCCATGTTTTTGAGAATCAAAAACTCAAAAACACTTTAATCTCTAAACAATTTATCATTCACACCACCCTCAATCCAAAATAAACTTTGCAATGATTTTAAAACCACTATTATCTCTCTTCTTTTGAAATTTTTTTAAAATCCAAATGTCTTATTAATCAGATAGAAATAGTTGGGCCCTAAAGTGGGTCCGGCTAGAAATTTTGTTTTGTATCAAAATATCTAAACTGTCCAACTGATCCATAGAACATTTGATACTGATTTGATTAAGAATGAGCCAATTTACATCACTTTTTAACATTTTAAAACTTACTTCACCTCTTTTTGAAACTACGAATTTGGTGCCAGGAGGTCTTTTGACTAGCCTTAAAAATTGACCCAAACCTCTAACCAGGCTCTGAAATCTAACCCACTGATTCTCTGTTCCACACACTTACATCTTGTTGAATCTCATCTCATGAAGAGTTTGGGGTCAAAATATATTCACTATCGAAATGACCCTTTCAAAACTGCCTGCAAGAAAACATGTCAGAAAATAATAAATTGGGTTTGGATTTGGCTTTGAAAACTGGGTAAACTAACACGTGGGGTCACAAAAACTAGGGCGTTGGTTCAATGTCACAAAGAGAGTATGGATTTATGATCTAGGCTCATGATGAATAATATGACACATTTGGTGAGTAGTCAAAGTGGGCTATTTAGACTTTGACAACTGGAAATAATGGTAGAAAAGCAATTTTTGCAAATTGAACTGACCTAGAAAAGTGCGCAAATGGATTCATCAAAACATGTAAACTGGCACACTTAAAGAATTTTTAGAGGACAACACAGTGGTATAATCCATTCAATCTCACATATCATGGATTAGGAGTTATAATGTCACAAACAGGGGTACTAATCAATGTGCAAACGTTGACACTAGTGAAAAGATAGAAATTGCATTTGGAATCGTGCTTGAAAACTGATCAAACGGATTCATCATGAGCTAAAACTTGAAACTTAAAACTTTTGTGACATCTGAAATGCAACACAAAAGGAAATTCAAAATTTTGGTCAACTGGGTCAAAGTTATAACACATCAAACAAGGTTTCCTAGAATTCAGAATATTTTGCATCAGCATGACAACATTAAAAGACCAACTTTGAGGGACTCAAAACCTAGTCAAATGGATTCTAAATAACTCAAAATTTGAAACATGGGCTCTCTGGTATGGATACTAAACATTCCCAAAGTGGCAAATCATGAAACATTTTTGGTTTCTAGATATTTGATTGTAAACACAGCTTCCTATCGTTGTTTTACACTTAGGTGAAAATGCAAGAATTGGCAGTAGCTCACTAAAACACACACGATCAAGTGTAATTGTATATAAATCATAGTTAAAGAAAAATGCATTAAATACCTAATTAATCCATTTACATCACTCACATTCCCATAAAGCAAAAAGAGACAAGAATGACATAAATCACCATAACATAACATCCATCACATACAAAATTAGAAATATGTCCAACTACCAGATAATCAAATATCCTCATAGATCAAGTGTCATCTCAAAATGGCATCAACATGAAAATATGATAAATGGAGAAACATATCAATAAAGCATCTATGGTACTGAATCAAAGTATAACATTTGACCCTTAGTTCATCTCAAGGTACATATAAAAAGAGTATTAAGTATCTCTCAAATCAAAATAGACATGGTACAACCTTCAAAAATGAGAGCACTACATGCTGAGTAGCGAGAGGATGAAGAGGAAGAAGATACGCAGATCCAAGAACCACTTGCATTTACACAAGGATAGGGTGAAGATTAGGAATAAGAAGAGACAAAAGCTATAGAAGGTGTCAAGGGAGAAGAAGCTAAGGAAGCACCTATTCCTACTGATCAGAAGAAGAGAAAGGCTAAGGCACAAGTAGTGACAAGACTTAAGAAGATTGCTAAACCAAGCTAGCCCAAACCTATAACACCTACCACAATGGCTAGTGCACATGTTATAACATAAAAGGAAAAAGAGAAAGCCAAACCTATAGAGTAGGAAGGAGGAGCATAGAAAAGACCAAGGGGAAAGTACATTGCTTAGGCTGAATCTAATAAAGAAAGAACTAAATCTAATGATAATAGCCAATTCAAAGTGGTGAGTCATAATCCATCCTCAAATTTGGAAAACCTATGTGAGAATGTTAAAAATAATGTAGATTTATCAAGATTTACTCACATTGATTTTGATAATCTTGGAAAAGTTGAAAAAAATCAAGTCGAGGAGGCAATATATGCCATGATGGAAAATTTTAAGAAAGCCCCTCTAGAGATTGCCAACTCTATGCCTAAAAGTATATATGAAAGAGTTGAGCAAAAGTGGCATTATTGTTTGAACCTAGAAAGACAAATTAGGGAGACATCACTTGCTCAAGTTATGCTTGAACTTAGTAAGGAACATATAGCCAAAACCATAAAGAAATATGTTGTTAGATTTGTTTCTAAATACAGAGCCTTCAACATATTGCAAAATAATATTGGATATATTGTAAAGAAGACCACACAAATGTGGAAAATTACATATTTCCTAGCTATAGTAAAAGAAGGAGAACATGAGTCTATTGAGGTTAAAGATGATGAAGAAGATGCCAACAATGAAGGCATAGTTGAGAGGGGTACTAAAATGAATATAGATGACTAGGCAATAACTAAGAAAGAACAACAACAAGAATAGAGTGTACAAGATGCACAATTGCCAAATGTCAGCCATTAACAAATAACAAGTGTAAATATTGAAATAGTTAAAGTAAAGGATGTTTCTAATCTCACTACTTAGAACATCAATCCCCTAATAGAGGAAGACTTGATCAAACTACACTACAGACCAAATTGTATGACAACCCCATATTAGTGAGTGTAGAAGAAATTTAGAAATTGGTAACTAAAACTACAAGAGAAGAGGTGAAAACACGGGAAAAACATACCATCACTCCTCAAGTCACTAATGTACAACCTTCAAATAAAGTACTAGAAACTACACTAGAAAAGGTTGATATAGTTAGAGAGGATAAAGTGGAAACTCAAGCCATTACTAAAACAAAAAGTCAAATAGGTCAAATAGATTTATTTGCACCACTAGCACAAGTTCAAGGTGCAATCCAAGGCATTGTGGCAGAAATGGACAAGCTTGGAGAGACCAAGTTGACACCCAAGCTAAAGGAGCAAGCAACACTTTACCACAATCTGGCACTCCTTCTAGTCACACTCATTAGAAGTTGAGTATAGATGCAACACCTTTGCAATTCTCAGTGTTGAGTCAAAGTTTATCAAAGGCAAAAAAAGTAATAACATATGGAAATTTAAGCCTAGATGAATAAATTGTTTGTTCCAAACTATGATTATGCCACAATGACAATAGAGTAGATGGGTATGCTACAAGAAACCATGGCTAGAAAGAAACATCAAGAACTACTCAGAAGAGAGCATAGGTAGAAGAAAGCTTTACTTGATATTAAAGACATCTTTGTAGATGCATTCAGTTTGCCTAATCTAGATGAAACTAAGCCACTTATTGAAAAAGTGACAAATATAGAGGAAAAGGAAAGTGATGTAGACCTTGATAGCAATGAAAAATTATTAGAATGAGAAAATATCTGGTGATATAGAACTTATTCTCACTATACACCAAACTATGTAATTCCACACTCTTCACACAAGAAACAAGAAATCACATCCTAATCTTGGAGAGTAACATACAGTCATCAGGAGCTAAATTATCTATGAATCTAGCTAAAAGTGAAAAGCATTTTAGGACTTCATTGCAAACCTAGAATTAGTTAGTAGCATTATCTACAAAAGAAGCCAACATAAGGGCCAAATTGATTATCATACAAACAACATTGAATCAACACATGGATATTTTCACAAGGAATTAGGCTATGTAGAAACTATTATGAAGAAGACCCCAATCTTTCTACATTAGATGGCTTAGCTCACCTTGTTGCTGAGTTGGATATCCAAATTAAGTCTTTGAATGTCACTTGAGACAATTGGGATACAACTCTCAAATTTATTCTTGAGGTCCATAAATCTTTCTTGGAAAAACACACTATCATTGTACATCCCATTGACATCAGTATCAAAAATGGGGAGAATAAGAAAAAGGGGGAGAAAGTCAGCTTAAGCAAAAGAGAGAAAGGGAGCATGGGGCATAAAGAAAAGAATGACAAGTAAGTAAAAGAGTATCATTTGAGCTACTCAATAGGAGTAAAATTTGGAGTATAGAACTAGATCTAACAACTGAAGGGGAGTTATCAAATTTTGAGGTATAAGTTGTTACAAAATTTTTGACATTTTGAAATTTTGTACAATAGCTGAATAAGAGATATGTTATGTTGTAAGAATAAGGATATCAATGCATGACCAAGTGTTTTTGACACTCATGTCAAAGGGGGAGATTTTTGATCTTAGATTGGTTTTGACAAGTGTGTGTTTATACACTTAAGTCATTTACTTAGTTTATCTTGAACAAGTAGTATATGCCAAGCACAACATGTTTAAGATAGAGCATGTCAAGTCATTTAGATGCCAAGTCATAGTATAGAAATCAGCGTATGCCAAGCATCAAAGACGATAGATGCCAAGTAACATAGTTTTGTCATAGTTGTTTTTATTGGCACAAACTACTATGTAAACTATTTTTGAGCCAACTTACAGATTGAATTATGATATTTTGGTGATAAGGATGAATCTCAAGTTGGAATTCCTATGAATTAAATGCATCCAATTAGGAAAAGATAAGGTTTAAGTAGCAACATGGATGAATCATATTCATTGATTCATACCTAACCCTAAGTCACCTTGGTCTTCTTAAGGAGGACAAACCCTAAACTTCATATGTGTGTGGAAGGAGAAAAGAGAGAAGTTTTGATGCACAAATAGAGCATTCATGGTGACTAAGGTATTGTGAATCAAAATTTCATTATAGAATCAGTTAAAGGAGAACAAAGGAATGAAATAGTGAATAGTAGAGAGACATTTGATCAAGAAGGATCAAGAATACATCAGTTTAGAGGTGATCTATTATCAAGCAACAAAGTGCTAACCATATTTTGAAACATTCTCATAGGTGAATTAGTTAAATCTCTGTATAGATTAGCCCTAATAGGTTGTATTGAAATCCTCTAACAAGGTGCTTACTTTATTGTGAGTTAAAGTCCTTTAACAAGGCACACTTTCAATAGGGTGTTGTAATCCTTTAACAAGGTAAGACCTAATAGTCTCTGTAAGCCTTTAATAGGGAAGATCATGTCTCACAATCAAACATTGTAACCTTTATTAGATACACTTTATTACTGCAGTAGTGAAGATTTGTGGGTGTCATTCCCGCCCTTGTTTTACCTTCTAATTGGAGGGTTTCTATGTAATCATATCTAGTGTTATATATGTGTGAATGCTTACTTGTTCACATGATTTAGACATACATGCATTACGTGATATTTTAGTTTACTTATTGAGTGTATGAGATGCATGTTAGCATTTCATCAAAGGATATTATCACATTTATTTCATCAAATTGGCCAATCATTTAATAATTTATCCTCTAGCATTAGACAAACCATAATCTAATCCTATGTCATTCCAATAATTTTTATTGCACATTATTAATTATCCTTCCTACTAACCAACATTCTCAATTACTTAATATTTGTTAATTAATTGATTCATCTTCACAAACTATGAAAATTCTCAAATTTCCCAAGTCCCATTTTCCACTTCTAATTTCTATTTTACTAATTTCCATTTGTGTGGATATATGAATTTTAAATTCAAATATTCCACCTATTTTTGATACGTGGACATGAAACATCATAGATATCCCTACACTTGGCTAACCTATGTCATATTTGATATATTTTATTCCTTGAACACATTTATAATAAGAATCCATTGTCATAAATTCTTGGCTACAAATGGCTTTGAGGTGTCATATGCATGACATAGATTCTCCTCCCCTTTTAGTCATGTTGACTTTCATACGTCATTGAATCTTGCATTTGGCATATTGTGTCATGGTTGTCATAGATATTCTAAGGAATATCATGCCAAGTGGCACACTCAAAGGAACAAGTGTCCATCATCTCACTCAATTCTATCCTTTTACACTTGGGCTATAAATTAAGCAATATTTCTCTCATTTTGGATCCTTAGAGTCTCTATTCTCACATCATGCCCAAGCCACACTTCTAGTATTCCCAATAGCATTATCATATCCTAGTCATTTTCTTTCAATTGTCTGCAATATAGGCAATTGGAGATACACCAAATGGAGAAGAAATAAGGACATAAGAACTAAAATTGAAGAGGAAGTTTCATTTTTTTAAATTTCCTTTATGCTTTGATTGGTTTTCATGGTGGATTAGATCATGATTACTAACTTGGGTTTCTTTTTTTTGTGCTTCTAGGTACAAGGAAGGAGCTCATTCAAAGGAATGTAATGTTTGTCTTCTCTTTCTTACCACATCTATTTTAATTAGGAGGCCATATATCAAGTTTATGTCTTTCATTTATGCATTTATGTAGCTTTTTATCTCTAGTGTGCATTCTTTTTTGTCAAGGTGCACTTGGGGCCTTTAGGAAGCTATTTTAGGGGCCTATGAGTGAGTACAATCTCTTTTTTTTGTTCAAACCTAACCAACTATGATCTAAAACCACCAACTACACCCTTCTGAGCCCTAAGTGCACTAGGGGTGCACTCTACATTGTCATGGTGCACTTGGTAGGATAGCTTTCATTTTTCCATGTTTTGGGTATCATTTTGATCTCATTTCACCACAGTTTGCACCCACTCTCTGAACTTCTCTATGAAACTACCAAATACACTCTAACTAGCCCTAACTACATAGGAGTGTAATTATCACTATTTGGGTGCACCTTGGGACCTCCTAAGTGTTTTTTACCTTTTGGGGTGCAATCTGCACTGTCAAGGCATAGTTGGTTCACAAAAAGGTCACATTTCTATCAAAATCTACATCTAGGGTTTCAATTTCACTCTAGGACCTAGGGTAGATGATTTTGTGTAGAGAAGCCATATCTATTGAAAACTACTAATTATTTGTTGCAGGACATTGACAAAGACCTATGTGCTTGTTGAAACTTTTTGGTTGGCTTTCTTAGATTAGATAACACTTTTTTTGGTTCTCTAAAATGAATTTTATCTTCTTTTTCACATCT
The DNA here is from genome assembly GCA_028749045.1 of Cupressus sempervirens. Classification (NCBI taxonomy): domain Eukaryota; kingdom Viridiplantae; phylum Streptophyta; class Pinopsida; order Cupressales; family Cupressaceae; genus Cupressus; species Cupressus sempervirens. The sequence continues at coordinate 309,567,724 of CM053791.1, forward strand.
ATGCATTATTTAGAACCCTAGGAGTTTCATGGATGTATCATCTCCCCTCGCCATTTATGGATCTTTGGTGCAAGAGAAATACATGAAACTTCTTTTGAGAGGCCTACCTTGGAACAAAGACTCACCACTTGATGAGTCCCAAGGGTCAACCTCCAAGCAATAACGAGCCAAAGTGAGGTCTGCACTCTAGCTACTATAACAGACTTGATATGGTTAATATTGTGTCAATGGTATTATTGTGTGATAGCTCTCCTCTAGTAATCTTGTAGTGCATCAACTCCCAGTTCTTAGGGTTGGGAGACCTTCTATGGAAGTTTATCATTCACTTGTTGAACAAAGTGACCAAACTAAAACCTTGTCTTAGTGGCCAAAATCGTTTCTATCCACTGGCTCAAGGGGTCACCCATGCCCTTGAAGACATCCCACATTCTCTCGGTTCTTAGTAGAGGCAACATTCCCTTGGGAAGTGATGACTCTTAGGATGTGAATCTTGGTAGCCTTGAGAAGTAACTATGATGTAAGGGGAAGCCTATGGTGCCAAGATTATAGGTTATCCACTCTAGATAAGTGTGGTTGAACTTTGGTACAAGTGGGAATTTAGTAGATACAGTCTTAAAGCCTGTGTGGTGATGTGTCTTTTAAGTTCAACAATAGATATTTTTCTTTATTGTGTCTTTGTATGTGTGAATAAATTTAATGAAGATAATAAAAAATCTACAAAATCACACCAAAAACACCTTGAACCTTGGATACTATTAAAAAAATTCAAAATGTTACAACTCTTTTTAGCACATTACAAACTTTTGTCCAACACTTAACACTTTGAGATGATGGAGGCTTGTAACCTTAGGAGTCCTTGGCATGATTTAGGATTCATCCTTGTATAACAAACCATTTGATTTTTCATTCTTTGAGCTTTATGTTGCATCCTATAAGCCCTATTTTTCATTCCATATATTTTATATTATATCTCTTAGGCTTCATTTTGCCTCTCATAGTCTTTACATTTCAGCGCTCAATCTTCATCTTACATTCTGCAACTTGCAATCTTTCATTCCCTATTTCTTATTTTTTACATCATAGTCATCATTCCTCATGTCCTAACCTTCATTTTCCATCCTCAGTCTAATCATAATTTTTTCCCCTACCAATTATCCCTTTGGAACAATAGTTTGGAAGCCACCAAGTCCAAAATCAATCTAGTTTCATAACACTTTACCAACTACTCTCTGAAACTACCAAATACATTCTATCTAGCCTAAACTCCACCATGAGTGTAGTTGGATATGTCTAAGTACACTTGGTTACTAGAACAACCAATTTGGACTTCCATATATCATTTTTGGGACACTAGTATTTCGTCTAGGTGCTTGGATAGGTCCCCCATATTGTTCATGTCCTAAAGTTCATTATTTATATTTAAACCCTAGTTTGCACATCTTAAGCTTCATTCCTCAAGTTATAACCCTTATTTTTCATCTCCAATATGATCATATAATGATCCCCAACTAACTAGCTCTCTAGTATATTAGCCTGACAATCACCTAGTCTAGGATCACAAAAATTTTAACCTAGCTTACCAACAATGCTCAAATTGGAGCCAACTACACCCTAACAATAGTTAGCACTTTTAGTGTGCATTTAGTCCTATAATAGTGCATTTGGTGGCCATAATAACCAATTTTGACCTCTAGACTGCATTTTGTGACCCTAGAACTACCTCCAAATACTTGTAAAGGTCCTCAATTTGATCGTAACCCAAAAAATCATTTTTCATCCTAGTATCCTTGCATATTGCATATCCAATCTACTTAACCCTCATTTTGATCCCACCACCCCCAACCCTCATTTTGAACGTGAAACCCCTTTTGAAGTTAGTCAAAAGTCATGATAAAGTATGAGTCCTAGAGTATCTCCTAATGTTGATGGATGATGGATCTTGACCATATTCTTTTTGTCATTTTCTTGCATCAAAATCTATCTATGTCTTGATGGATTTAATCTTGTCATTTTTATCAACTTGATCTTTTGATTTTTATCTCTTTTGGTCAAGATCCAAATTGCATCTTCACAAGGTTAAAATATTAGATCAATACTTCCCAAAGATTTCTCCTAAGTTCAAAACCTTGCATATACCCTTGTCATAGCATTATCATATCTTGGTTCTCCCTAGATGTTGTTTTGATTAACCCTAGTTCCATGGTCACATCGTCCTACATAATCCAAAACCCTAGCATCTCTTCCAAACATCAAAATCTAATCAATTTGTCCAACAATCAACTTATCTAAATCATTTGTCAAACCCAACACCTTACTTGATCCCATATCCCCATCTTGCATACTCCAAACATCATCATCAACCTTAACATACTTCCATTTACATTATCCAAATTTGTATACATCAAGATTTAACATAATTCTCAAGTCTAAAGTCCAACCCTAATCTACTTTTTTCATACCTTAGAATCGTCCTCATACCCCTTAGTAAAAATCCAAAATGTAATTCACATTTGCATTTGTGCATCATTCCCTTAGGTCATTTACATCTTTCATATCATAACCCTAGGTCATTTTACACTTCCTTAGGTTTCACAACATGCCCAACCCCTTAAAAATCAAAAAATCACCCATATCTTATATACCCACTTCCAAATTATCAAGATTTGACATATTTTACCAACTACACACCTCAGGTGTGCACTTGATAGTTTTAGTGTGCACTTGGTAGTTTCATAGTTCACATGGTAACTAGAAAGTTCATCTTAAGTTCTCGAACCCTAAACTACATTCTCATAGCTTGCAATGCATCAGTAAACCCTAGAAAACACCTAAAAATATTTAGAATATCCATTATTTTGTTTAAAATCTCCCCTTGCATTTGCATCCTTAGGTATCATGTCAACACTTAAAAGGACACAAGAAGTTCACAGACCAAAATAGTTGCATCAATTCTTGTTTTTCAAAGTGCAAACACAAGCTAAAACACATACAAGAAAAAAGAAGACCAAGAAAACTCCGCAAAAATTTGACATGGACTAGATCAAAGCTTCACAAGCCTTACTCATAGACCTTCTAAGCATGCATCCACCAAACAAAAACTCTCCAAACACAAGAAAACTAACCAACAATGCATCTACAATGAATTTTCCTCTTAACACTTCCCCTGCACACAAAATGGTTCAATGGAGCCCTAATTTTGAACCCATATTCATACCTATACTAGTTGGATCTAGAAGTGTACCTTCAAGAAACCCATTCATTTGAATTCAAAAAACCTAGCACAAGTACCTCCAACCCTTCAAGCATACAAAAAGGTACTTTACACCTAAATAATGAATCTAACATAGAATATGGCATCACTGATGAAGAAATGGCTAGGGCTTTCCAAGACAAGACTTTTTGAAAGAACTTTAAACTCTTGGTAGCCTAAGAAATTGTCAAATTTAATCCAAATTTAGAAGGACCCAAGTCTAAATATCAAGACAATCCAACATTTGAAAACATACAACCTATGATTAATTTAGATTTGGACAAGGGGAAACAACCTTTAGAATTTTCAAACACAAAGATAACATGTATGAGATCTCACAAGGAATCAACCATTGAGATTCTCCAAAGTACTTTCAAACACATTAAAATCAACCCCTTGTTTGATGAACCTCCATCAATCAATGGGAACAAGACTCTTCCAAAGTACCCCAAAAGGATGCTAAAAATTGACCTTAATCAAATAATGCAATAACAAGAAGTGCATAAGGGGACGTGCACCATAGAGATGATAAACATACCTCATTTGGAGCAAAACCAACAAAGTGCACCCTTTCTCCTAACTCTACCAACTATTATGACATCAAATACATTGGATCCCCTTATAAGTATACCATGTGAAACATCAACACTTATTACAAAAACCCCTATTGACACACAAAGGAAGAATCTTATCAATATTTCACCCATTCCATAGAGGAATGTGGCCCATTTCCATATCAATATTATGTATCAAGGTGAAACATCAAACACCTAAAACTATAAAAAAAAAAGACCCTAACATGATGTTCACCTCTAAAGGACATAATCAACTTCCAAGACAACACCAACATCAAGTTAGGCAATGACCCAATATTTCTAATGTGCAATCAAGTCAAAATCCATGTAACAGATGCAGATGACATATCAACATCAAAAAAAAAAACCTCAAGTGGTGCAAGGACCTAAGATCCATAACACACAACCTATTCTAGATCCACTTGACTTACTCACAATGTACAAACAACCATTCCAACAAAAACAAGCCATGTGTCCTAAACAACAAGATTTACTAAAACAATAGCTAGAATATCAAAGATGCTTAGAGAAAAAAAAATTCCTATCAACAATAATTGTTGCATCTACAACATCTACCACAACAAAATAGACACTTGCACAAAAAAATTTACATACATGGCCTCACATTCAACCAATAGAGGTATCTCAACAACAACAATCACAACAAGTGATTCAAGAACAACCCATGGTACAAAAATTGCAATCAATAACATAACAAGGACCTTTCTATCTTCAAGGTACCAATGTACCTCCACCTCCTAGTGAGAGATCACCCAAGTCTTCAAACACACAAGTGTGAGAACCAAGTAGACAAGTAGAACCCTAATTAGCATTTACTAAAATAGTTTAAACAATTAGCCAAACAAGTTGAGGCATTGGGAGTCCAAAAGAAACAAGTCCTATACACATAGAGGGATTTATGTCCTACTCCATTTGACAAAAGTCTATATATGCCTCCATTCACAAAGCATTTTAAGGCACCAAGATTTGAAAAACATCAAGGAAAAGGTAACCCAATTGACCATGTTAGGGAATTATGTACGTCTTGTATCAAAATTAGGGAGGATCCCACATATCTCATGAGACTATTCCCCTATTCTCTTAGTGGGCCCACACTTGAATGGTACTCCAAACTACCTGGTAATATCAAATCTTGCTCAAGAGTAGCAAGAAAATTCATATCCCACTTTGCTTCAACAACATCCTTGGCACATCTTCCAAAGCACAGGTGTTTGGAGGGATATTATGGCTAAGAAATATCTAGGTAGACTATCTCTTAACTCCATATTTCAAGGGGCTGAGCTACTGATGAGGTCCCATATTTGGAATGGAATCTTGAAGGCCCGCCCCCTTGCTAAATCCAGGGCAAAATGGAAAGTTGGAATGGGAGACAAAATCCTTTATTGGCAGGATACCTGGCTGTGTCAAGAACCCCTCATTGATCACCCCATATATGGTAGGTGGGTTAATCAGTGTATTAACAGATACAGTTTGATGGTAAGGAACTACAAAAATGGTAATGAATGGCACAATCTAGCTGAACTTTCATAGGACCTCAAGCCTTTAATGTCTTCTCTGAATGCCATCTTCATCAACCAAAATGGTGACTCTTTAGTTTGGGGAGATTCTTTAGGGGGCCTTTACTCTATGGCCACTGGTTATCTATCCCTTGTTAGTAAAGAGGAGAAACCCATCTAGGCCAAACCCTAGATCCCTGGGCTTATGCCTAAGATAAACATTTTCTTCTGGCTCCTTCTTCAAGATAAAATCCTCACTCAAGATAATTTAGCCAAGAGAGGCCAAATTTTACCTAATAGATGTTGCCTCTCCAAGAAAGATCTGAAAATGGTTAATCATATGTTCATCCACTGCCCCTTCTCCTCTAGGGTGTGGAGCCATCTGACAACTAACCAGGACTTCAACTGGTGCTCTCCAGCTAGCATCTAGGATTTCTTTAGTTAGTGGATAAGCCACCACCAAGGTTTGAATTCTTAGTGATTGAGCTCATGGATCCTCCCACACTTCTATTGGGGAATCTGGAAGGAGCACAACAACAGGATATTCAAAGACAAAGAAGCCCCTAAGGTTATAATTGTTAAGAGAACCAAAAGCCTTATGACAGAGAACTATGCCATAACCAGAGAAGGAGACATAAAGGTAGGAGGGAATAGTAAAGCCAGGAAAGATGACAGGATCAAAAGAAGAAAGGAGGCTATTTGGTCTTTTCCCCCTGAGAACTAGCACAAAGCCAATTTCGATGGGGTGACTAAGGGGAATCCAGGTCCAGCTGGATGTGGAGGTATCATAAAAAATAGTTTGGGAGGTGGTATTGCTACTATCTTTTCCCCTAGTGGCCACCAAACCAATCATCTAGCTAGAATCAGAGAAAATTGACACTCCAAGCAAAGTTATCCCTATTACCCATGACCCCAGCATCCCTAGCAAGAAAAGCACTAAATGTCTTCCCCCTATCCCCCCCTCTCCTCATCCTATGGAGGTAAAAGAGGCCAATGATGATGATGTGGAGTCTGATATGGAGTCTGAGGAAGAGGACTTATAGAAGGGGAAGGAAAGTTAGATGGAAGAAGATAAGGGGAGAGATAATGACAAGGAGATGGTGACCCCTATGGACCCCAAGGTTAACCCCAAGAAAAGAAAAGTGAACCAGGCCCTACCCCAAGAACATCTCAGTGACCTTGTTGAAGTGCTCCCCAACCCCACCCTGCCCAATTTTCTTTAGAAGGTTCCCATTTCACCCCCAGAGGAGATGATTGAAATCATGGTTGAAAAAGGGGGGGAGGTCATCAGAAAGAACAAGAGGAGGGCCTGGATTAACTTCTATGGGGACAAGGTCAGTTTGGGAGTTGTTAGAGAACCTGCTAAAATCCAAGTGTTGGAGGACCTTGATAGAAGCACCCACTACGACGAACTCCTTGACCCTGCTCTTTTGGTTATCTTTGACAATGTGCGAGAAACTGGTTTCAACTTCCTAAACAAAGCAAAGAATAGTTTGATTGACAACTTTCATTCCATCAAGTGGCTTTTTTAGGAAATTGAGGCTTTGAAGGATAGGAGCAACTAGCCCAACAACCAGGATACTAACAAGGACCAGCAAGCCAGAGGGAGTAAGGACTAGGTGGGTAGCTAGGAGAAAGACAGAGGCGAGGTCTCTAGAGACCATCAGGATGACAGACTCACCCTGCTAGAGCGAAAGGTCCAAAGGCTAGATTCTGTCCACCAGATAATCACCAAATAGATAATAGAGACCCTTCACACCTTGAATGAGAATATTATCAATCTGGGGGATTATTTGACTACTACTAGATTGAAAAGGGATGCAGAGTAGAACACAAAGCAAGGATTCAACTGGGATGAATTTTAGAAAGAGGCTAGTGACCAGGTGAATCAAGGAAACTAGATGAACACTCATACTAGGATTTAGGAAGAAGCGGCCAGTCAGAAGGAAAAAGATGCTGCAAAAACCCTATAGGCCATGGACATGGATGGCCACTAGCTTGTTCACCTAGCTTTGTCTCTAGCCTTTATACTTTGGCTTTGGGCCTTCTTTTGTTTCTGGCCTTTTGAGGCAATTTTTCTGTTTGTTTAGACTATTTATTCTCACTCTTTTTGCTATAAAACTTTGGGTTTCAGGATCCCTATAAAACCTATTTTACCTAATCAAAAACAACTGAGGTGACACTATTAGATCTATGCTAAAAAAAAATATGGGAGAACCATTCATATCATTTTTATAATGTTGGAGAAACCTTGCCAGTCAATGCCATTGAATATTCCTGAAGAACAACAAGTTAATCTATGCATTGAAAACCTAGTCCCTAATTTAATGTATGAACTCAAGATCAAAAGTTTAAGCACCATTGCTAAGTTAATGAGAAATGGAGCTAGAATTGAAGATGCCCTTATCCATAAGGGAATCCTCAAAATAAATAAAGAAAACACCAATACAAACTCATTTAATGACAAGGAAAAATTTTTCTCCAAAAATAAGAATGTAACCAATGATGGTATGTGGATGCACAAATGATCAACATTGCACAACCTCAAATGACTCTTAAAGGTGAAAGCCCTCCAAACACAAAAAAATCCTAACGAAATACACCTCAATAGTAGAAAACTAAGGGCTTCTTAGAAGAAAGAACTCATAGATGCCCCATAAATAAAGATAGAAAATTTACACCCTTGGGGATACCACCCAAAACTATACTTCAACAATTGCCTTTGGTCAAAGATAAACCATCAACTAAACCCCCTTAGTGGGATGACAACAAATTTTGTGTTTACCACTACACTAAAGGACATAAAATGACTTCATGTTTCTAACTTAAATATGAAATCCAAGACCTTATTGATGACAATGTGATCATAGTTGATCCATCACTACTAGCATCCAATTTTGATCATAGTATTTTTAAAGTTCCTTTGGGAAATCATGAAAAAGGGAAAACATCTAGTTGAAACTCAAGCTTTAATGCTAATGTAAATTATGCAAGCACTGGATATGAATACACCATTAATTGTTTCAATGATTTTTACTCTTGCATATCCACATTCACCTTAAAAGACAAAGATTTTCATTACATTGTCACCATATGCTACACTCAGATTACCTTGTTTGGAGCCCCAGCTAGACCTACGGCCATAGTTAGACCTACCACCTCTGCTAGAGCCATGACCCCTAGTAGACCTATTGATCCAATTTCTTTAGATTATAGCCTTGTAGACCAACTTGGAAAAAATCCTATGCAAATATCTATCCTAGATTTGTTGTGTGCATCATCCTAGAATCAGAAGATCTGAACAAGATTTAAAGAGTCCATAATACCAAATAACATTGATGTTCATAGTTCTAGGCCATGATTGGGAACCTATCAACATTAGAGCATATTAGCTTTTCACCCAAATATATTCTTAAAGATAGAACCAACCACAACGACCCCCTTTATCCCAAATTCTTTATCCATAATGCCAAGGTCAAATGTGTCTTGATAGATAAAGGAGCAAGATTGAACATTTGTACCCTTGAAGTTGTCAAGGATCTAGGTTACTCTAAAGAAGATGTGGATCCCTCTTGTAGAATCACAATAAAGGCCTATGATGATGGTGAATGCTCATTTTACCCATAAGAGTTGGTCTGACTACTAAGAGTACATTATTCCTAGTCCTAGATATTGAAACGAATTGCAACATGATATTAGGACACCCTTGGATTCATGCTATAAGAGCGGTGCCTTCTGCATACCACCAGTGCTTAAAATTTTCCTATTGCATTGTAGAGGTTACCATCCCTAGTGATATAGAACCATTCCAATTCTATGATAGTCTTAGAGAAAATACTGTATACTAAGTCCCAACAAACAATGAAGCAAATCCATTTGATTCCTCTAAATATGTTGATCCTACCAAACTCACAACCACATTCAAAGGAAATCTCAAAATTGAAGATCAAGGTTATGGTGAGTATTTCATGTCACAAGTCTATCACATAAGGAAATTACCCCTTTCTCCCAAATCATATGGAAAACTAGAACTTATGTAGATCAAACCTTAATTCACATTACAAAACAAACCTTCTATGAGTTTCACTAGTTGATGTGGCCTGCATCAATAGTATGTTTACAAAAATACATCTAGATGGATTGAAAGGGATAAGGACGAATAAGAAGCTACTCCTATATCATCAAAAAAGTATGGGCCTAGATTAACCATTATGTTAAACAATGGATATGATAGATGTAGTGGCTTGGGATCTAAAAAATAAGGCATTAATGAACCTATTACTACAGAAGAATGACCTTGAATCCTAGGACTTGGATTCAAGCCATTTGTATTAGACCTCCCTAATACAAAGTCATCTTCATTTAAAAATGTGAACCCTTCAACCAATGCAAAGGAAAAGGCATCTAAGAACACCCAACCTAAAATAATAGAAACTAAACCCAACATTTGTGATCCTGATAGCTCCTATGGTCTTGACCACATCTTTTATCCTAGTGAACAACCAATACAGGATAAACACATCATTGACACCCGACCTAGTCCCACAAACCATCTAGAGTTCTATGATAAAATAAGGTGGGACCCAAGTCCTCCTACCTCTAAACATGGAGCTCATGAACTATATGATAGTGACACCCATATCTTTTCCTTTGACTATATTTTATTTAACACTAATGATTACATTTCCCTAGTTTACCCCAAACTAATTTATTGGTACCAACAAAGACCATCGACCTTTGATTAGTTAAAAAATGACGATGCCATCATAGAATTCTTTGAGCTTTGTGAAGATCTACCATGAGGAGAATACATGTCAAGTTTTTCCATTTACCTAAACATTGTGGCATACTTTGGGGAGTCAACTCCATCTTCTAGTTACAAAATTGGAGAAATAGAAAAAAATGACAAAAGCAAGTCTCCTAGTCAAAATTTAAAGGCTCTATTAGACCATGAAAAAGTTAAAAAGACCAATGTATCCATGGGTGAAAACCTCTCTGAGGTGGCAAAAGATGGAATATTGGACATACCCCTGTTGAAGGAAAGATTAGCATTGCTTGTGGAAATGGAAAAAGAAATAAATCTAGGAACACCTAACAACCCTAAGACCATACATTTTGTAACCTTGTTATCACAAGAAGAAAGAGATAAGTTTGTTATATTCTTTCTAGAAAGGCAGATCAACCTCACTTGGTCTTATGTAGACATACCTAGATTAGATCCTGAACTAGTTGTTCATCACTTGACATTAAAACCAAGAGTAAAACCAATAAATAAAAAGTTGAGAAAGATGTATCCTCAAGTTTCTCTCCTTGTTAAGGAAGAATTTAAGAAACTATTGAATGCAGACATCATAAGACCCATTGACTACATGGAGTGGATATCCAAACTAATACCAGTAAGAAAACACTTTGGGGACATCTGAATAAGCATAAAATTCTATGATTTTAATAAAGCATGTCCCAAATATGATTTCCCATTACCAAATATAGACATCATCATAGACATGACAACTAGGTATGAGATGTTATAACTAATGGGTGGGTTCTTCATATACAACTAGATCAGAATAGCTCCTAAGGATCAACACGAAATAGCTTTCGCATGTCCTTAGGGAATATATTACTAGAATGTCATGTCTTTTGGCCTTAAAAATGGTGGGGCAACATATCAAAGATAAATGACTACCATCTTCCATGATTTCATGATCCTAATGGAAGACTATGTAGATGACTTACTTATTAATGCAATCAGATTTCCACAATCCATGATTTATAATGCTGAGTTTCTGGAATAGATTATGTAGAGATTTTTCATCAACATTTTGAATCACACTACGTGATCCATCATCAGGAAGAGAGAGCAAGAGGTGTCAAATTATGTAAGATGAAGATTTGGCACAAGGTCATAATTTAAGGAGACCTGGAAGAGAGGGACTGCACACGCCCCAACGCAAGTCAAAAGAAGTAAAATAAAAATAAAGACAAAAAACAAGCACGGGGGAGAGACAAAACCACCCAAGACACAAAGTGAAAGAACCAAGAGAGATAACCAAGAAAATAAATAGGACAAGATAATAAACTCCAAAAAGGAAACAAAAGGTAAGAGGTAGAATAAGTAAAAATATAGAAGAAGAATATGTTACCTATAAGAGAAAAAAATAGAAACCAATACATAGCGTCAACATGTGAATAAGCCACAAAAATGCAATAATATATACAATATAATACTACCCATTAATAATAAAAGTAATAACAATTAATGTAGGAGTAAAAATAAATAAATAAATACATAAATTAAAAATAAGACTAAAAAATAATAAAAAGTAAAAATAAAAGTAAAAATTAAAAACATAAAAAACACAAACACATCTCAATATATATGTTTATGTATGTATGCATGTGGATAATATAAAATAGTGTCCAAATATCAATGAACTCCCATCCTAAATCAGAAAATGAATAAATAAATAAATATATATATATATATATATGTACTTACTAATAAGCGAGCAATATATATAACAATAAAAAACAAGAAAAAAAATACATACATGTGCCACAATGTAATATATATAAATATATATATACATAAATATATATAAATATATATATAAATATAAATATAAATATATATATATATATATATATATATATATATATATATATATATATATATATATATATATAATGTGCACATATCACGACTAGAAGAAAACATACGCAAAAAAAAAAATGAATAAATAATAAACAACTCCCATACACAACCCACGCATGGAAATAGATACACAGGGCACCAAAAAGCAAGAGAATGCAAAAAAAATATATAAATGAAATATACTAACATAAATGTAACAAGGGAAAGTCGCATATAAGTACGAGAAAATTTTGAAAAGTGAATATAAGGATAGAAACACAAGGAAAGGAAGAACTCCAACAAAAGAACGAAGGATGAGCGAGCAACACAAAAGGCAAAAAGGCAAGGAGGAGGGCACAACTAAATCAACAAAGAAGACCCAAACTCCGAAGGAGGAGAGGAGCAGCAACAAAGACCTAAGGAGGACAAGAGAAAATGGGGGGGGGGGGGAAGGGGAATCGAACCCCACACGAAGAGAGGAAAACAAAAATGACAAGAGATAATGAGGAGGAGAGAGGAAGAATCACCAAAGACACAAGAGAAGAAGTGGCCAACTTGGGGGAAGGGTGCAAGGCACTAGAAGAGAGGAGAGGGGGAGAGAGGACAAGAACCAAGGAGAGGGGAGCAACCAAGCAAGAAGGACGAAGAGAAAAAAAGAGATTAACCAACATAACAAGGGTGTTTCTCTGCAGAAGTCAACAAAGGATGCCACAAGGGGTTGAGAAGCCATCCATCATCACGATTGAGGTTGATGGGGTGGTTAATAATTTCAACGGCTTCTTTAAGCTTCCCCTTAAAATAGTTCTCATGGGAAATGATTTGCGTGTCCTTCAAACATATGTGACGTTTGGTCAAGAAGGAATGTTCAACAAGTGTCGATTTGTAAACCCTATCATGTCTAATGTCTGCCACATGCTCCTTGATACGAATGTGGAAGGAGGGGCCTATTTCACCAATATAGGGTGTACCACAAGAGAAAACCACTTTGTAAACCCCTGAGTTGGCATACGAATCTTTGGGGTCTTTGATAGGTGGGACATGATTCTTGAGCTTGAAGAGGGGCTTGAAAGCAACATGCAAACCATTTTTGGATAGGATCTTGGCAATTTTATGGGAAATGCCTTCCACAAAAGGGAGGGAGGCATGCAGAGCAAGAGGGGGGGGAAGAGAAGGGGGTGAGGAGGCAAGGTGGAGGGACCTAGCTTGGTTTATTGCCCTAGAAATTTTCTTGGGAGAATAACCATTCAGCTGAAAGACCTAGTGGAGGTGGTTGAGCTCAAGGTTTAGATGATCAGCATCACAAATCCTATAGGCTCTTAGAGCGAGGGTCTTGAGAGTGCCAGTTTTATGGCTAGGATGGTGGTGGGAGGAAGGATGAATGTACAAGTCGGTATGGGTGGCCTTTCTAGACACACGATGGCCGAGGGAGCCATCCGATTTCTTGATGAGCAAAACATCAAGAAAAGGCAATTGGTCGCTAGACTCTAGCTCTTTGGTGAAAGAAATACAAGGAGTCAAATTGTTGATGTTCTGGTGGAACTCTTCTAGCTTGTCCAGCCCATGAGGCCAACAAACGTTAGTATCATCTACATATCTTTTCCACCATTTAGGTTGAAGAGGAAAGGAACGAAGGGCCACCTCTTCAAAATGATCCATATATAGGTTGGCGATGACAGGGGAGAGAGGGGAGCCCATGGCCACACCATCAACTTGCTTGTAGATGACCCCTTGAAAGGAGAAAAAGGTTGACCTAAGGCAAAGCTCGACCAGACTGGCAATCTCCACATTGGTCTTACACTTCATGATTTCAATGGAATTGGGGATAGGGACCTTCGTGAAGAGGGAGACCACGTCAAAGCTTACCAGGACATCATTGACATCAAGTTGAGTATCCTTGAAAAATTGCACAAAGTGAGAGGAGTCTTTAACAAAGGAATCGGAATTGCCTATTAGAGGAGAGATTAACTTGGCGAAATGAGTAGCCAAGGGATATGTGGGGGAACCTATGGTGTCAACTATAGGTCTAAGCGGGATGCCCCCCTTGTGGATTTTTGGGACCCCATAGATACGAGGAGTAACTTCCTTGGAGGGAACCAACTTTTTCTTGATTTCATCATCAAAAGATGAGGCCAAGACACTCACTTTGACTTTTTTTAAGATTTTACCACAATGGTTACGAGATAAGGTTTTATAGCTAGTTGAGTCAGAGAGGAGGTCAAGCATCTTGGAGACATAGTCTTGTTTGTTCATAATGACCGTAGTATTTCCCTTGTCAGCTTTGATAATTGCTAGGTCGTTATGGTGCAACAAGCTTTTGAAAGCAAGAAGCTCAACCTTGGGGATGTTGCCCCTTGGTGGTTTGGCACGCCTGAGGGCAACTACACAATCCTGTCTGATAATTTGAGCAACATTATTGGGGAGAGAGAAGATGGCATTCTCAATATCAATAGCACGTGGCAGACATTAGACATGATAGGGTTTACAAATTGGCACTTGCTGAACATTCCTTCTTGACCAAACATCACATATGTTTGGAGGAAACACAAATCATTTCCCATGAGGACAATTATTTTAAGAGGAAGCTTAAAGAAGCCGTTGAAATTATTAACCACCCCATCAACCTCAATCGTGATGATGGATGGCTTCTCAAACCCTCGTGGCATCCTTTGTTGACTTCTATGGAGAAACACCCTCGTTATGTTGGTTAATCTCTTTTTCTCTCTCCGTCCTTCTTGCTTGGTTGCTCCCCTCTCCTCGGTTCTTGTCCTCTCTCCCCCTCTCCTCTCCTCTGGTGCCTTGCACCCTTCCCCCAAGTTGGCCACATCTTCTTTTGTGTCTTTGGTGATTCTTCCTCTCTCCTCCTCATTATCTCCTGTCATTTTTGTTTTTGTCTCTTCGTGTGGGGTTTGATTCCCCTTGCCCCCCCCCCCCCATTTTCTCTTGTCCTCCTTAGGTCTTTGTTGCTGCTCCTCTCCTCCTTCAGAGTTTGGGTCTTCTTTGTTGAGTTAGTTGTGCCCTCCTCCTTGCCTTTTCCCCTTTTGTGTTGCTCGCTCGTCCTTCGTTCTTTTGTTGGAGTTCTTCATTTCCTTGTGTTTCTATCCTTATATTCACTTTTCAAAATTTGCTCGTACTTATATGCGACTTTCCCTTGTTACATTTATGTTAGCATATTTCATTTATATATTTGTTTTGCATTCTCTTGCTTTTCGGTGCCCTGTGTATCTATTTCCATGCGTGGGTTGTGTATGGGAGTTGTTTATTATTTATTCATTTATTTTTTTGTGTATGTTTTCTTCTAGTCGTGATATGTGCACATTATATATATATATATTTATATATATTTATATTTATATATACATATATATATATATATATATATACATACATATATATATATATATATACATACATATATATATATATACATACATATATATATTTTTATATATATTTATGTATATATATATATATACATATATGTTACATTGTGGCACATGTATGTATTGTTTTGCTTGTTTTTTATTGTTATATATATTGCTCGCTTATTAGTAAGTGTATATATATATATATTTATTTATTTATTCATTTTCTGATTTAGGATGGGAGTTCATTGATATTTGGACACTAGTTTATATTATCCACATGCATACATACATAAACATATATATTGAGATGTGTTTGTGTTTTTTATGTTTTTAATTTTTACTTTTATTTTATCTTTTTATTATTTTTTAGTCTTATTTTTAATTTATGTATTTATTTATTTATTTTTACTCCTACATTAATTGTTATTACTTTTATTATTAATGGGTAGTATTATATTGTATATATTATTGCATTTTTGTGGCTTATTCACATGTTGATGCTATGTATTGGTTTCTGTTTTATTCTCTTATAGGTAACATATTCTTCTTCTATATTTTTATATTTTTACTTATTCTACCTCTTACCTTTTGTTTCCTTTTTGGATTTATTATCTTGTCCTATTTATTTTCTTGGTTATCTCTCTTGGTGCTTTCACTTTGTGTCTTGGGTGGTTTTATCTCTCCCCCGTGCTTGTTTTTTGTCTTTATTTTTATTTTACTTCTTTTGAATTGTGTTGGGGCGTGTCCAGTCCCTCTCTTCCAGGTCTCCTTAAATTGTGACCTTGTGCCAAATCTACATCTTACATAATTTGACACCTCTTGCTCTCTCTTCCTGATGATGGATCACGTAGTGTGATTTGAAACGTTGATGAAAAATCTCTACACAATCTATTCCAGAAACTCAGCATTATAGATGACTTACTTTGCAAATCCCCTAGAGGAAGTGATTATTTGGCCATCTTAAACAAAATATTCAATAAAATGGAAAGCTATAAGATTCATTTGAATCCTAAAAATTTTGTATTCAAAGTTGTTTCTAGAAAATATTTTTTCCCAATGAGGCATTGAGGTTGATCTTAAAAAAGTGAAACAAATACTTGAAATGCCTCCTCTAACAAATCTAAGAACATTAAGTCTACAAGGGAGATTATATTCTATCTAAAAATTCATTACATAGCTAACAGATAAATGTCACTCATCCCAACTTCTATTATACAAGGGAGTAACCTTTCAATGGAATAACCAATGTGATGAGTCTTTTCAACAGCTCAAATACTATCTTCTACATCCACCAATTTTAATGGCTCTTGTTCTAGGAAAAACATTCATTTTGTACATCTTAGCTACACAAAAACATTAGGAAGTCTCTTAGCATAGAATAATGAACAAGGAATAGAGTGAGCCATTTACTACATCAACAAAACTCTTGTAGGATATGAACTAAAATATTCACTCATTGAATGAGCTTGCCTTGATGTTATCTTTGTAGCCAAAAAGCTGAGGCATTATGTGCTCCATCAAAAAAAATTCTTGTATCCAAGATTGACCCATTAAAATATCTTCTAAGTACAACCATTCTCATAGGGTGCTTAGCCAAATGGGTTACGATCCTTAGTGAATTTGACATAGAATATATTGACAGAATGACAATTAAAGGACAAGTGATAGTTGACCAGTTAACATAAGCACCTATGATAAATGATTATCGCATGTTGATACACTTTTCAGATAAAGCCATATTTAACATAGATATAATTAATGAATGGAAGCTTTACTTTGATGGATCACATACAAGAAATGGTTTTAGAGCTGGAATTATGTTTATCACATCACAAGGAGACATAATCCCCAAGTCATACTAGATAGAATTTAGTTATACAACAACATAGTAGAATATGAGGCAATGGTCAAAGAACTAAAGTTAGCCATCCAATGGAACGTACAACATTTGAAAGTATTTGGTGATTCCAAGTCAGTCATCCTACAAACCAAGGATGACTATGAATCCAAAGATGATAAGTTAATGCCTTACAAATAGATGTTAGATTTTCTCAAATCAAAATTTGTCACTATATTTTTTTGTCAGCTCCCAAGAATACACAACAAGCAAGATAACACTATGGCTACTATCACTTCTATTATTGATATACCTCAAAATGTGGAGCATTGTGAATTCCTTGTTGAGAAAATCTTGATTCCAACATTTGAACTCTCTCAATATGATTTTGTATATCAACTTTTTGGTACCAATTCCCCTTGGTATCAGGACATTTATGATTATCTACATACCCAAATCTTGCCCCCTAACTTATTCAAGAATGAACATCGAGCCTTTATCTACCAAGCCACTAGATATGTGATTATTGGCGATACCCTTTACAAGAGATCCTTCAACCAAACCCTTCTTAGATTCATTGACTTGCAAGAAGATGAAACTACCTTACATGAGGTACATGAAGGTATATGTGGAGGCCATTTCAATGATTTGAGCTTAGAAAAGAAACTAGTAAGAGTTGGATATTATTGGCCCACCATGTAACAAGATGCTTATAATTTTTCTAAAACATGTCATAACATCTAGATACATAGTAATTTGATCCATGCACTAGCACAAGATGTTATGGATCAAATTACTATGGGCATTTGATCTCATAAAAGCTATTTCTACTCCTTCCTCTAATGACCATAAGTTCATCATCACAACAACTAAATACTTTACCAAGCGGATTGAAGTCATCCCTCTGAATTTCACCATTGGAAAGTAGATTTCAAGGTTCATATCATATGTCATTATGGAGTTCCCTTGGCTATTATTTCTCATCATGATAGTTCATTCCAAATAAATGATGTTGATAAGCTCTGTGAGAATACAAAATCTACCATGCATATTCTAGTACTTACCATCCACAGTGTAATGGCCAAACAAAAGCATCTAATAAGACCATTGTCAAAATTCTTCAAAAGACTGCCAATGATTCTAGTCTAGACTAGCACCTACAACTAAATCCAACTCTTTGGGTCTATAGAACAAGTGTACATTCTCCCACTGGCACAACACCATATTCTCTAGTCTATGGCACTGAGGCCATCCTTCCTATTGAAATTGAAATTTCATCATTGAGAGTATCCCTACATGACTTTGTTGATGATAAAAACTATAGAGTATCTAGACTACATAAACTTAAAATTTTCTATGAGTGGAGGTGAGACACCTTGAGACATCTACATGTTGGAAATACAAGAGGAGTAAATGAGAGGGGAGGGTTAAATTAGTTGCTACAAAATAAATACCAGATCTCTTAGATGTTAGTACAAAATGCAAATAGATAACTAGATATTGTTGATGCTCAGTAAACACACAGAATGTTATAACTCAGTAATAATTGGATTAGCTCAATAAATGATTAACATATAAATCTTTAGATGTTGTCTATGATTACCATTACTTTAACTTAGTTGAAAACACATAAAATAAAATAGCATTAACATATTTGACACCAGGATTTAATGTGGAAACCCAATTTTAGAAAAACCACCAATTGCAACTACTTACTATTTTTCACTCTTCTAAAGTGATCCCTATTAGGAGCCAACCCTGTTAAAGGTTACAAAACACACTATTAGGTGTGACCTTGTTAGAGGATTTGCAAATAGTTATTAAGACAACTCTATTAGGAGATTTAGATCACTTCTACAATGGTTAGAGAGTAATAGTGAGATGACCTGAATTGAATGTAACTGAATTGCTGATTATACATCTATGTTCTAGCTTGAACTTGATCCTTCCTGATCATGTATAGCTTTGCTATTCAATGAGGATATTCTATGTATCGTTCAAATTCACTTCCTCTTCTCATCATTAAATCTTCAATCATATCTTCATACTTGTACTTTATCATGCTTTGAAATCACAACTTGATCTTATATCTTCCACTTTGTCAAGTTGACTCAAATACAACTTAGAATAATTAATATTCATCACCTTAGTTAGCTAGAATCAATAGATAAATCAATTAAGCCTAATACAACACAATAATAAAATCCTTCGATAGCTGACCTAGCTTGATAGAAAATAACTCAAAAATGATTTCCTTTGTTAACCAGTAGAAGCTTGGTTAACATTACAAACTTACAAAAATTATTTGTTAACCAATAGAAGCTCAGTTAACACTACAACCTTATGAAAATCTTTTGGCAATCGAGTGAACTTGATAAGCACTAGTTCCAACCAACTTTTCTTTGTTACCCAAGTGAGTTTGATTAACACTTGTTTTATGCAACTTTTCTTTCGATACTTGGGTGAACTTAGTAGATACTACCTTTTGAACTAGGTAAACACAAGAATACTCAGTAGACATTGAGATCTATCTTCACTGCCCAAATAAGCTCAGCATTTACTAACTAATAATGATATAACATTTGTGTAACATCAAAGATAACACATAATTATTCAATTGTATCCAACAATCTCCTTCTTTGGCATTGATGGAAACACAACATGTCATAACATAATGAAATTTTGGATTTAGACTTGAGAACTCCCTTTGTCAGTATGAGCTCTTTCTTTCATTAGATTTTCTCTGCAACAACTACCAAGTTCATTTAGAACACTCTTTCTTTTTCAACAAATTTCTTCTTTGGAAAAATTCTCCCTCTTTGGTTCCATACTTTATTCTAGCTATTCCAAAAATTTCTCAAAGATATGACAATAAAATTCTCCCTCTTTGGCAATACATGCCAAAGACAATAATTCTATACCATAAGTGCTGATTCATTTGTAATATGCCCTTGCCAATTTTGCACCATTGATTGATCTTCAATAGGTTCTAGTTGATGCATTCACTAAACTTTATTTAGGGAATTTTAGATAGGGGAATGACCCCTAGCTCACCTCTTAGATACAGAAATGCATCCTTAGGTAATGGCTTGGTGAATATGTCTGCAATCTATTCTTTTGTATTCACATATTCCAATCTAACTTCTTTATCTTGCACTAGCTCTCTTAAGAAGTGATATTTTATAGCAATATACTTTTTTTTGGAAATCATTATTAGATTCTTTGATATGTTGATTGCACCGGTGTTATCACAATATATGAAAATTGGATCTTTGATTTCTACCTTCATTCCTTCCAACAGTTGTTTGAACCAAACCATGTTAGAATAATTGATTACTATTGCTACATATCCTACCTCTTCTATGGATTCAGATGTGCAATTTTTCTTCTTGCTTGTCTAAGATACTAGTCTTTTACCAAGAAAGAATGCTCCACCACTAGTGCTTTTTCTATCATCAAGACTTCCTACCCAATTAGCATCAGTAAATAATGTCAAGTCCAAGTTGCCTCTAAGTTTTTACCATAAACCAAAGTCTTCAGTACCTTTCAAATACCTCATGATTCCTTTGATTGCCATCATGTGATTTTCCTTGGGATTTGTTGAGAATCTTGCCACTATTCCAACTGCTAGAGAAATATTAGGCCTTGTGTGCAATTTTCTAATCATTGATTTGTATGTGGTCTTATATACTTCTTTGAAGTGATCATTCTTTGAGAGCTTATATCTAGTAGACACAGGGGTTCCAATAGGTCTAGAATCTTCCATTCCAAATTTCTTTAGTATTTCTTTGATATGCTTAGATTGAGTGATGTAGATACCATTTTTGTTTTGTTGTATCTGTAGACCAACAAAGAACTTTATTTCACCAAAAATGGACATCTTAAATTCTTTACTCATTTCTTCTGAGAACGCTTTGCATAAGCCATCATTCCCATCAATAGAGTATCATCAACAAATATTTTTGCCAACACAATCTTTTTTTCTAGTCTTTCCCTGATATACAGACTATTGTTGTCATTAGTCCTTTGAAAACCAATCCATACTAGGTAATTATGAAGTCTTTCATACCAAGCTCTAGGGGCTTGTTTGAGCTCATATAATGCTTTGTGTAATTTGCAAACCATGTCTCCTTTGATAGGATCTACAAAACCTTATGGTTGCTCAATGTAGGCTTCTTGATCAAGAAATCCATTGGATATACTTTAAATACTCTATGTGCTACATATGCTATTAAAGTTATAACACCTTCTAGACTTGCCATAGGAGCAAAATTTTCACCATAATCAATACCTTCTTCTTGAGAGTAACCTTTGCATACTAATTTTGCTTTGTTTCTTGAAACTTTTTCATCTTCATTCAACTCATTTCTAAATACTCACTTTGTACCAATTACATTTTTATCCTTTGGTCTAGGAACAAGAGTACAAGTTTTGTTCTTTTCTATCTTCTCTATCTCTTCATTCATTATTTCAATCCAACTTTCATTTTCTAGAGCATCTTTAACACTTCTAGGTTTAAATTTAGCAAGTAAACATGTACCTTTTAGTTTTCTTCTTTTCATAGTTCATTTAGATTTCTCTCCAATGATTTGATTAGGTGCATGATGCCTTCTAGCATATCTTTCTAACATAGGCTCTTTGGTTTTTGAAAGATTTTCACCATCAACTTCTTGAATTTTAGTTTCAAGCTCAGGTCCTTCTGTTTATGACTTGGGTCCATCAGGCTCAGTTTGAACTAGCTTGTTATCCTCTAATTATGACTTAGGTCCTTGCAACTTAGGTTGCACTATCTACAACTTGGTAACTATAGGAGTTTTTGGGGACTTGGTAGATGAAGCTTCTTTTCTCTCATATATATTTGGTAGGGTATCAGGTTCATAGTAAACAAATCTTTTGTAATCTTGAGCTTCCTTTGTGCTTTCTTCATCACTCTTTTATGCAAACTCATCAATTCTAACATGTGCACTTTCTATGATTTTGTAAGTAAATAAATTCAAACATCTACATGCTTTAATTCTGTAGGAGTATCCTAGAAATATGCCTTCATCACCTTTTACATCAAATTTTCTTTTTCTAGATTCTTTCAATATATAATATTTGCTGCTAGATACTTTCGAGTAACTTACATTAGGTTTGTAGCCATACAATAGATTATAAGGTGTCTTGATTGAATCTTTCTTCAGTTGAACTTTGTTCAAGGTATGAACTATAGTGCTGAGAGCTTCCTTCTAGTATTTGAGAGCAACATTCTTTTCAATCATCAGGGTTATTGCACAATCCATGATAGATTTGTTTCTTCTTTTACCTATAACATTCTGCTTTGGTGTACCAAGAGCCAATAATTTTCTTTTAATTCATCTTTCAATGCAAAAATTATTGAATTCATGGGAGATGAATTCACCACCTCTATCTGATCTAAAGCATTTCAACTTCTTTCTAGTTTCTTTTTCTACTATTGCCAAATACCACTTGAATTTTTGAAAGGCTTCTGATTTTTCTTTTAGGTACATTAGTATCATCATTCTAGTGTAATCATCAATGAAAAGAATGAAACAAATTTCTCCACTATAACTCTCTATTCCAATAGGTTGACATAAATCTATACGAACAATTTCAAAGACTTGTTCTAACTGATAGTCTTTGCTCTTGAAGCTTGTCTTTCCCATCTTAACAATTTGGCAATTATTGCATAGACCCATGTTAGATTTCTTCAAACTAGGAATACCTCTTACTCTTCTATGATTACTTATTTTAACTAGATTATCAAATTTCACATGATGTAGCCTTTTGTACCATAACCATCTTTCTTCTACTTGAGCAATAAAACATGAACAATCATTGAGATCAAGATAAAATAGATTATCTTTTGTTTGCTTTCTAGATCCAACCAAATTTCCTTTCCCATCTAGTGGTTTGGCCTGTCCATTCATGAATTCTACCTTGAATCCAATATTGTTCAACTATGCCACACTCAGTAGATTATGCTTTAGTTCTTCAACCTAATAAGAATTATCATATACAAGTTCTTTAGTTAGCAAAATCATCTAAGTCTAGTCTCTCCTCTTCTTATCCGAGACTGGGGCAACCCCATTGCTAAAACATCTTCCTCATGTCGTCTTCATTCCAACTTCTTTGAAATAGTGTTGTCTCAACACTATGTCAAAGAGGGGCAAAATGTAGACACCTAAATTTGATTACATTGCTTTGGTAATCCTATTTAGTTATCTCTAAAGGCATCATTAATTAAATTCCTATTTAATTAATCCTTTGCCATCCCCTAGCTGATTAATTTAACTAATCATCTATAGTCCTAATTGATAAATCAAATAACCTATTATTTATAAATTAAATCCTATTCTTCTATCTAATTCCAAAATCCCCATTTATTAAATAAATCTATTTGATAAATAAAACCCTCAAATCTAAAAGCTCCTAACTTATTCCTAAACCCTCTTTTTAGCCTAATCCACCCCATCCACCCATACTAACCAAGCTTAGCCACTAACTCACCCACCCTCATGAATGTCATCCACTTTCAAATCTCTAACATCCCTAATCTAATCCTAAACCCAAGCCTAATCCACCCCCTAATTTTGTCACATTCCCTAAACAAGCTTAAGACTTTCTTAAGCCAAAGAAAGTCAACAATCTCAACTCCCCTCAAAATATCCCAACCACCCAACAATGAATGCTCTTACAAAAGCCATAAAGACTCTTACAAGCAATAATGAAGGGTCTTTATGAAGATATTATCCTTTGAGCCACCTTTGTTGACTCATCCTTCCCCTTTCCTCCATCCACTCACCTTGTGACATGTGTCACTCCCTAATTGGTGCTAAACAAGCACAATCCATGTGCTCCCTTTTGAGTGCATGCTAGCCCTCCTTAAGCTTTCATCTTTCCTTCCATCTTAGCCCTCCATCTCTCAAGCCCTTAGCCTATAAATTGAATCCCCTCCCAAGCCATTTCATCACAATCTTGGAGCTAAAGTTATAATGCCCTTTTGAGAGCCAAAAAGCCATCAACCATACCCTTATGATGCCAAATTGAGAGCTCACAAAGCTACCAATTTGCCATTTTTCATCTACATTGAAGCTAATTTTTGGGAACCTTGAGCATACATCCCAATCTTTAGACCCATCTACCAAGCAAGGAGCTAAATCCCATTGGGAGAGTCCATTCATTTGGCTTACATTTCCAATTGGGGTTTCCTCTTTAGTCTCTCATTTATGTTATGGTTTATATGCTAGTTAATGCTTTTGTTTTTGAATAGATTAGTATTACTTGCTAACATATTTCTCATATACATTTTGGCACACCTGGTGGGACCTCACTATGGGTCATTTAATCCTCTATTTCTATCTATATATTGTTTTTTGCTAATAATCTAATGTTTTTTGTCATTTGAGTGAGTTGTAGGGTTTAATCTTGTTCTTTCAGGTTAAAGGAAGCATTAGGGAGAATAAACAAAGCTTCAAAAATCAAATTTCAAAATTTTTTTGAAGAAAATCCATGTGTTTTAAACCAAATTCGGTGCAATGTCGTCTCTGCAGATCAGCATCTCCAACTGGTCGACTGTCGTCTCTGAATCTGAAACTGTCATCTCCGAAGTGAATTCTATTGTCTGTACAAATTAGCATCTTCATGTTTCAGCGTCTCTGCCTGTCTTTAATCATCATCTTTGCCTCTAACCATCATTTCCACCTGGCAATTTTCTCATTCAAAATCCACTCTGTCATCTCCGCTGCCGCCATCAGTCAAACTGTCATCTCCGTCGCCGCCAGCAAATAAACTGTTGTCTCTGCAACCTAGACTGTCGTCTCCGCCGTTGCCAACTTAATCTATCGTCTCCGCCTCTTCCTCTGCCGTCTCCATGGATTAGTGTCTCCGCTGATCAGTGTCTATGCCTGATGAACTGTTGTCCTCACTTGGCACTATTGCACTTTTGCTTTAAAATCTTTATTTTCGCACTTTGTAGGTTTGAAAAAAAAAAAAAAAGTTAAAATTTTAAGCATTTTTTAGTGGTTCCGTAGGATTTAGACTATTTTAAGCATTTTTACGCATAGGATAAACAACAAAAAAAGTTAAAATTTTTTTTCCTATAGTTAAGCTTTCCTTTTTTTGAAGATTTTTGTGACTAATCATTTTCTTTTTTGTCTTATTGCAGGTTGGAGCAACTTTTTGGGTGACTAATCATGTTTTTTAGGTTTTTCAAGGAATGAACTTGAATGGTTAAACACATTTTCTATTGAATGAATGTTGCTAAAAAACACACTCTTGAATGCCATGGGTTAAAATCAAATTTTCTTTGAATGCATGATTAAAATAACAAATCCAATCTTGAATTCTAATGATCAATTAACCATTGCAATATCAAACACTTCATTTGGAAATTCTAACATTGAACAAAACAAATCTCTTTTCCACATGCAATCTAGGTAAAGTTTGATTTTTGGACATTTAAGAAACTTTGTTAAGTTAAAATACAAATTTGTAAAAATCAATTTGAGTAGTTCCTTGGACTCACCTCTTTTCTAATCACCCATCAATTCAACCATTGGTTGCAATCTCAGCGCCATTTATAGGAATGGGTCTACTTGAAAAAAGGTGTTAAATGTTCCACAATCTAACTCACTCACTTGGTCTTTTAACGTTTGCTTTAACTTTATCAAAATTCTTAAATAATCAAAACTCTAGATTAAATCGATCACACTTCAAGTTTGGGTACTACAATTGAACAACTATTGACGTGGAGGGCCTCCGGGTGCACGCTTGACAAATCGAGTCTCACACATCTTTTCTTTGGGCTTTAAAACAAACTCACACTCAACCTTGAATGCCTTAAAGAAAATTAATCGATACTTGACGTGGAGGGCCTCTGAGCGCGCAAGTTTGCTTTTGTTGACCCTAACTCTTCTTCTTGTTTGCATTCTTTGATCGATTTACTTTTGTTGGCGCTTCAAGTTGGAATTGAACATTGTCTCTTAAACATGAGTGCTTGCAAAGTCTAGATTAGCACAGATAAGAGTCAGTTGGTAGAAGAACAAGCATGTTTTTTAGCCCAAGGTCATCTAAGTCTTCTCTCCTGTTGTCATCTTTCGAGGTCATCTTGGGTGCATAAGATTAGGATCCAAAACCTTATTTCTTTTTAGGAGGTCTGCTTGCGGATTTCATCACCCATTGGGATGACCCCAACTCCAACGTTCCGATGGAGTATAAGAATTGGGAGGTGAATCAAAAGACACCTCTCTTGGGATCAAGATTTTGTCACTCAGGCTAAGCCTCAAGGAACTTTATACCCTTGAGAAGTGAAAGAGGAGAAGTGGGTTACCGCTCCTCTCAGCTGTGTGACATCTTTTTGGTTTCATCTACGGATTTGGGCCTCACATACCTTGGGTATATCGAGGACTCCCTAGCTAAACTAACTGTCAGCCTTGTAGACAACCATCTAGGATGTTAATGTGTTTGAAGTGACTGATCGAAACATTTGTAGTACACACACACTCCTTGGCGCAAGTATCACATTCTGGGAATCAAAATTGCTATTTGGTTATTTCTATCTATTGTTTGGTCTTTTACTTATTGAATGCATGTTTGCCAAACTTGGTCAATCCTAGCTTAGGGCACACTTAGCATAGTCACTGCCTATCTCAAAAGTTGAACAAGTTGAAGCAAAATAACCAAGGTCTCTCAAAGCCAAGAAGATTTAAGAATTCATGTTAGAGCAACCCAAACCCAAACAGAAGTTCCACAAAGTCAAACTCAAGCCATCTCAGGCATACCAAAAACTTTTAGCCAAGAGAAAGGAACTAAAACCAAGTCCTCAAATTGCCAAACTCCACAAAGTAGAGGAAAAAGCTGTCGACAAAGCAGTTCAAGAGGCCTGGTTAGAGCACACCATCAAATTTAGCCAAAATCCAGGAGTTAACAATGCTTATACCTTACCAACTAAGCATGATTTCTATGATTAGACCCCCTTGTTTCTCCACATCTTCTTGGATAAGCTTCACTTTAGAGTCATCTTTGTAGAAAATCCAGCCATTTTAGGTTATCCCCTTAAGCATTATTAGCTCATTCATCTCATTTAGGACCAAACCATCTAGCCAGCAATCCAAAATCTTCACATCCAAGCCTTCAAAATTTGTTGTCACCTTGCCAAAAGTTTTCCATTCCTAAAAACTTTCAAATCCACCAACCTCACCAAGGTTATCCCTTTGACAGAGCTTTGTCTAGGGTAATCTAGCTTTGTCACTTTTCATCCCTCATCCCCTTGAGCTAAAGGTTGGTTTCTACAAGTGGTCAATCTTGTGTTCTTCCTAAAAGATCATCAGTCTATCCTTAAGTTGACACAATCACCACCAAGCTTGCACATAGGAAAGCAGACCTTTCGTGCTTTGGCAACATATCTTTGAAGTTAGAATCCCCAACCCAATCCTCCTTAGGTTTTGGCATATAGCTTTGCCTCAACCTAGGAAATCATTTTCATAGAAAAGCCTTCTCGCCTTTTTGCATCCACTAGCATTTGTTGCATCCCATCCCTAGGAGCATTTTTCATGCCACCTGTCACTCGCTTAGACAAGAAGAAAGAAACAATGGAGCCCTATCATTTGGATCAAACAGCCTCACCCCCCTTGAGCACTCAGCCCTCCTTTAGCCCAGAGAAAGCTATGCCATCACCTACTGACATTGAAGCTTTCATGAACCAACCAGGAAATGCAGTCTTGGTAAATGCCATTATAGACAAGAACAAAGAGACAATCATGGCTAATTTTTGAAGGGAAAATGTAGGAACCTTTGGCTTTGGAAGACCCCCTCCATTATTAGATCCATCTCACCCATTTTTTGGGCAGCTACCATCACCCATAGGCTCTTATGATCCAAATTATCCTCAATATATGCTAAAAGAAGAGCCTCCAGCCAATCCATATGATCCATACTGATCCTTGGTACATACCTCTCCGCTCCAAACCCCCTTTACCCAAAACACCTCATCGTTCATGCCCTTCACTATTGTTGCTATTGCTTCCCAACCCAGCCTTCCAAATCCACCCATCTCCCAAATCAGTGCTAGCATCTTTGGCCAACCTCAACAATATACAATAGGGATGCCACCCATGGGGCCAAGTAATCAACCTTTCATCACCCCCAGCTTGTTCACCACAGCCCAAAGCACAATCCCATCATTTCCATTAGGTCTTGGGAGCTCAGCACCATCAACCACAAATCCACAAGCTACTACCCTCACTCCACAAAGCTATCAAACCCCACAAGCTACTACCAATTTTCTACCAAGCTCCCAAGTGACCCCAGCCCCTGCCACCACTCTACCAAGCTTCCAAATATAGCCACAAAGCTATCAAACCCCATCAGTTCCATTCCCAAGCTTTCAATTCCCACCACCTCCACCACCAACTAATCCATTACCTCCAATTACCAACTACTTTTCAATGCCACTTCTAGGAGGTAATCCACCACCCCAGCCAACCACCATGCAGCTGCCCAAACAATGTACAATCTCTATCATAAAATCCCTCATAGCCATCCATATTCAGTGGCCCCATCTAGCGCATACCTACCTCAAGGCACTCCTACATTGGGGGCACCCCAGCCATCACTTATCAATTTAGAATGGGAGCAAATGTAGATAGCTCTGAAAGCCATCCAAGAAGGGAATGATCTGAAGACATTCAAGTTTGAGAATGTGTGTCCTTAACCATTTGACAGAGCCATTACCATGACACCATTTCCCAAACACTTTGAGGTACCCAAATTTGACAAATTCAGAGGAAAAGGAGAGCCTGTAACACATATCAAAGAATTTTACATGCACTGCCAGGACATGGCATACAATGATGTCTTCCTCTTGCGCCTTTTTCCCAAAAGCTTGGCTGGACCAGATCTTGAATGGTTTTACAGAATCCCCTATGGCACAATTAAAAGCTTTGCTGAATTATCTGAGGTAGTCGTAGCCCAATATGCCCATCTAAGCTATCAATAGTTGACCTTGTCCACACTAAGAAAAAAGGTGGAGAAAGCCTTGCTAAATACCTGCAAAGATGGCAAACCCTTACCACCTGCATATCCTGCACCTTGCCAGAGTGCCATGTGGTGAAAATGTTTATTGATAATGCCCATCCCAGCTTGGCTCACCACATGACCATGAACTGTTTGCAGACCTATAAAGATATCAAAGAGAAAGGAATGATCTTTGAGCAAGGACTCATTAAATATGGTGTGGTCAAGATTTACAAAGAGGCCAACCAAAATCAATCACATTGAAATGACAAGTCTAGGTATTGGAACAAAAAAAAGCATGTTGCAACAGATGGCATCACTGACACCAGACATGAGAATATTGTTGGTCCTTCTCACAACCAGTCCAACTCACCATATCAACCACATAATCAACAAGCTATCAACTACCAACAGCAGAATCACCAAAGCTATCAAGGCCACAATCCAAGACCCAACTTTCAAGGGTCTAACAATCAAGCTAATGCCATCAATGTAGCTGCAGGAAAAAAGCCAAGATTCCAACCTGCACCTAGAAATTATACACCCCTTGGTGAGCCATTGGATGTCATTTTTGAGAAATTAGTCAAAGAAAACCTCATCAAATTTCCTCCTACCCAGCAAATTGACCCAAGCCAATCCAAAGCTGCATGGTACAAGGAAAATGAGTACTGCAAATTTCATAGGGTAAAAGGTCACACTACCCTCAGATATATGAAACTGAAAGACTATGTGCAGGACCTCACTGATCAGAAGGAAATCACTGTTGGTGCCTAAACCTCTCTCAATGCAGGCTTATAGATCTATCAAAATGCTTTTCCTCCTCACAACAATCAAAATTTTGGAAAAGCACCTATCCAAACCAACAACAACAACACCAACAACCGTCAGCCAAACCAACAGCATGGGAAGAACAATGACCACACTTCATCCTATATAGACTATGGTAGCCTTATAGGTTGTATATCCGAGAAAGAGCCTTTTGTTAATGTTATCAATATCCAAGGATCAAACAATGAGTGTGCAGTCACCACTCGGAGAGCCCGATTTAACATTGCAGGCCCACCCATTTTACCAGCACCATCAGCTCCATCAAAAAGCTAGTACAATATCTTGGAACACCTTGGGAACATGCCAGCCCAAATCTCCATTTTAGACCTTCTTCGCACTAGTCCTGTGTACAAGAACATCCTTGACAGTGCTCTCATAGAATCCTGTGTCCCTTCTGATATCAATACTACTGATTTTTGTAATCTTGTTGGACACCTTTCATCCTCATGTGCCCTATCGTTCAAACCCACCGACATACCCGTGGTCAAGCCAAATCACACCCTTCCGCTTCGCATAGCCATCATGGTATCCAAAATTTCTGTAAAAAGAGTAATGATAGATAATGGATCAGCCTTGAATATTTGCACCCTAAAATTCATAAAACAAGCTGGGTATACTGAGGCAGATATCATTAGTGAGGTTATCACCATCAAAGCTTATGACAACTTGGAAAGAACCACAGACGGAACTATTTTGCTGCCAATCAAGGTTGGGCTAGTCATCTAAGAGACACTCTACCATGTTATTGATCTAAACCTACCATTTAACATCCTCCTTGGTCGCCCATGGATTCATGCCATGAAAGCCATTCCATCCACTTACCATCAGTGTGTCAAATTTCTGCATCAAGGCACTGTGGTAACCATCCATGCCGATCCAGAACCCTTTACTTACTGCAATGTAGTTGAAGCTTCATATACAAACCATTGCCCTGGAATCGATATCAGCACATCCATCGCCAGCTCATCCCACACTTATAATGACCTAGAAACCATCCTCACCTCTACCCTGTCTACCGTGAAGATCAATAACAAAGGTTGTGGAGAGTATAGTTTGTCAGATGCATTTGTTTTCGGGGCACTCCCACTTGATCCACATGCCCATGGATGACCAACGTATCACAAAGCTAAGGAGATTCCACCTCCTCGATACAAACAGTTTGGCCCAACAACCTTTGTATCCTCAAAAATCCCTCTTCATGAGGAGCTCACTCCAGATATCAACAAATGGTTACATAAGGATGCACCTCAAAGAAATCAAGCACGCCTTGATCACTTCAGCCAAAAGTATCCCCAAGAGCATAAGCTCATCACTGACAAATGGAACTATCAAGGTGGTGGTCTAGGACCAGAAGAAAGAGGCATGCAGTGCCCCATCGACACACACAAGTGGGAATCAAAGTCAGGTCTTGGCTTTGGCATACCCACAACTAGGGGCACCAATGAGAAAGGTCACACTTTTTTGAACATTCACTGCGACCTTGTCGAAATTGAAGACATTCCTAAGGAATTTGAAAAGAGAGCCTATGACAATATCCTAGACCAAATCTCCCTCAGAGACTCTGTTCTCCAAGAACTATCCATCCAGCTCATTGACCTACCACTCGCCCATCCAAAACTCATAGATTGGGACCAACCAAGCATCATACACATCGATGAGTTCACATCAGAGGAGGCACTTCTAAGATTCATGGGAGCTAAAATTCCTCACAAGAAAACAAAGCGAGATTCTGCCTATATCTACAAGCTAGATCCCAAGGGGTATTTTGGAGAAAATCCCCAACCTAGTTTCGATACACCCAAAATTGGAACTAAGGTGAATCTGAGACTAGCTAAGGCAGTGAAGAGAACTCCTTAGCAAGAAAATCTAGAGCCACAAGTAGAACATGAGGATTTAGCATTGCCTCCTCAAGATAATCGACCAGAGATATCTTCTATTCTAATTGAGGATACTAGGGAAGTCAACATCGGTTCTTCAGAGATCCCTAAGCTTGTTCACATTGCTGCATCCCTATCATAGGACCAAGCTGACCTCCTCTTTGAGGTCTTAAGAGAGAACATTGGTCGATTTGCATGGTCATATCATGACATGCCAGGGCTTGATCCAAAGCTTGTAGTTCATCATCTTGCAGTAGATCCAAAGATCAAGCCCGTTAGACAAAAGCTTAGAAAAATTCACCCCAAGGTGGCATTATTGGTCAAAGCTGAATTAGAAAGAATGTTAGCTGCTAAAGTTATCTACCCTATTGACTACTTAGAATGGATCTCCAACATGGTCCCATCACTAAACCTTCCAGTGACATCAGAATCTACACTGATTTCAGAGATCTTAACAAAGCTTGTCCAAAAGATGATTTTCCCTTGCCCAACATAGATATGATTGTAGATCTTACAGATGGACATGAAATTTTGTCCCTCATGGATGGATTTTCTGGGTATAATCAGATCAAGATTGCAAAAGAGGATCAGCATAAGACAACATTCACTACCCCTTGGGGAACCTTTTGCTACAACATGATGCCTTTTGGCCTAAAGAATGCTGGGGATACCTATCAAAGAGCTATGATAGCCATTTTTCATGATCTCATCCATAGCATTTTGGAGGATTATGTGGATGATATCTTAGTCAAATATCATACCTTCATGGATCATCTTGCTGACCTGGAGAAAGTCTTTGATAGGTTAGCCAAATATCATCTCATGCTGAATCCCAAGAAATGTGTCTTTGGGGTCACATCTGGCAAGCTTCTAGGCTTTATAGTTTCTAAATGAGGTATAGAGATCGACCATAAGAAGGTCAAAGCTATCTTAGACATGCCTCCTCCCCAGATACTGTGACAGCTTTGCTCTCTTCAAGGAAAGCGCCAATCTATTCGGCGCTTCATCTCCTAGCTTGGAGATAAGTGTACACCATTTTCACATTTACTGAAGAAGGATGAGAACTTCAAGTGGGATCCTTTCTGTCAGCATAGCTTCGACCATCTCAGGTAGTATCTCATCAATCCCCCTATCTTGGTTCCACCAGTTCCTGGTCGTCCCCTGATTTTGTACATATTAGCAACACCTACTGCTCTAGGGGCACTTCTAGCATAGCTCGATGTCTACAGTAGAGAAAGAGCCATCTACTACATCAATAGAACCCTAGTTGGTTATGAACTCAATTACACTCCTATGGAAAAAGCTTGTTTGGCAATTGTTTTCTCAACTCAAAAGCTTTGCCACTACATGCTAAGTCATACCATCCAACTAGTCTCAAAGATTGACCCTCTAAAGTATATGCTCTCCAAAACAACACTTACAGGTCATTTGGCCAAATGGGTTATGCTTCTTAGCGAATTTGACATCCAGTATGTGGACAAAAAGGCAATCAAAGGGCAAGCTATAGCAGATCACCTAGCTGATGCACCTCTAATAGATGCTTATCCGTTGATCACAGAATTTCTAGATGAGCATATTTGTCTAATTGAAGAACAACCCCCATGGAAACTTTATTTTGATGGCTCATACACATCTCATGGATCAGGGGCAGGAATATTGTTGGTCACACCTCAAGGAGATTACATTCCAAAAGCCTTCAAGCTACAATTCCCTACCACCAAAAATATAGCTGAATATGAGGCCCTCATAGTAGGATTAAAGATAGCTACAGAATGGAACATTGATAAGCTACAAATCTTTGGCGATTCTCAGCTCATCATCAAGCAAGTCCTAAATGAATATCGAACCAAAGATGAAAATCTATTACCCTACAAAGAGCTAGTTGATCGGCTAACCCAAAATTTTACAAGGCTTCAGTTTACACAAGTGCCTCAAATACAGAGCAAAGCAGCTGATGCTATGGCTACTATAGGCTCACTCTTGGAAATTCCCCAAGTAGCTACATAGTATGAGTTTTTAGTGGAGCACCTCCTCACACCCGCCTATGCGAATGAGGATTCAAACCATGTTTGTATCTTGGTTGGTCCCCAATCCCCTTGGTACCATGAGATTCACACTTACCTTAACGATGGTATCATATCCCCTCACCTCACATGTACCCAACGCCAGAATCTCATCTGAAAAGCATCCCACTATGTTATCATAGCCAATACCCTATATCATCGGGGTTATCATGATACTCTCTCTTGATGTTTAGACCAAAACGAGGCTGCAATGGTGTTAAAGGAAGTACACTCTGGACTTTGCGATGCCCACACGAGTGGTATTGTCCTAGCATGAAAAATCCTTAGAGTAGGCTACTATTGGCCTACCATTGAAGAAAACTCCTGTGACTTTGTCAGAAAGTGTCTCCCATGTCAGTAGCATGCAAATCTTGTGCACGCTCCAGCACAGGATCTACAGCCTATTGCACCACCTTGGCCTTTCGCTTGTTGGGGCCTTGATCTAGTTGGAACTATCACACCCCTCTCATCTGATGGACATAAATGGATAATAACAACTACAGACTATTTCACTAAATGGGTGGAAGCAGTCCCCCTCTTCTCAGCTACAGGAGTTCAGGTCTCCAAGTTCATCTTACACCACATTGTTTGTCGCTTCGGCATCCCATCCACCATCTTCACTGACCATGGAGGTAACATGGAAGAATTATGCAGTTCCCTTTACATCCATCACTACTTTTATAGCCCATATTTCCCACAAGGTAATGGCCAGGCAGAGGCAACTAACAAAACCCTCCTCAAAATCCTAAAGAAAGTTGTCAATAATTTTGGCCGTGATTGGCACCTACAAATAAATCCAACCCCATGGGCCTATCGAACTTCCTTCCGTACATCCACAAGCACAAATCCATACTCCCTAGTCTATGGTGCCAAAGCGATACTACCTATAGAGGTTGAACTTCCCTCCTTGCGTATATCTTTGCAACGGCAAATATCAGATGAAGAATACAGAGTAGCTCAGCTCACCCAGCTAGATCTCTTAGACGAGAAGCAACAACAAGCCTATGATCATCTCACAGTCTATCAAACTCATCTCAAAATGAATTTTAACAAGAAGGTGCTTCCATGACACTTTTAGCCAGGTGACATGGTCCTCAAAAAAAACATGAAAGTCCAAGTAGATCGAGAAAAGAAAGGCAAGTTTGAACCTACATGGCTTGGTCCTTATGTTGTCATTGCATCCTTTGGCTCCAAAGCCTATCAGTTATCTACACTAGAAGGAGAACTCTTGAATGATCCCACTAACATCATTCATCTTAAGAAGTTCTATGCTTGAAGATCCTTGGTATACCCAGCTTTTGAAAAATATTTTTAAAAAAAAAATAGTAAAGAAAAATAAGCATCCAATGGTAAAAACTTGGCAATTCAAGCGCTTTGGATAGGTACCTTGGTGAAAACCTGGTAATTTAGGCACCTTGCGTACTAAGACTAATCCATTATCTATCACTATCTTATCCCTCATCCATTCACCCACCATCCCATAAAACATCCGCTTGTTCCCCTGGTGTTCCAACCAAATATCCAAAATCTAATGGAGCTTGTAAATACCTCCTGTACAGCTTGTAAAATCTTGTACCAAAGCTTGTATTATACCTTATAAATCTTGTACCAAATCTTGTATTATACCATTTAAATCTTGTACCATACCTTATATATCTGAATCTTGTCCAAAGCTTGTACCATACTCCAGCGTGTAGATAATCTTGTATCCTAGCTTGTATCCTATCACATGCACACAAAGAATCTAATTTTCCTTAAGCTTTTCACAAACCATCTACCTATCCACCTATCAACTATTATAGACATCTCATCCTTCCCGTTTCCTCCATCCACTCACCTTGTGACATGTGTCACTCCCTGATTGTTGCTAACAAGCACAATTCATGTGCTCCCTTTTGAGTGTATCCTAGCCCTCCTTAAGCTTTCATATTTCCTTCCATCTTAGCCCTCCATATCTCAAGCCCTTAGCCTATAAATTGAATCCCCTCCCAAGCCATTTCATCACAATCTTGGAGCTAAAGTTATAATGCCCTTTTGAGAGCCAAAAAGCCATCAACCATACCCTTATGATGCCAAATTGAGAGGTCACAAAGCTACCAATTTTCCATTTTTCATCTCCATTGAAGCTAGTTTTTGGGAACCTTGAGCATACGTCCCAATCTTTAGACCCATCTACCAAGCAAGGAGCTAAATCCCATTGGGAGAGTCCATTCATTTGGCTCACATTTCCAATTGGGGTTTCCTCTTTAGTCTCTCATTTATGTTATGGTTTATATGCTAGTTAATGCTTTTGGTTTTGAATAGATTAGTATTACTTGCTAACATATTTCTCATATACAGATACATCCTTTTCCTTTTATGTTACATGGTTCATTGTTTTCAAATCTTACACTACCTGTATCATAATGTTTCATATGGTCAAATTTTGTTTTGTCACCAGTCATATGATGTGAGTAGCCATTGTCAATAATCCATATATCATTTTTGCTAACATGAGAGATAAGTTCCATCTTATATCCTTCATCATCATATTCATCTTTTACAACAATATATACCATTTCATCTTCACTATTATCAAAATCTTTAGCTATGAAACAAGATTTCTTACCTTTGTCCTTGAGGTTCTTATAGATCATGGAGTCCTTCTTGCCTTTATGCTTGTTTATTTTCTTCTCATTCTTGATTTCCTTATTTGGACACCTAGCAGCAATGTGACCAACTTCTTCACAAGAAAAGAAGATCAAAGGAACTTTACCTTTGTACTTTCCTTTGCCTTTAGAATAGTTTCTTGC
Organism: Cupressus sempervirens; assembly: GCA_028749045.1. NCBI lineage: Eukaryota > Viridiplantae > Streptophyta > Pinopsida > Cupressales > Cupressaceae > Cupressus > Cupressus sempervirens. Next base: position 309,604,477 of record CM053791.1, read on the forward strand.
AAGCAGGGCTTCAACAACTTCAAGATCATTGTTTGAGATTTCTTCTAATTTTCCGTCTTATTCACTTCCTAATTAACTATATTTTGACTTTTAACCCTTTTCTTTGAGTGTGATTTTAGCTTTGAATGCAAATTCAATATTCTTTGAAGTAGGAACATAGTTATCATAGCTATCTAATTCAAAAGCTGTCAATCTTCCAACTAGAGCATCCAAGCCTATTTTATTATTACAATCACTTCTCTTTTCTTGAATAGCAGACACTCTAATTGCATAAATAGGAAGAAGAGTTATGAGTAATTTACTTACAATAGTTTCCTCCTTAATGTCTCCTCTAGATGCTTTGATTACACTAACACTTCCCTTGATTCTTTCCACATATTTTGCTATGTTTTCATCTTCTCTCATTCTCATTTGATTAAATTGTCCTCTAAGGCTTTTTTATTTGGCTCTTATTACATTTTCATATCCTCCATAGATATCTTTCATTTTGTTCCACATTTCAAAAGTAGTTTTGCAATCCTTTACTTTATCAAATCTAGCATAACTGAGAGCAAATGCAATGTCTATTATCATGATATTATGATTCTTATTTTTAGCAATATTTTCAACTGATAAAGTTCTAGTGGGAGTCTTGTATTCAGCATCAAGATACTTTCAACTTGAATAACTGATGGTATCCAGATGTAATCTCATAAGTCCTTGCCATGCTACAAAATTGTCTCTATTCAACTTGGGAATCTCTCTTTTGTAAGACATCCTGATCTTTAGTTTAGGTCCTTAAAACCTTCTCTACAAGCACTAAAAGCTCTAATACTGATTGTTGGAAATATAATATGAGTAACTAAGAGGGGAGGGGTGAATTATTTACTACAAAATAAATCCTAGATCCCTTAGATGTTAGTATAAAATGCAAATAGATAACTAGATACTATTGATGCTCGGTAGACACACAAAATGTTGTAACTTGGTAATAATTGGATTAGCTTGGTAAATGATTAACATATAAATCATTAGATGTTGTATGTGATTACCGTTACTTTAACTTAGTTGCAAACACATAAAATAAAATAGCATGAACACATTTGACACTAGGATTTAATGTGGAAACCCAATTTTGGAAAAACCACCAATTGCAACTAGTTACTATTTTTCACTCTTCTAAAGTGAGCCCTATTAGGAGCCAACCTTGTTAAAGGTTACAAAAACACACTTTTAGGTGTGACCCTATTAGAGGATTTGATAACCCTATTAGGAGTGGCCTTATTAGAGGTCTTGAGAAAAATTCAATAAAATTGTCACCTTCTTAGTGGATTTGTGAATAGTTGTTAAGCCAACTCTATTAGGAGATTTAGATCACTATTACAATGGTTAGAGAGTAAAAATGAGATGAACTTATTTGAATGCAAATGAATTTTTTATTATACAACTCTATTCTAGCTTGAACTTGATCCTTCCTGATTGTGTATAGCTTTGCTACTCCACAAGGATATTCTACTTATCCTTCAATTTTGCTTCCTCTTCTCATCATTGAATCTTCAATCATATCTTCATACTTTCACTTTCTCATGCTTTGAAATCATAAATTGACCTTATACCTATATCTTCTACTTTGTCATGTCAGCTCAAATACAACTTAGAATAATCAATATTCATCACCTTAGTTAGCTAGAATCAATAGATAAATCAAATAAGCTTAATACAACAAAATAACAAAATCCTTCAATAGTTGACCTAGCTTGGTAGAAACTAACTTAGAAATTATTTCCTTTGTTAACCAATAGAAGCTTGGTTAACACTGCAAGCTTACAAAAATCCTTTGTTAAACAACAGACGCTTGGTTAACACTTCAACCTTATGAAAATATTTTGGCAACCGAGTGAACTCGATTAGCACTAGTTAACAAAATCCTTCAATAGTTGACCTAGCTTGGTAGAAACTAACTTAGAAATTATTTCCTTTGTTAACCAATAGAAGCTTGGTTAACACTGCAAGCTTACAAAAATCCTTTGTTAAAAAACAGAAGCTTGGTTAACACTGCAACCTTATGAAAATATTTTGGCAACCGAGTGAACTCGATTAGCACTATTTCCAACCAACTTTCCTTTGTTACCCAAGTGTGCTTGGTTAACACTTGCTTTCTGCAACTTTTCTTTCGATGCCTGAGTGAACTTAGTAGACATTGCCTTTTGAACTAGGTAAACACAAGAATGGTTGGTAGACATTGAGCATTGTCTTCACTTCTCAAGTGAGCTCGACATATACTAATTGATAATGATATGACATTTGTGTAACATCAAAGACAATACATAATTATTCAATTGTATCCAACACTACAAGCTTACTAAGCTTGACTCAAATAGAGCTCTAACAAGAAAGTATAAGGTCATCATTTTGAGGTCAGTGATCTAGTCTTGAAGATGAACTACAAGAATCAACAACATAGAGAGAAACTAGGCAAATTTGAACCAAATTGGAAAGGACCCTATGTAGTTAGTGCGATATTTGAGTCTAGAGTATATCATCTGGAGACTCTAGAGGGTGGACCACTCCATGTGTCCATCAAAAAAATTCATCTTTGCAAGTACTATACTTGATTACATCTAAAAGTTATAAAAAATATCAAAAAAATGGAAAAAGTCCTAAAAAAAAATTGAAACTAAAAAAATGAGAAAAAGTCATGAAAAAATGGATGCCTTGATGAAAACTTGGCAAAATAGCCATCTTGGCACAAAAATTTGAGTCAAGAGAAAAATTTTGTTCAAAAGTGAAAACCTAATAGTTAGGCACTTTGGGCAAGTACCATGGTGAAATCCTAGCAAACAAGTGCCATGTGTAATCAATTGTCGCTCCTCTATCAATTGAGATTACATTAGGTTTTTCCCACTTTTTTCATTCCTTGATCACATCTTTCATATTGCAAGAAATACTTAGTCCTTGATCATGGACAACAAACTAGTTAATATATATTATTATGTTAATCTCAAATGTATTTTCACAAATGAGTGACAATATACTTAAGTCATTTACTTAGTTCATGTTGAACAAGTTATGTATGTCGAGCATAAGTTGCCAGATAGTATATGCCAAGCAAGAGATATATAGTATATGATGAGTAACTAGTAAGTCTTGAGTCATTTAGAGGCTGAGTTACAACATTGAAGAGATAATGGATGCCAAGCATCAGACACTTCATGTGCCAAGTAATACAATTTTGTCATAGTTTTTTGTAATTGAACAAACTTCAATGTAAACCATCTTTGAGCTGACTTAAGAATTTTTTTGTGACTCTAGATGATAAGGATGAATCTTTATTGATAATCCCTATGCATCACATGCATCCAATCAAAAAAAGAGAAGGATTAAGTGGAAATATGGATGAACCACAATCATTGATTCATACCTAACCCTAAAACACCTAGGTCTTCTTAAGGAGGACAAACCCAAAAATTTTCATGTATGTGGAAGGAGAAAAGAGAGAAGTTTGCTTGTAGAAATAAAGTATTGAAAATGACTAAGGGATTGTGAATTTAGATGCATTGCATTATTAGTTAGAGGATAATAGAGGAAAGGAATTAGAGGATAAAAGAGATACATTTGATTAGTGAGGATCAAGTGCACATTAGGAAAGAGATGATCTGTTATCTAGTAGTAGAGTGCTAATTGTAGGATCATTGCTGAGACATTCTAATAGTAGAATCAGTTAAATATCTTAATAGATTACTCTTAGCAAGCTATTGTAAATCCTTTAACAGGGTGCTTACTTCATTGTAAGTTAAAGTCCTTTTACCAAACACACTTCTAACAGGGTGTTTAAATCCTTTAGCAAGCTAAGATCTAAAAATATTGAAAGCGTTTAATAGGGAAAACCTTTCATAGGGTAGATCATGTTTCATGACCAAACATTGTAACCTTTGTTGGATACTCTTTATTACTACAATAGTGTAGATTTATTGGTTGATCACCACCTTAGTTTTACATTCTCATTAGAGGGTTTATAGGTAATCAAATATCTTGTACCATACAAGTGTTGAATGTTATTTGCTTTCATACTACGGATGAATATGTTTTGCTATCTATTTTAGTTTACATGCAAATTGTGAGATGAATGTATTGTGAATAAATTTATGGCCAAATTTTTGAAGTACTAATTCAACCCCCCCTCTCAGAGTTTAGTTTCCCTATTATATTTCCAAAAATTGGTATTAGAGAGTAGTTATCTAGAAATGAAAGCTTTGCAACTTTGAGGAAGGATCTTGAAGATGGAAGTCTACAAGTTGGGAAAGACTATTGAGAACCAGAAGATTGAAACAAAACTTTCCATATGATTAGTTAAATAAAGAAAGAGATTAGTTGAAGTGGTCATTGAAGAGAAGGAAAGAGATAGCTATTGAAGAAAATGATACACATTACGAAGAGATTGGCATTACTAGATTATTTTCAAATGGAAACACAAGTGAATTTGATGCAGCAATTGCGAATCTGATGGAAAAGAATGGAGCCCTTACTAAAGAGGTCAAAAATCTTAAGATAAAATAAGAAGTCCAATTAGTATTGCTATGTGAGGTGACCAGGTAGAAAAAGAAATTTGAAGAAGACAAAGTCATGATTGAAGGAAAAAAAAGATACTAACCAACAAACTAAAAGAGAAGACATGATTGCTCACATGCAACTAGAAACATTGAATCAAATGATGATTGCAAATCATGAATTGAATGGAAAATATATTGAAATCACAACACTTAAGTTCTAGAATGAACTATTGGTCATGTCCTTTTGTAAAAAATAGGGTTTGGTGTGTTTTATTTTTGTTAACCCTAGAAAAATCCTCAATTGAGTTTCACTAAAATTTTTCCCTAGAAAACTTTTCGGTTAAGTGCCTTTTGAATTCAATTTGAGTGGGAAAACCATTTTAATTTCCCCTTTTATGTTTCCAAGAACCTTTTAAAGTTTGTTTGTGTCATTTCCTAAAGCTCTTGAAATAATTTTTAACCATCAAGTCTCTTCAAGATCAACAATGGTCACTATTTTGGTATTAAAAATCATGTGTCTTTTATCGCTAGCAACATGGCGACTAAGGAATGGTTACATATGGGGACTAGTTAATAAGTAAACATTGTTTCAAGGTGAATTACTTGCACCATCAAATCTCCCTATCATCAATGATGGTTGCCTTGTCATTATGGGAAGTTATATGAACGTTACCACTAGCAACATAGCAACCACTCTCAAAAAGAAAATATGGTGAGACCAAACTTAAAGATGGCATCATGAATCTACATGCCATTAAAAGCCACATTATCATGTCAACTTGTGAGAAGTATCAAATGCCACTAAGGATGTGAACTAATAGAAAGGTATTATTGATCTATGCCATTAGATCTCTTCAAGATTGACGGTGATCGCATTGTAGCTCTAAGAACTTACTCGCACTTCATTGCTAGTGACATAGTGACCAAAGGGATGTTCTATAGGCCCACCATATTTACAATGGAATAATAATAAAGTTTTAACTATGCAATCAAAGCATCATCAATGATGGTTGCTATGTTGCCATGGAAAGTTGCTTGATGTTTACCCTTGGCGACATAGTGATAGCATGATACATGTCCAAAGGCACAAGTGTGTCCAGTGTAACTTGCTAGTAGTAAAAGGAAAGGATTATGTGGAAGGATTTAATTGGGTTGATAACCAAACTAGAGGGGTGAAGTTGAGATATTAAAGATTTTATTCCTCAATCATCAAATTTTTGAAAAATTGATGGCTTGTTTTTAAAATTAGAAAATTGTGCCACTCTATTTTTCACTATGATCCATTTATGAGAATTAAGGTTCCCTATGTGAATTAAAAACCAGGTATATATTGCAAGACTCAAAGATTATCTTCATACAAATATATTTCTAATTTTCTAAGATCAAGAACTTGATGAAGAATTTTTTCCTGCCTGATAGAATTGTGAAAGAAATTTCTATATCAGCAACTTACTACAAGTTTCAAAGAAGAAATAGGAGAAGCAAGTATCTTATCCCATATATCACTTAGAGAATTATAGTTTTCTTATATTATTATCATAAAATATTCCTCCAAAGAAGGGTTTTTGAAGAAAGGTAAAATATTCTAGTAGGAATATACATGATGACTTTTTGGAATAATTAACCGAGTCCATGAATGAGTTAGCCTAGATAAAAATATAATTCCTATAAACCTTAGACTTAAGATTGTAGATGGTTTATCTGATAAAGGAATTGGATTAGGGATGCTATTACTTCTAAAATAGGGCTCTAGATTTTTAAGAAATGGTTCTCATAAAGGAAGTTGTTTGCCTCCATACAAATATTTGGAATTTTGATTTGGATAAATTAGTAGTCCCTAGGGTTTTCATGGATTTAGACCTTCTCACAACCATAGTCCAAAATTATGACCTAGTAGCCATGATAGTGAGGAGAGTACATGAGGAATGTATGATAAGAATTAATGGTAAAGAAATTTGAGAGGTTTTTGGGTTGGAGCCACTTAAAGATTACCATGAGATCATTGACTTTCAAGGTTTAGAAAATAAGTATCTATCTAAAAAGGATTAGGTTAGGTAGGTATATTGAGAGGGCACCTAGCCATAATTGGAAATTTTACCTTTGTCATAGCATCAACTAAGGAGTCTTTCAAGAAGAAATTGCTCAATACTAGGGCCATAGACATTTACATGACTCTATGTAGCATTTTGGGTGAGGATGAACAAAATTTTATGCCCATAAAGTTTATGTACATGATGACACATATCTCTTCTTTTGGTGTGGATATCATCTTTGATTTTGCATCTTATCTAGTAGAGGAGATTCATGTAGGACTGGTTGGGATTGTAAAGGGAAAATTTGAGAAAATATTTGGCCATTATTCATTATTAATGCATATGTTCTTATTTAAAGGGGTTACTTTCAAAAAGAGAGGGTTTTTAATAGAGAATGTGAGGGAGATGGTCTACCAATCTAGTTATGGAGTGTAGATATAACTTGGGATGTAGATTAGTCCAGTTTTGTTAGATTTGATAGGTACTTTCCAGCTAGGTTGAAAAGCCTCATATTAAGGGACAATCATAGAATTCCTAAGGCACCACTGGATTTTATTAGGCCTATGGAAACCCTTGTGTTTTGAAGGTGTCCCACAATTGAGTAGATATTATACCCTACCTTGTATCTACAATTTTTAGAGTATATGGATTCCAAGGGACTCCCCATGTACTTCCTTATCAAGTGCCTCTGAAGGTGGGGATAGTTGAAATACTATGGCAGATAGGTGGATTGGAGGAAGCACAATTGACTATTAGGTCTAGGGGCTCAATTTTCCCAAGTTGCATAGTTGCTCACTAGTTTATAATCACCAAGGGTGGTTAGTTGTTCCTGTATAAATTTTTGGACTAGTATAAAAATCCTATCTCCCATGTTCATTTTAATGATAGTGAGGGATTTTTTGATATATTCAGATGGAAGGCTAAGACTGGTGCCAAGGACCATCAACCCTGCTTCCCTAAGGACATAATAAGGAATGAATTCTCTCTTTCTCTCTTCAAGAGAAAGAGATTAAAAAGGAGAAGTGGAGAGTTTACTCTAGGGTTTTGGAATTCATTAATTATTTTGATAAGGATTATAAACCTATAGATGGTGCCAAGACAAAGGTAGATAAATTGAATAAATTGATTATCAATTTTCTAGAGATCACGGAGGCTACGAATGAGAATGAATTATTTTTTATTAATTATTATCCTGATAAGGCTTGAGAGGTCATGAAAATATTGTCTTTCACCCCTACAATAGGATCAAGGAAATTAATTATTCAAAGAAGACCTGGCTATAATATAATTTAGAATAAGAGGCCTATAATGGATAAAGGAAAACAAATAATTGGGTCAACCAATGTCATTTTAGTGGAGAGGCTTGATGAACCCATGTCCAAGAGGTAGAAGGTAGAAGAAAAAAAAGTGCCTCAAATAAAGGAGTATTCACCCACTCAGTCCCCATTACATTTAGGAGATGAACAACTCACTAAGGAGTAGATGGAATAATTGGGATCCCAAGAGGGAGTTTTTATTGCTGCTATAGAGTTGGAAGAGGGGAATCCTTAGGAATCTCCTATGCCAAGCCTTGAGTTGACTATTTTTAACTATAGAGGAAGGGAGTTGGACCCTATTTTAGAATAGGCCATCCATGGATTTATTTCTAATGATAATTTTGTTAAATCTAGAGCCCTTTTATCAGTTTTCCTAGAGGACAAATATTGGGATATTTAAAGAAAGATGCAATAAAATGAAAATAGAGCATCCTAAGATGGAAGAGGAAAATCTTTAAAAAAAAATAAAGGAAGAAATGATGCAAGAGTTTAAAAGCTTGATCCGTAAAGAAGGAAGTAAAATGATAAAAATCATCTGGGGTTCTACTATTGCCAAATTGGGATAATGTTGATGCAATGGTTTTTAATTCTATCACTAAAAAATTAAATGTAGATGAGAAGCCAAAGAAAGAGATGAAAGGTGCCAAGTTCAGTGAGGATCATGCTATATTGGTAATTTGGTCAATGAGAAAAGTATCCAGAATTAGCTATTCCTAGCCTGATGATACTAGCTTGATAGGAAATTTGATTGTAAAAAGGGTGGAAGATACTACAAGTGAAGAAGCCATAGAAATAGGTGTTGCATCAACCAACTTCACCCTAGCCACAACTCAAAGGGATAAAAGGGAAAGATTAGAGTTACAGGATAAGTATGAATTTTTTTTAGCTACTTATAATAGAGAAGTTCAAAAGAGAATTGAGCTTGAAAATAAGTTGATGGGACACCAAGAGAAATCTAGTAGGCCTAAAATAAATTATCCTTATCCACCAGTGAAGCCTTTTAAATCAACTCCTCTTATTAAAATTTTGAATACACCACAAAGACCTCAGTATTACACTGTATAGGATTTTGAAGAAGAAAAGAGTAAACTGTGGGCATTGCATATAGAACTAGATATCTAGTATTAGGATAGATTAAGGATAGCCATTATGTATTTAGTTGATAAAATTGGTTGGCCAATGTTCTATGATCAATTATTAAAGGTAATAAATATATGGGATGAGCTGAAAGCAAGTGATGATGCTCTAAAGCCAATTGTAAATGAATGGAACAAGGGAGAAAAAGATGTCACTCTTTTGTGTTTTTCAGTTATTGCTCTATCCTATGAACATATAGAAGAGACTTATGACTTAACTAATTATCTCTCTGAGTTTGATGATAAGAGAAATGCATTGCAAAGAAGAATCATTAATTATATTAAAAAATATAAGAGTAAAAGTTTTAGACATTTTCCCCTAGAGAGAAAGAATAAGTTGAATAATAAAGAGGAATGGGCCCAGGAATTAAATGACCTATTATGTCTTCAAATGAATAGAGTCATAATTTAAAAGGGAAGTGCATGGTGGGTAGCTACAACTGAAGAAGTTGTAAAAGTACAATTATTTTATGATTCTTTAAGAGAAGATTTTGTTGTGATTGAAAAATTTGGAGAATATGTGATAAAAAAATAGCATGATATTCTAAATTTTAATTGGCCATATGAAACACTTTTTGACAAGTGGATAGCAGATTCATGCAAAACAATTAGAATATGGTGAAGCTGATGATGAAGAAGCGGAATCAGATGAAGTATAAATTATTAACACATCAGTAAAAGAAAAAGAGGACAAAGGTAAGTAATAAATTATAGTTGTAAGAACATAGACCCAAATAGATGACTTGGCAACAAGACAACCAATGGTAATTGTCAATCTATTAGTGAAAGATGACATGGATGGAGAACCCCAAGTTCAAATCGACTTTCAAGTACTAGAACAAGGCCCATCATGTGCAAGTCCAATGGTCATGAACTCCAAGGAACAAAAACAATAGTGAAGCCACTCATGAAACTCCTTAGCCACAAAAGGTGCATCAAAAGTGGTTCTACAAGAGAAAATTCATGATGAAAGACATTCTGTTGCACTAATTTTTATCTTTTGTGACAATAACTTTGTAAGTATTTTTCTATCTTAAGGATAGTTGTTAGTACTCTCTAGACTTGAAGCTTGTTGAAACTCACACTATATAAGTGAGATTCAAGGCTAGATAGGGGGTTTGAGTCATTGTATAAATTTTAGTTTTGTTAAGCTTTATTTGGTCCAATCCTTGATGTAAGTTTTATGATATATTTCTCTACAAATCTGAGAATACATTATTTTTCTAGGATCATGGTGTCTAATCTTGAATTTTTTTGAGTATTATCCAATGTTACATAATTTTCAAAGAGAATTAATAAAAAGATGAAGTATCTCCATATCTTCTCTCTAAACCTTGTCTCCATTTTTATTAGCTAGTTATTTTGAGATTGCATAAGCAAAGCTTGTTCAATTTAATGCAACTAGGATAAGTTGTATGTCAATTAATTATTGATTTTGATTCATTGAATTCAGTAAATGCTTCAATGAATGTGATAGGATCTCTAGGAAATAAGAAGGACTTCTATCAGAATGAGTTTTAGTGAGAATTGCTAATAATATTGATTTTAATATAGTCAATTAGGACAAGAAATTGGATAGACTCTAAATCCCAATGGATGAGGCACTAATCAATTATTTCGGTTTGCATATGAAGGAATCATGGATAAGCATCAAGCTAATTATTAAAGATCAAATCAATTTTACTTTATATATATGAAGAATGTCATAGATGGTCAGTACTTCTTTACATTTAAACTCTGAGCCTTAGTTAGCTACTATTACCCATAATTATTTATATATCTGAGAAGAAGTTTGACCAATTTTCTATAAGGGATGAATATTATAGTAGAATGTCATGGAAGGAATGAATTATGATAGTAGTATCAAGTTCTCAATCTCTTTATCCCTTTGGTGCACTTGCCTTGGTTCTGCAAAGCCAAAAGAGCAGAAAATCTTTCATAATTTTGTTGAAGTTGGGTCCATATCTGAAGAATAAATAACTATTTATTGGAAGTAGCTAATCCTTAGGTTAGTTTCATCTTCACCATCTTGGTATTAGTATTTTATTTCTTAGTAGTGTAAAAACACCAACATGAACAACTAAGAAATTATCTAAAAGGAGAAAAATAATTTGATAAAAGTTTCAAGAGACCTAGTGATGCCATCAAGTATTTTGAACAATTGATGAGATCTCCTAGATCCAACATTGATACTACTGGATTGGGATATACCAGTACTAAAGAAGGAGAATCATTTAAAAGTGGTTAACAAAGGAGAAAAAATGGTAAGAACTATAAACCTACTTGTAATAATTGTGGTAAGATAGGTCATACTACTTATGTTTGTAGAAGTGAGATTATAAATTAGAATCCTAAGTAGAATTCATGGGTTACTACCTCAAGTGCAACAAGCAAGGACATCGAGAAAATGAATGTAATACCAAGACATCAAGAACACAAATATTTGAAGGTTACTGCTACAACTCTATGAAGTATGGACATAGAGCATATGAGTGTAGATCCAAGCCTAACTGGTCATCAAAAAAATAGACAAAGGTAAAGCACAATGGAAACTCTAATAATTATGATTATAATGAAAGGTATAGGTGTTGCTATTATCAAGAGTATGGAAATGTTTCCAAAAATTGCATAAGAACACACTTCAAAAGTGACTAAAAAAGATGGTTGACTCAAACTACATGTTTTAGTTATTTGAAGACTAGTCACATAAGCAAAAATTATCCAACAAGGTCAAACAAACCTAGTAGTGAATTCAATAAAGGAAAAAGAAAGGTTGATGTTCAAGAAGTCAAAGAGTAGATGAACAAGACATGGAAGAAAAAGGAAGATTATAGTACATCAAGCTTAGATGGGATCACTTCATTCACTGGATTAGGTAATCACACCATCCCCAACTAGAAAATTAAGAGGTATGTGTAGGACTAATATTTTAAAGTTCAATAATGCGTTAGTTCCAAGGAGTTACTTCTAAAAGGATCATATATGCATGAAGAAAGAAGCAAAGTATTTTTTAGAATGTAGAAGAAATCTATGAGTTTTCATGTTAGTGTTGAGCATAAAAAGTTTCATTATGGTTAATAAGCGAAACTTAGTTATTATCAAGTTATCGAAGGTGATAGTGGTAGCTAAGCTCATTGTGGTTGTTGAGCATAGAAGAAATTATATGGAAGCTAAGTGAGTTAGAATTGATATAGGAGTCAAGCTTATAGCTGTGTAGGCATTAAGAATTTATTGTGAAGTTTTAAGAGATATATGGTCAATATTTCTCTCATTTGTAATTATTTGAGATTAAAGAGAGCATGAAGATATGAAGGAGAATTGGAAAGATCATTCCAAGTGTTTTCAAATGAAATTCAACCACTGTTTGACACCATTTATCAGATTTGAGAAGGTATTTATCGTTTGACAAGCTATACTATTTGAATTTTTGCTAACCCTAGGTATCAAATATTGTGTCTGGTTCTTCTACTTCTAAAATTAAAGAAGGAAAGGAAGTTTTGAATGTTCAATTGATGAGTAATGAGATTAAACAACCATATTTCTAGACAATTTTTGACATTGCATATAAAGGAGACTTGTCTGGTGCGTTGTCAATGATACCACCACTAGTTTTGATGATACAAGATATATTTTTTGTTACACTTGGAAGGTTGGAAGCATTAGAGACATGGAGATAAGAGATCTTTATGAATAATTGTGTGAGAATAAAGTATTAAAAGAAGAATACAAGGTTGTAGAGAGAAAAGGGTTAACCTGTCCCCTAGATTTTCTAAACATGTTCAAAACAAAATGGATTAAGATTGTTTGTTGTAGAATTCATGAAAACTCTATATGGTAGGTGGATGACCCTATAAAAACCACAAAGAGGATCATTCATAGAGTGATAGGGTATCCAATCCTAGAAAGACCTAAGATACTATGGAGTGATGTAAAAGAGGCAAGTGAAAAGAATATAGGGACACTATGAAACAAGAGAAGAATGAAAATAGACAAAAATTTTGATCCCTTAATTGCATTTTCAGTAAAAATTATTGGACATAAGTTCTTTCAATCTTGAAGGTTAATAGTGTACCATGTATGGATGTGGATTTTGGTTACAAGATAGTAAAGAAAGGCCATTCTTATGACCTTGCTGAGTTACAACTCCAACAATTATCTAAGAACTTGGGAGCCATAAGGGAAACAAAAAAGTGCACAATGAAAATTTGGTTCAATATTTATTTGTATATTTTTATATGTGTAGAAAACTTTTTCCACATTTAGGGAAGTAGCTTGGGAGACTAATAGATTATTTGTAGTGTAGATTGGTGAATTTATAAAAAAACTTGGAGATCATTTTGAGTTTTTGATGACTAGATACTTTGAAGACTTTAAAAAGTCAATGAAAAAAATACAAATGATTCTAATATCACTAGTAGAGAAGCATTTTAATGATGTTTGTTTTCTAGTTGATGTTGATTTCAAATATGTACAAGATATTGTTCCAAGGGTGAGATGGCTGAGACCATTGCCTTATGAAATTAATATTGATGAGGTATATGTAGCTATCACTACTTTATTGACAAAAGAAGTAGATAAGGACGCTACTACTTTTGGAAACTATGATGTAGAAAATTGAAAGATCACAATGGATTTGAAGACAACTTCTATGATGAGGAAAAAAAATAAGCTTGTGAAGAAACTCAAAGAACAATTTGGTGAAGGGGCGGAAAGAGATGAAGAAGAAGATAATGAAGATGATGAAGATGTACCTACCTAAGCACCACTTGATATCACATGGGGTCAAGGTGAAGACCAAGGAGGAGAAGAAGAAGAAATTGATTAAGGTGCCAAGGGAGAAGAAGCCAATGAAGCACTTGTTAACATAGAAGAAAAGAAGAGGAAAGAAAAGAAGTTAATAGAAAGAAAACCTAAGAAGGTTGTGAAATCTTCACAACAAACGTCTATAGTTCTTGTTACCAAGGATAGTACAAGGTCTGCTACCAAGAAGACTTGGGAGGTTTAGAAGCCTAAAGGCAAGAGAGCAAGTACATCTATACAACGAGATGAACCTAAGTAGAAGAAAAGAAGGAAGTATATTGCCCCAACTCAATTAGATGAGAGGAAAAAGTCAAATGATAACAACCAATTCAAAGTGGTAAGTCATAGTCCCTCTTTTAATTTGGACAATTTGTGTGAAAATATTAAGAATAATGTTGATTTAAGTAGATTTACACATTTTCAGTTTGATAAACTTGGGAAGTTAGATATAGATAAAGGAGAAGAGTCTATATATTCCATGATGGAAACTTTGAAGAAGACTCTAATTGAGATTTCCAACTCTCTACCGAAGAGCCTATATGATAGAGTTGATCAAAGGTGGAAATATAGTCTCACAATAGAGAGAAATATTAGAGAGACTACACTTACAAGAATGATGCTAGATTTGGACAAATCTAAGATGAAAAAATATATTAATAAGTACAAGGGTAGATTTTCTCCAAAGTACCACGCTTTTAACATTTTATAGAACAAGATTGAACCTTTTGTCTAGCAAAGCACACAAACATAGAATGCGATTTATGGGATAACAACACAAAAGGCTATTGACCAAGAACCTCAAGAAGTAGGTAAAGAAAAAATAGAGGATGAGGTAGTTGAAGCAACAAATAATGAATCTATGATGGAATTACATGGGAAAGGCACTATAGAAGTAATAGTTGAAGAAGAGAAAAAAAAAAAAGACTAGAATGTACCAATAATACAAATGTCAAGTGCTAGTCCTCAAGTTGATAGTAAAGGTTAAGGATGTGTCAAACAACACCATTTAGAACATTATTCCCCTCATAGAGGAGGATATGCAGAAGATATTGATTGATTCCACCACTAAGTCACAATTATGTAGTCATCCTATGTTGGTGAGTGTGGATGAGATTGAGAAGGCACAATTGGCATCTACAAGTGAGAAAACTCAAGCATTATCAAGTGCCCCCTCTCAATCTATAGTGGTGCAAACTACCATGCATATGGTAGTATACAAAAGGAAGGACACCATTCCTTCATATATCAACACCAAGGAACCTATAATTATTATAATTGTACAAGAAAGGACACTAGTTCAAATAGGTAAGGAAGCTAGTCCTGTACCTACACCACAAATATAAGGTGAAGAAGAGATCAAAGAGAAGGAGAAGGATAAGACTGATGATTTAGTCTTGACTACAAATCTAGAGGAAGTAATAGCAATATAGACATTGGTTACATTACCAAACACTACTACTCCTACTCCAAGTCAAGCACTTCATAGGAAAAGTACTAAAGTGACACCATTACAAGCATTAAGGCCAAGTCCTAGCACATCTAAGGTTGATGAGTTAACATCAACTTAGATGAGGTGATTGAGTTACCAAAGCATGATCATACGATAATCAAAATAGAGTAGATGAGCATATTATAAGATGCTCTAGAAAGAAAGAAACACCATGAACTACTTAGAAGAGAGCACAAGAAAAAATAGACACTTCATGATATCAAGGATATATTTCTTGATGCATTTAGCCTCCCTACACCTAATCAAGCCAAGCCAATCATTGCATAGTTGGCAGATATTGTAGGTAAAATCAATGATGAAGACCTAGATACCAATATAAAATTATTAGAATGGCCTAAGAAGAAATTTCAAACCAAAGTGGATGAACATATATCTAGTGCCATTGCAATCCACTAGCTTGAGTTAGAAACCAAGATTAAGGTGTAAAGAAAGTATTAGAGAATATTTTCTCTCTATACACCAAGTTGTGTGATACAAATCTATTCACACAAGAAGTGTAGAAACATATCGACACTTTGCAAGGAGATATGAAGCTAACAAGTACTACTCTACCTAATTCTCTAGCTTAGAGTCATAAGCACTTTAGGAATTTGCTAAACTCCCAAGGCCCATTAGTAGCATTACAAGCTCTAGATGCTAATATTCAGGCTACACTGATTAGTATTGAGTCCATTTTGACCCCACACATGGAGATACTACACCAAGACCTAGCCTTTGTAGAAATAGTGATGAAGAAAGATCCTCATCTTTCTACACATGAAGTCTTAGCTCACCTTTGTCCCAAGTTATCTATCCAAATCAAATCATTGGAAGTAGCCTATGATAACTAGGATGCAACTTTGAAGATGATAATTGAGGTCCATAAAAATTTATTGGACAAACACACTATACATGTATGACATATGACATAAGTGTCAAAAGGGGGGGAATAAATAAAGGGAGAGAATGAAGAAAGGGGGAGAATGCATGGAAGGAGAGATAAGTTTTGGGGGAGGCCAAACAGAGATAGAGTCAATGTAGAAAATCTACTCAACAAGAGTATTCAGTCTTAGTTCATAATAGAATAATCAACTCAGAGGGAGTTATTGAATTTTGAGGTATGACTAATGAGTCATAAGTTTTGCAAAATTGTGAATTTTTGAAATTTTTTATGTAAGACAAATACTAAATGGATATTATCTAAGTTATGATTGAAAGACTAAGTTTATTCACGCATGACCAAGTATTTTTCCACTCATGTCAAAGAGGGAGATTGTTAATCTTAAATTGGTTTTGACATATGAGTGATAATATACTTAAGTCATTTACTTAGTTCATGTCAAAAAAATAATGTATGCTAGGCATAATTTGCTAGATAATATATATTGAGTAAGAGATGTAGAATATATTCTAAATAACTAGTAAGTGTTGAGTCACTCAAGTGCCAAGCAGATAGTAAGTGTTGAGTCATTCAAAGGCCAATTTATAGCATTGAAGAGATAGTGGATGATGAGCATCAAAGACTTCAAGTGATGAGTAATAAAATTTTGACATAGTTGTTTGTAATGACACAAACTTCTATGTAAACTATTTTTGAGCTAACTTATGGATTATTTTGCAATTCTAGATGATAAGGATGAATCTTTATTGAGAATCCCTATGTAGTTCATGCAAAAAATTAGAAAAGGGGAAGGATTAAGTGGCAATATGGGTGAATCAAAATCATTGATTCATACCTAACCCTAAGCCTCCTAGGTATTCTTAAGGAGGACAAGCCCTAAAATTTTCATGAATGTGGAAGAAGGAAACATATAAGTTTGCATGCACAAACATAACATTCATAGTGGCTAAGGAGTTATGAATTGAGATACATTGTAGGAATCAATGAGAGGAGAATAAAGGAAAGGAATTAGAGGAAATAAGAGATACATTTGATTAGTGAGGATCAAGTACACATCAGGAAAGAGTTGATATGTTATCTAGTAGCAGAGTGCAAACTATAGGATCATTGTTGAGACATTCTAACAAGAAAATCAACTAAATCTCTTAAAAGAGTATTCTTAACAGGCTATTATAAATTCTTTAACAGGGTGCTTACTTTATTCTAAGTTAAAGTCCTTTTACTAGGAACACTTCTAACAAGGTTTTTAAATCATTTAATAGGGTAAGATCTAACAATCTTGAAAGCCTCTACTAGGGCAGACCTTTTGCTAGGTAGATCATGTATAATAATCAAATATTGTAACTTTCATTGGATACACTTTATTATTTTAGTAGTGTCAATTTGTGGGTTTCATCCCCACCATAGTTTTACCTTCTCATTGGTGGGTTTCTAGGTAATGAAATATCATGTGGCATACATGTGTTGAATGTTATTTTCTATCATACTATGGATGAATGTTTTTAGCTAGCTATTTCAATTTATATGCAAATTGTGAGATGTATGTGTGGTGAATGAATTTATGGTTAAATTTTTGAAGTATTTACCCCCATCCCTTTTAGATTTTACTTTCCTTATTGTATTTCCAACATGGTATCTTACCCAAGTGTTACCAATCTATACATACTCTTTCTTTGGTCTTTTGTACATAGTTTGTGTCTTGTTTGGGGGCATATCACCTATAAAATACATGAGTTTGAAATTGAACTGGGGGTATGTCCCTAAGAACATCTTATCCATTGGACTTAATGCATATTAGATTGGAGCTAATAGTTGTGAATCATTTATGATTCTAAAAAACCTCTAAAAATGCTGGTATGATCCTAAAAAAATCATTATATCATGAAATATATTGAACAAATCCATAAAATAATAAAATGTCCTAAAAAACCCATAAAACTATTAAATGCCCTAAACAAATCCTTAAAAATTATAAAATGTCTTGAAAAAAACCTAAAAATCATAAAACGTCCTAAACAAATCCATAAAAATCATAAAATATCATGAACAAATTTATAAAAATCATAAAATGTCCCAAAGAAATGAGTAACACAATAACATCAAATATTCTCAAAAACCCTAAAAATCATGAAACCCACCAAAAAATTGTAGTAAACCTTGTAAATAGTCAGTGTGGATAATTAAACACTTGCACTTTCATAGATTGAAACTCAAAGTACTACACTTCAAATGACAATTACACTATTAAGAAATGTAAACCAACAATCAATCAAACCTATCACATCAAAAGTTTGGCACAAAATAAAAAAACACTAAAAAGAAAGTAATAATGGACAAGAATATTTATTGGCTTGCACTGTTTAGTGAGTGATTTATTTTTTCTTTATTTTTCTTCGATCATGTTCATATGTCTCTCGATGATATAAATTGATCCATGAGAGTAGTCAAAATGGTTCATGGTCATCTTTTGTTTTCTATCTATTAAATGTACCTTTGAGAGTTTGGGGCATATATATATTCCTCAAGAAGGACAAGGTCATTTTCTGACTACATCATGCTTGTTTATGCAATAGGTTTTCATTTGTACTTTGGGCATTTATGCCATGATGTGTTGCATTCTATTTTCCATATAAAAATAAAGCTCCTTTGACATATAATGCACTTTATGAAAGTAAAAGTCCTCACCTCATACTAATTGGTCCTCATCTCATCTCCTTAATCTTCTAATATCCAACTTGTTAACCACCACCATAGTCATGTAACTTAGATACACTAAAATCATCTTCATCCTCCATTCCTATATTCTTGCATAATCATACATTGTTTGTCAACCTTTTGTGGATTTCTAATAAGTTTGGCCTAAGGTTGACCTTATTTTGACAAATTTTGACAATATTTTATCATGTTTGACTAGGTTGACCTATGTTTGACCTATTTCTACTATTTTGAATACACACACCAAAGTTTGGGTCATTTCGAGTCCATTTACATTATTTTGACCCTCTGTCTAACTACCTATTAACTTTCTATAAAATTTGACCTAAGTTTGACCAAGGTTGGCAACATTTAACCATTTTGACTGATTTTTCCCATGTTTTGATCTCTTTCTATGGTTTTGAGCATGCAGACAAATTTTTGGGCCTTTCTGAGTTTGAATGGACTAATTTTGACACCTAGGGCATCTTTGGGTGCAGTTGGGCTTTCCAACTGCACATGGGGTGCACTTGGAATGATCAAGTGCACCCTATGCACACTTAGGTGTGCTTTGGATGCACTTGGTGTAGTTGGATGCTTGGAACTACTCCTAGAACGCTAATTGACCTCCAAACCCCATAACTTTTTTATTTGAGCTCTAATTTTTGATCTATCAGTTGACGTAGATTTATCTCTTTTTTGTCAAAATATTAACCTATAATTTTCATTATTTTATCAATTTATTAAGTGAGAAACCATAGATATCATCCCTACTAGGGCATACTTTTACAACTTTCTCATTAGTAGTCATTGACATTGTTTTCACTTAGGTTTCCACCCTTGTCCAAAGCCTATGCATGAGGACAACCTAGTGAAACATGGAAACAACCTACAAGTTATGGGACTTGAACTGTGAAGTTGAGTCTTCGAAGAAGGCCAGTTTCCTCTTACTATCAAGATGCACCTAGCTACACTTGGAGAGGAAAAGGGAGAAGGAGAGCATGAAAGAAAATCTACCTAATCTAATCTAAAGAGGTGATGCACCAAAATAGAGTCTTCAAACCAATCTCTACCCATATATGCACTATTGAACTAGAATGAAACTAAGGATATACACATTCATACTTGCTTTAATCAAATAATCACATGCAGATCAAAAGACCAAGATGAATGACACAAGGAAGAGAGATTCACTTATATTATCATTCATAGGCCAAGGAGATATAGTCATGTAGATCATAGATCTCTACAAAACACCAGTAAGAGGCAAAGAATTCTTGCACTTTCATACCAATGGCTGAAGGAGATAAGATAGAAAATCTCAAAGGCAAAGGAAACTTTACACTAGAATTGTAGAGAAATAGCAGAGAACAATAGAGAATGATTGACCTTTACAAAATTCACAAAAATTGCCTTTATAGTTTAGGCATAACTGAGATTTTCCCTCCAAAACCATCCTACAACCACCTCCATCAAGGCTCTATTAGGAACAATCGTGGGAATCTAAAGAAATATGATCTAAGTATAGCCTTTTGGTACCATGAAATTTGATTTTTAACTAAAACAGGGCCTTGAGAAGATAGAGGCAGTGCCATAACATGTGCTCTAACCAAGTAGATGGATTGGATCAGAGGTGGAGTGTTCTTCCTTGACTCACATTCACTTTTGGTGGTTGGAATTGATCATGAAGATCAGATTTGCGTAAAACCTTGATTTCTTATCATTTTTGGTGCATGAATCAGTAGGGTCAGCAAGTCAACTTAATCTCACAACAAAAATGCACCATGTGGACCAATAGTCTCATTTCATTTTGCCACCTCGTAAGTTTCCACACAATTGACCATGTCTTTTAACTAATCGTGCCATCTTTTCTTTAAAAATCTCGACCGCAATGTTATACTAATCGTTGGCCG
The DNA here is from genome assembly GCA_028749045.1 of Cupressus sempervirens. NCBI lineage: Eukaryota > Viridiplantae > Streptophyta > Pinopsida > Cupressales > Cupressaceae > Cupressus > Cupressus sempervirens. The sequence continues at coordinate 309,625,288 of CM053791.1, forward strand.
CATCTAACCATTACTACTTCCACTAGACCCACTGGACACATGTCAGCGAGGTGCTATGTTGCTATGTGTATCCTCTGATCACTTTCCTATAGTGAGATAGCACCCACTGTCGATTTCCTTAAATCTGACAATCGTGAAGACTTGCCATAATACTGCACTATCTTCTCAAAATTTTGGGCCCACGAAACACCTCAGCATACTTGGCACCTAACTTTGCCCAAACTAGTACCATCCCTATAGTTTCATAACACTTGGCTCCACTGATCCACATGGTGAAAGGGTACTATGTCACTATGGATAACATCCTCGCAGTTCTCCATAGCGAGATAGCGCCTGCTGTCGATTTTCTTTAAATCTATGGTGATCCACAAAATTGTACAACTACGCATCAAGCTAGCTAAATGGACCAATGAAAAATTGCCACTATGACCCACTTGATAGCATGCCACCATAATATTAAGCCATAATATTTCTATAGAGAAGGCTCGACCCATTACATCATCCATGCCATGTGTCACCGAGGTGCTATGTTGCTATGGTTAAAATTCTCACAGCTTTCCATAGTGAGATAGTGCCCATCATAGATTTGAACTGATCTAATGGTGATCAAGATAGATCTAATCTATCACTGTACCAACCAATATAAACTAGCCACGTACAAACCTATCTGACAATCCTCATTTGTGGCCCACCAAGTGAAGCAGGACCCACATTCCACATAGTCATACCTTAGCCAATGAAAATATTGATCAACTACCAATGTGTCTAACAAATCCTTGCTAATATCTAATAGGTCATACTTGGGACCCACCCTCCTTCTGACATCGCCACAATAACACTTTCCATCTGGGCGCTATGTCACTAACGGTGAGGAACATAGATTTTTTGATAGCACCATAGAACCCATCATGGATGGAAAAAAAAATTGGTACCAGAGAAACAATTAGGGAAAGGGAGGACCCACCTGAAATGCTGCAAAAGGGTGCTATGTTGCTATGGGAAAATGATGCACAACTTCCGTTGGTGAGATAGCGCCAACTATCAATTTCGTTAGATTTGATGGCATAGGAACTTGCAGGCTAATGGAAGGAAAAAAGTGAAATACACTAAGGTTTTAATCATTTAATTTTTTTAGTATTTCTTAGGCATTAAAATAAAATTAAACCTAGGAACTAGCCATTAGGTGGGGTTTGTATTTGAATTCAAATTTTGGCGGGGGAGCAAAAATAAGCAACATTTCTGGCAACTCATAGGGGATGCGAGCCTGCTATGCATATGACCAGTGGCCTGAAGCATCCATTGGGCTATAGAGTGATAAAAAATATGTAGATTCTAAGCACTGTGAAACCCTAACCTTACCTCTGAGAGGAAAATCCTAAAACCGCTATCTCTACAACTGGAACTAGAGACCAAAACTTCTTTCTGCAACCTTCAAAACTTTGAGAAAACCGGCTATCTCATGGAGACAATCCTGAGCTCATGCACTTCTTGTAAAAGCAAGAAAAAAATTGGAAACAAAACTATGCTAACTATGTACATGGAATCTCAAACCCTTAGAAACATGGCTTGAGATAGATCCCATTAACTGGGATAGGCAGAATCTCACCACCAAGCCTACTTAAATGAAAAGCATTGGCCTTCTTACAACTTTCAATCAGATAGGGACCACTCCATAATACATCAAACTTTGAGTGTCTTCATAGTTTTTCCCTATCTATATCCCATTTTAAAACCAAGTCCCCCTCTCTAAAGGTTCTAACCCTGGCTTTCCTGTCAAAGCTCTTCTTTACCTGTCGTTGATGTGTCTATAGGGTCTGCATGGCATGATTTCTCTTCTCTTTTAGCTCCATCAGCTCTGCCATTCTTACTCTCATGGCATCATCTTCAATCAACTCCAATTGATGAGCTAGCTCTAGGGATGGGAGCTCTAATGAAATCGGAAGCCTTGCTTCTCTGCCATAAACTAACACAAATGGTGAATTCCCTATTGACCTTTTAGGCATTATTCTATCAGCCCACAATGCAATCTTCAATTTTTTATGCCAACACCTCTAGTTATCTTTTATTGTCTTTTCATGATCCTGATTAGGTTCTTGTTGGAGGACTCAGCCAAACCATTACCCTGAGGATAGTAATTTGAGGATGTGCTCAAATAGATATTATGATCCACTGCCCATGCACAAATCTGAGCTCCAACAAAAGACTTTGCATTATCTAAAATAATGGTCGAAGGGGCACCAAACTTGGTCACAATTCCATCAAGGAACTGAACAACTAAAGATTCAGTGGCATCCTTCAATGCAACTGCCTCTATCCATCTGGTGAAGTAATCTGTAGTAGCTAAAATCCATTTGTGACCAAAACTGGAAGAAGGATTGATAGGGCCTATGAAATCCAATCCCTATTGAGCAAAAGGGTGGTCCACCTAAATAGGATGAAGGGGAAGAGATGCAAGTCTTTGTTTTCTAGAGAAGAAGGCACATTTTTCACACTTCCTTACATACCTATGACAGTCATGGAACAAAGATGACCAGTAATAACTAGCCCTCATGATCTTCATTGTAGTTGTCCTTGCTAAGAAGTGACCAACATCAGGACCATCATGAAGCTCTTTGATTATTCTTTTAGCTTGGTCTATATCAGTACATCTCAATAAGGCTCCATTAAAATCTTTTTTGAAAAGGATACCATCAACTATGACATAAGGAATTGACTGTAGCCTATACTGTCTCCTTTTAGTTCTGTCTAATCCTTGAGGGTATCCATTGCCTAATAATAAATTCATCATATCATCCATCCAACTCCTTGGGTCACTATTTCTTACCTCTTGTTGCCCTGTCAGTATCATAGTAGCTTTGTCATAAGGTTCTTGAGATGATAGCATCTGTTTACACAACCCCCTCCCTCTTACAAGCTTGGTAATCTGAATGTCAATATCATATTCCATCACTTTAGTAATCTAGCCAGCTCTTTTCTCACTAACATCTTTGCTCAAAAGGAAATCCTTCAAACTAGCATGGGGTACTAACAAATGAATCTTATTATGAGATAGGAGGTGTCTAAATTTCTTTAAAGCTCTGATGACTGCAAGGGCTTACTTCTCTACATGGATATACTTATCTTCATATTCCTTAAGCCCTTCACTAAAGAAAGCTATGGGCTGCTCGTTACCTTTATTATTTCTTTGAGTCAGGATAGCAAAAATGCTTGAATCACCACCGAGGGTATAAAGAATGAAATCCTTCTCAAAATTTGGATTCATGAGAGGAAGGGTTGAGGCTATGGCTGTCTTGATCTCTTCAAAAATTTCCTTCCCTTCCTTGGTCCATGCAAAGACCATACTTTTCTTGAACATAGCTATAAGGAGTTTCACCATGGTAGCAAGATTAGGGATAAATCTCCTCACAAAATTTATCCTACCTAGGAAACTTTGCATCCCTTTCTTGTGTTTAGAAAGAGGAAGGGCAAGTATTGCTTTTATTCTTTCTGGATCAATGGTTAAGCCATCCTCAGATACAATATGTCCTAATAATTTTCCTTGGTTAGTAGCAAAGACACACTTGCTTGGGTTAAGGGAAACCCCAAATTCTCTACATCTTAGGAATACATGTCTTAGATGATCAAAATGATCCTCTACATTTTTTGAATACATAGTGATATCATAAAGGTAAACTAACACTAACTTGTCAATCAAATTCTTGAAGGCCATCTCCATTGCCTTCTAAAATGTAGCACCTGCATTGGTTAGCCCAAATTGCATCTTATAATAAGCATAGGTACCCCATTTAGTGGTAAATGTAGTCTTGTATCTATCAAACTCTTTAACCAGTACTTGATTGTAGCAAGAAAATCCATCAAGAAATGAAAATCTCTTTGAACCACTGACCTTGGACAAAATCTGCTCCATAGAAGGGAGAGGATTGTGATCTTTAAGGGAAGCTTGGTTAAGGTCCCTAAAGTCCATACACAATCTAATTTCCTTGTTCTTCTTCCTAACAGGCACAAGGTTTGCTACCCATGATGAGTGTTTGATGGGAAAAATTATGTTGGCCTCAATCAACCTAGATAGCTCTTTTCTCATTAGGCATTCAATATTGGGATTCACTAGCCTCTGCTTTTGTCTTACTAGTTTTACATCATTAATTAAATCTATGGTATGCTAAAACAACCTTGGGTCAAAACCCTTTAAGTCATCATATGTCCAGGAAAATATATCATTAAATTCTTGACATAGATGAATGAAATTTTCTTCAATTTTAGAACATATGTTCCCCATGTTTAAGGATTACAATCATGACTAGAGTGTAGTCACCTCATTAGTAGCTAGGTTCATGGCCCTACTTCTTGCTTGGTCATCAAGATTAAAAACATGCTCTAAGGTAATGAGACCCTTAGGCAATTTTTTAGAACTGAGATGAATGATTTGGTCATCATACTAATCCTATAGTCTCAATTGGTTCCTCTCTAAAAATTATGCCTCATTCTACAAGAAGCTCACAATTTTTTCATTAGACTCATACACTTTCCAATGGATGTTGTTATCAGGGATAGCAAGCCTTACTACCACTCTGATTTGTTTCTTCTTCTCCTCCTCAAAATTCCTTGGCACATCATAAGATGCACCTATTGCTACAAGTCTATCAGCATGCCTATTTTCTTTTCTAGGGATTCTTTCAATATTAAATGCATTGAAACCTTCAAGAAAATCCCATACCCTATTTTTATAAGACTTCATCAAACCATTCTTGGTGGTATTCTGATTTCTCACTTGATTAACTACCAACTCACTATCTCCATACACCCTTAAGGCTTGGATTCCTCTTTTTTGAGCAAGTAGGAGACCTTGAACCAAGGATTCATACTCAGCTACATTATTAGTGCAACTGAATTGGAGCCTAAAGGAGAAGTAGTACCTTACTTGTGCAGGAGAAATTAACATCACGCCAGCCCCTAATCCATTTTTATTCCTAGATCCATCAAAGTACATACTCCATATCACACTTACATCTTCTTTAATCTCCACAAGATTTGGAACTAGAGCATCTTTCTCCAATATACAGTATGTACTGAGACCTATCTTAAGGGTTTCTAACATAGGATCAAATTGATATGAATTAGCCCATTCATCCAAGAAAAAATTAGGTATCTCTGCTAGGGAAGTGGTGGGATCATTCACTATGTCATTCTCATCCATCTCTAGGATAGGGCAATTCATGTTGATGGAATTAGGGGTCTAATATTCAGTATGATGGAGGGCTTGAGGCTCTGCTTTAATTGAAGCATTGGCTCCATATCTCATCTCAAAAGACATATATGACCAATTAGAAGATATGAAACCACCTATTTGGGCAGTAAAGTCTCTTGACAGATAGATGGAAAAATATGGCTTGACCTCAACAACAAAGATACCTTGGGTTACAGTACAACCAGGGCATGCATGCAAGGCCATCTCCACATTCCTAAGGATCTCTATAGTCTTGACAGTACTACCATCCAACTATAATACATCCCTAACAATGGGCTCATAGTTCATTCTCAAAGCATCAACAACACACCTAGGCATCACTGAACTGCTAGCCTCTGAATCAATCATGCAATTGTGGACTAGTTTGCCCCCTATAATTAGAGAAACATATAATAGAGAAGGTATAACCTTTTTACTCGATTCTACCTCCCTTGATGGTTGTACTAGGATTGTGGCACTTTCCAGGCTGAGTGTTTGATCCTTTGGTTCAATTCTTGCTGCAACAACCTCTTTTGCATGGGTATAGTAGCAACAACATCCCACATGGAGATATTCACATTTTTCTTCTTAATTTTCTCTACCACACTAAATGGAAGAGTAGGTGCTTTGGTAGAAACTTTGGGAGCTGCAATTGTATGAGGTTGAGATGGAATAGCCTAAGGATCACTTGTATCTTTTCTACCATGGTTTTTCCTTTGCTACTAAAAGGTACTTGATTGATTATTTTCTACTTGCTCATGAGATACTACATTTGAAGTTGAGGCTTGATTGGGAGGAGGAGGGACAACATCTTCCATAGCTCTTCTTTTGCTTCTAGTGTTATGAGTAATGGAATCCTAGTTTACATTACAATGCTCCTCCATTTGATGATTCATAAAAGAGCAATCACCCTGTCTTTGCATATTTGAGGCATCTTTAAATTGGTCCTCCTTATATGATTGTTTTGCTACAAGTTCTTGGACTGTCAAAGCCATAAGAGATTCAACCTTCTAACACATGCAATAGGCATAGGAGTAGTTATAGGAGGGAAAAAAATCTTGATCTTGAGCCATATTGTTTTGAGGGACTATGGCCCTACTTTGGTTTACATTTGAGCTTGAAGCATGGCCACCCTGCCTACTCTAATCAAAAGAATTGTTCCAATGATTAGGATTTGGAGGCCTACCACAGCTTGGAGTTTGATATTATAATTGATAAGGCTTACCATCTTAAGCTTGCTATCTTTCTAAAGTCATCACCTTATTGTTCACTTTGTGCATCACAGCGGAGTTATCCTCCAACTTCTTCCCATAATCTTGCAATCTTTTCTCTAGGTTCTTTTCTCTTTTATCCATGTTCTGCATCAGAGATTGCATCATTTCTTTGATTTCATCTATTCTATTTGAAGATGTGGAAGCTTAAGGGACTGGAGTAAGGGATTTTGATGTAGAAGTTGTGGGAAGAGGAGCCATTTCCGGTTGATGGTTTGTAACATCAGGAAAGAAGGCATAGGAGGCCTTGGAGCTAACTTACCTCATTGTCTCCTCCCATAGTTTGGATTGTAGTGGCAATATCACTATTAAAAGCTCTAAGATAATGCAAGAAGGCATTACCAAGGGTAGCTTTTGTAATACCCCAAAATTGGCTCATTGCCGTTATACCAATTCTAGTCTATTTCTGATAATTCCAAAGTCCTATTCTAATAGGCAATTCTCATTCTGCTATTCGCTACTTGACTTAATTATCAGATGCAGAAAAACCCTAATCTGCATTCATCATATTTCTTATTTAATTCCTATAGTATGTACTCATATTAGTTGCATTAAACCTACTTGATTAATATTTAATTTAATTATTAAGTATTTATACTTTAATTAAATTAAATTATATCCTAAGGCTAATATACTATGGAATTAAATTTATTTAATTTAATAAATATGCCTATCTTAATTAATTAAATGTAATTATTTAATTAAATGAGAAAAGTATTTCTAATTAATTAAAAGAAATTATTTAATTAAATAGAGTACTTACTTCTAAATAATTAAACAAAGTTATTTAATTAAATGGGAAGACATTCCTAATTAATTAAATAAAGTTATTTAATTAAACAAAAGTGTCTCTAATTAATTAAAGATTATTTAATTAATTAGAAAAAGTAATTATGAGAGCATATTTCATTTTATTAAATTAAATATCTCAACAAAATCTCTCTTCAATTCAAAAAAGGGGAATTTCCAGTTCACTATTGATCAAAAATGAGTTAACACAGTTAACTCCTTTTTCTACTCAAATTAAAACAGTTAACTCCTTATTTATCTCAAATTAAGTTTGTTAACTCACCTTAACTTAGGGATCTCCCTTTATGACTGAAACTCATCTTCAATCCTGACCATTGATCTGAATCGATCTCAACCGTTGATGGATTCCAGGAAACTCTATTTAAGAGACCCTCATCTCTTCATTTGGAGGAGGATGAATTGATTTGCTATCGAATTGCTGTTGAAATTCATGCTCATATTTACTTCCATTTCTTGCACACATTCTCATTTTTAGTTTAATCTCATTTTAGTTTAATCATGCATATGCTTAATCTAGTTTGCTTCATTTGTTCTTAGATTACATTGCATCTTTCATTTTCTTAGATTAATCTGTATACTCATTCTTAGCTTAATTCCATTATCAAATCCTTTGTTCTTAGAGGGTCTGGTTGCCTACACCTCAATTTTGAGGATATTAATAGGCAAAATTCCTTTGGGTAGAAGGCAACAGGTCGCTTTGTAGGGCAAATTTTGGATGTACAATTCAATGTTCATTCCGTGATGAATCCGCAAATAAGGACCGTGTTGAAGTGTGTGTGTTAGTATAGGCCACATTTTCACGCATACATTTCTGGTGCCCACCGTGGGGTAGGGAAAATTGATTTTTCTAGCCTCTTTTTGTATTTTTTTAATCATTTTTTTGTTCTCTGTCTGTACTGTTCCGTACAGGTTCGAATCTTCACGCGAAACTATTCATCTTCGCGCGAAGATTCTTTCCGCGTCATGCGAGAAAGTTCTTCGGCGCGCGAATCTTCGGGCGAGACTTTATTTTTTTGCACAAGATAAATTTAATCTCGTGCGAGCCGGATTTGATTTCGCGCGGGTCGTAAAACTTCTTCACACGGACTGTCAGGAATTTCGCACGAAACCCTGCTGACAGAGGCAAATTTTTTTTGCATTGATTTGCGTGTTTTTCTAATTTTTCTATTGATTGCTAGCAGTTTCTAGTATTTTTGTGTTTTGTCTTGATTTTTTTTTTGAACAGCATAGTAGCCGTTTCAGGAATAATGGGAAAAGCATGCTAAAGTTGTCAGGAATAGGTAAGAATCTACTAAGCGCGTTGCGAGGATCACTAGGTAATCTTCATCAACTGATAACATTTCATTTGGATCTAAAACAAAAATCTTTCATTTTGACCTTGTGTTTTTCCTTCTGTACTTTCATTTTACAACACATGCATAAACTCATACTAGGGTGTAATCTCTGTTAGTATTCATTTAGCAGACTTAGTCTTTAGTGATAGATCTGATTAACTATCTTGGGTTATTGGACTCGCTAATCCGCCGACACCTCATTCCACCCTGTGGTTGCAAGCTCAGCGCCACATTAAATAGGGGAGGGGTCTATAGGACATAAGCATTGAAGGCTCCACAAGGCAACCCTTTTGTGCTTTTTAGAACTTACTAATTTCTAAGTTGTGGACTCGTTTTGGCTTATGTGAGGGGTTAAATGTTCCACATCTTTGGACTCACCTTACATTAGTTAAAGCATTAAGTGTACCACCTTGGGATTTTTGATTACTTTTAGATAGATTTGCTTTCAGGAATTAACATCTATACACACATAGTAATTAAGCCCCCATGAACACTATTCGTGGATCTTGAGGGAGTGGGTTCCTAGTGAAACTCCTCTCTAAGATGGATTCCTTATGGGTGGGGAGGATACTTTGAGCATCTCATAGATAGATGAATCTTTGACTTGTTGATTAAGGCATCCTTTCTCCAGAGAGGTTGATAGATCACAGGAAGATGATATCATAGATCTTTAAGGGATAATCTTAGTCTAGCGTGTTGGATTAATCTGTTTACTTTGATTGAGCTAAAGGTGAAAAGGTGTCAGAACCTTGAATCTGGAAGCTAAGTCCCCTTGTTGTATACTATTTTGAGTCGATCACCTTTAGAGAGGGTTAACCGTAGCAGACAATCCCTCTACAGGGAAAACTGTGATGATGGAACCTCAAGCGGTAATAGCCATTTTCGCCATGGTAGTGACAACCGCTATATAAATGTCCTTGTGGAAGAAATCTCCACGGGTGTGGTTTACTGTGGGTTGTCAGATCTCCATAGCAGCTCTTGAAGATTAAGTTCTTAGACTGTGTCAAAACCTTGGTGCGTCGCGATTGGAGTTCACCCCTGTGAGCCATAAAAGTTGCAGAGTCAAACCATTATTAAATGCCTTAGAGAAGCCAACTTTTATTTTTCTAAGGAACATGTGCAATGATTGCAAAATTCTTTGAAAGTGTACACAAATAGCTCTCTTATGGATTAAACACAAACTAAGTCACTTGATTGTTCATGCGCAAGGTTGGTTTTTCCCTTGCTCATTATTTTTGGACGTGCTTGAAATCACTTGCTTGCTATGGTTAATCTGCTTGGTTATTGGATCGATCAAAATTTTTGTCAAAATTAGTCCCTGTTGTGAAACTGTTCTGTCCGTTTGCACGAAATCATTTTTGTTTCACGCAAAATCATTTTTCTCTCATGCAAAATCATTTGGATCTCGTGCGAAGCCATTTTTCCCTCACATGAAATTAAAGTTCTGTTGCGCATCTTCACGCGATACAGAAACATTCTCGTGCGAAATTAAAAATTGTTACTGATATTTGCACGAGACATAAACATCTTTGCGTGGGCCGTAAAACTTCTTCGTGCGACCTATAAAGGTTTTTCACGTGAAGTTTTGTATTAGCATTTACAATCTACGTTTGTTTTAGCTATCTACAGCCTACACGCTATCCTTTTTTGCATCCATTTATCGCTCTCTGTTTGCGAACAGTCCTGGAACAATGACACTTTGCTTAATTGAAAACTTGTGTCTTATACCTTGACTAGTCTCGTCTCATACATCCTCGTCTTAATGCTTGCCATACTTTGTGTTGTAGTGGTCATAATATCTAGTTGTTTTAGCCTTTAAATCAAACCATTTCTGCCTTAATGAATAGCATTCTTGTTACTATCTTGTCCTTTTTGAGACTCAGTCTTAGTATAGTCCTTGTCTAGGTTCTAGCTTCATGTCCTTGCCTATGACTGTCATAACCAGAAGTGGCAACATGTTTTATCCTGATAACGTTAGATGTGGTCATGCTAGGGGTCATAATCATGGCAGAGGTAGCTTACCTTTCGCTACGTAATCCATATCTAGTTTGGCTAGTGAGGTGTCTTCACGGTCTTCCTCACCTGCAAGGTCATCTCAAGATCAACAAACATTTCCCAATCTGCAACAAATTGGGAATCTTTTTTACCAAAAGGATACTGAGACAGGTAGGAGTCCTGCATTCTCAAACACAATGTATGACCCTTTCTCCATGAACCATTTTCAAACACAACATACGGAAACTGAACAAGTTCCTATAGTGCCTAATCGTGAACTTGAACGGGGTAGCCATAGTCGATATCAAGAACAACCTAGGGATGACAAGGAGAAAGAGAAAGAAAATAAAATTGATGAAGAACAAGAAGAGGTGGAAATCCTTCCTAAACACATAGCAAGATGTCGACAGGACAAAAACTTTTAGAAGGTCATGGGAATCCTAATCAATGAAGAGAAAGAAAAGTACTTTCTCAAACTCACCCAAGAAGGAGCTAAACTGCCCACACATTTCGATGTGGAGACCATTATCACACGTGAAGAAGAAATCGAGACCACTAAACTCCAAAAACAACTGAAAATTATGCAAGACCAATTGGCTCAGATGATGCATGGGAAAGAGAAACCTAAAAAGACATACACATTGGACACTCTTTGTTCATTTCCATTTGAAAAAAGTATAAACATGCCGCCTTTTCGAAGAGGTGTAGAACTACCCAAATATGACAAGTACTTTGGTACTACTAATCCCCAAGATCACTTGCGGGAATTTGGTGCTTTATCTATGGAGTTTATACACAATCAAACGTACCTCATGCATTTATTCCCTAGAAGCCTAGGTGGTCAAGCTTTGGAGTGGTTTTCACATTTACCTCCTGGCATCAAGACGTTTGATGAAATTGCTAATTCATTTGTTTAGCAATATTCTCATAACATTCAACACCCTGTGAATATTCGAGATCTATGCAACCTTAAACAGAAGGTGGGTGAGCCTTTTCTCACTTTCCTCCAACGGTGGAGACAGCTTTATACCAAGTACTCCCGTAAAATCTCAGAAACGGAGAAGCTCGACATTTTCACCGATAACCTCTTACCTAATTTCAGGTATAGAGTCCAACTACAAGGTCCGCATACCTTTGAAGAAATGATTACACAGGCTATCTGTATTGAATAATTTATGGTCAAGAAGGGTGAGCTCACTCTTCAGAGAGACTCAAAACAAGGTTCCACTTCCAACAAGGATAAAATCAAACATGTCAACAAGAATCGATAAATTGTACATGATGGGGTTGTTGATAATGTCACACCAAAACCTGCTAAAGCAGCATTTAATCTCACAGACTGCTTCAAAGAGGCCAAAAGTGCTAAGAAACCTCCTCCTGACAATAAAATGTCTGGGAATAAACCGAGAAACTCATGGGCAGCATGATCCAAGTGAGAGTATATGCCTTTAGGAGAACCTTTAGATATGGTTTACAAAACATTGCTACAACACAAGCTTATCTCACCAATGGATAACCCTCGTCCCTATGATCCACAACCACATCTACCATGGTGGAATGAGACCTCATTTTGTGAGTATCACCAAAACAAGGGTCATAAAACCATCAACTGCATAAACTTACGTCATAAAGTCCAAGACATGATTGATGCTGGTGAACTTGTGGTAGATGGACATAACAAAAACTTGGACCACAAGGCATTCAAAGAGCCTTTCCCACCTTATGAAAAAGGAGAGACTTCGAAACCAGAACCCTACAATAAGGTCAACTATATGTATTCCAATGATTACAATTTCATTCACATGGTTGAACCTGTAGATTTTCAATATTGCGACGTTATTACCATAAAGGGGAAACAAGATAACGATAAACCCAAGACACCATTTGTCTTGAGAGGCCCTACTTTCAATAACATGGATAATACATCTTCGCAACACTGTGCTAATGCTATTACTCGCTCTCATGCAAAATTGGTGCTCAAAGGTCCTACATCTCCTACTTCAAATCTCGAACAACACAAGGACAAAGCCCTTGCTGGTCCATCCGGTAAAGGTGCAAAACACACGACGAACTTGACTGTAACCAGTTATAGTGTTCTAGATCAATTGAAACGAACCAATGCTCACATTTCTATATTTGAGCTACTTAAAATCTCGCCCACTCATAAGCAAATTCTGGACAGAGCCCTCACTGAGACAAACATTCCTCAGGATCTTGATCTTGAACGATTTCAATCCATGGTAGGTCACCTGACCTTACCTCATCTTATGACCTTCTCTGAGGAGGATGACAACTCATTGAATCACCCACACAATAAGCCTCTACACATTGAGGTTATGATCCACCAGACACGTGTTCGTTGGGTACTCATTGACAATGGCACTAACCTAAATATTGTTTCTGCAGCTCTGCTTAGACAATTGAGTTATTCTGAGGACTCTATCGATCCTTGACGAAAGATCACTATTAAAGCATATGATGAAGTAGAATGAAAGTCACTAGGTCTTGTGACTTTACCAATTTGTGTCGGTCCTGTCGAAAGGGATGTCACCTGTCAGGTGCTTGACATTCCCTTAGCCTACAACATTCTATTAGGACGGCCATGGATACATGAGATGCGCGCTGTGCCATCCACATACCACCAATGCATTAAATTCCCATTTAATGGCTCTGAAGTTACTATTCCAGCAACTACTAGCTACACTTGCAATATGCTCAAAGCTACTAAATCTTTCGTCCTTGCTAACCGTGAGTCTACTGATTGTCACAACAATAAGCTGAAACAAATTGAGCAGTCATTTAAATTGAAAGAAACTAGTATGGGAGAGTACCACATGGAACCAGTGTTATCATTAACATCAATTCCAGAATCCCCTCAACATTTTGGGAGACCCTCACTAGCAAAGAAGCCATTCATATTGACACCTCATACCAAGTTTAATGGTTCTTTTGTCAAAGCTACAGTTCCCTTAGAAGATGAAAGAAAAAATAGAGCCATTGCTGCATGGCTTTACAAAGAAGAGTCTCCAGAAGACCTAACAGACCAAGTTTGAGAAATCACTCCTAAGAAGTATGGACCTGGTCTTAAGCTTATGAAGCATTTTGGCTACAAGGGAACTGGCCCAATTGGGTGCAATAACAATGGTTTAATAGATCCTGTCAAAGCAACATCTCAAAGCAACAGTGACACAACTGGCCTAGGGTTCAAGAAGGTCCCTTTCCATTTGGGATCCAATAAATTCATACCTGTACCTGAGAGTTCATCTGAAAATGAGTCACAATCTGAATCAGGTACTCAAAAGGAAGAATCTGATGATGAGGATTCTTACCCTCATCCTATTCCTTATGATCTTGCTAAATTCTTTGCTGAGCCAGATGACTTTGTGCCACGTGTTAGCACTCTGGATGATACTAGTGATTCTTCTAGGGACAATACTGAGCAACTTGAATATCATTCAGAAAAGGGAGAATCTAGTCAGTCATGTCATGTTGAGTATTTGTGTAAGAATCCAGAGGCTGAAGGAGAGTATGTCCCTATCACTATTGGGGAGTTCTATAGTCTCTCACCATGTAGCACCGATTCTCATGAATATGAATTTGACAATATTTCAGAAGCGACTACTGATAAAGACATTGACCAAGTGCATGTCTATGAAAATCAAATCGAAGTGGGTGAAATGTCTAGGGATAGGTCACAGGGGTCTGGTCCAACTAGTGTCTTAGATTCATCAATTACTAATGTTCGTACTCCAAGATGTTTGAATACACCTGTGGGTGAGGTCGCCTTAGGTCTCGAATTATTGGTCCACGCATTTAATAACTATACTATGAAAGCAATTGAACCAGCCACTACTCTCTCACTTGCACATCTCAAGCTTATAGACTGGAACCCCAATGCATCTAACGAAGTCCCCATGTTCCAGAATGACTATACTCTTGCCTGTTACCTAAACGCTATCGAACCTGTAACGTCTTCCACCAATGAGCAGAGCGTCAACATGACTGAGGCCGACATCAAATATCTTAGTCACATAATTAAAAAGAAAAATTGCAAGAGGTCCGATGGTGAAAACCACATTGTGGCAGTGTCGGATCCAAAAATAGTAAAAACAAAAGATGTATCCAAGGGTGAAAACCTCTTTGAGCTGCCCGCAGATGAGATATTTGATGTCCTTCCCAGTCACTTTCAAGAGAGATCATCAGTGTTAATAGAGCCAACACAGCCGATTAACCTAGGCACAAAAGAACATCCTCATGTGATACATTTGGCTCAGTCATTGTCAATTGAAGAAAAGGAACAATTCATTTCCTTTTTCAAGGGAAAGAAAATAAATTTTGCCTGGACATATTCTGACATGCTAGGATTGGATCCTGATCTTATTATGCACCACTTGTCCATAATGCCAGGCATAAAACCAGTTAAACAGAAGCTCCGCAAAATGCATCCTCATGTTGCATTGCTAGTCAAAGCTGAATTGGAGAAACTTCTGAAGGCTGGTTTCATTCGTGCAATTGATTATGCTAAATGGATATCCAATATTGTCCCTGTGTCCAAGCATGATAAGTCTATCAGAGTTTGTACAAATTTCCATGATCTTAACATGGCATGTCCTAAAGATGACTTCCCACTCCCTAATATTGATATGATTGTGGACATGACAGCTGGCTATGAGATGTACTCACTTATGGATGGTTTTTTTGGATACAATCAGATAAAAATTGCACCAGAAGATCAAGAGAAAACAACCTTCACATGTGCATGGGGAACCTTTTGTTGGAATGTAATGCCATTTGGTTTAAAGAATGCTGGAGCTACATATCAGCGGGCTGTTACTACAATCTTCCATGACATGATGCATAGAACTATGGAGGACTATGTTGATGATACTTTGGTCAAAAGCGCTAAACGCAATACCCATTTGCACGATTTGGGACCAATCCTAGATCGTATGGAAAAGTTTAGTCTTCAGCTCAATCCTAAGAAGTGTGCATTTGGTGTCACATCAAGAAAATTGTTAGGATATATTGTTTCTGCAAAGGGAATTGAAGTAGATCTAGAAAAAGTACAAGCAATAATGGACATGCCACCACCTCAAAACATCAGTCAGATGAGAGGACTACAAGGAAGGCTTCAATCTATTCACAGATTTATTTCACAATTGGCAGATAAATCAAAACCCTTCACAAAGACTTTACATAAGGGTGTGAAATTCAATTGGAGCCAGGATTGTGAGCAAAGCTTAACACAGATTAAACAGTATCTTGTCAATCCACCAATCCTAATGCCTCTTATGCATGGGAAACCTTTGCTTTTATACATTTCAGCTACTAAAACATCTTTGGGAATCTTGTTGGCTCAGGAAGACAATGATAACAAAGAAAGAACTATTTATTACTTGAGCCGAACATTGGTCTCTTATGAGAAAAACTACAGTATTATTGAGAAAGCTTTCTTGGCAGTTGTCTTTGCTTCCCAAAAGTTGAGACACTACATGCTTGCCCACACTACACGACTTGTGGCTAAAATAGATCCCTTAAAGTATTTACTCAGTAAGGCAACTCTCACAGGAAGATTGGCTAAATGGGTTATGATACTAAGTGAGTTCGACATCCAATATGTTGAACGCAAAGCTATAAAGGGACAGGCAATTGTAGACCAGCTAGCTGAGGCACCCATACCGAGTCTCCTACCAATAAACATTGATTTTCCAAATGAGTCAATTCTAACACTCACTCACCATACATGGGTTATGTTCTTCGATGGATCCTTCACACAAAAAGGATCAGGTGCTAGATTGCTTTTCATTACACCACAGAAATACTCACTGCCCATTGTTTCCTTGTACAAATAAAATTACTGAATATGAAGCTTTGATCAATGGTATGAAAATTGCAGCTGAATGGAGAGTAGATCAATTGGATATCTTTGGTGACTCCTAGCTTGTCATCAACCAAGTAAATGATGTGTATCAAACAAAGGATGAAAAAATAATTCCTTATAAGCACATGGTTGATGACTTGATGAAATATTTTGCACACATAACCTTCCAACAGGTTCCACGTGCAAATAATAAAGTGGCTGATGCCATGGCCACTCTGGCTTCCCTTCTACAAATGCTAGAAAATGATCTCCGACACGAGTTCTTGGTGGAAGCGTTACACTACCCAGCCTATGACACACCTGATTCCAAGATGATCTGTTCTATTATAGGAAAAGAATCATCCCGCTACCATCACATCTATTCCTACCTTCGTAATCAAACCATTTTGGAAGGTCTGACTTAGAATGAGAAATGTTACCTAATCCGTAATGCTTCACATTATGTCATTATTGCTGATGATCTATATAGGAGAGGTCTCGACGGAACACTCCTTAGGTGTTTAGAACCCGACGAGTCCAAACATGCACTAATTGATGTTCATGAAGGCATTTGCGGATCTCATTTCGATGGCCTAACACTAGCTCAAAAACTCCTTCGTGCTGGTTACTACTGGCCTAAAATGGAGCAAGAAGCTATTGAATATGCTAGGTCCTACAAACAGTGTCAAGTACACAGGAATCTCATTCATGCTCCAGCTAGAGAGTTGATTCCCTCTACTTCAACATGGCCATTTCAACAATGGGCCTTTGACTTGGTAGGACAGATTCACCCAACCTCTTCTAATGGACATAAGTTCATTATCACCACTACAGATTATTTCACAAAATGGGTAGAGGCAGTCCCTCTCACAATTGCTGATGGAAAAATTGTAGCGCTTTTTATCACAAACTACATCATCTGTAGATATGGTATACCGTCCGCAATCATTACTGATAATGGAGGAAAATTCAAAAATAAAGACCTTAAGGAACTGTGCAAGAAATTTAGAATTACACAACATTGGTCTTCCATTTATTACCCCCAGGGTAATGGGCAAGCTGATGCATCAAATAAGGCAATTCTCAAAATTCTTCATCGCACAGTCAGTAAGTCAGGGCAAGATTGGCATCTCCAGATCAATCCAGCCCTATGGGCATATAGAACAAGCATTAGAACTCCAACGGGCATGACTTCTTTTGCGTTGGTATATGGGACAGATGCTGTGCTCCCGATAGAGATTGAGATTCCTACCTTGAGAATCTCTATGAAAGGCCTTATCCCAGATGATGACTGTAGGATAGCCCGGCTTCAAGAACTTGTTTTGCTAGATGAATGACGACAAGTGGCCTGTGATCATCTACGAGCATATCAACAAAGAATGGTACGAAGCTACAATAGGAGGATTAGGCCACATGACTTCCAGCTGGGTGATCTCGTCCTAAGAGAGAATCCTAAGAATCAACAACAATGAATGCAAAAGGGAAAGTTTGAACCAAACTGGCTAGGTCCTTACATCATTACTGCAATATATGGATCTGGCGCCTATCAACTTTCTACAACTGAAGGAGAAGTGCTTAAAGAGCCTATGAACACTCTCCACTTGAAGCAGTTTTTCAGTTGATTCAATCTCAGCAAGCTCTCTGTACATATCTAAATGTCTTGAAAAAAATCCTAAAAATCAGAAAAAGTCCTAAAAAAAAATTTTAAAAAAAAATAATAATAATAATCATGCTTTTGCTTTCCTGCTTGTCCTGCTCATGTATCCATGGACTGAGTTTTGTCATAGTTCGAGGGCATTCCCCTCTAGTGTCACTCTTTTCGAGATTTTCCTCATAGAATCTCCTTTGTGACAGTCACCAGTTGTTCTGACTGTGTCTGCCTACTGTCACCAGTGTCACTCTTTTTGAGATTTTCCTCATAGAATCTCCTTCATGAAAGTCACCAGTTGTTCTGACTGTGTCTGCCTACTGTCACCAGTGTTACTCTTTTTGAGATTTTCCCCATAGAATCTCCTTCGTGACAGTCACCAGTTGTTCTGACTGCATCTGCCTACTGTCACCAGTGTCACCCTACTGAAGAGATTTCTTTCTTACATATTCTAGACATTGACACTTGACATCATCCTGAAAACATTAATCTCAATGATATACTTGTTTGGATCTTCTGAGCATTTTCTCTTATTGATTTGTTTTGCTTTATCATATCTCCTCGAGCAACATCGATGATGTCATCTCTGACTAGAGAAGTAATGACTGGGGGCATGATCTTTTCATATGTTTTTTGTTTGCGGTTTAGTTCCAATACGTTGATACATTCCTATAAGAGGGGTGTCATCTATAAGAGCCTCCATTCCATATTGGATGGCCGTGTGTACCTCGACTCCTTTTATACAGATATGTCAACGATATTGGTTCTTCTCCTTGTTTGTTGGAGTGAAATCTTCATGCTATAGTACATATTGATACTCGTCCTATTAAGTGAACGTACGGGTCACTGCGAGTATATTTAGCACATTTCTATCTCAGGTTATGAATGCAAGGGTCGTTGTGAATAGCATGAATATTGAATACTTTGCATAAGAGGAATCTCCTGTGTATTTGGTGTGCCTGTCATACAAGCAACATTCAAGTCATCCTAGCATTCATGCTTTGATGCTTATGTTAACTTGTTACATTAAAAGGGACAAATGTTCTGGTCATTCTGGCTTCTTGGGCCTCGAATGCTTACATTTAATCCCAAAATTCCAATAACATATGTTACATTCATATTTTCATGATTGCAATGTCAGTGGAAGTTGTGTAACATACAAATTTTTTTTTATATCCAATGATGATAAATCATTGAGGCTTGGTGACTAGACCTAAGGCTGCATTTATCATAATCTTGCATACTTCATTGGCATTAGCACACAATTTGATGGTAATCCTATTCATACTCCACATACATCAGATTCCTCCACGGCTGCACAAGCATTTGGATCATCGATTCTCATTCCTCCATGGAATACTTGTGACTGTCAAATAAAAAATGTACAAAACTATGTCAGATGTCAGTTCATACATATACGTTCTATCTAAACATACATCTCATGAACATCAAAGCAAAACAAAATAGACAATGACATGTACACAGGAATACTCGGCTCAAAATCTCGTATATGTATATATCAAAGAATGGGTCAGTACAAATAAAATGGGTGCTACTCAAGCACAATCGATCAAAAATGATACATCTGGTGCTGGCACACAAATCGATACATAGCCAGAGATCAAAATAAAAGTCAAGCATAGAGCATCTAACTCTATCTCGAACCCTTGCCTCTGGGAGGAGCAGGAGGGACAGGGGCAACAGGTGGTGGAGGCGGTGGTGGCATATCCGGCCTGACAGGAGGTCATGCACCTCCAGACTCTCGTGCGTACTGAGAGAATCGCTGCACCTGCAATGTCTCATCAGGTACTGCACTAGTGTATGCAGCATAATAATATGCTACACAAGAAAACTGGAAGCAAATCTCATCTTGTGCCAACTCTAGCCTCTGCTCTGCAGCCTCCGCGCACTCTCTCTGGCGATCTGTCTCTCTCTGTCTCTCTACCAGCTGTGCATCCCTGACTGCCACTATAATCTACAACTCTCCCAACTATTGGGAGGCTGCACGAACTCGCTCTCGGTACCACCGTACTGCGTCCTGTACTCCACCTACCGGCTAATCTGGCATATCCTCATCAACCATCTCTGGTGCATGCTGAGGTACAGGTGCCTGCCACTGTGGGACCTCCTGCTGAAGAACCTGCTCCTCTGTCCTCTGCCTCCTCCACCAACTGTATCCTGCTCCACTACCCCCAACACCTGGGTCAGATCCCATCTACCGTGGGGGAATAGGCATCTGCTGTACTCGGTGCTAGACCTGCGGTGGCACCTGTGGCTGTGCCTGCTACTGTTGTGATCCTTGTCCCTGCCCCTGTACCTGCCCTGCCATCCCTAATGGATGTGTGAAGTGTGGGAATGGATGGCTCATCAAAAATGCTTGATATATAGGCATCATCCTAGCATCTACTACCTCTGGCAGGTAGTCCCACTGAACTACAACCAAACTATGAATATCTATCATGGATCATCCTGGATCCATCCGTGGAGGCCATCCCCACTCTATATCCTTCTGTACCCTGGCATAGGTACAGTACTTAGCTGCAATGTCCTATGGTCTACCATACTGTTGCCACACTTGAGAGATGACAAATCTCTTTATAACAGATGTCGTCCTGCCTGCTAGCGGTCGAGAACTAAACATCCAGGGCAGCTCTCTCGGGGCATCATCCCAATCCTCTGTCTCTCTCCAGGGTCGCCATATAATGGACACCAGGTCATCGAGATGTGCTCGCCAATGCTCAGTCTTACCTAAGTGCGCCTGGGTAATATGCCCTCGATATTTGCAAATATAGGGCTCCATGGGCTCCCAAGAATCCTCAAAAATTGGTCTACATACAGGGAGATGCTCCCAGGCCCAAATCTGTAATACATAAACACCTGCTGCCATGGTCTTCTTCTCATGGAAGACGACCTCATGCATCTCATGAAAAAGATGGGCCAACATACACTGACCCCACCCAAAGATCTCAGGTGCCTCAACCATCCTACGGAGCATGACACCCCATCCACACTCCAACCCATGCTGTCCCCTGTCAGGACATAGGATGTAGCTCAAGAAAATACCCAAAACAAACGCTAACCTATGCGTAGGTCCATAAGTATGCATCAGCTCATCCTAGCTGATGGCCCTACCCCTCGGTAGCTCTCTCTCAAAAACAATGGATAGTGCCTCTGTCCCTAATCAAGGCACTATATCATATACAACCCGAGCACCGTGAAAGGGAATCCTCAAGATCCTCCATATGTCCTCTAGTGTGATGGTCATCTCACCCATTGGCAAATGAAATGTGTTCATCTCTGAATGGAAATGCTCTACCAATGCAGTCAGTAAACCGTGATTCACCATCACGGCTGGAATCTGGCATAGTGAAGACAAACCCAATCAGGCAATGTGTGCCCGATCTGCGTCATCCAAACTCCGCAATAACTCTCCATAAGGCGGATAATGAGATCTAAATGATACGTCTTCGAATACCTCCTGCATGCAAAAAAAAAAAAAAAATGATAAACAAATGATCAGTATCAAGATGAATCGAAGCATCAAAACAAAATACAATGCGATTTCTAAATGCAAAAATTACAAAAATGGCACAGAATTTCATGCGAGATTGCTGAAATCTTGCACAAATACATATGGTTTCACGCAAAATAGTTCTCTCCTCACGCAAAGAAACTCTCCTTCACGTGAAAATAGATCTCCTCGCGTGAAGATAGATCATCTCGCATGAGAAAAGAGGTTCTCGTGCGAAACAGGATTTGCCACGCACGAAGAATCTACATCTTCACGCAAAACCAAAATTGCCTCGTGCGAAGATATTTCGACCACGCGCGAAGAAATAGCACATCCTGTTTCTTCGCACAAAGAAAGAATATCTTCGTGCAAGAAGAGATCGGTCTCGCGCGAAGAAAGAATTGCACATCCTAAAACATGCTAAAAACATGCATAAATGATCTTGAAAAATGTGTAATCGAAAGTACGAAGATGGGAGATTGATGACTCACCGGTGCTCCATAGTCTGCTGGGCGACTGTGTCATCTAGAGCGCTCAAAACGATGATATCTTAAGTTCACTGCCATGTCTATATCAGAGCTCAAAATCACTAAAAGAAAAAAGCACAAATGAATTGAAAATGACCCTTCAAGCCATTATATAGGTGTTGACCAAATTTTTCAAAGTGCTCAGATTTGCGCAAAAATCACACCCTTGGCTAATTGGACCATTCTGGATCCATTTTCGAGATTAAATTCGAGATCTGACACACTCAAAAGCCTTTAAAATGCATTTTAAAATTTTAGGGACCAATGTGATCGAATGCTTGTGTAGTCAATCTTTCTGATACTTTATAATTCTTGGAATCTTTTCAACTTTACATTCTCCATATTTTCAAAATTCATTTTGAAAATAGTCAACTGAAGTCAACTTTACTGCTTCAAATCATATTTCTGGTGTGTCATCTTTCAATTTTTCTCCCGAGGGGGCATGATGATTACATCATTAAATACTTATTGCTCAGGGCATTTAGTTCCCATCTTATGTCCTAGTCACTTGCGGCATCTCGTCACTTGGGGCATCTCATCACTTGGGGCTTTTTGTTCCCTTCTATCTAACATTTCTGCCATCTATCTTATCTTTTCATCAATTGATCAACCTTATAACAACTCTTCTTAGAGTTCAATGGACAGGTATTGGGACAGTCTAAACCTCAACTCTTGAGGATCAAACCTCGTTCTGGGGATGATTCTATGACTCTAATGAGACCTTGTTATCTTTTATTAATTTTGGGTATCTAGGTGTTCTATCTGGATCCTTGAAGGTTAAGCTTTGTTCAGGAGATAACTTTCTAAATGCTATTAATTTTGGGTATCTAGGTGTTTTATCTGGATCCTTGAAGGTTAAACTTCGTTCTGGAGATAACTTTCTAAATGTTATTAATTTCGGGTATCTAGGTGTTCTATTTGGATCCTTGAAGGTTAAGCTTCGTCTTGGAGATAACTTTCTAAATTCTATCAATTTCAGGTATCTAGGTATTCTATCTAGATCCGTGAAGGTTAAGCTTCATTCTAGAGATAATCTTCTAAATACTATCAATTTCAGGTATCTAGGTGTTCTATCTGGATCCTTAAAGGTTAAACTTCGTTATGAAGAAACTTCTTAAATGCTTATCAATTTTAGGTATCTAGACATTCTGTCTAGATCCTTAAAGATTACGCTTTGTTCTGAAGATAGTCTTTTAAATGCTATCGATCTTAGGTATCTAAGTGCTCTGCTTGAATTCCTTAGGATTAAGCTCTGCTCTAGAGAAGGTCCTTAAAAAGCTTATCAATTGGTCTCCGTGTCATCACCTTCGGAACCAATCTCATGTTCACATCATGCTTTCTAATTATCTTTGAATTGAACGTGTTGCTCACACATTCATTCAAAGAGGGGCAAAATGTAATACCCCAAAATTGGCTCATTGCCGTTATACCAATTCTAGTCTATTTCTGATAATTCCAAAGTCCTATTCTAATAGGCAATTCTCATTCTGCTATTCGCTACTTGACTTAATTATCAGATGCAGAAAAACCCTAATCTGTATTCATCATATTTCTTATTTAATTCCTATAGTACGTACTCATATTAGTTGCATTAAACCTACTTGATTAATATTTAATTTAATTATTAAGTATTTATACTTTAATTAAATTAAATTATATCCTAAGGCTAATATACTATGGAATTAAATTTATTTAATTTAATAAATATGCCTATCTCAATTAATTAAATGTAATTATTTAATTAAATGAGAAAAGTATTTCTAATTAATTAAAAGAAATTATTTAATTAAATAGAGTACTTACTTCTAAATAATTAAACAAAATTATTTAATTAAATGGGAAGACATTCCTAATTAATTAAATAAAGTTATTTAATTAAACAAAGTTGTCTCTAATTAATTAAAGATTATTTAATTAAATAGAAAAAGTAATTATGAGAGCATATTTCATTTTATTAAATTAAATATCTCAACAAAATCTCTCTTTAGTTCAAAAAAGGGGAATTTCTAGTTCACTATTGATCAAAAATGAGTTAAAATAGTTAACTCCTTTTTCTACTCAAATTAAAATAGTTAACTCCTTATTTATCTCAAATTAAGTCTGTTAACTCCCTTTAACTTAGGGATCTCCCTTTATGACTGAAACTCATCTTCAATCCTGACCATTGATCTGAATCGATCTCAACCATTGATGGATTCCAGGAAACTCTATTTAAGAGACCCTCATCTCTTCATTTGGAGGAGGATGAATTGATTTGCTATCGAATTGCTGTTGAAATTCATGCTCATATTTACTTCCATTTCTTGCACACATTCACATTTTTAGTTTAATCTCATTTTAGTTTAATCATGCATATGCTTAATCTAGTTTGCTTCATTTGTTCTTAGATTACATTGCATCTTTCATTTTCTTAGATTAATCCGTATACTCATTCTTAGCTTAATTCCATTGTCAAATCCTTCGTTCTTAGAGGGTTCGGTTGCCTACACCTTGATTCTGAGGATATTAACAGGCAAAATCCCTTTAGATAGAAGGCAACAAGTCGCTTTGCAGGGAAAATTTTGGATGTACAATTCAATGTTCATTCCGCGATAAATTCGTAAATAAGGATCGTGTTGAAGTGTGTGTGTTAGTATAGGCCGCATTTTCACACATACAACTTTCATTGAAGTAAGAATTCTATCCCATTTCTTTTGAAATATATAATTAAAATTAGTCATACATTCATGGGGGGCTCTTTTTATAGTGGTCAACTACTCTAAAAGTGACAAATAGTCACTTTTATCTTCAAAATGTTTGCACAATCCTGCTCCTAATCCATCCCAATCTGTTATAGAACCATGAGCTAAACCTCTATACCATTGTAGTGCTTTTCCTTTCAAGGGTGAGGCTAGGAGCCTAATTGCAACATCATCCTCTATAATACCATGGATATTATAGACATTTGGAATCTCTTGAATGTGTTCTGAAGGAGAGATAGAAGTTTCACCATTAAACTTTGGTATACTTTTGAGGGCAGCTACTAGTATGTCATGTCTTTCGGCTAATAAGAGAGGGCTTCCACCATTAAAGGTGGCAAAAGTATGAGCTCTAGGCAACGCCATATAGATAAGTGATCTATTAATATGTATTGATGGTAGTCTAGGCTGAGATCTAATAGCAAGAGGAGCAGAGATAAATCTTGTAAGTATATTTGTTACTATTTCACTCCTAACTGGTGATAAAGATACTCTAGTCTTCCTTCTTCTAGGTTTTGAAAATGAAAGCTCTTGATACTGAAACTTATGTCTAGAACATGCCCTTGTTTCACCTCTGGGCATGAATTACTACAACTTTGGTTTAGAACCAGATATGTATTTGAAGCTCAAAGTCGCCAAGTACTTTTGAATAATGAGCCTCTTGAAGGCGTAAACATCGAAGCTAGTACTATCTCCTCGGTATTGATCTTGAAATCTTCCCTTTGACACCAGTAGGCTTGAAATTTTTTGAAATGTAGTCCCACCGAGCATGCCAAAAACTATTTTCACTTAGGTTTGCACCCTTGTCCAAAGCCTATGCATGAGGACAACCTAGTGAAACATGGAAACAACCTCCAAGCTATGGGACTTGAACTAGAGGTTGAGTCTTCGAAGAAGGCCAGCTTCCTCTTACTATCAAGATGCACCTAGCTACACTTGGAGAGGAAAAGGGAGAAGGAGAGCATGAAAGAAAATCTACCTAATCTAATCTAAAGAGGTGATGCACCAAAATAGAGTGTTTAGACCAATCTCTACCTATATATGCACTATTGAACTAGAATGAAACTAAGGACATACAAATTCATACTTTCTTTAATCAAATAATCACATGCAGATCAGAAGACCAAGATGAATGACACAAGGAAGAGAGATTCACTTATATTATCATTCATAGGCCAAGGAGATACAGTCATGCAGATCAGAGATCTCTACAAAACACCAGTAAGAGGCAAGGAATTCTTGCACTTTCATACCAATGGCTGAAGGAGATAAGATAGAAAATCATGTAGTTCAAAGGAAAAGGGAATTTTACACTGGAATTGTAGAGCAACAACAGAGAACAATAGAGAATGATCGACCTTTACAAAATTCTCAAAAATTGCCTTTATAGTTCAGGCATAACTGAGATTTTCCCTCCAAAACCATCCTGCAACCACCGCCATCAAGGCTCTTTCAGGAACAATCATGGGGATCTGAAGAAATCTTATCTAAATATAGCCTTTTGGTACCATGAAATTTGACTTTTAACTAAAACAGGGCCTTGGGAAGATAGAGGTAGCACCATAACTGTGCTCTGACCAAGTAGATGGATTGGATTAGAGTTGGAGTGTTCTTCCTTGTCTTGCATTCACTTCTAGTGGTTGGAATCAATCATGAAGATTAGATTTGCATAAAACCTCAATTTCTTATCATTTTTGGTGCATGAATTAGTAAGGTTAGCAAGTCAGCCAAATCTCACAATGAAAATGCACCATGAGGACCAATAGTCTCATTTCATTCTGCCACCTCACAAGTTTCCAAGCAATTGACCATGTCTTTTAACTAACTACACCATCTTTTCTTTAAAAACCTGACCGTGACATTATACTAATTGTGGTTAGATCTATCCATTACTGCCTCCATAGGACCCACTGGACACATGTTAGTGAGGTACTATTTCACTATGCATATCCTCCAAGCACTTTCCCATAGCAAGATAACACCTACCATCGATTTCCTTAGATCTGACGATCATGAAGAGTCGCCATAATACTGTGCTATCTTCTCAAAATTTTGGGCCCACGAAACACCTCAGCATACCTAGCACCTAACTCGGCCCGAACTGGTACCATCCTTGTAGTTTCATAACACTTGGCCCCACTAATCCACATGGTGAAAGGGCACTATGTCAATATGGATAACATCCTCACAGTTCTCCATAGCGAGATAATGCCTGCCATGGATTTTCTTTAGATCTATGATGATCCACAAAATTGTACAACTGCGCATCGAGATGGCTGAATGAACTAATGAAAAATTGCCACCGTACTATGACCCACCTAAAAACATGCCACCAAGGATGAGCTGTAATATTTCTTTGGAGAAGGGTGGGCCCATTACGTCATCCGTGCCATGCATCGCCGAGGTGCTATGTCGCTATGGTTAAAATTCTCCCAGCTTTCCATAGCGAGATAACGCCCATCATCAATTTGAACTGATATGATAGCGAGCAAGATAGATCTAACCTATTAGTGTACCAACCAATAGAAACTAAGCATGTACCAAACTATTTGACAATCCTCATTTGCAACCCACCAAGTGAAGCAGGACCCACATTCCACATAGTCATACCTTAGCCAATGAAAAGATTGATCAACTACCAACGTATCTAACAAATCCTCACTAATATCCAACAGGGCATACTTGGGACTCACCCTCCTTTTGACGTCTCCATAGTAACACTTTCATTCTGAGCGCTATGTCGCTAATGGCAAGGAACATAGATTTTTTGATAGCGCCATAGTGCCCACCATGGATGGAAAAAAACCTAGCACTGGAGAAACAATCAGGGAAAGGGAGGACCCACCTGACATGTGGAAAAAGGGTGTTATGTTGCTATGCAAAAATGACATACAACTTTCCTTGGCGAGATAACACCAACCATCAATTTCCTTAGATTTGACGACACAAGAAGTTGCAGGCTAGCAGAAGGAAAAAAGTGAAATACACTAAGGTTTTAATCATTTATTTATTTTGGTATTTCTTAAGCATTAAAATAACATTAAACCTGGGAACTAGCCATTGGGTAGGGTTTTTATTTGAATTCAAATTTTGGCGGGGGCGCAAAAATAAGCAATAGACATTATGTTCAAAATCACGTTGTATCAAAGAGGGGGAAAATGTAGATGATAAAAAATGGTTCATGTCTATGAGTTAATCACTTTTTTATACTAACCTGTCCCATTTTATTATTTCATTAATTCTGATCTTTTGGCCAACTTGATTATCATTCAAGTGCATTGTGACAATATTCTTCATCACTTGTATCCCTCTCCAAATAAATTGCAGATCGTTTTAGAATAGGATCGTGTTTTTCCAAAAAAATTGGAATCAATGCAAAACCATTTACATCATTGGAATCACATCCAATCTACTAGGATTTATCCCAAATCAACCCAAATCAACTTGAAACATGCCAAATATCCCAAATCAATTGTAATTTGTCCAACACTAGGCATAGTTGAGTCCCTTAGTGCCTTGGAAACCTATAAAATCTAATCAAATCCATCAAATATGATCTTATTATGGTCATGTCCCTTAGTGCTAAGTCAAATTTTTCATTTTTATCATTCGATCATTGACAATTTTTGGTGCCTCAATGTCAAATCGTGGCATCATCCAATCAATTTAATACGATTGACAATGTCTATCAATGCTATTAGGATCAACCTTATCAATAAATTTTAACCCTATGGCATCTACAATGTCTATTAGGTATCACATTTTCTTAATCCATTTCATGTATACTTGGCATGTTATTAATCCTAATTAGTCAATCAATTTGATCATGACTTTGATCTACCCATAATCATCCTAGTCGATCTACATAATCATTGCATTTCATCAAATTAGCCAATCATTTCATGATTTCTCCTATAGGATTAGACAACCCATAATATAATCCTCTATCATTCCAATCATTGTCATCTTGCATTATTCGTTATGCTTCCTGGTAACCAATGTTTTCAACTAATTAATATTTATTAATTAATTAATTCATCTTCATAAACTATGGGAATTTTCAAATTTCCTAAGTCCCATTTTTCACTTCTAATTTCCATTTTACCTATTCTTGACACATGAACATGATGTGTCATAAATATTATCCCTATACTTGGCTAAAATAAGTCATATTTGATATATTGTATTCCTTATGCATGTCTATAATAAGCATCCATCATCATAGATACTTGGCTACAAGTGGCTTTGAGGTGTCATATGCTCATTATAGATTCTCCTCCACTTTTAGCTATGTTGACTTTCATGCATCATAGAATCTTATATATCACATATTGTGTCTTGGTTTACATAGATGTACTGAGGAATATCATGTCGAGTTGTACATTCGAAGGGAAAAGTGTTCATCCTCTCATTCGATTATCTCCTCTTGCACTTTGGCTACAAATTGAGCCATCTTTCTCTCATTTTTTATCCTTAGAGTCTATATTCCCACATATTTCCCAAACCACACTTCTATTATTCCCAATAGCATTATTATATCCTAGACATTTTCTTTCAATTGTGTGCACTATAGGAAATTGGAGCCACATCAAATAGAGAAGAAATATTGACATGAGAACTACAATTGAAGAGGGAATTTCTTTTGTTTTATTTCCTTTATGCTTTGATTGGTTTTCATGGTATATTGGAAGGGTTTAGTGTATTTTGGTTGAGTTTTATGGTTGTTCATAATGTGCTAGGTTCTAACTCATTTTCTTGTCATACAATATATTCCTTGGTTATTCATTGAAAAGGAAATCATATACATGTTTTAATCATATAGCCAAGACAATTGTTGAGTGTGAAAATGTTAAAGTGGATGAAAAGTTTGGAATTAAAGATAGAATTTTTGAATATATTTTTGATGAAGAAGAAGATAATCCTAAACCTACTAGCAAAAATATTGAAGTTTTTTTTTGAGACTAACAATGACTTGTAGAATGATGTTCAAATTTTTTAACAAAGTAAAGAACTAGGATTAGAACCAAGAGAAGAAGTAAGAGTTGAAATATCAACTCCTACACCTAAAAATGATTTGGGAAAAAATAACCCTTCTAAATAGAACATTGGAAGTAAAGATAAAGGAGTGATGACAAGAAATAGGATACATGAGGATTTATGTTTAATTTCTCAAGTTGAACTTGAGAGTATAGATGAGGCACACAAAGATGGTCATTAGATTCAAGAAATAAAGGAAGAACTATATTAGATAGTGAAGAATGATCCATGGGAATTAGTTCCTAGGCCTAAAGATAAGAATGTTATAGGAACTAAATGTGTATTTAGAAATAAGATTATTGGAAAAGGCGAAGATGTGAGGGAAAGAGAAAGGTTGGTATTCAAAGGATATTCACATAAAGAAGGCATTGATTGTGAAGAGACATTTTCCCTTATTTCTAGAATGGAAGCAATATGAATGTTCTTGGCTTATGTAGCAAGAAAGAGCTTTAAAGTGTATGAGATGGATATAAAGTTAGCATTTATGAATGGAGAACTTGAAGAATAATTCTATATTGAGCAACCTAAAGGATTTCATTTGAAAAAATAAAAAGATGTGGTATGAATATTGAAGAAAGCATTGTACGGTCTAAAGAAAGCACCTAGAACTTGGTATGCAAGGCTAGACAAATATTTGGAAAAATTGGGTGTTTCTAAAGGTATGGTAGATAGTAACTTATATTTGAAAGAAATTGAGAATTGATTATGGATCATTGCAATATTTTTTGATGACATGAAAAGTGAGTTTGAGATGAGTATGATTGATGAGATAAACTTTTTCTTGGTTTTATAGATTGTGCAAAATAGTGATGGTATCTTCCTATCACAAGCTCTATATTTGAGAGAATTATTGAAATGATTTGGCTTAGAAAATTGTAAGCCTATTGGTACACCTATGATAACCAATCATAATTTGTCTAGAAAAGATGAAACACCTATAGTTGAGAAGAAAAATAACAATTACATGATTGGAGGTTTGCAATAGCTGACTCACACCAGACCAAATATGAAAAATGAAGTTGGAATAGTAGTAAGATTTCAAGTTGATCCTAAGGAATCACATTATGTGGTACTAAAGACGATATTCAGATATCTAAAGGGTACACATGATTTTGGATTATGGTATGATAGATCAACTAATTTCACTTTGTGTGTTTATACTAATGTAGATTGGGCAAACAGTATGGATGATAGAAAGAGCACTAGTGGTGGATCATTTTTTCTGAAGGAGGATTAGTTTCTTGGCTAAGCAAGAAATAAGATTGTATTTCATAGAGTATAGAAAAAGTAGAGGATATAGCAGCAACAAAAAATTGCAATCAAATCATATGGATGAAGTAGATAATGAAGGATATTAGAATAAAGTTTTTAGAACCTATTATCATACATTTTGATAACACAAGTACAATGAGTGTGTCTAAGAATCCTCTATTATATTATAAGGCTAAGCATATATCTATTAAGTGTCATGTTTTGATAGTGAAAGTTACAGAGAAAGAAATCAGATTGGAATATGTAAGTACAAAAGAGAAGATTGTAGATGTATTTAAGAAGCCTTTTCCTAAAGATAGATTTGAGTATTTGTGAGGTATGCTTAGGGTTATGCCCCTACCTACTTCTAAGTAGATGATGTAGAGAGTGCACATCAGTCCAGTGGTTTAGAGATCTATTATTTGACTGGGCCAAATGTTGGTACTTCCTATATGGGGGATTATCTGAGATGAGAAGAGTCATCAAGGACTCTTGGTAAATTTTTTAGAACAATGTCTTTAGACACTTGAACATGTTGAAGACATAGAGTAGATAATTAACATAATGAATCCTTTATCGTTGATGTAAGAGTTATACATGAAAAAAAAATCATCTAAATGGGGGAGAGATTTCATAGAATATATCTCCTATGTATGAGGGGTAAGTATTGTTGATATTAATGGGGAGAAACATTGAGTGGGGGAGAAGTTGCAAATAATTGATTTCCATCCATAGAAGAATGAGTTGTTCCTAAGAGTCAGAGTGTGAACAACTATTGTAAATCCTAAGAATAAGAAAGCATAGATAGAGAAGTTCTCTAGTGGATTTTAGATTTGATTGATGAAGAGGATTTGGAAAGAAGAGAACAATAGGAGCAGAAGCAAACTTTGATTTGGTATTCTTGGAACTTTTTTTCATCTATGTTGCAATCAATGCCAAAGGGGGATATTGTTAGCATGAATGCTAATGGTATTCCTTTGGGGGAGTATCCTAAGAACTTATAGAATAATTTGGAACATTTTTAGCATGATTGACATGTTGCATTCATGACTGTGTTTATCATTGATGCCAATGTAGCATTGTTTCTATTAAGACTAGTATAGTAGAAGAAAGAGAACGAGGTTGTACAGACTATGTATTGATGATTAGGTCAAGTGTAATTAAGGAAATTTTCTACACTATATCTTGGTGACATGGATAAGTGTGCATATAGTGAGTCAAATAAATGCAAAAGATATGTCTAATTTATAGAGGATAGTATATAGATAGAGGACCTAAAAAGAAGTTTCTATTAGTTGGATTGTATCTGTTGATAGAGATAGAATCATGATGAGCATAGTTAGATGGTGATAGTAGAAATCTTGATGATTATTTTAGTGAGTGTGCAAGGTCTAAATTTGTACATGTGGAAATTTTTAAAGATTCTAAGTTGATAGTAATTTGTAATTACGAAAATATGTAAACTTTTGTAATATCTTAATGAGGTCCTATTCTAATTAGTTGGGAAAGCTTCAAGGATGACTCAAGGAATTACTTTGAGGATATGGTATAAAGGAAGGTTATTTTCCTTTTGGTGATGTGTGTGGAAAAATTATTCAAGTGTACTATGCAAAGTATTTGGTAAATGAAAGCAAGTGATCCAAGAGATTATTGAATGTGAAGTTGGTGATCTGGTATTGAGATCAAAATAGGATAAGTCTAGTCACATGAAAAAGAAGGAGCTATGTATTTATATTATTCTACAAGGAAAAATATAGATATTATTTGGATAGTCGATTTATTGGTCTCTCCCTTAAAGCTTTTTGGACACTAGGTCTATCTGCCTTCTACAACTTCTAATAGGGTTGGTGCAACTCCTAAAAAGCTTGGAATCTCCTAACAAGGATTCAAAGCCTCCTAACAAGGATTGAAATGCACTAAATTTATTTCATTGAATCCTAACAAGGTCCATCCTCTAATAAGGAATATTTATATTAGTACATCATTTTGTGGGTACCATCCCCACCAGGGTTTTCCCTCTAATCAAGGGTTTCCCTAGTTAACATATTTGGTATTATTGTGTATGAGTATCTTTTTATGGTTGCTGATTATATTGCTCACATGTTTAAGGATTAATAAGATTGATAAAAGTTTTAACACCTAGATAACTGATTTACCCCCCCCACACCATTTATCTTGGTGGACTTTACTTTCTAATAGTAAGACAATCTATGCTAGCAATGATGTTGGATAACATGGCACTGATACCATATGGCTTGAGGAGAATGGACCTTATGACCTTGTGCCTACCACAAAAATCTCTTACCAATCAATCCATACCCCTACCCTTGCACATTACTTATTTAAATTATATTATTATTATCCTATTGTAATACCCCTCCTTTACTATCATTGTAGACTTTTTTGTTAAAGTTCTATTTGACTCTTTTTCTAGACATGTTAGCCCTTAATAAATATTTGAAATACAATACTTTGTTATGTAGGATAATTGATTATATCACATTAAAATGGTTACTTACTTGCAATGATAATGCTCTAATTATTATTAATCAGTGAATGTAACTACTTTCATAATGATGTCATATGATGTGTCTTCGAATGATGCTTACTATATCTTGATAATAATGTGTTTGTTATATTATAATATGACATTATTTATAGTCATTTTTTATTAATAATACTTATCACATACTTGCATCTATATGGTCTGTGTATCTATTTCACTCTTATGTGTGATGTGCTTGATGTGGTTAGGGAAGGGAGTCATAGTCACCTACAAGTCAGGATCTACATAATGTACCACTCCCCACCATTGCCTACTTAGCTTAGCTATATATTTACATGTACACACTCATCTTTTACATAAGTTGCAAGTACTAGGCATCAACTGCCCAAATTGCTAGGATGAGTGTGCCCTATTGCTATAAGTTGGTAGTAAGAGCAAAGAGATAATGTCTAGGTTCAACCTAAACCAAAATCTAATTACTTTTGTTGAGACAGAGCACATTTATCTAACTTCCTACTATTTTACAACCTGTAATTTTTTTATCTGTGTGTTGTTTGACTTTGACTATGTGATTTGCTTGATAAATTCTTTGATTATGATGCTTAGATTAATTTTATAATATTCTAATTATTAAATATTATTTTATTTAAAAATAAAATATGAAAATATGATGATATTTAATTAATTAAAAATTAATTTAATATATGCTTTAATTTAATTTAAAGACTTAATTTAAGAGTCTAAATTAGAAAATTAAGTGAAAAATGATAAAAATATTAAAGAGTAAATATTGATTTATTATATCTATTTAATTAATAATAATAAAATTAGAGTTGAATTTAAATAATGGGCTTTAATTGATATTATTAATTAAAATAATAAATTATGATTATAAAAGGCTCAAAATAAATAAAGTGGAGAAATAAAGAAACTAATATTTTTAAAATAAAAGTGCTTTGAGTCTGCATAAAAATATTTATTAAATTAAGTTATTTGATATTTAGCTAAAAGTAAGTGACCTTTTATTAAATTAAAAATTTGAGAAACCCTAATTAGGGTCATGACTCTTTATTAGATACTTTTTGGTCATTTTAGAGATAGACAAGTTTTTGAAGAGCAATGGGATTGAGAGTTAGAATTACTAGGTTTACATAGCAATTCATGGCGATTTAACATTGAAGTTAAAGACTAAATTCAAAGCTTGGGAGTATTTTGGATTGCATGTTTTGAGCTTGTGTTATCTTGGAAATTTTTCTAGAAGTTTTGAGGTAAGGCTTGAGAACCTTCTCCATCTTCCCTTGAAAAATACTGTCTTTTTCATGTTTTTTAGGTTGCATTGTAGTGATTTATAAAATTTATGAATGATTTTTATTTGTGAAATTTAGAAGAGAAACTAATTCTAAGTTGCATTATTTTTTAGAAATTGGAAGAAAGAAAATTTACTATTCTTGTATCGAAAATTCTCATAAAACTTAAATCTACAAACCCTTGTTTTAAAATTACCAAAACCATGTTGAATATAAAAATCCTTGTTTTAAAATTAGCAAAACAATGTTGGATGAAATTTGTCAAAACCATAGGTTCTTCTTAAGAAAACTTACATGAAAAATAATTTAAAAATAAGAATAATCATCCAATTTAGAGCTTGATAAAATGTCTTTGTAACTAATTTATAAAATTAAAAAAAAATCAAAGTCAAAGATAAATTAGACATTGACATTCACATTAGAAGTTAAATCTAATATTGGAATAAAAATAATTAAGAAAATTATATGTCAAAATATATTTACTTATTTTATAAATAAAATAAAATATATTTATTATGAAAATATATGTTTAAAAAGGAAATACACGTATAAAAATACATGGAATTCAATGCAGTTGTGCATGTAAATGAATGAAGACAAATGAATATGTTTATGTTGGAAATGAAAATGGGAAAGTAATTTTTGAGAGGGGGGGTGAATCAACACTTAAAACTTTTGCCTCTTGAAACATATCACCAACATCCATCTCATAAGGTAACATGAAATTAAAATAACATAACATGAATCACATCCATAGCATAAAGTAAATAACACATGACATAGTAAATTGGTTACCTAGAATCCCTCCAATGAGAAGGTAAAACTGGGGTGGGGATGACACCCAAACATCTTCACTACTATAGTTGTAAATGGTTGCTTATTATGGCTATAATGTGTTTGATCATAATCTATGATTTACCTTGTGAAAGGTCTACCATGTTAAAAGATTACAAAGGATATTAGGTCTCACCTTGTTAGAGGATTTGAACTTACAATAAAGAAAGCACTTGATTAAGAGATTTACAAAAACCTATTAGGACTAGTTGGTTAAGATATTTTCTGTGTATCACTGATTAGAATGATTTAGCACCATGATCCTTTGGTTAGCACCTTTCTTCTTGATGTAATATCTTCTTCTTACTAATTAAACCTTGATCCTCTTGATCAGATATGTCTCCTCTGTCCTTTCACTTCTATACCCTTTTCTTCTCAAACTAATTCTTCAATGCATAGCATTGTCATAGTCATCTTAGCCACCATGAATTCTCTCTCTTCTCTTAGCGTTTATCTCCTCACATGCATACAAAATCTTTAGGGTTTTCCTTATTAAATAAGCATTGGTGGTGATGGATTATGTAAGAATCAACAACTGTGGTTGATTCGTATTACCACTATAAGCTTTCATTTTTCTAATTGGTTGCATGTATTGCATAGGGATTCTCAATATACCTCCATATTTATATTTCATAATCATAAAATATGATTATGATGGCCCAAAAATAGTTTACATAGAATTTTGTGTCATTACAAACAATAATGCTAAAAAAAATCACTCAACATCTAAAGACTTTGATGTTCCACCATCACTGTGCTCCTAATGTCGTAACTCAAATTCTAAATAGATTAGTGCTCTCTATTTCCTTGACACCTAAATCACTTGGCATGTATAGTTTTCTCAACACTAACTATCCATATTTCTTAGGATGTATGGGATGATAACTTATGCTCAACATGATTTGATCACTCATCTTGCACTGATTGCTTGGTTCGCTTTGATCACTCGGCATACACTATAATTTTGTTAGATTATGACTAAGTATTTGTCACTACCTTGTCAAAACTAATTTGAGATTAATAATCACCCC
This sequence comes from Cupressus sempervirens, assembly GCA_028749045.1. Lineage (NCBI taxonomy): Eukaryota > Viridiplantae > Streptophyta > Pinopsida > Cupressales > Cupressaceae > Cupressus > Cupressus sempervirens. The sequence continues at coordinate 309,662,172 of CM053791.1, forward strand.
CTTTGACATGAGTGGAAAATTTTTTTTGTCATGGCATACACATCAGTGCATTATGCATAAGCTAGAAAATATATTCTTCATTACTCAGCTCATAAACAAAACTTCAAAATTTCAAAATTTTGAAAAATTGTTGTTTCTCCCATACTTTATCACTCTCCTTGAGTAAATTTTTTTTTTTGTTTCTTCTCTAATATTCCTACTGATTACATGTCTACCTTGACAAAAAAATTCCTTCAAAAATATATAATCCCCCTTTTTTAACACTTATGTCATTTGGGTTATACACTTACTGTGTGTTTGTCCAAAAATGGCTTGTGAAGCTCCATGATTATCTTCAAAGTCACATCCTAGTTATTGCATGCTACCTCTAGAGATTGAAACTGTATGTCTAGTTGGGAATCAAGGTCAACTAAGCCATCATGTATTGAAAGATGAGAATCTTTCTTCATCAAAGTTTCTACATAGGCTAGTTCCTTATGAAATACTTCCATTGATGAAGGGCCACACCACCCTTACCAACTCGCAACCAATATCACAACAATATGGAGACAAAGAGAAGATAAAATGCTTCACAAAGCATGCTTTTATTATACTTGAAAATCTTTACAATATTTTCCAAATGAGAGAACTCCAAACTCTTACAATATAGGAGAGCTTCCACACTAAGAGCTTTACTACAAGAGCTTATCCTTGAACAACTTATCCTTGAAGAGCTTTATTAAAAATGGTCATGAGCCTTTCTTATATAGGCACTTACTATCAAAGATATTACAAACACAACCAATATGGGATAAAAGGTAAATACAACTACCTTAAAATAAATATTTAATTCCCACCCAAATACAGCTAGGCACCACCATGTGGCCTAATTATAAAATTACATTTCTTTTGTGGATCATAAGAAATATTAGTTGCATGATTTAAGGAACTTTCCAAAAACTTCTAAGATGCCACCTACACACCTCGAAAAATGGAATGACAACAATTTTCTTATTTTTCTATTTATGCCACCTATGCACTTTGAAAATAGAAATTTCTCTTTTCTCTCCTCTTTTTCCCTTTTTCATTTTTTTATTACTTTGCCACTAATTTTCATCACTTTTTCTCTAGTCCATAATTTTATTTTATTTTAAAATTATAATTTTGATCACACCCCATTTCTGTGATGCAAGATGCTCTTGCATTAGACACCCATGGTAGGAAAACTTTTGTGAATATGGATTCACAAAATGAAGTAGCTAACAATCACAAAATAATTTTATTCTCTTCTTCCAACACCTAGCTTGAACAAGTATCCACTGCCAATATATTTCCTTCTTTCTTCTTTTGCAACACCTAGCTAGAACAAGTGTTTATTGCTGAAAATACTCTTTCACAATGAACTTTGTCCAAGTATAAGTTTCATCCTCATCCAATCTTATCAGATTTAATAAAACTGTAATAAACTCAGCAACACCATACAAATATTTATTTGCATACCACACATCATTAACAAGATCCTCATGTAAACCATCATAAATATCTTTCAAACTCATCTCAAAGACAACATCCCATGATTCATAGGAATTTACCTCTTTTACATATTCAGCTTCACTTGCCTCTTTCATGTCATCAAAAATGCATGTAATTGCTTCACTTGCTTGATCTCCAACTTAGGTACTATACACTTCCTCCATTTTTGTAGTCTTCAAATCATCTTGCTCTATTTCAGGTTTTCAAATCTTCTCATCTTAGTGCTCTTCATCTTATTCAACTTCTAGTTCATAAATAATTTCCTCTTCATCCTCTTGCTCTTCTTTTGTAGCACATGTGTGATACTCCACTAGATCTTCTTTCTTTTCTAGATCCAAAGAATTATCAACATCTCTTTTCATTCACTTTCTTCTACAAATCAAGGAATGCAACTTATACTACCTCTTGATTTCTTGCTCTAATTTTCTCAAGTCTAGGAATCCTCAAAATCCATCCAATCACAAAAGACATCTTCTTCTTTCTCTTCTCCATGATCAAGTATTCATAAGACAAACTTCATGCAACACAAGCACCTCATACAAATTGCCTCACTATTGATGATTTGTCTACATACTTAGCTGAAATCATGATCCTTGTGCAAACTACCTCACACTTGGTGATTTGTCTACAAATTCAAGAACTTCTTGAAAAACTTCACCCAACCCAAGGTCCTGGTGCAAACTGCCTCACATTCGGCAATCTATCCACACACTTAGGAACTCTCACTCTGATACCATTGATGAAGGGCCACACCACCCTTACCAACTTGCAACCCATATCAAAACAATATGGAGACAAAGAGAAGATAAAATTCATTACAAAGCATCCTTTTATTATACTTGAAAATCCTTACAATATTCTCCAAATGAGAGAACTCCAAACTCTTACAATATAAGAAAGCTTCCACACTAAGAGCTTCACTACAAGAGCTTATCCTTGAAGAGCTTTATTACAAATCGTCATGAGCCTTTCTTATATAGGCTCTTACCACCCAAGATATTACAAACATAACCAATGTGGGATAAAAGGTAAATACAACTACCTTAAATCAAATATTTAATTCCCACCCAAATACAACTAAGCACCACCATGTGGCCCAATTAGAAAATTACCTTTTTTTTGTGGACCACAAAAAGTATTAAATGCATGATTTAGGGAACTTTCCAAAAATTTCTAAGATGCCACCTACACACCTCGATAAATGGAATTACATCCATTTTCTTATTTTTCTATTTATTCCACCTATGCAATTTGAAAATAGAAATTTATCTTTTCTCTCCTCTTTTTTCATTTTTGATTTTATATTATTTTGCCTCTAATTTTCATCAGTTTCTCTCTCCTACACAATTTTTTTTTTAAATTATAATTTTGATCACACCCTCTTTTGAAATGCAAGATGCTCTTGCATCATCCATGTGAGGAGTTTGCATTGACTGGATACTAATTAGAGTAGATCTGATATTAACATCTTGTGCTTGAAACTTGACAAACCTACTCCAAGTTCATAATAACCTCTAGAAATGTATCTGAATTTGACTAGGAGATAGCTTTATAGTATTACTTGTGAGCTATAGATATCCCTATAGCTGGTCAATAGCCTTGTGGGTCTCTTGTGTGAATAATTCAACATTACATAACTTCCATCTTGGTTGCTAGATCAACCTGTCTAAGTGCAATGACACTAGATATCTTTTCCAATACCTTGGTATAAAACTTTCTTGTTGACCATTCTAATAATTTTAGGTTAGAATCTAGGTCTTCATCATTTATCTTGTCCACAATAGTGATAAGTTTCTCTATGATAGACTTATTTTCATTTGGCTTTGGGAGACTAAAAGCATCAAAGAATATGTCTTTAATGTCCTTTAAGATGTGCTTTCTCTTGTATTCCATCCTCAATATTTATTGCCTCTTTTTCCTTTGAAGAGCATCCTAAATAATACTCATTTCTTCAATAGTGATTGTGTTTAAATCAAACTTTGGGAGCTCAATCACTTCATCTAAACTTACAGCCTCAAATGATGTAACTTTAGCACTCTTGGGAGTTCTTGAACTCATCCTTGATATTCATAGGTGGTGTATCCAATGTACTAAGACATTGAAGAGTTTGTTTACTAAGAAGAGATGTAGAAACCAGTAGTGTGACCAGTGTCTATATAGAAATTTGTTCCTCAAGTTTAGTAGTCAAATCTAACTCTTCAATTTTGCCATCTACCTTCTATACTTCACCCTATTGTGGTGGTATAGGTACATGACTTGCTTCCTAACCTATGTATACTTTAGTTCCATCCTTTTCAAAAGTTACTACTATTGATAAACTTGAACTTTGTAGGCTTGGCACTAATGTATCTACATGTTGTGCTTTTGCTTCTTTCATCTAAAATGTAATTGTGGATATTGCAGATGGTGTTAGTTGTGTGACCTCTTGTTGTTCCTAGTTTATACTTTTATCTTTTGATAGATCTTGTGACTACTTTTCTTTTACCACTATAGTAGATGGGGGCACATTTGATGTGTCTTTTGGTTCCTTCCCTATAGATACAAGTTTTGCCTTTTGAAATTCATCAACTCTCACCAATATAGGATTTATGCATAGAATTTCTACATTGGTAGAGTCCTATAGAATTTTCTTCAAGTCATCCTCAGTCAAAGGATTCACATTTTGTATTGAATTTTTAGAATCATCCTTGATAATAAGAAATGAGTCTCATTGACTCCCTTTGTCTATATGTAGAGGATTGGTACTTGGTACTTGGTACTTGTACATCTTGTACATCCTACTGCTCATCTTTAGTTGTGGCCTCCTTTATTTTTTCTTGAGTACCTTCCACATCAGCTTCCTTAAATAGGTTTCCATCTTTGTCTTTCTCTTCTCTCACATTCTTCTCAAGTTCTTACATTTCTTGCTCACCATTTTCTATGATTGTTGGAGTGGATAACCCATAGATTGATTTCCAAATTGTTGTTCTTTTAGTTACCACATCTTCTATATTCTTCTTCAAGATATGGAAAGATCTATATTTGGGGGGAAATTTACTTGTATTCTTTTCGATAGCTTTAGCAATCTTCCTTTTATCTAATTCTAGCATAGCATGGCCTAGTGTAGTTTCCCTTATTTATCTCTCAGTTTGTAAGCTATATTGCCATTTCTACTCAACTTTGTTATATATATTTTTGGGTAATGATTTGGTGATTTCTAGATGATTTTTCTTGAATGTAGCCATCATGTCATATATGGTGTCCTCAACTTTATTTTCATCAACTTTTCTTAACTTATCAAAATCTACATGTGTGAAACTTGATAAATCTGCATTTTTAGTAATGTTTTCACACAAATTATCAATATCAAAAGAGGGATTGTGGCTTACCACCTTGTATTGACTCAAGTCATCTAACTCAGTCTTCTCATCATTTGAATCCTTTTGAGATGTGTTCTTCTTCCTCAATATTTTATAACTCTTCTTAGCAGGCTTACTCGGCTTTGCTATGTCAACTACTCTTTTTCCATTAGGCTTTGTTACTACTATAGTCTTAATAGTGGTTTCCCTTGTGCTTGACCTAGTTATAGGTACAACTAGATTTTGATGTGACTTCTTTACAGACTTCTCTATTTTCTCCACTATCTTCTCCTTATCTTTCTTCTTCCTTGTCTTTTCCTTATGTGCTTCCTTGGCTTCTTCTCCCTTGGAACCTTCTACATCTTCACCTTGATCTTCACCTAGGCCTTGTGTTAATTTTAATAGGGCTAAGGTCTTGTTCTTCCTCTTCATCATCTTCTTCTTCTTCCTCTTCTCCACCTTCACCAAAGATCTCTTTCAGATTCTTAACCAAACTTTTCTTCTTTCTAATAACTATAGTTATCTTTAAATCTTTTGTGATATTGGATTTAGCTTCCTCATAGTTTCCAAATGAGGTTGCACTCTTGTTAATATATTTTTCTAATAAATTTGTTATTCCTATAGAGGCTTCATCCAAATTGATCTCATATGGCAAGGGTTTCAACCATCTAACCCTAGGCATTGTTGCTTACACATATGTGTGGTCTGCATTCACTAGGAAAAAAACATCATTTTAATTTTGTTCCACTAAGGATACAGGAATCCTCAATCTCTGATTCATGGATCATTGACTCAAAGTTATCTCTAAGTTGCTCAGTAGATTTTGAAATCTATTGTCAAAGCAACTTGTCCAAAGGTTGCAAAGGTTTTTTTCACATAAAATAATATACAAATAAGTAAAGAACCAAACTTCCATGATGCACTTTTATCTTTCCTAATGGCCTCCAAGTTTTCTGATAGCTATTGAAGTAGCCAAAAAAGGTCATAAGAATGGTCTCTCTTTTCTATCTTATAACCCAAATCTACTTCCGTACATGAAACACTATTTAGTTGGCTAGACTGAAAGAACTTGTGAGCTATCACTCTTACTACAAAGGCAACTAGGGGATCTAATATAGTATCAATAGACATCCCTCTCTTATTCCACATGAAACTTGCATTATTTTCAATGGTTTTCTTTACACCAATTCTCATACTCTTAGGTCTATCAAGGGTAGGGTACCTTGATACTCAATTTATAATTCTCTTTGTGATTTTAATTGGTCCAACTTCCAACCAAATATAATTTTCATGTATCTAGATCAGAACAATTCAAATCTATTTAGTCTTGAATATTTGAGGAAAATCTAGGGAATGCGTTAACCCTTTCCATTCAACAAATTTATTTTCTTCCCTCAAGACTTCATTATCACATAGTTTGGTTTGGGCATCTATTATTTCCATATCTTTTACCTCTCCAATCTTTCCACAATAGCAACATCTAATATCTTGGATCATGAGAACCTTCAGTGGTATCATAGACAATGCACCAAATGGATCTCTCTTGTAAAGAATTTTAGTAATATTAGGATATGGGGGTTTCCTAACATCATTACTTATCAATTGAACATTGAAAATCTCTTTCCCCTCTTTCCTAATAGTTGTAGAAGAGCTAGCTACCATTTTTATTACCTAGGGTTTGTAAGAAATAAAACAATGTAACTTGGCAATACCTAAATACCTTTCAAATCTTATAAACAATGTTGAGTATCAGTTGAATTAAGTTCACAAACATTGGAATCTCCTTTTGAAAATTTCCTTCATGCACTTCATGTGCTCTATAAACTTTGGTAAGTGAAAATGAGTCAAAAATTGACTATATAACCCTTCATATTAGGCATTAAATGTTGAGTTCTTACACATGTATAAGCTCAGCTATCACAGGACTCTCAACACACTTGGCTAACACAAAAAAATCAACACTTACTACCATGTCTCCTTAACTTTTCTATAACTACTATTCCTAGCCTTTCTTGAAAAAAATAGTGAAATCATATATGATCTTTTTAGATCTTTAATTCTTGGAACTAATGGATAATATAACTTTTCAAATATCAGTCCCACACATACCTTATATTGCCTTGTTGAGGGTGATGTGATCACCTAATCCATTGAATGAAGTGGGCCCATCTGAGCTTGATGTACTACATTATTCCTTGTTTTTCAATGTCTTGTTCATATGCACCTTTACTTTCTCAACACAAACCTTTTCTTTGTCTTTTATGGTTTCATTACTCAGTGTTGGTGACCTAGTTGGATAGTTTCTATTGACATGACAAATCTTGAGACAACTAAAGCATGTATTCCCACTAAACCATCTATTATAGTTTCCTTTGAAATGTGTTCTAATGCAATTCTCATGAACATGTCCATATTCTTGACAATAGTGACAATTGTACCTTGTGTTGGAATCCCAACCACAGGAGTTTTCATTTTGTTTTAGCTTTGTCTACTTGTTTGATGTCCACTTGACCTTAGATCTTCATTCACATTTTTTCTGTCCATACTTTTGACAATTTTAGTAGTATCCCTCACATCTTTGTGTGCTCATCACCTTGGTCTTACATTCATTTTCTTGATGTTCTTTCTTGTTGTAGTTGTAGCACTATCCTTTGTAATTCTTCTTGGGGTTATGGTTGATAGTTTTGCTCCTATAAAGATTTGTTGTAAGACCCAATTTTGAAAAATTATGACAAGTAGGTTTGTAGTTCTTACCTTTTTTATTCCTTTTCTCACCACTTTTAGCTAATTCTCCTTTCTCAGTATTAGCATATCATAATCCTATAGTATCATTGTTAGGTCTTGGAGATTTCATCAATTTCTAAAAGTGTTTGATGGATTCACATGGTTTTTTGAATCTTTCAATGAATTCCTTCTCTACTCTTAGTTCATTTCTTAATTGATAATTCTATGATTTTTGAGTTGTAATCTCAATGTCCTTTCTATTCAATTCATAGTTTTCAAGCATCAATTGAATCATTGTATCTAATTGCATGTTAGAAAGCTTTTGTACATCTGATGTCTTCTCTTCAAGTTTGTTAGTCACTATTATTTTTTATTCTTCAATCATGACTTTGTCTTCCTCAACTTTCCTTTTTTTTTTTCAGTCACCTCACATAGAAATATTGATTGGACTTCTTGTTCTATTTTGAGATTTTTGACCTCTTCAGTTAGGGCATTGTTCTTTTCCATCAGATCTTCAACTACTACATCAAATTCACTTGAGTTTCCATCTTCAAACAATCCAATAGTGCTTTCTTCTTAATATTGACTTTCATTATGTTGAATAGCCAAATCCTTTCTTATCTACAATGAACATTGTAATTCATCTCTTGCCTTCTTAATTTGATCTAGGGAAAGTTATATTTCAATCTTCTAGTACTCAATAGTCTTTCCCAACTTGTAAACTTCCATCTTCAAGATCTTACTTCCTAAGCTATGAAAATTTCCTTTCTAGAGAACAAAGATCTAATACCAATTTTTGAAAATAACAATGGGAGAGTATGTTTTGAGAGGGGGGTGAATCAGCACTTAAAAATTTTGCCTCTTGAAACATACCACCAACATCCATCTCATAACTTAATGTGTAAACTAAAATAACATAACATGCATCACATACATAGCATAAAGTAAATAACACATGATAGAGTAAATTGGTTACCTAGAAACCCTCCAATGAGAAGATAAAATTGGGGTGAGGATGACAACCACAAATTGTCACTACTGCAGTTGTAAAGTATGGCCTATTATGGATGGTTTGATCATAATCTATGATCTACCCTATTAAAGGCTTACAAAGTCTATTCGGTCTCACCTTTTTTAGAGGATTTAACTTACAATAAAGCAATCACTCAATTAAGAGATTTACAAAAGCCCATTAGGACTACTCGGTTAAGATATTTTCTCTGTATCACCTATTAGAATGACTCAACACTATGATCCTTCAATTAGCACCTTTCTGGTTGATGTCAGATCTTCTCCTCACTAATTAAACCTTAATCCTCCTAATTAGATATCTCTCCTTTTTCCTTTCACTTCTATACTTTGTTCTTGTCAAATTAATTCTTCAATGAATAGCTCTATCATAGCCATCTTAGCCTCCATGAATGCTCTCTCTACTCTTAGTATTTGTCTCCTCACATGCATACAAACTCTTTAGGGTTTTCCTTGTTAAATAAGCATTGGTGGGGATGGATTAGGTGAGAATCAATTACTATGGTTGATTCATATTACCACCTTAAGCTTCCCTTTTTTTGATTGATTGCATGTACTACAAAGAGATTCACAATATACCTTCATACTTATCATTCATAATTGTAAAATATGATTATGTCAACCCAAAAATAGTTTACGTGGAAGTTTGTGCCATTACAAGCAACTAACCAAAAAACTATTCACTCAGCATCTAAAGATATTGGTGTTTAGACTTCACTGTGCTCCTAATGTTGTAACTCAACTTTTGAATAGCTCAACACTCTTTGTTTACTCAACACCTAAATCAATTGACATGTACAGTCTACATGATACTTGAGTGACTCAACACTATTTGTCCATAATACTCGGTATGTATTGGATGATAACTTATGCATTGTATACTTTGATCACCCAGCTCACACCAATTGCTTGACTTGCTCTAATCACTTGGCATACACTACAATTTGATAGATTATGACTAAGTGTTTTGTTAGTACCTTGTCAAAACTAGTTTGAGATTAATAGTTTATGCATGTGAAAATGAGTAAATGCATGTTAGAAAAATTGATAGAATAAATAAAAAATAATAGTTTTTTTATTTATGCATCTAAGTTTAGTTAACTCTTCTTGGAATATAATCTAATTAGATGTTTATAAATGCATGTATATTATAAGTTAGTAAATATCTAGTAATCATTTAGTTATATTTTAAGTGAAGTTATATTGAAGTTAACTAGATAATCATTTATTTATGGTGAGTAGATATAATGAGTGCAATTGTATTTAGTTTAATTGTAATTATAATTTAATTACAATTACAATTATAATTCAAATTGAGATTTTTTTAATAGAACTATGAGTTCAATAGAAAATAAATATTAATATTGAATTTAAATGGAAGTCAAAAGTAATACTTCTGGAATGATATTGATATTAATATTTAATCTAATATTTTATTTTATTAACTAAATAATTTATAATATAAGATTTTTTAAATTGATAATATGATTATATGTTATGCTCAGAATTGATAAAATATTAATGTAGTTAATATTTAATTAAGAGATTTTTTTGAGATGAATATTAAATTGTTCAATAAATTAGACAACATAATATCATTATAACATTGATTAATCATGGTGATTAAATATATATAAAGTATTCATGAACTCTTTGGTGTAAGGAGTGATAAACAACTAGAGTCAAAGGCACACCCAAATATCCAACCACCTCACTAAGTACACACATGGAAGAAAAACATAGAAAACAACACCAAGGAGAGAGAGAGAACAAATATGTTTATTAATTCACCAAATGTTCAACATACATGCCCAACTATAAGGCCTTATGGGTTTTGACCTAATACAAAATATTACCCTAAGTTCTATATTTAGCTTCAAACTCACAACATCTACCTTAAACTAAACCAAATACCTCTACTTATAGTGGCCAAAATGTCTTACAAAATATTCTAGAACATTACATCAAAGAAAGGTCAACTTCAAAATGGTCAACACTCATCCTAAGACAAGATCGTATCATTAAATTCAAAATATAAATTAAAAACAAGAGTTGGTTCAAACTAAGAACCAAAAACACAGACAACTCAGCCAAAGAAGGACCCAAGCATCAACAAAAAAGTTTCACAAAGTGAATGAAGAAATTCTTGGTTAGCATAGCAATATCTTGGTTGACACTGATGGAACTCAGTCACCAAGGGAACAACTTAGCTCATACTAATAGAACTCACTCACTAAAGGAATTTCTCAGTTCATACTAAAGAGCCTAGCAAGGTATGAAATAACTCATTTAGAATTGATAGAATGAACAAAAAGTGCAAGATTATAAGGCAACCCAAGATGCTCCTACATTAGACAACCAAGGTTGAAGAAATGATTCTCTAGAATCATGCAAGTGTCACAACCTAAGATGAATCCAACTTAGATTGAGAAATGCATGTTGGAAATAACAATGGGAAAGTAAACTTTAAGAGGGGGGGTTTGAATCAACACTTCAAAATGTTAACCATAAAACATTCACCACACATCCATCTCATAATTTAGAATGTAAACTAAAATAGATAACTACACATATTCATCCATAGCATGAAACAAATAACACATGACACAATAAATTTCTTACCCAAAAACTCTCCAATGAGAAGATAAAATTGGGGTGTGGATGACACCAATAAATCTTCACTACTGCAACTATAAAGTGTAGTAAATTATGGTTACAATGAGTTTGACCATAAACTATGTTCTACACTATGAGGGGTCTACCTTGTTAAATGCTTACAAAGAGTGTTAGGTCTCACCTTGTTAAAAGACTTCAACACCCTATTAAAAGTGTACCTTGTTAGAGGACTTAAACTTACAATAAAGAAAGCACTCAATTAAGAGATTTACACAAGTCTATTAAGACTACTTTGTTAGGATATTTTCTCTACATCACCTATTAAAATGATTCGTCACCATGATCCTTTGGTTAGCACAATATTACTAGATTTTAGATTTTCTTCTTACTAATAAATCCTTGATCCTTCTAATAAGATATGTCTCTTGTGTCCCCTCTCTTCTTTCCTCTATTCTCTCTAACTAATTTTGCAATTTATATCATTGTCACAACCTCCATAGCCACCATGAATGCTCTCTCTACACTTAGCACTCATCTATTTCTATGCATACAAATTCTTTAGGGTTTTCATTATTATATAAACATAGGTGGATTGGGTTAGGTAAGAATCAATGACTGAGGTTGATTCATATTTCCACTTAAAGCATCCCATAATTTGATTGGTTGCATGTACTGCATAGGGATTCATAATATACCTCCATGCTTATCTTCTAGAATAGAAAAATAATCGTTATGTCAGCCCAAAAATGGTTTAAATAGAAGTTTTTTGCATTACAAATAAACATGTCCAAAATTGTTGGATTGAAATTTGAAGACTTTGATGCTCAGCCATCACTACATTCTCAATGTTGTAATGTAGCTTGTGAATGGCTCAGCATACACTGTTTAGTTGGTCCAAAATCACTCAACATGTATAGACTACTCATCTCATGAATGAATCAACACATGCAATCTTCTTGACATGTATTGTCTAATAACTAATGCTCAGCATGCTTTGATCACTCAGCTCACTCTGATCATTTGGCTAGCACTGAAATACTAATAGATAATGACTAAATCTATGTTCACTTCCTTGTCAAAACCAATGTGAGATTAATAATCTCCCCCCTTTTACATGAGTGGAAAAAGAAAATTTTCATGCATATACAATCCTTATTATGATTATAACTCAAAAAATATGTATAGATTACTTGATTTTCGTACAAATTTGCAAAATTACAAAACTTATGACTAACTATCATACCTTATTTCTCTATTACCCCCTGAGTAAATGTTTCCTTTATGTATCTGAGTCTGATACTCCTATTGAGTAGATTTTTTGTTCCCTATTTTTGCATTATTAGTCCCCCTTACTCAAAACTATATTATTCGCATAATTCATTTCCCCATTATACCCATTTCCCCCTTTTTTGACACTTATGTCATGGGTGGTACATTGATAGTGTATTTATCCAAAAACAAATTATGGATCTCCATGAAAATTTTCAATGTTGCATCCCAATTTTTGCATGCTACCTCTAGAGATTGATATTGAATATCTAGATGGGTAGCAAGGTCAACTAAGCCATCATGAGTTGAAAGTTGGTTATCTTTCTTCATCAATGTCTTAGCATATGATAGTTCCTTTTGCAACCCTTATATATGTGGTTCAGCATGGATTCAATACTTATCAAGGTAGCTTGAATGTTTAAATCTTGTGCTTGTAGCTTGGTAAACCTACCTTGTGTGGATAGTAATATCTTAGAATGAGCTTGGTTTTGACCAGGAGACAACTTAAGGGTAGTACATATAGTTTGTAAATCTCCTTGTAGTTGGTTAATAGCCATATGAACTTCCTATGTGAAAAGATTCACATCACATAGCTTGGTGTAGAGAGATAAAATATTCTCTAACACCTTATTTACACTCTCCATTTTGGTTGCTAAATCAACCTGTCTTAGTGCAATAGAAGTAGATATCTTCTCTAGTACCTTTGTGTGAAATTTCCTTTTAGACCATTCTAAAAGTTTAATATTTGAGTCTAGTTTTTCATCCTTTATTTTGTCAATAATAGTGATAGTTTTCTCAATTATGGGCTTGTCTTCATTCATCTCAAGGAGACTTAAAGCATCATAAAACATGTTTTTATCTCATGCAAAACTTTCTTTTGCTTATACTCCCTTCTTATCATTTCTTATGTCTTATTTCACTATAGAGCTTCCTATAGAATGCTCATCTCTTTAATTGTGATGGTTGCTATATTAAACTTGGGTAACTTGATCACCTCATCTAAACTTACATCCCCAAAATATGTATCATTTGTGATCCTTGATATAATTGTATTTGGTCTTGATATTTGCAAACGTATAATATGTGTGCTTGACCTCTGAAGATATTGACTACTAGGAGGAGTAATAGAAACTGGTAGGGTAACCAAAGTCTGTATGGAAATTTCTTCTTCTACTATAGTATTCACCTTCAACTCTTTAGGCTTATCATCTTTATTCCCTACCTATTGTGATTTACCTTGTGTTTGTGGAGTAGGTGTAGGACTTTATTCCTGACCTGTGTGAACTTCGGTTCCATCTTTTTCAATAATAATAGTTGGCATACCTAGACTATTTAGGCTAGGAAAAGATTTATTTATCTATTGCCCCTCAACCTTTTTTTATCTAAAGTGAAACTATAGGCATTATAGATTGTGTCTCAGTTGTAACAATTGTCTATTCTAAGTTTCCACTATGATCTATTTGTAGATCCTATTTTTCCTTATCCTTATGTAGATTGAGGGGACATATTAAATGTGTCTTTTGGTTGTTCCCCTTCTTATGCAACTTTTGTACTCTAAATCTCATCAACTCTCACCAATATGGGTTTTGAGCATAGTTTTCCTATTGTGGTGGAGTCCAATATCTTTTTCAAATATTCTTCAATGAAGGGATTGATGTTTTGAGCTAAATTATTAGGAACATCCTTTATTTTTATTGGGTCCTATTGACTCTCTTGGTCTATATGTGGAGGATTGGCACTTGAAACTTGTTCATTTTTAACATCACATTCCTCATCTTCAGCTATGGTTGCTTCTATTGTTGTCTTGTCAGTACCTTCCACATTACCAGCCTTCACTAGAACATCTTTTGCAATATCTACTAATTCTTGTTCACCTTTCTTAGGTTCTTGCAATTCTTGCTCACCTTTTTCTTTGATTTTTGGAGTGGATAACACATATTAATTTCCAAATTTATTTTCTTGTGTTAACCACATCATTAATATTCATTGTCAAGTTATGAAAAGCTTTATATTTGGGGTAAATTTAGTCATATTCTTTTTTATAGCTTTAGTAATCTTTCTTTTGTGTGTTTCTAGCATAACTTGGGATAATGTTGATTCCTTGATCTATCTTTAAGTTTGCAAGCTATACTATCATTTTTTCTCAACTCGGTCATATAGACTCTTAGGTAGTCAGTTGTCAATTTCTAGAGGAGTTAATTTAAATGTAGCCATCATGTCATATATGGCTTCCTCAACTTAATTTTGATCAAATTTTCCTAACTTATAAAATTAAATATGTGTGAAACCATATAAATCTATATTTGACTTGATAATATCACACAAATTATCTAAGTTAGAAGAGGGATTGTGGCTTAACACTTTAAGTTGGTTCACGTCATCTGACTTTATTTTCTCCTCATTTGAATTTGGTTGTGGCACTGACTTATTTTTTAATCTCTTGTATTTCTTCTTAGAAGTCTCACTTAGCTTTGTTATGTCAGGTTTCCTCTTCCCTTTAGGCTTCACAAATTTTTTTTCTAAATGGTGGTTTCCCTTGTGCTTGAGCTAGTAGTAGGTGCAACTAGCTTCGTTTGTGGCTTCTCAGGTTTCTCTACTATTTTTTATTTTTCATTTCTCTTCTTGGCCTTTTTTTTCCTTTGGTGCTTCCTTGACTTCTCTCTTAGCACCTTCTACATCTTCTTCTTGATCCTTTATTTTCCTTGAGTTAATATCAATGGGGCTTGGCCTTGTTTGTTCTATTCTTCTACTTCTTCTTTACCAAATCTTTCTTTCAATTTTTTCACCAGTTTGTTCTTCTTCCTTAGAATAGTAGTTTTCTTTAGATCAGTTGTGATCCTTGATTTGGCTTCCTCATAATTACCAAATGAGGTGGCACTATTTTCAATGTCTTCTACTAGTAAAGTTGTAATAGGTATAGAGGCCTCATCTACATTTATCTCATATGGCAATGGTTTTAGCCATCTTATTCTAGGTATAGTTTCTTTCACATATGTGTGGTCTACATCCACTAGGAAACAAACATCATCATAAGTTTTTTCCACTAAGGATATAGGGATCCTTAACCTCTATTTCATGAATTTATTGAAATCCTCAAAGTAGCTAGTCAATACCGACTCAAAGTTATCTCCAAGTTGTTCTATGAACTTTGAAATCTATTGTGCAATTGGCTTGTTGGTCTTCCAAGCAACTATACAAAAGGTGGGGAAGGTGTTTTGCACATAAGATAATATGAAAACAAGTAAAGAAATAAATTTGTATGATGTGCTTTTTATTTTATTGATGGTATTCAATTTTTTTGATAGGTGTTGTAGTTGCAACTTGGCAAGGTCATAGGAATGGTCCCTCTTTACTATCTTGTAACCCAAATCAATAGCCATACATGATACACTATTCAGTTGGTTAGACTGAAAGAACTTGTGAACAATCACTCTCACTTCAAAGGCAATTAAGGGATATGAGATTGTGTCAATATATATCCCTCTTTTGTTCCATATTGTAACTACATTCTTCTCAATCACCTCCTTTGCATTAGTACACATGCTCTTAGGTTGATCAAGGGTAGGGTACATTGATACTCAATTTATGATCCTCTTAGTGAGCTTAATTGTTTAACCTTCCAACCAAATATAGTTATCATGTATATGACTTAGAACAATTTGAATCCATTCAGTCTTAGACACTTGAGGATAATCTAGGGAATGGTTTAACCCTTTTTGTTCGATGATTTTATATTCTTCCCTCAAGACTCTAGTATTACACAATTAATTGAAGGAATCTCTTATGTCCATGTTCTCTAATATTTCTCATATAACAATATTTAACATCTTGTATCATTATACTTTTGATCATATCATTGATAATGCACCAAATGGGTCTCCTTTATATGTTATCTCAAGAATAGCTCAGAAAGGTGGATGTATAACATCACTACCTGTCAATTGAAAATTGAAAACTTCCTTCTCCTCTTTCCTAAAATTTATAGAAGAGCTAGATGCCATTTCAAATATCTAGGGTCTAAAAAAATTCAAACAACATAACTCAACAATAGGTAAATACCTTTTGAATCTAATGATTGATAATGAGTAGTAGTAAGTGAAAATGAGTCAAAAATTTACTACAACCCTTCATATTGGGCAATAAATTCCTCATGCTTGCACAAATATAAGCTCAACTATTTTAAGACTTTCAACATACTTGGCTAACACATGATTTCCAATATGCTCAAATGTAACTCTAATATCACTCATGCTCAGTAGCAACTGTGAAAATTTCCATGCTCAACAACAACATATAAAATAAAAAAACTAAAGATTTCTTCCAGGTTCTAACCAATTTATTACATCTTAATTCATGCATACAAAATCTTTTCAAATATTAGATTCTTGGAACTAATTCATAATATAAATTTTGAAATATCAGTCCTATACATAACTCTTGATTTCCTAGTTGTAGGTGATGTGATCACTTTATCCATTGGATGAAGTGACCTTATCTAAGCTTGATGTGTTGTAATCTTTCTTATTCCATGTCTTGTTCATTTGAACCTTTATCTTCTCAACATTGACCTTTTCTTTTCCTTTTTTGGTTTTATTACTCGATGTTAGTGATCTAGTTAGCTAGTTTCAGCTAACATGACCAGCCTTGAGACAACTAAAGCATGTAGTCAAACTCAACCATCTATTGTAGTTTTCTCTAAAATGTGTTCTAGTGAAATTCTTAGGAAGATGTCCATATTCTTCATAATAGTGACAATTGCACCTTGTGTTGTAATCCCAATTATATGATTTTCCATTTTGTCATACCTTTTTCTACTTGTTTGATGTCCACTTGGCATTAGATCTACATTCATATGCTTTATGTCCATACTTCTAAAAATCATGGTAGTATCCCTTACATCTTTGAGTTCTCATGGTCTTGGTCCTACATTCATGTGCCTAATGTCCTTTCTTTTTGCACTTATGATAGTAATCCTTGAATTTGTGCTTAGGGTTTTGATTTGCATTGTTACTCCTACAAACATTTGTTGTATGACCTAGCTTTCCACAATTATGACAAGTGGGTTTGTCTTTGCTCACTATTTTTAGATGATTCTCCTTCCTTAGCTCTGATGTATCCCAATCCAATAGTATCATTATTAGGTCTTGGAGATTTCATTAGTTTCTCAAAGTAGTTGATGGTTTCACTAGGTTTGTTGAATCTCTCAACAAATTCCTTTTCTACTCTGAGATCATTCCTTAGTTGATCATTAATCTAACTTCATGGTTGTGATCTCAATGTCATTTCCATTAAATTCATTGTTTGTAGTCATTAATTGATTCATTGTATCCAATTGCATGTTAGCAAGCTTATGTACATTTGATGTCTCCTCTTCAAGTTTGGTAGTCAGTGTTCTTTTGTCATCTTCAATCATGACTTTTTCTTCCTTGGCTTTATTTTTCTATTCAGTCACTTCACATAGAAATACTGATTGGACTTCTTTTTCTATCTTAAGATTTTGGACTTCTTTAGTTAGGGTATTGTTCTTTTCCATCAAATCTACAATTGATGCATTAAACTCATTTTAGTTCCCATTCTCAAACAATCCAATAGTGTATTCCTCTTCATAATGAGTATCATTTTGATGAATAGCTAGTTCCTTTCTTCTTTATAATGAACATAGTAGTTCATGTATTTCTTTATTGAGTTTGCGTATAGTAAGTTATACTTCAATCTTCTAGTTCTCAATAGTCTTTCCCAACTTGTAGACTTCCATCTTAAAGATCTTTCTTCCAAAGTTATAAAAATTTCCTTTCTAGATAACAAAGCTCTGATACCAATTATTGGAAATAATGATGGGAAAGTAAACTCTTAAGGTGTGGGGGGTGGTGAATCACCGCTTCAAAACTTTAACCATAAAACATTAACCACACATCCATCTCATAATTTAGCATGTAAAATAAAATAGCTAACAATACATATTCATCCATAGCATGAAACAAATAACACATTACATAATAAATTTATCACCTAGAAACCCTCCAATGAGAAGGTAAAATTGGGGTGGTGATGATACCCGCAAATCTTTGCTACTACAATAGTAAAGTGTAGCCAATTATGGTTATAATGAGTTTGACCATAAATGATGATCTCCCTTGTGAGAGTTCTACCCTATTAAAGGCTTACAAAGACTATTATGTCTCACCCTATTAAAGGATTTCAACACCCTATTAAAAGTGTTCCTTGTTAGAGGACTTAAACTTACAATAAAGAAAGCACTCAGTTAAGAGATGTGCAAAAGTCTTTTAAGACTACTATGTTAGGAGATTTTCTCTACATCACCTATTAAAATGATTCGACACCATGGTCCTTCAATTACCACTTTATTTCTAGATGTCAGATCTTCTCTTTATTGATAAATCCTTAATCCTTCTAATCAAATATGTGTCCTTTGACCTCTCTCTTCTTTCCTCTTTTCTCTCTAACTAATTCTACAATTTAGATTATTGTCACAACCTCCATAGTTACCATGAATGCTCTCTCTACACTTAGCATTCATCTACTTTCACACATATAAACTCTTTAAGTTTTTCCTTGTTAAATAAACATAGGTAGAATGGGTTAGGTAAGAATCAACAGTTGAGGTTAATCTGTATTATCACTTAAAGCATCCCTTAATTTGATTGGTTGCATATACTACATAGGAATTCATAATATACCTCCATAATTATCTTCTAAAATCATAAAACAATTGTTATTTTGGCCAAAAATGGTTTACATAGAAGTTTGTGCCATTACAAACAACTATGTCCAAAATTATTCACTCAGCATTTGACAACTTTGATGCCCAACCATCCATACATTCTTAATGATGTAACTCAACTTTTGAATGGCTCAGCATACACTATTTAGTTGGCTCCTGAATCACTTGGCATGTATATCCTACTTGACTAATGAGTGACTCGGCACATACTATCCACTTGACATGTATTGTCTAATAACTAATTCTTTGCATGCTTTGATCACTCAGCTCATAGTGATTTCTCATATCACTCTGATCACTAAGCTTGCACTAAAATACTAATAGATAATGACTAAATTTTTTTTCTACCTTATCAAAACCAATCTAAGATTAACAATCTATGTAGCATTTTCAACTGGTCTATTCTTCCATTTTACCAAATACTCATAGTAATATTTTCCTCTTGTTATCTTACCAACTCTCTGATCCAATACTTGTTCAACCTCTTCAATTTTCTTCTCAAGATAATCATCTAATACAAAAAGTTCATCATCTAGCTCATGATACTTATGCAAATCAGCAATATTGTATATAGGAGATATATCCATGTCATTGGATAACTCAACTTCATAACCATTTCCACTATCAAACTTCCTCAAGATCTTACAAGGTCCAAACTTCCTCATCTTTAGCATATATGTTCCAATAGGAAATCTACCTTTCTTCAAATGAACAATTATCTCATCACCAACTTCAAAAACATGATGTATTCTAGACTTATCGACATTCTCCTTATACTTCTAATTACTTTGTTCCAACCTCAACTTCACTTCCTTATGTAAAGACTTCATAAAACAAAAAAATTCTTCCCCTATAGCACTTCTCTTTTCTACACCAATAACATCCCTCAAATCTAATATTCCTCTAGGATGCATTCCAATAACAATCTCAAAAGGTGTTTTCCTTGTACTTATGTTCACAAAATTATTATATGAAAATTCAACTGTGCCAATACCAACTCCCAATTATTTGGTTTGTCTCCAACTAAGTATCTCAACAAATTACCCAAGCTTCTATTCAAAACCTTTGTCTATCTATCTAAATGTGGATGGAATGTAGAACTAAATCTCAACTTATTATCCATATTCTTCCACAAAGTCCTCCAAAATTAACTGAAAAACTTACTATCTCTATTAGAAATAATACTTCTTGGTAATCCATGCAATCTAACAATCTCTTTGAATAAAATATTAAGAACATACTCAACATCTATTGTCTTCTTACATGGTATTAAATAAGCCATCTTAGAAAATTTATCCACAACAACAAATATGGAATCATACCTCTTTAATGTCTTAGGTAATCTAAGAACAAAATTGATACTGATGTTACCCCAAGGTTTCTTAGAAACAAAAATAATTGTATACAAACCAGTATTTTGACTTACTCCTTACAAACTTCTAAACATCCTTGTATATATGTGACCAATAGTATTTATCCTTTAGAAAATGTAATGTCTTATCAATTCCAAAATGTCCAGCCAATGCACCACAATGCTTTTCCTTAATCAAGTTAACTTTCATCACAATTTTTGGTATACATAACTGAATTCCTTTGAATAACATACCTTCTTGAATAAGATACTCATCGTACTTAGTCATGTGATCTGATAGATTTTGTGCTCTACACTCTATCCATGCCTCACAAAATGTAGGGTCAATATAATACAACTATTTCATTTCATCAAAACTACGAACTTCAACCTTCATCTTGGTCAAAAAAGAACATCTTATGCTCAATGCATCAACAATATGGTTAGTAACTTCACTTTTATTCTTAATCACAACTGTGAAACTCTACAAATACTTAGCTCACTTCATATGTCTCTGATACAATCGATGTTGACTTCCCAAGTGTTGTAAAGCTTTATGATTAGTATACAACACAAACTCCTTAGGAATTAAATAATATCTCAAGTTCTTTGAGGCTCTAACTATAGCATAAAACTCTTGATCATATAAAAAGTACTTCCTTTTAATATCATTCAACTTTTCACTAAAGAAAGCAATAGGTTTACCTTCTTGACTCAATACAACTCCTATTGCACCACCACTTGCATCACATTCAACTTGAAATACCTTGTTGAAATCAAGAAAAGTCAATACAGGTAACTCAACAAATTTTTGTTGCAAAGTCTCAAAACTCTTATCAGCTCCATGTGTCCACTTGAAATCATTTTTATCTCCTCTCATTGTCTCAGTTATATCATTACAAACAAAACTATAATTCTTGATAAACTTCTTGTAGAAACTAGCTAAACAATGAAATGATCTTACCTCACCCACATTATTAGGTGTAGGCCATTGCAAAATTTCTTTAACCTTCTTAGGATCCATTCTCAAACCATTAGCTAAAATTAAAAATCCCAAATACATAATCTTGTCTTGCATAAAGGAACATTTTTTCAGGTATATCATCAACTTTTCCTCTTTTAATCTCCGCAATACTTTTCTAACATTCTCAAGATGTTCTTCCTTAGTCTTAATGAATATCATAATATCATCCAAATAAATAATCACAAAATTTTTCAAAGAATCTCTTTAGAACTTCATTCATCAACCTCATGAAAGTACTAGGTACATTAGTCAAACCAAAAGGCATTACCAACCATTCATACAAACCATCCTTTATCTTGAAAGTAGTTTTCCATTCATCACCTTCTCTAATTTTCATTTGATGATAACCATTCTTCAAATTAATCTTGGTAAAATACTTTTCTCCACTCAAACAATCCATTATGTCATCCATTCTCGACATAGGAAACCTATATTTTACTTTGATATTGTTAATAGCTCTAGAATATTTGCACATTCTCCATTCTTTTTAGGTTCTAACATAGCAATTACAACACATTGAATCAAACTTTTTCTAATCAAACCTTTATGCAATAGCTCATGCACTTGTATATTAAGTTCTTCATTCTCTATAGGTGTCAATCTATATGGTGCTTTATTTGGTAAACTAGCTCCAAGAATTAGGTCCATACAATGACCTATACTCCTTACTAGTGGTAAACCATCAAGTATATCTTCTGCAATAATTTCTTTATACTCACTCAACACATTAGCAATTGTTTCTAGTACTCGGTCACAACTACCATCTTCTGACATCACCCAGTTTTCACTATCTATTACTCATTTACAACTAGGGTCTTCCACTTAGTCATCACTATTATCACTTAGTTGTGAATAGCATAACTTAGTCTCCTTAGAATTATGGAAAAACAAACTTGATTCTTCCTTACTTCTTTTTCAAAATTCTTTCTATTAACCATGAAAATTCTCATATTAGTACAATTAACCTCATCTAGACTTTCAATCAAAGGAAACAATATTTGATTTCTCCCATTTACCCAAAGAGTATTTTGATTCAATATTCCATCATGTATAGCATATCTATCATATTACCAAGGTCTACCCAACAAAATATGACAATAATCCATAGGCATAATAACATACATAAATTCATCAAAATAATGTTCAATCTTGAACTTCCCAATGCATTCTTCACTTACCAATATCTTATGTTCATCTTTGATCCATGAAACATGATAGGCCTTAGGATGCTTCAACCTCTACAACTGAAACTTTGTAACTAGCTCTTCTAATGCCAAATTTGTTGAACTTTCACTATAAATGATCACCTTGCAACATTTTCCAATCATCTTACATCTTGTCTTGAAAATAATTCTCCTTAGAACAAGCTCCTCGTTACTTCCCTTATTACATAAACTTCTTCTCACCATCATATTTTCTCCAGCCACAAGTCCACTTGGTGAACCCTCAATGTCTCCTTGAATCACAATTTTTTTTTACCTTTTCCATTCTTAGAGGGTCTACACTCAAAGTATCTACTCCCTTATTTTCCACACCTAAAATAATTACCATGAAAACTACCTCTAGAATAAGAACTAGTACCTCCTTGGTAAGAACTACCACCTTTCCACTTAGTCTTTCATTTTTCATCATTTTTCCATTTGGATTTTTCCTTATGTTGCATAGTATTTTTAGATCTTCCACCTTCTCCATAAGATCTACCTCTACCTCTTGGGGATCTTCCACCTCTAACTCTGTTTCTTTGTTCATGCTTCTTTGTCAAGATCTCCTCATCTTTCAAGGCATATTGATATGATTCCTCCATACTTTCCAATTTCAAAAAACTTATTTTTTCCTAAATTCTAGATCTTAATCCATTTAGGTACATTGTAGCTTTATCAACATCATCATCCACATGTCTAGATCTGATGTCCAATATATAGAATTCCTTAGCATACTCCTTCATAGTCATCTCCCTTTGTCCCATGTTTTTCATTTTCCTCAACAAGCTAACTTGGTAATCAATAGGAAGGAACTTTGTCTTTACCTTGTTCAACATTTTCAACCAAGTCTTGATCGTTTCCTTTACTCTCCTTTATCTATTAGTTTGTAAATTCTCCTACAATATTGAGGCATGACCTTGTAGTCTAGTACCTTTAATTTTCACCTTCCTATTATCAGGAGTGTTTTTAAAGTGAAAGAACATCTCCATATTAGGCACCAAATCCAATATAACATTGGTATCTAATTTTCCATCATAAGAAAAAAATTCTACAATAGTCTTTAAATGTGCCTTAGATAGTACCCTTAATAATATTTCCTCATCTTGGTCTTCTTAAAATTCTAAAATAGGGTTTGGTACTATAGCTTC
This sequence comes from Cupressus sempervirens, assembly GCA_028749045.1. NCBI lineage: Eukaryota > Viridiplantae > Streptophyta > Pinopsida > Cupressales > Cupressaceae > Cupressus > Cupressus sempervirens. The sequence continues at coordinate 309,686,127 of CM053791.1, forward strand.
ATCATTACTTACATCATTAAGATGTGTTCCTCTTCTTTGGGATGTCTTCGCAGCATCTAATCTGGCTGAAATTTTTCTCAAAGTATCCAATATGGCATTGTCAGCATTTCCTCTACCAAGAACCATCTTTATAATTAGGCTCTTGCAAGATCATAGCCCTCTGAAAGTTATAGGTCAAATCCTTAGATCTTCTATCTTACAACCAAATTCAATTATTGTTATATATGATCTAATCTTCTCAAGGGTGAACCTCAAGTTTTGATACTAGCTAGTACAAGAAGGGATGAATAATTAGGGCCAAAGCCACACCCAACTGTCCAACCACCTCACTAAGTACACCTATGGAAGAAAAACACAGAAAACAACACCAGAGAGAGAGAACAAGTACTTTTATTGATTCACCAAATGTTCAACATGCATTCCAACTATAAGGCCTTTTGGGTTATTACTAGATACAACATATAATCCTAAGTTCTATATTTAGCTTCAAACTCACAACATCCTACTTGGCTTCCTAGTCCTCTAAGTTATACCTTAAACTAAACCAAATACCTCTACTTATACTTGCCAAAATGGCTTACAAAAGATTCTAGAGCATTGCATCAAAGAAAGGCCGATGTCAAAATAGTCAACACTCATCCCAAGACAAGATTCTATCATTAAAATTCATGATTTAAATTAAATACAAGAGTCAGCTCTAAGAACAAAAAACATAGACAACTCAATCAAAAAAGGAGTTGAGTATCAATAACACAGGTTCACTCAGCAAATGAAGAAATGCTTGGTCAGCATAGGAATAACTTAGTTCACACTGATGGAACTCCATCACCAAAGAAGAAGCTCAACTCATACTAATAGAACTCAATCACCAAAGGAGCATCTCAGTTCATACTAAAGAGCTTAGCAAGGTCTAAAATAACTTGGTCAAAACTATCAAAATGAAAAAAAAAAGTGCAAGATTGTAAGGTAACCTAGGATGCTCCTACATCACACTTATACCCTATTTATTCATGCATGTTTTGAACATAAACTTTGATTCAAAGTGAACTTAAGAATATAAATGAATTTACTTGTAAAACTAAACTTGTATTATTATTGTGATTTCTTAGTATATGGCTTCATTTTATTTTCTTTTATGATATTTTGGGGCTTTTGTAGTTGGACAATTAGTATTGAAAACTAGAAGCTATGGGATTCTTTGTTTTTATGTGAAATATTGTAACCATTTTAATATCTTGATTAGTTTGTGTATAGATTGGAGTGTAAGTGTGAGTGATCCTTCTTGATCTAATCATTATGTCTTTTAATGTAAGGAGTGACAACCATTATTTTGTTTAGTCGGATTTACTTGGTCACCTTATGTTATCATTTATGTTGATCTATGTTCTAGATGGTTGTATTGTGGAGTATGTTATTTTATGATTTATTCTACAATTTGAATGGCTATTTTTATGTGTAATGTACTCTATGATGGAGATGGATAGTATTGATGGGTAAAAGTACAAAGTTGTGTCACCTTTTAGGATAACTAATCAAAATGACTGAATTTGACTATTTCTATCTTAAAATCAATTTTTTTCAAATATACACGATCTAGATAAATTAATTCTAGCTAAGTTATATATGTTCTCACACTTTCCAATTGGAAATGTCTATTAAATGCATATTTTATACTAGTTTGTGTCCAATCATTAAAGAAATAAAATTATTTCAAACAAATGGCATTTCAATAACTTTTACTCTTTTTAATGATAGTTTTTTAATAATATATAAAAATCATTTTATAGAGCTCAAAGTTAAGAATATTCTCATACAGAGTTTATTGTGTTTTACTTAGAAATACTATATTACAATTACAAAATGCGTCAAGTACATATTTTAACACTTGAGAAGATGTGCTTTTGAAAAGAAAAAAATAGTAAATCTTATCAAAAGAATTTAAAAAGCATATGACATTCTAGAGGAGAGAGTCCTCTTCCAAACTATACAATTTCTCTTTTGGTTAGAACATAACTATTTTGAAAAATGTGGTGGGAGATGAAAACTATCAATTTCAGGTGAGTTGAAATTTGAATTGTTATAAAAGAGAAAATATATGTCAAAAGCTAATTTTTAATTTTCATTGATCTAGCTATATATTTCATTTATAGAATAATATGATATTAAAGGGAAAATGTTTATTTCCATATAGTTTTGTGGTGGGAACTAGATCCCTCATTTTTTAGTGTTTTTCAACAACTAAAAAATCATCCTTTAAAATTAGGAAAATATACCAATTGATATTCCAAATAATAATAATAAATTATAATCCTAAATTTTTTCCATTTCCATACATTTCATTAATTAATTTAATTTCAAATTCTAAATAATAATACTAGTTTTATGTCATTGAAGTTGAATAATTATACTTTTGTTAGTCTTTTCCTTTATAAAAGGGTGACATAGGTTTGTGTTTTTACCATTATATTGGTTTATTTTTCTTTTGATTATGAGAATTTATAGATTTTTACTATGATTATAGGATATCTAGTATATGTTGGAAATATTCAAGATATGACAAGTTACTGAGAGGGGAGGGGTGAATCAGTAACTTCTAAAATTTCAAACAATAAAGCTGTATACTGATATATTCACCATTCATCCAAGTAACCTACTGTAAGCATGAAACAAAATCATTTGCAACACTTGAACACATAGATTTGGTGACCCAGAAACCTTCCAAATAGAAAGTAAAACTGGGGTGGGGATGAAACCCACAAGCTTCGTTACTGCAGTATGAAGTTGGCCGGTTAAGGCTTACAATGACCACTTCTGGTGATCTGCCCTGTTAGGAGCACAAAGGATTGCTAGATCCACCTTGTTAGAGGATTTCCAAACATACAATAAAGTATGCACTCTGTTAGGAGATTTACAAAAGACTGTTAAGTCTACCTTGTTAAAGGATTTACAAAAACTGATTCACCTATTAGAATGAAATAGTGGATCTGATTACAACTGATTGCTGATAAGATCCGCTATGCTCTGATTCACCTTGATGTGATAGATAAAAATTTTCTGCTTCAAAACTCGACCTGCTGAATATCTTCACAATTCAGCCCATATACTTTCGCACGCATGTATTTCTTTCTCACTTTCACACTTTCACATTTCCACTCATTACCATTGCCATAACTTCTATATTTTGAATGATACAATACATTGCATATATATACCATCCATATAAACAATACATGCAAGGTCGGCTAAACAATACATGCAAGGTCGGCTAAACAATAAGTGCAAATCTCTATACAAAGTCGGCCCAAGGTAAAAACTTGGGTTCACTGAACTGACTCGGTGTCCTTCTGATACTCGGCGTCCACTGCATTACTCGGCATCGTCATGCACTCGGTAGAAGTGAAGGCACGGTTCATACTAAACACTTCGAGTAGTTTTGAACTCGGTAACCACTGGAGACTCAGTAGAAGAGATGTCACTCGGTGAATACTTCTATCTAAACTATTGCTCGGTGATCAAAGGAAATACTTGATAGAACCTTGTGACTCAGTGATAGTTAGTTTCCTTGATATCTGTCTGAGCTCGGTAAAAATTAATTTCCTTGATAACCTCAGGAGCTCGGTTATCATGAAGTTCTCGGTTACATCTTAGTACATCTTTACTCGGTCAAAACTGATTCCTTTCTTTACCTTGAACACTCGGTAAACACTGGTTGCTTTGTTCACCTTGATCACTCGGTAAACACTGACTTCTTTGTTCACCTTGATTACTCGGTAAACACTGACTTCTTTGTTCACCTTGATTACTCGGTAAATACCGACTTCTTTGTTCACCTTGATTACTCGGTAAATACTGAGAACTAGATAAAGCTTGGCTTCCGGTGAGAGCTCGATAAGCATTCAGAATCCAATAAGTGTTGTAACTAATGACAAAAAAATGTATCATAATGCCAACAGTATAACATGGATGATTTTTTGAGATGTTATATAGAGATGGACAATGAATGCTTGTGTGGATGTAACACTCCTTATTATGCTCCATTAATTTACTTTGGTGACTTTCATGATTATGATTTATGAGAATGTTTTCATATTATTTAGATTATTTTGAATGAAGAATTATGGTAGGTTATATAGGTGTATAGGGGGGATGTGGCTTGCAATGGGGTTGGGCACCTAAGTGGCTTCTAGAGTAACTCATTGTAAGTAACTTAATTATGTGATAACACTATACATTAAATTGGGGGGGGGGGGGGGGGGGGTTAGGTTAAAAAAATTAAAAAGATTGAGTGTTCATGGCTCTTGCCTTGAGTGCTAGTGCAAGCTAGGATGGGAGTGGGAGAAGATGCTCTATTGTAATCTTTCAGAGTTATTTTATTTGTTTGTATGGAAGGATTACTGATGTCTCACAAAGTCACTAGGAGGCCAGATTCTTGAGAGACTACTAGGGTAACTTTAGAGTTGACTCATGTGATGACACTTCCCATATGCATCTTAAGTTTCCTATTTATATTTATATTTATGTTTTTGTTTAGGGTTTTGTACAACTACATAATAGGTGGTAATACATACTATGAGAAACTACAAATTGAAATACATATACTAATATATTCTAAACTACCATGATAATCATTGAAAGTAAGGAGATTACAAACAACTTAACACCATTTCCAATTGTAACTCACATGTCCTTCTTTCTTCTCTAGTTTTGATGTAGCTCTAATTTCCTATAGTTCACATATAATTGAAAGAAAAAGACTAATGAAGAAATGATGCGATGAATGCTATTGAGAATACTAGAAGCACATTTTCAGTGTAATAGGTTCTTAAGAAGAAAATGAGTGCAAGCTGGCTCAATTTATAGCCAAAATAAAAAAAATTAGCCATGAATGAGGAAAGGGACATTGGTCAATTTGAGTGTGAAACTTGGCACAATATTCCTTAAAATATCTATGATAAATATGATGCAATATTCCAAATGTAGGATTCTATGCCACATACAAGTCAATAGGGCTAAAAGTGAAAGAGAATCTATGACAAGTTTATGACACATCAAAGCCACTTGTAGACAAGAATAAATGATGAATGTGACTTATTATAGTCATGTGCAAGGAATAATATACACCAAATACAACACATATTATTAGAGTGTAGAAAGAGGATCAATGACACATTATGAACATATGTAAAGACTTAGTGGAGTATTTGAATTGAAAGTTCATAATTCCACACACATGAAAGTTAGTAAATTAGAAATTAGAAATGCAAAAATAGGACTTAGGAAATTGAGAATTCCCATAGTTCACAAAGATGGACCAATTGATTAATAAATATTAATTAGTTGAGAGCATTGGTTAATATGAATAATTAGTAAAGCAAGATAAAAATTGATTGAAATAACATATGAATAGATTATGGATAATCTAATCCTATAGGATAAATTAGTAAATGATTTTCCAATTTGATGTAATACATGTGAGATTAAACTTTTGATAAAATATGGTGATTATGTAGATTGACTAGGATGATGATGCATAGATCAAAGCCATAATCATATTGATCAAGTGATTGATATTTAACATGTGAAAGAATTATGACATGGAGTAAGGACATATGGCATTTAATGGACATTGTAAATGCCATAGGATCAAAGTTGATTGATAAGATTGATCATAATAAAATCAATGAACAATGTCAATGTTATAAATTTATTGGATAAGGTCATGATCTAACACCAAGGGACCCAAAAATTCCAATGATCAAATGATTAAAATGACTAGTTGACCTGGCACTAAGGGACATGGTGGTGTTAAGGTTAGATTTTATAGGTTTGATAGATTTGTAAGGCATCGAGGGACACAAAAATTACTAGGGTTTGATAAATGATGATTGATTAGGGATGTTTGTCATATTTCACATCATTTAGGGTTGAAATGGGATGGTTTTGAGTTGATTTGGGATGATTTTGGGTTAATTAGAGATGATTTCAATGATATTAAAATGGTTTAGGGTTAATTGAACAAGTTTTTGATGATGTTGAAATGATTTAGAGTCAATTCCAAAAAGTTTAGATAAAATGGGAACCAATTCTGAAATGATCTTCAATTGATTTGAAAGGGGGCGTGAATGATGAAGGATATTGTCAAAATATGCTCAAATGATAATCAAGTTCACCAAAAGATCAAAATTAGATAAATGAGAAAATAGGACATACTAGTATGAAAATATGATTAAATAATAAATATGAACCATTTTTTAGTGTCTACATTTTTCTGATCTTTGATACAATGTGATTTAAAGTGTTATGTCAAAGAGTAAGTGATGAAAAAGTCATAAAAATATGCCCCAATAAGGCAGGTATGGGTGCCCCCTTGAAAAATTGATTGGAAAATGTATATGATAGGTAAATTTATTGACAACAAAGAGACAAATCCATAGCAATTTATGAATCGAGAAACAGAGCTCAAATGTAAAAGTTATGGAGCTTAGAGTGCAAAAAGAATCATGACCAACATAGAAAATGCCTCTTACACATCCATCTAGTTAAAAAAGGGCTATAAAAGGGCTTGGAGAGGGGTTTGGAGGCTATTTACACCCTCTCATTTGAAAGAAAAATCTCTTTGGAGCAAGGAAGATGGATAGGCTACACAGAGAGAAACATCATGGAGAATGAGTGCATACCTACCAACAACAAGTAGATGTAGGACTATTCTTGAGTACATTGAGGCCCCTTTATGTATTTTTTGCTTTTCACACATTTCTAGGTTAATTAGGGGTCAAATTGGGGTCATATAAGTCTTTAGGGGAAATTTTGGGTGCATGGCTACCCCAAATGTGCCCAAAATGCACCCAAGTGCACCTAAGATGTAGTTGGCATGACCATGTGTGCCATGGGTGCAGTTGGTAAGCCCAACTATGCCCCTTGATGTTTTGGGGGGTGAAAACAATGTAAATGGACTAAGAATGGCCTAAAACTTTGTCTGCAAGCTCAAAACCCTAGAAAGAAGTCAAAACATAGGTCACCTAATCAAACATGGTCAAACCTAGGTCACACTTGATAGAAATCCATGTAACATTGATAGACAGTTATGTAAATGGGCCAAAAACATTGCAAATTGACCCAAAATGGCCCAAAATTTGGCGTGTGCACTCAAAACCCTAGAACAAGGTCAAAATATAGGTCAACCTAGTAAAAAAGGTCAAATTTAGTCAAACAAAGGTCAAACTTAAGTCAAACTTGCTATAAAGCCACAAAAAGTTGATAGATAGTGTATGATTATGTAGGAGGACCTTCTCTTATTATGGGCGACGAGACATGGCCCCAAAGCCTATCATTGTGTCATAGGATGATTGCTAGTAAGCAAGAGATATACATTGGGCTTGGGCTATATCGTATCACCTTTATGCCTAAGATTAAGGGTAACAAAGGCTTGTTGGTAGCATTGATAGAGATATTCCTTTGATTTACTGAATGGGGAGGTTATTGTGACCTTGGAGGATGTATCGTGCATCCTAAAAAATTTGATACATGGGGAGTTTTTAGTATAGAACCCTACAATAGGGTGACCCATGATACATTAGATGTTTGGATACATGGGATGAGGAGCTAGGAATCAATGATTATGAGATTGGATAGGAGGTCTAAGTAGCTTAGCATGAGCACCTAACTATAGTGGTATGCTAGGTGGTGAGTGGCTTACTAATTCTAGATAGGAGAGGACATTGATTCCCCATCAGATGGGGCAGAGATTTATAGTGGACAGTGATGGATAGGATAATATTTGAATGGGGGCCTTACATGCTAGGGATGCTATCCTATTATCTCCACTAGGTTTCTTATAGAGGTGGGTTGTCTTCCATTATTGGAGCCACATTTTTATAGATCTAGGCCTATGACAGCATAGTTATATTTAGACCTCTTATGGAGGGAGTGTTGGTAGAGAATATTCCCTATGCATATAGCTATGTAGGAGCACTAAAACATGAACCATTGGGATATACCTTGGTCTTGAGACATCTACTAGAAACCATGAGGTGGTTCATATGGAGGCCCTATAAAGAATTCCCAAGGTTCAAGAATGATGAGATCCACCTTCCCTATTATAGACATGAGCGATACTTGATCGGATATACTATCATTGGACACTTGGTCAGTTAGATGTTTTCTTTAGAGAGAGTTCATCAACAATTTTGAGAGAGGAAGGATGTGCCTACATGGCTCAAACTATTTTCCTAATCAATAGTAGAGGTCAAGGAGTGGGGAGAACCTATTAGGACACAAGTAACCTAAGCATAGTTAGAGGAGCTGCAACCTAGATTGTGTAGAGAATGGGCAAATGTGATAGATGTGGGCATGATAGTGACATATGATAGGTGGCTTTCTAAGAATTAGTCAACGCCTTTGACATATCTAAGAGTGCTAATATGATAGGTGAGACCACATGAAGACCAAGGTGGCAAGGGGGAGATTGAAGAGGAAGAGGAGGATGAGGAGGGTGATGGAGAGTAGGAGATAGATGTAGAGGGATGGGATGATGATGAAGAGGAGGGGGACATGATGCAAAGGGAGAAGATGATGAGGAGGGTGGGGATGATAATGATGGAGGTAGGGAAAATGAGGGTGGAGATGATGATGAGGATGATAATGAGGATGGTGGGGAGTCAAACAGAGATGGGGATAGAGGTCTATATGCCCTAGTAATGGATATAGAGGGGGATCTATGGGATATCTTAGGAGGGATGCTAGTTCCAATAAAATAAGGGTAAAAAGAGTTAGAGGTGTAGATGATGGAGGTGAATAGAGGGCTCCCAAGTCAATTAGAGGAGTCCTAGGTAGAGATTGACCATTTGAGGGTAGACCATGACTAGGTTACAATAGAGAGGGATGCCTTGATAGCCTCTCAATATGTAGCAATGTAGAGGGCATAAAGAGAATTCTAGGAGTCCCAAGAATTCATTAGTAGGATTAAGGATGCATTTATTTAGGAGGTGGTTGTGGTAGTGTGTGAGGTATGTGTAGAGGCATAGTACTACAGGATGAATTATGAGATGGTAGTATTACAAGAGTGGAGGGTAGAGAATTAATGGGCATTGAGGTCATAGTCTTAGTGGACATAGAGGACATAGAGTAGAAGATATGTGATGGGACTAATTATTCCACCACAAGCTAGCAAGGGGTCCTTGTCAAGGCCAGGTAAAGGCCACAATGCTAGAGACAACACATATTAACACATACATACTTTTGTATAGAGAGGCTTCTTTTTATTTTTTCTATGCTCTTTCATGGTTCATGTCTAAGGGCAATTAGTATTGATGTAAACCATGATCATGTAATTTGATATTATTTTTGAGACATTTATGATATGTACCTATGCTATGATGACTATATGAGGGTATTATGCATTGCTGTACATGCTTTATATGGATGCATTTATAGTTTTCTATGTTGACTTTATATGATGACATCATTCATAGGTTTATCACATGTTATTCTTAGGAAATGGTTTTTTTTTGCCACATGCGTTTCTCATAAAATAAATGCTAATGAAATGTAAAATGATGTGAATTCCATGTATATATATGTGTGTGTATTTATTTGGTTATTTTGGACTATTGAAATATGTAGGAATGTAGGATGAGGATGTTTTTGGTGTATGAAAGTACTAGACCATGGTGGTGGTGGTGGATAAGATGGATGTTAAAAGACAGAGGAGATGGGATGAGGACCAATTAGTATGACATGAGGAATTTTTTGCTTTCATAAAGTGCACTATATGTCAAAGGAGCTTTATCTTGATATGGGAAATGGAATATGATGCATTGTGGCATAAAGGGCCTGAGTACCAATGCAAGCCTTTTGTGTAAACAAGCACAATGAAAACAAGAATGGCATTATCCCTCCTGAGGAATATATACATCCTCGAAACTCTCAAAGGTACATTCAATAGATAGAAAACAAAAAGATGACCATGAACCATTATGTCTACTCTCATAGATTAGTCTATATCATCGAATGACATAGGAACATGATCGAAGAAAAATAAACAAAAAATAAACCACTCACTAAATAGCATGAGACAACAACTATTCTCATCCATTATTAATTTTTTTTTAGAGTCTTTGGTTTTTGGAGAATGTTTGTCAAATTAATTATGTGGTAGGTTTGATTGTTGGCTTGGTTGATAGGATCATAATGAAAAGTTGTATTGATTGTTGGTTCATGTTGCTCAAATGATAGTTCAAGATGTGATTGTCATTGATGCGTAGTGCTTTGAGTTTTGATCCACAAATGTACAAGTATCTAAGAAAAAGGGTGATTATCCACAGTTATTTTTTACAAGGTTTATTGAAAATTTTTGGTGGGTTTTATTTTGTTTTTAGGGTTTTAAGGATTTTTGATGTTTTTGTGTAGCAACTTTTTGCAGGACATTTTGTTATTTTTATGGTTTAGTTTTGGGATTTTTCTAAGATGTTCTATAATTTTTATCAATTTTTAAGGATATTTTATGATTTTTATCAAAATTTTCAAGATATTATGTGATTTTTATGAATTTGTTCAAGATATTATATGACTTTTATAGATTTATTGAGGACATTCTATAATTTTAAGGTCTTTTCTCAGGATCATATTTGAATTTTTAGGGTTTTTTCAAGATCATAATGGATTCAAAAATTTTACCTCCAATATAATATGTGACAAGTCCAATGGATAATGTGTGCTTAGGGACATGCCCCCAATTAAATTTCAAACTTGTGCATTGTGTAGGTGATATTCCCCTAGACAAGATGCACACTATGAAAAAAGGCCAAAGATAGAGTATGTATAGACTGGTGATGCTTAGGTAACATAACAAGAGATATTAACCAGTTTGTGGGCCATCATCAAGGACTAAAGGTTTCTTGTAGTATGGAGAATGTGATCAGTAAATGATAAGGGAGGGAAAAATCAAGATGCAATCCTAATAGATCAAGGAGCAACAATTAATTACTCATTGTGTTTGTTTGCTAGGTTTTCACTATGGGGTGTGTAGACCAAGATGGTGTACAATTTATTGGACACCACATAAAGAAAACCCAAAAACATTAATAACCCAATTAGGTTGTTTAAAATTTCAAAAAGTGGGCAAGCTTAGCTACCAAGCTTGGCCAAAATACATAAAATACAAAACCCAATTGGGTTTCTAGTATTCAAATAGCCTAACCAGGTTATGAAATGAAAAAGTGCATTCAAAACCTAATCAGGTTATGCAGAACCCAATTGGGTTATTCAAAACCTGATTGGGTTTTGAATAACTAAATACAGGCTTTACTGCAAAAGCCATAACTTTCACATCCATAGTTTAATTGACTCTATTCAAAATGCATTGGAAAGCTATTGAAGAGCTCTATAATATGATGTAGATAAATTAATCTTATGTCTTCAAAATTGCATTTTCCATCAATTTGAGTTAATCATAATCTAAAATTGGTATTCATTATTTTCCAAATGCATAATCAATAGGTAAACATGAATGCTAACATATTTTACATTCTCTATCTCTCAAAAACACATACACACATTCAATCACTAACAAAATAAATCCTAATATCTCTCTCTCTCTCTCTCTCTCTCTCTCTCTCTCTCTCTCTCTCTCTCTCTCTCTCTCTCTCTCTCTCTCTCTCTCTCCCCTATCCCATTCTATCCATATTTCTTACTCTGTCATCCTATCCCCTAATCTCTATTTACTATGTCCCTCTCTCTCCATCACTTCATCTCTCTCTCACTCTCTTGTGTCCTATCCCCTCTCCCTCTTTCTATACCCTATACTCTCTCCCTATCTCTCAAACCTCTTTATAACCCCTTACCCATCTATCTATGACCCCTAATCCTTAACCCCCTCTCTCTCTATGTGAAGTTCCAACTTCAAGGATTAGAGGTTAGGGAGAGGGGGGGTGGGGTGTTAGGGATTAGGGGTCAGAGAGAGATGGGTAAGGGGTTATAATTGTGTTTGAGAGAGAGGAGGAGAGGATCATAGAGAGAGAGAGAGAGAGAGAGAGAGAGAGAGAGAGAGAGAGAGAGAGAGAGAGAGAGAGAGAGAGAGAGAGAGAGAGAGAGAGAGAGAGATTAGGATTTATTTAGTTAGTTATTAAGTGTGTTTATGTGTGTTTAAGAGATATAGAATGAAAAATATGTTAGAATTTATGTTTACCTATTGATTATGCATTTGGAAAAAAATGATTACCTATTTTAGATTATTCTGAATTCAAATTAATGAAAAATAAATTTTCAAAATATAGGATTTATTTATCTAAATCATGTTGTAGATCTCTTCAGTATATTTCCAATTAATTTTGAATGGAGTCAGTTGGATTCTAGATGCAAAAGTTATCACTTCTGGAGTAAAGCCTACATTTAGTTCTTCAAAACCTGATTGGGTTTTGAATAACTCAATCGGGTTTTGCATTACCTGATTAAGTTTTGAAATGTACTTTTTCATTTCATAATCCAATTGGGTTATTTGAATCCTAGAAAACTAATCAGGTTATGGCTTGGTGATAGCATAGGGAAACAAACCAAAGGCTTAGGAGATTATTTTCCCCCCAATTTTTTTCCTATAGATGTATTTCCATATTCTAAGATGAATTCTCATCTTCAAATTCACCAAGTTTACTAATGGTGAAGTGGGTATCTCTAAAATCACCACCATAATCTTACATATCTTCTTAGCTTTCTAACAATATTTTTTTTTTCTATTTTTGGGCAACATTAACATGATAAACTTTAATTACTTTACCAAACCTTTGACATGCCTCACAGAAATCTATCTACCATTTTTTTTTAATATATTTTAATATATTTTAAAATTTTCAAAATAAACTATATATTACTATTGTAGACTTTATTCTATACACATTTAATTTTTTTTAAAAATCATTTTTGATTATTTTGGTGTAAGTTATGCTTAGCACATGAACATGTACCAAAATTTTAGGATCTAGTTAGTTCAATTATTCATAAAAAATAAAAATACTCATCAAAATATTACAAAAAGGAATACAACTTCTAGATATGACTCATAGCTATCATATTACCAAAGGTATGTGTAAAATAGAAAATATAACTATTCTTTTGTACTACACATGAAAATAGCTATGTTATATTTTCCAAAAATTCAGGAACTCTTTTTTGTGTGCACAGAGTTTGACCCACCTAATCTTATCCATTTAGAAAAAAAAGCTAGTAGATTTACAATACTATAATTTATATGTGTTATGCATCTTGTCATTTTGAGTGGATGACCCTCAAACATTTTATTTGTTTATGTTTTTAGGACTTTTAGAGATGTATATTGTTGATGGGTACAAGCAATGCTTCTCTGCCTAGACTGCCAAGTTGATATTCTCTAGACCCAAATGTCATATTGACTACATAGGGTCCTTCCCAATTAGGTTCGAATTTGCATGGTTTATCTCTGTGTTGTTGGGTCTTGTAGTTCTTTTTTAGGACTAGATCACCAACCTCAAAGTGACAACCTTAGACTTTCTTATTATAGTTCCTTTTGATTCAATTTTTATAAGCTTGTAGATGTGTCAAGGAGGCTTGCCTCCACTCATATAGCATTTCAAGTTCATGTAGTTTGGATACTCTATAGTTTTCATCATCGACAATGTCTTATAGGGATACTCTTAATTATAGAAATTCAATTTCAATAGGAAAGATGGCCTTAGTTTGTAGACTAGAGAGTATGGTGTCACACAATTGTTTTGTAGGCCCAAAGAGCTAGATTTAGTTGTAAGTGTTAGTCTCAACCAAAGTAATTAACCATCTTTTGGAGGATCTTGACAATGGTCTTATTAAATTCTTTTGATTGGCCATTACCCTGTGGATGGTAAATACTAGAGTAGCCATGGTAGTTGTTGCACTTTTCATAGATCTTGTTAATGTCCTTATTTTGAAATGAACTTCCATGATCAGAAACAATGGCCAAAGAAAATCCATAGTGGCATATGATATAGTTTAGTATGAACCTTGAAATTTTCTTTCTAATAGTGAAATTCAAAGGGATGGCTTCAACCCACTTGGTAAAATATTTATTTGTTGTGATGGTGAACTTATGGTCACTAGATGAAGGAGGAGAAGTAGTTCTAATGAGATCAAATGCCCACTATGAAAAAGGCCATGTAGAGATATCTCGTTGAAGTTCTTGCACTAGTGCAGGAATCAAATTACTATGTATTTGAAACTTACAATATTTTTTGGAAAAATTATGAGCATCTTGTTCCATGGTGGGCCAATAATATCCACCTCTTACTAGCTTCTTGGCTAGACTCAAACCATTTAAATAAGCTCCACATATACCTTCATGTACCTCATGTAAGATAGTTTTGGCTTCTTACAATTCAAGGCATTTTAGATGGGTTTGGTCCAAGGATCTCTTATAAGGGTGGCAATGATGATAACATATCTAACAGCTTGATAGATAAAGGCTCAATGTTCATTCTTGTATAATTTAGTAGGTAGGATTTGGGTATGTAGGTAGTCATAAATGTCTTGTTACCAAGGGGAATTGTGACCAAACATTTCATTCACAAACTTAGATTGAGAGAGATCGAATGCAAGAATTAAGATTTTTTCTACAAGGAACTCACAACATTCCATATTTTATGGCATATTAATCATAGATGCAATATTGGCCATATCATTAGCCTTCTTTTTGTGTATCTAGGGGATCTGAGAAAAAGATATGGTGGTGAATTCATACTTGAGGAAATTTGCCATCTATTTGTAAGGTATCATCTTATCATCTTTGGTCTCACAGTAATCATTGAGTTGTTAGATGACTTGGGAATCACCATATACTTGTAAATGGTGTATGTTCCATTGGATGGCTAGTTTCAATCCTAATATCATTACCTCATATTATAATATGTTATTTGTATCATTAAATGTTATCTAGTATAAATTAGGGATTATATCCCCTTGAGGTGTGACAAACATAATGCCATCTCCTAAACCATTTCTTATGTGTGAGCCATTAAAGTAAAGTTTCCATTTATTAGCTCCATGTTAAAGATGGATTCATCTGGAAAATCTATTAAAATGGGATGATCATCTCCTACCAATGCTTTTGATAACTAATCAGCTACCACTTGTCCTTTGATTTCTTTTCTATACATATATTCTATGTCAAACTCACTAAGAATAATAACCCATTTGGCTAAGCATCCCATGAGAGAATTGTTGGAATATTCAAATATGGAAAGAATACTTATGAGAGGGTGGGGGCGAATCAGAAGTATCCCACTTTAACCAATAAAACTTTTAACTGAAAGTAAATTGCATGCATGTAAATACATCAAGTAAACATGAAACTAAGACATGCATCAACAACTCATAACACTGGAATTTGGTAACCCAGAAACCCTCTAGGAATAAGAAGGTAAAACTGGGGTGGGGATGATACTCACAAAAAATTACTGCAGCAATATTGTTCAACCACTTCTGATGGTCTACCCTATTAAAGGCCTACCCTGTTAAAGGTTTTACACTATATTAATAGTGACCTAGTTAGAGGCTTTACAAACAATTTACATGAAGTGTTACCCTGTTAAAGGATTTAATCACCTAATTAAAGGAGCTTCAAAATAGTTGTTAGGCTAACCTATCACCATAGGATTTTAATTCTAATATAATTGCTAAAAAGTATTAGGTATAATAAACCTGATAGATTACAATCCTTGATTACTGAATGCAAGCACCTATTCTGCTTTCTCTGATCTTGATCCTTTTGTGATTTGATAACCCTCGCTTCTAAAAATAGATTTCCTTGTGCACCCTTATATGTCCACTCATATATTTTACAATGAAATTTCTTCTTCCTTATAAAGACATTTGAGGATTTAGGGTTAGGTATGGATCTACGATCCATATTCAATCTCTATTTTTTTCTTATTATTTGCATTTCTTCTATTGGTTGCATGCCTTTATCATTTTTCTTATTGGCTGAATGTATATTGCATAGGAAAGATAAAAGATTCAATCTCATCATTAAATCCTTTGAGATTTACCTTATGTCAGCTGCAAAAACTGTTTGCATCATAGTTTGTGCAATTACAAACTCTTATGCTAATATTCTAAGTTACTCGGCTCCTGAAGTATTGCTGATACTTGGCACATGTTGTTTCTTGGATAGCTTGGCACCTAAACAAAATTGTATCACTCAACACCTTATGTTACTTGGCACTTGTTAACACTCGGCACCTTGTGTTGCTCGGCACTTGTTAACACTCAACACCATGTGTTGCTTGGCACTTGTTAACACTCGACACCTTATGTTGCTCGACACTTATTAACACTCGGCACCTTATGTTGCTCGGAACTTGTTAACACTCGGCACCTTATGTTGCTCGGCACTTACACTTCACTTGATATCTGATCTTCACTCGACATCTGAAAACTACTCGGCACATGAAAATCACTTGGCACCTGAAATCTTTCCTAATTCAGCATTTGTTGTGGCTCAGCATGCATGGTGTACTCGGCTCCAATATAGAGTAGGTAAGTTTTATTGGCACTCAAGTGTCAAAAACCATTATGAGGTTAACAAGAATCTTTACTTAGGATATATTTTAATGGGTCTATCTTAGATACAAGCATGGTTTTCTGATGTAGCATGTAAGGTCGTATCTTTTGGGCTGCAAAGACAACAACAAGCCATACTCATTCATTGAGTGAATAGTTAAATTTATATCACAAAAGTATTCTATTGATATAATAAATGGCTTTCTCTCTTCCTTATTCATCATTTTATACTAAGAGATCTCATAATGTTGTTTCTATACCTAATATGTATAAAATAAATGGTTTTTTTAGAATAGGATCCATTAAAAATAGTGGATTCTAAAGATAGTCTTTGAGTTATTGAAAGGACTCATCACATTGGTTATTCCATTGAAAGGATACTCCTTTACATAGTAGATGCTAAAAGGATTGATATTTATTTGCTACTTGTTCACTAAATGTACGGTTAGACTATAGTTTCCCTTGTAGGCTTCTAAATGTTCTTAGAGTTGTTGGAGGAAGCATTTTGAGTATTACTTTCACTTTTTCAAGGTCAACCTTGATGCCTCATTGAGAAATAATATATCTTAGGAGTTTTGTAGAAACAACTTTGAATACACATTGTTTAGGATTCAAGCAAAGCTTATATCCTTTCATTCTATTGAGTATTTTATCTGAGATTCCCAAGTGATTGCTTCTTCTCGGGATTTTCATAGTAGGCCATCTACATAGTCTTCCATCATGATGTGCATGTAATTATGGAAGATAGTAGTCATCGCTCTCTAATATGCTACCCAAAATTTTTTAAGACTAAAAGGCATGACATTCTAGTAATATATTCCCCAAGGACATGTGAAAGTTGTTTTATATTGATCTTTGGGAGCTATTCTAATCTAATTGTATCCTAAGAATCCATCCATTAGTGATAACTATTAGCCATATTTTCCCTCTTGCCAAAATCTAAATCTTAAATGGCAAACATGTCTAATGGTCAATTCATTATTTCAAATTTGAAATTACTACGTGGGCTCAAATGCATCATGCTTTAACACTTATTTTCCTAAGTCTAAACTTAGTCTTTCATGATGTTCATGTTATATCTTATGAGCCATTTAGGTTGCAACCATGTGATTTCTCATTCATCACCTAGTCACAAGCTATTAGCACATAACACTCAAGAAAGTCATGAGGGGGTGAAATAGCTAAGTCTATAGTCAGTGCATCTTTGTAGTAGTTCATGCTAGCTTATGGTTCCTATTTGCAATGGTGTGAGGTCTACCCCAACAGATAAATTTCATATGAATTACGAGGTCATTGATGGTTGGGATTAACTCATGGTCAAGACAGTGATGCAAAAATTCCTCTTATCACACATTTGTAGGTTAAAGCACTTAGGTTAATGATAAGTTTTGACTGAGAGATCACAGTTTGATATTGGGTTCACTACATTTTTGAATGATTTTCGGGCTAACCCTAGAATAGAGTTGCAAAGTGATGAAGCATTGCATGCCATATTATCACTAAGGCTAATGGTTAATCAAAGGTTAAGGTTGTGGAGCTATAGTATGGTGCCATGTGGATGGACCTTGGTGATGTAGTTGTTTCTAATTAGTTGAAGAGCTAGGCTATGCATGAAGGGTCCTAGTTGTATCTTGATCCTTGGATCTAAAAAAAAAAATGTATCTCATTATGTCACTATGGAAAATTATACACTTAATTTATATAGCAAGATAGCAATGATACAACATGTATCTCAGTGAGCTTGGGTGGAGATTAAATAGCGGAGGTTAAGTCCATTTTCATAATGTCACAAGAATTTCATGTTAAGTCAAGGTTCAAGCCATGATGATGTGAATGGTATGTTGGTGGTTTGGGTCATAGTTCCACATGGTCATAAACATCTAATGCTAGTTGGATGTTAAGTTGCGATGATGTGATAAAGTAAAAGTTTTGGCTTCATAGTATCCCTAAAAAAACAAATGTAAAATCCCTCATTGTGGAGATGTTGTGTGATACCAATTTCATGTTGTTGCCTAATTGAACTAGTTAGGAGAAGATGTTAAGGATAAGCTGTGAAGTAGTGATATGTTTTGTTCATGGTTTTGAAAGGTAAAATAGTTAATGAAGATAAAGGATTGTGAAGCCACAATTGATTGTACTCAGAGGTCAAAGATGAAAGATAGAAGAGTGGGCAAGTGGTGAAATGATAGAATATGACTGGTCCACGTGAAAAAGCCTAAGGATTGATTCCAGATGATTGATGACATGGCTAACTTGGTGTATTGATAACAAAGGAAGAACCTCTTTGATGGTGGACTTGATCTTTTTGATCTCCTTCAACCACTTTCATCATTCTCCATGACTGAAAAATATGAAGGGACCCATCACCACTTGGTGATCCATCTAGCTAATCAAAATGATAATGGCCATCATTTTTGTCTTCTCAAGGTTCTATTTGGTGGATAATATGACTTTCCTACATCTGGATGTGTGCCATGATAAGATCTTTCCCAAATTTCTAGTGATTGTTCTATGTAACCTTAAATATAGTTGTTGAGTTTTTCCTTAGGGTGGAAGCTATCTGAGTTATGCTTGAACTATAAAAAAAGATTTTATAACCCTTCTTAGGGTCAATCTTTTCTTTGGTTCTATAGTATTGTATGTCTATACTCTGCTACTATAATTTCATTTTCCTCTAAGTTAATACACTTATTGGTGCTTTTACACTACCAAGATGGTAAAGATCAAAATAACCTAAGGATTAGCCATTTCCATGATCAACTAGATAGTCTTCAGATTTGGACCCAACTTCAACAAAATCATAAAAGATTTTCTACTCTTTTGGCTCTACAAAACCAAGGCGGGTGCACCTAAGGGATAAAAGATTCAAAAATTGATACTACTTTCACATTTCATTCATTCAATGAAATTCTATTACAATTATCACCCCCTACAGTAGATTGGTCATAATTATTTATAGAATTACATGAAATTCTAGGCAACAACAACTAACTATAACTCAGAGTTTAAACATAAACAAGTATTGACTAGCTATGACACTCTTCATCTATTTAAAGTAAAATTTATTTTGATTTTAAGAATGTGCTTGATGCTTATCCATGATATCTTCATATGCTAATTGAAATAATTGATCAGTGCCTCATCCATTGGGATTCAAAGTTTATCCAATTTCTTGACCTAATTGACTACATTACAATCAATATCATCAGTGATTCTCCCTAAAACTTATTCTTATGCATATCCATATTACTGCCTAGAAATCCTATCACATCAGTGAAGCATTTACTTAACTCATTTAATTAAAAGAAATAGTTATCTGATACACAATCTATCCTAGTTGCACTGAATTAAGCAATCTTTGCCCATGCAATCTCAAAATAACTTGTAAATAACAATGGAGACAAGATTCAAAGAAAAAAGATATGGGGATAGTTTGTCTTTGTATTAGTTCTCTTTGAAAATTATGTAACATTGTGTAATATTCAAAACAACTCAAAACAAGATACCATGATCCTAGAAAATTAATGTATTCTCAAAATTGGAGAGAAAATACATCATAGAGTTGACATCAAGAAAATTGGACTGAAATAAACTACTAGAACTAAAAGTTATACAATAATTTGGACCCCCTCTCTAGCCTTGGAATCTCACTTATCTAGTGTGACATGAAACAAGCTTCAGGCATAGAGAATACTAACAACTATCCTTAAGATAGAAATATATTTACAAGGTTACTATCATAAAAGACAAAAATTGGTAAAACAAAATGTTTCTAATCATGAATATTCTCTTGTGGGACCACTTTTGCTACACTTTTTATTGCCGAGGAGTTTCATGACTGTCTTTAATGTTGTTGTTGTTCCTTAGATGATGTAACCAATGGACTTACTTATTATGGACCTAGTTTTGATGTTTGTATATTTACTTCAACTCAAGGCTCTCCATCCACATCATCATGCACTGACAAAACAACAGTTACATCTGATTCTCCTAGTTCCAAGTCATTAGTTTGAGCCTCTATGCTTGTAACTACAATTGTTTTCTTACCTCTATCCTCTTCATCTTATACCAATATGTTAGTTACTTACAAATCATCTTGCTCCATTTCATCATTGTCAGTTTCACCCATTTCCAGTTGCTTTGCATGTACAAAATCTACCATCCACTTGTTAGAATATGTGTCATCTAGCTAATTAAAATTTTGCATATCATGTTTTTTCTTCATTACATAATCTCCCAATTTTTCTATTTCAATGAAATCCTCTCTTAATGAATCATAAAATAATTACACTTTTACAACTTCTTTAGTTGTACTTGCCCACCATGCATTTCCTTTTTCATTTATGACTCTATTCATCCTAAGACATAATAGGTCATCTAATTCCAAGAAATCAATGATTTCATGGTAATGTGTGATTGGCTCCAACCCAAAATCATCTCAAATCTCTTCTGGAGTATTTTTATCAGACACTCCCCATCTACTATCCTCACCATCCTAGCTACTAGGTCATAATTTAGGGCTATGGCTATGAAAGGTCTAAATCTATGAAAACTCCAAGGACTACTAGCTTACTGAAATAAAAAATTATATATATTTCCATGGGAGGCAAACAATTTCCTTTCTAAGAAACACTTATTGAAAAATTGGAGCCCTATTTTAAAGGTAATGGCATCCCTAGTCCAATTTATGTTATCATATAAATTGTTTTCAATTCAAAGTCTAGGGTTCACAGGAATTTTTCTTTTATTTGGGCTGACTTGTTTGTGGATTTAGATCATTGTTCTAGGGAATCATCATGTATATTCCTACTGGCATATTAGATAATAATGTAGAAAAATAAAAATTCTATGAACTATATTATAGACTAAGATACTTACTTGGCTCTTTGTTTTCTTTGTTCTGAATTCTATAGTGAATCAATGGTATAGAAAATTCTTCATGATTTAACCAAATGGAAAATAGTTCTTCAATAGGTTCTTAGCTCTCAGAAAATTAGAAATACATTTGCATGAAGAAAATCTTTGAATCTTGCACTATATCTCTAGCTTTACTTCGCATAGGGAGCTTTAATTCTCATGAATGGATCATAGATAAATAGGGTGGTACCATCTTTTAATTTTGAAAACAAACCATTGATTTTTGAAAAATTTGATGATTGAGGAATAAAATGTTTAATGACTTAGTTTTAACCCTCTAGGTTGGTAGTCAATCCAATTAAATCCTTCCATATAAGCTTCTTTTTCCAATATTGGCTACATACATTGGATCCACTTGTGCCTTTGGACACATGTCATGCTCTCACTATGTCACCAAGGGTAAAAATTGAGCAACTTCCTTTGCTGATACAACGACCATTGTTGATGATCTTTGCATTGTATGGTTAGAACTTTATGATTAATCCATTGTAAATATGGTGGGCTCATGGTATTTTCTCTTGGTTGCTATGTCACGAAGGATAAAAATTGATCAACTTCCCATGGTGAAAAGACAACCACCGTCGATCTGACCATGTGGATCAACACTACATTTCCTTCAGTGTGAATCCTCTATGGCATCTGACAAACTAACATGTTGACAAGGCTATTAATAGAATGGAAATTGATGGCAGTGTATTTAGGTTTGGTCCTACAATATTTCCTTTTGTGGGTGGTCACTATGTCACCAAGGATAAAAACCTTGCAGTTTCTATTGGTGACAAAGTAGCCACCATTGATCATGGGAAGATCTGACAGTGTGGGCCACTCATGTTAAAACCTTTTTCCTTTATTAACTGGGTCCTATGGGAAAAAATTACTTGATCACTATGTTGCTAGGAATAAGAGGCATGTGATTTCTTATGGTGACATGGAAACCGCCATTGATCTTGGGAGGATCTGATAGTGCAGTATTTCCTTGATTTTTCAAATAGAAACATAAACCTATAGAAAGAATAAAGATAAATGCTTGGATTAAAATTATTTCAAGAACTTTAGGAAATATTTAAACAATGCAAAAAACTTTTTAAAAGGTTCTTGAAAATGGAAATGAGAAATTTAAAATGATTTCTCCTATGTATTTTAAATTGAAAAGGCACACAACCCAAAAGCTTTCTAGGGAAACATCTAGTGAAACAAATATTAGGGTTATTCTAGGGTTAACAATATTTAAAACACCAAACCCTAATTCTTACAAAAGGAACTTGGAACATTCACTTATAGATATATTCAAATAGACTTAAAGAGAAATTAAGACCAATAGTGGCTCTATCTAGGAATGATGAATATGCATGTTCGTACAAGGGCTCAAAATCCCTAGAGGAAGCATACCACACACATGAAACAAATGGACTTAGGAAGGAAAACTATGCAAGGCCACACAAGAGTTTATAGGGATTTACAAAATATAGAGAAAATCCTTGATAAATATAGACAAGTATTTTTAGCAAAAATACTTCTTCAAGAACTGTCCATGAACTAACAATTGAGGAATATTTCTTGATAAATCTTTCAAAATATAAGAGTCTTCTCCCCATGTAGCTTCCACCAGATAAGGACCTAGCCATATTTGATCAAAATTTCCATGCTTCCCTTTATCCTCAATCATAGCATTCCATATGAGAACTAGGTCTTCAATTTCAAACTTCTTATTCACTATCTTTCTATCATATAACATTTTAACTTATAATTGCAATTTTTCATTTCTAAGAGAAGCTTCTTATCTAGTCTCTATTAACCCTACCAATTCATCCATGCTTTCCTACATATCATCAATGATATCTTTATTATACATCTAAATTTAGCTGCATAGGCCTACTAGATTATTTTGGGGCATTCTTGCCTAGATTCCATATATAATATCAAAAGGTTCTATACCTATTGTTTTCTTTATTGTTACCTTATCAACCCATATTTCCTACTATAATTTGGAATTCAATGCCTTTTCATTATCATCCAGAGTCTATTTTATGACTTTCAACAATCTTTTATTGTTAGATTCAACTTCTCCATTTCCTTGTGAATGATAAGGGGAAGATGTTGACCTTATTATGCCATATTTATCACAGAATTTTATGAATTCATTTGACCTAAAACACATTGCATTGTTAGTTGCAATCCTCTTTGGGCATCCAAACCTTGAAATAATATTGTTAAAAAGAAAAAATTTCACCACCTTGCTGGTAGCATTCCTTGTAGGAATAGCCACTACCCATTTGGTAAAATAATCAGTAGTTACCAGGATCCATGAATAACTAGTACTTAACTTGGGAGAAATTTCACCTATAAAATCCATACCCCATAGCTGGAAAGGTGTTTGGACTTAAACCAGTTATAAAGGAGTATTTCCAAAAAAAATTAGCTTACCTACAAATCTCTAACAAGCATCACATTTCTAACAAGTAAATGAGCATCTTTGAAAAGAGAAGGCCACCAAAATCTAGCTCTTATCACATTGTGGATGGTGGTTTTAGCCATATAGTGTCCTTTATAGACTCTTGAATGCATTTCATTTAATATTTCCTTAGATTTCTCTTGATCAATGTACTTTAGTAATAATCCTTCAAAGTTTCTCCACCATAGATTGTTTCTAACAATGATGTATCTTATTGCATGCAACTTTATGCTTCTTTTTTCATTATTTGTCAAATGGGGAGGAGCTTCCATGTGTTTCAAATAGTATATGACATTAGTGTAACATTTATAGTGATCCATATCACATAACCCTAATCTTAAGTCATATGCTACCATATTTATCTAATTGGCATCCAGATTTGATTGAGCCATCAACTTTTCTAGTCCTTGACCTCTTACCAATTTGGTAATATGGATGTCAATGTTAAAATCCTAAATTATATTGATCCATATGTATCTCCTACTAGACACTTCCTACTAATAAAACATATCCTTTATAGTTGCACTTGGTATAAATTTAATAACAATGGCACCTACAAGATAACACCTGAAGGATTTGATAGCTTTTACCAAGGCATAAGCCTATTTTTCATTTATTTCACACTTCAATTTAGTAGCCTAAAGGGACTTATTAAAAAATTAAATAGGATGCTCATATCTTTCTTCATTTTTATACAATAGAACTACTGCTAGAGTATGAAATGATGCAAAAGAAAATATGTGTATTGGTTCTGTATAATCAGTAGTCCTAAGGATTGGGGCATTTTATATAGATGTCTTGATGTCCTAAAAATCTTTAGAAGGTTCACTGTCCCAATTGATAATAGTTCCCTTTTTAAGAATTTTAGATATTGGTTTACTAATCTCAGCAAAATTAATAACAAATCTTCTTAAAAAGTTGACTTTTGAAAGAATGATTGTATTCCTTTTACATTCTTTGGCTTGGTAACTTTATCAATGGTAGCTACTCTTTTAGGGTCAATCTTTACAACATCCTTTGACACTATGTGACCTATTAATCTCCCTTCTATTACTCCAAATGTACATTTCTTTGGGTTTAGGGATACTCCATATTCTAAGGTTTTGATAAAAAAATTCTCCAAATGCTTACATTGGTCTTCAACCCTTTTAGAGTATGTCATAAGATCATCTTGATATACTACCATAAACTTATCAATATAATCATGAAAGGCTACATTCATGGCTCTCTAAAAAGTTTCTCCTACATTGATTAACCCAAATGGAATACTCACATAGATATAAGTACCCCATGGAGTTGTAAAATCTATCTTAAATTGTTCCTTTTCATTTGCAAGGACCTAGTTATATCTTGAGAATGCATCCATCATAGACATTAATTTAGAACCAATCACTTGTTGTAGCATGGCTTCCATGTTTGGAAATTGATAGTTGTCTTTCAAGGAAGCAATATTTAGGTTCCTAAAGTCCACACATAGCCTTATATCTCCATTATTGTTTCTAGAAGGCACTAAGTTTGATTCCCAAGTGGAGTTCCTAATTTTTTTAATTATTCCCCTATCCCTTAGCTTCATTAATTCTTCTTTCATTTTTGGATCCAAGGTGGGGTTTACTAGTCTCTGATTTATCCTAAAGGGTTTAACATTCTCTTTGAGTGGTATGACATGCTGGAATAACCCTTCTCTATAAGCCTTGAGGTCATCATAAAACCATGAAAAAACATGTCTATACTTTCTTAGCAAATCAATAAGAGGTTTTCCAATTCTAGTGGATAGATTTTGACCAATATAAACCTTCTTTGGGGCTTAAGAAGTACCAAGGTTTATCTCTTCAAGTTCTTGTGATTTTTGATCTCTAATTCTAGACTTCATCCTATCTTTTTTATCAAACATTCTTTTTATAACTACCAATCCTTTGGGTACTTTATTAGTTTTCAATTGCATAATTTCCTAGCCACAGATTGTCTCCTTGCCATCTATTGTTTCAATTAGGGAACTGTAATCTAATTCTTGTCCATGATATTTATCTTTACTTCATAATAAATTTAGAATATCTCTATCATCTTCAAAAACTTGCCAATGTTCTATATTATTAGGTATTGAAGGTTGATTATGTACCTCAATCTATGAAATCCTAGCAAATGATACATCCTTGGGTTTAATAGCTACATTTTCCAATAGATCAACCATCTTGTTATAACTTCACTCCATCCAAGAGATACCAAATGCATCAAATAACTCAATTTTGTCCCATAAAATATTTCTATATTGCTTTAGTCTCTTATTTTTTGATGCATAAGTTTCTCTTACTTGGGAAACCACTAATTCAGAATCAGCAATAACATGTAGCTTTTTGTTTCCATGATGAGTTGCAACTCTTAATCCAAACAAGAATGCTTCATATTCTACTATGTTATTAGTACAAGAAAAGTTCAAGGTGAATGAATATCTAAAATAATTTTGTTTAGGAGACACAAAAACTAGTCCTACCCCTAAACCTTCTTTATAACTTGCCCCATCAAAATACATGGTCCACAAAATATGTGAATCCATGCAGCATTCAACCTCATGTGCATTCATAGTTGGAAGTTTCTCAAGTTCTTGGATAATTAGTTCTACCCTAAATGCATTTATCCTAGTATCTAGAAAACAAGTGGAATCCTTATCAACTTCATTTACAAAAGTATGATTGACCTTTAGCTCCTTGTCTACCCTAAGAGCCTTCTCACCTTTGTGAAATTTAGCATAGGATAAGTCACATTTTAGGCTACCTCCCATAGCATCACTCCATTTTCTAGATAACAACATTCCATAATGTGGAGGAATATCAACTACAAGTTCTGACATTGTCAATTCTACATCAAGGTATGCAACTAGTTTGAAAGGTAATGCATTGATAGTACCTATAATCGACACTTCCCTAGCATCCATACGTCTACATCTTCCTTTTTTGGTGTCTACTTGTAAACGTAAGGCTTCCATAACCTTGAAGGGCATAATAGTGTTAGAAGCTCATTAGTCTATCATGCAATTCTTAAGAGTTCTTCCTTTTATAATCAAACTAAGAGAAAATGGGTCAATATCCTACAAGTAAGCTATAGATGAATCATTGATGAACATTTGAGGAATTTGTGATACAATCCCACTATCTTCAACTACCACTAGGGTTTTTCATATGACACTTTTCTTAGCAATATTACTACTATTACCTATCCCACCTAACCATGTTAAAGCTTTACTCTTATGTTCATCAATTCTAAACAATTCAAATAAAGGCACCTTGATAGTTATTTGGGATAGCATAGATATCATGTCAATTGGTTTAGATACATTAGGTTTTACAAGCATACCTAGAGCTAAGATCTTTTGAACAACAAGCACCACTATTTTCTTGGCAATATAAAATCTTGACTTCTTCTCTTGCACACTTGTGTTAATTGTCTCATTTGTCTGAAATTGGACCTTCTTTTTGGGTTCCCACTTCTTGGTCTTATTTTCTTTAACCTTTGTTGTCTTTGCATTATTTTTCTTACTGTCATCATTCATCTTATGGGTGATATCCTTTATAAAAATACTAGAAGGTTTACTAGTTCCATTACCACCTATCCTATTTCTCAAATTATAATTACTATGAACTTGAGAAATAATTTCTATTGTAATCCTGTCAACCTCTTCCTTAGAAGGCCTTCTTATATTTATATGACTAACATATGAGGATGTAGTACATACTTTATCTTCATCATAGTATTCATTATCTAAAAATATTTGCTGATGGTATAATTGGTGAATAGCTCTCTAACTAGCAAAGTCATTTTCACATTATTCTAGATCAAAATCTACATAATCATCACACATATTAACCATATTACAACTTACATCAGCATGAGTCTTTTCTTTTTCTTCCTCCTCATTTTACACATTTTGATTTATAGCAAATGATTGAGTGACTACATAGTAGTCAGAGGAATGAAGTGATTTGTATATGATGTACCATGGCATATATTCAATCATGTTTATAGAATTCCTTTGTAGAGGATTTGGGGTACTCATATCTTTCACATTTTGGGTCTAATTAGGAATAGGTTTACCATCTTTTTATTAGGTAGTATACAAGTAGTTTTCCATTCTTGAATGCCTATTGAAATGATTGTTGTTTACCAGGGATTTTTCACTAGCATTGAATTTGTGTGTATTGAAAGTTGGTGGGTTCATCTTTTTTAATAAATCTAACACTTGACCTATTGTGACTTCCTCAAGATTCTTATGTATAGGAGATTTATAATTTTCCTTCTTATTGTTCTTAGGGTTGAACAATTTTGGGTCATCTCTCCTTACTAGCTTATTAGATGCTTTCATATTGTTATTGTTTTCAATATTCACAACCACCTTGTAAGCATCCCTTAAAGTTTTGGGATCTTTGTCTCCCAATTGATAAGCCATTTTACTATTAAAGGCATTAAAATATGTTGTAAGGCACACATCTTCATTTAATCTCATGACCTAAAATAGTTTATACATTCCCTTCTGAAATCTTACATTGAAATCAAAGGTAGATTCATTAGGGTTAATTTTGATGTTATTGAAATCATTCAACATAAATCCAACATTAGTGTTATCTCCATACTATTCTTTGAATATCTTTTCTAAGTCACTTCATGAACTAATGTTATCATCTAGTAGTCTTCTAAACTAGTCCTTTGCATCTTCAATTAATGAATGCACAAATAACTTCATCACTACGTCCTTATGTTTAACTTCAAAATTATTTAACATATCTATGAAAATTCTCAAATGTTCCTCACTAGTAACAACATTATTTCTAAAAAACTTCACAAATTTGTCTCTTAGGTCAAATGATATTGGATGTGGAAAACTAGGAATACCTAAGAATGACATTTATTTGTACTTCTCCATGTCTATAGGTTTCTTCCAAAAAACACCAACATTTGATGTGCTTTTTGTATTGGTCTGGTTATGAACAATACTTTGATATTGTTGTGTTTGAATAATAGAAATCTAAGTACTAGTGGTAGATGATGAAGCAAGGGAAACTTGAGACACATTCTAGTCCACAAGTGGGGACAGAAGTTGTGGCTTGTGTGGATAAATTAGGCCATGAGGCTAAGGTAGAATTGGAATTGATAAATTGAATCTTCCTTCTAGTTCATGTTGCATGGGCTTCATTTTCAACTTTCTCAAGCTCTTTTGCAAGATCCTCCTCCTTTCTAGCCTTTTCTAGATCTAGGTCTAATTTATTCATGGGAGGGTTTGTGGACTTATTTGGTACAACTTGAGGTTTATTTATCTAGATACCTATAGCCTTACCTTTTCCTTTAACTAGTGGTTTGACAATAGGCTCTACATGGTTTGTTTGAACAAGCTTGTAGGGTTGGACTTGAGATATGACAAGTTCTTGACTTTGGCTTATGAGTTTTTTCTTATTCTAGAACCTTGGATCTCAAGCTATCAATGTCTCCAAATACATTAGCATGAAGAACAAAAGTTCTTTCTTCTAGCTTTTTGTTCTACTCTTTTAGAACAGCCATCCTTTTGAGAAAATTATCTCTTTCAACAAGAGCATTAAAGGTGGCTTGCTCTCTCTCTTTCACCAAATGAGCATGTTTGGCTTCTTCTACTACAACCTATTTCTTTAGAACTCCTATGTCTGAGTATACTTCCTTTGGATCTATAGAAGTTGCTTCTAAATCAATAGGGTTATCAAGATCTATAAGATTTTTTTTTATATATGGAGTTGTTTTGGGATTAAAAGGATCTTCCATACTATTCTTACATTCCATCCTATGATTCATTTTAGTTGTCACCTTTGGTCTACACAAAGAACATAGGACTGCAACTCTTGCTTAATAGATAAAACACATTTACAAGGTCAGTATATGTCAGTCTACATCTATTGTATGAAGGATTTTCTCCTTTTAAAAATCTAAAAGTTTTTCACTAAGTCAAATATAACCATGAAAAATTACTTAAAAGGAACTAACAAACACGTATATAAACAAGACCAAAGAAACTACAATACTTTTCACATATAAGCAATGTGTTGAAAAACTCCCGAGTAGAATTACCATTTTGTTGGTGTTTTTACACTACCAAGCAACAAAATACTTGATAGCAAGATGGTAAAGATCAAAATAACATAAGAATTAGCTATGTCCCATGATCAACTAATTTCTCTTCAAATCTAGACACAACTTCAACAAAATCATAAAATATTTTCTACTTTTTAGACTCTACAAAACCAAGGTAGGTGCACCTGAGGGATAAAAGATTCAAAACTTGATACTAGTTTCACATTTCATTCATTCAATGAAATTCTATTACAATTCTCATCCCCCATAGTAGATTGGTCAAAATTCCTCTTAGATTTACAAGTAATTATGGGCAATTGAAGGTACTCCCAAAAGAGAAAATGTGTTCTTTTCACTTAAGGGTAGACCATGATGGAGATACATGTGCTGATATGATCAGATATAGGCAGATGGTGGATAATAAAGAACAAACAATTGAATATCCTAAAAATTAGGATGATCATACTCTTTGTGGTGACTCTAAAAGTTATTTCTTGGAGTATGAATCTAATTTAGAGATAGGAGGTATCTACTTTACAACTTTATAAGGACCTTAGTTGATAGTAATGACCAAAGGTCAGAAGAATAGAAATTAGATCAACAATTTAGTCCTTGCCAAAAATAATGCACCATAAAAAAAAAATAGATAAAGATAAAGGCATGGTAACTTGAGCTTCGTAGAAGGAACACAAAGGTACATCATTTGATTCTTTTAACATAATACAATACTGTTAAGAGACAAGAATTCAAATTTCTAAGCTAGATTACTTGAAAGCTAATCTTGATCAATTGAAAAGGTTAGCTAAGCATTGTAATAAGGATAAAGAACATATTAATGCTAATATTGATTATCTCAATAAAGCTACTACTAGTGGATTTACTTTAACTGATGAAGATTTTGCACTCCCTTAGTTGTTTCTAGAAGAGGAATCCCTTGTTTTAGCTACATGCCCAAATAAAAAATTGGATCTTTTTTATATTTATTTGTTCATCAATGGCAATAGGTTGAGTAATTGCATCATAGATTTAGGAGCTTCTAATAATGCAATGGATGAATCCATAGAAAAATCTTTAGGACTTCCATTGACTAAAACCTTTGGAAGATGTTATTCAATGGATGCAGAACAAGTGCCTCTGCTTGGGCAAATAAAAGATGCTAAATTTTCCCTAGCTACCTATCCTTCAAAAAGACTCAAAAACTTACCATCCTAGTAGAAAACATCCTTGCAAGATATGGCATGCTCCTAAGTACAAGTTTTTGCAAAGTTATGGGGGGAGAGATAGAATTAGATTAGTCTAGTGCTACCATCCAAGTTGGAGATAAAAAAAGTGAAGCTAGAACAAGAGGAAAAGGAAAATTTTATTGTTTTAAAGTCAGATGATCCTAGATCTCAAATATTGTATCATGAAATGCAATTTTTTAATTACATGTTATGCTCTAATAGTCTTGATATTTTAGAAGAATTAAGGAAAACTAAAGGTGATCAATTGTGGACTCTAGAATTTGATGATAGTTGTGCTAATGTTGGTTTAGGTGATGGGGTAGTGTTAACATCACCTAGTGGGGAAATGACTTGCTTGGCTTATAAGTTAGATTTTTAAGAATACTAACAATATTGTAGAGTATGAAGCCCTTCTCCTTGGTATAATGGTAGAAAATTAAAAAGGAGTCAAGATTCTTAAAGCTTAAGGAGATGTAGAGTTGGTGGTAAGACAAGACAAAAATCAATGTGTAGTTAAAAACTCAAGATTGAGAAGCTACCATAATAAAGTGTGGGATAAAATTAAAGGTTTTGATGCCTTCTCAATTACATCAGTACATAGATAACTCAATTCAAGAGCTAATTCTTTGGTAGTCTCTACATCATTTCTCTTACCACACCCTAATTTCAAAGATCAAACCTATAAAATAGAAGTTCTATTTAGGCCTAATGTCCATGATAATGAAGGTTCATGGCAAGTGTTTGAAGATGATAAACACATACTAAAATTCATTAAAGGGGAAGATCATTTTGAATGGTTGTACTTTGAAGAGAGAACTAATGTAAATGATTATGAGTCAATGACAAGTGATAAGAAGACAAAAAAGCCTGATATGATCCAATTGAAAGGTAATAAGGTACCACCTCATTTGATCTCTTTACGAAAGCTTTTTGATATGCATGATGTTATAGGACTAGAAAATGGGTTAAACATTTAGCATACTATTGGCTCCTAATTTAATAGTTTTAGAATTAACCAAGAAACTAAACTAATACATTCAAGGCTAGAAAATTCTTATGATGGATGCACTTGACTGCAATCTTTGGCCAACTATAAGGCATATCTCCTTCTTCACTTCAGGGTCTATAAAACCTAGGTGGGTTAACCTTGAAGTTCTAATATATGGTACTAGTGCAATTAAAAATTTAATCTGAACCTATCAACAATAGATGAAACCCTTTTATCTTCTAATACTTATGCAATAACATAGGGATGTGATAACCATAAATCATAACCTATGAATCCATAAGCTAAGTGAGGGTTAATTTCTTTTAGCCCACTACAAAAAAAATAGAATTGAATCAATTTGTTTAAAAAGATTTGTGCAAATGACCTTCATCTCAGCTTACAATTTGATTTAGTGATCAATGCCTTAATTAATTGCAACATAGAGTCATTAACAGTAGGATGACCTAACTTTATTGACTTATAATTAAGGTTATCAACTAAAATCCCCAAATTTGATTCTTACTAGCATCCCCTCCATACACCCAGAAAGCCTAGCAAATAGTTGAAGCATTTACTTAACTCTTTGAATTAAAAGTAACAAACGATCTGATATACAACTCATCCATGCTGCATTAAATTGAATAAACCTTATTCATTCAATTACAAAGTCAAATGATCTCTAGAGGCAAAATAAACTTATAAGAATCACTTTTCTTTGCATTCAAGCTTCAACAAACTTCAAAATCTTCCCTCCAACCAATTTTGAATCTCAATGATGAATTTTTCCCATTCTACTAAGAATCTCCTAGAAAATACAAATCTTCTTATCCACTGAACATCTGTGAAAATTCTGAGCCCATATTCAAAAAATTTATATCCTCCCAGTTCTAATAGTATCACTAGTACATTTGGGTTCATTTTTTGACCTTTATTGGTCAATTTTTTGACCCAATTTTTGACCAACTTCGACCAACTCACTAGTTGGTCAAAAACCTGCCAAAGCCATTGTGTAGTTTCAAACAGGAATTGCTCAAAATTTTGACCAATGAAGGTCGAAATTTTGACCAACAAAGGTAGAAAAAAATTTAGGCATTGGTGGAAATTTTGACCAATGAAGGTGGAAATTTTGACCAACAAAGTTTGAAAAAAAATTAGGCTTTGGTGGAAATTTCGACCAATGAAGGTGGAAATTTTGACCAACAAAGGTAGAAAAAAATTTAGGCGTTGGTGGAAATTTTGACCAACAAAGGTAAAAAAAAACTTTAGGTGTTGGTGGAAATTTTGACCAATGAAGGTGGAAATTTCCACCAACAACTAGGTGTAATTTTTTTCAGGCATTCTATAAAACAATTCACATGTCTTGCTTATGATATGACATTTTACATGCATCCTACACTCTCTCATCCAGCTAATGATGGATTACATAGAGTGATCTGAAACCATGATTCTAAAAAACACACACAATCAAATCCTAAATGAACTTGCACTACAAATGGATTGTGGAAATTTGATATTGTTAATTTTGCATGCATGTCTACCAGGTCAAATGTATGTTTAAGTTGTGATTGTCCTGGTAGACATGCATGCAATTTTACCAATATCAGATTTCCGCAATCCATTTGTAGTGCAAGTTCATTTTGGATTTGATTGTGTGTTTTTTAGCAGCATGGTTTCAGAGCACTTTGCATAATCCATCATTAGCTGGATGAGAGAGAGTGCAAGATGCATGCAAAATGTCATATCATATGCAAGGCATGTGAACTATTTTATAGAATGCCTAAAAAACATCAACAGTAACTAATATGAAGAACATATAATTAGTTATATGATTGAGACAAATCATGTACCAGTGAGTTGGTCAAAATTTTGACCAAGGGGTTGGTCAAATTTGGTCAAAAATTGGGTCAAAAATTCAACCAATAAAGGTCAAAAAATGAACCCAAATGAACTAGTGCAAGTATGCTTGCCAAGTTGACTCTTTGAGTTTGATCATCAAGTCACCCCACTAAAGTGCCTCATCAAGGTTAGACATTAGGTCCGCTCATCGAGCTTGCTCACCAAGTCAACTCACCATGTCACATCTCTAAGTGGCCTCGCTAAGTCAACTCGCCAACTTGCCCCACCACGTTGCCACTTTAAGCCTACTCACCATGTTAGATCGCCAGGTCGACTCCCCAAGTTAGCTCGCCAAGCTAAAAATTAAAGTACACTCACCAAGTTGACTGTTCAAGTGTGCTCACCAAGTTGACTCAAACTTTGTTCATCAAGTCGCCCCACTAAAGCGCCTCATCAAGGTCAGTCCTTAAATCCACTCACCAAGTCAGCTCGCCAAGTCACCTCACCAAGTCACCCCCCCTATCTGTTCACCAAGTCAGCTCGCCAAGTTGCCTCACCAAGTCAACTCACCATCTCGCCTCACCAAGTTAGCTTGCCCATATGTCCCACCAAGTCCCCAAGTCTGCTCGCCAAGCTGACAATTCAAGTGTACTCACCAAGTTGACTCTTTAAGTTTTCTCACCAAGCCCATCCCCTAGGTCAACTCACTAGACTAGCTCACCAAGTCACTCCCCCCCAATCACCTCAATGAGTTGACTCTTTCAGTCAGCTCACCAAGTCTACTATTCAAGTACGCACACTAGGTCGGCTTGCCAAGCTAGCCCACCAAGTCATGTCACCAAGTCGACTATTTGAGTACACTCACAAAGTTGACTCTTTAAGTTCACTCATTAAGTCACCCCACCAAAGCACCTCATCAAGGTCATTATTTAAGTCCACTCACCAATTTAGCTTGCCAAGTCACCACACCAAGTCGGCTCACTAGCTCGCCTCACCAAGTGGACTCACTAAGTCAGCTTGCCAACTTGCCCCACCAAGTTGACTATTCAAGTATGCTCACCAAGTTGATTCTTTGAGTTTACTCATCAAGTCACCCCACCAAAGTTCCTCATCAAGGTTAGTATTTAGGTCAACTCATTGAGCTTTCTCACCAAGTTAGCTCTCCATGTCGCATCTCTAAGTGGCCTCACTAAGTCAGCTTGCCAACTTGCCCCACCAAGTTGCCACTTTAAGCCCACTCACCATGTTAGATCGCCAGGCCGGCTCCCCAAGTTAGCTCACCAAACTGAAAATTGAAGTATGCTCACCAAGTCGACTCTCTAAGTTCACTCACCAAGTTTGCCCCCTAAGCCAACTCTCTAGGTCAGCTCACCAAGTCACCCCCACTTGCCCCACCAACTCACCACTTTAACTCGACTCGCCATATTAGCTCACCAGGCCATGTAAGTATGTTCAATGGAGATTAATTTTTGTGTGCACATAATTTGTAGCATATCCTTAAATACTCCTTTCTATGAGCATTTCTATCTTGATATATGTCGGTATGATTTAAAAATTGAAAGACTATAAGCACTTTGCAATTCATGTTACCTTAAAAACTCATGAGCATCTTCCTATTTTCCATATCCAAGGTGATTTCCAATGTTTTTAATTCTAGAAAGTATTCTAATTGGTGATAAGGCACTATCTCCTCCTCTCACCCCCGAGACAAGAAACTCAAGCTCACACATGAAGCACCAGTCTTTCTTCTGACCTGAGCAGACCCAACAAATAGTATAGGTTATTGTTTTTGCAAGCCGCAACTAATATTACAATGCCTGTGTCTAAGGATAAATCTACTGAGAAATGATAACATACATTTTTGAGAATGTGATCCATGGAGTAGATAAGATGCAAGAGGTTTTGTGTATATTAGGCACTGAAGCACCATGTTAGCAAAGCAACTGCCAATAGACCAGTGGAAAGACAAAGATCATGAATAACAATCTACCCAGAAACTAATTCTTTACATTTAAAAATTACAAGAATTCACAAAAAGGATGTACCCTAACCCCTCCCCAAACTGAACCTACCATTTAACCTATTATACTTATATTTCAATGTAAATGACACAAGATTATAAATCAACTCATGAAGATATTATCATTCTACCATTCTAAACTTTGAGATTGGTTTTTTCTAACAGTCATTTGGATTGCCATAGACCATAAAACAAGAGGGAAAATCATGTGCTCTCAAATAGAATAAAATGTTGGCACATACCTATCTTCCACATTCCAATTCCAATGGACAAAGTCACCAACACAGATATTATGCCGAGTTATTGATAATAGATTCTAATGCATACATTCAAATGGAAAATATGAAAATAAACAAGTGGAACAACCTCAGTTATTTACCTTTGGGAACACCCAATTTAGGGAAAACTCTAGTGCATGTTCTTGCTC
The DNA here is from genome assembly GCA_028749045.1 of Cupressus sempervirens. Taxonomy (NCBI): domain Eukaryota; kingdom Viridiplantae; phylum Streptophyta; class Pinopsida; order Cupressales; family Cupressaceae; genus Cupressus; species Cupressus sempervirens. The sequence goes on from CM053791.1 coordinate 309,722,631, forward strand.
TGTTGCCTACCTTTCTATGCAATAGTGTTCTCTCTCACATGTGGGGGCAAGGGAGACAAGGAGGCTCCTTTTTTCTCTCCTTGGCTATGCAATAGTTCCACAACACCCTACCCCCCTCTCTCTCTCTATGCAATAGTTCAGAGGTATAATCCACATTTGAAATGTGGAAAGTTACCAAATTTATTCTAGTTTACTCTCTTTTGTTCTTTTTCACATAATAGGAGACCCTATAGTAACAGTCATGTTTCCCTAGCACACAATCTAATTCATCATTCAGTGCAAGACCCTAACCAAGAAGCTTGTCATCCCTACATTAAATTTGAAATAAAGGTGAGCCAACTAGATAATGGGCTAATAAAACATTCTTTATTTCTAGTGAGAAGCACTAGAAACTAGTTCACTTTGCATTTGTAACCTTGGGCAGGGTCTTAGCAACATGCTCACATTGAAACTTTGATGTAAATGAGAAGTAAACAAACTCACAACCCTCAGGAAGGCTTTCTTAGATAAGAAGATTCTGAGCAAACACAAATCCTCACTAATAATGCTGCTACGATTTTCTTATTTAAATCCAAACAAAGTTGTATTATCTTAGGCAGAGGAGACTACTATTGTTTTTGGTTAAGGATCCTTTAGGTTGGTAGAATCACATGCAAACTGGATGTGACATTGTAGTAAGCAAATTGTAATAAGAGCTAGGAGCTTGCCTAGTGATCAAGGCTTGAGACTAGACATTGCATGAAGAATTTGTAGACATTTGAGTCTTAAGCATCACCAGCTCAAAATCAAACTAAAAAGGAAACTTGGTGAATAAAACTAAATAAAAATAGTCTTCTTGAGTAAACATCAACATTGTATGAACAATACCATTACAATGCACTATACTTGGTATAAATATATTTTTGGTTGAGTATAAAGAACATTGGTGGTGAATTCAAGTCCAAGCTACAAAAGCAAAGATATTTACATAAAAAACTAAGCAACCCTATCTGGCAAGAAAATATATAGAGAGATTTTCGACTAAAATTACAAATTGATGCTAAAAACATTAAACAATAAGAATTTTTCTCTAGAATAATAAAGAAGAGAGATGAAGAATCAAACACTTGAAGGATGCAATGCTGATGCAGCTTCAGAAAGATCATCTAAAAGACATCATATGCTTAGGCTGAAGGAGCTTTGAGATTCATTACTACACTCAGAATGGGCTCATCTTCAATCTTCTGAAGACTAAAGATGATCCCATTCTCAAGTGTAGTAATGAATCTCATATAATGCAATCTCATCTATGAAGCATATTAAAAGCTAATATATTATCTTCACTAGGTAATCTCCCTTATGAGGCATAGGAGAATGTCGAAGGTAGTCATGATGCTAATAGGCACATTGTGACAATCTTCCACATTCTCCTATGGCTCTTGTGGTTCTACTCTTATAACATGAGGCTTCCTCTTCTTTTTTCAAGCATAAGGCTGATGCGGCCCTATAATAAGAAATAAATGGGTTTAATTTGGATTATGTACAACACAGAGAAAACCAAAATGTAATAGCAATTTTTAACAGAGAAATGAACTATATAAACTTATAAAGCTCACAATAATAATAGGCCATAAACAAGAGCTAAATTCTAAGTAGACAAAGTTTGGACACATGAAGCGTACCTAATTGATCAAAATCAAATCACTACCAAGCTTTTTAACCACTCCTTAATAACACTTTCTCTATCACCAAGTTTGCAGCAGGGTTTCTATTTATTTTTGGATCTAACGTTAGTAAGGGACATTGATTGTGAGCACAAAAAATATATTGTTCATAGAAATGGTAGTGAAATTGACATTTGTATTTGTGCCAAGTACAATTAATTATGTTATGTATCACCACATGGGTACCATATGGAAATGAAACATTTGTCAAATCCTTTTCTTAGATTCAAGGAAACCTCTTTTGATAAGACAAATGAACAACCCTTTTCAAGTATGGTGCTTAAATGCATTACTAATGTTCAAGCCTTGTTGATCTGGAAGATATAACCATTTAGCTACTACATAAGAATTGCTCTCTTTTAAACATTCATTGTAGCAAATGTCAGGAACTCCATGCTGCTAGATTTTACATAATTTCTTTCTAATATTATTTGTGGCTAATAAGCATGAAGACTGAGTCGATATTAAATGCACTTGAATTCAAAAAAATATGATATTACATAGAATAATAATAGCTTTTGAACAATGAATATTTGACTAAATTTTAGACTGGACTACATTGGAGTACAACTAAATGTTTCAACTAGTATACAACCAGCCCCACTAAGCTGAAGTAATTGAGTGTCATGAATACATTCTTGATAAGAAAATATAGTTATCATAGTACATAGAATGAGGTAGTTTACAAAATCATTATAATAATGAATAATAGAATGAAATGCTACTATCTTAATCTAGACTCCAATTTTTATCTAGCAAATGAACAAGGAAAGGAGTTTGAATGAGAAGCCACAGTGATTTCTTTTCATCTGATTAACTTTGAGAGTTTCAGATTTTAGGTCACTTGGTGATATTTGCAAGGTCTAATAATAACAAAAGGGGCTGAGGAATTGGTACATGTAATGATCTGTACATTTTACTAACATTTTCATGAAGTGACCTGGGATGCTTGCAATGGCTATCAAAACTCAAGAAGTTCTCTTCTATCATGTAAATTTACATGCAGCCTACTTGTTCACTATCACTTGCACCATATGTTTTAGGACCTGGATGGTCAGTATAGTCAAGTGGATGCTCACTCTCTTCTGAATGGCCACTTAATACATTTGGCTTCTTCACTTGCTCATTGATATGCAAAGTTATCCTTCTAGATGACTGTGTGCAGTCCTTTACATGATCTGTGGAGCTTCTAGATTCATCATCAAGCTTTCTAGCCCTTATTGAATCTATAAATTGAGATGTTTTCTTTCCACCACACATAAAATTCTTAATATCTTGTGGCAAATGAGAAGGTGATAGAGTTCATGCATCATTTATTGAAGTCTTGCACTCTGAAGAGCTGAAAATATCCTCCTCATCACTAAAAGACATAGGTGGAGATGGAAGAAGATTGTATCTTGTTATCCCAAAAAGAGGAATGGGTTTAAGTGGTGAAGAAAAGTGCATGTTTGTGTGAGAATTCTTCTCTTCTAAAGCTACTCTCAAATATGAGTTTCTCTCTCATTCCAAAATAAATTTCAGTTGATTTGAAACATGAAATGTAGTTACATCATTAACCCTATCTTGTTTGATTCCTGATATTGAACTAGTTTGATAGAATGTATTTGTAGTTCTGGACTCCAAACCTAAATCATTTTGAGACCATTTTCAAGTATTTCCAATTTTCTTACTAACATACTGCAGTTCAGTTGCTTTGTAGTTGGAAGTGGTTGAAATGACTTCTTTGGGATTCAAAACCATTAATGCTTTCTTAAGTTCCTCTTTAGATGAGTGCATAGAAAAAAAACATGCCAAACACCAAACTAGTCTCTTTCTACTCCTTTTAGTACTAATTTCATTTGTCTTCTAGAAATAAATGGTACATGAATCAAATCATAACCTATGCCTTCAAGCTTCTCTTCACACGCATACCACTATGTAGAAGGATGAATAAAAAGTGGCTATGGTTGACCACTTTTTTCAGCCTTGGCAAACTTTTATTTTGTTGTCAAATATAATTTGGGGAAGCCTTCATAGACCTACACATGAATATTCCAAGAAGGATAATATTGCCATAAAACAAGCATAATAGGAATTGGCTAGGCAACATCACATAAAGAGAAAAGACTAACAAAAATGATTCTGAGATAATGAGACATGAACATTGAAATAAGGGTTCAGCATTGTATTTTTGATGTGGCTTCTAGCTAGATGCAATATACCAATGTTGAAATAGTCATCTACATTGGACGTCTCCTTATAAATTTCCTAGTGAGACACATAATTAATAATATAACAAATATCCCTTTGAATAATCATTGCCACATGATAATTCCACCAACAGGCATCATACAAATTGCTAACTAGTAAGATTACCACTACAAATGCACATCGAGACATTGATACACACAATAACCAAATAGTATGAATTAATATGATTACCCTTAGGAAATATTTGTTAAGAATCTAAGTAGCCATGATATTAGTAATATGGGACATTGTGATATCACGATCATAATTTAACTATGTAATTTTTTTTAAGTCAAAATCATTGACATGTGCTTCATGAGTTAAATCATGATAGCAATATCACAATTTGACTTGCTATGTAAAATATCTCCTACTTATCAATGCAGAACATGAATCATCATTCCATATTGACTATATAAAGCTTCTCAATCTCATTTTGGGGAGGATATGAGATTAGACCTTAGTCCCCTTTTATTCATTAGATCTGTGTATTTGAACAATTAGCCATTTGACTTTAACTATTGAATATTTACACAAGGAAGAAATACAAAAAAAGGTCATAGATTCCAAGATATGTTCAGACAAGAGGTGAAATCATGACAAAATTAAAAGAAAATAAATCAATAGCAATCAAAGTCAACTCTTGACAAAGAAAAAGAAGAAGATAAGGCACAAAACTTGTATAGGATTAGATTATAGACATTTGAATATATCTAGCAATTATATTCAGAAGAATATTCACTATTGGAGATCAAACAACCACCAACTAAAGGAGGTATTCTATCAACCATAGCTAGAAAAATACTATTCATAGCAACAACGAAAATTAGGAACATTATTAAATATTGTATAAAGAGTGTTGAATCTTTGACATATTACCAAATTGATCTACAAGATCCCTTCATGTTGATCAATATAGTTGGCATACACACAAGGGTTAAGAATCAATATAAAGGATAGAGATTTAGATGATTACATAAAATTCATACATCCTTCAAATACTTGTTGAGAGTAGACAAGAATTTTTAACATATTCAAAGCCATAGGGATATTAGATTAGTTGGAAAAGAACTAGTTTCAATGTGGCAGTAATGATGGAGGTATTAGATCAATCAGAAAAGAATGCCACAATGAGATTAGAAATAAAATAATGGTTCCTTGCTTTGTTCTAAGAGTTTTTGACTAAGAGATTATTTTTGATACATCAACCAATCATTATAATAATAGCCTAAATCTTTGTGACAATATTAAATGAATTAACCTTTGAATATGTTTATTGTGTTTCTCAGGATGGTGTTGCAATTATTGGTTTAATCATTGCTGCTCTATCCTTGGTTGTAGTTAATGTAACTGAAAATCCAATTGGATCTATTCTAGTGGGCCAGTTACCTATGGGCCAAAGTGGATATATAGATAGACCATTTTGAGGCTTCAAGGTATCATTTGTTTGTTTGTGTATCCTAACTATAGCAGTTGGAGCAAGACCAATTCAAATCTTCTTCTCATGAACATGCTAAGGCCAAGAATGAAAATTTGCCACTAGAATTTTAGTAAATGGTTCATTCTCCACTGCAAAAAAGAGAAAAGAAAATGCTCTCTGCCTATCACAATAAATAACATGCATATGCATCCCCTCATTAACCACAAAAAGAGGTTATATCCTCATCAACTATATTACCCAGAATGAATGAAGAAAGCTACAAATGGTTCTAATTGTTGAAGTTACTCTTTTCACAACTATTTTTTATAACACTCATATTTATGTTTGAGATTATAGATTCTCTACCTGAAATCTGAATTTTTTGATAGGAAATCAATAAAAACTGATTAACTAAGAGTTCAAGCTGTAGATCCCACCATGGCACAAGGAATTCCAGTTTATTTTTCTTCCTTCAATTGACTTTCTATTGGACCAATCTCAAATTGCTCAAAACCATTTTGCCTCCTCCTGCATTCCAACAAAGAGTGTGTATCAAATCTAGCAAATTTATAAATAATCAAGTCATCTACACAATCATGTTCATCTCATTTCAAGATTAAAAAATACATAGTTAAATGTAGTCGAATCATGGTGTCATTACAAACAAAAATGCATGTTGAAGGAGATTGTGCTCCAAAGTTCAATCAAGGGTCAAGATAACTAATTGCTTTAGATTTCCATATTGGAAAAGATAATCCAAATTTTGGGGCTAGATATCATTAGTGTTGAGTTTGTGCAGATTGACCAAATGGATAATGGTTAGATTTTTCTACATGGAGCTGAAAGACATTGTTTGAGGGTTTAATGAAAAAGATTTTTTTTTAGCATGCAGATTGATGTATCTTTGAATGGGATGCAAGATCTCGGTGACAAAGTATTTTCCAAAGTACAAGAGGAATGAGTTATTTTTAATTGCCTTGAATTTTTTACATGTTGAGTTTCTCCTCAATATAGAAGTTGTTGTGAAGGTCCTCCAAGAATGAATAGGGAATGAAATTGAAGAAGTATAGGAATCTCCAAGGTAAGTTTATAAAGTTTCTATTGAATTTTAATATATCAGAATCTGCAAAGTAAAGTTTTGCAACAAAGATTTATGCATAGAGTCATTGTCCAGATTTGACAGTAAGGCAAAGATAGGATTGTGGTTATGATAAACCCATCTAATGATAATACAAGGAAAATTTGGAATGTGTTTGGTCATTAATAGGGTTGAGTTTTCATAACTGTGCATAGAAGCTAGCATGTGGGAAGTCTCCAATTTGTAGATTCACTTAAGTTATAAGTTTCTCTTCATCATGGAAATAGTTTTTTGGAGGTTTTGTGAAGTATCTCTACATCAGAAAGAGTCTCTTTCAAAATGCAGATTGAAAGAGAGTGTAGCAATTCAAACTTTTCAACAAAACAAGGCCAAACACCCATAGAAGATAGATCATGTTAAGCAATTTTTAAATTCCAGTTTTCATAAAATAAGAGTACCTTGTAATAATAGTACTGGGTATTGGCCATATGTTTGCAAGTAACCTTTCTAACAAACATAAGGAGATTCTCTAGATGATGGATGCTTCATCATCTTGCATGATTTGGATATTGAATGATGTGCTTGACATGGGTAAAATTGAAAATGGAAAATTCCATCTTGAAAAGAAACCTTTCAAGATTGAAGAGCTCGTAAGTTCTTTGGTATGATATTTCAAAGATATCTTTGATTTAAAAGGAATCAAATTGTACAAATGGATTGATGATGCAATAAAGAAGCTAGTTTCTCATCATTAACTGGTAGGAGACAAGCATCCTCTACACCAGGTTCTTGTTAATTATCTCTCCAATGCTTCAAAATTTACTCCTTGCAATGGAAAGGTTAAGAGTTCACATAGTTTGCAATGGAACATTTAATGAAGATTTGGTCTATATGGAACCCCTTCAAATAGAGGGTGGGCAGAGATGCACATTTTTCTCTTGTTATGGAAAAGATAAAGAGAGTATCAATAAATAGAAAACCTTTGCAAATCTAACTTTGTCTATTGAGGATACTAGCATAGGTATTAGCAACAAAGATAGATAAAAGTTTATTTTACCTTATACTCAGTTTAAAGGAGCAGATTCAGTCAGTGGAACAGGTCTTCAACTTTTTTTTTCTAAAAAGATTAGTGGATTATCTATAGACATAATTGCAGTTCACTTCAAGGTTGGTAAGTTGCGTAAATTCACATTGATGATGCCTTTTGAGCTTTGTTAATTTGTAACTGAAGATGGAGAGGTAGGGATAATATGATTTTACAAAAGCGATTGATGGGAGAGGATTGGATGACACAATATCTCAAAACAAATATGTTGATTATTCATTGGCAACAAGCCGAAGAAGCTAATTGTAGAAAATAAGGAAATTGGAAGAAAGATTCAATCTTTCTTGTGATGACGTGGAGAATGGGAAAAACTAGTTGATCTATGTCATAATGGGTGTTCATATGACATGATTTTGATTGATAAAGAGATGTCTATTATGAATGGTTCAAAGGTAACTAAGAAGTTGTGGGCTATGGGCTTAAAAATGGCAATTGTGGGAGTAATTGGCCATGCATTGGATAGTGGTAGAAACTAGTTTCTTTCTTCTAGTGTTAATATCTTCTTTATAAAAATCTATCAAGGAATCAGCTGGTTATAATTGATGCCTAGAGCCAATCTATCTTATGACAAATAGTTCACCAAAGGATGGTCTCAATAAGAATAAGAACAATGATGATAATTACAATGACAAGGAAAATGACAACGTGGGTAAGGATGGAAGTGACAGTGAGCCTTTGTGCTATACAATACGCTCTTTTTAGAGCACATAAAAGGATTATTGAGGAATAACATGGTGGGACTTTAGATTACAAAGACGATGAAAAATGTAGGTATCATAATGTTAAATAATATTTTCTTGTTTCTAACAACCAAATTGGATACTTTCTTGGGAAAGGTTAAAAGATAATTGCCAAAATGATGATTGATATAGGTGCCCAAATTTGTCTACATATAAGGTATAACTACCTCGATGTGATATGGAATAGATGAACTTTTACAAATATCTAGAGAACAATCTATAGTGAAGAAAGCATTATATTGAATTTCAACTCGGTTGCATGAGAATCCATCAAAATAGTTGGAATTTAATAATCCTTCATGAGATTCTTATGCATCTAGAAATTCTCTATTTTCTTCAGTAATTATTCTACCCCAAGGGGGCCTCTATGGACAAATCAAAATGTTGGTGCTCCAATTGTCGGCCTTAGAGGATCTGTGCCATGGTTTGGAGGATATGGAAAGAAAGAAAGGTTTGCATGACAAATAAATCACTTGGTTTTGCCGATGTAGCAATTTTTGATGGACCCATCCATAGGAATGATGGACAGGGTTAGGAATTTATTCTTACACTATTTGTGTCTAAATAACATAGTTGGTGGAGTAATTGGCAAGAGTAGAAGCACAATCAATCAAATAAGATGAATCAGGAGAAAACATAAAAATGTTCAGGTATGGTGCTTAAATTCAAGGAAATTTTTTCCATAGACTATCAAAACCTTCATCTAGGGTATCTAGTGAGCAATAAACATAGTTCATTTGCATTACACATGGATCAGAGCCCCACAATTGGTTGTATAGAAAAGGAAAAATGTATAATTTGTTTCCATATTGTTTGTAGGGAAAATTAAAAAATAAAAGCAAGAATGTCATGATTCAGGAAACATAATGCCCCCTTATAAAAGTGTAGGGACCACTGTAAACATGCTAACATCTAGATTTCATAATTAAATCTTAGGCATTATGTTAGATATGAAAACATAAATTAGGAAAAATAATAGATTATGTCCAGATAAACATAGTAAACTTCCATCATCTCAAAAAGACTACAACATTAATTGTATTGTAGTACTACACATGGGAAGACTTTAGATCCAAGGCATAAGGGCTAAAACATTTTCTTTAACAGATAGCACATTTATCAATAAAGGAAAACAAATTGGCATAAATTGGCACATTTATATAAAATAGTATTTTGATAACCTCAAATTTGGCCAGGTCAAATTCCAAGTCATTATTAACAAAATAAACTATTTACCGATCAAAAACAATCTGTCGCCTTTTCTAAATCAAAACTTTCTCACCCTAGCTAGTTATTTCTTAACATGTATTCTGAGTCGCAATAAAATTGTTGTTTTACTACTTATAGCAATACCTGATATTGCTTTAGTTTCAAAACATGGTTGCAGTAATACCTGATATTGCTTCAGTTTCAAAACATGGTTGCAAAACACAATATTGTTGTAATATAGGTATTCTGATATGAAGTAATGTGTTGGCACAATTGTTCTTACACTTAGGATAATACTAGTAAACTTGCCCAAAATGTAAAATTCCACACCAGGCACTATCCCAAATCTTTCAAATTGGGCACTATTTGGTAGCAATTATTTATGACTTTTTTATTGCACAAGGATGGATGATTCACCATGTAGATTGTTTTTGAGACAGGTGGTTGCTATAGACACCTAAATCCTTTAGAAACTAACGTATTTTTATTTTCTAAAAAAAATCCTGATGACATCATCATTTATTAAATTAATTAATTATTTAATTAATTAATTAATTTTTATGCCATTAAATCCCTTTATCTTAATTAAAAATATTTAATTAAGGAATCCCTCCCTAAAATGTTTAAATCTTATTTAAACATTATTTCCTTATTTATTAATTATTTAATTAATAAATTGACCAAAAACCCAAAATAAATAAAAAATTTATTTTTTGCCCAAAACTTGGCCAATTTCCTTAAGACCACTAACCTTTTCCAAAATCTTCTAATCCTTCTTTAATTTTGATTAAAGGCTAATCCCATCATTTCCTACCCCTAATCCCAACTCAAAATATTTAATTAAGATTAAATATTAATCCACATGTTTATTTAAAAAGTTTTAATAAATATCTCCTCAACCCAAACCCTTGAAATAAATAAAACTTTATTTATTTCCTAAAAATCTAATTTATCCTCATACTAAGAAGTTCTAGACTCTTCTAGAAAGTCTTCATCCTCATCCTAGGAAGTTCTAGACTATTCTAGAAAGTCTTTATCCTCATCCAAAGTCTAGACTCTTCTAGAAGATGTCTTTAAACCTAATCCTAATCCCCTCCTAACCTTGTCACATTCCCTAAACATGGGTTAAGACTTACTAACCCAAGCCAAAGTTAACAAATATCTCCCCCTTCACCCACCCTCATTAAATGCCATCCAGTTGCCTATCCCTAAGCTAATCCTAAACCATCCTAATCCATCCTCTAATCATTTTCACAATCCTAAGCAAGCTTAAAACCTTCCTAATCAAGCCCAAGTCCAAATTCTTCTCATCTTCCTCAAAATATCCCAACCATAAAACTTTATGAAGCCCACTAGGCCATAAATGACTCTTCCAAGCCCTTTCATTGCTCTTACAAGCCATTATGAGGGTCTTTATGAAGATTTTATCTCTTGAGCCTCCTTTGTTGAGTCATCCTTCCCCTTTCCTCCATCCTCTCACCCTATGACATGTGTCACTCCTTGATTTGCTGTAAGGAAGCATAATCCATGTGCGCTCCTCTCATGCAATCTAAGCCCTCCATGAGCTTTTCCCCATCCTTGCATTTTAGCCCTCAATCCCTCAAGCCTCTTGCCTATAAATTGGATCCTTCCTCTTTGCAAAAGAACACAATCCATGAAGTAAAGTCATAATGCCATTTTAAGAAGCCATTTTACATCAAAACCATACACTCACACCCAAATTCCAACTCCATTTGAAGCCCTTTTGGAAGTATAAGCTTGAGCATACATCCTATCTATTTAGACAAAGCCACTCAAAAAGAGAGCTTCTCATTGAGAGAGCCCATTAATGGCTCATATTCTCAATTGAGAGCTCATCTTAGTCTATCTTGAAGTTTATGAATTTTGTTTTGTTTGTAGAAGCTTTATTTAAATTTGGTTTCTATTAGCATACTAACATTGCTCATATACAGTTGCATGTAACATAATAATGATTGAAGTGTCTATTAATGAACAAAAGAAGAATTGCACAAATATAATATTGAAGAACAATTAATTATCCAAATTTGACCTCTTTGTTGCAAGTCCCCCTTCAGAAATGCTGTTGAAAATACATGAGAAAATGCACAGCAATCTGAGAATAAAATGTAGCTCTTGGGAAATAGTTTCCCCAACATACATTGAGAACAAGACTTTATCAAAGCATTTCTAGCTAAGGCAAGAGCCTTCACATGCAAAGAGAAGAGATTTCTTTCAACTGGCAAATGGTGGAGATGTCTACAACTTTATTTTGTTATTCTAATGCAGCAATATGAATTATTTTCCTCACCATCCAGCTGCCTAGCATCTCCATTCAAAAAATCTCAAACAACCCAACACACAAGTCCACACAATATACACTTTGTATTCTAGATGCCTAGAGAAAGGAATCCAAACACTTGATCACATAGCCTCCAAAGGCCTCAGTTTGCAAAGTTGTCGTGCATACAGAAAGAATTAACATTTAGGCCTAGTGGACATCTAGTCTCCAAATGTGTCAACTGCTATGGCATCCAAGCACTATTCCAAATGTAGTGACCCTCTTCAACAATAACCAAGGAATGTCCAAAGATGGCATTCAACCTCTTGCCTATAATCCTCAAATAAATATTAGAAAATTAGTCTATTGAGAGACTGCACAAATTTTAGAACTTCAATTCTTAATATCCTTGTGAGAAACAAATATGAGATTTCCCCAACAAATGGGCCAAGGTAGATTAGTCTCACTACCAGATCTAGTAGCCTCAGGTTTCTATCAAATAGTTTAGCCCTCTAGAAACTCTCAAATCCAATTTTGAAGAAAATATTCATAGCATGTGAAAATGAGTGTCAAAATGTACTAACATTATCCTTGACTTATACTTTGTCAGATAATATTAAATAATATTTTTAATTATCTTATGGGAATTCAATACTAATTAGTCATTATGGAATAATCCGAAGGGGACATTACAAAAACACTTTACATTGATGGATTGAGTACTCAAAAATATTATAAATCATGACAGATCCATGCAAAATGAGGATCATAGTTGCTGATTTCAACATTTGCTCATATAGCGGCACATGTAATTTAATTACTATCTAACAACCATGTTTCAAAATAAATGAAATGTTATCATACAATGTGAAGAAATTTTTAGCAATAATGCAGGATAAAGATGCTAAAAAATTTTGGGCAAAAGTCATTAGTTTCTCATTCAAAGCTTTAGGTAAAAATAATTCTTCCAAATGAAAAAATTGGATAAATATGAGAATATTCATAACCTCAACGAATAAGTTTGGCAATACTTTCCACAAATCAAAATAAGAGGATTAAAAAAATGTCATGGATATGAGCAGGGTAAAGTAAAACACATGATAACAGAGGGAGTAGGAGTTATTTCAACATTCAACACATTACATAAATGCAATAAAAATATTTGTCTTAATCCTACAACTATAATTAGACTATAGCTAATTGTAGCAATATTCTTGGATTAAATTTGTTCATGTTTTTTTCTGAGTCATGCTTGCAATAACCTACTCATATAAAATGAAAAATATTACATGATCATGCTTTACAAGGCAAGGAAACATAATTCATTATTCTAGAAAGCTTCATCATAGAAGAATGGGGCATCACCTCATTTAAACTTGGATGTGGAACTGCCTTCACTGTTTCCATAGAATCCAAAAGAGGCCTAACAAATGCCAGAAGAAATAACCTGAGAAACATCCAAAAGGGAAGGCTAAATATTTTAATCAACTTCTTGGTCAAACATTTAAGAACCTGATTCTATATTACTTAAAAGACTTATAATATGGAGTTTAGCTATTCATATACATTAGATCATTTTTAGTTATAAACTGATAAATAGTCTTTAGGAATTCAAAAATATATATTTCCACTCCTAGAATGTATTTTTACCATGTCTACTTACTATTTTTTTCAAATCATAGTTATATTTTTGGCTTACTCCTAAAGTATAGACATTCTAAGCATCTTGTTGAGTTGAAATAAAATATCAAGTTGAACTTTATATTTTGCATGAAGATTTGTGGTGATCAAATAATGTTCATTAATCAACTGATAATGTAATTTGTGTATCATTAAAATTTTGACAACTTGATAGTACTAATTTCATTCAAGTTCTTTGACAACATTTTTGAGCAATTGTTTTAATTGTATTCTTAAAATTTATAGTATGGAGTTTAGCTATTAAAATTATTTAAATAATCTTAAGAATAGAATTATAAAGAGTCTTTAGCAATTCAAAATGATAATTTTTACTTCTAAAAATCTCTACTGTATTTACTTACCGTTGTTCATTTTTGGCTTTTCACCTATTTAAGTTTTCACTATGATGCATGAATAAGTAGACATTTGAAGCTTTAGTTGAGTTGAAATTAAATATCAGATCCCAACTTTATATTTTGCGTGAAGAGTTGTGGTGATCAAAGTAAGTCCATTGACCAACTGATCAATGTAATTTTATATTAAAAAGACTGACAACATAGGAGGCGTCAACTAATTACAAGTATTCCACAAATATTTGCATTAATCATGGTAGTTTATATATCCCTTAGAGGTTGACAATATGAGAAACAGACTGAATATTGTAGCAACTGGGTTGAAGAGATAACACAGGGAATGGAAAATAAGTGAGAACTATTCACTGGTGTATTTTAGACCTGTGCACATCAAACTTGGGACTTTTTTCATAAATCTAAATTAAAACTTTATTTTAGAGCAAATAAAAATTTATTGTGAATAATTCAATGAAAAACTATAACCTACATCTTGGTCTTAGTTGTTGCTCTATAAATCTTTTTGCATGTATGTCATCTTTCTTTGCATCCATGTTCCCTCAGATTTCATCCTAAAAGTTTAAGCTAGGATAATATTTCCTTTCCTCTATCTCATTATCATACACATTGGTTGTGCATTGAATTCATGGTGGTATAAATAATTTAATCCATTATTGGCCTGATTACAAATATGTAATGCCCCACCCAAGTCAGTTCCTAGGCTCTAATGTGTTTAGAGCCTTAGAGCGATGTCTTGTCATTTTGAAGTTTTGTTTCATCAAGATAGATAAATCGATAGCTTAGACTATGGATTTGATCTTCCTAAGCTTAGCTATGATAATCTGGTTGTAGTTTTGACTGTTATGTTTATGTTATACTGGCTCCAATTATTGTTGACCATTCTGGTATTGATGTATTTTTTAATATCGACTGTAAGCTATCATGAATCTTATCTAATTTTAAGTGTACAAATCATATGGGATTTGAAGGTTCCATGCATAATAGAGTAGGGGCCCAAGGAAAGTAATGCAGGAAAGGCATCAAGTGCTTGGTTCTATTAGAGGGTAGCTTAGTTGGACCAACATAAGTGGCTTGGGCAACAATGGAGATAGTATCCAGAATTAAAAGCTCATTTCTTGAGTTGTCCATTTGACAATAATGTTTGGCAGTGTGATTGAAATTTTGAAACTGTGGTCTTGATGTTCAAATCTATCAGCTTGACTTTTATCTTTCATAGTTTTTTTTTAAGCATGAAAGAGATTTTTGTTAGTGTGGCATATATTTCATTTTTGTACATTTTTTCTTTCTAAGAAGAGTGGGATGAAAGCTTTTTGGCTGCTCCTATTACATTTTGTAGCTTTGCCATCTGGTGTGAATTCTTGGACAATGAGGAAGAATATACTGATTTGTTTTTGGATTCGATTGTGTAAAGATTTTTACCATCAACGATTTGAATCACACTATGTGATCCATCATCAGGATGAAAGAAAGCAAGAGATGCCAAACAAAGTGATCCATCATCAATATATTTATGCAATGGATTGTGGAAATTTGATCTCTTTAAATGAGGAAGAAGACAAGAATTGGAATTTATAGGATTGTTTAATAGTATTAAATGCATCATACAACTTAGATCTTCCACAATAAATTTAAAATAGACAATACTACTTTAGTGCTAGATGTACTTGTAGGTGTTCTTAGTATAAAAGAGAAGTTGAGAAGGAAACAAGCAGTGGCACCAAGCACAGTTGAAAACTCACAAAGTACTTGGCTAACTCAGTGGAACAAGTGACTAGTAGATTTTAATTGATTTGGCCAAGTTATTGATGATGCTTCATTAATTTTGGGCATTGACTTGCCTAATGCAGGAATATCAAAGAACCTAATAATTTCCATTTTTTGTCATGTAATGCTCTTTATTGCCCAGCAAAAGATGTCTTTAGTATTTACCATCTATGCAACTAAACATGTTGAAAGAAGGGATGGAAGTAGAGTTTTAGGTACCCAAATATCCCCTTTCATTTTTTGTCATGTAATGCTCTTTATTGCCCAGCAAAAGATGTCTTTACCATCCATGCAACTAAACATGTTGAAAGAAGGGATGGAAGTAGAGTATTAGGTACCCAAAGATCCCTGCCAATATGTAGTTATTACCTTTTTCTTTTTTCTTTTCAAACAATGAAATTACAAAATTTGAAAACCTAAAGGAAATGTTGCTTGTTTCCCCACAACCCCTCATTTCTTCATGTTTTTTTTATTGTTTTTGCATTCTAATTTCATCTAAATGTGTTTTTCTTTTTTAAAACCCTACTGATTAGTTTTCAATGTTCAAATCAGCAATGTCAAGTTCGATGAAGGCCCTGCATAGAAGTATGGGACACCAGTTGTTTATAAAATTCCAAGTTCACTTTAATGCATGTCTATTTCTTAAACTAGGAGAAATCAATAGATTAAAGATAATGTTGTTAAATACTAAGACATCATGTGAGGGCATACTTTGCATTGACCAACAAAGGTTACAAAAGAAATAAATGCCCTACTAAAGGTAAAAATAAATAAAAAGATGAGGACAAAGAAAGAAAGCAATGGCAGCAATGATTAATGCCATCATCAACAGATTCCTTTTCTACCCCAAACATTCATCATCCACTTTTTCTCAACTGATGAGATTGTTGAAACATCTACTTCTAGTTGTCTTTTCTCCACTACCACCAAATTTTTTTATTCTAAGGCACCCCCTAGCTAATTGTTGTAGAAGCCTCAACCCGGTGCTCAATCAAGCCAAGATCCTTTAGAGATCACTCCACCCTTGCAGGGAGAGAGCTTAAATGCATAATAAAAGGTTGCCCCTACATGCAGGTTCATTGGGAAAGGAAGGTTGTTGGGCAGCCCCACTATTCTATAGGTAGTTCTAGACAATATTCCAAAAGCACAACCTTCACTTGAACTTAGAATAAGAAAAAGCAAAACTGTGCAGCTAGGATAGTAGTGAAAAACTCTTATTACTACAACTATTTACCCTTCAATGTGGCAAACAACCAATACTAGGAAGGGTGGATAATTGCATTGATAGTTGGAAATAAGGGGTTTAAATCTCTAACCATAAAGGAAACTGTAATGAATAAGCTGCTTGTAGTTTATGATCAAGGAAATATGGTGGAGAAAGGAATATAGCATCTAATCAGATGGATGGATAAAGGGCATAATAGGGCTCTTCTTAACTAATAGCACATTGATGTTTTGAAGTCCTCAGATGTCTGAGACTAGTTGGGCTCATCCAAGAGATTTGGGTTGATAATTTCATCTAAATTATCACCAAAAAAGAAGCAACTTATGTATCCATAGAGAGACTTATTATGGAGAGGCATCCTACTATTTCTTGTGAACTCCCTATACTACACATTGCTTGGAATTGGTGATAAAGGACATTTGGAAGCTTAGATGTATCAACAATGTCATTGAAGATGCTAAATAGGTGACCAAATTAGTCTATAATAATACAATATTCATATGTCCTCTCCTTCATAAGAGAACACAAGAATGCAAGGATCTTATGCAACCAAGAGACATACTATTTGCCACCCACTTCCTCACTTTGCAAAGTATTGTTCATTCTCTCAAGAAAATGTTTTTGTTCAATGCTTAGCTGGAATATCCATATGCCAAAAAATTATATAGGGAAAAGACTACACAAATAGTTTTTGATGGCTTAATTGTAACATAAAAAAAGTTACTCTAGATAACTAGCAAATATTTTATTGTTTTCAAACAAATAGTTAGGCAAAGGGGTTAACAATTGTCCTATTTTCAGAAAAAAAAAATCAAGTTTTAGGTGACAAATCTTTTGCAATATGATTCATTTCATGGATAAAGATGGCATGTCGATGGGTTACCTCTAAAATTCCATGGATGGGCCCAAGAGGTTGCTTTAATTTTGGTGGATAGATCATTTTTCACATCATTGAACAAGCTAGACAGAAACTCCTCTAACCAATATATGCATTAGCTTAGAGGTTGAACCCAAAGTTTTACTTCAAGACTCCATTTAAGGTCGATGAGAAGGTCATGACTTGCATATTTTTATACATTGATAAGGTGGTGCTAGATGATGAGATAACATAGAAAGTTCTTGATGAGATGGAGATCTCAAGGATGAGGATACCTTTTCTCCTATAGCAAAGATGAGCACCATCCATTTAGTTTTGGCTATGGCATCTCAGTTTTCCTTGGAAAGTCTGGCAAATGAATGTAAAGAGTGTCTTCATCAATGGTAGCTTTGAGAAATAGGTGTCTGTGTTTTAGCTTAAAAGTTTCCAAGTTGCAATAAAGGTGCATCAGGTATGGAAACTAAAGAAAGCTTTATATGTCTTGAATCACTCAAGGCATGGTTGTTAAGTATTTGGTTGAACAAGGATTCAAGAGTAGCTTTTGGATCCAAATTAGTACATTAAAAGTGTAGGCAATGAGATTGTCTATTAGTCATTTATGTAAATCATTACAAGAAGTTAGACATATTTGTTTAAACAAATCAAATGTAATTTGAATAAAACTTTTGGTCATGACTAATTTAGGCCTCTTACATTGCTACATGGGTGTAGAAATTCAGCAAACTTGTAGTAGCATTTTTATTTCCCAATCTACATATGCCAAGAGTTTGCTTGATAAGAAATTGAAAAATCTCATCTACACCTATGGAAAAAGGGTTGAAACTTTCAATTGAAATAGAGGTAGTAAATGAGTCAACATCTAGGCAACTAGTGGCAGCCTTATCTGTTTAACAACCACTAGATGTGGTTTAAGCCATGTTGTGAAGTTTCATTTCCAAATTCATGATAGCACCACAGGTAGAAGTTTAGAATACTGGGTTGAAATGAAGTGGGTGTTGAGATATATGAAAGGGACATTTGACCTTGACTTTTTGTTCAAAAAAAAACAAAGATCTTATGTTGGTAACATTCACGAACTTGGATTAGGAAATTTTTGTTGATGATAGAAAATCCATTTCTAGATATGTTTTCGACTTTGGCACAAGTGCAATCAAATGGTCTAGCAAGTAGCAATAGGTAGAAGGTCTTCCTTGGAAGAATTTTGCAAGTAATTAAGTCAAACAACTTGTTGCTGAATGGTAAGATATGTGAATCTACACAACAATCATTTTTCATACAATTGAGGATTAAGTATAGATCTAGCTAAGATAAATTGAAGTTAAGGATAGATATGGCTAAGATAAAAGACCTGGTGAAATGGCTTATAACTTCCAATGTGTCAATGACTATAACTTTCAAACTTTCATGGGACTAATGCAATATGCAAGGAAGTTTGTGAATTCTTTTTCATCTATAGTGGCACCATTAAATGCTGAACCTTGAATGAACAAAAAAGTGAATGCCAAATGATTTCGTGAAAAAACACTTAAACTACATTTAAAGCTACAATTTAAATGGGCTGATCTCCCCAATACAAAGTTTGACTTGAAACAATATATAGTCAATTTGCTCCAAGAAATTACAAATATACATTTACCAATCATAGTTGAAAAATCACTATTGTTGACCAATGGCATGTACAACATAAGCATGACTTCCAAAAACATTCATTAAATTTCACAAAAATACATTAGCTATGTTCTTTTTTTTAAGTACATGCTCATGGCACTTATTTATTAGCTCTCAAGAAGAAGCTTTCAGGCATCAAATAATAATACAGACTTCCCACAAAAATGCTAAAAAGAGAAAATATACCAACTTATTAACCCTAACCAGAATTTGAAACATCAAGCAGTGCATCTCAATGTTGTGGCTAAAGCCATTCTGCTGCCTAGCCTAGTTGAAGAATTATCTAGCGAATATGTGGTCTCTATGGGTCTTGAGAAAAACATGGCTTACTCTTAATGGGGTAAGTGCAGAGGCAATTTGAGAGAGCAAATCCTAGTGGGCATGAATGAGGTTGCTATAGGCTACACTGATGAAGTCCATGTCTGAACCCTTGGCCTCGACAATGCTACAATTTGGAAATGGTAATGGGAAGAGGACTCCCCTCCTCCTCAGTTTTGAGCATCTCCCATGCAAGTCGGAGTAGCGGTTGTCATCACAGAAAACCCACGCGTGGGAAAGACAAAGTGAAAGTTACAAATGTTTTTTTAGTTTTTTTATGCATAAGCCCTGTGTTGGTCAAAATTTTGACCAACATAGGGCTTACATGTAAAAAATAGAATTTTTTTGCCTTAACATTTCAACCAAATTAAACTTATCTAGTGAATGTTCAAAAATTTTGGTTGAAAAATGAGGTTAAATGTAGTAGTGTATATTGGAGTGCATATTTTAGGAAAAAATTGTGCCTCTGGTAGCCATTTGAAATTTCAAGTTCCAACTCTAGTGTTTCACATTAAAATGCAAAACAATTGAATTTTTTTTTAAAAAATATAGTATGAACTATAGGGAATCACAATTTAAAATCAAATTTTTGAATTAGAGGTTTGCATGCTCAAAATCAAGAATAAAATAATAATTATTTTAAAAATAAATCTCCTTATATCTCCCTTGGTCATCTTAATAGTGCCATGTGGCATCATGCTATTGGTCCTCCTAATCACCACTGTGTCCCACAACCCCCACAACCTCTCACCAAATTTTAACTTTTTTGGGACGTCACCATGTCGTTAGCGGTGAGATCATCCCCTCTTCCAGTTGCAACATGGCGGCCCTCCAAAATCTTCAACTTTTCCAGCGCTTCAATATTTCTGCCAGTCAAAAATTAACTCCTTGCTCACTTCCAATTGGTCATCTATGGGCTCCACCACATAGGCCATGGCTTCCAAAAGCAAGATGTCTTTAAGACACTTGATGTTTGAGCATTTTTATATTTAAGGATTAAAAGGGACACCACCACAATGCATGTGGGATTAATGTTAATGTAGAAACTTTGCAGTTTTAAAATGATGCTTTGCTTTGGCACATTCTTTTCCTTTCTGCAAGTATTGGATGTTGAAGAGATTGCTCTTTCCTATGCATCTTCCTACAGTTAGAAACTAGCTCATAGCTTCCTTCATCTCATTGTAGACCATAAACTTGTAAGCACCAAACTTCAAATGGACATCAAAGATAAGAGGGAGATCTTGCTCTGCCTGACACTTTGAGACTTGTGGCTTTTCGGAATTGTTGACTGGTTTTCCTCCATTTGCAATGGAGTTCCTTTAAGAACACATTCCACTTTAGTTTAATAGTTGTGCCAATTTCCACTTTGTCAACCTCTAGTAAAAAAGCCAATTTCATATTGGATTGATGCCTTAGTGAGCTTTGTTGATGGATCCTTAGGTATTGATCCTAACTATTGAACTGAGCAATAGAGCATTACTTTAGTATCCCAAATCCAACTGATGATAGAGATTATACCTAAGGAAATAATAAGCTAGTGCTTTTTTGACCCTATCTCCAATATCCAAGGCAAAATCTATTCCCTATTCCTATGGGTATGGGATACCCTACTATCCCACATACCTAATTTCCAAGCCATCTGCCTCAACAATGCTCATGCCCTTTCATTACGACAAGAACTATTTGAATAAAATGTGTTTTCTCTTAATTTTTAGCATGAAGGAGATCTCTATTCTGAGCATGGGAGCAACTATGCTCCACCTACTCATGTTTGTGTTTATGATTGTTGTTGGATTTGCCAATGGGGATGTTCACAACCTTGACGAGGCCCTCAAGATTCACTCCATATGGTGCGAGTAGAATTTTTGAAGGAGCTATTATTTTTTATTTTTGTTGTATGGGTATGATTATATTTCAACTCTGGAAGAGGAAATAAAATACCTAGCCTAAAACTAGTATAAGTCTGCCTTTAATTCAATGCAGGAAACCTCCCCCACTTAAACTTTAAAAAAAATCTTCATGGATGCAATTTCAACAAGTTTGAAAATTTGGAGGATACTTTTCCACTAGTGGTACGCTATTTATTTTTTCTTAAATAATTTAAATCACCATATCTTCTATTGACAATGAGAAAAGATACAACTTGTATAACAATCCCCTCTTAAAAAGTGATGAGAAAATCAGGAGAGCTTGGTCTTATTTCCCCATTAAAACTTTGATCTTTGGATTGAAAAGGAGCACTACCCTATTAAAACTTCTACAACATGAAAATAAGCAAACATCTTGGCCATTCTAGTTCCTTCTTTGAGATGAGAATCAAAACACTATCTGTCCCTGGGTGCTTAATTTATTTCTTGTTAGTCTAACACTTGTATAATCTTCAACAGTCGGGTGACATTAGTTGGACCCCAAAGTGGGTCTAATTAAAAGAATTCATTTTCAAACAACTAAACTAAAAAATTTATCCAACAATCATCTCAAACAATCTAAATTCAAATTCGCGCACTAAATCAACCTTTAAAACTCGTTTAGCCTGTTCTTTGCAAACTGTGATTCTTTGCTAACAGGGCCTGTTGGCTGGCTTTAAAAAGCTGACCAAATAGATAACTAGGCTCTGAAATCAAACCAATTGATTATTTTTTCCACATTCCTAACCCCCTATTGAATTTGATCTCATAATGAATTCTCATTTAAAAGGTTTTGACTGTCAAATTTTCCCTCCTAGAATTACATGCAAGAAAGCATGTTACAAAACCACAATTTATGTTTGAATTTGGCTATGAAAATAAGGAAAACTGACACTTGTGGGCATGAAAATTGGGGAATGGTTTCACTATCATGAGAAAAATATAAATCTACAATTAGAGATCATGAAAAATAACAAGATGCATTTGGTGAATGGTCAAAGTGGGCTACTCAAATTTACAGATTGGAAACAATGTCAGAAAAGTGATTTTTACAAATAGAATGGATATGAGAAAGTGTGTGGATAGATTTTTCAAGATTTTAAAATTGGCACACTTAAATTATTTTTAGAGGAGAAAAATTTGGTACAATCCATTCAATCCCACCTATCAAAAATTTAGAGATATGACATCACAAACAAGGGTATTGACCAATCTGCATTTGCTGACACTAATAAAAAATCACAAATTGCATTTGGAATCGCATTCAAAAATTGACCAAAAAAATTCATCATAAGCTCAAAATTGAAATGTAGGAAGCCTTTGACCTCTAAAATGCAATGCAAAAGAAATTTTCTCATTTTGGCCAACTGGGTCAAAATTATAACAAGTCAAATAGGGCCTCCTAGAATTCTAAACAATTTGCATCAGCATGACAACAATAAATGACCAATTTTGAGGGATTCAAAACTTAGTCAAATGGATTTGAAATGATTCAACATCTAAAACATAGGTTCTCTAATATGGACACTAAGCACTCCCAAAGTAGCAAGTCATGAATCATTACTGGGTGCGAGATATTCAATCACAAATAAGGCCTTTTATCATTGTTTGACACTAAGGAAAAAATGTAGATTTGGACATTGCTCAAAACAAGACTTCACAGAATGGCTTGGAATGGCAGTTTATCATTATGAGATGCATAAATGCACTAAATGCAAGGTTTTAGAAACATAAAACACCTCTTAGGCCTCAAATAGATAGTCAGGTACATATGCATTAAAAACATTTAAGGGCTTAATAGCTTGGAATGGTGCTCAAATCAAGAAGGCAATTTTGAGTCCCAATAGTGGCTCTATCTGGGGATGCAAGTCCCTTGAGGGCATGGAAAGGATTCAAATCTCTAGGAGAAGTAGCCCACATGCTAGAAAATAGAAACTTCTCTCTTGAACAACTTTATTGAAAGCAAAAACAATATATTCCTATACTATACACATGATGGCTTCAGGCCACCAAACTTCAAGAAAAACTTTTACCTCTATCATATATCTGATTTTCACCTGAACTGATGAGGTAAGCTGAAACTATTTTCCCTATCAGTTTCACAAAGCAGATTAGCATCATTATTGGTGTAAATAAGTATTCACTATTTACACTTTACTTAAGTTTACTTAGGTCAATGCATTATTATATTATTTTTTTGGTGAGACACTTAGGAGTTCATGTACTCTAATGAGTTTTCATGTTGACAACACTGGAGTAAGTAACTCAAATTTAGCACATGGTGTCTACAACATTGGAGTTTACATAATTAACTGAGTTTTCATGTAGACAACATAGTTATTCGGACTTCTATTTTAGCATATGGTGTCTACAACATAATTTTGTGTGCTACACCTTTGTAGCCTTATCCTCTCATCATCACACTAACTTCTATGCTTAATTGAGGATAACCCACACCTGGTGGACATGTGCATGTTTGTATGACTTATCATGTTGCAAACTCCTAGGCATTCTAGAAGCATTCCAGAGGCCTTTATATACAGGCACTCCTAGTGTACTTACATTGAATTGAATTGAAAATCATTATTCTAAGTATACTCTTTTGGTCTACTGTTGTGCTTGTGCTTGAGTTCCTTGGTCTTGGGTGAATTTTTTCCAAAGGAAAATTCTTATATAGTATTAGAGCCTGGGGAGATTCTTTTCACATAGTCATTTGAGACCATTCTTGCTTTAGCACTTCAAACCAGATCCAGAGAATCTACAGATATTGGGAGCGTCTAGAGCCAAAGTGGACCTCACCACTATGTTTCGAGCATCAATTTGGTGAAATTGACTATAAATTCACCTATGCTAGGCCATAGTCAAAATTGAGGCAACATTTTTTTGCAAACTAGAAACCCAAAGGTCCAATTTGCGAAATCGGTATGATCATTTCAAATCTATACATTTAATTTTCAGATCTACATTTTTCTCATTTGCATCTTTGCAATTTTTTTTGGATCTGTATTATTTTCTAGGAAATTTTTAGCCATCAAGCTAGTAGGAGAGATTTTTGCAAGTGACGATTGAAGCTTGCTGGTGCAAATAAATTATTTGCATCACATTCAGAAGGTCAAAAATCCCCCAAATCAGATTTTGTTTCATCCAAATTGGACATCTGAGGCAAAATCTAGAGCCATTTGATTTTTTGAGGTGCGATGGCGGTGATTCAAGAAAAATAATTACAGTAGCAAGTTTGAAACATCAATATCTCTGTCATATGGACTCCTTTTTGTGAGCAATTTTTTTATTTTATTTTGGGGTAGAATTTTGTGATCTACACATTGGTGCAAGTGGTTTGAGATCTCTGTTCCTAATTTTTTTTGCAACTCGCAAATCCTAATTTTTACCACTTTAAATACTTAGTGCAGTCTCATCTGGAAACATAATCAGGTTCTAATTTTTTTTGAAAGTGCATTTTTTTTTTCTACTTTCCAGATCTACAATCAAATTATAGGTTCTATGGACATAAATACTACTTTTAGAAATAGGCCCTAAATTGGCTAATATCATCGCAGTAAGTATAGAGTGCCCAAATAATACATTAGGGGGGTTGATTGATTATTTCTATATTTGGGGGGGTGCATACATTTATTGATCTCATGGAGTCTTTTCACATATGTCAGTCTAGTATAAGACCGAAGTTTCCACTAAGGAACTATAAAAAATGGAGTGCTTTAATGCTTGATCATCTAAGAGAACATTAGGAAGTGTTTCCTTATCTCTTCTTGAAGATATTGCCACATAATCCTAATTGGGTAGATCATCTTCATCTTCTTATTCACTTTATGTATAATAGTATGAGTAAGGAATCTTTTGCTCCTCTTAGAATGGCAAGTTTTCCTAATGATGTTTGGATGGCTCTTTGGAAAGCATATGGAGATCCAACAGTTCCTCCTTTTCCAGAAGACATTCTATCATTAGTCACTTTAGCTATGGTTCCTCCATCTCTAGATGAGATCCCACCTCTTAATACTCCTATTGATTCTATTGATCTAGTTCCAATCATAGATGCTCCTAGTTCAGTGCAGTAGGAAACATTATGTCTTCCTACTTTAGCTTCATGGGATGACTTTGATGCAGGCACATCCCAGAAGTCCAATCGTATCGAATATCTTGGATTTTAGGAGCATCTGAAAATTAATAATATTTTAATGATTATGGACTATACATGGTTATTATTGATTGTAATATGGCTTAAAAAGCCATTTCATGTCCTGTTGATGAAATTGGGGGATTTTGAAGGTTAAAATATAGTAGTCTAGGTTTTAATAAATAAAAGGGTTTGTAAGATCATGAAGTTGACAACTTCATTGTCAACTCCATGATCCATTTCTAGTTTGTCTAAGCATTCATATGTTAGTGATTCGGTTGTGAGATTAGTTGATAGTTATTAGGTATCTGATTTTGGAAAGTTCTTCATTTATGAAAATGAGATAAGGAAGAGTTGAGCAGAATGGGGGAAGAATAAAATAACCAATTGAGAGAAAGATAATCAATGTAATGCAAATAAAATAAAACTACGTATTATTCTATAATTGCATCTAAGTGTCTCTGTGTTTGTGTGGTTTCTTGAATGTTTCACATATTCTTTGCAATTCATTTTGGTTCAAATAGTACATTCGGTGCCATGATTTTCATCCATATTGTTCTCTAATCGAGCATGTTCTTTAATATGTGAAAGGTGGTGGAAATTGACGAAAAGGATTCATAGTCATTTGCATATTCTATGTGGTCTCCTTTTGATCTTTTAACTTCAGATCTATTTGATTTGTGCACTCTATGAATTGGGTATTGATTTATGAGTT
This sequence comes from Cupressus sempervirens, assembly GCA_028749045.1. Classification (NCBI taxonomy): domain Eukaryota; kingdom Viridiplantae; phylum Streptophyta; class Pinopsida; order Cupressales; family Cupressaceae; genus Cupressus; species Cupressus sempervirens. Next base: position 309,749,050 of record CM053791.1, read on the forward strand.
GAATGTGACTACTGTGACAATCTTATTTGAAACAGTTCTAAATGCAATCATGGAGAATGACACCAGAATAAGGAGGGGTGTGGGTTTTTTATAAACCATAAGTGGTGAAATAATGAATGGTGGTGGGTCTGAGGATCTAAATTAGCATTTGGTGGAGACCAATCTTGAGAACTCATTATAAATGGAGTTCCTTATGTTTTGCTTTGTTGGCTTTGGATTTCATTGTTGATATAATTTTATGATGTGTATTGAATTGGGCTTTTCATTTCAAGAAGTTATGTTATTGATATTGGTTTTTTTTATGTATTGGTTATGAAAGATACACAATAAAAGGAATTGGTTTGGGATCAGTTGTAACTGATATTTGCATAGATAATATATTGTTTTGGATTGATGGTTTATGAATTTGATATGTTAAGGATGTGAGTTTTCCATATTGATAGTTAACACTAAACAATGTGTCAAATTGCTAGTGCATCAATCTAGATGGGAGAAGTTATTTGTTTATTGTAATTGGCTTTGTGATAGTGGATGGTTCACAATAGAATTTTGGGGCAGCATGTATTTGGAGTCATAAATTTGTTTGCAAGATATCATGATTATCAGTTGAACCAATGATCAATGAGCTCACAGAGAAGAACAATCTGAATGATAATCAATAACTTATATTTGTGTATTCAGTATTGAGGAAGGGTGAAAGGTGGTAGATAATTTGAATGCTTGCAAAAGACTCTTATGTTTTTATTTGACATTAAGAGATGGAAATGAAAATGGTGTATGTATGCTCAGGTTGAAACTATAAGATGGTATTTCAACTGTCCCATAAGGTACCCAAGAATAGTGAGTACAATCGGTTGTTGGTAAGTTGGTTTTTTTGAATTATTCAAAGTGAGTATGATTATGTGGTTGATATATCACAATTTATGAATTTATTGGTACCAATAGAGTTGGTTTCATAATAAATTTATTTTAGTTGATTGAGATTTTCTTAAGAGGTATCAGTTTATAGATTTTGACTAGGCTGAATGCCTCTTATTGCCGTGCGCTTTGCATCTGACTTCCTTCCAAATATTGCAAGTCTATTCATGGAGTCTCACATTGAAGATGTGGGAGACATCATTGATGATATTTTACTTCTCTTTGTTGAAGCAAATACTTCATCCATAGCCACAATGATAGGTTTAGCACAACAAGGTACACCTTATCTTCCAGGTCTAGCATTAGTGGATGACTTCTTGACAGATATTTCAAGTTTGTTCATGGAGCCACACATAGTAGATTTAGGAGACATCATTGATGATGTACATATTCTTTTTGATGAAAAAGATCCTTCTTCAATTGTTACAAGTGCTCACTCTAACGCTCTTGTCCATTCTTTACATGATCAGTCTTCACAAGTTGATATGATTTTGGATCCTTATGTACAAAAATTGTAGGAGATCTCTTTATCATTCAAGGAGATAGTTGGTATTTTGGTACAAGTTCTACATCCATCCTTGCTAGATCTAATAGTGTTCTTTTCAGTAGCATTGGAAGGGGCAACAATCAGTATCGACACAAGGATAGTTGAGTAGGTTTCAGAAGCATCATTGATCATTGAGATTATGTCTACACATAGAGGAAGCATCTCATATGTACCTATGATATTGTTTCTTCCAAAGGGGAGGAACATTATTTAGTAGTCCTAGATCAACTTCTACATTGGAGCAGCTATCACTAATTGACATTCTTCATTTTGGGGGGAGGGGGGGGGGGGGGGACTACCTTGTCTCTCTTCTTCTTCTCTTTTATGGGGGAAAATTTTCCTCTTATGGGGTTTTGTCCTTCTCATACTTCTCTTTTGTATATACTTGATTTATGTCATAATGAGGGGGTCTTGATTACTCCATCCATGTATGCATCTTGATTTTTCATCTCTTAGGGAGGGTTTTTCCCATGAGGTTTTCCCTTTTTTGCCACTTTATGAGATATTGCATTGACTTTTGTACATGGGTACCTAACATGGCCTAGTAGGTGGGACCCATCTTGCATTTTATCCTAGCTTTCGTAAGCTTAAGTGCATTCCCCTAAGTTGCACTTAAGGGGGGGTGTTGGTGTAAATAAGTATTCACTATTTACTCTTTACTTAAGTTTACTTAGGTCAATGCATTATTTTATTATTTCTTAGGTGAGACACTTAGGAGTTTGTGTACTCTAATGGGTTTTCATGTTAACAACACTAGAGTAGGAAACTCTAATTCAACACATGGTGTCTACAACATTGGAGTTTACATAATTAACCAAGTTTTCATGTAGACAACATAGTTATTCACACTCCTATTTTAGCACATGGTGTCTACGACATAATTTTGTGTGCTACACCTTTGTAGGCTTATCCTCCCATCATCACACTAACTTATGTGCTTAATGGAGGATAACCCACACCTAGTGAACATGTTTCTGGTTGGATGACTTATCATGTTGTTGACTCCTAGGCATTCTAGAAGCATTCTAGAGGCCTTTATATACAGGCACTCCTAGTGTACTTACACATTGAATTGAATTGACTATCATTATTCTGATCATACTCTTTTGGTCTACTGTTGTGCTTGTGCTTGAGTTCCTTGGTCTTGGGTGAATTTTTCCCTAAGGAAAATTCTTACAATCATGAATCAACTCACTTGGAAAAATGGAGTCTACACCTTCACTTTCATAATGCATATAAAAGCTAGATTCATTCTCAACTACTTGCTCATTATGAAAGTTCTGATCAACATGCTCAAAAATGTCAAAATCGAACTAAAAATATTCTTCATCAATTGAATCATGCATGCTATTATTCTTGAATATGAAATCTTCATACTCAACTTGGGGAAAAAGGTCACACATACATTGAAAATGTGTATCCTTATGCATAAATGGATGGTACTCAAATGAGCAATCAGATTTGTACTCACAAATATCATCAATGTCAAAATCTAAAACTAATCTGGGATCCTCCAATGGTTCTTTGAAATTAGAAAATGGATTAGTTGTCACATTTAAATATTCATCATAAAAATTATTACAATATGCATGCTGATTTTTAATAAAAACTTCATCAAACACCTTGTTATCAATCTCATAAGATGCAATCTCATCATCACTTTCACTAACATATCTAGAAGAAGAAGAATCTAATCTCTTACAGTAGTAAAATAATGTATCATCATTAAACTCACCCTTAAGTAAATCTAAACATTCCATGTTCTCTTCAAAAAGTGGGTTGAAAACTCCATGCAAAGCTCCTTTGTAGACATTATGACAAGTGATGGACTAATCATCATCACAATCTTCATCATATAAAGCGTTAGTATACACTTTGAACTCACTACCCATTTCATCTTCATGGAGACTCTTAGCATATGAAGAAAAATTAGAACTATATGAAGTCTCACTTTCTATTTCTTCTACCAAGCATATAATTTCCATAATTACATTCTCTTCATTATCTTGTTTAGGATAACCATTACAAATAGACCATGATTCATTCCTAAATCCTCTACTACATGATGCAACTTTAATGTCTAATGTAAAAATGCTTGACAACCCTTCCTTGAAATATTCATATTAAAATTCATTAGTATCAATTGGATTCACCATTTCTTTATCTTCATACCTTAAGGACAAATCACTCTCAAATTCTTCATTGACTAACTGATTTGTATAATGCAAAAATTGAGATGCATTTTCTCTTTTAGATTCAGAAAAAGAATTCATACCTTCACCTTCGTATGAATGTTCAATTCTATGATCACTTTCTTCTTCCCAATTTGCATCAGATTCACATGAAGATGAACATGTACTACCACTATCTTCTTCTTGAATTGAGTAACAACTCTCATCATTGTCTTCACATGATGCTTCTTCATAATAAATCAGATCAACAACTTTATCTTCATCACTTGAAAGATCACTTCTTTGTTCTCATACTGAGATGAACATCTTTCAAGTTCAAATTTTATAAAATTCTCAACATAATGCAATCTATCAATAAGAGAAATCATTTTTTTCATATCTAACTAATCAATTGAATCCATCTTATCATTTGCTACTAAAATACTACAAACATGTGCACTATGTTCATCAAGAACATAATCATCTATTATTTGAAACCAAGAAACTTCATGTGCATGTCTTTAATTCTAAATTTTCAACAAAATTATCTACCATAGTAGAGGTACCTACTTTCTTATCTAAATTTGAACACTCTACATGACATTGATTTCTCCTTTGAACCTCATCTTGCTGGCAAACACTTCTAGAGAAATGACACCTAGTTAATCTGTACTTTATGTTATTTTGAATCTCCATTGTTGTCATGAATGCCTAATGAAAAGTCTTAGGTTCTTGATCTCTTAATAGGGTATGTGCAAGATCATGGTGTGCCAAAAAGTGGCAATCTGAAAAATACGTAGTTCTGAAATGTCTCGAAGAATTTCAAAATCTATTCCAACTTTTTTTCCACCTATCCTGATACTAAATGAAAATAATTAATACCTTTATAATTCCTACTATATCTTTCGATACCAACCTTAAATGGTCATCTTTAAAACATCCCAAAAATGTGTTTTTGGCATGTTCTTATGTGTTTTTTACTTCAAGCATGTAGCTGACGACTTTTTTTAAACCAAAATTTGATGTAATGAAAAGGGTTTATTAAGAATGTTCTTAGTTTTTCATAAATGTAAGTTTTGTCAAATTACAAGTTCAGTAAGTAATTATTACTTATTTTCTAATGGAGTTAGCTACAAAGTGCTGATTAAAATATTGGTTGAAAAATAGCTATAACTTTCAAACCGTATAAGATTTGTCAAATCCAAAAGATGCATCACATTCTATGCTTCGACTAGTATAAGAAAAAAATAAGAAAAACTTAATTTTGATTTTTTTTGAACTAGTTAAGCTGGTCAAACACGGGATTATTTTAATTCTGAAAATAGTCTAGTAGAAAATTCATAATTAATTATTTATTTGGAATAAAAATTGCTAAAAATATGCGTCACATCCAGGAATCAGTCTACTTTTTATATCTAAAATTATATTTAAAAATATTATCATTTGATTATGATTAAGGTGGTCATACATACATCTACTTTTTATTTTTGCCTTGAAATTTTTGTAGTACTACATTAAAATCCAAATTTTTGACCAATCAAATTATTTTTTCTCCAGATAAGGCCTTGTAGTTTAGAAACTAGATTCAATTTCCTACAGATTATTTTCTTACAACTTTTTGATATAAAGTCCAAAACTACTTTAAAATTATGTGTCAAGTTGACATAACCCTGATTTGTTGGTTTTTCACTGCCACTTAAGGCCATAGTTTGGTACACCATGATCCTGCACATACCCAATATATAACTCATCTTCTTATCAAATGTGTCAAGATAAACCACTAAACACATTTGATCATCTAGCTTAACATTTTCAAGAATCCCATTTACAGCTTTTACAAATCTAATATTGAATTCAGGAACTAATTTATCACTCCTGATTTGAATCTTCAAGAACTTATCAAAATAATCAAAGATGCTTACTCTTTCCTTGAACTATCGCATGAAGGCTAAATGTAATTCATCCCAAGAAGAAATAGAACATGCTAGTAGAAAGGAAAACCAATCTCTAGCATCACCTTCCAAATTTTGAACAAACAGCTTCATATGCACGTCTTCATGAGCAATTTCATAGTCACCCATTAAGTCACTAAAAATTTGAACATGGTGACTAGTTGAAATAGTATGATTCCCATTAAATTTAGGCAAACATTTTCTAATATAATTAGGAATGACATTTAGGAAGCCATAGATACCATAAAATCATAATGGCATGTATCTCTTGTTAACCTCATAATGGTTTTTGACAATTGAGTGCCAACACACTTAATTATATTATACATTAGAGCCGAGTACATCATGTATGCCGAGCCACAACATGAGCCAAGTCAAAAAAGACATCAGGTACTAAGTAATCTTCATGTGTCGAGCAACTTTCAGGTGCCGAGTGAAGATCAGGTACTGAGTGAGTACAGGTGCTAAGCATGATCCAAGTACCAAGCATCATTCAGGTGTTGAATCTTAAAGGATGTCGAGCAAGATAGGAGCATGTACATAAGCCGAGTTACAAAAGGTGTTGAGCATTAGGAAGAAGTAAGTGCTGAGTAAGATATGAGTTTGAAAATTCACGAAATTAGATGTAAAACATTTTCATAGCTAACATGAGACAAATCTTGAAGGATCTAAGTGATAAGATCAAATCATTTATATTTCCTATGCAATGTACATGCAACCAATAAGAAAAATGGAGAAGGCATGCAACCAATAAGAGATGTGCAAGGAATAAGAAAAAATTAGAGATTAAATATGTATCATAGATCCATACCTAACCCTAAGTCTTCGAGTGTCTTTATAAGGAAGAAAAAATCAGATCAAGACTAGATAGAGAGGTGAATGAAAAAGGTGTGTAAAGAAAACTATTTCACAGAAAAGAGTGTCAGATCTCAAAGGGGATCAAGATCATAGAAGAGCATATCAAGTGCCTGTATTTAGAAATTGAAGGATTGTAAGCCATTAGGTTTATCATACCTAATACTCTTTAACCATTTTATTAGAGAGAAAATCCTATGATGAGAGGTTAGCTTAATAGCTATTTTATAGATCCTTTAACTAGGTGACTAAATCCTTTGACAAGGTGACACTTTATGTAAAGTGTTTGTAAATCCTTTAACCAGGTCACTATTGATATAGTGTAAAGTCTTTGACAGGGCATGCCTTTAACAGGGCAAACCATTAGAAGTGGTTAAACATTATTATTGTAGTGATTTTGTGGGTATCATCCCCACCCCAATTTTACCTTCTTATTTCTGGAGGGTTTCTGGGTTGCCAAATCTTAAGTGTTATATGGTGATGCATATTTGTTTCTTATGATTGCTTAAAGTTTATATGCATGCATGCTCATTTCAAAAATATGTTATTAAGGATTTGAAATAGTTAAAAAGGCTAGTTCTTCTAATTCACCCCCCCCCCCCTCAAAAGAATTCTTTCAAATAAGATAATCCAACAATTGGTATCAAAGCTTAGTTTCTCTCAAAGAGAAGCCTAACAGCTTGGAGGAAAAGATCTAAGGATGGAAGTTTTCAAACTTGGAAAGATCATTGAAAACTAGGTGATAGATGTGCATCTCGCTCTACAAAAGGTAGAGGAAGCTAGAGTGGAATTAAGAAAATCTTTCAAAAGAAGAAAGGAGATATCCATAGCTGAAAATGACATACACTACAAGGAGATTGATACCACACAAGTGTTTGCCAATGGAGACACTAAAGAATTTGATGCAACAATAGCAGAACTGATGGAGAAAAACAAAGATGAAGCAAATGAGATAAGATCTCTCAAGATGGAACATGAATCATGGGCCATAATGTTATGTGAAATCACTGAACAAAAGAAAAGAGTAGTTGAGGACAAAGTCATGATGGAAGATGACAAAAGAAATCTTGCAAATAGACTGGAAGAAAATAGTACTAAATTAACAAGGATCTCAAACATGCAGATGGATACACTTGCTCAAATGATGAACCTTCATCATGAACTTAATATGAAAGATATTGAGATCTCTACTCTAAGGATATAGAATGAACAATTACAAAATGAACTAAATAGACAAAAGGAGATAGCAGAAAATCTCAACAAGTCAAGCAAAGCCATAAAGTACTTTAAACAATTACTGAAATTTCCAAGATCAACCCATGATACATCAGGACTTGGATACAACAGTAGTGAAGTTGGAGAATCATCAAATAGTATTGAGCAAAGAAGTGACAAAGGTAAGGAGTCTAAACCCACTTGTCATTTTTGTAATAAAAAGGGACATACTACTAATATTTGCAGGAGTAAAAGAATCAATCAGTATAACACACATAAAAGCAAGAGTTACTGTCACAAGTGCAAAATACAAGGACATATGACACAAGATTGTAGCTTCAAAATCCCAAGAACACAAAGATTTGATGGACATTGTCATAACTGCAAGAAATATGGACATAGGGCATTTGAATGTAGATCAAAGCCCATGTGGACATCATATCAACCAGGAAAAGCGAATGAAAGTCATTACTCTTGGGATTACAATACCAAGTACAATTGTCACTATTGCCAAGAATATGGACATACACCCCAAAATTGCATAAGAACACATTTCAAGGGAAACTATAAAAGATGGTTGAGTCAAACTACATGTTTCAGTTGCTTGAAAACTAGTCATACCAGCAAAAACTGTCCAACAAGGTCCAAAGCACCAAATACTGATGCCAAGAAAGGAAAAGAAAAGATTGATGTCATAAGACGACAAATGAACAAGACTTGGAAGAAGAAAGATGAGTGTAGTACATCAAGTAAATGGATCACTTCACCTAACAGGTCAAGTGATCACACTTCATCAAACTAAACATAAGGAAGATGTATGGGACTGATATACAAAGTTATATCATACATCAGTCCCAAGAAAAAGAAGCACTGAAAAGAAGAATTAAGCATAAGATAAGATGCTAAGACTAAACTCGAACAATGATGCTGAGTCATCTTTGGATGCCGAGTGAAACTGCTTTGGATGCCAAGTTTTTAGAAAAGTTAGTAGATGTTGAGTAAGCATAGTTGTCAAGTGGATGCCGAGTTGAAGAACATTTGGAAGCCGAGTGATAGGTGTAGGTACAAAAATGCATTAAATGCAAAAGTTTCTTCTGTTATTTAAAAGTAAAATTCAATTCATTCCTAAAGAGCGATTATTTTGAGCACATCTGAGTGATTTTCAAGCTTTCAACCAGTGATTTGTAGCAAATCAACATCCACCCAAGCGATCAAAGTATCTATTCAAGTATTTCCCACAAGTGCCGAGTTTTACAGTTTGAAAAGTTTTGCTTTAAAATTGTTAAAACCCTAGTTCAGATACAAATGGCGACAAGCTCAAAAATGACCCAAGAGAAAATGAGTCATGAAATTCAACTTGTCAGCAACGAAGTTAAGCAACCTAAGTTTAGACCAATACCAGAGGTTGCATACAAAAATAATCCCGCTGGTGCCCTATCGACCATTCCTGAAAAAGTCATTATGGTTCAAGATGTGTGAAAATGCTACAACTATAAAATAGGAGCAATAGGAGATTTGGAAATCTTCAATGCCTATGACAAACTCTGTGAAAATGGTATTTTGAAAGATGAGTTTTCTATCATAGAAAAGAAGGGTTTAACCAAAGCCCTAGTTTTCCCAATCATATTAAAAAATGAGTGGATATGCATTATACTCAGCAAAATCCATGATCTGGTTAGAACAAGGGCAAGTTAAGATTACTAAGAAAATGGTTCATAGGGTTACTAGCTTTCCAACCCTAGATCGGCCAAAAACATTGAGGAGCGAAAAGGAAACAATTGAGAAAAATATAGGTGCAAAGTGGAACAACAGAGGAATGACCATAGATATTGTTACTGATCCTCTTTTAGATTTTGTTGTAAGGATCATATCACATAAGTTCTACGAATCCAACAAGTTAAATAGTGTACCCTGCATAGCAGTTGATGTGGCATACAAAATTGTAAAGAAAGACCACACTTATGATCTTGCAGAACTCCTGTTGCAACAGATTAATGAAAATGTTGGAGTGATTAGAAAATCCAAGGGAGCACAATGCAAATTTGGTTCACTGTTGGTTTGCATGTTCTTCTATGTAATGAAGGAATTGCCTTCATTTGGAAAAGTCAACTGGAGTCAAAATAAAACAATTGTTGATCAAATTAATGATTTCATTGTGCAAATGGGAGATAGCTTTGATGATTACATGTCTATCTATTTTGAGGATTTCAAAACTGCAATGAAGAACAGAATGAGAATAATAATCTCACTGGTAGGAAAGCATATAATTGACATATGTTTTCTTGTTGATATTGATTACACCTACATACAAGCAGTCCTTCCTAGAACAAGATGGCTAAGACCATTAGGATATGAGCTTGATGTTGACCAAGCTTCTGCAGCCATCACAGCTTTACTTGCAGAAGAAATGGATAAATTTTCCAAGGCATTTGGGACATATGACACTATAAAATCAAGAGTTGTTACAGAACTCAAGATAGCCTCAACAATAAAGAAAAAGGACAAGTTGGTAAAATAGATAAAGAAGAAATTTGGTGTTGAAGAATCAAGTGCAGCAGGTGAAGAAGAAGATATCAGTGAAGGAGAAGAAGGTGAGCTAGAACAAGAGCCACCTGAACTGACTCAAAAACAAGGTGAAGAGAAAGATGAGAGTGCCAAGGAAACAAAAACCAAGGAAGCACCTATCACAGGAAAAGTCATTAAAAGGAAAACAAAGACCTCTCTTGCCTCTCAGCCCCCACCAAAGAAAGTTGTTGTGCAAACATCAAAGAATCCAAAAACTAGAGTTACAACAAGGGCCTCTACCCAAAAGGCTAAAGAAGAAGCCACAAAGAAGAAAAACACAAAGTCATAGGAAGAGCCAAAGAAAAGGAAAAGATATGTGGCCCAACCTGATACTGATGAAGAAGATCAAACTGAAAAGGTAAGTCCTCCTAAATCTTCAATTGATATATTATGTAAGAATATTAGGAATGGAGACCTAAATGAAATTTAAAAAGCATGATTTCAATATGTTTAGTAAAGAGGAACAAAATAGCCTAGAAGAATCATTCTATGCATTTATGGCATAGTTCAAGTATACACCTCTTGAACTAGATGGAAAATTGCCAAAGGAATTGTCTAAAATTGTAGAAGACAGATGGCATTTTTGCCTAATGATGGAGAAAGAAATGAGGGAATCAACCCTAGCAAACTTACTGCCTAATTTGAAAAAAGAATAGGTAACTCAAGCAGTCAAAAGGCTTAATAAAAGGTTTACACCCAAATATAGGGCATTCTCCATCCTGCAAAACAAAATTGAAAAAGTTGTGCAGAGAACAACAAGAGTATGGAAAAACTTGTACAAAACATTTGAAGATGTTATTGAAGAAATATACAAAGAAGAAGTTGCTGCCAAACCAAAAGAAAGAAGGAAGAGGAGAGAAGAGAAAACCGAAGAAGAGAAAAAGGTTGAAGAAGAGGAAAATAAGAAAGAAAGAGAGGAGGAAAGGAAAGATGAAGAAAAAGGAACTGATGAACAAAAAAGTGTGCAAGACACACATCCTTCACCTCCTAGCTTGCCTCACTCACCTACCACACCTACAAAAAACATAAAAATTAAGGATTTTGTTGAAACCACTTGTCAAAACATCAGTCCACTAACTATAGAGGATCTTACCAAGATCCTTGATCAAATGAATCTACAAGCACAATTATGTACAAATCCCATATTGGTCAGTGTGGATAGTCTTCAAAAGTTAGTAGATAAACTTAAAGAGGTCAAGGTGTCATCACAACAACCACCTCAAATCAGTCAAACTACTGGACTTAAATTTCTACCACCTCCATCACCACCAAGATTAGGCACTCAAACTCATCAGGAGCTGAGTGCAACAACAGAGGTAATCACAGGGACAATAACTTAGACAGTGAATAAACCTCCAGTAGTAGTAACACAACAAGAAGAAGACAAGAAAGAAGAAGAGGAGAAGGAAGAAACCTAGAATAAAGAGGAGTCTACAATACAAACTTTGGTAGAATTACCAAAAATAGAAACTCCCACAAAACCTAGTCTTGAGAAAAGTATTGAAAAGATAATTTTATATGCCAGTACACCAAGTTCAAGTTCTACAAGGGTAGCCAGGACCATACATTATGGTATTCCTAAGCTTGATGAAGAAATCAAAATACCGTATTAAGATTCAAGCACTCTCAATGAGGAAAAGATGAATGAAATACAGAGTGCATTGCATAAGAGGAGGAGACAAGAGGCAATGAGAAGAGAATACAAATACAAGCAAGCAATGAATGAAATAAAAGATATATTCATGGATGCTTTTAGTCATCAACCTCCAGATGCAAAAAGGCCAATACTTGAGCAATTATCTGATATAGTTGATCAAGTAAATAATGAAGACCATGATACTAATGCAAAACTATTGGAATGGTTAGAAAAGAAGTTTTTGGGCAAAGTCAACCAGAAAATAGCTAATAACATAATTTTGGGACAGGTTGACCTAGCCAAAAAATTAGAAAATGTAAAAAGTGTATTAGGGAACATATTCTCCCTTTATAGTAAATTGTGTGATTTTTCCAGGTTCACACATGAAATAAATCAAAAAAATTTGAATCTTGAGAGTAAATTAAAACTCTCCAGCATGCAACTACCCTCTGATCCTACACAGAGTGAAATACAATTTTCTCATACCTTACACACTCAGAGGGAATTAGCTACATTATTAGCAGAAGAGGCCACTATCAAAGAAAAGTTGATGAAAATTCAAGCCTCCATAACTCCTCACTTAGAAGTATTGCACAAGGAGCAATTATATGCAAAAATAGTCCTGAAGAAGGATCCCAATATTTCCACATGTGAAGGACTTGTTGATCTCATAGTAGAGCTTGCAATCCAACAAAAGTCATTGGATATTGCCTTAAATAATTGGGATGCAGCTCTCCAAATACTCCTTGGGGTAAACAAGACATTTTTGGCCAAACATGGCATTACTATTTAGGACCCTTTGACATAAGTATCAAAAGGTGGGAGATAATACTCTAAGGGGGAGATAATATGTTGAAGATATATTTAAAAGAATATTAAGCATAACGGCACAAGACACTGGCACAATCAACTCAAGGGGAGTTACACAAATTTTGAGGTATATATCCATTTTGCAATTTTGAATAAGGTTTTTCAACTTTTGTATATACCAAGTAAGTTTAGTATATGTACTCATAAGGTTAGTTAAGTGTTTTTGTCATTGTTGTCAAAGGGGGAGATTATTAACCTCATAATGGTTTTTGACAATTGAGTGCCAACACACTTAATTACATTCTACATTGGAGCCGAGTACATCATGTATGCCAAGCCACAACATGAGCTGAGTTAGAAAAGATATCAAGTGCTGAGTAATTTTCAGGTGTCGAGCAGCTTTTAGGTGCCAAGTGAAGATCAGGTGTCGAGTGAGTACAGGTGCCAAGCATGATCCAAGTACCGAGCATCATTCAGGTGCCAAATCTTAAAGGATGTCAAGCAAGATAAGAGCATGTACAGAAGCTGAGTTACAGAAGGTGTTGAGCATCAGGAAGTAGTAAGTGTTGAGTAACATAGAATTAGCATATGAGTTTGAAACCTCACAAACTCAAATGTAAAACATTTTCATAGCTGACATAAGACAAATCTCGAAGGATCTAAGTGATAAGATCAAATCATTTATATTTCCTATGCAATCTACATGTAGCCAATAAGAAAAATGGAGAAGGCATGCAACCAATAAGAGATGTACAAGGAATAAGAAAAAATTGGAGATTAAATATGGATCATAGATCCATACCTAAGCCTAAGTCTTCGAGTGTCTTTATAAGGAAGACGAAATCAGATCAAGATTAGATAGAGAGGTGAATGAAAAAGGTGCATAAAGAAAACTATTTCACAGAAAAGAGTGTCAGATCTCAAATGGGATCAAGATCACAGAAGAGCAGATCAAGTGCCTGTATTCAGCAATTGAAGGATTGTAAGCCATTAGGTTTATAAAACCTAATACTCTTTAACCATTGTATTAGAGAGAAAATCCTATGATGATAGGTTTAGCTTAGCAGCTAGTGTATAGATCCTTTAACTAGGTCACTATTGATACAGTGTAAAGCCTTTGACAGGGCAGGCCTTTAATAGGGTAGACCATTAGAAATGGTTAAACATTATTACTATAGTGATTTTGTGGGTATCATCCCCACCCCAATTTTACCTTCTTATTTCTGGAGGGTTTCTGGGTTACCAAATCTTAAGTGTTATATGGTGATGCATATTGGTTTCTTATGATTGCTTAAAGTTTATATGCATGCGTGCTCATTTCAAAAATATGTTATCAAGGATTTGAAATAGTTAAAAAGGCTAGTTCTTTTGATTCACCCCCTCCCCCCACCCTCTTAGAAGCATTCTTTCCAATAAGATAGTCCAACATCTCTTAGTAGAAAAAGATCTATAATTCTTATCTATGAACTGCATACTAGGTGAAGGGAAATTTGCCATTTCTCACAAACTTAAAACTCATTCACCATAATTACTTCCAAAATTCATTACTTTCAATAGATCTAAAAAAATTCTACCAATTCAAACTTTGAACATACTTCAAAATATAAAAACACTTGTTGAACTATCTTTTACAAAGTATGTTGATATGTACCAAACCAATCTCCTACTTAGTTTTGAAATTATGACTTGACGAAGAACCTTTTGTAGAACTTACTTTCATGGAAAATAACTCTCATGAAAGTGAAAAATACCTTTATGTGTTGCTGCATGAAACCTAAATCTACTGATTTGGCATAGGTGTAAACTTCAATTCTTCACACCATTGATCAAATCCTTGTAAAGCCACCATCTCCTTGAGGAGAGAAAAATGAAATCACTATTGTGATTCATTTTAACATTTAAATTTCTTATGCCAGTAGATCAAATGCAACATTTCCAAAATCAATTAGTCAAGAACTTATATATTCTCTCTTCTTGCTTAACTTTTATCATAACTTTTAGATCTACATAATTCAGTTAAGGACTCTTGAAAACATATATATAGAACCAATATGCATTGGTACGAAGATCTTTTAGAGAGTCACCACTCACAATTGTGAGAAAGATTTTAAAAACATGATTTATAACATGAAAGATCTAAACTAAGACTTTCAACTTATGGGACATGTAAATCATTAGACATTTTGAAGAGAGAAAAAATCTTTGAACAATTCTAACTATGAATTTATAGTAGTACTTTGAATACCAAAACCAACTAAACTGATTGAAAATAAAACCTAGTAGTAATACAATTTGCATTCAACCTTGAAAAATATTATTGTCTTGAACAAAGCATCATTAGGGTACATGATATTGGAGTAAGAAAATAAGAAAACACATCAGATAACTTACCACTACAACTTTTTTCATGCACTTCTCCTATTGTATTGAATCTTCTTTTATCAATTTCTCAAGGTTTGTCTATCATTTAGATTCAATATAGTCCCTAGTAGAGTCACCATTTTGTTGGCTCCTAATTTAACAATTTTAGAGTTAACCAAGAAACTAGACCAATACATCTAAGGCTAGCAAATTCCTATGAAGGATGCACTTGACTGCAATCTTGGGCCAACTATAATGCATAACTCCTTCTTCACTTCAGGCTCTACAAAGCCTAGGTGGGTTAACCTTGAGGTTCTAATATATGGTACCAGTGCAATTAAACATATAATCTAAACCTATCGATAGCTAATGAAACCCTTTTGTCTTTTGATACTTATGCAATAATATAGGAATGAGATAGGTACAAATCATAACCTATATATGAATCCATAAGCTAAATGAGTGTTAATTCCTTTCAACCCACTACAAAGAAAATAGAATTGAACTAATTTGATTAAAAAGATTTGTGCAAATGACCTTCATTTCAGCTTGCAATCTAATTTAGGATCAATGCCTTATCCATTGCAACATAAAGTCATTACCAATAGGATGACCTAATTTGATTGCCTTAAAATTAAGTTTATAAATTAAAATCCCCAAATTCCATTCTTACTAGCATCCCCTCCATACACCCATAAAACCTATCAAATCATTCAATCATTTACTTAACTCCTTGAATTAAAAGCAACAATAAATCTGATATATAGCTCATCCAAGCTACCTTAAATTGAATAAACCTTATTAATTCAATTAAAAAGTTAATAGCATATGAAGAATTAGGAGATAGAATAAGAGAAACTAGATAATTCATTGTAAATTCCCTTTTGTATTTATCCTTGGAAAGACCAAATACACTAAATTGGTCATACTAAATGAAACTCAAGATATGTCACATGATTTGTCATCAATTTCCATTATCTTAGAGAAATAAGACATGAAATGAAATAAAATTTGTACAAGAGTGAATGTGTAGCCTTCACTACTAGAGCTTTGCTCAATTACATAGGAAGTAAAACCAACAACCTTGGTATCACAACAATGAGAAAAAAATTTCAAAACTAGAACCCCTATAATGAATGACAGAAAGAAAGATATGGAAGAGGATGAATTCTCGGGTCTTTTTTGTATCTGACATGTGTCCACTTGGAAAACTTCCATCTCTAGATGCAAAACATCTCTAATCTCTCTATAACTGCATATCAAATTTCCAATCATTTTGCCTTTCAAAAGCTTAAAATATCTTAGATATTTGATTGAAAAGACATAAGTGATTTTGATGCTAGATCTAAGATTAAGGAAAAGGCAAAATTTAGTTAAATGACCTCTAGAGGCAAAATAAACTTATAAGAATCACTTTTCTCCACATTCAAGCTTCAAAAAACTTCAATATCTACCGTTCAACCAATTTTGATGCTTAATGATGAATTTTTCCCATTCTACTGAGAATGCCCTAGAAAATACAAATCTACCTATAGAATGAACCACTAAATATCTGTGCAAATTCTAAACCCATATCCAAAAAAAATCCCCTCTCATTTCCAATAGTATATTGGAGTACATATTTTGGGCAAAAATTGTGCCTCTGGCAACCATTTGAAATTTCAAGCTCCAACTTTAGTGTTTCACATTAAAATGAAAAACAAATACATATATATATGTTTAAAAACTATATAGTTTGAACTATAGGGAATCACTATTTATAATCAAAATTTTCAACTGGAGGTCTAAGCCCTCAAAACTAGGAATAAAATAATAATAATTTTTAAAAATAGATCACCTTATATCTCCCTTGGTCATGTTAACAATGCCACATGACATCATTGTATTGGTCCTCCTAACCACTGTTGGGTCCCACAACCCCCACAACCTCTTGCCAGATTTTAGCTTTTCTGGGAGGTCACCATGTCATCACTAGAAAGATCCTCTCATTTTCTAGCAGTGACATGGTGACCACTGAAATATCCAACTTTTTTGGCACTTCAATATCTTTGCCAGTCAAAATTAACTCCTTGCTCACTTCCAGCTAGCCCTCCACGGGCTCCACCACATAGGCCATAGCTTCCAAAAGCTAGATGTCTTTAAGACACTTGATGTTTGAGTGTTTGTATATTTAAGGATTAAAAGGGATGCCACCACAATGCATGTGGGATTAATGTTAATGTAGAAACTTTGCAATTTTAAAATGATGCTCTACTTTGACACATTCTTTTCCTTTCTACAAGTATTGGATGCTAAAGAGTTTTCTCTTTCCTATGCATCTTCTTGCACTTAGAAACTACCTCACAACTTCCTTCATCTCATCACAAACCATAACCTTGGTAGCACTGAACTTCAAATGGGCATGAAAGATAAGAAGGAGCTCCTGCTTTGCCTTATGCTTGGAGACTTGTGGCTTTCTAGAATTTTTAACTGGTTTCCCTCCATTTGTAATGGTTTTCCTTTGAGAACATGTTCCACTATAGCTTAATAGATATGCCAATTGTCACTATGTCATATCTCTAGCAATACATGCAATTCTATATTGGATCGATGCCTTAGTGAGCTTTGTTGATGGATCCACAGGTATTGATCCTCATTCTAAACTAAGCAATAGAGTGCTACTTTAGTATCTCAAATCCAACTAATGATAGAGATTTTGCCTAAGGAAATAATAGGACAGTGCTCATTTAACCTCATCTCCAATATCCAAGGTAGAAGCTATTCCCTATTCCTATGGGTATGGGATGCTCTACTATCCCATAGATCCAATTTCCAAGCCATCTACCTCAACAATGTTCATGCCCTTTCATTATGGCAAGGACTATCTGAACAAAATGTGTTTTTTCTTAATTTTCAACATGAAGGAGAGCTCTGTCCTAAGCATGGCAAAAACTGTACTCCACCTACTCATGTTTGTATTTATGTTTGTTGCTAGATTTGGGAATGGGGACATTCGCAACCTTGACAAGGCCTTCAAGATTCGCTCCTTATGGTGAGAGGGGAATTTTTGAAGGAGTTGTTATTGTTCATTTTAGTTGTATGAGTATGATTCTATTTCAACTTTGGTAGAGGAAATATAATGCTTGGCTCAAAACCAGTATAAGTCTAACTTTAGTTCAAAGCTGGGAACCACCCCCACTTAAGCTTTTAAAAAAATCTTCATGGAATCAATCTCAATAGATTTGAAAATTTGGAAGATTCTTTTCCATTTAAATATGCTATTTAAAAAAAAAAAGAATTTAACTCACCATATCTCCTATTGACAATTAGAAAATCTACAACTTGTATAACAATCCCCTCTTAAAAAGTAATCAGAAAATTAGGAGAGCTCGGTCTTTGGGTTGAAAAGGGGCAATACCCTATTAAAACTTCTACAACATGAAAATAAGAAACCATCTTGTCCATTCTAGTTCCTTTTTTTGAGATGAGAATCAAAACACTATCTCTCCTTGGGTGCTTAATTTATTTCTTGTTAGTCTGACACTTGTATAATCTTTAGCAGTCAGGTGACATTAGTTGGACCCAAAAGTGGATCTGATTTTTTAAAAAATGTTTTCAAACAACTAAAATACCACATTGATCCAACAATCATCTAGAACAATTTGAATTCAAAATTAGGCACTAAATCAAACTTTAAAACTTATTTAGCATATTCTTTGCAAACTATGATTTTCTACTAAGAGGGCTTGTCAGTTGGCTTTAAAAACTGACTCAAACAGATAACCGGGCTTTGAAATAAAACCAACCAATTCTTTGTTCCATATTCTTTCCCCCTGTCAAATCTCATCTCATGAAGAATTCTTAGTCAAAAGGTATTGACTGTCAAAATTTCCCTCCCAAAATTACTGCAAGAAAACATGTTAGAAAACCACAATTTATGTTTGGATTTGGCTATGAAAACAAGGCAAACTAACACTTGGGGGCACAAAAATTGGGGAATGGGTTCACTATCATGAGGACAATATAAATTTTCAATTAGGGCTTATGAAAAATAACATGACACATTTGGAAAATGGTCAAAGTGGGCTACTCAAATTTGAAAATTGGAGACAATGTCATAAAAGTGATTTTTACAAATGAAATGGACCTAGGGAAGTGTGTAGACAGATTCATCAAGATTTGAAAATTGGCACACTTAAAGCATTTTTAGAGGAGAAAATAGTGGTGTAATCCATTCAATCTCACCTATAATGGATTCAGAGATATGACATCATGAATAGGGGTATTGACCAATCTACATTTGTTGACACTAGTAAAACATCACAAATTGCATTTGGAATTGTGTTCAAAAACTAAACAAATGGATTCATCATAAGCTCAAAATTGAAATGTAGAAAGTCTCTAACTTCTAAAATGAAATGCAAAACGAATTTTCTCATTTTATTGAACTGGGTCAAAATTATAGCAATTCAAACAAGGCCTCCCAAAATTCTAAACAATTTGCATCAACATGACAACAATAAATGACCAACTTTGAGGGATTCAAAACCTTGCCAAATGGATTTGAAATGACTCAAAATCTAAAACATAGGTTCTCTAATATGGACTCTAAACACTCCCAAATAAGTGAGTCATTAAACATCACTAGGTGCATGATATTCAATCACAAACAAGGCCTTTTGTCGTTGTTTGACACTAAGGCAAAAATATAGATTTGGACATTGCCCAAAATGGGACTTCACAAAATGGCTCAAAATGGTAGTTTATCATTATGGGATGCATAAATGTATTGAATGAAAGGTGTTAGAAATATAAAACACCTCTTAGGTTTTGAATGAATAGTTGGGTACGTATGCATTAAAAGCACTTAAGGGCTTGATAGCTTGGAATGGTGCTCAAATTGGGAAGTTGATTTTGAGTCCCAACACATACAATGAGAAAATAAAAAAACCAACATACACTAAAAAACCATCTAGTCTACCATTAAATCCAAATAAACAAAGAAAGAAACATAAAGTAAAACTCCCTCTTTCATTTGTGGCTCCCATGTCCTTTCTTCTCCATATGATGTAGCTCCAACTGCCTATAATGTACACAATTGAAAAAAAAAAAAGCCTATGATATGATAATTTTATGCGAGTACTACAAGATTGATTTGAAGCTTGATGATTATGGACTTAAGTGTTAGGATGCAAAATGAGAAGAATAATGCTCATTTTATAGCCAACACACAAGAGGAGAGCATTGGACTTGTAACCTTGGATATTCAACTTGGCAAGAGATTCCTTTGAGAATCCATGAAACATATATCATAAGATGCCAAATGTAAGATTGTATGATGCACAGAAATCAGCATGGCTAAAAATGGTGGGGGATCTATGACGTGCCATGTGACACCTCAAAGCCACTTAAAGCTGAGAATCTATGATGATGATGGCTAAATCTAGATATGTCTAAGGAATAAGAATATATGGATTATGACATATCTTAGCCAAGTGTAAGGATGGAATCCATGATGTAAGATGCCCATGTGTCATGATGATGTCAATATTATGTTAAGATTATTTGGAATATTTGAATTAAGAATTCATTATTGCACACAAATGGAAATTAGTAATTTGGAAATTAGAGGCAGAAAATGAGACTTAGGAAATTGAGAATTTCTATAGTTTGTGAATAATGAATCAATTAATAAATCAATTAATTGAGGATGTTAGTTAGGAAAAATTATTGGAATGACATGGTTATGTGAGATGAAAAATGATTACAATGACATAGGATTAAATTATGGGTTATTTAATCCTATAGAGAAAAATGGTAGATGATTGGTCAATTTGATTAGATATGTGCGACAATATCCTTTGATGAAATGTAGAGATTATGTAGATCAACTAGGATGATGATGGGTAGACCAACACCATGGTCAAAGTGAATGATTGATTCAGATTGATAACATGCCAAGGAGACATGAAATGAAACATTTAATGGACATTGTAAATTCTATAGGATTGAGATTGATTGATAGAGTTGATCATATTAACGTTAACAGACACTTTCAATGTTATTAAATTGGTTTGATAATGCCATGATCTAACACTAAGAGACTGAACAATGTCAAAGATCGAATGATGTCAATTAAAGATTTGACCTAGCACTGAGAGCCATGATAGTACTAAGATCAAATTGATAGATTTCATAGATAAATAGATTTCCAAGGCACTGAGAGAGGTGGCAATGCCTAGGACTAGAGAAATGATGGTAGATTTGGGATGTTTGACATATTCTAGGTTGATTAAGACTGATTTTGGGTGATTCAAGGTGGATTTGGGGTGATTCCAGGTTGATTTGGAATTATACAAAAAAGGATACAAATGATGATGGACATTGTTGAGATATAATCAAGTTGGCTAAAAGATCAAAATTAGTGAAATGAGAAAATGGGACAAGTTAGCATGAAAATGTGATAAAACCATAAACACAAGCCCTTTTTGAGCATCTAAAAATGCATACATAAATAAGGAAAGGGATAAGAAAGGGAAAAATTGTGGGGAATATGATGGAATCAACATAAGGATAGAAGTTAGCCCAAAGATGATAAATATAGGAAAGTGTTGTACACCAGAGGAGAGGGTAGAGATCAAGAAATTGCTTATTAAATTTCAAGATATATTTTCTTGGAGTTATGAAGACCTAATAATTTCATGGGTGGAAGACCTAAGAATTTCTTAAACTAGAAGCAACACCATTTAGGAAAAAGCAAAGAAACTATAACCCTATTTTTGGAAATATAAGATAGTTTAGGTTATTGAGAGGGGAGAGGTAAATCAACAACCAATAAAACTTAATTTTAATTCACCAATTAATCCTTCATGCATATTATAATCTAATTACATACATGAAAAATTGAAAGCATTTAAAACATTCATAACACTTTGACACAAAATATGGTGACCCAAAAATCTTCCCAATAGAAAGTAACTAGGGTGGGGATGATATCCACAAGCTTTACTACTATAATATCAAGTTGACTTATTAAGGATTACAATGATCACTTCTGATGATCTACCATGTTAGGAGCAATAAGGATTTCTAGGTCCACCTTACAAAAGGAGTTACAAACATATGGTGAAGTATGCACTCGGTAAAGAGATTTACAAAAGACTGTTAAGTCTACCTCATGAAAGGATTTAACCATTCCACCTATTAGGATGAACTAATGGCTAATCTCTGATCTAAAACCTTGATTTACTAAATGAGATCCCTTTGAGTGTAATAATCACCTTGTTGTGATAGATAAATCTTTGTTGCTCCTTATACTATTGTAGCCTTTTTACTTCACACTTTTTGCTCTTAGTATCTTCTTAATATTCCATTTCATTTTCATTATGTTTGGATATCATACAATACATTACATATATACCAATCCAATTTCAATTCATCAAATCCATCTAAAATACAAGTTTCACCAAAATACACAAAGTCGGCCCAACTATTGGTACTTAGGTTCTAAAGACAAACTCGGTGAGGTTCTGATACTTGACAACCATTTTCAATGCTTGGTATCATCATGCACTTGGTAGACATAGAAGCTTAGTTCATACTAATCACTTCTAAGTAGTCTAAACTCAATTTGCACTAGTGACTTAGTGAATATTGTGAAACTCAGAATATAAACTGAATCACTTGATTCACACTGCATAGCTCAGTCAACACTATCACTATGAGCTCGATATAAATTGAATCACTTGGTTGACACTGAATAGTCAACACTAGATTTAAATTCTTGAAGTTGAAAACTCAATAAGCACTAGAGAACTCAATTTGCATTGAGAAACTTGGTAAACACTATGAAGCCTTATTTATACTGATAATCATCAACTTGGTAGATACTGCTTGGTGTGAATTGACTAGTGTTTCTTGAACTCGGTAGCAACTGTAGAACTTAGTAGATCCTAAATTACTTGGTTAACACTGTTAACTATACTATAAGCTCAATGACTATTGATCATCTGAATAAGTTTTTGTGAAACAAACTTGACCAAAATGTCAACAATTCCCCCTTTGGCATTAGTGAAAAAAACACTTATTAGTCAAAACCAAATTCTCAAAAGGTTCAAAACAATCTTTAGTCTCCATCCTATGTCTTGAACTTGACAAAATACTTTGTTTTTGAGATTTTTCAAAATTTCTTTTGTAAGAGCTATTTTATCTTAATATCTATACATGTATAATATTATGATGCTCCTCCATACATATATATTCAATATACTTTACATGTTATATACATCTTCTCATCTTCTCCCCTTTTATTGTATCATCACATATTCTCTTTTTTATACATCACATCTTGTATTACATCTTCTCCCCCCTTTTGACATAAATGCCAAAGGTGTATGCTATACAATTATTCCAAAATGTCACAAGAAGTTAGAATTTACTTTTGAAATTAGCGACATTGTCTTGTCCCAATTTTCTTGCAACACCTTGCTTTCATGCAATGCAATTTGAACGTCTGCTGATAATTTCATCATGTGATTGGCTATGGAGATTTTTTTGTCATGGATGAGAGTTTTGGCATGTGCAATATGTTTCTACAATGCATCCATGTTTGGAAGAATCATGCCTTGTATGTCTACAAGTGTAGCCCTTATCTTGGCTTCTTCCCTTAGTAATTATGCTTGCATATCAGTCAAAAATTTGATCATTATATAGTGAATAGAACTATAGCTTGGGTCAAGTGACAAGTACTGTGCACTTGGCTTTAGATCTTCATCTATTTTGCAGATTTTATCTTTGATTTCCTACATGAAGATGGATGTATCACATAATTTACTAAATAAAGAAGTGACATTGTTGGAAGAGGTTTCCAATGAGCCTAGAATAGTAGACAAGTCTACTTGATATATTGCAATATTTTGTGCAACTAACTCCAAAAATTTGTTTTCAAATTTTGTCTCTTCTCTTTCCAAAAAATTTATCTTTCTCATTGAAATATTCATTGAATTTTTGGACTGCTTCTGCTAACCATGATAGAATAGATTTAGAAGTGTCAACCTCAGTGCTAAGTGCATCTATAATAATGTTCTTTGCATCTTCAAGCACTTGAAATTCTCTGTTCCTTTCTTCTCTAAGCCTTTGCTGCTTAGCTTTCTTCTGCAAAAGCTCACCAACTATATGCATTTGATTAGGATTTAGAGTAGAGATATCCCAATTTTGAATAACTATTTCTTCATCAAGATCAATGTCTTCTTCCTTATCTTTTTCCTTTTTTAGAAACTTTTTACCTTGGTTGAGGCTTTCTCTCAACTATCTTTGTACTTATTAGTTGCATACTTAGAATGGTAACAATAGTGGAAATGGAAGGATTGGCAATGAAAGTAGATATTTCACTTATTGAAGAAATACCTTGTTGCTGAGTAACCAAAACTAATGAAGAGGAAGCACTGACTTCTAGGTAGATGAAGTGATGATCACTTTAGTAAATGAAGTACTAAGCTAAAATAGGTGCAGAGATTTGTTGAGTGCTTGGATTTGCAGTGTTTGACACAACCAACTTGATAGTAGCATTCTCTATGATAGATGGCTTTAAAGCTTTTCTCGGAGAGTGAGGAAGCAAGGCTATAACTAATGCTGAAACCTTCTTAGGTTTTTTCTCTTCAATGCTCTGAATCTCAAGGAGATTCTCCTTAGTAGCTTCCTATTCTTATTCCTTTTCATCTTCATTCTCATCATTTGTTTCATCTTCATCATCATTGTCTTCTTTTTCCTTATCATTTTCACCATCATCTTCTTTGTCATTGACATGAACAAAAAAATCACTCTTCTTATGAAGATTGTAGATATTTTTCCATGTGTTAGTTGCATTCCTTACCACGTGTTCAATGTCATTAACCAATATCAAGCAGGTGTTAAATTTCAAAGTAAGTTTTACTTTATTTTCCTTGATGGACTCTTTTATCTCTTTGTCATGTAGACTCAACATGAGTTGCCTCAGAGCCTTCTCATATATTTCCTTAGTAGTTTTCTTGGCATGTTCCCACTTTGGCTTGATTTTCTCCATTAGTTCATTGGGAATCTATTGTACAAGTTAGTCTAGTGAATACTTCCACTTGCCTAGTTTAGAGACAATCAAGTCTTCAACTTGCTTCTTTTCTTCTTCATTTCTAGTTTCACATCTTAATGACTTAAAATTTTCCATGCTAGCTCCAGAATCAATTTCTTTTAGTTTCTCTTGAAATGTGGGTGGAGGCCATTTGAAATCACATCCTCTTCTTCTTCACCCAATTTTAGTTTCCTTTTAGATGTTCTTCTTGTAAACACTATAGTAGATGACTTTGTAGGTTTGGTTATGATAACCTTACCTTTGTTCTTGACTAGCTCTTCTTCTTCTAATTTTGCCTCATCCTCTATATCATCTTCTTCTATGTCATCTCCTTTATCTTCTATCAACAAGAGAGTAGGACTAGTTTGTTTCAATTTTTCTATTCTTTTCTTCCTTTTGTATATACACTTTATCACAATCTACCATAAAACAAATATCATCCTTGTAGTCTTCTACAAGTTTGTTGGGGGATCCTAAATCTATTATTTATCTTTTCTTTGAAAGGATCAAAATAATTCTCCATGATATTGACATAATTTTCACCTATTTCTTCTATATACTCATTAATTTGATAAAGAATAGCCATGACTTTTCTCCATACAACTTTTCCTTTTAAGGGGAAAAACTTTTGCACAAAGAAAAATAAATAGGTTAAAAGTGAACCAAACTTACACAAATTATTCTTTGATGACTTGATTCTTTCCATATTTTCATTGAATTGGTTCAACATCAACTCAAGAAGGTTAAAGGACATGTTGTTCTTCAACACCTGGTAAGCAAGATCCACTACTTCACATGATACACTGTTGAGTTGAATGGAGCTATATATCTTGTGTAAAATTATATGAATTCAAAACTTTAGCTCCATATCAATAACACAATTGATCATCATACCCCTTCCATCTTATTCAGCAAGAGTTTTCTTTTCCAGTTCCACTCAACTTAGGGTTTTGGTGGTTTTTGCCTTTCCCAACATTGGAAGCCCTGTGATTCGATGAATCATTTTCTTCATTATCAAGATAGGTTGCTCCAACCATAACTGCCCATTATGTACATGACTAAGAATAAACCTTATCCATGTTGTCTAAAATTCTTGAGGCATGTGAGGAATGTGTTGGGATGAAAAATTGCATGCTTCATTTCTAGTCCCATTTTAAAATTTTGAGAAATCAAGCCCCATAAATGCCCTTTTGATGAGATTGTACCCGACTGTCAGTATGAGGCCTAAAAGGTGTTCAATGTTTCTAACACCTTCCATTCAGCCCATCTACCTATTCCATGAAGATAAATCATCATTCTGAGCTATTTGGTGAAGTCCTATTTTGAGCCAATATCAAATTTGCATTTTTACTCGTGTCAAACAACGACAGGAGGTTGTGTTTGTCATCAAATAACTTGCACCCAAAAATGTTTTAGGACTCACCACTTTGGGAGCGTCTAGTATCCATACTCAAGAACCTATGCTTCATATTTTGAGTTGTTTGGAGTTCGTTTGACTAGGTTGTGAATCCCTCAAAGTTGGTAGTTTTCTGTTTTCATACTTTTGCAATTTGCACACATTTCTAGGAAGCCATGTTTGATGTGCTATAACTTTTGATTAGTTGACCCAAATGCTAAAATTATTTTTGCATTGCATTGTAGATGTAAGAGACTTCCTATGTTTCAATTTTTAAGTCTTGATGAATCCGTTTGATCAATTTTCAAACGCGATTCCAAACACAATTTGTAACATTTTACTGGTTTCAGCATTTGCAATTTTTTTAGAACCCCTGTTCGTGATGCCATAACTTGAGATCCATGATTGTTTAGATCAAATGGATTGCACTGGTCTATTTTCCACTAAAAATACTTTAAGTGTGCCAATTTTTAGGTCATGGAGAATTTTTATGCACACTTTTCTAAGTCAATTCCGTTTGCCAAAATCACTTTTTTGCCATTTGTTTCAATCTGCAAATCCAAGTAGCCCACTTTGACCGCTCACCAAATGCGCCTAGTTATTTGTCATGAGCCCAAATCACAAATTTTAAATGTCCTCATGACAAAGAACCAATGCCCTAGTTTTCATCCTTCCAAGTGTCGGTTTACCCAATTTTTGAAGCCGATTTTGAACCCAGTTTAGTGTTTTCTGACTTGTTTATCTGCAGGTGATTCTAAGAGGTCAACTTTGACAATCAATATCTTTTGACTGGAAATTTTTCATGAGACGAGATCTGATAGGGAAGAAGTATGGAGAGAAAAGATTTAGTGTGTCAGTTTTTAGATCCTAATCAGGTGTTCAGGTCAGTTTTTAAAGGCAGTCAATAGACCTCTTGGTATGAGATTCACAGTTGACAGAATGTGACAAATTGAGTTTTAATGATCAATCTATGATCAAAATTAATTCTAATCAATCTGAGAAGGTCAATGGCCAGTTTGAAATATCAGTCATTTAAAAACAATTTTTTTTTATAGCTAGACCCACTTTAGGGTCTGACTAATTGCTTCATAATGATGGACTGATTTGATGTCACAAAGAGTGTTATTATCTAACAAAAAGATGGAAATCTTTTATAGATAAAATGAAAAATGGATTTGGGTTTCTTGGTCCAATAAATCTGAAAGAATGGTTCAAGAAGCTCTTAACAGGATTATGGTAAACAGAACCATAGTTGTTGTTGCTCATCATCTAACTACTATTACAAATGTTGACATGGTTGTTGTTGTTCAGCATGGTTCTGTTTTGGAGAAATGTTCACAGCCCGAGCTTGTCAAAAATGCATCAGTTAAAAGAACAAAACATTAAAGATCCAAAAGAAATGGAGATACATTAGGATGATTCCAATGCTATCTTTTAGATGGTCTATAAGCAATGGGTCATCAAGGATTAGTGGGAGTTGTCATTCCTATTCATTTTCATATGTTTTTAAGCTAGAATGGGCTTACATGAAACTGATGGTAGTGAATGATATTACATAAGGAAATATATTATGGAAGTTTATGCCAGTAAAAGGCAAAGGAAATAGCATACCAATAAACCCACTGCTAAACAAAGCACACCATAATCAATGACAAAACTATAGTCAACAAGCAAGTCGCTGTTAAAAGGAACCACGCCATTGAGTAACAGGACCCTGCAGTAGTTAAAGTGAGTCCATAACTAGTAAAGAGTTGCTATGAAAGAAGACCGGAAATTAAAGGCTTAAACCACAGCCTATAGTCAATTCACATAGGTCAAAGGAGTAATGCATCATGAAAAGAGGAGTCACGCATCATTAAAAGATGAAAGCTGCCAATTTAAAAGGAGGCAGTCAATATGATAACAAAAAGACATTCAAAGCCACAAGTGTGAATAGAGAGACAACTATATATAAAGTATAAACAAGCATAAAAAATGAAGGAGCTCCACGCATTCAAAAGGAAGTTACTCCAGTTTAAAAAAGAATAGAAGCTGCCCAATGAAAGCAGCTCACATAGTTAAGAAAGAAACCAAATTGCAAATAAGGTAAGCCGTAGTTGAGGAACGATCACATCAAGCAAAAGCCATAGTTTTTAAAAGGAATCTGCCAGCAAAAGAGGAGTCCCATGTTAGACAATGTAGAGGCATCTTTTAAAATACATCCCACGCAGGTAGCTAAAAGGAGATTTGTTCATGCCAAGCAATAGTGGAAGATGCTCAAGACAAAGAGTCCATGCAGTCAAAGATAGATGAAAGACTTAAGGTGCGATGAAAGGCAGAGTAACACTCCTATTAGTGTTAAATGGAAGCTGTTGGAAGAGCATATCCCCACGTGAATAGAGGAAGTAGCGTGAGGTAAATGGAGGTCGGCAATGAAGAATTAGCCTAAGCAATTTTAGTCCCACATCGAGTGGGTTTGGTCTTTCTTGAATGTTTAAATACTAAAGTGCTCATTATTCATTATGAATTAAAGAGAGAGCCTTTTGAAAGGCCGTAGCTTGTAAGTGGGACCCATGAAGCTGACTCAGGTGATGTCAGCCTGAAAAAATGCAAACTTTAAAATGAAAATACGATCGTGATGATGTGGCATCAAAAATCAAGATGCGACTAGATGAGGACAAGTGTCCTAATGGGACAGCGCTCGCTTCCCCGCATTATGACTAGATGAGGACAAGTGTCCTAATGGGACAGCGCTCGCTTCCCCGCATTATGAAGTTATAGAGTAGATAAATAATGCGGGAAAGTGGGTTGTCACCATGTGGCAATGGGTCCCAGTAGGCGATGAGTTGGCGAAGATCACAAGCAACTTGAGAGGATGCACCAGATCGTGACACATCTCATGATCTGATGGAAGGTGCAATCTCATATTATGGAGATGCGAGGGATTTAAAAATGCGGCAAAGTGGGATTGTGACAAGTGGCATGGGTCCCAGTGGTAGTGATGTGGTGGATGTGCAAAGAGGCAGCCAATTGAATAGTGACACGTGGTAGTTGGTCAACTGACAGTTGACCTCAGATTCGAAGGATAAGGGAATTTAACATTGTTTAAAATATCAAAATTTTTAATTTTGGATGTCCTGTCAGGTTTTTAAATTTCAAAAGGGAATTTATTCTAAAGTTTAACTTTAGATAAATTAAAAAATTAAAAATTAAAAATTAAAAATTTGTAGATAGACCTAAACTTTTGTAATAGAGGAGCATTTTTCAAATAGACTTCTGGGTGTTTTTTGGAGGCTAGATATGCACTCCAATATACCACCAGAATTGGGAAGATCTAAATTTTCCAAATATGAGGTCAATTTTTGCACAGGTAGCAGTCTATTTGAGCTATAGGAGGATTTGTCTTAGGTACCTGAATTGCAATTGTATTCAGACCAGAAAGTTCAAATTTGATTTTATAACATAAAAATGACCTGAATGTGGTTAAAAGATAGTTGAAATGTAGTTTGGGTCAAATTTTGATAGTATTCACCTAGTAAAATCTCAAATTTTACCAATATTTTCATAAGGTAAATCAGATATTCTAATGACTCAACAAGGGATTTCATCATTTGTCTTAGAGATATTTTCCAATCAGTTACAATGTAATGATGAAACAGAAGATTAGATCAGAATAGGAGATTGAAGGAAGAAGTTATTCAGTTACAGAGGATTGCATTTCAAATGGACACTTGTCACTTGAAGATTAGATCCAAGATTATTTCCTTTGCTATATCTTTCTATCTTTCATTCTTTCTAGGGGTTCTAGTTTTTTGTTACTGAGAAACCATTGTTGGTAGGAAATTTACAGTCATTCTGTGAGACCATTTCTTTGGATCCAGAACTATGATTGCACCTCCATTCTTCAGCAAATTTCTCTCATGTGAACAACAAGTGTAAAGATAATACAAATAGTTCTGAGATGTTAGGTTGTTTCATGTTTTGATTTCATGCATCTGAATGTATAGTTTCAAGGAAATGAATACATATGAGCAGTAATTTCACTAGTTTCATTCTGGTTCTTGTCTCCTGTCTCAGTAATCTATAGTCTTATGTGGTCTTGTAACAAAGAGCTGAGATCCGTTTGCTTCCCCTTCAGGTTGTATGTTTGATATATTTTGTTGTTTGAACAAAGTCCCAAGTAAATGCTTGATGTGTTTGACAAGGTTACTAGTTATGTTGAGAAGGATATGTTGTGAGAACAAGATTTGAATGAACACTGATGTCTGAATCATAAGGTGATTAGATAGATTTGATGTCTAGGTATACAAAATATGTCCTGATGTCACAGATGTATGTTTTGAATTCATGTAATTGCCCAATGGATTAGGCACTGATCAGTTATAGGATCACTTGTTACATTGCTGCATATTTGAGGATTTTTTGAAACTCAACATCAATAATCAAACACTTTTCCCCTTTCATGTTGAAGAGCTATAATAGAATGCCCTCACTCAACTTATGAGATTCCTAGATCTACATTTAGCTACTGTAGATTGATATTATTTGATGAGTTATAAGGAGAAATAAGGGTTTTATCTGCTCAATATTAGATTCAAGGATATGTTTTTGTACTGGTATGATATCGTTTGAATCTCAAGTCCACCTGCCTAGGTTTTGCAGAGCTTGAAGAAGAAGAAGGGTCTAGCCTTATAGTTGGCCTAGTGTCTGAATGGACATGTTGAAAATGGGAGTTAGCTGCCCCTAGATGTGTTTTGTTCTCATCAGGGTAATTGGAAATGGGTAACGCTTTCAAACACCAACAGAATGTGCGTTAAACTCTTGGTTTCCAGGTGCTAATGCTCAGGTTTTAACAGACCATTCACACACAACTTTTCAAATGTTTCAGTCATTTATAAGGTTCCTATATCTTGAATCAAACAACATAAATGTGAGTGAATGTCATTAACCAGAAATACCTTAGATGGAATTTGAGGTTGAACTCCGATTGGATCAAGAGTTTCCACAATAACTAGACTCAACTTGAAATTAGGTGCCTTCTATTCAACTCCTTGGACTAACATCTTAGACCCTTTCATTGTCTTGCTGCTAGAGGATGTCATTGCTCGGTAGGGTTTGTGAAAACATAAAAAAATTCAATAATAATTTGCATAGATTACTTGGATGCACTAAAATCACTCTTTTCATAAGCTCTTGAAAATTCATGGTGAAAAATGAATTTGATTTTTCCCTTTTTAACAAATTTCACCTTTCAATCACCATAAATGCATGGTATGTTTTCTTGGTTGATAATAGACTATATTCTACTTGGCTTGAATTAATTTCTTGGCAGAGCAATCCATGACATGGTGTACATAAAATGACTTAGTTACTCCCAACCTTGCTTGGTAGGGTCTTGCAACTTGACCTAGCTCAATAAGGTCTAAAATTTTCTTAGATACTCAGTGATCCCTTTTCATCTTGAATCCTGATATGGATCATTCCTTCTAGCTAACTAGAACTATTGTAGGATGTTTGCTTCACAATCTTAGTTCTAATGCTTCTTGTGGGAGATCAAGAAGAAATGCTTGACTCATTTCTCTTTGCATTCATTAGCTCTATGACCATGCTAATTAAAATTGTATCATTTTCCATTGAATTTTACTTTACCATTGCTCCTACATTTTTTTGATGTATGACCCAACTTACCATAGTGATTGCAAGTAGGTATTTTATTCTTTAGAGCTCCTAGCTTGGATGATCCACCTTCTTCTATATATCCAATTCCTTCTTTTCCTTTCTATCTATATTAGCTTTTCTCATTAAATTGATTCATGTTTTTTGAGATTCCATCATCCTCCCATTGGTTTTTTTTTAGTGTTTAGATCATTCTACAATCTTTCATTCTCTAATCTTAGATTCCTAATTTCTACATTTGTATCAGTGAGCTAATCAATGAAGTCTTCCTATCAAAGGGATAGATGCTGAATTTCATTATTCTTTCCTTCTAACTCTTCTTTTATCTTGTTCTTTCTTCCATGACTTCACACAATCTTATTGGATGAATTTCTTGTTCTTTTTTCAGCTTTCTAATTTCTTCTTAAAGTGTACCATTCTTTTCTAATAGTTATTTGATTGCCTCATTGGCTTCATCTGAATTATTTTCTGAGCGGATGTCTTGAATTATTTCTTCAATATAGAGTTTATCATTCATTTATATTGCAATATCTTTTCATCTTTTCAAGGATTGAGAGAATGTTTCCTTTTCTTTCTTAAGTTTCCCAATAGCCAATTCCAAATCTAACTTTTCATTGTCAATAGCCTTATCAAGTTTGAATACCTCCATTGCCTCTGATCTTTGCTCAAGTTGTTAAACTTCTTCTCTAAGAACCATAAAACTCTAATAGTAATTGTTGGAAATATAAGATATGCTAGGTTACTAAGAGGGGAGGGGTGAATCAGTAACCAATAAAACTCAATTTTAATTCATCAATTAATCCTTCATGTGTATTATGATATAATTTCATATATGAAA
Organism: Cupressus sempervirens; assembly: GCA_028749045.1. NCBI lineage: Eukaryota > Viridiplantae > Streptophyta > Pinopsida > Cupressales > Cupressaceae > Cupressus > Cupressus sempervirens. The sequence goes on from CM053791.1 coordinate 309,782,050, forward strand.
AATTGAAAGCATTTAAACCATTCATAACACTTTGACACACAATATGGTGACCCAAAAACCTTCCAAATAGAAATTAAAACTAGGGTGGGAATGATACCCATAAGCTTTAGTACTATAGTATAAAGTTGGCTTGTTAACACTTATAATAATCACTTCTAATGATCTTCCCTATTAGGAGCAATAAGGATTTCTAGGTCCAACTTGCAAAAGGATTTACAAACATATAGTAAAGTATGCACTTAGTAAAGACAATTACAAAAGACTATTAAGTCTACCTTGTGAAAGGATTTAACTATTCAAAATATTAGGATGAACTAGTGGCTGATCTTTGATCTACAACCTTGATTTGTTGAATGAGGTCCCTTTAAGTGTAATAATCACCTTGTTGTGATAGATAAATCTTTTCTTCTCCTTAAACTACTGTGGCCTTTTTACTTTGCACTTTCTACTCTTAGAATCTTCTTAATATTCCATTTCATCTTCATTATGTTTGGATGTCATACAATACATTGCATATATACGAATCCAATTTATAATTCATCAAAATTGGCTACAATACAAGTTTCACCAAAATACACAAAGTTGACCCAACTATTGGTACTTGAGTTCTGGAGACAACCTCAGTGAGGTTCTAATACTTGACAACCATTTTCAATGCTCAAGATCACCATCCACTTAGTAGATGTAGAAGCTCGGTTCATACTAATTACTTCCAAGGAGTTTGAACTTGGTTTGCATTGGTGATTCGGTGAATATTGTAAAACTTGACATATAAACTCAATCACTTGATTCACACTTCATAGCTTGATCAACAATATCACTATGAGCTCGATATAGATTGAGTCACTTGGTTGAAACTGCATAACTCAGTCAACGCTAGATTGGCATTGCTAGATTTGTGAACTTGGTAAGCATTGGAGAACTCAGTTTGCATTGAGAAACTTGGTAAACACTATGCAGCTCAGTTTATAGTAATAATCATCAACCTGGTAAATGTTTCTCAATGTGAACTAAATATTGCTTCTTAAGCTCGGTAATTATTGTAGAACTTGGTAGAGCCTAAATTACTTGGTTAACACTATTAACTATACTATACGCTTAGTAGCTACTAATCATCTAAAACAATGTGTGTCACTAATAAAACAACTTGACTAAAATGTCAACACCTATAATTAAAGGAGAAATCTTTAAGGAGATTGACAAAATGTTGGAGGCTAGGATTATATAGCCTATTCATCATTCTACTTGGGTTGTTAACATTGTACCAGTGAGAAAGAAGAATGAAGAGATAAGGATTTGTGTAGATTTCAGGAATCTAAATCAAGCCTCACTCAAAGATAATTTTTCTCTTCATAATATGGACCATCTCTTACCAATTTTTGTAGGGTCAGAGATGATCTCAATGTTAGATAGATTTTCACGGTATAATCAAATTCAAGTAGATGAAGTAGATCAGTTCAAAACTATAGTTACTACACCATGTGATAATTTTTCATACGATAGAATGCATTTTGGTCTAATTAATGTAGTGTAACCTTTCAATGTGGCATGAATTTGGCCTTTGAATATTTGAAAGATAAAATCATTTTCATATACTTTGAGAGAAAAGATCATATCAAAAATCTAGAAATGGTGTTGCAAACATGTAAAGATCATGGTATCTCACTGAATCCAAAGAAACTTAGTATTTTGTGTGATAGATGGCTAGTTTCTTGGTCATATTGTATCCCAAGAAGGAGTGAAGATTGAACCAAACAGAGTTAAATCTATCCAAAAATTAAGTCTTCCATTGAGTAAAACTAGAATGAAGTCTTTCTTTGGCTAGGTAAATTTCTTGAGGAGATCTGTACCTAATTTCTTTGAGATAGTTAAATGTATAGTTGATATGATGAAAGGTAATAAAACTTTCAAATGAAATAATGTTGGGAAAAAGTTTTTTGAAGATATCAAGTATTTCATTGTGAAAACCCCTATTCTTATCCATCCTAAGTACACAAAAGAATTCATCATTTACTATTATGCCTATGAGCATGCTATGTCAGCTATATTGATGCACGAAAACAAAGAGAGAATACAAGCTCCAATTGCTTTCACGAGTGTACCGTTGAAGAATCAAGAATTGAGATATTCATAGATGGAAAATCATGCATATGTAGTGGTGAGAGACCTTTAAAAATTGAAGTTTTATGTATTGCATTCACATTTAGTAATATATGTGCCTGATCCTATAGTAAAAAGTATTTTGACCCAAAAAAAAGTTGGTTGTAATAATAGAGTTTGGATAGCAAAAGTCTAAGAATATGATATAGAAATTAGGCTAACCAAACTTGTAAGAGATAATGCACTCTATAAAACTTTGATAGAAGATCAACAATGCAAAGAAGAAGATACTCCAAAGGTCCTTATGGTAAGTCTTCAAGATCCTTGGTTCTCGACAATTGCTTATATTTTGGTATATGGTGAATGCCTTTGATAGATTAACTATGAAGAAAAGAAGAGATATAAAAATAAAAGCCCTGAAGTATATGATTCATAATGATGTCTTTGTTGGAAATATAAAAGGAGTAACTGAGAGGGAAGGGGTGAATTAGTTACTACAAAAAAAAAAAATCCCAGATCACTTAGATTTTAACACAAATCAAAATTATAATTAAATTATATTTTGTTGTAACTCAGCAAACACATATGCACTCGGTTTACTCTAGCAAATACTATAACTCGTCAATAACTAAATAACAACAAAAACTCAAAAAATTCAAACCATAAGATGGTTTTTGTTATTACCCTTAAGATTAACTTATTTTCAAACACATAAAAGAAATAGCATGAACACAAGTGACACCAAGATATAACGTGAAAACCCAATTTGGGAAAAACCACCAATTGCAACTAGTTACCAATTTTCACTCTTCTAAAGTGAGCCCTATTAGGGGCCAAACCTATTAAAGGTTACAAAAAAAATTCTTAGGTGTGACCCTATTAGAGGATTTAATCACCCTATTAGGAGTGGCCTTGTTAGATGTCTTTAGACACTTCAAATAGAAATGCCACCTTGTTACAAGATTTACAAATATCTATTAAGGCAACTCAGTTAAGAGATTAAGATCACTATTACAATAGTTAGAAAGTAATAATGAGATGACCTAATTTTTGATACAATTGAATTGCTGATTATAGATCTTAGTTATGGCTTGTATACTTGATCCTTCCTAATCAAATGTATCTTTACAACTCAACAAGGATATTCTACTTATCCTTCTAATTTTCTTCCTCTAAGCATCATCAAATCTTTGATTCACTTCCACACATTCAATCCTCAACTTGACCTTATATTTATATCTTAGATATTGTCAAGTCAGCTTGAATACAACTTAGAATACTTAATATTCATCTTCTCATTCTACTCGAACCACCAACTAAATCAGTTGAACATAATATACCAAAACAAGAAAATCATTTGTTAGGTAACCATGCTCGGTAGGCACTAACTCAAAAATAATTTTCTTGCATTAACTAAGTGAACTTGGTTAACACTAGGTATTTACAAATTTCCTTTGGTAACCAAGTCAGATCGATTAACACTGGTTCCATCCAATATTTTCTTCATTAACCGAGTGAGCTTAGTTAACACTCAACTTCTACAAACTTCCCTTTGATGACCAATTGAACTTGGTAGACATTGTCTTCTGAACTAGGAAAACTTTGGAATGCTTGGCAGACACAAGAAACAATCTTCATTGCCTAAGTGAGCTTAGAATATACAAACTGGAAATGATATGACATTTTGTGTAATATCAAAGATAATACACAATTAATCAAATGTTTTCAACAATCTCCCTCTTAGCATTGATGCCAACACAACATGTCATAACACATTGAAATTTTTAGAGAAAGAATTAAGGAACATATCCTTAGTTTTATTCAAATTCTCATCCATGAGAACTCCCTCTACCTTCATCTTCTCCCTCTATAAAAAAACCTTTATCTTCAACATCTTCTTCTGATAGCAAACTCTGCCTCTTTAATATCAAACCAAGTTCTTCCTCTTTGACATCACCAAACAAAATTTGTATGATATGATAGACAAACTCTCCATCTTTGATATCTCATGCCAAAGACAATATTTAGTGAATATAAATGTACCACATATACTGATTCATTTGCAATATGTCTTTCAATACTACATCAACTGTTTGATCTTCAACATGCTTTAGCTGATGCATGACTAAATTCCATTTAGTGAGCTGTAGATAGGGGAATGAACCCTAACTTACCTCTTAGATACAAAAATGCATCCTTAGGTAATGGATTAGTGAATATATCTACAATTTTCTCTTTAGCATTCACATATTCCAATCTTACCTCTTTATCTTGTACCAATTCTTTGAAAAGATGATATTTTATAGCAATGTGCTTGGTTTTGGTATGCATCATAGGATTATTGGATATATTGACTACACTAGTGTTATCACAGAAGATAACCAATGGATCCTTGATCTTTATATTCATACCTACCAATAGTTGGTTAAACCAAACAATATTAGAACAATTAACTACTACTACCACATACTCTACTTCTTGTATGGGCTGAGAAATACAATTTTTCTTCTTTCTTGTCCAAGATACAAGCTTTTTAAAAAGAAAGAATGGTCTACCACTTGTGTTTTTTCTGTCATTGACACTTCCTACCTTATCAACATCTATGAATGCTTTCAAATCCAAATTTTTTCTTTCTTGTACCGAATCCTAGTCTTTAGTACCTTTTAGATATCTCATGATTCTTTTGATTGCCATCATGTGTTTTTTTTTGGGATTTGTTGAGAATATTACTACCACACCAACTACTAATGTAATATCAAGCCTTGTATGCACTACATAATAAAATTTTCCAATCATTGATTTGTATGTGTTTTGATCTACCTCTTTTGAATCATCATTTTTGGAAAGCTTATGTCCAGTAGACATAGGTGTTGCACCAGGTTTTGAGTCTTCAGTATCTCCTTATGTCCATGCCAAAATTCTTTAGTATCTACTTAATATATTTGGATTGAGTAATATAGATACTATCTTTCTTCTGCTAGATTTGTAATCCAACAAAGAATTTTATCTCTCCAAACATGGATATCTCAAATTCTTTACTCATGTATACTTAAAATGCCATGCATAATTCATCATTTCCTATAAATAAAGTGTCATCCACAAATATTTCTTCCAACACAATCTTCTTTTTTGGTCTTTCTTTGATATATAGACTGATGTTATCATTTATGTTTTTGAAAACCAATCTTTATCAAGTAGTTATGAAGTCTTTCATACCAAGCTCTAGGAGATTGTTTGAGACCATACAAAGCTTTCTACAATTTATAAACTATATCTCTTTTCCTAAGATCTACTAAACCTTTAGGTTGTTCAATGTAGACTTTGTTATCTAGAATTCTATTTAAGAATGTAGATTTTCCACCCATTTGATAAACTTTAAATCCTCTATATGTTGCATATGCTAGTAAATTTCTAACACCTTCTAATCTTGCAACAAGAGAAAAAGTTTCACCATAATCAACACCTTCTTCTTGATAATAACATTTATAAACTAACCTTGCTTTGTTTCCTGAAACTTCTCCATCTTCATTTAGCTTATTTTTGAATACCCACTTTGTACCAATTACATTTTTATCCTTGGGTCTAGGAACAAGAGTTCAAGTCTTATTCTTCTCTATCTATTCTATTTCTTTATTCATAGCTTCAATCCAACTTTCATTATCCAAAGCATCTTTAATATTTCTAGGTTCAAATTTGAAAAGCAAACATGTACCTTTCAATTTGTTTCTTATCATTGTTCCATTTGACCTGTCTCTAATGATTTGATCAGGTGCAAGATACTTTCTAAAATATCTTGCTAAAATAGGTAGTCTAGATTTAGAACATGTTCCATTAACCTCTTCATGATTTTCTACGTTAAGCTCGAGTCACACTATTTGTGAATCGGGTTCATCTAACTCAATTTTCTCAAGCACTAGCTTAGTAGGATCTGACTTTGACTCAAGTCCTTCATATGGATACTTGGGTTGCACTAGAAGCAATTTGGTAGCTTATGGAGATTTTAGGGACTTAGGAGGTGATGCCTCCTAAATTCCAAATAGATTTGGCATGGTATCATGTTCATAATAAACAAACTTTCTATAATCCCTAGGTTATTTTTTGCTTTCCTCTTCACTATTTTTTGCAAAATCATCAATCCTCACATATGCACTTTCTATGATCATATGAGTAGTTATATTTAAACACTTGTATGCTTTACTTCTGTAGGAGTATCCTAGGAATATGCTTTCATCACCTTTGACATCAAATTTACCTTTCCAAGATTCCTTCAAGATATAACATTTTCTACCAAATACTTTCAAGTAACTTACATTAGGTTTCTAGCCATACCATATTTCATAAGGATTTTGATTTGAGTCTTTCTTCAACTATACATTGTTTAAGGTATGCACTAAAGTACTGATTGCTTCCTTCCAGTAGTTGATTTTAATGCTCTTTTCTATCACCAAAGGTTCTTACATAATCCATGATGGATCTATTCCTTCTTTTAGGTATACCATTCTGCTAAGATGTAGCAAGAGTTGATGCCTATCTCTTAATTCCCCTTTTAATGTAGAATTCCTTGAACTCATTGGAAATGAATTCACCACCTCTATTTGATCTCAAACATTTTAGCTTCTTTCTAGTTTCTTTCTCTACTCTTGTTAGATAACACACCAACTTTTGAAAAGCTTCATATTTTTCTTTTAGACACATTATAGTCATTATTCTAGAATAATCATCAAGAAATAGAATAAATTTTTTATCTCCATTGTAGCTCTCTATTCCAATAGGTCCACATAATTGTGTATGTACTAGCTTCAAGACTTCTTCTAAATGATAGTCTTTGCTTTTGAAACTTGTCTTTCCTATTTTACCAAATTGATAATTTTTGAATAGACCCATATCAAGTTTCCTCAATTTAGGAATACCTCTTACTCTTTTGGTTTTTCTTATCTTGAGAAATTTATCTAAGTTCACATGACACAACCTTTTATGCCATAACCAGATTTCTTCTACTTGAGCAATAAAGCATGAACTTTCACTGAGATCTAGGTAAAATAGGTTACCTTTTGTTTATTTTCTAGACCCAACCAAATTTCATTTTCCATCTAGTAGTTTGACCTTCCCATTCATAAATTCTACCTTGAATCCAATGTTATTTAAATGTACCACACTCAATAGATTATGCTTTAGTACTTCAACCCAATAAGCATTATCACATCTAAGTTCATTGGTTAGTGAGATACAACTTTTTCCCGTTATGCAACAAGGTTCGTTGTTTCCAAATCTCATGCTACCACCATCATAGTGTTCCATGTGTTCAAATTTTATTTCATTACTAGTCATATGATGTGAGTAGCCACTATTAGTAATCCATGTATCATTTTTGCTAACATGAGAGATAAGTTCCATTTTATCTCCTTCATCATTAGATTCATCTTTTACAACAATGTAAACCACTTAATCATCTTCACTACTATCTAAATCTTTAGCCATAAAATAAGATTTATTACCTTTGTCCTTGTAGTCCTTGAAGTTTTTAAAATCTTTCTTACCTTTGAATTTAGTAAGCTTCTTTTCATCTTTGTCTTCTCTATTTGGACATCTTGTAGCAATGTGTCTAACTTCTTCACAAGAGAAAAAAACTCAAGGAATCTTACCTTTATACTTTCCTTTGCCTTTGGGATACCTTCTTGCAAGAAATGCTTCAATGTCTTCAAGATCATTGTTGGACCTATCTTCTTCTTCACTTTTGTATTGTTTACTTTTAGACTTTTTAGCTTTCTTCCTGAGTGATACCTTAGCTTCAAATGCAGACTCAAGATTTCTCGAACTAAGAGTATAATTATCATAGTTGTCTAGTTCAAATGTTTCCAATTTTCCAACTAGAGCATCCAAGGTTATATTACGATTTGGATTAAATCTCATCTCGAATAATAGACACTTTGATTACATAGATAGGAAGAAGGGTTTTGAGTACCTTGATTATGACTATTACATCATCAATTCTTCCACTAAAGGCTTTGATAGAGTTGACATTGGCTTTGATTCTATCAACATATTTTGCAATATTTTCATCTACTCTCATTTTCATCTGATCAAATTTTTCTCTAAAACTTTCAACTTTGGCTCTCCTTATGATTTCATCTCCTCCATAGATATCCTTTAGTTTGGTCCATATTTTAGGATCAGTTCCACAATATTTAACTTCATCAAATTTGGTATAGTTGAGAGATAAAGCAATATCAATCATCATGATAGTATGACTCTTCTTCTTTGTAATTTATCCAATAGTCATAGTTCCACCAGGAGCCTTGTATTTGGTGTCTAGATTCTTTATCCTTGTATCCTAAATGGTTTCCAAGTGTTGCCTCATAAGTTATTGCCATCCCTTTAAGTTATCTTTGTTCAACTTTGAAATCTCCCTTCTGTAAGACATCCTAATCTTAAGCTTAGGTCCTTGGAACCTTTTCTGCAAGCACCAAAAGCTATGATACCAATTTTTGGAAATATAAGAGGAGTAATAGAGAGGGGAGGGGTGAATTAGTTACTATAAAAATAAATCCTAGATCTCTTAGATGTCAATACAAATCAAAATTTTGATTAAACTCTATTCTATTGTAACTTGAAAAACACACATGCACTCGATTTACTCTAGCAAATACTATAACTTAGAAATAATTGAACAATAGCAATAACTCAACAAATAAAAACCATAAGATTTTTTTTGTGATTATCCTTAAGATTAACTTAGTTGCAAACACATAAAAGAAATAGCATGAAAACAAGTGACACCAAGATTTAACATGGAAACCCAATTTGAAAAAAACTACCAATTACAATTAGTTACTAATTTTCACTCTTCTAAAGTGAGTTGTATTAGGAGCCAACCCTGTTAAAGGTTACAAAACACACTGTTAGGTGTGACCCTATTAGGGTGGCCTTGTTGTAGGTCTTTAGACACTTCAAATAGAAATGCCACCTTGTTAGAGGATTTACAAATAGTCATTAAGACAAATTAGTTAAGAGATTTAGATCACTGCTACAATGGTTAGAAAGTAACAATGAGATGACCTGATTTTTGATGCAGCTAAATTGCTGATTAAAAATCTCAATTATGGCTTGTATACTTGATCCTTCTTGATCAAATATAACTTTACATCTCAACAAGGATATTCTACTTATCCTTCTAATCTTCTTCCTCTAAGCATCATCAAATCTTATATTCACTTCCACATATTCAATCCACAACTTGACCTTATATTTATATCTTACATATTATTAAATTTTCTTGAATACAACTTAGATTACTTAATATTCAACTTCTTAGTCAGCTAGAACCAATGAGTAAATCAATTGAACTTAATATGCCAAAACAAGAAACTCCTTTGTTAGCCAACCATGCTTGGTAGGCATTAACTCAAAAATGATTTTCTTGTATTAACCAAGTGAACCTTGTTGACATTGTATATTTACAAAGTTCCTTTGGTAACCAAGTGAGCTTAGTTAACACTAGTTCCATCTAAAATTTTCTTTATTAAGTGATTGAGTTTAGTTAACACTCAACTTCTAAAAAATTAACTTTGATCACTGAGTGAACTCGATAGACACTTTCTTCTAAACTAAGAAAACTTTGGAATGCTCAGCAAACATAGGAAACTATCTTCATCATCTGACTAAGCTCAACATACATTGACTAGAAATTATATGACATTTTTTATTTGTAAGAATTTTTCTTAGGGAAAAATTAATCCAAGATCAAGGAAATCAAGCACAAGCATAGAATAGACTAGAGTATGATCAGAATAACAATATATTATTCAATTGATGTACAAGTACACTAGGAGTGCCTATATAAAAAGGCCTTTGGAATGGTTCTAGAATGTCTAGGAGTCAACACACTGATAAGTCTTACAACCAAGAAAATTTCCACTAGGAGTGGATTATACTCCATTAAGCACATAAGTAAGTGTGATGATCAGAGGATAAGCCTACAAAGGTGTAGCACAAAAAAAATGTTGTAGACACCATGTGCTGAATTAGAGTTGCTTACTTCTGTGTTGTCAACATGGTAACTCATAAAAGTATGCAAACTCCTAAGTATCAACCTAATAAATAATAAAATAGTGCATTGACCTAGGTAAACTTAAGTAAAGTATAAGTAGTGAATAATTATTTACACTAATAGTATAACATCAAAGATAATACACAATTAATCAATTGTTTTCAATAGTCTTTTATAAGAGAGCAATTGATGGAACATTTTAAAGATGTGTGGATAAGGAATAGTAGGTAAAGTTGTTAATATCTTTTCATGATGAAGCATGTGGAGGACATTTTTATAGCATTGTCATTGAATTCATATTTTTGAGATAGTGTTATTATTGACCTAGTATGTTTAGAGATGCATATAAGTGGGTTTCTAATTATGAGAAATGCAAGATGTTTACTAGTAAACCTCAACTTGCTGCCCTACCTCTTAGACCAGTGGTAATTGAAGCTCTTTTTCACTAATGTGGTTTAGATTTTATAGGTCCAATTAATCCTCCTTCTGGTCAAGGACATGCATATATACTAACCACCACAGATTATTTCAGTAAATGGGTTGAGGCCAAGCCAATGAAGAAGACTTCATTAAAGGTGGTATGTGATTTTCTCAAAGAACATATTTTGATTAGGTTTGGAGTTCCTATGAAACTAATAATAGACAATACATCTTATTTTCCTCTTTAGATATTATTGAAATTTTCTATGATAATGGTATACAAGTTGGAAATTCCTCTAATTATTTTTCTCAAGGAAATGGGAAAGCTAGGTCTAGTAAGAAGAATCTGATTAATATTTTGAATAAATTAGGTTCAAATAATTAGAAAAGTTGGCACAAGAAAATTCATGATACTTTATGGGCTGATAGAACCACACCTAAAAGAGCCATAGGTATTTCACCTTTTGAATTAGTCTATGGAGTGGAAGCAAATTTTCCATTGCCTCTAGAACTTACTGCATGTAAATTAAAGACCATCATTAAAAAATATTTTTTCAAAGATGTATTAGAAAAGAGAATCATGTACCTCACAAAATTGTAGGAAGAAAGAAAAGAGATGGTTGAAAAAATTACTAAACACCAAGGAAGGGTAAAGAAATTGTTTGATAGAAGAGCAAGGCCTAAAAAAATTATGGAAGGTGATTTGATTTTTCTATGACATAAGAGACATGAGCCAACATGTATTCATTCTAAGTTTTAATATTTGCTAAAAGGGACTTTTTAGGTCATTCAAATGAATCAAAATAATTCCTTCAAGTTGGCATATGCCACAAGAGAAACCCTGTCATGTTCTTATAATGGGCAAGATCTAAAGTTGTATCAAATGCAAAATTGAAAGTAGGTAACCCATGCATAGTAGTTAGATGGCTAGGCTTTCTTTCCTTGTTATTTGTTTTAGCTTAGTTGTCACTTTCTAGTTAGTTTGTTGTTTTTTTCTTAGTTTAGTTTATCCTTTTTGTTTTCAAGTTGTCACCTTCTATGCGAAACTAGAGATTACTAGAATTCTTTCAAGCATTATCATGCTTAAATCCCCAGATAGAGTTAGTTGTTGCCTAAGTTTTGGTAAATATATTTTTCCTTAGGGTTTTAAGTCAAGTCAAGCGTCAAAGTCTTGAGTCTGAGTCTACATTTCCTATAGGATGATCTTTCTTCTCATCATTCCTTTGAGTTAGCTTAATGCAGGAAACATATGGGAAATGCATTAGTCAAAAACTAGGTGATTAGGTTTTGGAGTGTTTTTTATTCTTTATCTCGATGAAAAAGTTTGGATATTCTAAAAATTCTATTGATTTTTTTATAATCATGTTGAAGATAAGGATAAATATTGTGAAGTAGTTCTTCATGAAAAGATTTCTAAATCTCTAAGATTTTCTAACTTCATGGTCAAAGGTTTATATCTAAAAAAAGGTTATATTTAAATATATCAAAGACATATACAAAGAAAATGTAGTAGAAAACATCAAAATTTGAGGCTAAGACTGATATGTAGATCATGAGAACAAGTCAAAAGCAAGATTGATTGAATTCAATATAGAATGATCACTCAAAAATGAAAAAATGGTGAAAGAACCAAGTCAAAGGTGTTGGAAATATAAGCTAGGCTATGTTACTTGGGGGGGAGGGGGGGTGTGAATCAAAAACCAATAAAACTTAATCTTAATTCACCAATTAATCCTTCATATGTATTCTGATCTAATTGCATGCATGAAAAACTTAAAACATTAAAACATTTATACACTTTGACACACAATATGGTAACCCATAAACCTTCCAAATAGATAGTAAAATTGGGGTGGGGATGATACCCACAAACTTTAGTACTTTAGTACTTTAGTATAAAGTTGGCCTGTTAAGGCTTACAATGATCACTTTTGATGATCTACCCTATTAGGAGCAATAAGAACTACTAGGTCCACCTTGCAAAAGGATTTACAAACATAAAATGATGTATGCACTCTGTAAAGAGATTTACAAAATACTGTTAAGTCTACCTTGTGAAAGGATTTAACTTTTCCATGTGTTAGGACGAACCAATGGTTGATCTCTAATCTGCAACTTTGATTTTTTGAATAAGATTCCTTTGGAGTGTAATGATCACCTTGCTGTGATAGATAAATCTTTATGGCTCCTTATATTGCTTGTAGCCTCCCTACTTCACACTTTTTCTCTTAGTGTATCTTATTAATATTTTATTGTTATCTTGGATGTGATACAATAAATTACATATATACCAATCCAAATTTACAATAATCAAAGCTAGCTATAATACAACTTTCACCAAAATACACAAAGTCAGCCCAATTGCAGGTACTCAGGTTTTGAAGACAAACTCGGTGAGGTTTTGACACTTGGAAACCATTTTCAATGCTCAACATCATCGTGCACTTGTTAGACATAGAAGCTTAGCTCATACTAATCACTTCCAAGTAGTAACTTGGCATATAAACTGAATCACTTGGTTGACATTGCATAGCTTAGTCAACACTATCACTATGAGCTCAATATAAATTGAATCACTTGAAAAACATTGTAAAGCTCAATCAATACTAGATTCACATTATTGAAGCTGTGAACTTGGTAAGCACTAGAAAAATTGGGTTGCACTAAGAAACTTAGTTTACACTAATAATCACCAACTTGGTAGATACTAGTCAATGTGAACTAAATATTGTTTGTGGAACTTGGTAGCAACTATAGAACTTGGTATAGCCTAAATTACTTGGTTAACACTATAGACTACAAGATAAGTGTTGTTGTTTCTAATCATCTGATTAAGTGTGTGTGTGTGTCACTAATAAAAAAACTTGACTATAATGTTAAAAAAAGGTTGTATGACCCTTTTTAAAGTGAAATTGATGGTTAATAATTAATCTATATGCATATTCATAGGGTTGAAAAGTCAATTGAATGAAAGAATAAGTTCTATTTGTTAGTCAAAAATTCTAAGTGCTTACCTATTAGGTCAGGTCCCATTTAAATATTAAACAAAACTTGAATACCTTTAGCTATCAGATCACAAGAAAATTCATGATCATCATTATGTCACTATGTAAAGTTACTCAATCATTATTTATAGTGACATAATGATGGATCAACATGTGTCTTGTGGGCCATCACATTTCATGAAGCATAGGCATAATCTAGTCACAAGGTGCCACGAAGCAAGGAAGGTCAATGTCAAATTCTCTGGGCAATGAAAAAGTACAAACTATTTGCTATGATGTGTAAAGCCAAAAAATGGACCCATAGTATAGAACAAAATAAAGGTTTAAAACATTTTTTTTAATTACCATTAGATCAAAGAAGATCTACAGAGGTCATTACATCATTATGAAAAGATCTTTGTTCATTAATTCATGTGACAAAGCAATGTGAAGACACATGCCCTAATGGGCCTTGTATATTCAACATAGTACCACAAAGAAAAATAGTTTGACATCAAATTCTACAAGAAATAGAGTTCTACCATTTGTCTACCATGATGTGCCTAGTTGGAAAGAGGGACTTGCACTGTAAAAAAAATAGAACTTAACATCATTTTATTATAACAATTAGACCAAAGAAGATATACATCTATTGCCATCTCACTATAAAAAAGTTGTAAGGAAAATATTCATAGCAACATCATGACAAAGAGACATGTGTACAAAGAGGGACCCATGCAGAAAGTTATAAAGGAAAGTCATAACCTTTTAATTACAATCGTGATCTTTAAGATCGATGGCCAAAGTTTAAAAATGCATTGACCATTGGAATATGAAATATATGGGTTTGGTGCAAAATGACAAAAAATAAAGAAAATAGTGATTTTCTATAGGATTTTTGAAATTGCAAGAACCTAAAAGGTCATTGAATATTTTCATGGATTCAAATCATCAATAGAAGAGATACCATGTGCTCATGTTTGAATAATTTCATATTTGATTCTTATTTTCATTTCTATTATGTGATTGTTGTTCTTCCAAGATTAGGAAAGGATAACAATGAACTATTAATGTAAGTTGGTCTATAATTCTATTATGTGATTTTTGTTTTTCCATAACTAAGAAAGGAAAACTTGATAGTGAGTTGTTCTATAATTCTATTTACCCTATTTTCTTGTCATGTTTTGTGGTCCATTCTTAGATAGTTTTGCATTAAGAGTTGAAGGACAATTATATTTGATCTTGTGATAATCAGGTGCATTCCATTTGACTTTGAAGTTTACAATATAGGTGATTCTATTTTCTCTTTTCATATATGGCTATGCTTCATCTCTTGTCAGTCCTATATTATGCCAGATAGTTTCATTAGGAATTGAAGGTTATATGTGTGTAAATCTATTAGTAATTTCTTGAATTCCATTTCATTCAAGTCTAGTAGTCAAAGCAATTCTATTTTCTCTTATGTGCATTTCTTCTTCTCTTCCTCATTTGCATTTAGATGGTTAAGGCTACATCTAGAATAGAAGTAAGAGTCAAGAATCTTAAGATAATCTATTATAGTCATTCTATTGGGTGTGATAGGTTGTTAAAATCAATTTTTCCTAAATTGTTTATGCCTTTAAACATTGGTTATCCTTTACTGCTCTCAGATTAAAATCTTATAATGTTAAGACTTTTGATCTCATAAAAACATATTCATTACATATCATTGCAAATCATAGGGAGTTATACCTAGTCAATTCAGAGGGTAGTGATAGAGTACATAGACTGACCCATTTTTGTACCTAGTCAATTCAAAGGGAAATGATAGAGTACATATACTAGAAGTAAGAGAAGAGTTGTTAAAGATGCTACATCCTTCTCTCCTCATTAAGCTTCAACTTCAAATGTTTCTCCTCATGTTTGATTAATGAATGTACAATCTGATGTTACTCCTCAATAGAGACAAGATATGAACAATGAGAAGTCTATTGAACCTCACATTTATCAAATTTAGCCACCTATCCAAGTAGCTCCCAAGGCTTAAATCAAAGAAACTAATCCTCCCTTCAATGTGGTAGATCAAATGAAAAACAATAATGTTAACATCTCCATATGGTATGATGTTGCTACCATACCATCATAGAAGAAGTTACTGCAATAGGAGTTAGAGAGTATAGAGGTGAAGGATCCACCACCTAGAGAAGAAAATGCAACCAGCTTGATGTAGCCAATAAAAGAGGGAGAAACAAGTAAGAAAATTAGCCCTCCTCATTTTTGTTTCTCTTTAATCATAGGAGATAAACTAGTCCATAATTACATGTTTGATTTAGAGGCTAGTAGCTTAGTAATTCCTAGGTGTGTATCCGACCTCATGGGTGTTAAATATGAGCCAATGGTTAGAGACATGCTCCAATTAGTTGGTAGCTTGTCAAGACTATAGGAGTCTTAAAAAATGTAGCGATGGAATTGCATGCTTTCCCTAGTTGTACTATTAAATAAGATATATCGGTAGCTCAGGTCAAACCACATTTTGCAATATATCTTTCTAGAGACTTTACTGCACAAATAGGTGGATATATTTCATTTGATTAATTTTATATGTTTTTATGGAACAAAAGATTCCATAAGAACATAGGCTCTAGCCCTCAATCATATAGAAGCCTACAACCCTAGTCCCATAAACATGAATTATACTATTTTTGAACTAGAGGGTGGAGACATAATATATAAGCCTACCACTTCTTTGGCAGAGGTGTTTGAATTTATTTTGGATGAGTGGGTCACTGCTTATTAGTTTGATCTAGTACAAGAAGCTCTAGAGATAGGCCTTGGCACATATTGCATATCAAAGAGGGATGTTCCTATCCCTAATCTCATAAAGAAAGAAGATAATATTAATGGACTATAGATCATGTTCTTTGATGGCTCAAGGAATAATAATGGCTCAAGGGGTAGTGTCATGCTCATTTCCCCTGAATTGAAGAAGTACTATTTCTCTTATAGGCTCCCATTGAGCTACACCAATAATGTAGTTGAATATGAAGCTCTGATCCAAGGTCTCCAACTTGCACAAAGGAGAGAAATAAAATATTTGAAGGAATTTGGGGATATTTATTTGGTCATTCATCAAGTTAAAAATCATAATGTTACAAAGAACAACCTTCTTAGATCATACAGGCATAGAGTTTGGGATTTTCTTGAGGACTTCCAAGCATTCAATATCCAAAGTGTCCCTACGAAAGAAAATAAACATGCTGACAGGCTTGTAGAAATTGGTGTTTCTTATGATATACCAAAGCATGTTGGTGATGAAAAGGAGAAATAGATCAAAATTATTGTAAGGCATGTTGTTCTTGATAATTTCACAAATTGGAAAGATTTTGACTCTGATGTGCAGATTGTTAATTTCTTGCAAAATGAAGCAAAGTTCTCTATTAAATATTAGTCTAAGATCCAAAGCCAATATGGGGACCAAATTTTGAACTTGAACTCTAATAGATTTCCTATAGTTCTAGTCACCTTGGAGCGAATTTTCAACTCTAATGACCAAGCAAAGGGAAAGGTTTAAAATCTAACTACAAGCAAGGATGATCATATGCCTATCAATGTTGTTAATGGAAGGACTCTCAACTTGGGAAAGGTATGCACTAATATTAAATAAGAGGTTTTCATTAAATTATGTCAAGAATTCAATTATTTTATTTATTTGACATATGAAGACTTGAAGGGTTTTGGCCCAACATTATCTTAGTACACCATAGATTTAGATGACAATTCCAAGCCTATTAGGCAGAATTAGAGGCCAATTAACCCTAAGATTGAACCACTAATTAGAAAAGAATTGTCAAGGCTCATAGAGGCCAAAATTATTTTCCCTATTAAGAAATCCTAATGGGTGGCTAACCTTTTTCTTGTTAGGAAGAAGAGTGGAGAGATTAGACTATGTGTAGACTTTAGAGACCATAATAGGGCTTCTCTTAAGGATCACCACCCCCTTCCCTCCATGGACCAAGTCCTATCCAAGGTAAGTGGTTCAAAAAGATTCTCTTTCTTAGATAGTTTTTAAAGCTATAATCAGGTGTTACTATAGGAATTAGACAGGCATAAGACTTCTTTCACTACTAAGTAGGGCACCTATGCTTATTGTAAGATGACTTTTGGACTAACCAATGTAGGTGCCACATTTTAGAAGGCAATGGAGATGGCTTTCAAGGGTGTGTTGGAGAAATTTGTGCTAGTCTATCTGGATGATATAATTGTCTTTTCAAAGAATGAAATAGATCATTTTGATCATCTGAGATAGGTATTTGAAAGATGCAAAGAGTATGTTGTATCCCTGAACCCCAAGAAATGTGTATTTTCTATTGACCAAGGAAATCTCTTAGGGTATATTGTGTCAAGAAATGGGTTAAAAATAGATCTAGAGAGGGTAGAAGCAATCATTTCTCTCTCACTTTCCACCCATAAGAAAGAGTTTCATATTTTCCTTGGTAGGATCAACTTTGTAAGGAGGTCCATCCTTGATCTTGCTTCTATGGTAAAGCCTCTCACAACTATATTAAAGAAGAACCTAGTGTTCACTTTGACCAAAGAGGAAAAGGCTAGTTTTGAAGAAAGAAAGTAGTCAATTGTATCAAACCCTACTCTTGTCAACCCCAATTTTGACAATGATTTCATCCTCTACTCCCTTGGAGGAAAGTCAAGCATTTCAGTTGTTCTTACATAGTTAAATGATGAAAATTTGGAATAGCTCATTGCTTTCTTCAATAAAGGGCTTAATGACTATGAGGAAAGATACAATTATGTAGAGAAATAGGTCTTTGTTGTTGTGAGGGCTCTCATATAATTTAGACATGTCTTGTCTCAAAAAAAATTCCATGTTTTAGTTCCACATGAAAGTGTAAAGGATTTCCTCTTGAATAAGGATATCAATGAAAGAGAGCTGGATAGATTACTAGAGTCATGGAATATGATATTGATATTAAGATCATCAAGTTGGTAAGAGGTAAGGAACTATTTGAACAAATAGCTTCATCTTTTGAGACACATGAAGAGGTTATCCTTTTGATCCAAAATGACAAGCCAGTGGAGAAGGAAGATCAGATTGATTGGTTACAGGACATGAATTCCTTCTTGATAGATGAAAGATGCCCCCAAGACCTAGATAGAGCCAAGAGGAGACAGTTCACATTGTAGGCTATTCCCTATTTCTTGGTGGATGGAGTATTATTCAGAAAGGATTTTGATGGAGTCCTAAGATGTATACATATAGATTAGATCAGTAGGTTGCTGAAGGAATTTCATGATGGCCCTGCTAGTGGCCATTTCTTAGCTAGAGTCACTATAATGAAGATAATGAGGGTTGGCTATTATTGGCCCACCCTATTTAATGAATACCATAAGTGGGTAAGGAAGTGTGATAAATGTGCTTTCTTCTCAAGAAAGAAAATATTGGTTTCTCTTCCCCTCCATCCCATTCAAGTTGACCAACCTTTTTTCCAATGGGGTTTGGATTTCATTGGTCCAATAATTCCACGCTCCAGTGTTGGTCATAAATGGATCTTGGTAGTCACAAACTATTTCACAAGATGGAATGAGGCAGTAGCTTTAAAGGATATAACAAAGACCTCTATAGTTGAATTCCTTGATGTAATTGTGACAAGATTTCATGTTCCTACAATTATCATATCTAATAATTCCAAATCTTTTGTTGGAGCTCACATATGTTCTTGGGCTCTAGAATATGGGATATATTTGAGAACTTCCTCAAATTATTATCCCCAAGGAAATGTCTTGGCCAAATCCTCCAACAAGAATCTCATCAGGATCATGAGAAGGACAATCAAAGGAGTTGGCATGCCAAATTGAATATAGCCCTTTGGGCTAACAAAATTACAGCCAAGAGAGTAGTTGGGAATTCACCTTTTATGCTAATTTATGGAAGGGAAGCCAAGCTTCCTATTTTATTAGAATTCCCCTCTCTTGAGCTAGCTCATAAATTGGAGCTAGAGGAAAATGATCCCATGACAATCAAGTTAGCATAACTGATTGAATTAGAAGAAAAAAGGCAATAGGATATGCATACACTTGAGGCTCATGAATAGAAAGTCAAAAGAGGTTTTGATAGAAAGGCTATATCTAGGATTTTTAGGGAAGGAGATCTTGTTCTCAAGTGGGATACAAGCAAAGCCAAGCCATGAAGGAATTCTAAGTTTGATGCTATTGAGAGTGAGCCTTATGTTATCACTTGTTGTAAGTAGGCCAATGATTTCCATCTATCTAGGCCCAATGGTGATGTTATACCCATTCCAGTTGATGAGATTTACCTCAAACCCTACTTCAAGAGAGGGTTAGGGTTTTCTATACATATCAAAGTAATTTTTCTATTTTTCCAAGAAGTATTGAGCATAGGTTATCTCTCTATAAGATAGCCATGTTTTAAATTTTTGCAACTATAGAGAAGTCAAAGGTAGAGTTAAGGTTTACTAATGTACAAGATCTTAGTTATTTATGACTTCATAGCCTAATGAATGCTTAATGTTACTATTCTTATACTTAGCAAACTAGTATCCCCTCTGAGTTACCAAAATTGTTAGTTATATTTACCCTCCCACCAAAATTTGAATCTTAAATAAAAAACATATTTAATGGCCAATTGATTATTTCAAATTTGAAATTGCCATGTGGGCTTGAATGCATCATGCTTTAACCCTTAATTTCCTAAATCTAATATTAGCCTTTTATGATTTTCATGTTATATCTTACAAGCCATTTAAGTTGTGACTATGCAATTTCTCTTTCATAGCTTAGTTGTAGGTATTTAGCACTTAACACTCAAGAAAGCCATGAGGGGGCAAAACAACTAAGTCTATAGTTGGCACATCATCACATCAGTTTCTATTAGCTCATGGTTCCTAGTTATGATGGTATGAGATCTACCCCACCAAATGGATTTCATGTGAATTGCAAGGTCATTGATGGTTGGACTTAACTCATGGCCAAGGTAGTGACACGATGATTCCTCTTATCACTTGTTCATAGAGTTAAGGAACTCAAGTTAATGATAAGTTGTGATTAAGTGATCATGGTTTGATATTGGCTTCATCGCATTTTTGCACGAGTTTCAAGCTAACCTTGAAATAGATTTGTAAATTGGAAAAGCATTTCATGTCACATCATCATTGAGTTTAATGGCTAGTTAAAGGTTAAGGTCATAGAGGTACAACATGGCACCATATGGATGGACCCTAGTGATGTGGTAGCTCCTAATTGGTCAAAGAGCTAGGCTATGCATGAAGGGTCCCAGTTGTATCTTGATCATTGGATCTAAAATCAACACGTCTCTATGTCTCTATGGAAAATTATATGCTTAATTTATATAGCAAGATAGTGATGATACAATATGTGTCTCATTAGGCCTAGGTGGAGAGTGAATAGTGGTAGTTAAGTCTATTTTTGCATGGTTGTGGAAATTTCATGTTAAGTCAAGGTTCAAGCTGCAACATTTTGAATATTATGCTGGTGGTTTGGATCATAGTTTCACATGGTCATAGGCATCTAATGCTATTTGGATGTTAAGTTGCAATGATGTGATAAAGTAAAGGTTCTAGTTTCATAGTACTATAGATCAAACAAATGTCAAAGCCCTCACCATGGCAATGTTGCAAGATACCAATTTCACATTGTTGCATGATCGTGATAGTTAGGAGAAGATGTTAAGGACGAGTTGTGAAGAAATGATATGGTTTGTTCATGATTTTTCAAGGTAAAATAGTTAGTGAAGATAAAGGATTGTAAAGCTATGATCGATTGTAGTCAGAGATCAAACATGAAAAATAGAAGAGTGGTCAGGTGGCAGAATGATAGAATATGTCTGGTTCATGTGGCGAAGACTAAGATTGACTCTAGTTAATCAATAACATGGCTGAATTGGCATGTTGATAAAAAATGAAGTAACTCTTTTATGGTGGATTTGATCTTTCCAATCTCCTTCAACCACTTTCATCATTCTCCATGCCTAATAAATGTGAAGGGACACTCCATCGTTGCTTGGTGATCCATCTACCCAGTCAAAATGATAATGACCATTGTTTATACCTTCTCAAGGTTATGTTCGGTGGATAATATGACTTTCTTATGTCTAGATGTGTTCCATGATCAGATCTTTCCTAGATTTGTAGTGATTGTTCTCTATAACCTTAAATGTAGTTGTTATTTTTTCCTTAGGGTGGAAGCTATTTGAGTTATGCTTAAACTATAAAAAAATATTTTGTAACCCTTCTTATGGTTGATCTTTTCTCCGATTCTATAGCATTGTATGTCTATGATTTTCTACTATAATTTCCTTTACCTATGAGTTAATACACTCCTCTATTATATCTCTTTCTTCCATTAATATACTGTTCAATACCTTCTTACTTTGTGTTAATGTATTGTTTTCATTTCTCAACTATATGATTGAATCTACTTTGATTTTTTGAATTATATAAAGTGAAGTCTCTTCATTATAGAATTATTTTGGTTTTTGATCTACATATGGTTGTTAGATTAAGCAAGGACTTAATTTGTATACTTTGAAGTTTTATTGATGAACTATGCATTCTTGGGTAGAGATAAGGATTAAGATACAATTTGGTGTATCACCTCCTCTTAGATTGGATTAGGTAGTTTTCTTTCATGCATTACTTCTTTTTTTTCCTCTTAAGAAATAGTTAGGTGCATCCTAATAGTAAGAAGCCAACCTTTTCTAGAAATTCAATCTCAAGTCACAAAGTCCCAAACTTTTGAAAAATTTTCCATGTTACATGAGGTTGCCTTTAGGTAACACTTTAGGCAAGGGTGCAATATTTTGTGCAAACAATAACATCTCATATCTAGTTGTCATATCTACAATGATGTCTATATTTGGGAATGGAAATTCATGTTTTGGATATTCTTTGTTGAGATCATGGAAATTTGTACATATCTAGATGCT
Organism: Cupressus sempervirens; assembly: GCA_028749045.1. Lineage (NCBI taxonomy): Eukaryota > Viridiplantae > Streptophyta > Pinopsida > Cupressales > Cupressaceae > Cupressus > Cupressus sempervirens. The sequence continues at coordinate 309,804,557 of CM053791.1, forward strand.
ACTAGAGTGCTTTCTTATGGGTAATAGATTAGATATCCACTCTACATAGTCAATGGGTCTTATGAAGCCTACATCCAATAGTTTCTTCAATTTTGTTTTGACAAGGAGAGCTACTTGGGGATGCTTTCTTCTCAACTTTTTCTTTATGGTTTTTTCTCTTGGTGTTAATGGAAAGTGATGAAGGAAAAATCAAGGATCTAATCCTAGCATGTCTACTTAAGACCAAGAAAAGTTGATTTGTCTCTCCAGAAAGAATCTAAAAAACTCATCTTTCTCTTATTTTGATAATGAGGCTACAAACTGTATGATCCTAAGATTGTTGGGTGTTTCCATATTTATTTCTTCTATCATCGTAATAGGCAAGGATGATATCTCTTTGAGTGGTGTTATGTCTAATCTTTCATCCTCAAGTGCTTCTGTAGTGCCTACCTTTGTTCACATCTTTCTAGACATATTGTTACTATTATTGTTAGACTATGTTAGACTAGTTTTATGTTGATGGATTAGTAGCATTGTTTCGAGACTATCAGACATTATGTTATGGATTCAGTTGATGTATGATGAGATTATTTAGACTCTACATTTTATGTATGCATGATGATTATTACATTGCTTTCAGTTATTGATGATGATTAGTTAGATAGTTTATTTTCACATGTGTTTTCTTATGGATACTTACCCCATACTTGCATGTGTATGGTGTGTGTGTTTGTTCTTATTGTATGACATTTCTGATGTGGTTAAGGAATGGAGTCATAGTCACCTGCTAGTCGGGATCTACACGATGCACCACTTCCTGCCATTGCCTATTTAGCTTAGCATTATATATAAATTATATGTACATGCATGGTTTTTATGCAGGTTGTATGTACCGAGTATTGACTTCCCTAAATTGGTAGGATGAGCGCACCCTATTACATTATCTCAATAATAAGAGAAGGGAGATAAATTCTCAAGTCCAAATCCCAAACCCTTAAAACCATTGTCCTAGAGAGATAGGACAAGTATCTAGATATTTTAACCACTGAATGTGTTGGATGACATAATTCATGATTTTTAACCCTATAGATTGATTTTGTGTGCACTGTTCTATGATGGGTTTTCATATTTTATCTTGGAGTTCTATGGTGAATTTCTATTAATTAAGTCTTAATAAATAGATTTAATTAATAAATTAATTATTTGGAGAAAATTAATATAATATCACGATCTTTGATGTTTTGACTATAATTAATTAAATGAGAATTAATGGAGAAAAAAAATTAAATAAAAGAAATTAGAAATTAAAATTAACAATACTTATAAAATAATAATAATAAAGTAATAAATAAATAATAATAATAAAAGTTATAAAAATTAAAATGAAAGTTATAAAAATGAAAAATAGAAGTTATAAGCTTGCCTAGGAGTTAATGCACCTTTTTATTTCTCATATGTCAACAACACGAGGGTTAGCGCACAAATTAAGCACACGGTGTCTACAACCTTATGACTCATCTAGAAGGTTGGAAAAAGCTCGTTCTTAGTTGTCAACACCTTCTAGTTGTTTCTAGAGACATTCTAGGTGCTTCTTGAGAGTTCTTTATATTTAGGCACTCCTAGAGGCTTAGGGAGAGCATTTGGAGAGTGTTTTTGGAGGACTTAGGAACGTGGGAGAAGGAAAGAGTTTGCTCTACAATTTCTGAGGAGAAGTGAATTAGCATCAGAATTTGGGTAGACTCTTGTGATTTTTCCCATGTTATTTCCACATCTTGAACTTCCTGTCTTCTTCGTGTCTTCCAAATGCTTGCTGAGGGTTCTTTCTATTTTGGTTGTATGCATTCTTGATATGGGTAGTTAAATATTTATTTGAGAAAACCTTATATGCATAGATCTGAGTAGATTAGGGGACTAGGGTATTAAATTCATAGCAAAATCCATTAGAGGAATTATTGGATAAATTTGGAGAATAAATATTTTATCGAAATTCTTTAAATTGAGAGCCTTTATTTTAAAATTGTATAGACATGTTATATATATATATATATATATATATATATATATATATGCATATATATAATATGTATATATATATATATATATGCATATTTATATTTAAATGTGTGTATATATATATATATATATATATATATAAATCATAACATATATATATATATATATATATATATATATACACATGCATATATATCTATTTACATAATAAGATGCATGCTAAAGTCATTGCAAAAAGTATACATTTGAAAATCCAAAATCATAGTGATAACAAATATTTTTTGTAAAACGTTATAAATTATTAAAAAAAAATATCATATTGCATAGCGATGGGGGGAAAATGGAACCCGCACGCCATACTCGCTGTCGTCGTGGGTACTTGCTGTCGCAGGCACCATGGGGATAGAGGGTACGAAGTACTCGTTGCTGCCACAGGCCCTATGACTGCAGGGTACCGCGTGCCGACGACGGTGTTTTACATATATATATGGGTTATGTGATATGCGATTTTACAGGGATGAAATTGGATTTCTCCATTTCAAATTTCTTGAACACATTTTAAATTATTTATAATTGAATATTAATAATTATATATATATTTATGTATGTATATATATATATATATATATATATATGTATATATATGTAAGTATGTATATAAGTTATTAGTAATTAGTAATTATCATAATTGATAAATGATTTGAATTAAAGGATCATCCTTTATAATAATGAATTATTTTGTAATATTATAGTCTCATTATATATAGATTTAATTAATTGATTTGGATTATGAAGAAAAGATGTTTATGAAATTTATTGGTAATTCTCATGTCAAAATTTACTATTTAAAATGGATGGGGGATGTTTTCAAATAACAATTATATAAACAAAATATCATTTTAATAATTGGAAGATCGATTTTTAGAGTTATAAAAGGGAAACCTTTATTTACCAAACATATACATGGGTTAGGAAAACGTACAAAACTTTCCTCCATTCAATATTTAAAAATTGGAAACAGAAACTGAAACCTCCACACATTATTCAACTATGTAATTTTAGCAAAACAAAACATGTGCTTGAATTATGTTTTCTCTATGCTATCTGTTTTGGGTTTTTGGTTGACTAGTGTTGACCAGTTATAGGATGTCTACCAGAGGCTCGAGGGTTATGATTGTGATGTCATGATGATGTCTTTTGATTCTGATCTTTATAAACCCAACCATGGTTATGTAATGGTATGCTCTATGAGATGTTGTATTTGCTGATTGTTATTGCTCATTAGTCTTCATGTGTGAAGATGAGATGTATGTGTATCTAAGACACTTGACTTAACCATTTTTGAGTCATTAATCAGTTATCCTTGGATTACTTTCCAGTCACCATGATGGGACTAAAATGTTGATTTATGATGTCATGTTGTGACATGTTTTGACTCAACCATTTTGGAGTCTTCGATCAGTATGATTTTGAGATATATTTTGGTTATTGAGAACCAATGGATACTTTTGATTATTAGTGATACCTTTAGTTTCCAATAGAGAACTATTGTGATCATGATTATCTATGGATTCTTTTCAATTGCTCATGGAGATTTGATGTTCTTATTATGGATATTTGATGTTCTTATTGTGGATTATCTTTTGGTATTTCTTTCCAATCCCTTGAATAGGAATGGGGTGATTATGAGATTTATGATTCCATGAGCTTAGGGTAGGTTATTTTCTTGTAGTGTTAGGAAGTGGCTTGCAATGGGGGCCGAGGCCCTAAGAGGCTGCCAAGGTAACTCATTGTAAGTTGTCTTAATAAGTGAAAACATACACACCTAATACTGACTAAATGAACCTAATAAGATAATTGTTTTGTTCTCGCCCATGCCTCAAGTGCTAGTAAAGACTAGGATAGGAGTAGAGAGAATGCTTGGTTGCGACCTTGCATTCCATAGTATGCCTTGTTAGTATGAGAGGATACTAGTGGCCGCATAAGGATCAGTAGGGACCCTAGAGTCCTAAGCTAACTGCCAGGGCAACTTCTACATGATTAATGCAATGACACTTGCTCGCTTATAGAGTAGGTTTCCTACATGTCATTATGTGCCTCTGGGATTAGATGTTAGTTTTGTGATTGGAACCTTTGAGTTAGTATACTTTTAGGATTCTTGGACTTATAGAGATTTATGCTATGTGATTTGGATAGCCAATTTGGGACTTGAGATTATCTCCTCAGCACGGTGGGAGTGGACCACTTAGGTTCCACACAGTTTGAGACACCATAGCTAATGCATTCTTGTACTAAAATGGTGGATATTTATCCTTTCATTAATGATTTGCATATGTTAGATGATGATATCTTATGCTTTACTTTGTATGTTAGATTAACTTTAACATATGATGTAGTATGATTTAGGAGTGATATTCCTACTATGTTAATACCGATGATCTCTTCAGTGATTTGGAATGTTATGCACGGAGGGATGGCTAGGACCCACGATGGTCTAAGGATGCTATTTATGGTTGGGAGGAACCATGCACTTAGTTTATTATGTTTGATCTTTTATGATGGATGTCTGTATCTTCTATGGTGGCGTATCATGTATGACATGTGATTACCTTTACTTTTTTGCATCATGAATGAGAATTAGAATGATGATGTACCTTATTTCACATATTTATATTCTTTTAAGCCTTTCATACCCTGTGACATGTACAGTGGATGATTGAACATTTAGAAATGTAATATATGAACATTGGACTTATCATTATTATTTCATGAGGATGTGATGTTAGATTAATAGTTAATTTAGATGTGATTCAATGTTAAGGGATCCATGAAGAATGTAACTAGTTATATATGCTATGTTTACTTTCACTTGTACTTTTTTTATTGCTTCTGTTATTATGCATAAGTTGTAAATGGTTTTATTTCCATGTCTATTTAAAAAAAAAAATGTTACCAAACTTAGTGAAACTTTAGGTTTATTCTTTGGATCCCTTGGCGAGGTGTTACAGCTTTAGAGAAGTTTTCACCCTTAGATACATCCTTTGTTCATTTCCATGGTCTAATGACACCTTTTGGTTTTCACTAACAGACCTACCTTTACCATTTTATTATTTTTTCTAATTTTGCAATTGGAAGATGGAGTTGACTTGATGAAGGGTGCTCCCTATAAAACCATAAACTAGTAATAGAAGCAAAGAAACAAAATTCAATGTGAGAACAAAATATGGACTTCTTATTTGCATCACAAATGAAAAATTAATGAATTCTCAAGTATAATATGCTAACCCACATGGGCACCTTCATTACAATAATTTGCAAGACAAGTTGTGAACTATCACCAGGAGCTATCCTAGACAATATTTGGGCCTTTCTTAAATAGGCAATTTTATGCCACCCAAGAAGGTTCTAGACATTGAAACTTAATACCTAGGACTGACTGACCCTAACAATACATACAGAGTTAGCCAAATACATGTTTGACAATTATTTTAGATATTTTGGGTAGCCCAACTTTGAAAGGCCATAACTCATGAACCGTTTCTCTGATTGGCTATCATAATCACATTTTGTAAATGCTAGCTCCTAATATACAAGATCAAAACCATGATAGAGCCCTTCCATCATGTTTTCAAACCTCATCCTGGCAATCTAAGGCATTTTGAAGATTTTTCTACAAATTTTCCACCAAAAATATACAATAGCTTCTCCAATACTTATGCTTGAGCATTAAGATTTTTATGGTAGGCTTACAACTCTAAAATGAACCTTCCTATAGAAAATGAGAACATTCCAAGCTCATATGAAAAACTTACTAAAAATAGCAAGTTCTAATAAATAGTAACCACCCTATCTACTAGCCCTTATTAAAATAGAAAAGACTAAAATACAAATATTTTTGGGGTGATGTAAGATTACTCTTACACCCAAGATGCTCCTGCATCATGAATCCCCAAAATATGCCATGATATTCAAGTTAATGGAAAATATTGATTTGTGGTCTCCTCCTGGTATTGCTTCATAGATCTCAAAGAATTCTACAATAGTGTTATCATTTTTGAATTGATCAAATATTAGCGGTCCTTGTTGGTCCCAATCAATGATGTTAGGGTAAACTAGGGAAATTCCATCATCAATGTTAAATAAAATTTAGTCAAAGGAAAAGATATGGGTATTGCTATTATATGGGTAATGAGCTCCATATATGGAGGTAAGAGGAGTTGGGTCCCATCGTATTTTTCCATATGATTCTATATGGGTTTGAGGACTAGATGAAGTTCTAGTAATGTGTCTATATTCTACTAGTAGGTCATCAAGATCAAAGATATGGTCAAGTCCATAGGGGTTATTGGGATCATCAATGTTGGGTTCAGTCTCTTTGGTTTCAAGGTGGGTGTTCTGAGATGCATTTTCATCATTTAAATGATTTATATTCTAAAATAAGGATAACTGAGTACTAGGAGGGGCCAATAGGAATGGCTTGAATCCAAGCTCAGGATATGAGGTCATCCTTTTGCAGTATTAGGTTAAATTATGCCTTGTTTTTGAGGTCGTAGGACACTAAATCCATCATATCCCTTTTTTGCATAATAGTAAATTCAGGCCCATATATAGGAGTAGGTTCTTATCCTTCCTTATTTTCAATCCATGTTATGCATTCTCATAAAAATACTCTTCATGCAAGCCACATTCACTAGTGAAAGTCACTAAGGGCTTCTTCTATAATGTGAACTTAGACTATTTGATCTGCATGATTTGTACTTTTCCATATGACTTGGTAGAAAGGGGTAGTTCCCCAATGTAAAAGACTTGTGACATAGAATACTCACCACAAACTTGGTCATCAATGTGGGATTTCCTTTGAATGTAGTTGTGAGCTTGGAAGGATCAACATATTTAGTGGAATCAAGTGGTTCTCTTTCATATTTTACCAGTATATGGCATGTAGTGGTTCCTCTAAGGCTAGAACAAAATTGGAAAGGGTAAGGAGTACTAGGGATGGAAAATTTCACATTATTATAAAAGAACTTTAGATACTAGTGATATGAAGAAGGTATTTCTTTCATGGCATGAATCCAAAGATGTATCATGTTGTTATTCATTTTGATATCTCTAGCTTGGAATGGTGTGTTCTTGGTTACAAGACCAGCTTTGACATTAAATACAATAACATCTTTGGAGAAATTCTCACTATAATCATAAGCTTTTGTTATGATTCTATAGGAAGGATCCACATCTTCTTTAGAGTAACCAAGACTCTTGACAAATTTTAGGGTACATATTTCTAGTCTTGCTCCACCATCCATCAAGACATGTCTAACCTTCACATTATAGATATATACCTCAAGATGCAGATGATAATTATTATTAGGTCTATCTATAGGGACATCTTGAAGTGAAATGGTGATATGTCATGATATAGAAAAATTCCAAACCATGGCATAGAACTAGGAAACATCAATGTTATCAGGTACTACTAAATCCTTTAGGGCTTAATTAAGGATCTTCTAATGTTGGGGGGATATTTGTGTGGGGTTTTGGCCAAGCTGGTCAAAAATATTGTAATGAGAGGAAGTTATAGGTTTTGTGGGAGCAGTGGGTCTGCTATGGGTTATAGGTCTAGCAAGGGCTCCTAGTAAGGTGATCTTGGTGTGACATGTGGTGACAACACAATGAGAATCTTCTCTCTTTAATGTGAATATAGACATGTGTGAGTTAGACTCATTAAAGAAATTTAAAGTGTAGCGATTCCCAACACAAGTGTAACTGAAATTATCATGTGAGTTTGAATTTGAACTAGAGGATTTCCCTTTATGATGGTTTCCTAAAGGATCCTAGAAAATGGTATGATCAAAATTGGAGGACAATAGTGGAGGGTCTACAATAGTCACTCCTTCATTAATTAGATCTTTGATTTCATGTTTAAGCTAGAAACATAAAGTGTTCTTGTATCCCTTGGTACAATGGTAGTCATAGAACTTGTTATCATCCCATGAAGAGGGTTTGGTTGTTGGTATATAAGAAATAGGGTGCTTCTCCTACATAAGCACCACTCCAATAACCTCTCCAAAAGAATCACAGTTTATCTCAAAAGGTTTTCTAAAATTTGGTAATGCTAACACTAGATAGGATGTCATCAACTCAAATTTCTCAAAACACTCCTATACTTCAGGAGTCCATAAGAAAGCTCCCTTTCTCATCAAATCTATCAAGGGTTTTGCATGCCTAGAAAATCCATCCACAAACCTCCTGTAGAAGCCACATATTCCTAGAAAGCCCCTTAACTATGCAAGGTTCATCGATGAAGGCCACTCCACAATGGTACGAATATTTTCAAGATCCATTTGTTCACCTTCTGTACTACTGGTGTGACCCAAATACAATAACTTTGTCATACTCAAATCACATTTTGAATCCTTTGCATACAAGGACTTTCTACCCAATATATCCAACACCATGTCAAGGTGAACCAATTGCTCCTCAAAAGATCTACTATACACCAAGATATCATCAAAGAAGACAAGTACAAATTTCCTCAACTAAGGATGGAAAAACCTATTCATTGTTGCTTGAAAAGTAGCAAGTTCATTAGTTAGTCCAAATATCATAACTAAAAACTCAAAATGGCCACAATGACATCTAAAGATTGTCTTCTCAATGTCCTACTCTCTAACTCTGATCTGGTGATAACTTGATCTCAAATCTATCTTTGAGAAGAAGCAAGCTCCATGAATCTCATCTATCAACTCATTGATCCTAGGAATGGGGTACCTATTTTTAATTGTCTTCCTATTAAGCACCCTATAATCAATGCACATCCTTAATGTCCCATCCTTCTTCTTCACCAACACCATGGAAAAAGGGAAAGGTGACTTACTTGGTCTAATGTGGCCCATACAAAGTAACTCCTTTATGGTTTTTCAATTTCATCCTTCAACCTCTTCGGATGCCTATAGGGTGTAATCATGATGGGCTTAGCCCCCTCCTCTAACTCAATGATATGCTCAATACCCTTGTGCAGTGGCCTACCTAGTGGAATGTCACTAAACACTCTAGAGTGTTTAGCTCTAAGCTCTTGAATATTAGGAGGATATTCAATCTTTTGTTGTCCCTCTTGTGATGGCATTAACATACACTCTACTAGCCACTCTATCTGATCATCCTGAATCAATCTAGCCATCCTCTGGAAAGAGACCATTCTACAATCACTATCCCTAGTTTTCTTAAGAATCTGTGTCTTCCCATTCACTTTAAACTTCATCTCCATCTCTTTGAGATTAAGAGTGAACACACCAATATCATGCAATCAACTCATCCCAAGGACTATATTTGTATCTCCCATAGGCACAACATAGAAATATTTCTTAAAGGCATAATTATTAACTTCCAAAGGTAGTCTAATGATCTTACAATCACAATTAAGGATGTAGCCATCAGCTGCCCTCACTCTAATTCCCCCAAACTCTTATGTTTGTATGCCATGCTTCTCCACCAACCTAGCATCAATGAAATTATGGGTGGCACTGATATTAAACAAAGTTATAACTCACTATCCAGCAAGTACTCCTCTTATTTGAAATGATCCTTCCTACTTAATACTAGTGAGATAAACTTCCCTAAGTTTCTCATCTCCTTCCCCATCTATGGACTCCATTTTAGACAAGTTTTCAGCCTTGTCTTCCTAGTTTTGACCATCTATTTCCTCTATATCTGACTGCTAGTCTGAATTATCTAATTTTGATTCCTCATGATATGCCCACATAATTCTATTAGCTTTGCCCTATAGTCTAAGAAGACAAACCTATTTTCCATCATAGAGTCCCTTATAGTAGAAACATAATTTTTACTTCCTCAAATTATGTAATGTTTCCCTTTTGAAATGTGCTAGAGTTTTATCTTTAGAATCATTTTAAAAATCAGTCCTCTCTAGCTTTATATAGAATGGATTGTTATCCTTACTAGAAGATGCTCCTTTGGATTGAAATTTGTTTGTTGGGACTGCACGTTCCATACTTAATGCCTTTTTCATAGCTTCCTATAAGGAAATTGGATTAAATTCCTTTATTCATCCTCTTATTGGTTTGGATAGGCCCTTAATGAAAAGAACTATAAATCTACACTTTGAAATGTTTGGCACCTTGACTACTAACCACTAAAATTTACCAATGAAATAATCCAAGTTTCCTATTTGTTCTAGCTATGCTAATTCCTAGAAGTAAACCTCTCAATCTTTCTTGTTATATTTTTCAACCAAATGCATGCTTTGGCTAAGTTCAAGCAATATTTGGTAGGTAGAAAATTTTGTATCAAAATCAACCATAATAGCCTAAAACACTTTTTGAGGCCAACAAGATCTTAATGATAGGTAGTAGAAGTGGGTGAGCAAGTTATAGTCCTATGACTTTGATATTATATATTTTAAGGGCACACAAAATGTAGTTGTTGATGCTTTATCATGTAGGCCCCATTTGAGCTTATTGACGGATATATTGGAGGATTAGAGATACTTGATCCTTATAGAGTGTTCAAAGGATGCATGGACAGTCAAATTCATAGATGGAACTATTCAGGATAGAAGATACACCCTTATTAATGAGCTTATCATTTACAAAGGGTGAATAGTTTTGGTTCTAGGCTCAACAGTGAGGAGGATGGTTCTAAAATATTTTCATGATTCACCTATGGTAGTACATCCTACTTTCTACAAGATATATCGATAGATTAGAGAGTGCTTCACATAGAAATGGATCAAAGCAATGATACTTTAGTATGTTAGGGAGTATCCCACCTACCAAAAAAAAAAGCAAGAACACTCTTATCCATCTGGTTTACTTCAGCCACTTTTGATTCTTGATAGGAAGTGGGAGTGTTTATCTATGGACTTCATCACAAAACTGCATAGAACCCAAGGTAGGAACTACATATATTTGGTTGTGGATCACCTTACAAAGTTTGTGCACTTCTTTTCGATCACTGCTATATACACTACTACACAAGTGGTAGAGTTTTTCTTCAAGGAGATATTCAAATTACATGGCTTACCTCATAGTACTGTGAGTGATAGAGATAATAGGTTTATGAGTCACTTTTGATAGGATCTATTTGAGTTGTGTGCAACAGAGCTCACTCCAAGTACTAGCTACCACCCTTAGATAGATAATCAGATAGAGATAGTGAATAAATTGGTGGAGGGATATCTTAGAAATTATAGAGCAAGGCAATAGAAGGCATGGGTAAAGTGGATTTATCTTCGTAAGTATTGCTACAATACCACTTATCACATGTCAATTTAGATGTCACCCTTTATGGCCATGTATGGGTATGAGGCACCTAATTTTATAGATCTGTTGTTGACTGATAGTAGAGTGCCCAGTGCAAGTGACTTTTCATAGGAGAGTCAACACATTGTTAAGACTCTCAAGGATAATATAATCAAGGCAAAAAATCAACACAAGTAGTATGTAAACTAGAAGAGGACTAAGTGGACTTTTGAGGCTGGAGATATTGTGTATCTTATGTTGTAGCCTTACCATCAATCCACTATAAAGAAGAGTGGTACTAAGAAACTTAAGCCACGATACTATGGTCCATTCAGGATTATCAATAAAGTGGGAGAGGTGGCCTATGAGTTAGGTTTGCCAGTGGAGAGCAAGGTGCACAACATTTTTCATGTGTCATGCCTCAAGAAGATATTAAGACATTGTATTGTTCCTTCTACAATGCTTCCACCCTTGGATGATGAGGTAAAATTGGTATTGGTGCTAGAGGCAACCATTGATTTTAGTGAAAGGAACTTGAGGTGGCATACTATAAGGGAGTATTTGGTGAAATGGAAGGACCTACCAATAGAGGACATGACATGGGATAATGAGGATATTTTGTAGCATCCAAACATGAAGTTTCTTGAGGACAAGAAATTTTAAGGAGGGCAAACTATAATGTCCCCATCTTTTTAGTATCTTAGTAGAGTTCTTAGCCTTTACATTCTTTGAAGGATAAGTGGAGAAATAAGGAGAAATTGATCAAATTAATTTCTTATAAATTCATTAAATAAATTTAAATTAAAAGATGGCTTTATTTTTAATTAATTTAATTTTCTAGAAGCACAATTAATTATTGCATTGCAAGGGAGATGCTTCTAGAGAGAGCATTTTATAGAAATACACCTAGTTATTGTATTAGAAAGTGGGAAGCTTCTAGAGAATACTATTAAATAATATTTTATTTCCTTCTAGAAGGGTGAAGGATAAGAATAAATAGAGGTGAGAGCTTCATTGTTAATCATCCGATTATTGTGAATTACATTTGATATAAAATTGGGAGAAGAAACTAAGGTTTCTAATTTCAGTCAGCCATTGGAGAATGTCAAATCTTTAGTGTTGCAACCATTTGAAGTGATGAAATATCCAATAAATTTGGTATTCAAGAGAGCTTCAAGTCAAGAGCTCTATTTGTGCTTAAATTAGAGCGTACATTTATTTTTGGCTACTATAGTATGCAAGAACAATGCCACTCTACATTACTTATGCTTGATTCATCTCCATTCTTGGGCATCACTATTATTAGGTTCCTCTTGCATCTATTATTAGTTAGCATTGTAATTTTTAGGCATATAATTTTGTTGTGATAATTCAAATAAGATTTTGGCATTACTGTAGTCATTATTGAAAGCCAATTTGTCTTGAAAAACTCATAGCAACATTGTAGATGAGAATGAATTCAATAAAGGAGATACATGTTGCATACCATTTGTTTGACAAAAAAGTCCATCTAATAGCATATATGATAAGCCTAATAGTTCTATGTCAATTGTTTGTCAAAATGTCAGTTTAGGCAAGGGTTGACTAATTTTAGCCCAAGGAATATTGAAAAACACTTGTATTGCTACCTTTCAATGCTAAGAAATTTAGAATGTTTACAAATGATATTGCAATGCCTCTTACAATGAACTAATATGCAAGTGCAATTCATTTGCTATTTTCAATGGATATACATGAAAACTAGATATGGAATGCATACCTACAACCAACTAACATTTTGACAAACAATTGACATACAACTATTATGCTAATCATATATGCTATTAGATAGACATATTTTCAAACAAATGGTATGAAACATGTATCTCCTTTATTGAATTCATTCTCATGTGCAATGTTACTATGAGTTTGCCAAGACAAATGGGTTACAATAATGACTAGAACAATGCCAAAAATCTGATTCTAAATTATCATAGTTAAATCATATGCCCTAAAAAAATTACAATTTTAACTACTAATAGCTACAAGAGGAGCCTTATAATAGTGATGCCCAAGGATGGAGATTAATCAAGCAGAAGTACTTTAGTGCGGCATTATTCTTGCATACTATAGTAGCCAATAATAAATGTATGCTTCAATTTAAGCACAAATAGAACTCCTGAATTGAAGCTCTCCTAAATACCAAATTTAGTGGATATTTCACCACCTCAAATGGTTGAAACACTGAAGAGTTAACTTTCTCCAATGCTTGACTAAAATTAGAAACCTTAGTTTCATCTACCAAATTTATATCAAATGCAATTCATGATAATTGGATGATTAAAAATGAAGCTTTCACCTCTATTTATTATTTTCCTTCACCATTCTAGAAAGAAATAAAATATTATTTAATTGCATTCTCTAGAAGCTTCCCCCTTTCCAATACAATAATTAATTGTATTTCTAGAAAATGTACTCTCTAGAAGCTTCTCCCTTGCAATACAATAATTAATTGTGCTTCTAAAAATTAACTATAGTCACCTTTTAATTTTAATTTATTTAATTACTTTATAAGAAATTAATTTAATCAATTTCTTCTTATTTCTCCACTTAGCCTTCGAAGAATGTAAAGGCTAAGAACTCCATTGAGATGCTAAGAAGATGAGGATATTATAGTCTACCCTCCTTGAAATTTCTTGTCCTCAAGCAACTTCGAGTCTAGATGGTGCAAAATCTCCTCATTCTTCCATGTCACACCCTCTATTGGCAAGTCCTTCCATTTCACCAAATACTCCCCTATAGTACATCGCCTCAAGTTCCTTTTCTTGGAAAAAATGATAGCCTTTAGCACCAATACCAATTTCTCCTCATCATTCAAGGGTGGAAGCACTATAGAAAGAACAATATGATGTCCTAGTACCTTCTTGAGGTGTGACACATGAAAAATATCATGCACCTTTCTCTCTATTGAAAAATCTAACTCATAAGCCACCTCTCCCACTTTCTTGATAATCCTGAATGGACAATAGTATCATGGCTTACATTTGTCAGCACCACTCTTTTGAGAGTGGATTGATGGTAAGGTTGCAACATAAGATGCACCATATCTCCAACCTCAAAAGTCCACTCACTCCTCTTTTGGTCTGCATATTGCTTTTGTTGATTTTGTGTCTTGGTTATATTATCCTTGAGAGTTTTAACAATGTCTTGACTCTCCTATAAAAAATCACATACAATAGGCACTCTACTATCACTCAAATATAGATCCATAAAATTGGGTGCCTCATACCCATACAAGGCCATAAAGGGTGACATCTAAATAGACATGTGATCAGTGGTATTGTAGCAATACTCACAAAGATAAATCCACTTTACCTATGCCTTATGTTTCCCTACTATATAATTTTTGAGATATCCCTCCACCTATTTATTCACTATCTCTTTCTGACCATCTTTCTAAGGGTGGTAGCTAGTACTTGTAGTGCACTCTATCACACACAACCTGAATAGCTCCTACCCAAAGTGACTCATAAACATGTTGTCTTTTTCACTCACAATAGTCTTAGGCAATTAAGCCATATAATCTTAATATCTCATTGAAGGTAAAACAACCCCACCCATCCAAAACCTACACAATGTATTATCTTCAACTCCAAGGTTACAACACACTTGCAATGCAAGTTCTTTTAGGACACAAAAGACAAATCCAGTCACTACAAAACACTACCAATAATACACTTTTTAGTCTCTCCTATTTACAACTCTAAAGTTGCTTTTATCATATGCTTTCCATTTTAGGGAAACTTCCAAAGAGGAACCCTATTAGGGTTTAACCATTCTCCAAAAAAGTAGGAACCCAAAAAAAAATTAGGCTGATGCCTAAACCCCATGTGGTAGATGGAGACTTGAGTGTACAATTATTAAGGGATTAGTGTAGGAAGCTATTGCTACACTTGAGTTTCCTTACATCTGGAACCATCATAGTGTAGCTCAAAAGGTCTACTAAAATTTGGGAATGCTAACACTAGATTGGAAGTCATCAACTCCTTAAATTTCTCAAAACTCTCCTATGCCCCAAGAGTCCACAAGAAAGCACCCTTTCTCATCAAATCTTTAAAGGGTGTTGCATGCCTAGAATATCCATCCACAAACCTCTTGTAGAAACCACATACTTCCAAAAATCCCCTTAACTGTGTAAGGTTTATTCGTGAAAACCACTCCACAATGGCACGAATCTTTTCAAGATCCATGTGTGCATATTTTGCATTGATGGTGTGACCGAAATGCAACAACTCTGTCATACCCAAATCACATTTTGACTCCTTGGCATACAAGGACTCTCTACTCAATATATCCAACACCATGTCAAGGTGAACCAAGTGCTCCTCCGAAAATCTACTGTATACCAAGATATCATTGAAGAAGACAAGTAAAAATTTCCTCAACTAAAGATGGAAAACCCTATTCATTGTTGCCTAAAAATTAGTAGGTGTGTTAGTTAGCCCAAATGGCATAACTACATACCTAAAATGGCCACAATGACATTTAAAGGTTGTCTTCTCAATGTCTTGCTCTAATTCTAATATGGTGATAACCTAAGATCGAATCTATCTTTGAGAAAAATCAAGCTCCATGAAGCTCATCTATGAACTCATCGATCCTAGGAAGGAGGTACTTTTTTTTAATTGTCTTCCTATTAAGCACCCTATAATCAATGCACATCCTTAATGTCACATCCTTCTTCTTCACCAACACCACTGAAGAAGTGAAAGGAGACTTGGTCTAATGTGACCTATGCCAAGTAACTCCTTTATGGTTTTTTCAATTTCATCCTTCAAACTCTTTGGATGCATGTAAGGTGTAATCATGATGGGCTTAGCCCCATCCTCTAACTCAATGATATGCTCAATACCCCTATCTAGTGGTCTACCTGGTGGAATTTCATTAAACACCTTAGAGTGTTTAACTCTAAGCTCTTGAACATTAGGAGGATATGTAGTCTTCTATTGTCCCTCTTGTTTTGGCATTAACATGCACTCTGCTGACCACTCTATCTAATCATGTCAAATCAATCTAGCCATCCTTTAGAAAGGGGCCATTCTAAAATCATTGTCCTTGATTGCCTTAAGAATCTATGTCTTCCCATTCACTTTAAACCTCATCTCCATCTCCTTGAGATTAAGAGTAAACTCACCAATATCATGCAACCAACTAATCCCAAAGACTATATCTATATCTCCCATAGGTACAACATAGAAATCTTCCTTAAAGGCATATTTATTAACTTCCAAAGGGATTCCAGTGATCTTACAATCACAATTGAGGAAAAATCCATTAGCTACCCTCACTCTATTTCCCCCAAACTCCTCTATTTGTATGCCATGCTTCTCCACCAACATAACATCAATGAAATTATGAGTGGCATTGGTATCAGCCAAAGTTATAACTCATTGTCTAGCAAGTACTCCTCTCATTCAAAATGATCCTTCCTACTTAATACTAGTGAGAAGAGCTTCCCTAAGTTACCCATCTCCTTTCCCATCTGTGGACTCTATTTTAGACAAGTTTTCAACCTTTTCTTCCTTTTCTCCACCATCTATTTGCTCTATATTAGATTTTTGGTAGAGTGAGGGTAGCTAATGACTATGTCCTCAATTATGAGCATAAGATCATTGGGCTCCCTTTGTAAGTTAATAATTATGCCTTTATGGTAGATTTCTATGTTGTGCCTATGGGAGATAGATATATAGTCCTTGGGATGCATTGGTTACATGATATTAGTGAGTTCACTCTTAATCTCAAGGAGATGGAGACAAGGTTTAAAGTAAATGGGAAGACCTAGATTCTTAAGGCAATCAAGGACAATTATTTTAGAATGGTCTCTTTCTGGAGGATGACTAGATTGATTTGACATGATTAGATAGAGTGGGTAGCAGAGCACATGTTAATGCCATTACAGGAGGGACAATAGAAGACTGAATATCCTCCTAATATTCATGAGCTTAGAGTTAAACAATCTGAGGTGTTTAGTGACATTCCACCAGATAGGGGTATTGAGCACATCATTGAGTTAGAGGAGGGGGATATGCCCATGATGATTACACCCTGAAGGCATCCAAAGAGGTTAAAGGATGAAATTGAAAGAAACCATAAAGGAGTTACTTGCTATGGTCAACATTAGACTATGTAAGTCTCTTTTCACTTCTTCAGTGGTATTGGTGTTGAAGAAGGATGGGACATTAAGGATGTGCATTGATTATAGGGTACTTAATAGGAAGACAATTAAAAGTAGGTACCCCATTCATAGGATTGATGAGTTGATAGAAGAGCTTCATGGAGCTTGCTTCTTCTTAAAAATAGATTTAAGATCAAGCTATCACTAGATCAAAGTTAGAAAGTAGAACATTGAGAAGACATCCTTTAGATGTCATTGTGGCCATTTTAAGTTTGTAGTTATGCCATTTGGGCTAACTAACAAACCTACTACTTTTTAGGCAACAATGAATAGGGTTCTCCATCCTTATTTAAGGAAATTTGTACTTGCCTTCTTCGATGATATCTTGGTGTATAGTGGATCTTGGGAGGAGTAGTTAGTTCACCTTAACATAGTGTTGGATATATTGGGTAGAGATTCCTTGTATGCAAAGGAGTCAAAATATGATTTGAGAATGACAAAGTTATTGTATTTGGGTCACATCATAAGTGCATAAGGCATACAAATAGATCTTGAAAAGATTTTTCCCATTGTGCAATGGTCTTCACTAGTGAAACTTACATAGTTAAGGGGGTTTATGGCATTGTGTGGTTTCTACATGAGGTTTGTCGATGGATATTCCAAGCATGCAACACCCTTGATAGATTTGATAAGAAAGGGAGCTTTCTTGTAGAATCCTAAGGTACATGAGTGTCTTGAGAAATTTAAGGAGTTGATGACTTCCTATCCAGTGTTAGCATTAACAAATTTCAATAAACCTTTTGAGCTACATTGTGATGCTTTCATAGAGGGCATTAGAGTGGTGCTTATGTGGAGAAACACCCTATTGCTTATGAGAGTAGGAAATTAAGAGGGCTAGAGAAGACCTTAAACATATATGATAAGGAGATGTTAGCCATTATACATTCTTTGGCTAGTATCAGGCAATATTTGGTAGGTAGAAGAGTTTGTATCAAAAACAACCATAATAGCCTAAAACACTTTTTTGGGGTAGCAAGATCCAAATGATAGGTAGCAGAAGTGGGTGAGCAAGTTATAGTCCTATGACTTTGATATTACATATTTTAAGGGGACATAGATGTATTTGCTAATGCTTTATCATGTAGGCCCCATCCTTGCTTATTGACAGACATATCGAAGGATTGGAGAAACTTGATTCTTACAAAGTATGCAAAGGATGCGTAGAGAGCTAGATTTATAGATAGAACTATTCAAAACAAAAGATACTCCCTTGTGAATTAGCTCATCAGTTACAATAGGTGAATATTTTTGGTCCTAGGCTCAATAGTGAGGAGGATGATTCTGAAATCTTTTCATGATTCACCTATGGGGAAGCACCAACATGACATGTAGCTGATAATGACATCATGCATCCACCCTTCTCAAAGGTAATAATGAATTCTTTGTCGTAGCACTTGTCAGAGCACATTGGTTTGGAAGGTGATATTTTATTGGTCAAGTTAGATGACTAGATGATATAAGGGTACAAGTTTGTGTGATCATTGATTTGTGCAAGGTCAAAGGCTAGCACTTGCCCACATTTTCAAGATGCAAGAGATTTAAATAATGTAAGAAAGTGCCTTGTGAACACATGTCCACGATGATATCAGTGCTACAAGATAAACTAGCACTACTAACATATATTCTTCTTTCATATCATAGCTGTCAAAATTCCATAAGTTGTTTATGCTGACATGGTTTCCAATAACATCTCTCGGCCCCACCATTGATCTTGACTTAATCAATGGATAGAACTTTCCCACTTGGTGAAGTTGCATGACAGATAAATAAAGTAGGTAAGCACCTTAGTGACATGTGTCCTTTATGATGTCATCACTTTTATCTTAGACTATCAAAAGGGTTTAAATCATGACATTGTTGATCTTTTAGACATCAATGGCTAGTGCTTGCTAGCATTTTGCAAGTGTTCACTGGTTAGATAAAGTGGGGAAGTGTCATCTTGACATGTGGTGAATGTGACGTCAAGGACCCACCTTTTTAGAAGATAATAAGGAACCTTGTTGTGTGGGGTTTTTTAGAATATACTGTTTCACATGGAGATTTTCTATTGGTTGATATAGTTGATTGGGTGTTATGGTAGAACAAAATAGTAAGATTGTTGATCTTACTGAGATCAAGGGTTGGCACTTACCCACATTTTCAAGTTGCAAGAAATTTAAGCAATGCAGGGAAGCACTAACTTGACATGTGGCAAAGTGGGACCAATTGCAACCAAGATGGGCTGATGTGTGATAGGTTAGAGATGTGGGGCCCATGTAGGTATAATCAGTGAATCAGATGTGGACATGTGGTGATGTGGCATTGGAGAGATAAGGAAAATTTTGAAAATGAAAGGGAATAAAATCAAAATTCAGATTTTTCAGTGCATAAATTACAATTTTGAAGATTTTATATTGTTCAACTATATAAATCATTTTAATTTTTAATTTTTAGGACCGTTCACAACATAGGAGCCAGATTTTCAATTCAGTCTCAAGGGCACCATTTTTGTCCAAAATGTGCAGTATAATATGCCATTGGAATCGACAAAGAATGAACTCTCCATTTTTGTAGTCATATTTTGTGCAGGTGTTAACCATGAGTGGCTACAAGAAAATTTGTAATTTTGGGGCCTTCTCAATGAAATGGGCTAAAATTGAAAACACAGTTACATGCATGATAAAAAAAATAGGGTAAAATGTTTGTTGGGATAGTTTTGAGGATATTATGCCATTCTAGTATAATTTGGCTCCAATTTTTAGTTTTGAGAATATTAGGTTTTTAGATTTTCGGCAAATAGACTAGTTTTCATCATTGAATAGGAGATGTTTTCAAGTCAGTTATAGAAGATTAATGAAAACCAAATTAGATCAAAGGGGAGAGAGATTAGAGAGATTCTCTTCACTACAAAGGAGGGAATTTCAAGTGGACACATTTCATCTTTAGATTAGATCTGGGAATTCACTCCTTGTCTATATCTTCTTCTTTCTCATCCATTGTAGAGGATTGAAAAATATTGGAAATTCTGGAATGGAAACATGTAGTAGAATTGGCTCTGGAATTGATGAAGTGTGAATGGAAAGATCTAGGATGTGTTAATTCTAGACTGTGAAGCTTTTCTTTGATTGTGATACCCCCTTCCCATCCCTTCAATTTCTCATTTCAACCATTTTCTCTCTTGTATTATAGCATATTTTATTTTACAATCTACTTTATTAGGTATCTTATGAGTCAATTTTATTCATTTTCATGCATTATTTCAAGGAAATCAATACAAAGAACAACAAGTGTTGAGTTTCATGCTAAATCATATCTCCTTTCTCAGTGATGTGTAATCTTTTATGATCTTTGAACAAAGAGCCTAGATCATAGTTGCAATCCCTTAAGGCTATATGTTGTTTCATTGTTTCTTGTAATTCAAGGAATTATATAAATGCTTCAGGGAAATCAACAAGGTTGCAGGTTTATTGAGGAGGATATCAGGTAAGAATGAGATTTAGATTAAACACTGATATCCAATTTGCAAGGTAAAAGGATAGATCTGGAGTCTTGGCATAGGATATGTGTCTAGGATATCCAAAATGCATAAGAGAAATTTATGAATTTTCCCAATGGATCAAGAACTAATCAGCTACAAGATAATTAGGCTATTGTCTATACTTTTTTTTCATCCACTTTCCCCACCCACATAAAATCAAATCAAATTCAAATCATCTTTATATTTTATGTTGAAGAGCCAAAAGACAATGCCCTCAATCAGCTTGTGAATTTCATAGATTTTCATTTAGCTACCATAGATCTATGTCATTGCATGAGTTATTAGGAGATATAAGGGTTAAATCTACTTATTAGATTCAGGAATATGTTTTGCACTAGTACCATATTATTTGAATCTAAGCTCCACCCACCTAGGTTTTGCAGAGCCTAAAGTAGAAGAAGGGTCTAGCCTTATAGTTGGCCTAGTGCCTAAAATGGCATGCTAAAGATGGGAGTTAGCTGCCCCTAGATGTGTCTTTTTCTCATTGGGGTAATTTTAAACCTATAATGTTTCAAAACACCAATAGGTATGGAAGAGTTGTTGTATTTGTATCATATCATCAGTGTAGAAGGCATACACATCAATCCTAAAAATATTCATGCCACTGTGGAGTGGCCTTCATCGGTGAACCTTACATAGTTAAGGGGTTTTCTAGAATTATGTGGTTTCTATAGGAGGTTTATGGATGGATATTCCAAGCATGCAACACCCTTGACAAATTTGGTGAGAAAGGGAGCTTCTTTGTGGACACGTGTGGCATAGGTGTGTTTTAAGAAATTTAAGGAGTTGATGAATTCATGTCTAGTGTTAACATTACCTAATTTTAGCAAATCTTTTGAGCTACACTATGATGCTTCTAGAGAGGGCACTAGAGCAACGCTTATTTAGGAGAAGCACCCTATTGCTTACGAGAGTAGGAAATTAAGAGGGCCAAAGTGAAGCTTTAGCATATATAATAAGGAGATGTTAGCCATTTTGCATGCTTTGGAAAAATACAAGAAATATTTGGTAGGTTGAAAATTATGTATCGAAACCAAACATAATAGCCTAAAACACTTTTTGGGGCAGTGAGATCTCAATGATAGGTAACAAAAGTGGATGAGCAAGTTACAGTCCTATGACTTTGATATTACATATTTTAAGGGGACACAGTATGTAGTGGTTGATGCTTTATCATGTGGGCCCCATTTGAGCTTATTGATGAACATATCAAAGGATTGGAGACACTTGATCCTTATAGAGTATGTAAAGGATGCGTAGATAGCCAAATTTATAGATAAAACTATTCAAGACAATAGATACACCCTTGTTAATGACCTCATCATCTACAACGGGAAAATATTTTTGGTCCCAGGCTCAATAGTGAGGAGGATGATTCTAAAATATTTTCATGATTCACCTATGGTAGGACATCCTAGTTTCTACAAGACATACTAGCAGATTAGAGAGCACTTCACATGGAAAGGCTCAAATTAGAAGTACCTTAGTATGTTAGGGAGTGTCCCACCTACTAGTAGAATAAGTAGGAACACTCCTATTTAGCCAATTTACTTCAACCACTTCTAATTCTTGATAGGAAGTGGGAGTATTTATCTATGGACTTCATCACAAAAGTACCTAGAGCTGAAGATAGGGACTGCAATATGTGATTGTGGATCACCTTACAAAGTTTGCACACATCTTTTTTATCACTTCTACATACACTACTACATAGGTGGAAATGTTGTTCCTCAAGGAGATCTTTAGATTACATGGCTTAACTCAGAGCATTGTGAGTGACAGAGACAATAGGTTTATGAGTTAACTTTTGGCAAGAGCTATTCAAGTTATGTGCAATAGAGCTCACTCTGAGTACTATCTACAAACTTCAAATTGATTGTCAAACAAAGATAGTGAATAAATGGGTGGAGGGATATCTCAAAAATTATATAGCAGAGCAATAGAAGGCATGGGTAAAGTGAATTTATCTCTATGAGTATTGCACCAATACTAGTTATCATATGTCTATTCATATGTCACCCTTTATGGTCCTGTATGGGTATGAGGAACCCAATTTTATGGATCTACTTTTGAGTCATAGTAGAGTTCCCAGTGTAGGTGATTTGTTACATGAGATTCAAGACATTGTTAAGACTCTCAGGGATAATATAACCAAGCTACAAAATTAGAAGAAGTAATATGGAGACCAAAAGAGGACTAAGCAGACTTTTGAGGTTGGCAACATGGTGTATCTTATGTTGCAACCTTACCATCAATCCACTCTCAAGAAGAGTGGTGTCGAGAAACTTAAGCCACGATACTATAGTCCATTTAGGATTATCAGGAAAGTGGGAGAGGTGGCTTATGAGTTATATTTTTTTGTAGAGAGCAAGGTGTCATGCCTCAAGAAGGCACTATGACATCATATTGTTCCTTCTACAATGCTTCCACCCTTGGATGATGAGGAAAAATTGGTATTGGTGCTAGAGGATATCATTGATTTTCAAGAAAGAAAATTGAGGTGGCATACTATAAGGGAGTACTTGGTGAAATGGAAAGACCTACTAGTAGAGGATGTGACATGGGATAATGATGAGATTTTGCAACATCTAGAGTTGAAGTTGCTTGAGGACAAGCAATTTTAGGGAGGGATGACTGTAATTTCCCCATCTTTTTAGTAACTCAGTGAAGTTCTTTGAAGGCTAAATGAAGAAATAAGGAGAAATTTTTAAAATTATTTTCTTATAAAGTCATTACAAAAATCAAAATTAAAAGTGACTTTATATTTAATTAATTTAATTTTATAGAAGCACAATTAATTATTGTATTGAAATGGAGAAGCTTCTAGAGAGTGCATTTTCTAGAAATACAATACAACTATTATTCTAATTATATATGCTATTAGATGGACATTTTTTCAAATAAATGGTATGCAACATGTACCTCCTTTATTGAATTCATTCTCATGTACAATGTTGCTATGAGTTTTCCAAGACAAATGGCTTACAATAATGACTATAGTAATGCCAAAATCTAATTCTAATTTATTACAATAAAATCATATTCCTAAAAATCACAATGCTAACTACTAATAGTTGCAAGAGGAACCTGATAATAGTGATGCCCAAGAATGGAGATGAAGCAAGCATAAGTATTGTAGCATGACATTGTTCTTGCATATTGTAGCAGCCAACAATAAATGTATTCTCCAATTTAAGCACAAATAAAACTCTTGAATTGAAGCTCTCCTGAATACAAAATTAAATGGATATTTCACAACCTAAAATGGTTGCAATACTGAAGAGTTGACATTCTCAAATGGCTGACTGAAATTAGAAACCTTAGTTTCTTCTCCCAACTTCTTATCAAATGCAATTCATAATAATTAGATGATTAACAATAAAGCTCTCACCTCTATTTATTCTTTTTCTTCACCCTTCTAGAAGGAAATAAAATATTATTTAATTGCATTCTCTAGAAGCTTCCCCCTTTCAAATACAATAATTAATTATATTTGTAGAAAATGTACTCTCTAGAAGCTTCCCCCTTGCAATACAATAATTAATTGTGCTTCTAGAAAATTAAATTAATTAAATATAAAGTTACCTTTCAATTTTGATTTATCTAATGACTTTATAAGAAATTAATTTAATCAATTTCTCCTTATTTCTCCACTTAGACTTCGAAGAATGTAAAGGCTAAAAACTCCACTGAGATGCTAAAAAGATGGGGACATTATAGTCTGCCCTCCCTGAAATTGCTTGTCCTCATGAAACTTCAAATTTGGATGCTGCAAAATCTAATCATTCTCCCATGTCGCATCCTCTACTAGCAAGTCCTTCCATTTCACCAAATACTCTCTTATAGTATGTTGCTTCAAGTTATTTTCCCTAAAACCAATGATAGCCTTTGGCACCAATACCAGTTTTCCCTCATCATCCAAGGATGGAAGCACTATAGAAGGAACAATATGATGTCCTAGTGCCTTCTTGTGGTGTGACATATAAAAAATATTGTGCAGCTTGCTCTCTGCCAACAAATCTAACTCATAAGCCACCTCTCCCAATTTCTTGATAATCATGCATGGACCATAGTATCATGGCTTAAATTTCTCGACACCACACTTCTTGAGAGTGGATTGATGGTAAGGTTCCAATATAAGATACACCATATCTCGAACCTCAAAAGTCCACTCAGTTCTCTTTTGGTTTGCATACTACTTCTGCTAATTTTGTGCCTTGGTTATATTATCCTTGAGAGTCTTAACAATGTCTTGACTGTCATGTAACAAATCACCTACACTAGGCACTCTACTGTCACTCAAAAGTTGATCCATAAAATTGGGTGCCTCATACCCATACAAGGCCATAAATGGTGACATCTAAATAGAAATGTGATAAGTAGTATTGTAGAAATATTCACAGAGATAAATCCACTTTACCGATGTCTTCTATTTCCTTACTATATAATTTTTGAGATATCCCTCCACCCATTTATTCACTATCATCATCTGACCATCTGTCTGAAGGTGGTAGCTAGTACTCAAAGTGAGCTCTGTCACACACAATCTAAATACCTCCTACCAAGAGTGACACATAAACCTATTGTCTCTATCACTCACAATTATTCGAGGTAAGCCATGTAATTTGCATATCTCCTTGAAGAACTGATGCATGATACTCCTGCAAGTGAAGATGAAGATGGTTGCATATCTTTCTTTTGGGTTCAAAGTGTGGGACACACTTTTCTATCTACCAGGGGAGTATGATGCAGGAGCATCTTGCATGGGAAAATTAATTATTTTTTTTTTTAAAGAGAAAAAAAATTGTGGAGGAGAGAGAAAGTGATGAAAATAGAAAGAAAATAATAAAAAATAGGAAAATAGGAAAAAAGGAGAAAAGAGGAATTTCTATTTTCAAGGTGCATAGGTGGCATAAATAGAAAATAAAAAATACATAGTGTCATCCTATTTATCGAAGTGTGTAGGTGACATCTTAGACGTTTGTGGAAAGTTCCTTAAATCATGCATTTAGTATTTCTTGTGATCCATAAAGAAAATGTAATTTTCTAATTGGGCCACATGGTGGTGCGTAGTTGTATTTAGGTGGAAATTCTAGAAAGTTGTAGATATTGTAGAAGGTTGTGGATATTGTAGAAGGTTGTGGAAATTCTAGAATGTTGTGGATAAATCATGTCTTGGGTGATAAGTGCCTATTTAAGGAAGGCTTGTGTTCATTTTTAATCAAGCTCTTCAAGTAGAAGCTCTTCTAATGTAATCTCTTGTAAGAAAGCTTGAGAAGTAGAAGTTGGGGAAGTAGAAGCTCTTTGAGTATAACCTCTTGAAGGATAGGCTCTTCTTGTAGAATCTCTTAGTGAGAAAATATCTCTTATATTGTAAGAATTTAGAGTCCTTTCATTTGGAGGATATTGTAATGAATTTCAAGTATTAATGGATTCTTTATAAAGTAATTTTGTCATCTCTTTGCCTTCATCTTGTTGTGATCTTGGTTGTGAGTTGGTAAGCGTAGTGTGGCCCTTCATCAGTGGTATTGGAGCAAGAGTTCCTAAGCATGTGGAAAATTTTCCGAATGTGAGGCAGTTTGCACCAAGACCTTAAGTTGGAAGAAGTTTGTCAAGAAGTTCTTGATTGTGTAGATAGATTGTTGACTATGAGGTAGTTTGCACAAGGTTCTTGTGTTGCACTAGATTTGTCTTCTAAAGACTTGATTATGGAGAAGATAAAGAAGAAGATGACTTTTGTGATTGGAAAGATTATGAGGATTCCTTGACTAGAGAAAATTAGGGCAAGAAATCAAGAATCATTACTAGTTGATTTGCAGAAGCAAGTGAATGAATTAGAAGTTGAGTTGCGAAAGACAAGAGCACATTACTAGAAAAGAGACATTGATAATTATTTGGATGCAAAAAAGAAAGATGATCTAGTGGAAGAGCAAGCGGATGAAGAGGAAATTATTTGTCAACCTAAAGTTGAAGAAGATGAAGGAGAAGAGGAAGAGCATAAAGATGACAAGATTTATGAACCTAAAATAGATCAAGATGATTTCAAGATTGCAGCAATGGAGGAAAAGTATAGTGCCTTCATTGGAGATCAAGCAAGTGAAGTAGGTACATGCATTGTTGACAACATGAAAGAGGCAAGCCAAGATGACTATGTCAAAGAGGTAAATTTCTATGAATTATATGATGCTGAATTTGAGGTGAGTTTGAAAGATATTAAAGATGGTTTGCATGAGAATCTTGTTAGTGATGTGTGGTATGCAAAGGAATATTGGTATGGTGTTTTTGGGTTTATTACAGGTCTAATTAATTCAACAAGATTGGATGAGGATAATATTTATACTTGGACAAAGTTCATTGCAAAGGAGAAATTTCAGTAACAGACACTTGTTCTGACTAGGTGTTGGAAAAGAAGAAAGAAGGAAATATATCAGCATTGGACACTTTTTCCAGCTATGCGTTAGAGGAAGAGAAAAAAAAATTTCAACAGTGGCTACTTCATTTTGTGAATCCATATTCACAAAATTTTTCCTACCATGGGAGTCCGATGCAGGAGCATCATGCATCAGGAAAAAAAATGTGGAAGCCTTTAGTGAAGATGAAGATGGTTGTATATCTTTCTTTTGGCGTCAAAGTGTGGGACACACTTTTCTATCTACCAGGGGAGTCTGATGCAGGAGCATCTTGCATGGGAAAATTAAATTTTAAAAAAAAGAGAGAGAAAAAAAAAAAATTGTGGAGGAGAGAGAAAGTGATGAAAATAGAAAGAAAATAATAAAAAATTAGCAAAATAGGAAAAAAAGGAGAAAAGAGGAATTTCTATTTTCAAGGTGCATAGGTGGCATAAATAGAAAATAAAAAATACATAGTTTCATTCCATTTATCAAAGTGTGTAGGTGGCATCTTAGAAGTTTGTGGAAAGTTTCTTAAATCGTGCATTTAATATTTGTTGTGATCCATAAAGAAAATGTAATTTTTTAATTGGGCCACATGGTGGTGCTTAGTTGTATTTAGGTGGAAATTCTAGAAAGTTGTAGATATTGTAGAAGGTTGTGGATATTGTAGAAGATTGTGGAAATTCTAGAATGTTGTGGATAAATCATGCCTTGGGTGGTAAGTGCCTATTTAAGGAAGGCTTGTGTTCATTTGTAATCAAGCTCTTCAAGTAGAAGCTCTTCTAATGTAATCTCTTGTAAGAAAGCTTGAGAAGTAGAAGTTGGAGAAGTGGAAGCTCTTCAAGTATAGGCTCTTCTTGTAGAATCTCTTAGTGAGAAAATATCTCTTATATTTTAAGAATTTGTAGTCCTTTCATTTGGAGGATATTGTAATGAATTTCAAGTATTAATGGATGCTTTATGAAGCAATTTTGTCATCTCTTTGCCTTCATCGTATTGTGATCTTGGTTGTGAGTTGGTAAGGGTAGTGTGGCCCTTCATCAGTGGTATTAGAGCATACCTTTGTTAGTGGTAGTAGACTGTACCATCATCAAGAACAAATTTTCCACCTATGTAGTAGTGTATGTAGCAATAATCAAAAAGAAGTGTGAAAACATTATAAGGTGATCCACAACCACATATATGTATTCCCTACCTTGTGCTCTAGGTAGTCCTATGATGGAGTCCATAGATAAACACTCCCACTTCCTATTAGGAAATGGAAGTGGCTAAAGTAAACTAGCTGGATAGAAGTGTTCCTTCTTATTCTTCTAGTAGGTAGGACACTCCCTAACATATTGAAGTACTTCTACTTTGATCCCTTTCCATGTGAAGAACTCTCTAATTTTCCAGTATGTCTTGTAGAAACTAGGATGTCCTACTATAGCTGAATCATGAAAAGATTTTAGAATCATCCTCCTCAATGTTGAGCCTAGGACCAAAAATATTCACCCTTTGTAGATGACGAGCTCATTCACAAGGGTTTATTTTCTCTCTTGAATAGTTCCATCTATAAATCCAACTATCCACGCATCCTTTGCATACTCTACAAGAATCAAGTGTCTCCAATCCTCTAATATGTCCATCAAAAAGCTCAAATGGGGCCTACGTGATAAAGCATCAACCACTATATTTTGTGTCCCCTTAAAATATGTAATATCAAATTCATAGGATCGTAACTTTCTCACCCACTTTTGCTACCTATCATTGAGATCTTGCTGCCTCAAAAAGTGTTTTAGGCTATTATGATCAGTTTTGATACAAAATTTTCTACCTACCAAATA
Organism: Cupressus sempervirens; assembly: GCA_028749045.1. Lineage (NCBI taxonomy): Eukaryota > Viridiplantae > Streptophyta > Pinopsida > Cupressales > Cupressaceae > Cupressus > Cupressus sempervirens. The sequence continues at coordinate 309,833,752 of CM053791.1, forward strand.
TTGCCTAAATTTAGCCAAAGCACTCATAATGGCTAACATTTCCTTATCCTATATGCTAAAGCTCCACTCTAGCCCTCTTAATTTCTAGCTCTCATTAGTAATAGGGTAATTCTCCTACATAAGTACCACTCTAATTCCGTCTTTGGAAGCATCATAGTGTATCTCAAAAGGTTTGATAAAATTTGGTAATGCTAACACTGGACAGGAAGTAATCAACTCCTTAAATTTCTCAAAACACACCTATGCCTCAAGAGTCCATAAGAAATCTCCCTTTCTCATCAAATCTGTTAAGGGTGTTGTATGCCTAGAATATCCATCCACAAACCTCCTATAGAAACCACATAATCCTAGAAAGACCCTTAATTGCATAAGGTTCACTGGTGAAGGCCACTCCACAATCACACAAATCCTTTCAGGATCCATGTGTACGCCTTTTACACTAATGATGTGACCCAAATACAATAACTCTATCATACCCAAATAAAATTGTGTCTCCTTTGCATACAAGGACTCTATGCCCAATATATCCAACACCGTTTCAAGGTGAACCAAGTGCTCCTCCCAAGATCTACTATACACCAAGATATCATCAAAGAAGACAAGTACAAATTTCCTCAACTAAGGATGAAAAACCCTATCCATTATTTTTGGAAAAGTAGCATGTGTGTTAGCCCAAATGGCATAACTACAAACTCAAAATGGCCAAAATGACATCTAAAGAATGTCTTCTCAATGTTCTATTTTATAACTTTGATCTGGTGATAACCTAATCTCAAATCTATTTTTGAGAAGAAGCAAGATCTATGAAGTTCATCTATCAACTCATCAATCTTATGAATGAGGTACCTTCTTTTAATTGTCTTCCTATTAAGAACCCTATAATCAATGCACATCCTTAATGTCCCATCCTTCTTCTTCACCAACATCACTGAAGAAGTGAAAGGAGACTTACTTGGTCTAATGTGGCCCATAGCAAGTAAGTCCTTTATGGTTTTTTCAATTTCATCCTTCAACCTCTTTGGATGCCTATAGGGTGTAATAATGATGGGCTTGGCCCCATCCTCTAACTCAATGATGTGCTCAATACCCCTATCTTGTGGTCTACCTAGTGGAATGTCACTGAACACCTTAGAGTGTTTAGCTCCAACCTCCTAAAAATTAGGAGGATATTCAATCTTCTGTTGTCCTCAATTTCGACATCATAAAATTGATGCAACCCTATGGAGTTTCTCATAGATTCATAGGTGCATTGTCTTTGCTTCAACGCATTAATGAGACATCATGAAAATGATTTATTATCCCCAAATTATTCTTTGTGTAGTCTTATTTATGTGTTCTTTTGAAAATTTTCCATCGAGCTTATCCCCAATTGTTTGCAGGTAAGAGTTCCCCTTCTTGCATTACAAATGTTCAATTTTCGGTTAACTTTCTCATCCTTTCTTTCTTTTTTTTTTTTATGTTCAAAATAGTTTTTGCTTTTTTTTTTTCCTTAGGTGAATAGATGTTCGAATTTTGCTCGAAGTCAGAGTTTTCAAGCTCACATTATAAGATAAAAAGTGAGGTTTTTTAGGACAACTACATATTTTTATTTAAAATATCATAAAAGTGGGCCTTTTATTGGTGATTGCATGATATAAAGTTATTTTTGATATTTAAAGTGGATTTTATGGTCCATTTTAAAATTTCAACTCATTCTGAGTAGATTTAACCATAGTTTTCTATGTTTTATGAAAAATAGCCTTTTCAAGATTATTTTTCATGTTACTTTATTAAAACCTATAATTAAATATTAAATATAATTCCATGAGATAACTTAAGTGCATAAGTGAGATCTTTATTTCATATTTCACATATCCACATGCAAAATACTTCATGAAAATCCACTTTCAATAAATTCTAAGGACCAACATTATTAAAAGGGTGCTTTTTAAATGTGATTGCATGTGTGGTTGTGTTTAAAGTCCATTTTTAATAATTAAGTGCATATGTTGTAATGTTTCTGTTCCCCCACATTTTCTCTATGTAAGTATTTTTCCCATCAATAGCTAAAAATGTCAAATGATGGAACAATTTTAGAGGTTGTACAGTTTGAGTGGGAAGCTATATAGGTAAAGTAGGATTCCATATGGTTAGTCATGTGCAAGGCCAAGTTGGATGTCATATAGTTAGAACAAGAGGTTTTACAGTGGTTGATTTGGTAATGTACGGTGGAAATAGATTTAACCATACTATGTATGGCCAGGAGGTGTGAGTGTCCTATGGTATAGAGGGGTAGTGATGTATGGTTTAGTGTGGAGGGAATAAGGAAAATGAAGAGGGATCCTACAAACTAGGAGCAGGGGCTTAGTTGTATACAATGATTTTTCATGTATGTCAAGGTTGCTAGTAAGGAGGTGATGATGGTGATGGCCACATAGGCTACATGTTGTACTTAGGAAGTGAAACATTGTAGTATGCCAATGGTAAACACACAAATTTGACTCAGAGATATTATTAATATTGAATATAATTTGAATAATGCGATTACAAAAAAACATAATGTAACTCCAAAAGACAATGATATTAGTAAAAAAAAGTAATGCTCCAATTTGCCAAATTTGAGCCAAGTAGTACATAGAAACAATAGGGTAAGGGTTGAATCCCATCAAAACTAGAATAGCTAAATAGGGAAGATCTTTTACTTCTAAAATGGTGAACAATCTAGAACTCCAACATGAATTTGTAGTACAATGAAATAATCCAAATTCCATACCAACTACTACCTAAATGTCATGCTTAAATACCTTTTAGAGAAACTTCCAAGGGTTTACAAAGATAGTCGACAATAACAACTACAAAATTAATTAAAATAAAAAGTGGGCCCAAGATATACTAAATCAATCGTCCCCTAAACAATGCTTTTATTATTTATTTATTTGATTATGGGAACATTACAGTCCTCCTATCCCAAAATTTTCTTGTCCTCAAGCAATGCAATGCCAAATGTTGAAGAATGTGTTCACCTTCTCAAGTCACGTCATCCAGTGGCAAGTGTTTCTAGGGTACCAAGTATTCCTTTGGGGTATGATTCTACAGGGTCTTCTCCTATACATCAATGATCTTGACTAGTTCTAACACAAGCTTCCCTTATTGATTGAGTGGAAAAAAATTTATGGTTACTGCAATGCTCTATCTCACAACTTTCTTTAGGAAAGAGATGTGAAAGACATTATGGATGTGACTTCCTTGTAGAAGTTTGAGTTCATAGGCAACTTCACTGATATAGTGAGTTACATGATAAGGACCATAAAAACATGCCTTCAATTTTTCTTTCCCTTTTTCCTTCAATGAGGATTGCCTATGTTGCTAGAGCTTTCAATAGTCCAAGTCTCCCACATTGAAACTTTTCTCGATTCAGTGTCTATTGGTGTAGATCTTTTTTTGATTCAACACCCTCAGTAAGTTCTCCTTCAAGAATCTTAGGATGTATTTCCCTTCCTAAAGCCAATCCCTCACCCTTGGTGTGTAATTGACACCTAGTACCATGTTGATAAATAAAAGGGGTTCATAGTCATATAGTGCTTTGAAGGGTTCCATCCCAATAGACATGTGATAAGTTGTATTATCACAGTATTCCCCCAAATGAATCAAATTGATCCATGCTCATTGTTGTGCCAAAATGTAGTTCCAAAGGTAGCCTTCCAACCACCGGTTCAAAATCTCCATCTATTTTAGGTTGGTAGCTAGTACTTGGTGATAATTTTTTTCCTGCCAATTGAAATAATTTTTTCCAAAAAATACTAAGAAATTGACCATTCCTATCACTAGCAATGTTTTAGGGTAACCCACGCAAATGAAATACTTCTTTAAAATGTAAGTCAACAACCTACACAGCTTGGAAATCTAAGGAGATGGCAAAGAAGTGTGCATAATTTGTTAATCTACCAACCACCACATTACCTTAGGAAGTTTGGTGATGAAATCCATAGAGATACTTTCCCACTTCTATTATGGTATTGGCAAGGGTTGCAATCACCAGATAGGTAAAGATTGTTTAGATTTATTTTGATAGTAGACTACACATTACCATACATACTACAAAACATCACCTTGAAGTCCCTTCCACAAAAAAATCTCTTTGAGCTTTCTATAGGTTTTGAGAAACCCTTGGTGCCTAACCAAGGGTGAAGCATGTATTTCCTTTACGATTTTCTACTTCTATTTGGATTCAGGTACCAAGTATATCCAATCCTTATAGTAAATAATGTCATCCACCACTTTGTGTTGGTCATCCTAAGTGTCATCATCCATTACCTTACATGCAAATGTGTATTTGGAATATTCCACCAATAAGTATGCTTTCTAGTTCATTGAAATCTAAGATGGTAAGCAAATGGCTAGTTTTCTTGACAAAGCATTTGCAACTACATTGTTCTTTCGCTTCACATATTCAATGTCAAAGTAAAAAGATTGAATCTTACTTACCTATTCATGTTGCGTCTTGTTCAAATATTGTTGCTCCAAAAAATATCTCAAACTATTATGATTGGTATAGATGACAAACTTGGCACCCAACAGATATTGCCAAAACTTGTTCAATGCATGCACGATGCCCAACATCTCTTTTTCATAAATGGAATATAGATGCTCTACTTGTGTAAGCTTTTGAATCTCATAGGTTATAGGGTATTTATCTTACATCAATACTATGCTAATTCCCTCTCTAGATGTGTCACACTCTAGAATGAATGGTTGAGTGAAGTTGGGTAAGGCAAGATCTGGGAAAGTGCTTATTGCTTCTTTAACTTATCAAAAGTGTGTTGCACTTTTTAATTCCACTAGAAGGATCTTTTCTTAGCTAGATCTATTAATAGATCTGTTAATGGTGCACTAAGGGGAAAGAATCCTTTTACAAACCTTCACTAATTACTACACAATCCAAAGAACCCTTGTAACTTAGAGAGTGATTTTGGTGGGGGCCAGTCAAGGATAGCTTGAATCTTCTCTTGGTGGACCAGTACTCAATATTTATTGGCAACGTGCCCTAGGTACAATATTTTTGTCATTTTGAATTCATACTTGGATTGGTTGGTGAACAAGGAATAAGCCTTCATGATCCTTAGGATTTCATCAAAATGGCTTAGGTGTTCTTCCCAAGTTTTGTTATAAATAAGGATATTATCAAAGAATATTAGCAAGTACTTACACAATTTTTTGTTGAAGATACAATTCATGCAAGAATCAAAAGTAGTTGGTGCATTCATTAATCCAAATAGCATGACCAAGAACTCATAATTCCTGTAGTGATAATGAAAAGCTATCTTCTCCATGTCTTCTTCCTGCATGTGGATCTGATGGCATTCAGAATGGATATCTATTTTAGAAAAATGAATCACACCTTGTAGCACATTGAGCAATTCGTTGATCTTGGGAATAGGGTATCTATTTTTTATTGTCTTATTATTCAACACATAGTAGTCCCCAAACATGCATCTTGTCCCATCCTTCTTTTTTACTAATAATAGTGATGATGGAAAAGGGCTAGAGCTAGGATGGATCCATCCTTTCTTGAGCAGGTCCTAAATCATCTTCTCAATCTCATCTATGAATTTTTTGGGATGGCAATATGGCATGGTGATTACTAGTTTGGCACTAGCTTCTAACTTGATGGTATGGTCAAACCCATGATGGGAAGGTATGCTAGGAGGAATGTCTATAAAAACTTTATCATGGGTACTCAAGATATTTTGGAGATCATCATCATGATGGGGTGTCCATTGTCCTTTTATTGCTTTTTCCAAAACAAAACAATGTATTGCCCATGCAATGTCATCATGTCAAAGAATGACCTCTATCTACTATGCCAAAAATAATTTTGGCCCTTCATTGATCATCCTACAGAGAACAACCTTCTTTCCATCAACAGCAAAAGTGAAGTCCATCCAATTGAACCTCTATATGCATTCATCTAGTGTCTTCATCCATTATATGCCCAGAATAACCTCCATATCATCCAGTCTACTATAAAGAAATCCTCCATTGTAGTGTGATTAGCCATAGTGATACTCAACTGGGGAACAAGGTGCGTGCAGGGTAAAAAATTTCCTCTAGGGACTATGACCTAGAATCTTGCATGTGTCTCTATAGGTAGACTTCTTCTTTTCACCAAAGACAAGTTTATGAAGTTTAGAGTGGCTCTACTATTGAGCATCATAATGAAGCTCTATCCTTGAAGGGTTCCTCATACTCAAAATATCATAATCTTAGGCTCCTAACTAGGGAAATGGTTCCTCCACTCTATATGGTTCAAATTAACCATTATGGAGTCCTTGTGGGGTTGATCATCCTCTATGGATAGATTCTTTTAATCATCCTCATCATCAAACATGACTTTGATGTAGTGTATTTTTCCTTCATTGAGGCATTTGTGCCCAAGTTCCCATGGTTCCTTACAATTGAAACATAATTTATTCCTTTGGAGCTCCTATCTAGTATCTCCATTCAATGGAGGCTTCTTTAGTAGAGGTTTGTTATTTGTCACTTGGAAATACTAGTGGTTTGAAGTGGGAGTAACCTTAAGAGGATGATGTTAATGATGATACCATGCTTCTACCATTATTTATAGCCTCTAAAAGGGTGGCATGATTCAAATTTTTTACCCAACCCTTCAATTGTTCTATTAGTCCACCCATGAAGAGCATTATCTATCTCCTTTCAAAAATGTCCATAACTAAAAGATAGAGTTTTTGAAATTATGTGATGTACTAGTCGAGTGATCTAGTTTGCCTCAATGGTGCCAACTCTTTAAAACTAAGCAATGGATCTTTACCATTAAACCAATCTATCAATATTTCAATGAATTCTACATAAGTATTTACATGGTCATGGCCCAATGTAATAGTGCCATGATGTCACCATTCATGCACCACTCTCTCCAACTAGAGTGCTGCAAATTTAATTTCTTCTTCTTCTAGCATTGGATTAAGATGGAAGTAAGTTTTGACCTTTATTACCCTTGCTTGTATAGATATGGATCCAGATCCATCAAATGGTGATAGAGTTACTTTACTCAACTTCCTTCTTAGATCTTGGTTAAAATATCCTTGTTTACCGCCTCTAGAATATCACATTCTCAATTTTTCATCTTTGTAGGATACATCCTTTTCCAAGTTTGTATTCTTCCAGTCTTCTTTCAAGTGTTCTTAAATTTCCTCAAAGGTTGGTTACCTTCCTCCTTGTGGTACCTTCACCTATATAGGGAAAGTTAGTGTGGAAGGTCGAGAGCATGTTAGATGAAGATTCTCTTTTCCCAAATTTGAGTTACTACTATGACCATTTTGTTCCCCAAATATCTTATTGTCTACCAATTTCTAGAGAGTTTCTTCCATAAGTCATTGAGTTATAATGATCTATCCCTAATTTCTCAAAAGATACCTCAATAGTGCCATGACTTCCACAAGAATGGGTTCTTGATCTACCATTCTATCAACTGAGTGGGATCTCCTTCTTTACTGGTTGTGAACTTTCATTCATTTTCCATAGGTTGGCAAGATCTTTTTCTTTGATACCATAGTAATGTTCCCATTCCCCTACTTTTTCTCTATGTAAGTATTTTTCCAGTTAGTAGCTCAAAATGTCAAATGATGGAACAATTGTAGAGCTAGCATACATAAGCATTTTAATTTAAAGTGGTGGTTTTGGTTCCAAATACATATGCTTTTATTTAAAAAATATGTTTTCCTTTAAACTTAAGGAAGAAGTGGTAATTTTTAAGCCAACTGCCTATGTTATGAACATATGTAAATTACTTTCCAAAATGTTTCCCATTAACAAATGAAGTGGTCAATCATAGTGGCAATTTTCCAAGAGAATACATGTATTTCAAAATATTCATTTGCCCCTAAAATGTGCATTTGACACTAACTAAAGTTCTGATTTTTATGAGTGGTGATTTTTAATAAGAATGCATGTTTTCAAATACATGATATTGACCTTTCCTTATGCATTTTCCTCTACAAAAATATTAAGTGGTGATTTTCTTTGAGAAAGCATGAATATCAAATATGTATTTTCTTATCTAAAATGTGTACTTAGGGATGAGTGGTGATTTAAGAAGGATATGCATATATTTCTCAATATGCTATGATTTCCTAGAAACCCATTTTGGCTTGGCAACAACACCATATTCCTCCTAGGTGGTGATTGTTGGGAAAAATGTAGGCATTTTGTGAAATGATAATGTCCTTCTAAAAGCAATTTTTTTCTATCTAGGGCTGAACAACATTTTTTTCTTAAAAGTTCTTGCAAATCTCTATCATTTCCTTTTTCAGATTTGCATTTCTTTTGTGTATATGAAGTTGTTTCATCTATCTCTCATCTTCTTCTCCAATTTGCATATACAAGGTCTCATCTTACTTGCATATGTATTCAAGTGTAAAATCCTATTCTAAAAATGAAGATAAGTTTGCTTTTCCCTTATATGCAAATGAAAATTAAAACTCCGCCACTATGCATTCCATGTGCCTCCATATGGCTGCCTTATGGTTGAAGTCTTTCCCACATGCTTGCCAGATAGAATCTCATATTTTGCACTTATTTAAACATGAAGTACTCAATGTGTTATTCATTTTTCTCCTTTCGCACTTAGATCCAAGATTGTTGGTTGCATTTGTGATTCACCCTAAAAAAACCCATTTTAGGCTATTTTACTCACAATTTAGCCATTTTGAGCATGACCCATTTGTTCATTCTCTATCCACATTTATTCCATATATTATCCCCACTTATACCTTGTTCAAAATTCATAAAACTCTTGCTATAGATCCTTCACATAAAGATTTTCTCATTTTATGAGATTTTCATGTAATAGTTGTGCAAGCATACCATTTTGCAATGTCAAGAGAATCTATTGTAGCAAAGGTCAAAGACAAAAAGAAAAATAAATACCAATATGATTAGTATCATAACACCATCCTTTCATCATAAGTAACCTCATACTATGATGAAATATGGGATACCTATATTTCTCATATGAACACTAAAGATGCTCTTGCAAGAGTTGATGTTGCACCTACTAAAGATATCATGTGGATCAAGCATAATCATATTCATTTTTTGTCCACTTTCCCCTTGGCATCTCATGAACTTGAACTCATCCTTGCATGTGCAAGACATTTTGATGTAGCTTTATTAACCATCAAAGACCAAGATGGCAATACTATCATTAGTCTTGATTCTGAGACTATTGATCATATATTTCATGTTACTCACACTTTAGTTGTTACAAATATCACCAAGAAGGAGGCTATAGAGAAATGGAATGAGGATACTTCTTATTGTACCAAATTTGTATATGATAACTGGTTGATTACCAAGAGGCCAAATCTTGTAAGATGGCTAGTCAAAGGAGTGCACATATGTGATTTCAAAGAAGAAATTAATGACCTTGTCACACTACTTAGTCACTTGGTAGGGCTCAAGGATTCAAACACCTTTGATCCCTACATGTATAAGTACATCTCACTCATTATGCAATCAAAAGATAATATTTTTTAGGCTGAATTGGTAAATGCCTCAATATGTGAGCAATTGGTTTATATACTATCCATTGGTGTGGTCAACATGAACTCCTACATGGTATACATTGTTGCTGCTCTTGGCACCTTTTTTGGTCTATCAACAAGACATGATAGGTCTATAGTCCATGTGTGGGAGTACTATGAGCAATTGTCTTTAAAGAAAAGTTGGATATACTTCAAAAGGTTTTAGGATGCCTTCTTTGGGCATTTTATGTTCTTGTTTAATAAAGAGCTTACTAATAAGTGAGTATTTGATTAGGCATGGAACAAGGTTAATGAGTATGGTTGTATGTTTTTACAATTTTCCAACTTTACATATCTACGAATTTGATGCTTCAAGGGAGAGCCATACACATTGCTAAGGTATTGCACTATTAAAATTATGTTGATGGAATTAGCAAGGCAACTTATGGAAATCTGGGCTTATCATTGTAGTTTGCACTAGCGTAGAGTGGGAATCTCATCTCAAAATCCATTAAAGATCAGAGGATACTCGATAGAGGCTGTGCCTTAGGAAAAGAATATGGAGTTCAAAATCCAAAGAATCACGTTGAATTTTTTTGCAGCCAAGAGTTATTTTCATTGAAGAGGATTGCATGACAAGATGAGGAAGAAATTCTTGCACATACATCATCTAGAAGATCTCTAGATTGATGTACATAACAAGGTGGATATACGGTGTATGGACTATACTTGATTGACTGTGAAACAAATTGTAGATTTCAACTTGGCATCAATTCCTCCTAGTTTTGAAGATGATGATTAGTTTCTAGATCCTTAATATTTTTAGCATGGGATGGAGAAGTTATGCATTCTTCCTCTTACATGGTCGTGCAAATAAAATACATCCATTTGAGATAAATTCCAGTCTATTCTCACTAATAACAACACATGGATGAAAAGAAGGGGTCTTAAATGCATAAAGATAAAGTTTGGTAAAGATTTTGATCCTACTAATCTGGTTGGTTTGAGATTAGAATTAAAGGGTAAAGGTAAAGATGGCATGTCCTCATCTACTTTTGAACCTCCTACACAAAGTTTTCCTAAGTTGTCTAGCAAAGCAGGAAAGGATTCAAGAGTATGCAAGGTGAAAAGGATTGAATCTTAATCAATTCAAGTTGGCTCAAGTGATGATGAAGTAAGGAAATCAAAGGAGCCATCACCGCTTGCTTCATGTCCTCTTGAAGTTCTAGCTGCAACCACTCTTCTAGATTTGGATCCAATATCAGATGAATCTCATGATTCACCTTTAGGCATTGCTATGGATGCATTTTCCAATTGGGCATCCATCTTTTGAAGAGTCTATGACAATTATGCTACCATTTCCTATGTCCTTAGTCACACTTGCACTAGAAACACAAGATCAATATGATTTTGAGAATGTTATTAATGCATACTCTTTGTCAATTCCTTCTACTACAGTTTGGTCTACAACATTGCTTGATGTGACTTCAATTTAGTTTGAACAATTCATGACTGAGGTCACACATAGCATTCCTATGACCATTTAGATTAAGACACTAGCTATAGTTACCACTATTATGAAAATTAATCTAGTATTAACTATGGTAACTACTTCTTTAGTGAATGTGCAATCTTTCAACCTTCCTCCATGGTTGCATGTTGTTACATAAAAATAAAAGAAAGAAGAAATCCCACTTGAAGAAGATAAAAAAGAAGAAAACCAAGGGGCTCAAAGAATAAGAAAGCTAAAACAGTTTCTTAAGTGGTGGTTGATGAAAATCACATCAAGTATGTTGAAGTAGCTAAAAGTCTTGTAGAGAAATGTACCAAATACATGTAGCCTACTAAGTACAAAATCACAAGGGTTGATCTTGGTAAGAAAAAAAGACTAAGTTATCAAGAGGATGCACATGAGTTAGTTAACTTTCTTTCCCAAAAGAATGATGAACTATGGGAAGAAAAAGTGAAACTCAAAGAAGAAAATGATTGTTTGTTGGGAATCATTGAAGAGATGAAGAGGTCTTCTACAGGAAATGAACCTATTTTAGTTGTGTGCATAGAAAGAGAGAAGCATACATATTATTGATGGTTGGAGATTCCATATTGAAAAAGAGGGAATCCAAGTGATTCAACATGTATACTGGGATACAAGGAGTTTAGGAAAGGAAGGAAAGTATCTGCTAAATTGGATGACATATTGAAATCACTCAATCATCAATTTGAGTTGCTAGATGGGGATCTTGGTACTTGGAACATGATGAAAGTTGATTTATACTTCCTATGTGAGTATGATGTCATTACATCCATTGAAATGTACCATGATTTTGTGCATGTGATGGAAAACAAGAGACAAGTTCTTCAAAAAATTATAGAAGAGATAAAGGTAGCAATATTCATGGTATCTACTCAATAAAACAAGATCAAAGAAGCTTTAAAAGAGTTGTCATGTGAGACCATCACTGGGGACAATAGAGTAAAATTTCAGCAAGAAATTCTCATAGAGTTTGTAGAAGCCATTCACCTATAGGCTTGCAGCTTGAAGTGGATGACTTCAACATCAGTGTGCTTGAAACATTTGCAAATTAGAAGTTTTCATTGAAGAATTTGCATAATCAAATGGAGGATTCTAACAAGAAAACATTTAGGGCAGCAAGTGCACTCAGGAAAGTTATCATGATCTTACAACACACAAGAGAACCAGATGTTGTAGCTACATGAGAGTCCCTATGGAAATTTTTAGAGCTAGTTGATACCATGTGAAAACTCCAAATAATAGTTTTACATGCTGTAAGTAAAGAGAATCTATGTTGTAAGTATAGGATAACATGTACTTTTACAATCAGCTCATGTAGTTAAGTTGTAATTGCATTGGGCATGCAACATTTAGTAAAGTCAAAGTAGTTAGTTAGGATAAGTATGGGTAGTTGAGGTTGTTCCACTTTTTGCTCCACCTTTCTCTCTTATTTTTTCCTATATAGAGGAGAGAGTTCATTGTAAATAATCATCTTTTGCTATATAAGAGAAGGCTAGGCTTGTGACTAGAGAGCTTTGTATTTCTGGTTATAAATCTCTAAAGTGAATAAAGGAGCAAGTTTTTACCAAACATTGTGTTGAGATACTTGGAATTGATCATTCTCTCTCATGTTAGATTGATTACTTCTCTGTTTAGAAGCATATGTGATGGAGGCACAACCCAAGACCAAAATGAGCACAAGAAGAAAAGGGAAACATTATTATTAGAAGTGATCTACTATTACATTTAGTACATTGAAAATAGAATCAAAGACATGCCCTATGGGCTTAAAAAATGTCTAAATCTAGAGAAAATCTTCCTCTAGTATCTTCTCCCAAACCCCTCCAAGAGCTACCTTTTACAATGTCAGAAATATTCTTAAATAAACCCTAATTAGATCTAGAGTTAGGAATAAATTCTATAATATTCCATTTGGCATCCACCACCAAAATAGAAGGTTCTAGGAATCACGTTAGAAGTCAGTGTAAAATTAGAAGAACCCAAAAATGGTAGTCCAACTTCCAAGAGGCATAACTTTTGATTCGGGACTCCGATTGAAAAACCATTTACATTTCCTAAAAAATCTCCAAGTACTCTAAAAGCCTATGGATCATATTTTCTTGTCCCCCATTTTTCAAGCCCATATGAGGTTGTTTAGTGCCTCAAATCTGACTTTGAAATGCTCTTAGGAGGTCTCCAAGCAACTTAAAATTGCACTAACTCTCAAACCATAAAACCTTTTGACCTGATTCCTTTTCTAGAGTGCTTTAAATTAAAAATATAATCATCCTTTCAACTTACACCCTCTAACTCATCATAACTATGGCTCAATTATAAAATAACCAATTTTCTGCATTAGCACATATCCCAATGTGCTTAAGAACTCTAACCCAGAAAACCAATAGTGGAGCTATGAATGTTGGAATCTTTATTTGACCCAAATGGGTACCCAAAAATGAAAAAAATTTAAATAGAAAATAATACTAAGAATATTTTTGGGTGATAAAGGATTGCCCTTACGCCACTAGATGCTCCTACATCAAACACCCGAGGTAGATTGAAATGTTACCCTATCACTTTATAGCTAGTAGAGGAAAACCCAAATGTGTAACCTCCATTGCAGATATCCAAGTTGAGTCTTCTATTGGTCATCATTTCCATTTTACCTAGTATTCTTCATAGTGCTTATTTTTGGTACTCTGACCCACACGACTATCCAAAATTTCTTCAATCTCTTCCTTCGCAGAAGTAGGAATTGGACATGGCTCTAGCATTAACCCCTCATTTGCACCATTATCATGATATTCTATTAAGTTTGCAATATTAGAAATAGGGAAAATGTGAATCTCATCTAGAAAATCCACCACATATGCATTTCTTGAGTCATGTTTCTTCAAAATTTTGTAGAGGCCAAATTTCTTCATCTTCAGCTTGTTATAGGTACCCACTAGAAATCATTCCTTCCTTAAGTATACCACAACCAGATCCCCTACTTGGAACTCCTTATGTCTCATCTTTTGATCTTCACTAGCCTTATACTATTGGTTCATCTTGGTAATATGTGCATGTACCTCCTCATGTAAGTTCCTGACATGTTCAATGAATTATTTTGCCTTGACACTTGTCCTCTCCTCTTGCTCCATCTTCCTCAGCTTTGGTGTAGTCCTTGGACTACTCCCATACAAAATTTGGAATGGTGATCTACTAGTACTCCTATTTATAGAATTATTGTAAGGAAATTCCACTTGTGGTAGAATCAAATCCCATCCCTTGGGCTTATCTTCTACTAAACACCTCAACAAATTGCCCAAACTTCTATTTACTACTTTTGTTTGTCCATTAGCCTACATATGATGTGTAGAACTGAACTTCAATTCTGTCCTCAAATTTTTCCACAATGTCCTCTAGAAATATCACACAAATTTAGTATCTTTATCAAAAACAATACTCTTTGGGAGACCATGTAGCCTCACCAGCTCTCTAAAAAAAAAATCTCCAATATGCACTGCATCATGACTCTTGTGGCATGGAATGAAATGTTCCATCTTGGAGAACATAATAACCACCACAAATAATAATTCATTACCCCATTGTGTCCTTGGAAACCCAAGAGTAAAATCCATATTTATGTCCTCCCAAGGCTTTGATGGAACAAGCAATGGCTGATAGAGTTAGTATTTTAACTAAATCCTTTGGTTGTTTCACATACTTGACAACTCTACACAAACTTCTTCACATCATGTGACAATTGAGGCTAAAAATAATGTTCTCTAATAATGGCAATGGTCTTATCCTAACCAAAGTGTCCTACCATCCCTCCACTGTGTTTCTCCTTGATCAAGTTCTCCCTCATAGAACTCCTTGGAATACACAATTGACTACACTTGAACAACATGCCATCCTGAATCAAGTAATTTAGCCACCTGGTCCTATCTAGAGTAATAGGTTCTTTACAAGCCTTCCATGCTTTGGCAAAATTAGAATCCTTAGGGTACAAATTCTCGAGTTCATCAAACTCAACCACTTCAACCTGCATTACTATCAACAACAACTATCTCCTACTTAATGCATTTGCAACTCTATTAGACCTTCCACTTCTATGTTTCAACACAAATGTATAGCTTTGCATGAACTCTACCCATTTCAAAAGTCTTTGATTCAATTTACCTTGGCTATTTATGTACTTCAATGCCTAGTGATTAGTATACAAGACAAATTCTTTTGGCATCAAATAATGCCTCCATTTCTTTAAGGCCTAAACTATTGCATGAAACTCCTAATCATAAACAAAATAGTTCTTCTTTACATCATTCAATTTTTCACTAAAGTAGGCAATAGGCTTACCTTCTTGGCTCAATACAGCCCTAATAGAACAACCACTAGCATCGTAATCCACTAGGAACACTTTATTAAAATTAGGATATGCCAACACATGTTGCTCTGTCACCTTATTTTTCAATAATTCAACACTCCTTGCAACTCTTGTAGTCCACTTGAACTCTTTTCTATCCCCCGTCATTGTTTCAGTTAGGGGTGCACATATGCTACTGAAATAGCTAATGAACTTCTTGTAAAAACTAGCTAGACCATGGAATGACCTCACCTTAGTAGCAGATCTTGGAGTAGGCCATTCTAAGATGACCTTTACCTTATTTGGATCCATTTTGAGACCCTCAGCTAATACAAAAAACCCCAAATAGACTAACTCCTTTTTGAAAAAGCTACTATTCTTCAAATTAATCAATAATTTCTCTTTCCTCTAACTTTCAAGGACACTAAAAATGTGCAATAAATGTTCATCCAAAGATTTTCTAAAAGTTAAAATATCATCTAGATAGACAATAATAAATTTTCCCAAGAATTTCTTTAGTACCTCATTCATAAGTTGTATGAAGGTGCTTGGCACATTGGTTAGTCCAAAGGGCATGACTAACCACTCATATAGACCATCCTTGGTCTTAAATGTAGTCTTCCACTCATATCCCTCTTGTATCAATATCTAGTGATAGCCACTTTTGAGATCTATCTTTGTGAAGTACCGAGCTCCACTCAAATAGTCCATAAGATCATCCATTCTTGGCAAAGGGAACTGATACTTGATGGTTATTCTATTTATAGCTCGAGAGTCTATAAAAATTATCCACTCTCCATCCTTCTTTGGTGCTAGCATTGTAAGGTACTACAAATGGACTCAGGCTCTCTCAAATCAAACCTTTCCTTAACATCTCCTAAACTTGTCTGTTTAGCTCTTTAGTTTTAGTAGGAGTCATCCTATGAGTAGCCTTGTTAGGAAAACTAGCTCTAGGGATTAAATCTATTTGATGACTAATTTTCCTTACTAGTGGCAACCCTTCTAGAACATTATTAAAGATGAAATTTCCATACTCACTTAATAGACCTGAAACTTCAAGTGGAATTTCACTACTACCTTTCTTATCCTTTCTAGGAATCAAAGCATAACACATGTTGATGTTTCATGCCATCCAAAAATTTTCTTCCATCAACAAGACATACCCTAGCGCTATTGCATACCTTTTCACCTTCCTTTATCAAGGGCTTTAGTTTTTGGTCAACTCCATGCTTTTTTAGAGAGTATGTATTTGCATGACCATCATGTACAACATACCTATCGAACTGCCACGCTCTTCCCAACAATAAATGGTAAACATCCATTGGAATGATGTCATAGAGAAATTCATCATGGTAACTCCCAATCTCAAACTTTACCAGACATTTTTCACTAACCAAGACCTCATGATCATCCTTCACCCAAGCAATCTGTAGGATTGGGGGTGTTTCTCCCTCTTGAGCTTTAGCTTTGAGACCATCTCCTCTAACACCAAGTTGTTAGTGCTTCCACCATCAATAATCACATCACAACATTTACCCTCGTACTTGCACCTGGTAGGAAACAAAGTCTTCCTTTGTCTAGAATTAGTCTCACCTCTTAGTAAGAACATTTCATTAACTAGAACCTCTCCTCTTTCTACATCCTTTGAAGGTGATGTCTGTGCATCCTCATCCACATGAGCAATCTATTGGTGTTTTAAAACTACTGAACAAAAAAATGCTCAATACCAAATCAATATTGCTCACACAACCTAAGGATTAGCCAATTCCTATTAAAAATTACATGTACAAACCATTTGGACCTAACTTCAACAAAACCAAGGATGGTTTTCTACTCTTTAGGCTTTGCAAAACTAGGGTGGGTATACCTAGGGGATGATTAAAGGCTACAAGCTATTGTATGAGAATTATTTTAGTTTCATTTTAATTCTCATCTCATATCTTCAAATACATGCATGATTCTGACAATTTGAATAAACACATCCCATATAGAAGATTTGGTCAAAATTCTTCTCTAGATTTGCAAGTGTTCCCAACAATAGTGGATAATAAAGGCTAAAACATTCCATGCAAACAAGTACTGACCATCTTTTGAAATCTTTAAGAAAAGTAAATTAAAGATGATTGTAATTTTAGATTTGATGCTTCTTCATAGTATACCTATCTGTAGAATGAATTGATTTTGATCAATGCCTATTCCATTGGGATTTAGAGTCTACTCCAATTTGTAGATCTAACCTATTGCCTTACAACAAATATTATCAAAAATTCTAATTGAAGTTCATTCTTATAGACATCCTTTCTATTACCATGAAAATCCCATCAAATTCATCAAAAGCATTTACTTAATTCATTAAATTAATAGTAGTAATGAATTGATATACAACCTAAATGAATTTCATTCAATTGAGCAAACTTTACTCACACAATCTCAAAATAACCAGGTAACAACAAAGGAGATGCAATTCAATAAAAAATGATATGGGGACAGCTCAAAACTTGTATTAATTTTCCTTGAAAATTTTATACAATTGTTGTAAACTTAGAATGACCTTAGAAAGAGACACAAAGTGTTGGGATTATAGATGGAGTAACTAAGAGGAGGGGGTGAATCAATTACTACAAAAATAATCGCATAGATCCCTTAGATGTCTTAAATAATTAGTTACTACTGATACTCCAAAAAAATGTTGTAACTCGGTAAATTAACTTGTTACTAATCTTCAAGTATTCATGCATGCAAAAGTAAATAAAATGAACATGAGAGACACCAGTTTAACTGTGGAAACTCAATATGGGAAAAACCACCAAGTAACTAGCTACCAATTTTCACTCTTTTGAAGTGAGCCCTGTTAGGAGCCAACCCTATTAAAGGTTACAATACACACTATTAGGTGTGACCCTATTAGAGGATTTAATAACCCTATTAGGAGTGGTCTTGCTAGAGGTCTTTAGAACAATTCAACTAAACTGTCACCTTGTTAGAGGATTTACAAAATGACTGTTAAACCAACTCTGTTAAGAGATTTGAAATCACTGCTATAATGATTAGAAAGTAACAATGAACTAACCTGAATAGGATGCAACTGATTTTTTTGATTATAGATTCCTATTCTACACCATTAGATCCTCCTTAATCAAATATATCTTTGCTATTCCTCAATGATCTATGATCATCCTTCAAATTTTCTTTCACAATAATCAGTCTCCCTTCTTATTCACATTACATTGACTCCATCACTTGCACTTAGAATTTGCAACTTGACTTCTCATATATACCATTTAGACTATCAAGTCGGCTCATTCAAAAGTTACATTTACCAATAAACCATACATCAGTTGACTACAAATATTATTTTAAACAAATAAATGTTATTTCATAAATCAATGAAATCCTTCATTGACTGACCCTGCTCTATAAATACTACTTCCAGAAATAATTTCCTAAGTTAGCCATCTTGACTTAGTTAACATTGCAACATCTACAAAATCCTTTGGTTGCCAAGTTAACTCAGTAAGAACTAAATTCCTTTGCTATCCATGAGAGCTTAGTAAGAATTTTTTCTACCAGATTTCCCTTTGATGACCAAGTGAGCTCAGTAACAACTAAATTTCTTTGTCTAACTTTGAAAGCTTGGTAACAATTGTCTACTTGGTAGACACTGTAAACCTTCTTTACTAACCTTCTGAGCTCGGTAGGCTCTGTCTTTTTCCTTGCTGACCATCTAAGCTCGGTAGACTCTATTTGATGACTAATATGACATTTTTGTAACATCAAAGACAACACACAATTGAAAAATTGTATCCAACAATCTCCCGCTTTGGCATTGATGGAAACACAATATGTCATAGTAGAATGAAATTTGAAAACAAGTCTTTACTAACAAAATGCTTCACCCTCTTCCTCAAATATAGTAATCTCCCTCTTTCATAATAATCTCCCCCTCTTACACAAACTCTTATTATTTTTGCAAATTTCAGAAAGATATGACAAAGATATGACAATATACTCTCCCTCTTTGATGACACATGCTAAAGACAACACAAAAAAAATGAGTAGCATTGTACCTGATGTACTGATTCATATGCAATGTCTTCATTACTTTGCTAGATCAACTAATAGATCTTCAATTCTATTCGTGTTGATGCATCACTAAAATTGTATTTTAGTGAGCTTTAGATAGGGGAATGGCCCCTAACTTACCTCTTAGATACAAGAATGCAATCTATCAGCAATTTGTTCCTTTGTATGGACATATTCCAATCTAATTTCCTTTTCTTGTACCAATTCTCTAACAAAGTGATACTTTATAGCAATATGCTTGGTCTTTGAATGCATCACTAGATTCTTGGATATGTTAATTGCACTTGTGTTGTCACAAAACATAACAATTGGTTCTTTGATTTCTTGCTTCATACCTTCCAATAATTGTTTGAACCATACAATGTTTGAGCAATTTACTGCTGCTACAACATATTCAGCCTCTGCTATAGACTAGGATGTATAGTTCTGATTTTTACTTGTCCAAGAAACTAACCTCTTTCTAAGAAAGAAAGCTCCTCCACTTGTACTCTTTCTGTCATCAACATTCCCTGCCCAATCAACATTAGTGAACACTTTTAGATCTAGATTTCCTCCAAGTTTATACTATAATCCATAATCTTTAGTTCCTTTTAAGTATCTCATGATCCTTTTCATTTCCATCATGTGATTTTCTTTTGGTTTTGCTGAGAATCTTGCTACAATTACTACTGCAAGAGCAATGTCTAGTCTTGTGTGCACTACATACTACAACTTTCCAATCATAGATCTATACAATGTCTGATCCACTTCCTTTGATTCATCATCCTTGGTAAGTTTCAATCCAGTACACATAGAAGTTCCAACTGGTTTTCAGTCTTCCATACCAAAAATTTTTAGTATCTCCTTGATATATTTAGATTGAGTGATGTAGATACCATTCTAACTCTAATGAATTTGAAGACCAACAAAGAATTTGATTACTCCAAAAATTGAAATTTCAAATTCTTTGTTCATTTGTTCTAAAATTTCTTTGCAAAGATCATCATTTCCTATGAACAAAATATCATCTACAAATATTTTTGCCAAAACAATCTTATTATCTGGTCCTTCCTTTATGTACAAACTACTATTATCATTATTTCTTTGAAAACCAATCTGAATAATATACTTATGCAGTCTTTCATACCATGCTCTAAGTGCTTGTTCTAGACCATACAATGCTTTATGAAATTTGTAAACCATGTCCTTCTTTTCTAGATAAAAAAAAACCTTCAAGTTGTTCAATGTAAACCTCTTTATCTAATATGCCATTGAGAAATGTTGACTTGACATCCATCT
Source organism: Cupressus sempervirens (assembly GCA_028749045.1). Classification (NCBI taxonomy): domain Eukaryota; kingdom Viridiplantae; phylum Streptophyta; class Pinopsida; order Cupressales; family Cupressaceae; genus Cupressus; species Cupressus sempervirens. The sequence goes on from CM053791.1 coordinate 309,854,498, forward strand.
GATAAACTTTGAATCCTTTGTATGCAACATATGCAAGTAAGGTTTTGACACCTTCCAATCTTACAATAGGAACAAAAGTTTCTCCATAGTCTACACCTTCTTCTTCAGAGTATCCTTTGCATACCAGTCTAGCTTTTTTCCTTGACTCCTTACCATCTTCACTTAACTTGTTTCTGAATGCCGACTTAGTTCCAATCACATTCTTGTCTCTAGGTCTAGGTACAAGAGTCCATGTTTTATTTTTCTCTATCTATTCTATTTCTTCATTCATAGCTTCAATCCAACTTTCATTTCCTAATGCATCTTTGACATTTCTAGGTTCAAAATCAGCAAGTAAACAAGTGCTTTTCAACTTACTTCTTATCATTGTTCCTTTTGATTTATCTCCAATGATCTGATCTAGTGCATGATGCTTCCTAACATAATTGGCTAACATAGGCTTCTTGCCTTTTAAGTGACTTGCATTTTTATCCTTATGTGCTTCAACTTCTGGTTCTGATTCTAGTTGCTTAGGCTCAGTAGGTGTTGATTTGATAGGTTCTATTTGCAACTCAGGTTCTTGCAACTTGGTAGGTATTAACTCGGTTTGAACTTCTTGTGACTCGGTTACTAAAGATTTAGGAGTTGAAGATTCCTGATTGATAGGTGTATTTGGCATTATATCAGGTTCAATGTAAACAAATCTCTTGTAATCTTCAGATTCCCTTTTGCTTTCTTCTTCAGTTCTTTCTACAAACTCATCAACTTTCACATGTGCACTTTCTATGACTTTGTGAGTAGATAAATTCAAACATCTATATGCTTTTCTTTTGCAAGAGTATCCTAAAAATATTCCTTCATCACCTTTTACATCAAATTTACCTTTTCTAGATTCTTTCAAAATGTAACATTTGCTTCCAAATACTTTTAGGTAACTTACATTGGGTTTGCAGTCGTACCATAACTCATAGGGGGTTTTGAATGAGTCCTTTTTCAGCTATACTATGTTCAAGGTATGAACTGCAGTGCTAATAGCTTCCTTCTAGTATTTGATAGAAATGTTTTCCTCAATCATTAAGGTTCTTGCATAGTCCATGATAGATCTATTCCTTCTTTCTACTATTCTATTTTGTTTAGGAGTTCCAGGTGCTAAAACCTATCTTTTGATTCCACTTTCAATGCAAAATTTATTGAACTCATGTGAAATGAATTCACCACCTCTATCAAACCTCAAGCATTTCAGTATTTTACCTATTTCCTTTTCTACTCTAGCCAAATACCATTTGAACTTTTCAAATGCTTCTGATTTCTCTCTTAGGTACATGACAGTCATCATTCTTGAATAATCATCAACAAAAAGAATGAAATTTTTTTCACCAGTATAACTTTCAATGCCAATAGGTCCACACAAATCAGTACGCACAATTTTTTAAAATTTCTTTAGACTGATAGTTCTTGCTTTTAAAGCTAGTCTTTCCCATTTTGCCAATTTGACAATTCTTGCATAAACCAACCTCAGGTTTCTTTATGTTAGGAATGCCTCTTACTTTCTTGAATTTACTTATTTTTAACAAGTTGTCAAAGTTTACATGACATAACCTCCTATGCCATAACCAAATTTCTTCAACTTGAGCAATAAAACATGAACATTCACCAAGTTCAAGATAAAAAAAAGTTACCTTTTGTTTGAGTGCCTGATCCAATCAGCTTACCTTTGCCATCCAGAAATCTTGCTTTTCCATGCATAAATTCTACTTTAAATCCATTATTGAGTAGCTTTGCCACACTCAACAGATTTCACTTTAGTCCTTCTACCAAATATGCATTATCACATACAAGTTCCCTGGTCAGTATGATTCTTGCTTTTCCTTTTATACACATAGGTTCATTGTTACCAAATCTTACACTGCCACCATCATAGTCTTCCAAATGTTCAAACTTAGTTTTATCACTAGTCATGTGATGAGAACAACCACTATCTATAATCCATGTATCATTTCTTCTCATATGAGAAATGAGTTCCATTTCTTCATCATTACCAAACTCATCTTTTACAACAATGTAAACAAATTCATGTTCTTTTTCATCATCAGAATCATTAGAATCTTTAGCCATGAAACATGTTTTCTTAGCTTTATCCTTGAATGATTTGAAGTATTTCTTTCCATTTCACTTGTGACCTTTCTTCTCATCCTTGTTTTTCTTATTTGGGCACCTAGCAGCAATATGTCCAATTTATTCACAAGAAAAATTGACTAGAGGAACCTTACCTTTCTATTTCCCTTTGCCTCTTGAAGATTTCCTTGCTAGCAGAGCTTCAACCACCTCAAGATCACTGTCTAAACTCTATTCTAATTCTTCATCACTATCTGACTGAGGATCCTTTAATTTCTTTCCTTTTTCTTTGAGTGAAATCTTGGCTTCAAATGCCGATTCAATGTTCTTGGTAGTTGGAACATAACTATCATAGTTATCTAGGTCAAATGTAGTCAATATTCCAACTATGGCCTCTAAATGTATCTTATGATTTGCTTCACATCTTCTTTCTTGAGTTGCAAAGACTCTAATTACATAAATAGGAAGTAGATTTCTAAGAACTTTATTTATGACAGTCTCCTTCTTGATATCTCCTCCAAATGTGTTGATTGCACTAACACATGCTTTGACTCTTTCAACATATTTTGCAATGTTTTCATTCTCTTTCATCTTCATTTGATCAAATTGTCCTCTCAAACTTTCTACTTTTTCTCTTCTTACATTATAATCTCCTCCATAGATCTCTTTCAGCTTGTTCCACATTTCAAAGGTAGTTTTTCAATCCTTGATGTCATCAAATTATTCATAACTCAGAGTAGACACTATATCTTTCATCATATTGTTGTGAGTCTTTTTTTCAGCAATATCATTGATAGATAATGTACCAGTAGGCTCTACATATTTTTCATCAAGGTACTTCAGTCCTGAATCACCAAAAGAAGCCAGATGAAGTCTCATCAATCCCTACCATGTTGAAAAGTTGTCCCTATTAAGTCTTGGAATTTCCCTCTTGTAAGACATCCTAAACTTTAGCTTAGATCCTTGAAATCTTTTTCTAAAAGCACCAAGAGCTCTGATACCAATTGTTGGGATTATAGATGGAGTAACCTAGAGAGGGGGGGGGGGGGGGGGGGGGTGAATCAGTTAGTACAAAAATAATCTCACAAATCCCTTATATGTCTTAAATAATTAGTTACTATTGATACTCCAAAAAAAATGTTGTAACTCGGTAAATTAACTTGTTGCTAATCTTCAAGTATTCATGCATGCAAAAGTAAACAAAATGAACACAAGAGACACCAGTTTTAACGTGGAAACCCAATATGGGAAAAATCAAGTAACTAGTTACCAATTTTCACTCTTTTGAAGTGAGCCTTGTTAGGAGCCAACCTTGTTAAAGGTTACAACACACACTATTAGGTGTGACCCTATTAGAGGATTTAATCACCCTATTAGGAGTGGCCTTGCTAGAGGTCTTTAGAACAATTCAACTGAACTGTCACCTTGTTAGAGGATTTACAAAATGGTTGTTAAACCAACTCTATTAAAAGATTTGAAATCATTTCTACAATGATTAGAAAGTAATAATGAATTGACCTGAATAGGATGCAACTAAATTTGTTGATTACAGATCCCTATTCTACACCATTAGATCCTCCTTGATCAAATATAGCTTTGCTACTCCTCAATGATATCTGATCATCCTTCAAGTTCATTTTCACAATAATTACTCTCCCTTCTTATTCACATTACATCAACTCCATCACTTGCGCTTAGAATTTGCAACTTGACTTCTCATATATACCATTCAGACTATTAAGTCAGATCATTCATAAGTTACATTTACCAATAAACCATACATCAGTTGGCTACAAATATTATTTTAAACAAATAAACATTATTTCATAAATCAATGAAATCCTTCATTGGCTAACCTTGCTCGGTAAGTACTCCTTCCAAAAATAATTTCCTGAGTTAACCATCTTGAGTCAGTTAACATTGCAACATCTGAAAAATCCTTTAGCTATCGAGTTAACTAGGTAAGAACTAAATTCCTTCATTGTCCATGAGAGCTTGGTAAGACCTATTTATACCAAATTTCCCTTTGATGACTGAGTGAGCTCGGTAACAACTAAATTTCTTTGTTTAACCTTGAAAGCTTGGTAACAACTGTATACTCGGTAGACACTATAAACCTTCTTTACTAACCTTCTGAGCTCAGTAGGCTCTGTCTTTTGCGTTGCTAACCATTTGAGCTCGATAGACTTTATCTAACGACTAATATGACATTTGTGTAACATCAAAGATAACACACAATTGAAAAACTGTATCCAACACAAAGATCATTCCATATTGATGTATTCTTAGAAAAAATGTAGAGAAGATACATTAAAAAGTTTTTACTCAAATATTGGACCAAAAACATCCTAAGTGTAATACTAAAAATGCATTAGAAATAGTACCATCCTCTAGCCTTAGAATCTCACTTATATAATGTGAGATGCAACAAGCTTCAGGCATACAGAACTAGTAGGTGTATATTATAGGAGATATTTACATACACCTATCATGAAAAGACAAAATTGTGATTAACAAAAAGATTTGTACATTAGACTTTCCTTTTGTGGGTCCCTTTCTATTACATCCTTTTATATTACTAATTTTCTAATTGGTTTCTATTATGAATCCTCGACATATGCACCTACCAGACTTTCCAGTGATATGTCAACCTTTGATTCATGCATCTTCACCTCCACTCTAGTATTTTCACTCATATCATCATGTGTTACAAAGGTGACAATTACTCTTGATCCTATGTTTGTTGTGTCATTTAACTAATCCATTACATCTTTAACATGAGATGACTTCCCTTCTTCTTTTCTAGGTACTAATGGAATTGGATCAATGATTTGTAATTCATCTTCATTCATTTCATCATCATCACTTTCAACTTCTTCTAGTTGCTCACCAAAAACAATATCTACCATACACTTGTCATAAAGTGCATCATCTGGCTAGTCAAAATGTAGAATATCCTATTGTTTCTTGATAACATATTCTACTTCCCTGTCAATATCAATAAATTCTTGTTTTAGAGAATCAAGGAATATTTAGGCTTTCACTATCTCCTCGGTTGTGGTAGCCCACCATGCATGCCCTATTTCATTGATAATTTTATTCATCCTTAGAAAAAATAAATCATCAAGTTCCTTAGCCCATCCATCTTTATTTTTCAAATTATTTCTTCTATCTAGGGCATGAGGAAAAAAACTAAACTTTTGGCTCTTATATTTGTTCAAGTAGCCAACTATTATTCTCTACAAATGAATTCTCTTATTATCAAAATCAAGAAGATCAGAAACAATATCAAATTTTTTTTCAATTTGATCATATGAGACTTTTATGATAGAATAACATAAAAATGTTATTTCTTTCCTCCTTCTTACCCACTTATTCACAATAGGCTTTAGAGCCTCATCACTTGCTTTTAGTTCTTCCCAAATGCTTACGACTGGGGATATGTTATTCTTTATCTTGTAGACCTCCCCATCACTTTATTCTCAAGTTCAATCTCTTTTGAAATTCCTTATTGTAAGCTTCCAAAATTATTTCATACTTACTCTACAACTCAAACATGGCCCTTTCTTCCTTTTTAGCAGTGGCCAAAACAAATTGAGATGAATCTACATTCCAGTGTGTAGCCTACACATGAGAGGTATCAGCCACTCTTCTTAAAACTATGTTTCCCATCAAACTAGAATCATTTGGTTGTGATGAGGTGGCTCTTGACCCCTTCCTTAAAGATCGTATATCCAAAGTAGCCTAGTCTTCACTAAATGTAGTACCTGTGAATTCCTTCTTATTTGGATCATGGAAATCCAATTTATTTGAAATAGAATTAAAATTTAATACATCTGCAATATCCAAATTGGGTAACAATAAAATGTTTGAAGATTTTACCATTTTCCTCCCCTCTTTAGGGGTTACATTCTGGAACTCTTGAATTATTTGTTCCTTTATTTGATTTTGTAGGGCTGCCTCTTATAGCTCAGGATGCTCTGTCCTCAACTTGTTGCATCTTTCTTCAAACTTGCTCATGTTAGCTCTCCATGCAAATTGGCAGAAAGCCCTAGATTTAACAAAATTATCATCTAATAAAAATTGTTGACTTGCTTGTTCCAACACAAGGTCTAATTCCCTTCCTCTACAATTTGCAACTATCAACTCAAAACTTGGCACTGGAGGCTCTTAGGGATCTCCTTCATTCATCTCTGATTGTGTAACAAAAACTCCCCCTTGTGATCCCAATTGTTCAATTTTCTCTTCAATCAGTTGTTCCTCTTCAATTCTCATAGGGGTTTGTAAGGGTGAGTATTCCTTCACATGAGGATCCTCTTCCCTTATTATCTTTCATCTTTTAAGGGAAGGTTCAGAAGGCCTCTCTTCCAAGACATCACTGGTGGACCCAATTATTTGTTTTCCTTTGTCCACAGTGGTCCTTTTATTTTGAATAATAGTATACCCTGGCCTTTTTTGGATAGTTAATTGACCTGCCCCTATATTGGGAGTAAAACCCAATATTCTCATTACTTCCTTAGCCTTATCTAGGTAAAATCTAATAAAGAATTACTTCTTTTCATTCATTGTTTCCATTATTTTAGGAAAAGTATTAATAATTTTATTTATATTATCTACATTTGTAACTACATTGTCCAAAGGACTATAATCTGCATCAAAAGAATCAATGAAATCCAATACTTTGGAGAAGACTCTCCACTTTTCCTTTTTAGTCTCTTGCTCTTGCAAGGAGTATTCATTCCTTATTATATCTTTAGGAAAATAGAATTCATGCTTGATTTTACCAAGCTTAATTCTGTGTCCTAGATACAAATGATAAAATCCCTCATAATCACAAAAATGAGGGTGAGAAATAGCCATCTTATAAGGATCCAAAATCTTGTTCAGTGAAAGCTAGCCCCCTTTTGTGATAACAAAATGATGGGCCACTATAAAAGTGGGGAAGATTGACCCTCTTGAACTTTTTAACAAAAAAGTTTCCTCCACTCCTTCCAACTACCACAAAAACTTAGCTACTCCTACCTTCAAGGGCACTTAGTAACGTAGTACATGAGGGATAAACATAGTAGAAATAGAGTATGGGATGATATCTCCCCAATTGTGTAAAACTTTCAAACCACTAGGATTATCCATAGGCCTAATGAGATTGATTAGTGCCTTGGGGATTCTAGGCTTGTCACTCAATATGAGCCATCTCAACTTGGAAGTGAAATACCTATCAAACTTGACAAAGCTAGCATTCTCTACATCTCAAGTCATATCTACACTCCATAATTGGACTGGCAGTGCTTCTCCATTTTCTTCTCTATTTAATTCCATTTCTTTACCAAAATATGTAGCTCCCTTAAACAAAAACATGTGCATCAACAAAGAATAATGGCCAAAAGTTTTTTCCACCTTGCCCTTAGCAATCCCAATTAGTCCATTGTGAATATCCTCAACCAAGTAAGAAGAAAAATAAAAAATTATGTCCATGCCAAGAGATGAAATCTGAGTAACCATATACATGAAATCAACAGGCATAAACTCCTCTTCATCTCTCCCAAAAACTTTGCTAAGGGTCCTATATATCTCTACAGCCCTGGTATTGAAGTATACCCTTTTGAAAGGTTCCTTGGAAGCTATTGTTATTTTTGGTAGAGTTCCAATTTTACCTATATGTGCCTTAAGTGCATCTTGCCTAATGGTATCCTTCTTGGACATGTATTCCTTTTCTAGCCCTTTCAAATCAATGGGCACATGATAATTAGTGAATGGCCCTAAACCAAAAACTTCCCTAATCTCATCTGGGTTGACTGTAATTAGGACCTAACCATTAGTTCTTCCTACTACTCTAATGTCTTGGTCATAGTTCTTTGCTATAGCTTCAAGAAGATCATAATCCATAAAAACACTAGGAACCACCAATTTCCCTAAATCAAAATTCTAGATATTGGCATGTGGGGCAAAAAGGTTCCTCTTTGAAAACCATTTCTTAGAAAAATATATACTAGTTTGAGAGGTACTGGCATCCCAGACCCAATTCCCCTTGTCAAACAATCCATATGCTATTCTCAACCTAGGGTTTAATGAAGTAAGCTTTTTAACTTGCACAGTTTCAATAGTAGAATTTGAGAACAACTCAAGCAAATCATCATGGACATTCCTATCCAAATAATTCTCTTGACTAGAAAATACCTTCTTTGGAGGAATTTTTTATTGTAATTTGTAGAACTGAGACACTAAAAAGATTATAGTATAATTAGTTACTTGATTCTTTGCTTGTTTCTCACTGTAATTCTGCAATGTCTTCGCGAACAATGGAAATTTGCTTCATGCTCTTGTCAAGCTCAACACAACCTTCTCAGTAATGGCTTTTGCTTAGGAAAAGGCTTGAAATCTTTGTTCACATGAGATGGAACTAAGAAAATCTTTTGTATTATACTCTATTTTTTTTTTGCATGTGAAGCTTTCATTCCTCATAAATGCACAGAGTGGCACCACCTTCTACATTCAAATTTACACCATTGATTTTTGAAAAATCCTATGATCCAAAGATGCACCAAAAGATGACTTACGTTCCACTTGACATGATGGCAGTAAACCCAACGACATTTTTCCATGTGTATAATTCCTTCATTGTTAGCATTTTAGTTTGGACCCATTGATGACTGAGGACACATGTTGTTGAGTCGCTACCTCACCATACATAAAGAGTGAGCACCTTCCTATAGCAAGGTAACAATGATTATTGATTTTGCATTGATTGTGTGGAGGACATTTGATGCATTACTTAAGAGAAATATGGTGGGCCCTTAGTCGCTATGTTGCTATACATATCATTTGAGCAACTTATCATAGTGAGATAGTGACAATCATAAATTTGAAATTGATCTAAGGGTGAGGAGACTACATGATGTGCATAAGATGTGGTGGGTCCCCTGGTTGCTATGTTGCATAGAGTAAAAAGTGCACATCTTTCCATAGCGAGGTAGCGATAATCGTTGATCCAAGCTTGATCAAATGATCAAAATATTTCATATGTTTTATGAATGGGGCGTGAGTCTAGATTGTTGATGATGTGAGAAAACCCTATGTAGCTAGCATATAAAACCACATTCTAATCCTAGTCACATTGCGGCATTTCTTAGGTCCCACCATGTGTTTATTTCCCTACTAGGTGCTATGTCGCTAATGGTAAGACATATAATTTCACGATAGCAACATAGCGACCTCCTATGCCTTCACTTTTCCTTATGCATACGTGTATCCTACTAGATGCCACCATGTCCCAAAAACCATATAACTGATATCTAATGGAGCATGTGTCTAGGACCCACCTTGTAAAAATGTTGCTATAGTATTAGTTTCCATCACTAATGGCAAAGATCAAAAATTTTGTAACAATGACATAGAGACCTCTGGTGTCTTATCAAAACTCAGCACCAAAAAGATAAAGGCAAGTGAATTCATAATCACCCTCATTAATGCTTCTGGCATAACAATAAAACCGCACATCCACCATGCAACTTGGCAAGTTTATGGTCATTGGAAAACTTAAAAAGTGACTATCATCTATATTTTCTGTGAAGGTGCTATGTCGCTAACGATGAAGTGCACAAATTTCCTGACAACAACATAGCGACCAATTAAAGAAAAATAAAAATTTGCTAATGCCTTTCATACTTCACTTCTCTGATCCCATTTCCATCTCTGGTAGGTCTGACATGAAAAACATGATCAAAAACTCCTTATGCAATACAATATCTGATCACTACACCTTGATTTTATGGTACCGACTATTGGTGTTTGAAAACATTGGAAGGTTTTCAATTATCCCAATGAGAACATGACATATCTAGGGGTAGCTAACTCCCATCTTCAACACATCATTTCAAACACTAGGCCAACTATAAAGCATGACCCTTCTTCTACTTCAGGCTCTATAAAACCTAGGTGCGTGAACCTAAGATCCAATTAATATGGTACCAATGCCAAACATATCCCTGGATCTAACAAAGCAGATTTCAACCCTTATATCTCCTAATAGCTCATGTATAACATAGATCTATTGTAGAAAATTGAAAATCCTATGATATTCAAAAGCTGACTGAGGGCATCACATTTAGGTTCTTCAACATGAAAGGGAAATACAATTGATTATTGATGTTGATTATCAGCATAACCCCAAATATGCAATAGTATAACAAGTGATCCTATAACTGATCAATGCCTAATCAATTGGCAAATTCCATGAATTCAAAACATACATCTAGATATCTTATACTTATTTATATATTCAGATATAAGATCTATCTATTTACCTTGTAAATAAACATCTATGCTCAATCCTAATCTCATTCTTACATGATATCCCCCTCTGTAAACTTGTAATCTTGCTGACTTCTTTGAAACATTTACATAATTCTTTGAATTACAAGCAACAATGAAACAACATACAACCTTAAGGGACTGCAACTATGACCTAGGCTCTTTGTTCAAAGACCATAAAACATTGGAAATTCACTGAGATAGGAGACGAGAATCAAAATGAAACTAATGAAATTCTTGTTCATTTGTATTCATTTCCTTGAAACAATACAACCAAATGCATGAAATTAACTCATAAAAAACCTAATAGATCTGAACTATCTATATTTATCTTCCTACTACTATTAATACAAGAGAAAATGTTGAAGAATGAAGGTGGAATCACAGATCTAGATCCAACAAAGTGGTCTCACAGAAGGACTAAATATTTCCAACAAACAATGGTCTCACAGTGAAAAACTGGAACCCATGCAAAAAGAAAGAATGAGAATGATATAGAGGAAGGGATTCCCATATCTACTCTACATCTAACATCTATCCACTTGAAATTCCCTCTCTTTTCCATGAAAAGACTCTCTCTAATCTCTCTCTTCAATGAGTGAATCAATTTTTTTATCATTTTACCTCTCAAAGGCATCAAATGTCTCAAAACTTGATGAGATTCATAACTGATTTTGATATCAAAGTGAACTCAGAGTAAAAGTGAAAAATCGGTTGAATAAGACCTTTAGAAATCAAGAAAACCTCTTAAAATCAGTTTTCTTCACATTCACACCTCTACAAGCCTTTATACCTATTTTCTAACCAATTCTGATGATCAATGGTGAAAAACACTCATTCTACTGAGAATGCCCCAAAATTTACAAATTGACCTATAGTGTGAACCTATGAATACCTATGCACAAACCAACCTCAAAAATCAAAAAATTGTCTCATTTTGATTTCGGTGGTATATTGGAGCGCCTATTTTGGATAAATTTTTTGAATGTGCATTTTGATATAAAAAAATATTAAAATTTAATATTTGATTTTAAAAAAATCCTTCTTTCTCATCAAGCATACTAGGCGCCACCTAGGCTACCACTCTGCAACATACTCACCCACGTGGTGCCACATCATCACCACCTCTACGTCCACTCACCACCACATCATCCATACCACATTTGCATCACTATCTCCCCATGTTATCACATGACCAACTTCTCCTTGGTCAGATAGTGACATCCACAAGATCATCCACATGGTGCCATCTCCTCCTTTTGAGCTCATTTTCTTGCCACATCATCGCTATAGGGACCCATCATTGTCTTGCTAAATTTCTGAGTTTTTTAGATGACTTGCTATGTCAATAGCTAGAAATCCTTGGATTTTTTGACTAGTGAGGTAGCAACTGCTAGATTTTGGACTTTTCCAGTGGCTTCAATCGTGCTGACATTATCCCTTCGTTGTGCATGTCAGTTCAAAATTTCATATTTGATTGCGTCCAACTCATCTACTGGGACCCATGGGGAAACCTTGGCTCATGTCTTAAAAGGCACTAACCTTATAGATACTCTCACTACATTGTGAATTTATTTAAACACTTCAAAAATTCTTTGCATGGGTAATGTGGGATTTCTTAGGTATGTTTGTTCTTCATAATGACACAGTCACACCCGCTTGTTTCTCTATTCTTTGGCTACATGTTTATATCCTATGTGAGCTTTGCTATTGGGTTGCCCTTTTAAAATCCTCATAGTTCCCTACTCTTTTATGTGTGGATCTCTACTATTTTACCTTAAGTTGCATCCCCTTTCTATGATGCCTAACTGTTTAAGTTGCATCCCTTGCTCCTCTCGACGAGTTTTTCCTTAAACATGGATTCTCTGTCATTGATAGTGTGGACCTCCTTCTAAATTTGTCTCTTCCTTGCATGATGTGTCTTCTATAAATGTCATGGCATCTCCTTATCTATTTAAATTTTTTGTAAAGGCTTCCTTTTCTCAGACTGCGCCTCTTAGCTTTCAGTTGAGGGTTTCGTGCTTAGAATGCATGGGATGCCTTTAACTGGCGGTCTTCTTCCTACAAGGAATGTGGTTACTCCTTTTCATGTGTAAGGCCCTGCCTGGGGGTCTGCAACTTCCTTCTAATGATTGTGCCTCATTTTTAAATGTGTGGTTCTTTGTCTAGTGCAAGGTACTCACTACTAGATGGCGTGAGAAGCTCCCTCTAAGGCGTCCACTTTAACATCTAACTTTGGCACCATATCTCTTTCATTTGCAATTCCAGAGACTCTTGGACATACTCCATTAGCATTAGCCATTACTAATCTCTCCAAATTCTTCATTTTATGATTACTTGGTTGATTGACATTTGTCTGACTACCAGTTGTTTGATTGATGTATGCTCTTAAAGATTATGAGGAAAGAACTGCTAGATCCATAGTCCATCTTGATCTTGGTATATTAAGAACTCTAGCATCACCTCCAATGCCATGCAAAACTAAAGCCATAGACTTGGCAGACCTTTTTCTTCTAGTTTTAGACACTTGCCCCACATTTTTAGACTCTCCACTAAGGGGAGGGAAGGTAGCTTTCTAAAAGAGAATCAACTACTCTTTGACTTACTGCTGCAAGATATCTTTGAGGTGCATGTTCCAATGGAATTGTAGAAGAGCTTGGTACATCCTCGAAAGAAAGCAATGAAGGCATTGGATCATGGCTCATAGAATCAACTACATGCTCAGCGGAAGTAATCAACATAGAATTTTGAATAGCATTCTGTATACTTTGTATCTCAGTGCTAAATACATTAGTCATAAGAATGTGATCATTCACATTGTCTTTTTAATATAAGAAATTTGGCTATATCCACAATCATCTATCCCCTATCTAAGCTAACTTGTCCACTATAATAAAGTTTTGATACCCCTATTATAATTAAGGCTTGCTTCAAAATATCTTCAAGTCTCTAGAGTTAGACCAATCTGACGCCATTAGTTGGGCCCCAAAAGTGGGTTTGGCTAATTTTTTTTTTGTTTCTAAACAACTGAATTGACAAATTGATCTATTCAGTATTTGATACTCACTAGAATTGAATTCAAGAACTAACTGATCCTTAAAACTCATTTTTACCTCTTCTTGCAAACTATCATTTTGATGCTAGAGGGTCTTTTGACTGGCCTTAAAAACTGGTCTAAACATCTGATCAGGTTCTGAAAAATGACACACTGACTCTTTTTTCCACATCCTTGCACCTTGTCAAATCTTGTCTCATGATGAATTTGAGGTCAAAAGATATTCACTGTCAAAGTTGACCCTTCAAAACTGCCTGCAAGAAAACATGTCAGAAAATAATAAATTGGGTTTGGATTTGGCTTTAAAAACTAGGCAAATGGACACTTGGGAAGACAAAAACTAGGGTGATGGTTCACTGTCATGAGGTGAATATAAATCTATGATTTGGGATCATGAAGAATAATTGAGTGCAAATGGCAAGTGGTCAAAGTGGGCTAGTCAAATTTTGCAGATTAAAAGCATTGACAAAACATTTTTTGCAAATGGAAATGACCTGGAAAAGTGTGCAAATGGATTCGTCGTGACTTGAAAATTGACACACTTAAAGTATTTTTAGAGGAAAATATAGTGGCATAATCCATTTTATCTAACCTATCACAGATTAGGAGTTATGACATCACAAACAGGGGTACTGAACAATCTACACCTGCTGACACTAGTAAAAAGCTAAAAATTACGTTTGGAATCGTGTTTGAAAGCTGATCAAATAGATTTTTCATAAGTTGAAACTTAAAAAATAACATGTCTCTAACCTCTAAAATGCAACGCAAAAGGAATTTTAGCATTTTGGTCAACTAGGTCAAAATTATAGCACGTCAAACAAGGCTTCCCAAAATTCTAAATTAATTGCATTAGCATGACAATATTAAATGACCAACTTTGAGGGATTCAAAACCTAGTCAAACGGACTCAAAATGACTCAAAATCTTAAACATAGGTTCTTAGGTATGGACACTAAACACTCCCAAAGTGGTGGTTCACAAAAAAAAATTGGTGTGAAATATTCATATGCAAACACAGCCTCCTGTCACTGTTTGACACTTAGGTGAAAATGCAGAAATGACACTGGCTCAAAACAAGACTTCTCCAAATGACTTAGAATGTCAATTTATCATCATGGAATAGTTAAACACACTGAATGGAGGGTGTTATAAACATTAAACACCTTAGGGCCCTCAAAGGTATGGCCAGGTACATATGCATTTATGGGCATTCATAGGGGTTGATTTGATTCAAACATTGAAATAGATGCTCAAAATGGGAACACAATTTTGAGTGCCAATAGTGGCTCTATTTGGGGATGCATGTCCCTTGTGGGCATGGCAAGGATTTAGATCTCTGGTAGAAGTAGATGACACACCTAAACTTTAAAAACTCCTCTTGAACAACTTTATTGAAAATAGGGAAACTACACTACTATGTACAAACGATGGCCTCGGGCCCCTAAAAAGTTTTCAAAACTTCTTACCTCTATCAAAAACTTGATTCTCATTTGCATCTCTCTAAGGTAAGCTGAAAATATCTTTCTCAATTTTATCAATCAGATTAGCATCTTGAATTACATCACTTAGCAAAATGAAATATCTTTCTTCATTCTCATAGTGCATATACAAATCAGCATTAAATTCTACACCATGCTCACTATGAGAAAATGAATTAGCATGCTCATGACTACACAAACTGAATTGAGAATCAAAATCCAACAATGATTCATGCATGTTGATTGGAAACACAAAGACTTCATATTCTACACCATTTACCAAGTTGCATCTACCAAAAACTTGCAACTCACCTTGTGTCTCTGGCTGTGAAGAATATGTGAAATCTGATTTTTTCCTACTTGCAACCATGTTATTCATCAAATCAAATTTATCCTTTGCTGAAACCTCCTCACATTCTTCAAACAACTAATTAGTTACCAAACATGAAAACTCATTCTGAAAGTGCTGATCTAAACTATGCTGATGACAATCATTTTCTTCATCTAACTAAATGTCAAAATAAACCTTGAACTTATCTCTGCAAGAATTATCAACACATAAAGAAAATCTATAATCTGATTGACAATATTCACTGTTTTCCCTTTCATCACATGAAACATCAAAACAATTTTCTGCAAGATCAGCATGAAAAGAATTTGAAACAGTATTAAGCTTCCTTTCACTAACATTTCCCACATCCAACAAATTGTCATGTGCAAATGCATTTGAGGTACTATCATCTACACCTCCAAAATTTGATAAGGATTGTTTGAATTCTACATCTCTTTCTACATCAAACTTTGGGGAAGTAACTTGACTAAATGAAGAAACATTATGATGGAGAATATGAAGATCCTTAGAAACACTTACTTTCTTTTCAAAATCATGAGCCAAAAAAATAGAGATTTCATCAGGGATCAAGAAGATTGCCTCAAAAATCTTCTCCCAGCTATGATTATCATCCGCATGGCATGAAGAATTTACAATAGCAAGATCATTAGTATAACAATCTGGAAAATCAGAATTGTTACAACATTCATTCTTATCATAGCAATCACTACCTTTATTGTTGTTACATAATTCCTCAACTTCATATTTATTGTAACCAAGTTTATTTTCACTTTTATATCCATCTACCTTATGCTGATTGCAATTACCCGATTCACTTGCACTTGAATCCTTCTCTTCACATTCAGAAGACAGATTATCTTTCTCTATGGATTCATTATATCCATTACTACCTTGGCTTTCAGAACACTCATTATCATTAGAAGACATAACATAGAATCTATAATCACCATTTTCCATCTCTTTAATGAATATTTCAATTTGCAAAAACCTTTGTAATCTTATAGGTGTTGGCCAATTGACTGAATCAGGCACTAGAACATCAAGGAAAATACTAGGCAAGGAAGATTCCTCAGGTCTACAATGAAAAGGCATCTTGTTGATTACTGATTTAAGCCTTAAATAACATTGTTTGACACTTAAACCTTGAGTACTTCCTACCTCAATTCTTATAAGATTGACAATCCTTTTGTAGACCAGTCTATTCAACATAGCAATGTTATTATTCACAGTTTCTAAACTCTCAGAATTTGGCAAACTAATCTCAAATCTGAGATCTAACTCCATCATATAGTAAAACTTCTACCTCTTCTTTCTAGTGTTGAAAATCACTTAATAGAGGCAACCATGTTTTTTAACATTTGACTTCCATGAAAAGAAAACATAAAAACCAAAATACCTCAAGTGCTGATGCAAACTTTGATCTACTGATTTGGCATAGGTACAAGACTAAAATTCCTTCACACCATTGGTCAAAACTTTGTAGAGTCACCACCTCATTTCAAAAGGATAAAGAGATCACTTCTATGATTCACCTTTTACACTTCAATTTCTTATAATAGCAGATTGCAAACAACACTTAAAAACTTATCAAGAATGTAAAATTCCTTTCCAAGAGACTATCAACAGCTTATGATCTACCCATACAACTAAAATTCTTTCAAAATTTTGCAATGAAATCAACTAGGAACAAACTGGTATAGAGATTTGAGAGTTTCCACTCACTTATGTGATAAACAAAACATAATTTGTCACTTGACAAATCTAAACTAGACCTTCAATGTAAGAGAAACTTGTAGATCATTATCATCTTTAAAAGAAACTACACTTTATAAATCATGTCTTGACTCTGAACTTTCTCAATAGCACTTGCTAAAATTGAATTGATTGAAGATAGACCTATAACAATCATAGAACACAATTTACATCCAATTTTACAACATGTTGCTATCCATGAATAAAGCTTCACTAGGGTACATGACATTTGAGTAAGAAAACTAGAAAACACATCAATTAACTTACTACTATGACTTTTCCATGCACATCTTCTTACTATATTGAATCCCTTCTTAAATTCTCATGGTTTATCTACTATTCAAAATCAATACACACTAGAGACTCTTGTCCTTTTAACAAAATGGATTGCCATCTTATGTCCCCAACAGAGTCGCCATTTTGCTAGTGACTTAGATGGGAAAAATCCAACTAAGAGTAGGACTAAAATTTTCAATGAACACCAAAGACTCTTATCCTTTCAATAAAGAATTACTTCACAACTTCCCTAGCAGAGTCACCATTTTGTTGGTGACTCGGATGGGTAAAACCCAACTGAGAGTAGGACTGAAATTTTCAATGAACACCAGAGACTCTTGTCCTTTCAACAAAGAATTACTTCACAGCTTCCCTAGTAGAGTTTCCATTTTTTTGGTGACTTGGATGGGCAAAAACCAACTGAGAGTAGGACTGAAATTTTCAATGAACACCAGAGACTCTTGTCCTTTCAACAAAGAATTACTTCACAGCCTCCCTAGCAAAGTCACAATTTTTTTGGTGTTTGAAAACATTGGAAGGTTTTCAATTATCCCAATGAGAATGTGACATATCTAGGGGCAGCTAATTCCTGTCTTCAACACATCATTTTAGATACTGGGCCAACTATAAGGCATGACCCTTCTTCTACTTCAGGCTTTGCAAAACCTAGGCGGGTGAACCTTAGATCCAATTAATATGGTACCAGTGCAAAACATATCCCTAGATCTAACAAAGCATATTACAACCCTTATATCTCCTAATAGCTCATGTAATAACACATATCTATAGTAGCAAATTGCAAATCCTAAGATATGCACAAGCTGAGTGAGGGCATCACATTTAGGTTCTTCAAAATGAAAGGGAAATACAATTGATTATTGATGTTGATTATCAACATAACCCCAAATATGTAGCAGTATAACAAGTGATTCTATAACTAGTCAGTGCCTAATCCATTGGGCAATTCAATGAATTCAAAACATACATCTAGATATCTTATACTTATTTATATATTTAGATATAAGATCTATCTATTGACCTTGTAAATAAATATCTGTGCTCAATCCTAACCTCATTCTTACATGATATCCCCCTTAGTAAACTTGCAATCTTACTAACTTCTTTGAAGCATTTAAATAATTCTTTGAATTACAAGCAACAATGAAACAACATACAGCCTTAAGGGACTGCAACTATGACCTAGGCTCTTTGTTTAAAGACCATAAAACTTGGGAAATTCAATGAGATAGGAGACGAGAATCAGAATGAAACTAATGAAATTCTTGTTCCTTTGTATTCATTTCCTTGAAACAGTACAACCAAATGCATGAAATTAACTCATAAAAAACCTAATAGATCTAAACTATCTATATTTATCTTCCTATTGCTGTTCATACAAGAGAAAATGGTGAAGAATGAAGGTGGAATCACAGATTTGGCTCCAACAAAGTGGTCTCACAGAAGGACTGAAGATTTCCAACCAACAATGGTCTCATAGTGAAAAAACTAGAACCCATGCAAAAAGAAAGAATGAGAATGATATAGAGGAAGGGATTCCCAGATCTGCTCTGTTTTTGACATATGTCCACTTGAAATTCCCTCTCTTTGCCATGAAAAGACTCTCTTCAATCTCTCTCTTCAATGAGTGAATAAATTTTTTTTATCATTTTACCTCTCAAAGACATCAATTATCTCAAAACTTGATGAGAATCGTCACTAATTTTGATATCAAAGTGAACTCAGAGTAAAAGTGAAAAATCGGTTGAATAAGACCTTTAGAAACGAAGAAAACCTCTTAAAATCAGTTTTCTTCACATTTGCACCTCTACAAGCCTTTATACCTATTTTCTAACCAATTCTGTTGATTAATGGTGAAAAATACTCATTCTATTGAGAATGCCCCAAAATTTACAAATTGACCTATAGTGTGAATCCATGAATACCTATGCACAAACTGACCTAAAAAATGGAAAATTTGTCTCATTGTGGTTCCAATGGAATATTGGAGCGCCTATTTTGGATAAAAATTGCTTTAGTTATACTCATTTGAAAATTAGGTCTCTATTCATATTATCTTGTTTGCAACTGAATTTTCAAAAAAATTTAAAAAATTCTAAAGTACAGACTTTAGAAAATGACCATTTATGCATTTAAAAAAAAACATGGGAGCCCTTTTTGACTTAAAAATTTTGAATTTGCATTTTGATATAAACAAAATATTAAAATTTAATATTTCATTTAAAACAAATCCTTCTTTATCATCGGTCCCACTGGGCACCACTCGGGCTGCCACATGGCAACTCTTTATAGGCTAGCCTCTGCCACATACTCACTCATGTGGTGCCACATCATCACCACCTCTGCGTCCACTCATTGCCACATCATCACCACCTCTACGTCCACTCATCGCCACATCATCCATGCCACATCAGCATTGCTATCTCACCATGTTATTGTGTGAGCAACTTCTCCTTGGCGAGATAGTGACATCCACATGATCATCCATGTGGCACCATCTCCTCCTTCCGAGCTCATTTTCTTGCCACATCATCGCTACAAGGACCCATCACTATCTTGCCAAATTTCTAAGTCTCTCAAACGACTCGCTATGTTGCTAGCCAAAAATTCTCGAATTTTTTTTCTAGCGAGGTAGCGACTATAGGATTCTAGACTTTTAAAGTGGCTTCAATTGTGCTGACATCATCCCTTCGTTGTGCATGCTTGTTCAAAATTTCATATTTGACTGTGTCTAACTAGTCTACTAGGACCCATGGGGAAACCTTGGCTCATGTATCAAAAGACACTAACCTTATAGATACTCTCACTGCATGTGTTGCTTTATTTAAACACTTCAAAAACTCTTTGCACGGGCAATGTGAGACTTCTCAGGTATGTTTGTTCTTCATAATGGCACAATCACACTCGCTTGTTTCTCTATTCTTTGGCCACGTGTTTATATCCTATGTGAGCTTTGCTATTCGACAGCCCTTTTAAAATCATCATAGTTCCCTACTCTTTTATGTCTGGATCTCTACTATTTTACCTTAAGTCACATTCCCTTTCTATGACACCTAATTGTTTAAGTTGCATCCCCTACTCCTCTTGGTGGCTTGTTCCTTAAATATGGATGCTCTATCATTGATAGCATGGACCTCCTTCTGAATTTGTCTCTTCCTTGTGTGATGTGTCTTCTATAAATGGCATGGCATCTCCTTATCTATTTAAAGTTTTTGTGGAGGCTTCCTATGCTCAAACTGCACCTCTTAGCTTTGACGTGAGGGTTTCTTGCTTAGAATGCATGGGATGCTTCAAACTGGCTACCTTCTTCCTGCAAGATGTGTGGTTACTCCTTTTCATGTGTAACGTCTTTCCTGGGGGTCTCCAGCTTCCTCCTAATGATTGCACCTCATTTTTAAATGTGTGGGTCTTTGTCTAGCATGAGGTACTCACTACTAGATGGTGTGAGGAGCTCCCTCTAAGGCATCCACTTTAACATCTAACTTTTGCACCATATCTCTTTCATTTGCAATTGTAGAGACTCTTGGACATACTCCATTAGCATTAGCCATTACTGGTCTCTCCAAATTCTTCATTTTCTGATTACTTGGCTGATTGACATTTGTCTGACTGACAGTTGTTTGATTGATGGATGCTCTTAAAGATTGTGAGGAAAGAACTGTTAGATCCATAGTCCATCTTGATCTTTTTACATTAAGAACTTTGGCATTGCCTCCAATGCCATGCAAAACTGAAGCCATAGACTTGGCATACCTTTTTCTTCTAGTTTTAGACACTTGCCCCACATTTTGACTCTCCACTAAAGGGAGGGAAGGTAGCTTTCTAAAAGAGAATCAACTGCTCTTTGACTTACTACTACAAGATATCTTGGAGGTGCATGTTCCAATGGAATTGTAGAAGAGCTTGGTACATCCTCGGAAGAAAGCAATGAAGGCATTGGATCATGGCTCATAGAATCAACTACATGCTCAGCAGAAGCAGTGAACATAGAATTGTGAATAGCATTCTATATAATTTGTATCTTAGTGCTAAATACATTAGTCGTAAGAAGGTGATCATTCACATTGCCTTTTTAATATAAGACCTTTGGCTATATCCACAATCATCAATCCCTTATCTGAGCTAACTTGTCCACTGTAATAAAGTTTTGATACCCCTATTACAATTAAGGCTTCCTTCAAAATATCTTCAAGTCTCTGGAGTTAGATCAATTTGACACAATTAGTGGGGCCCCAAAAGTGGGTCCAGCAAAAAAAAAATTCATTTCTAAACAATTGAATTGAAAAATTGATCTGTTCACTATTTGATACTCACTGGAATTGAATTCAAGCACTAACTAATCCTTAAAACTCATTTTTACCTCTTCTTGCAAACTGTCATTTTGATACCAGAGGATCTTTTGACTGGCCTTAAAAATTGGTGTAAACATTTGATTGGGCTTTGAAAATTGGCACACTGACTCTTTGTTCTGCATACTTGCACCTTGTTGAATCTCATCTCATGATGAATTCATGGTCAAAAGATACTCATTGTGAAAGTTGACCCTTCAGAACTGCCTGGAAGAAAACATGTCAGAAAATAATAAATCAAGTTTGGATTTGGCTTTAAAAATTGGGCAAATGGACATTTGGGAAGATGAAAACTAGGGTAATGGTTAATTGTCATGAGGTGAATATAAATATTTGATTTGGGCTTATGATGAGTAACTAAGTGCAAATGGCAAGCGCTCAAAGTGGGCTACTCTGATTTTGCAGATTAAAAGCACTGACAGAAAACATTTTTTGTAAATGGAAATGACCTGGAAAAGTGTGCAAATGGATTCGTCATGACTTGAAAATTGACACACTTAAAATATTCTTGGAAGAAAAAATAGTGGTAAAATCCATTTTACCTGACCTATCATGAATTAGGAGTTATGACATCATGGACAAGGGTACTAAACAATCTACACTTGTTGACACTAGTAAAAAACTAAAAATTATGTTTTGAATTGCATTTGAAAATTGATCAAATGGATTTGTCATAAGTTGAAACTTGAAAAATAACATGTCTCTGAGCTCTTAAATGCAATGCAAAAGGAATTTTAGCATTTCGATCAACTGGGTCAAAATTATAGCACGTCAAACAAGGCTTCCCATAATTCCGAACTAATTGCATCAGCATGACAATATTAAATGACCAACTTTGAGGGATTTAAAACCTAGTCAAATGAACTCAAAACAACTCAAAATCTAAAACATAGGTTCTCAGGCATGGACACTAAACACTCCCAAAATGGCTGGTCACAAAACATTTATGGGTGTGAGATATTCACATGCAAACACAGCCTCCTGTCACTATTTGACACTTCAGTGAAAATGCAAAAATGACACTGGCTCAAAACAGGACTTTTCCAAATGACTTAGAATGTCAATTTATCATCATGGAACACTTAAACGCACTAAATGGAGGGTGTTAGAAACATTAAACACCTTAGGGGCCTCAAAGGTACAGTCGAGTACATATGCATTTATGGGCATTCATAAGGGTTGATTTGATTCAAACATTGAAATAGATGCTCAAAATGGGAACACAATTTTGAGTGCCAACACCACCCTTCAAATTTGCAAGAGTCGCTATGTAACATAGGGTAAAATACTTGCATCTTTTGATAGCGACAATGTGATAGCCGTTGATCTTGTTTTGATTGGACGATATACATTAAGAGGGAAAAGGTCATACAGGGGTATCAAACTTGTCAAGGAATATTTGTATTTTTTTTAAAGGTTCGCACCCAAATGATATCCAAAACAAAAAAATACCTTGGGTTTAGCAAGGGTTTTCAAAGGTTTTTCTAGACAAGAACTCGAAAACCCTAGTTTCAAATAATGAAGTCAACTTTGATTTTTTGTATCCAGATTGGGGAAATTTTATCTTGTAAAAAATTAGACCAACACAATCCTTGCTTGACCATCAGCTCTCCTATTTTTTCTTCCTTGGAATTGAAGGCATTCAAAGGCATAATGACCTTCATTGCAATTAAAATAGGCACCATAGAAGCATCATCTTCCTAAACCTTGTCCACTTCCTCTACCTCTTCCTCTTTGATCTCCAAAGTTTTGATCATGGGAGCAGTTGAAACCCTCGTTCCTCCTGTTTTGACTAGTACCCACATCTTCATTTTTCTTCTAGTTCTCATTTTGGCTTCCAAATGACCTACCACCACCTCTTTCTCCTTGACTATGCCCCATTTTCCTTACATCAAACTTTTTGTTTAGCTTCTCCTCAACTTGTAGGGAAAATTGGCATGCCTCTTCAATACTAGTCATTCTAACCAAACTTAGCTCCTCTTGAATGTTAGGTCTTAACCCACTAAGGTAATGAGAAACCTTCTCCTTGTTCACTTCTACATGCCTTGCCCCAATAAGGACTCAATAAAATTCCTTTGTATATTCGTAGATAGATTTTCCTACTTGCTTTAACCCTTGCAATTTCTTGAACAAATCAAGCTCATGATCAATAAGAATGAATCACTTCTTTAGTTTTTCCACCATGAAATCCCATCTTGGTGCAGGAGCACCCTCCCCAAATCTAAGTGATTAAAAGGTCTCCTAGGCCTTCAAACCTTTTGATTCTACAATATTTGATTATTAGGCTCTTTCTTTCTATGTTGATCCTATTTGTGTGATCCTTGAACAATTTTGGTGCTTGTATAAACTAGTTGTATCATGAGGTCACAAGGATCTATTAGTCTTCTAGGGTTATGTTCAAAGGTCCTAGGGTGTGTTAGAGTCATTTAGGGTCATTTTAGAATCATAGGTTCAAGTTAAGTTGAATAAATATTTTAATGATGCAATATGCACATTACACAACTAAACTTTTGTTTGGTAATAATTCCCCCCAATGGTCACAACCTTCAAATTTTGGTTGGATTAGTTGGGGGAAGGTCTTCATAAGCCCTTACAGGTGGGTGGAAGATAGACCAGATGTAAGATTGGCTTTTAAATCAATAAAACCAATTGTATTCCTAAAAAACTTGATTTATTCGAGGGTTAGACATTGGTGATGTTGAAGGATTCAACTTTCATTTGAGCCTACTCTGAGCCCTCAAAGTGATAGGAGACAAAATTTATAAGGTTTTTTGCAAAATCTGTGTGCAAACCCTAACTACCTAGGGTTTCAAATTTAAATGGCAATATCTCCCATTCCCTCCCATGGAAAAATTTGATTATCAAGGAAATCATAGATGTGGGTGTATTATAAGATTTTGGTGATTTGATACAAGGAGAAGTTGGTGGTTGTAACAATAAGTAGATTTGAGTTGGCATCTCCATGTGACAACTCGTTCAAGGACTATAATATCAAAAAATGTATGCATTAGGGGTTGAATCTATTCACAAAACTTTGAAATCCTTCCATTCATGTCCTAATCTAACTATCCATCACATTGGGTTTGTCCTACACTCCTAATGTCTAGTACTTTCTTTATAAATTAGACCCAATAGGGGTAATTAGGCCTATTATGAACTGTTGTTTTGAAAGGCTAGAATCTGGTGCTAGAACCTACCCTCTTGGGATCATGTACAACTCAATAAAGGGTCTTGAAAAATGCAATCTATTCTTGGCATCCTTTGGGATTTTTTTGCATTGAGGGTAAAAGATTGTCTTGAGAGGGCTACTAGTCCTTGCTGCATTTTTAGGATAAAATTTGAGGGTTTGGTCTAACATTTTGAAAGAATATTATTGGGCATTGAATCCTTAACCTTTTGATTATGAGTTCAACCCCTATCACATTGGTAAACTCAAAATTTGTGAATACACCATTTGCAATGAAAAACCATTTTTTGTCAAACTTGAGTTACATGAACTAGAAATGGTCTTTTGATCATACTTTTATCCAAAGGTACAAAGTTAGGGTGTTATGCCATTCAAAGTTGGCTTAGTGATCAGCAAAAACTATGACTTCCTCAAAAAAGGTCACCAAATTTTGGCATGGCCTTTCATTTTTGCCTTCGCAAACTTAACCCTATCAAGGTCCCCAATATCCTCATACTCAAAATATTCCTCTAGTTCATTGATCCATTCGATCAACTCATTCAGATTTAGATTTCCTGAAAACATGCCAACATCAATTTTAGGTATTTTTCCAAGCTTATCAGTGGCCCTAAAAGGACTCTTCTCTACCTAGTTTAGGAATTCTCTGTCTTCTTCCCCTTCCTACCCAACATTTCCTTCTTCCTCATTTTCTTCCTCTCTTTCATCACCTATGACAACAATCATCCCTCTATGGATCTCCTCTTGCAATGCCTAAACTTATCTCTAGAGGGCTCTAACTCTAGGAGTAACAAATCTAGCCCTTCCATCATGCTCTCTTCATGGAGGCATCTTATCATTATATCAAAACCCACAACCACATAGTCTTGGTGCAAACTGCCTCACAGTTGGCACTCTGTCTACACACTCAAGAGAACCTACTTTGATACCACATGATGGAGGCATAACCCAAGACAAAAATGAACACAAAAGGGAAAGGGAAATATTATTATTAGAAGTGATTTTCTATTACATTCAGTACACTAAAAATAGACTCAAAGACATGCCCTATGGGCTTACAAAGTTATCTGAATCTAGAGAAAATCTTCCTCCAGTACCTTCTCCCAAACTCTACTAAGAATTGGCTTTTACAATGCAAGAAATATTCTTAAAAAAACCCCAATTAGGTATAGGGTTAGGAATAAATTTTAAATTATTCCATTTGGAATCCACTACCAATAAAGAAGGTTCTCAAAATCATGTTAGAAGTTAGTGTAAAACTAGAAGAATCCAGAAATGATAGTCCAACTTCTAGGAGGCATAACTTTTGATCAGGGACTCCAATTGATGAAGTGTTTACATTTTTAAAAAACTCTCCAAGTGCTATATAGCCCTATGGACCAGCTCTACTTGTCCCTCTTTTTTTGGTCTTGTACATGGTCATTTCATTCCTCAAATCTAACTTTGAAGCACTCTTAGGAGGTCTCAAGGCAACTTAAAACTACAATAACTCTCAAACTATAAAGCCTTTTTACTTGATTCTTTTTCTAGAGTGCTTTAAATTACAAATATAACTATTTCTCAAATTGAAACCCTCTAAATAGTCATAATTATGGTTTAATTATGAAATAACCCAGTTTCTACATTAGCACATATCCCAAGGTGCTCAAGAACTCTAACCCAAAAAAATAATAGTGTAACTATGAGAGTTAGAATCTTTATTTGACCCAAATGGGTATCTAGAAATGAAAAAAGAAAGAAAAATAAACTAATACTAAGCATATTTTTGGGTTTATATTGGATTACCCTTATGCCACTAGATGCTCCTACATCACTAGTCGATCATGTCGAATCAATATAGACATCCTTTAGAAAGAGACCATTCTAAAATCATTGTCTCTGATTGCCTTAAGAATCTATGTCTTCCCATTCACTTTAAACCTTATCTCCATCTCCTCGAGATTTAGAGTGTACTCACCAATATCATGCAACCAACTCATCCCAAGGACTATATCTATATCTCCCATAGGCACAACATATAGATTTTTCATCTTATGTGACTATGCCAGGGAGGTGTGGAATGTCATCACACATGATAATGAAACCCTCTGGTGCAAACCGGATAATCTCATGGATTTTTTCCATCAGTGGAAAGGTCTTTGTAAGATTGCTGGTCGGAAGGATCACTCGGACTGGATTTTACCCCATTTTTGCTGGGGAATCTGGAAGGAAAGGAATAATAGAATATTTAGAGACAGAGAGGAGCCGGCTATAATCCTTGGCAGGAAGCTCTCGAAGAATATAAAGGAAAATCTCCAAGTGCTAAAGGAGGAAGAAGAAGAAGAAGGGGACAGAAAGATAGCTAAAGAAAAAGACAGGAACCTCAAAAGGCAAGATGCTAGCTGGCTTCTCCCCCCAGATGGCTGGTCAAAAGCCAACTTTGATGGGGCCTCCAAGGGTAACCCAGGCCCTTCATGCTGCGGTGGAATCATAAGAAATAGCTATGGGGAGGGAATAGCTGCCTTTGCTTCCCTGCTGGGAATCCAGACTATTCATCTGGCTGAAGCTAGAGCTGCGAGTAAGGTGGTCAAGTTGGCTTTTGAAGCAGGGATTACTAAACTCTGGCTTGAGGGGGACTCCAAAAACATTATTAATACCATTAATGGTATTTCCCCTCCCTCATGGATGATTGCGAACATAATTGCTGAGACTTGCGCCACTCTCACAAAGTTTGATAAGGTCCACGTCACTCATGTTTACAGAGAGGCAAACCAAGTCGCTGATTGGTTTGCTAATAAAGGGGTTAACGCCACCAATAATCTGTCCTGGCATGCCGGAAAAGATTTTCCGGCAGAGGCAAAGTTGCTCATCGACCAAGATAATATCTTGGGAAGGACGGCTCAAATCCAATGCATTTATGGATAATAAAGATTGCTTAATAAATGGTAAGTGCCATTATTGGCATCATGATTTGCACCAGCAAAAGGGGTTTTCTCTATCATTTCGAAACATTCAAAAGGACGATACCATTATTTTTAGAAAGGGGTTTATTCATGGGTATCATAAAAGAAACATCACCATTTTTTCGAATGTAAATAACTTGCACAGATCAGAGTTCATGAGAATTGTGGAAGTTGATCAGGTAAACATGACGGGTGAGAGGAGCAGAAAGGAGTCGGTGGGGGAAGTTCAGAAGTGGAAGAACAAGGCCAAAGTTTGGAGAGAGCTGGAAAAGGGTGGGGTTACTAATTTCTTCGAGAAACTTCATGGCTCGGATCCTGAGATCACTAAAAGAATGGTAAATTCGTGGAATAATGGTAAGGTTAAGGTGAACGGGGTCTACTTTCAAATTACTGAGGATGTGGTTGCTGAAGTCACGGGGATTCCGATGGAGGGGCATAAATTTTTTAGAGACAAGAAGATGTCTTCTAATGCTATCAAGGATTTTGTGAAAAACATTGAAGAGCTGAACAAGCTGGGCAAGAAAGAGACATTTTTTGTAATGGATACTATAAAGAAGCTCTGGAGGTATGTTCTCTACGCTGTCATTGAATATATAACCCTAGACCCCAGGTTTGATAGGGTTACGACTCACCATTTTGTGATTCTGAATCATTTTCGGCATGGTAGTAAGATCTCCTTCCCGTATTATCTTTTTAACTCGATGAACAAGGCCATTTCTAGTTTTAAAAAGAAAGCTATCGTCAACCCGGCTCTGCATGAGGGTCTTTTGCTTCTAATTCATGAGCATTTCCACGCTCAAACCATAAGCAAAAACCCTATCCAGGGGGCGGATGTTGACAAGAGCAGCTCCAGTTTTACCTCAGATTCTGACGATGTCGAGAGCATCAGCTTTGATGAGGTTTTTGAGCATTCAGGTAAGAAGACTAAAAGCCATAAGAAGGATTACCCCTCTATCAAATTACCCAGCAGAAAGAGCCCTAGAGGTCATACCCCAGCTAAAATTGGCTCTGCTGAGGAGGAGGAGGATATGGATACTGATGATTCTGACAAGGTTTCGAAGGAGGAGCTGGATGAGGAGAAACTGAGAAAAAGAAAGAAGAGGGAAGGAGAGAGCATGGAGCCCTCCAGCAGTCAGGGAAAGGATTCTCTGCCCATTCCCCTCTCCCCTATACATCCTCAGCCTCCTTTGGAGGAAAATAACAACTATGGATAGATTGAGGGGGAAGTGCAAGTTAATAACAGAAGGAAGGCTTGGAAGAACTTCAATGTGAGAACGGCCACTATGAGAATTTATAGAGAGGCGATGAACCCCCAACTCCTGGTGGACGACCTCGAGAAGCCTAGACTCAATGAGCTAATTGACCCGGCTATGGTGGCTATTTCTGATAATGCAAGAGAAACAGGTATGAATCTGTTGAACAATGCCCGCAATAGCATGATCGACAACTTCAGATCTATTAAATGGCTTTTCCATGAGCTTGAGGATGTCAGAGATAGGGTTTCCCAAATGGAAAAAATCAAGAGCAAGACTGGTGCTAAAAGCCAAGGCGACCAGAATAGCTGGGAGACTCTGATGGAGAGGAGAGTAAAAAACATTGAGAACTACAATCACAATCTAGCTAGTCAAATGATCTCCCTCCTTGCTTTGATCAACGACAAAATCCTCTCTCTCTTGGATAATCTCAAAGACAGGAACCAGATGGAGGAAGATGATAAACAGAACAGAGATAAAGATAGGCTGGATGTCGATAAAGCCAAGGATAGCACAATGGAGTAGGATTTGATGAACGCCCAGGATCATAAGGTAGAAGAGCAACAAGAGTGCGCTGAAGCTGCCCAGACCATGCTCGAGATGGAGAAGTAGTCTGCTAGGTTTGGTCTCTGTCCTTTGGTTTTTGTTTCTCCTGGCTTTGGCTTTTTGTTTGGTCTCCATTTTTTCTGGTTGGTTCTCTGGCCTTTTTAGTGGGCAGCTATTTCGGGCTGGGCCTTTGGGCTTATTTTCAGCCGTAAGGATTATGATTTGGCTGGGCGATTTTTTTCTTATTTTCAGCCTTTCTTGTTGTTAAACTTATGGGTTTCAGGACCCCTTAAAACCTGTTTACCTTATCAAAAACATATAGATTTTTCTTAAAGGAATAATTGTTAACTCCCAAAGGGAGTCCAATAATCTTACGGTCATAATAGAAGACATATCCATTAGCTACCCTCACTCTAATTCTCCAAACTCCTCTATTTCTATGCCACATTTCTCCACCAACATAACATCAATGAAATTATGTGTGGCACTAGTATCAATCAAAGTTATAACTCGTTGTCCAGCAAGTACTCCCCTCGTTTGAAATGATCCTTCCTACTTAATACTAGTGAGACAAACTTCCTTAAGTTGCTCATCTCCTTCCCCATCTGTGGACTCCATTTTAGACAAGTTTACAACCTTGTCTTCCTTTTTTTTCACCATCTATTTCCTCTATAGCACACTACTAGTCTAAATTATCTAATTCTGATTCCTCATAGTATGCCTAAATAACTCTATTAGGTGTGGCCTTTGGTCTAAGAGGACAATCATAGTTTGCATCATAGGGTCCCTTACCATAGAAAAATAATTTTGTCTTCTTCAAATCATTTAATGTTTCATTGTTAAAAGGTGCTAGAGTTTTATCTCTAAAATCATTTTAAAAATTAGTCCTTTATACTTTTTTATAAAATGGTTTGTTATCTTTACCAAAAGATGCTACTTTTGAGTGAAAGTTGTTTGTTGGGATTTCATGTTCAATACTTCTTTCCTTTTTCATAGTTTCCTATAAAGAAATGGGATCAAATGCATTAATCCAACCTCTCAGTGGTTTGGATAGGCCCTACATGAAAATAACTATCAATCTACACTTTGAAATGTTTGGCACCATGACTACCAACCATTGAAATTCACCAATTTAACACTCCAAGTTGCATGTTTGTTTCAGCTATGCTAATTCTCAGAAGTAAACCTCAGGATCTTTCTTGTCAAATATTTCAACCAACCCATCCACGAAGTCCTAGTACTCTCTTACCTAATTATGCTAAAGTGTTACCATAGCATGGTACCACCAATCATGTGCTACTCCCTCCAAATGCAAAGTGGTGTATTTGATAGCTTTAATCACTATCGTTGGCCTCAGTGCCAAGAATTTCTCAAGCTTATGAATCCAAGTTTGAGTTATCATCTTACCACTCCCATCAGATGGAGGTATAGTAAGCTTTCCTGTAGCCCTCTTCAGCTCACTATTTTGACCCCTAGACCTCCTATCCTATCTGAGTGAACTATAATGTTCTCTCCTTTGATTTACAAATCATTCAAAGGTCATCCTCTCCTAAACCTATGGTGTCAATAATTCTCATTCATCATTTGCAACCATAAGGATATCTACAAATGTCTAATCCTCAACTTCCTATGTTGGTTTCTATATTGGTTCCTCTCTAACAAAATTAGGATGTGTGGGCATGTTTTCTATTTTGGAAAGAGTTATGTGAGTTCTAGGTGATTTGAATGCATTCTTATTATCCCCTTGTTGGAAATTATGTCTATCCTATGGGTTCACTCAACCATGTTGGTGAGTGCCAACAAAGCCCGAGCCATTTGCTTTTGTCCTATAACCATTGCTCTAAAAAATTCCCTTATTTTCTAATCCTCATTCCTATTGTCTCTTGGTGGGCTACACTCTTACCTATCACCCATGGTGGCTAGCTGCCTAATAAAATCTTATTCCCTATTAAAAAAAGCTCCCCTAATAGTGAAAAATCTATAAGAGACAACCCAAGGTGGCTTGTGATTGCTAAACCTTGAGGATGGCAAGATTTAGCTATGATACCAATGTAATATCCCTTGCCCAAACTAATTGATTCTATCTCAAGGAATATTTTCAAACACTTGTGTTGCTACCTTTCAATGCTAAGAAATTTAGAATGTTCACAAATGATATCACAATGCCTCTTACAATGAACTAATATGCAAGTACAATTCTTTTGATATTTTCAATGCATATACATGGAAACTAGATATAAAGTGCATACCTATAGCGAACTGACATTATTTCAAAAAATTGACATACAACTATTATGCTATTAGATGGACAATTCATCAAATAAATAGTATCCAACATGTATCTCCTTTATTTAATTCATTCTCATGTACATTGTCGCTATGAGTTTGTCAAGACAAATGGCTTACAATAATGACTACAATAATGCCAAAATCTGATTCTGAATTATCACAACAAAATCATATGCCCAAATTTTTTTACAATGATAACTACTAATAGCTATAAGAGGAACCTGATAATAGTGATGCCCAAGGATAGAGATTAGTCGAGCATAAGTACTATACCATAGCATCATTCTTGTGTACTATAGTAGCCAATGAAAATGTATTCTCCAATTTAAGCACAAATAGAACTCCTAAATTGAAGCTCTCCTAAATACCAAATTCATTGGATATTTTACCATCTCAAATGGTAGTAACATTGAAGAGTTGATATTCTCCAATGGTTGATTGAAATTAGAAACCTTAGTTTCTTCTCCCAAGTTCTTATCAATTGCAATTTGTAATAATTGAATGATTAACAATGAATCTCTCACCTCTATTTATTCTTTTCCTTCACCCTTCTAGAAGGAAATAAAATATTATTTAATTGCATTCTCTAGAAGCTTCTCCCTTTCTAATACAATAATTAATCATATTTTTAGATAATGCACTCTCTAGAAGCTTCTCCCTTGCAATACAATAATTAAATGTGCTTCTAGAAAATTAAATTAATTAAATATAAAGTCACCTTTTAATTTTAAATTTTTAATGGCTTTATAAGAAATTAATTTAATCAATTTATCCTTATTTCTTCACTTAGCCTTCAGAGAATGTAAAGGCTAAGAACTCCACTAAGTTTCTAAAAATATGGGGACATTATTGTTGTTGGTTCATCCTTAACTAGGCATAATTGTGAGAAGTTGTTGTGAAATTGTTGAAGTGTAGTCTTAGGTGGTATCCCTAGGGGTGTAAATGTTTTTTCTTTATTCAAAGGACATCTTTGAATTATTTCATGTGTTGAAGTATCAATTTTTTTTTTGAGGTGGAATTTGATTAGAAGATTTTGAATTTGTGGGATTTGCACCTAAAAGGATCATCTAGGGTTGTGTCATGTTGATTATTTGTGTGTTGACAATACCATCATTTATGACATTCTTATTCTTGGAGAAGAAATTTTCCTTGTGATTAGATGATTTTGTAAATTGGTGTTGTCTTTGTTTATCTTTAGGATTCATTTATGAATGAGGGCATGTTCAATGCTAGATCTCATTTTCATTAACTTAGCAATAGTGCCAGGGCTCTTGTTCTTAATTTCATACATTAGATCAAGGACTAGGTTCACAATGCAGAGCTTGACATTTTGTTCTTCCAAAATATCCAATGAGCATTAATTGTCAAGGTTTCTCTAACATACTATGAATGGCTCTCATGTCTTTTTTCTTTATTGAGCACAAATCAAATAACATCACTTCATTATTATATTGAAAGAAAATTGGGATATGAATTTGTCTGCTAGTTTTGACAAAGATTTTATATTACCAGGTAATTTGGAGTACTATTCAAGTGTTGGTCCACTGAGATAATGAGGGAATAATCTCATAAGATATGTTGGTTCATCATTGATCTTAGTACAAGAGGCAAAAAATTCTCTGATATGGTCAGGCAAGTTGCCTTTTCCTCAATATTTCTCAAATATTGGCACCTTGAAATGTTTTGGAAATAGAGGCATATACAAACTCTTGTTGAAGGGATCAGGACACAAATCCATTTCTTTGTATAAAACTTGTTTCTTTTGGACTCCTAATTATTGAGAGATTTTTAGTGTACACTCAAAAGTGTCCCACTCTAAACCCTTCTATCCAAACAATTCCATGAGTTTGGAATGCTTGGATGTCATCTTAGAGCTCCCTATCCATGGAGTGCAAGAGAGTGTATTTGAATTTCAAGGGCTCTTAGATGAGCCTTAGGAATATTCTTCTTGCTAGTAAACCATGGAATGAGAGGTTCCAAAGACAAGATGCAAGAATTCAAATGTCTCAAGGAGTCCCTCAAGAATGCAATGCAAATATGGAAACTAAGCTAAGATGAGAATGCAAAATGCAGCTATGCTAAAACATGTATGAGAGTGTTACAATCCAAATATTAAGCTATGTGAGATAGATTATTACAAAATAGAAGTTAAACTAACATGCAACAAGAATCTAAGCTAAAATGCTATGGTATGAGAGAATGTAGACAAGAAATAGAAGTTCTCCACAAAGCTCCAAAGAAACCTGTTAGAACACCTACAGCATAACAATATTCAAATAACGGATTGGATCCTTTAAGGGGGAAAGCTCTCTCCCTTTTAAAGTCGTACGGATGGTAGAGATCAAGATGAAGATGGTAGATGATCAACGGTGGAATTTGAAAATAGGTGTGATTGATGTGCACACACAAGTCAACCAATGGAATATAAGTTGACTTGTCATATAAGACAAAAGTCTCACAAGCCTTTTCTTTTAATTGTAAAATAGAAAAAGGACTTTATGTGTGCACTTTAAGTGGGTTAGAAGAATGGAGTGTTTTATTTAATTAAAAGGGGACATGTTCTTTTAATAAAATAATGAACTTAGGATAGCATAGTCAAACTATAGGTTATAATCAAATTAATTGATTATTAGCAATTTGGCCTAGGTAAGTGATTAAATTAATTTAGCCAAAATGTTGAAAACGGGGCTAATAGTCTAGATGACCATTTTTAGGTGATTACATTTGACCCTCTTTGACTAATGTGTGATCGATCTGGGAACACATTATGTCAAAGAAAATAGAAAGCCAAGTAGGCAGTGATAGATATAGATATTTGATTTTGAAGAACAAAATGTAGAAAAAGATAGCAAGTCCTAAATGTATAGCCTGATAGTGGTAGTATTGAATACTAGAAAAAGATGATGTCAAAATTCAAGAAGAAGGCTAACACTTAGCAAAGTAGATAGAGTGAGAGCAAGTGAGAAGATCAAACAAATGCTCCTAAGCAGTGATAGAGTATTTTTGCCCCATCGGGATCGAAATCAAAATGAGGTAATAGGAAATAGAAACAAGCTAGATATGAGGAAATTAGAATATAGCAATGTCCAAGATGATAGATAGATGATTAGAACCCAAGAATGACTATAAGAAATTGATAAAATGTGCTAGTTTGACTAGAGTTGACCTTGATAGCTATAGCATAAAAATTAGATCAAAATGAGTAGAAATGTGCTTTTAGACATGAAATGATGAATTGAAGTAGATATGAAGTATGGAAATGATGAAGACATGAAGATGCCCCAGTGATGATTCAAAGATTAGACCTCAAAAGATAAGCTAACTGCTCAAAAGAAGGAAAAATTTTAAAATGTGATTTTGACCATCAAGATGAACTTGGATTTTGATTTTGATCCCAAAAATGGATCTAGGATGTCAAAATTAGCTAGGGGTGCAAGTTTTGCGCAAGTTTGAGGAGTTTGAAAATTAGGTCAAAATGAGGTTAGAGGCTATAAAAGGGGTTCAAGTGTCATTTTCACTATTCATTTGTCTTTTTGTGATTGGAGAGATTTTGTGTGGTCCACATAGCATCATGGCTTAGGCAAACATTCCTATTCATCGACACCATTTCGAGTGCAGTCAGTTGCACAACCGGCCAAAGCGATATGGGGCGCTAGTAAGTAACTACCTTTTTGTTTCTTTTTCGAGCTTTTACACATGTTTTAAGAGTTTTTTTAAAAAAAGTTGTACTGTATTTTTAAAGTATTGCACAGGTATTGAAAAACTGTCATGCGACACTTTTTTTCAAAAAAAGTATTGCACCTTGCAGAAAAATGTGTCACCTCAGCTATACCCGAATGTCACACGACACGGTGTGAAATATCGCATGACAGAAAAATGTCACACAGCTTTAAAAAAAATGTTGTGCGACACTATTTCAGTAAAATGTGTCACACTCTTTAAGTAAAAAGTGTTGCACGGATAGTTTTTGTTTTTTATTCTTAATGCTTTTTCCATCATGTGACTATTATTGATGATTGCTTGTTTTACTTGAACAGGAGGTATTTTTGGCATTACAGATTAGAGCTCCCAGGGTGGTTGGTTTGTGTGTTGTGGAGCATTTGAGCGATGAGGAGCAAACTGCGCTAGTGGCTATAGGCTTACGGTGGGTTGTACGAATGCCCCATATTTGGGCAAACCATGATTTTCTATCTGCGCTGGTAGAGAGGTGGCATAGCGAGCATAACACCTTTCACTTACTGATCGGCGAGGCATCTATTACCTTGGAGGATGTATATCACATTCTGCGAGTGGCATGCCATGGCAAGTCGTTAAGTTTCTTGATTAGTAGTTTGTTGATTTAGAAATTTTGATGTTGGATGCCAGGTGTACTGATGTCAAGTTTGATGATGGCATAGGTGTACTATGATATGACCTCGACAAAGAGGTGAGCACGAGTGCAAGAGCTATTCCAAGATGTGACCATTCTAGACTATCACCTGAGTGGATATGATTATCCTTTTCCCAACTTGTTATGCTCTTTGGTAGCCTAGGCCCTGGTGACAGACCGAGGCCAGAAGGGCTTCCTACTAGGATGGGGTCGATTGGCGCATGATCTAATCTCCCAACCATGTAGGATGGCATGGGGACCTGCCATACTAGTAGAGATGTACCATGAGCTCCATGAGATACTATACCATGAGGGTGGGTCATGGGAATGTGGAGCAGTGTTAGCACAGATCTGGGCTTGGGAGCACATCACTATGATCCGATCGTGGGTGTAACCACGAGAGTGTAGTCAGCCTTATATTTTTTTCTATAGAGGTTTCATCCCACAGAGGCATAGTGGAGATGTGACCTACTACCGATGCATGTTTGATGAGCTCACGACATTCATATGGAAACCATACTAGGAGTGTCAGCAGTGGTCAAATTCATGGGAGTTAGACTACATGCAATATAGCAAATCGCTGGTGGGTCAGAGTGTAGACATTGTAGAGCGATTTGTGATCAGTCGCATATAGCAACAGTTTGTAGAGTGGCAAGTGATATCAATGGAGACCACCACCTATGCCTAGATGTGTATAGATGATGGATTGGGATGGCTACCGATGCTGGACTATTAGATAGCAGTTTGAGATACAACAGCGCTAGTGGTGACTCCTAGGGATTATCGCCTAGATGTGGTAGATGTAGGGGCTGATCCAAGGTATCTTTATGAGATGCAAAAACACCCATTCCCTTGGTTCACACATCTAGATGCAGCATCTGCAAGAGTGGGAGGTGGAGGCAGTGGCAAAGGAGGAGGAGGTGGAGGGAGAGGGAGGGGAAGAGGTGGCAGGTAGATGGAGGGGGAGAGTTCTCAAGCAAGGTAGAGGAGGACATGAGTGCAGGCAATGCAGGAGGTGGAGGAGTCATCATAGTGTGATGATGATGATGGTGGGGAGGAGGAGGTGCCCCTAAGGAGATAGCAAGTGGTGAGGGTAGAGGAACCTATAGCGTAGCCACTAGGAGGAGAGGAGTAGGGTGTGAGGATCCATGCCTTGGAGGCAGAGCTACAGGTAGCTTGGGTGACCATTGCAATATGGGATCAGCAGTTGATGGATGAGTGGGCACAATTAGATGAGCTGCACCAAGTGTGGGATACTACGAGGTGAGAGGTAGCACATCATGGTGCATGAGTGGCATACTATTCTGCCACCTATAGGAGTGTGGTACCACTAGGGCAGGGTCTTCCTGATTATTCAAAGCGAGCAGGTAGATCAAAGGGTGCAGTGCAGGCACCAGATAGGAGATAGGCTCCTCCACTAGGGGCAGCACTAGCTATAGAGGGTGGAAGTTAGACATGACATTGAGTGATAGTTGTGCTTTGATTGTACCTCATGTATTATTGAGACATATATCCAAATTTTGGATCTCACATTTGTATATGTACCATGACACATTTGATATATATATGAGATACTAGGTTTATCGATATTCTTGTGTACTTGTCTCAAAATGTATGTTTCAGCTTTCATGTGGTGTTTTAGTTTTTGTTTTTAGCTCATGCACGTGTATATGCTCATGTGTATTGATTTTGATCTCTCATATGGATGGTAAAGACTTAAATGTTTTTTTGTGAAAATATGTGACACTTGGATAGATAATATGTGATGATTTTGGATTAACCCTTTGTGATGATAGGAGAGCAAAGAAATGTAGCAAAAGATTAATGATGTGAAAACACATGAAGAAGCAAAAGATGAAAGCAACTACCTAATATGTCCGCAAAAAAAATGAAGAGAGAGAGCTCTTCCCATGTGTAGGAATGTGCAACTAGATTAAAATGACATGAATTTAAAATGCAAGCTACTATGCAAAGTGGTTTACCAGCAAGAAGTGCATAACATTTAGACTCTTAATTTCATCATTGAGTGTTTATTAGGGACATCATGAGATCATACAACCATAACTAGTATAACTATGAGGATATGAATATGATTGATATTAGATAGGTATGGGGAAATCCAATCTAAGCATCATAAACATGTAAGTCAAGATAACTATGTGATTAGATTCCCTAAGTTTAATTTGGCAATATTACACCTGTATCAAGGCATAAGCACCAAGATAACCCCCAAGTGTGGTCTTATGAAACAGTCAAGGATGATACATTTGTAAGTCAACATGTTGGATAGGACAAGCATAAATGCTTACAACACTATAGACAATCAAAGTATACCCACAAGTAGAAATCAAGAAAGTATGTCCCATGCTCCAGTCTTCTAGTCAATGACATCCTCGAAAGACTATTAGGGAGGGAACATATGGCAAAGAAATCATCATAGACAACACACAAAGTAGATAAAGATCAGCATAGCTCAGTCATTTAAGTGTTAAAGTGTGTGTGTGTGTGTGTGTGTGTAAGTCACTTGGCCATTTCTTCAAGACTTGATTCTGATAGTGAGAAATATCACGACATCGGAGACCATAGGTAATCTATCTGAAAAGTGTTATAAAACACTTGATGTCGAGGTGGGGAAAGTGTTGAGAAACACTATTTTGTGAGTTGTTAAAGAAACCCTAATGCACAAGAATACCTTAATAGGCTAAGTAGCTATGCCCCCAAGATGAGGACAAGAAAAAATTCCAAGCTAGGAAATGTGTAGTGAAATAAGTGATTGAGACTAATAGACATAGGTGCGAGGGTTTCAAGTAGCGCCTGTTTCCAAGTTTTCACCACTTGACAGATTTTCTTTTTTTCTTTTTTCCTTTTTCAGAACTTTTTTCAATTTTTTTTGGTGATACACCAAAGTGCCTATTGCTAGGTTTTCACTAAGATGATCATTTTTTCAGGGCATTTTCTAATTTTTAGGATTTTTTCATGATCATAGATATATACAATATAGCTAAGCAGCAAGCCTCTAAGCATAGAACTTCTTCAAGTGTAGGATGTTGATAGGTTCTACAAGTTCTTCACTCTCTGAAGTAGACAACTGATAAGCACTAGACCTGAATGCTGCTGTGATAATGTAAGGACCCAACTAGTTAGGTTCAAATTTCCCTTTTTTCTCTTGATGTTGCTAATTTTTTGGATTCTCTCTAAGCACGAGTTCACCAACT
This sequence comes from Cupressus sempervirens, assembly GCA_028749045.1. Taxonomy (NCBI): domain Eukaryota; kingdom Viridiplantae; phylum Streptophyta; class Pinopsida; order Cupressales; family Cupressaceae; genus Cupressus; species Cupressus sempervirens. Next base: position 309,893,983 of record CM053791.1, read on the forward strand.
TGGAACTCATGAGGGTGAACCTTCTTGTTATATTGTGTAGACATGCACTTCTAATAAGCCCACATGTGATCAAAAGCAGCCTTACGACATTCATCAAGAGTCTCTAATTCCTATACTCGCATAGCTCTATGGTCTTCATCAGTTATTAACCCATGTAAGGAGATGTGCAAGGAAGGTATCTCGAATTCTAATGGGAGAAAAACCTCAGAGCCATAGACTAGAGAAAAGGGTGTAGCCCCTGTAGGAGTATGAATAGAGGTTCTATAGGCCCAAAGTGCTGGATTTATTTGCAAGTGCCAATCTTTCCCAGACTTGTGATCTGTGTGGTGTAGGATTTTCAGCAGTGTTTTATTAGATGCCTCAGCTTGGCCATTCCCTTGGGGATAGTAAATAGAGGACCAGTGTTGCTTAATTTGAAAATTTTTGCATAGCTATTTTAAGTCCTAATTCTTGAACTACCCTCCATTATCCATAACAATAGAGGATGGGATACCATATTGTAAAATGATGTGGTTCAGTATAAACAAGGCAACATGTTTGCCTGTAGCAGCAAATAATGGTACAGCTTCAACCCATTTAGTGAAATACTCTATTGCTGTGATGATGAATTTATGACCGTTGGATGAGCTTGGATGAATCTTTCCTACCAAGTCAAAGGCCCATTGTTGAAATGGCCAATATGTCACAGAAGGTATTAATCCTTTCCTGGGAGCATGTATCAAGTTGCCATGGAGCTGACATTTCTAATAGGACTTTGCATAGCGCATAGTATCAGCTTGCATGGTGGGCCAGTAATAACCTGTCCTAAGCAATTTTCGTGCAAGTGCAAGGCCATTAGAATGTGCCCCACAAATGCCATCATGGACTTTGGCAAGTGCCTTCTCAGACTCTTCTAGCTCTAAACACCTAAGAAACATTCCATCTAGACCCTTCCTATACAAGTCACTAGAGACCAAAGTGTAGTGTGAGGCATTATGAAGGAGTTGGCATTTTTGGTTGCGCGTGAGGGTTTTGGGAATAACACGATCATGTAGATAGGAGAAAATAGCCACATCACGAGAGGAATCATGACCCACAATAGTGTAGATCACCTGGTTATTCATGGAATCATAGGATGGATGATGTAGTTCTTCCACCAGGAACTCAAATCATGATTCATGTTCTTGCAGTTGGAGGATAGATGCTAAGGTGGCCATAGCATTAGCAACCTTGTTTTTTGCTCTAGGAATCTGTTGGAATGTCACAAAGGTAAAATAATTTCTTAGAGCATCTATCAACTTTTTATAAGGGATCAACTTGTCATCCTTTTTTTGATATTCATTATTCACTTGGTTCACAACCAATTTAGAATCCCCATAGATGTGTAGCTATGTTATTCGCCATTCAAGGGCCATTTTGATCCCATTTGTTAATGCTTCATACTCTGCAATATTGTTTTTACATGGGAACAATAGTTTGTAGGACTTTGGGATTGTATAACCATGAGGGGAAACAAACAAAACCCCTGCTCCATCTCCATTCTGTGTATGGGATCCATCAAAAAAAATCTTCCATGTTCTCTTAGTGATGTACATGATTGAGGCATCTAGAAACTCAATTTGCATAGGTGCTACATCTTCAAGTGGGAAGTCAGCCAACTAGTCAGCTATGGCCTGTCCTTTGATTGCCTTATGTTCAACATATTGAATGTCAAATTCAGAAAGAATCATCATCCATTTAGCAAGATGACCAATAAGTGTAGCTTTACTTAATAAATATTTCAAAGGGTCTATCTTGGCAATCAAGTGAACTGTATGGGCCAACATATAATGTTGGAGTTTTTGGGAGGCAAAAACTATAGCAAAGCATGCCTTCTCTATACTTGTATAATTTAGTTCATAGGCCACCAAAGTTTGACTGATATAGTATATGGCTCTTTCTTTACCCATCTCATCACTTTGGGCTAAGAGTGCTCCTAGAGAAGAATTTGTAGCTAAAATGTATAGAATCAAAAGTTTCCCTAGAATGGGTGGCATCAAAACTGGAGGTTTTGCTAAGTAGCCTTTGATTTGATCTAAACTTTGTTGATAGTCACTATTCCAAATATGGGTAGATCCTTTATGCAGATTTTTATTGAAAGGTTGAGCCTTATCAGCTAATTGAGAGATAAATCTTCTTATGGATTGTAGTCATCCTTGCAGACCTCTAAGCTGACTGATAGTCTTTGGTGGAGGCATATCCATGATAGCTTGGACCTTTTTAGGGTCAACCTCAATGCCTTTTGCTAAAATGATATAACCTAGCAATTTTCTAGAAGTAACACCAAAGGCACATTTTTTTGGATTTAGCCTAAGTTGGAATTGTTCCATATGGTCTAATATCAAACTAAGGTCTTTGAGATGTGTGTCTCATTTCCTTGATTTTGCCATTGTGTCATCAATGTAGTCTTCCATGTTTTTGTGCATCATATCATGAAAGATGGTTGTCATTGCCCTTTGATATGTAGCACCAGCATTTTTAAGCCCAAAAGGCATGACATTCTAGTAAAAGGTACCCCATGCACATGTAAAAGCTATCTTTTCTTGGTCTGTTGGAGCTATTTTGATTTGGTTATACCCAAAAAATCCATCCATGAGCACGTACATCTCATAACTTGCAGTCATGTCCACTATCATATCGATGTTTGGTAGTGGAAAGTCATCCTTGGGGCACGCTTTATTGAGATCTCTAAAATTAGTACAAACTCATATGGATTTTTCATGCTTGGAGATAGGTACAATGTTGGAAATCCACTCTGCATAATCAATGGCCCTAATGAAATTTGCATTCAATAGTTTTTCTAACTCTGTCTTGACTAGTAGGGCCACATGTGGATGCATTTTTCTCAACTTCTGTTTGACAGGCTTGACATCTGGTGAGATTGATAAGTGATGCATGATGAGATCTGTATCAAGCCCTAGTATATCAGAGTATGTCCATGCAAAGTTGACCTTCTTGTCTTGAAAGAATTGAGAAAACTATGTCTTTTCTTCGTCTGACAAAGATTGAGCTACATGGATAATATGAGGACATTCTTCTGTACCAAAGTTGATAGGCTGTGTAGGCTCAATGAGAACCAAAGATCTATCTTGGAAATAGCTTGGCAGACTACCAAGTACCTCATCTACAGGTGCCTCAAAGAGGTTTTCACCATTAGATACGCCTTTATTTTTACTTTTTTGAGGATCAGACACTGCCACAATGTGGTTTTTTCCATCTGATTGCTTATTTTTCCATTTAATTTTTTGACTAAGGTACTTGATATCTAATTTTTTCATGTTAACTATGGGTTCACTGGTGGAAGAAGTGACAGGTTCAATTGCATTCAGATAACAAGCAATCTAATAGTCATTTTGGAAAAACCATATTTTAGGTCTTTGATTTTGGATAGACCAATCTATGAGATCTGGGTGAATTAGCGAGAGTGAGGGGGAAGTTTCAATGTGATTGACATGGAAGGATTCATCTTTGGTGACCTGTGAAGTTGAGCCTATAGAAAATGTCGCAAAGGAGTCCAGCTCAGGAATAGTCCTGTAGGGACTAGCATGATCCATTGAGACATGTTGTGAGTCAAACTCATCTGACCCTATACTAGAACATTCAACTACATTGGGTTGGGTTGTATAGGTGTGAATGACATCCACCCCTAGCTCGCAAGATACATTATAGAGACTTTCCCACTCATACTCATGAGAATTTGTACTTTGATCCTCAGCTATGAGATGAGTAATATTCAGCCTAATTCATCCTCTATTTATGTCCTCAGAAGTAGACCCTTCTTGTTCCTATTGTTGGGAGGTAGAAGCTTCTTCATTATTAGCAGTCATTATTTCTTCTCCCCAAAGGAGAGAAGTGAGAGGAACAAAGTCTTCACCTTGTGTAGTGGTAGAAATTATAGGAGAGTCATCATCCTCTAATTCACTAGACATGAGCAATCTTTGATCATAGGTTTCTATATCATTGTTTATCCCAAAGCCTAGACCAGTGGTGTCTCGAGTATCATGACCTTGAGTGTGACTTAAAGGTTCAACTAGAGCATTCTTACAACCAGTTAAGGACCCATGGCCCTGGTAGCCCATTTTTGTCAAAAATTTATAGCCTTTTCTATATCTTTTGGGAGAAATAGGAGTAGTTACTGTAACCTCCTCGTCTTCCTCTTCTCTTTAGATCCAGTCCCTAATGGCTTGTTCTTCCTTTTCTACTTCTAGAGGTATGGAAGATTGCACAAAAGTGCCAAAAAGTGTCAGAGCAAAAGAAGAAGACTTCTTTGCAATAGTTGGTTTTCCATAGGACCGAGGGTAAATTGGTAAGGCATCAATAGAGTCCAAAGTGTACTCGCCCATACCAAGGCTCATAATTTTCAGCTTTTGTTCACATTTTGTGAAAGATGGTGCTAGCTCATGAGAAGAGCGATTGTGCGGGACTAGCATTTTAGCAACAGATAATGTGTTGATAGACATGCAATTGTTGCCAGGGACAACTACTTCAGTACCATTGAAAGGGAACTTAATGCACTGATGGTACATAGAGGGTACTGCTTGCATATCATGAATCCATGGCCATCCTAACAACAAGTTGTATGCAAGTGGTATGTCTAAGACTTGGAAAATGACATTCTTCTCAACTGGACCAACTTTGATTAGAAGTACAATTAAACGTTTAGAAGGCCTTTCGACCTCATCGTAGGCCTTTATAGTGATCTTGCACTTAGGATTGATGGAAAATTCAGACATGCCCAACTGTTGGATTACATTGAATGAAATGATATTTAACCCTGCACCATTGCCTATCAGGACTCGACAGACGCGGGTACAAAAGATTTGAACTTCAACATGAAGAGTAAGGTTATGGAGATGACTGAAATCTCGGTCATCTTCTTCAGAAAAGGTGAGATAGTGGGGCGAGGAGATGTGGTTCACCATAGCTTGGAATTGTTCTACATCAATATCTATGGGAATTTTGGTAGAATGTAAAGCTTTCTCAAGGATATCCCTGTGCAAAGGAGATAACTCTAGCAATTCAAAAATTGAGATTTGTGCTTGTGTGCATTGTAGTTGGCTAACAAGGTCATAGTTGGAGATCTTGGAAGTAATTGGTTGTTTAGATGATGAAGCATTTTTAGGATCATTAGCAACTTTTAGGACAACCTTAGATTGCCCCCTAGTGATAGCGTTAAGTGGTTCACCCTGAGAAGATGAAGACTCAGCCACTTGGAGTACCACCTTGGGTCTAGTATCAGTATGATCTTGAGGAGTGGATCATGTCCTTAAGACCACTCTTGGTCATTCATCTTTAGCATCATAATTTGGCCAGTTTTCATTGTTGGAGCTTGCCATATATATGTATTCAACAGGCTCAAGCATGCTTATAACATTATCAGTGTCAGTGTAACCATAACTAATTTTGGCATCATGATTCTTTTTGATAGCTACCCTTGAGGTCTCACCCTTTTCATATTTGGGTAATGGTTTTTGGAAAGCCTTATGATCAAAATTTTTAACAAGACCATCTATGACAACTTTGCCAGCTTTGATGAGGTCTTGAATTACATCTTTGAGTTTGAAGCAATTTTTTGTGTTATGTCCTTTACTTCGGTGATAGTTGCAAGTATGATCTTCTCTCCACCATGGAGGTCCAATAGGTGGATCATAAGGACATGAGTTGTCTGGTAAGGTAACCAATTTCTTTGCAATTAAGGTTTTTAAAACCACTTCATAAGGTTCAACCATAGGTGTGTAAACATGTCGCTTCCTCGCAAATTTAGAGTCTTTGTCAAAGGGTTGTGGGTTTGAACCTTCTTGTTGTTTTGTTGATAAGATGGCATTGGAAAGGTTAAACATAGGCTCCTTAGTCTTAGGAGTGTCCACTACTCCATCATTGACAACATACTTGTTTTTGTTCCAAGGTTTTCCTTTGTCTTTATCATTTCCATTGTTAACTTTATCCTTGTTTATGGCAATGTCACCTCTTTTGATAGAAACATCCTCAATGTGATATACAGTTTCCACCATGGCATTGAAGGATGTGAATAACTATTTTATTAGATCAAAGTATACTTCAGGTACAAGCGTACTGACAAAAATGTCAATTTTTTCAGCCTCAAGCACTTGCCGAGGATACCGAGAGTATAAAGATCTCCATCGTTGAAGGTATATTGCAAAAGATTCTCCTAGTTTTTGTTTGATGTTGCATAATTCTAGAAAAGTCACAAGATGTTGAATGTTGTATAAATATTGCTGGATAAAGTGTTGTGTGAGTTCATCAAACATCTTGAGAGGGGGAGTCAATTTGGTAAACCATTCCATGGCTTGTCCTCTCAAACTTCTGGGGAACAGAAGCATAAGAAAGGTGTCTTCATGCATAAAGTCCATGCTAATAGCATAGAAATGTCTCACATGGTTGTGAGGGTCACCATTTCCATCATATTTGTCATACTTAGGAACCTCTATATCCTTAGGAAATGGCAACATGTATAGACTCCTATCAAATGGAAGAGTGCAAATTGATTCAACAAATGATGTTTTAGGTGGCTCTTTTGAAGTTTGCAGTTGTGCAAATTGTTTCCTTAGTTCCTATATTTCTTCCCTTAAGATTTCAGCCTCAGTGGGCTCTTATTTTGGAATAATACACTCAACATTAAAACCTTGAGGGAGTTTCCATCCCCTAGCTGCCATGTATCAGAAGTATTGGTCTCCATTTTCCTCTAAAGCTCTAAGCATTAGTTTTTGGGTGAAGCCATCTTGTTGAAATTTGATCACGTCTTCGCTAGTTACTTCTTGATCACTATCATGATGAGATGGTTTAGGTGGTGAAGGACATGTTCCAATGGTAGCTCTAGGAGTCCTTGGAGGCGTGTGATTACCATCATTGTTCTCAAAAGGATTTTGAGGAAAAGTTCCTTTATATCCTTCATAGCGTGCCTGATTGTCGGTGTTGACTTGTTGGTTTTCTCTTTTCATAGCATATATCACCTCCAAAGTCTTTTGGGTTTCACGTACTTGTTCTTCTAGACAACGCTTAATTTCATCAGGGTGCACCATAGTGACTATACCACTTGTATCCTTGCGTGTCTCAGAGGGTGTACCAAATAGATTTTCAAAACTATAGAGCATATTATGCCTAACATTAGCTATTTGTGTTTGAGTAGACTTAGGATCTTCCACACAAAGTTGTTTATGAGGATTCTTAGGTGGTGTCTCCAATTGCTTGAAAATGGAAGGCGTATGGCTATCATTACCAACTTGATATCTAGTTGTGATCGGCATGTAAAGAGTTGTCTTTGTTTAGTAGGACAAGAAAAGTGAGCTGAATTTGAAGCTTTTACAATTCAAGACTAGTCACTTGTCAAAATGTGATAGATGGCTTGTCAAATAGTGCTCAAGATCTTATGGCACGGGTGACTTGAGCCGAGTGGAGAAGCGAGAAGCTCAATAGCAGATAGCTAGAATAAAATAATAGCTGAATTTTGACAAGTGATTCATCAAGATGTTTCAAGACTTACATTCAACAGACTAAAACAATCTTTTCAACCTAAGATAAATTCTTCACACACTAATATGTAGCTAGGATCAAGGGTGACCAACATGATGCTCCTAAGACCAAAAAAATCCCACTGTAAACTCTATTTTTGACCCAAAATGACTCTAGGCGATATTTTCTCAAAAGGAGGGCAACATAAGTTCAGCATATAATGTCGTGTGATAGAATTTTAACATTGGTGTGACACATTTTGTTCAAGTGACATATATTATAACTAAATGTGACAAAATTTTATTAGCAGTGCGACAAAATTTACTACTAACATTCAATAGAATTTTGATAAAAATATATCACGCGATATTTCTCATGAGAGCATGTGACAGAGTGCCAATTTTGTGCACTCAAAAGTGTCCCACTCTAAACCCTTCTATCCAAACAATTCCATGAGTTTGGAATGCTTGGAAGTTGGCTTAGAGCTCCCTATCCATGGAGTACAAGAGAGTGTATTTCAAGTTCAAGGTTTCTTAGACGAGCCTTAGGAATACTCTTCTTGCTAGTAAACCATGCAATGGGAGGTTCCAAAGACAAGATGCAAGAATGCAAATGTCTCAAGGAGTCCCTCAAGAATGCAATGCAAATATGGAAACTAAGCTAAGATGAGAATGCAAAATGCAACTATGCTAAAACATGTATGAGAGCGTTACAATCCAAATATTAAGCTATGTGAGATAGATTATTGCAAAATAGAAGCTAAACTAACATGCAACATGAATCTAAGCTAAAATTCTATGGTATGAGAGAATGTAGACAAGAAATAGAAGTTCTCCACAAAGCTCCAAAGAAACTTGTTAGAAAACCTGTAGCATAACAATATTCAAATAAGGGATTGGATCCTTTAAGGGGGAAAGCTCTCTCCCTTTTAAAGTTGTATGGATGGTAGAGATCAAGATGAAGATGGTGGATGATCAACGGTGGAATTTGAAAATAGGTGTGATCCATGTGTACACACAAGTCAACCAATAAAATATAAGTTGACTTGTCATATAAGACAAAAATCTCACAAGCCTTTTCTTTTAATTGTAAAATAGAAAAAGGACTTTATGTGTGCACTTTAAGTGGGTTAGAAGAATGGAGTGTTTTATTTAATTAAAAGGGGACATGTTCTTTTAATCAAATAATGAACTTAGGATAGCATAGTCAAACTATAGGTTATAATCAAATTAATTGATTATTAGCAATTTGGCCTAGGTAAGTGATTAAATTAATTTAGCCAAAATGTTGTAAAGGCGGCTAATAGTCTAGATGACCATTTTTAGGTGATTACAGTTAGAAGCATGAATGCAGTATTGTAGAAATGTTACTATGATGATATGTTTCATTCATGACTAAGTTTTTCATTGATGTCAATATAGCACTCTTATGTGGTATCTGATAGAAGAACAATAAAAAGATCAAGTAGGTATGGATAGTTAGTTGAGTTTTCTAACTATCCAAGGTTATGCAAGATACATCTAAGTATCTAGTATATGTAGTTAATGTTGAAATAAGAAATGATAATTCTAGAATAAATTATGTAAGTATTGGTGATGTCTATTCTAAGATAAAGTTTATAGAGGCATGTTTTGGTAAACTTGTTATGTCTCTTAGTAGAGTTTTTATTATAAGAATCAAGGTTGAGGATGTGAAAAAGACATGTTGGTGATAGTATGGCTAAGTTTCCTCATCATAATATTACATGTACAAAAATATATTCAAGTTGCAAGGTAGAAGATTAATGTTATGACTAAGTGTAACATGTTTGTAGTGTGGTCCTATAATGATTAATTGAGAAGGTCTAATAGCTGACTTAGGGAATTATTTTATGGACTTGGTATAAAAGAAGAAAATTTTCCTTTATCATGTAACTATGGAATTGTACTAATGTAAAGTGATTGTAAGAAGTAGAGAGAGTGGAATGCAAAGTTAAGTAGAGAAAAGTAGAAGTGAAGGAAACTTTGTTTTTGAGGTCTTGCTAAGTGATCCGAGGTTTGATATTTGGATCCAAGGTTTGTGACCTGGTCTACAAGGTTTGACAATGATTGGTTTGATTGATATAACAAAGGAAAGAAGAATTGTAATGCTAGACTAAACATAAAGAATAAATTTGAAACAAAGAACAAGTACAATGAACGTAAATTTTTTTAAAATTTATTCAACATATTACAAGAACAAGAACATTAATTGAGCCACTCTCAATTCGTAAACCTCAAAATAGAAGAAGATATCATCAAAATAAATTTCCATTATAATGCTAATACATATTGAGTTCAATACAATAATGAAGTATGATATCATTCTTAAACGCCTATGTCCAACTTATGGACCCTACAAGTAACAAATTCTGATTCAAGATGTAACTTCAATAGTCATCCTTAGCTACTTGTTTATCAACTTGAAGCACTTGAAAACACACAAAAATGAAACACAACACAAAGAGGGCTCAATACACACTAAGTTGAAAACTGTAATCCACCTGCATACATGTTAGAATAACATACACATAACCATAATGTAGATATTTGATCCGCTTAACATAGTGCAATTCTAAAATTAATATCCAAGAAGTATACATTTACTTAACAATGCAAAATTAAACTCAAACTAAGAATAGCCAATAAATGAATCATATATATACTGAGTTGTCATCACTATGGTGCTAAGATACTACATCCGTGTATGGTAAGCTCATAGACAACTCATAGTGGGATTCTCTATGGTACTCGTGAAATGATGTAATAGAGATTTGCCTTGTTCTCCATACTCAACCTTATTGATTTAAGTCATAGGTAAGGCCAATTATCTTTTATATGTAATTAACCCATCCAATACCTTTTAAAGCTATCACTTAATTAATTAACTGAATAGGATAAATCAAATTTAGCCACCCCGATATATGTTCATCACAGCTATTCTTAAAATACACATCAACAAATTTATAAAATAATGTACATAAAATTAGTATACAACTTGATACTACATCCTTTCATCTATTTGTTACACTTCTTATTCTACTAATTTCAAAGGGAAATTTAGATAATTATAACAATAGAAAAAAAACCTATAATATCAAAATCACGCAAATACAATTAAATTATTATCTCGGCTTAGCAGTACTTACTTAATCCTAATACTATACAATCAATTTCCTACTACCATAATCGTCTATATTTAAATTTGAAATGACCAAGATAACAAATCAAAATGCATATGATATTCTTGTTCAATATAAAATTCTCATCAAACATATATCATTAGTCCATCTTTTCCATTGAAAACAATTTCCATATCAATAATGAATTGAATAACATCATTAGCATAATAGATTCTAATTCATAAAATCTTCATTTCAAAAACATCGTATAAATACCATCGAAATGCTTCACAACATAACCAAACAAATAAATCATATCTAATAGACTCCACAATGTTCAAGCTTTGTCAATGTTTTAAACAGAAGAATATTAACAATGATACCTTATGTTCAACATTATTTTCAATTTCCATTTGCAAGTTCTACTTACGAACAACTCATAGGCTATTACCAAATTTTTTTGAATTTACACAAACTATTTGACAATATGGTACTACCCATAACTAAAATCTCAGTAACAAACAAAACTATGAAACTATAATCAAATCATTATGCCATTCACATAGGTACTACAAAACTTCTAGCATGCTAATAACTGTAATTAACTAGAATGGAAGTCTACTATATTTTAAGATGCGCACTTACTATTCAACATAATGTCCATTTTGGCATTGAGTAACATTAGCTATCTAATTTTTAACAATCACATAATACCTTATACAATTGTGAATGAAACCGGATCACATGTACATTTCAATAAACATCAACTATTATAACTTGATACCTTTCTACAAATTTCCATAACATAATAAGTAAATTATGTTGTCGCAATGATATTTCTACCTATTTCAAGCTTCTTTTTAACTATTTGAGAAAATGTCACTACCATCAGTAGTCATATATTGTTCACTATATTATCTATGTCGTCATTTAACAAGGTTTAGTACCTTAGCTGAATTCCTAGGTTTCAACAAACTATTTTTAATATATAATGACTGAGCCTTAGTTTTCAAGTGCTTTGTTTAATATAATGACTTAACCCTCGGTCCAAGTTAAATTTTAAACAGAGTGACTGTGCCCTTGATCAGTCATGAGTCTGCAATCTAATGTGAGCTCATGACTATGGCCAAGCCACGCATACCCATGAACTCTGAGACATGAGTTCTCTTAGAGCTCAGCCCTGTGGAAGCCAAACACCCATAAGTTTTACATAATCACATGCATGCTTACTGTCGCAAGCATGAGTTTTTGATCGGGTTCAACTCAGAGAAAAAGAAATGCATGTTAAGGGCAAAGCCCAAATATATATATATATATAGCAAAACCCAAAATGATATCTCCATACTTCACATTCATGTGTGGATATTTACAAGGCTAAGCATTGAACATAGTGCCATGCTCTACATATAATCATTCTTGAGTGTCAATACACATCATATAAAATTGATAACCATTTACAAACATGCTTATCGAAATAGAAATGCAATTGAAAATAGAGAGAGAGAGTAGGGTAAGAAATTGCCCCTACATGAGATACAGTGGATGGAAAATTCTTAACACAAAGCTCTACAATAAAGCTCATCGCCAAAGCCCCAAGTGCCAAGTCAAAACCACACTTCCCAATTTGTCAACATCGATAAACTTGAGAGCAACCTTGACAAAAAAGAATAACAGAAGCTGTGTGTAATACAAACATGCTCAACCTCATAAGATAGGGCTTCTTCCTAACCATGGCACCTATACTTCAGCAATACCTCACAAGTGTTTCACTTCACAAAGTAAAGTGGCCCAATTCCTGGCCAAAAGCTAGCAACACTGAAAAAAAATGAAATGGCTGACCAGGTGATAAATGACATAATAATGCCTTCATAATATGCATTAAAAGAAACTGAAACCATACACAGAGTCATGCATATGGAAACCACCTCCATAGTGGCTTGCTATCAAAGAAAATCCCTAAGTTTTGCATTCAAAAGCCATTAGGGTTTTAGGGAAATAAAATCTTCATTTCAGATAAAATATATGAATAGCCACATATTTCATTACAGCCACGTGTTTTTAAACCCCTTTTTAATAGCAATTGATTTTAGACAATAAACTTAGGTACATAAAGACCCCTTTAAAAAAACAAAACACATATATATATATATGTGTGTGTGTGTGTGTGTGACATGCCAACGTAGGGTTAGGAAAATATCAAGTACATAAACTCTAATCCTTAAGCAACATTGTTAAATTAAATTCAACATAGGCCAATGGATTAATCACAACTAAATCATACCAAAGCTCTGCAAATGTCCAATATACAACATATTAATATTAATATTATTACACTGAATATAAATCATAATAATCATAAACAATATGCTGACGTGCAATAAAATATGTAAGCTACAACCATAAAACCTGAGCTTAATATAAAAACTTTTCAATAGTTTTACCAATCATATTTTACTTGAAATCTGTAAACAAAAATATTGTTTAAACTAGAAACATCAGACATTAATTCTAAGTACATCAGAAAGTTTTTCAAATTCATAAGTGCCTCTACCAAAGCTCAAAATAGAGTATTTTTGAAATAGAAAAGTTTGTCCAGCAATAATCACATGTCCCAAGGACATTAATAAAACCAAGTTCTACAAAAATAAAAACATAACATCCAAAAGGATCTTATAACAAAAAAGTCCTAATATGGAAGAAAATCGAAGTAGTGGTCAAGCATGACACCCTCCCCCACTAGGCTTTGACTTTCTCTTGGAAGTCAGTAAACAAGAATAGATGAGCTACTCTCATAATTTTAGTGTCCTCCCAGGTGGTAGATGTTTCATCATTGGGGTCCCATAGGACCTTTACCTGCCTTATTTCTCTTTCTCTTAAACTCATAGTTCTGCTTTGCGTGATCTGCACAGGTTCTAGCGAGATTTGACCATCCATAATTTGCAAATTTTTCCAATCAAGCACGTGAGCAATATTAGGAATATACTTAGAAAAATTGAAACATGCAATACATTATGTATGTGAGAAAGACTCGGTGGTAAGGAAAGTTTGTAGGCAATAGGTCCAATCCATTCCAAAATTTCAAATGGACCCACGAATCGTGGTGCTAACTTGGATCCCTTTCCATAAAAAATTGAACTCTTATGCGATCTTACCCAGAGAAACACTTTATCACCCACCAAGAATTGATGGTCAATTCTATGCTTATCAGCATTTTTTTTTTGTCTATCCTAAGTAGTAATAAGGTGCTCTTTGATCATCTTAACCTGTTGCTCCAAATCTTGCAACATATTAGGTCCTAAAAGAGTCCTATCCTCCAAGTTATCCCAACTGAGAGGTATCCTACAAGGTCTACCATAAAATGCTTGAAAGGGTGCCATACCTATGGAACTATGATATCCATTATTATAAGTGAATTCTACCAATTGTAGATACTCCTCCCATTTATTCTATCTATCCATTACGTACATCCTAAGCATGTCTTCTAGAATCTAGTTAACACATTCAGTCTGTCCGTCTATCTCTGGGTGATAAGCTGAACTAAAATTCAACTGAGTACCTAACTATTGCTGCATGGATCTCCAAAGATAAGAAGTAAATATTGGATCCCTATCAAAAATAATCTTTTTAGGAATTTCGTGTAACTTAACTACTTGCTCCATATATATCTTGGCAACCATTGCTGCATTATAAGACAATCTAACTGGGATAAAGTGGGCAACCTTAGAAAAAGAGTCCACTACCACCATAATAACATCATGCCTATGAGCTGTAATAAGCAATCCAGTGATAAAATCTATAGAAATGGTGTCCCATTTCCATTCTGGAATATTATGGGTGCTGATGTTCAGCTTTAACCTGCTGACATTCCAAGCATCGAGCCACAAAATTTGCTATGTCTCTCTTCATTCTAGGCCAATAGTAATGTTTCTTAAGGTCAGCATGCATTTTCTTGACACACGGATGAGCTGAATAGGGTGCTTTGTGGGCCTCAAACATAACCAGATTTCTCAAATCACCCAACTCAGGAACCTACACACTCCCTCTAAACAACAGTAAACCTTCACAATTCACTAAATACCTCTCAAAATGCCCTTCCAAGATGCTGCCACTGTCAATAAAAACCTTAACATCCTAAAACCAATGATCTGCAAAAAGGTTCTGTAAAATCTTATCCTTAAGATTCACTGTTAGTATCAAAGAAGATAATTCATGTCATCTTCTGCTAAGTGCATCAGCAACCATGTTCTCCTTCCCTTGCACATATCTAATCTCGAATTCATATTCACATAGGAACTCCATCCATCTTTGCTACCTAGCATTGAGGTCTAGTTGTGAGAAAAGATACTGAAGGCTTCGGTGATCAGTATGTAACTCAAATCATTGACCCAAAAGAAAATGCCGCCACTTGGTCAAAGCATGCATAATCATAGCAAGTTCAAGATCATGAGTAGGGTAATTCACCTCATGACTCTTTAGCTTTCTGGATTCATAAGCTATAACACATCCTTCTTGCATCAACATTGCCCCTATGCTATCCAAAGATGCATCAGTGCAAAACACAAATTCCTTAGCTGAATCAGGGACTGCTAGAACTAGTGCACTGGTCAAACATTCCTTAAGTTTTTGAAATGCTACTTTGCACTCCTCTGTCCACACAAATCTCTTCCCTTTTCTCTAAAGAGATGTGATAGGATGTGTTATTCTAGAGAATTTTGACATAAATACATGGTAATAGCTTGCTAAGCCCATGAAACTTTGAACCTCAGACACATTCGTAGGTGTTGGCCAATCTACAATAGCCCAAATTTTGGATGGATCTACAAAAATTCCATCCTCTGAAATGATATGTCCTAAGTAACAAATCTCCAATTTGAAGAATTCACATTTCTCAAGATTGGCATATAGTTGGTTCCTACAAAGGCATTCCAAAACCTACTCTAAATGCTATTCGTGCTCCTCAGTAGTGTTAGAATACACTAAAATATCATCCAAAAAAACTACTACGAACTTGTCTAGATAATTTGTAAACACACCATTCATTAGGCTCATGAAGATAGAAAATTCATTTGTTAACCCAAAAGGTACTACTATGAATTCATAGTGCCCATACCTAGTGTGAAAAGATGTCTTATGAATATCAGCTTCTTTTATTCTAAGTTGATGATACTTGGATTGTAGATCAATCTTCAAAAAGACTCCAGCACCGTTGACTTGGTCAAACAAGTCATCAATTCTAGGTAAAGGATACTTGTTCTGAATAGTGACCTTGTTTAACTGTCTATAATCTATGCAAAGTCTTAAGGAGCCATCTTTCTTCTTGAAAAAGATTACTGGAGCACCCCAAGGTGATACACTAGGATGAATCAAACCTTTCCCCAAAAGCCCCTCCAACTAAAATTTAAGTTCAACCAGCTCTTGAGCTATCATTCTGTATGGAGTCTTTGAAATTAGTTTCATTCCTGGCACTAAATCGATTTGAAAATCTATTTTTCTTCTCAGAGGTATTCTAGGAATCTCCTCAACAAAAACATCTAAAAAACTCTGTAAAACTGGATGATTAAGAGAAGAACCTTTAACTATGGAATCTTCTAAGTCATATACCGATATGGCAAAAAAATGTAGCATTTTTGAGCACACCTTGCCAATTGCTTTGCAGAAATTATCTGCAAAGAGATGGGTCTCTTGATCTTAGCAATAAACCTAGCTAATCCAAAATCATCTAAAAAATTAATTGTCTTATCCCTGCAATCCATAACAGCTTGATGTTGTTCTAACCAATCAATCCCTAAAACTATGTCATACGATCCTAAAGGTATAACCCTAAGGTTCGCTGAAGTAGTAAAAGGTTTCATTCGAATCTTACAGTCAAGAGCAATAATATCAGCATTCACCTTAGAATTTGATGCTAACTCCACTTGCCATCTATTCCTTGCCCTAACCATAGGAATTCCACTATATGCAACTAAAGTAGAAGAAATAAATGAGTTTGTAGCTCCAGAGTCAAATAAGATAGATACTTTCATACCTTGAGTATTACTTTGAGCTTCAATAATCGTGTTCTAGTGTTCAGCCTGCTTCTAATCCATTGTAGCAAAAACATGGTGGTTCCTAGTAGAATCACCAACTATCACTTCAGACCTAGCTGGCTTAGGTCCAACCTTCGGCTTGTCCTAGTTAGGGTAGTGAGACTGGTAATGACCTAACTATCCACAATGATAACACTCAATAGATTTACTAAATCCCATGTTCTGACCAGAAAGACTAGGAGATGGATTATTACTCTACACACTCTGAGGTGGTTGAGATGGTCTAGGCCATTCTAAACCCTTGGAGTTCTTATCAAACTTCCTCTTCTTGAATTTCTCACCTAAAAATCCTGATTTTGAACTACTCTTTGGAGGCTTTTGACTCTTACTGACATTCAGGGTAGGTGGATTCATGCTGGTTTTATATGAAGTCCCATGATAGCCAGACTTCATCTTAATCAGCTTTGCTTGCTCCAAAGCTTCCTGTATTGTCACAGGTCTGAAAGTGCTCACTTCCTCCTCGATCTTGGGCATAAGCCCTCTGATGAAGTGTTGTATCATGGCCTTATCATTTCTTCCCACCCAAAAAAAAATTTAAGCTTGTAGAACCTACATTCATAAGCTTCCACTATAGAGTCAGACTGCATAATCTAAAAGAACTCCTCTGCACAGGCTTGACGCCAATATTCAGACATGAACCTCTCCTTGAAATGCTTTACAAAGAGCTCCCAAGTAACTAAAGAGATATCAACGCCAAGCTTCTCCAACTCCTATTCCCACCACAAGGAAATGAATCCCCTCAAATGCATAACCATCCATCTTACTTTCACATTACTCAAGTAACAGTGTAAGATAAAGCACCACTCAATATTCAACAACCAAGTTTCTACTCTTGTACCATGTTCCGTACCATAAAATAATGGCCTTTTCACCTTGGAACGATCCTTGAGCTGAGCTCTTGCCACTGGATCATCCTCTATAGGAAGGTTAATACCCTGCATGAGAGGTATTCTAACATTCACTCCCCGTCCAAGAATCTGGTTATTAGTCTCCATATTATTGAGATGTTCCAATATCCACTGAAGTAACATAGCTTGATTTGCCTGGTTATCCTAGTTGTTTCCAACCCTAGCATTCTAATCAAACTGACCATCCCCAGCAATATTATGGTGCCTAGGACCTCTACCATGGCCCTTGCCCCTACCTCTACCTCTTCCAGTAAAGTTATCCTTAGGAATGTCGCATCCTCGAGCTCCTCTAGTCACGGGAGGCATGATAGAAACCTAAAAACAATTAACTATTAAAAATGCATTAATGATGCGTTAAACCCTATAACCCAAGAGTCCTGGTTATATTAACCATGCTCTGATACCAAATGTAATGCTACACAAAACAAAAAGAATAAATTTGAAACAAAGAACAAGTATAATGAATGTAATTTTATTTATTTATTTATTCAACATATTACAAGAATAAGAACATTGATTGAGCCACTCTAAATTTGTAAACCTCAAAATAGAAGAAGATATCATCAAAATAAATTTCCATTATAATGCTAATACATATTGAGTTCAATACAATAATGAAGCATGATATCATTCTTAAATGCCTATGTCCAACTTATGGACCCTACAAGTAACAAAATTTTGATTCAAGATGTAACTTCAACAGTCATCCTTAGCTACTTGTTAATCAACTTCAAGCACATGAAAACACACAAAAATGCAACACAACACAAAAAGGGCTTAGTACACACTGAGTTGAAAAGCGTAATCCACCTGCATACATGTTAGAATAACATACACATAACCATAATGCAGATACCTAATCCGCTTAACATAGTGCAATTCTAAAATTAATATGCAAGAAGTATACATTTACTCAACAATGCAAAATTAATCTCGCACTAAGAATAGCCAGTAAATGAATCATACATATACTAAGGTGTCATCACTATGGTGCTAAGATACTACATCCGCGTATGGTAAGCTCATAGACATTTCATAGTGGGATTCTCTATGGTGCTCGTGAAATGATGTAATAGAGATTTTCCTTGTTCTCCGTACTTAACCTTATTGGTTTAAGTCATAGGTAAGGCCAATTATCTTTTATATTTAATTAACCCATCCAATACCTTTTAAAGTTATCACTTAATTAATTAACTAAATAGGATAAACCAACTTCAGCCACCCTGATATATGTTCATCACAACTATTGTTAAAATACACATCAACAAATTTATAAAAGAATATACATAAAATTAGTATACAACATGATACTACATCCTTTCATCTATTTGTTACACTTCTTATTTTTCCAATTTCAAAGGTAAATTTAGATAATTATAACAACAGAAAAAAAACCTATAATATCAAAATCATGCAAATACAATTAAACTGTTATCTCAGCTTAACAGTACTTACTTAATCCTAATACTATACAATCAATTTCCTACTAACATAATCATCTACATTTAAATTTGAAATGGAAAAGATAACAAATCAAAATGCATATGATATTCTTGTTCAATATAAAATTCTCATCAAACATATATCATTAGTCCATCTTTTCCATTGAAAACAATTTCCATATCAATAATGAACTGAATAACATCATTAGCATAATAGATTCTAATTCATAAAATCTTTATTTCAAAAACATCATATAAATACTATTGAAATGCTTCACAACATAACCAAACAAATAAATCATATCTAATAGACTCCACAATGTTCAAGCTCTGTCAATGTTTTAAACAAAATAATATTAACAGTGATACCTTATGTTCAACATTATTTTTTATTTCCATTTGCAAGTTCTACTTACGGACAACTCATAGGCTATTACCATTTTTTTTGAATTTACAAAAACTATTTGACAATACGCTACTACTCATAACTAAAATCTCAATAACATATGAAACTACAAAACTGTAATCAAATCATTATGCCATTCACATAGGTACTACAAAACTTCTAGCATGCCAATAACTGTAATTAACTAGAATGGAAGTCTACTATATTTTAAGATGCACACTTACTATTCAACATAATGTCCATTTTGGCATTGAGTAACATTAGCTATCTAATTTTCAACAATCACATAATACCTTATACAATTATGAATGAAATTGGATCGCATGTACAATTCAATGAACATCAACTATTATAACTTGATACCTTTCTACAAATTTCCATAACATACTAAGTAAATTATGCTGTCGCAATGATATTTCTACCTATTTCAAGCTTCCTTTTAACTATTTGAAAAAATGTCATTACCATTAGTTTTCATATACTATCCACTATATTATCTATGTCATCATTTAACAACGGTTCAGTACCTTAGCTGAATCCCTAGGTTTCAACAAACTATTTTTAATATATAATGACTAAGCCTTAATTTTCAGGTGCTCTATTTAATATAATGACTTAACCCTCAGCCCAAGTTAAATTTTAAATAGAGTGATTGTGCCCTTGATCAGTCATGAGTCTGCAATCTAATGCGAGCTCGTGACTATGGCCGAGCCACGCATACCCATGAACTTTGAGATATGGGTTCTCTCAGAGCTCAGTTCTATGGAAGCCAAATACCCATAAGTTTTACACAATCACATGCATGCTTACTGTCGCAAGCATGAGAATTTGACTGGGTTCAACTCAAAGAAAAAAGAAATGCATGTTTAGGGCAAAGCCCAAATACATATACATATATATATATATATATACATATATATATATATATATACATATATATATGTATATACATATATGTATGTATATACATATATGTATATGTATATATATGTATATACATATATATATGTATATGTATATATATATATACATATATATGTATATATATATATATATATAGAAAAACCCAAAATTATATCTCCATACTTCACATTCAAGTGTTGATATTTACAGCGATAAGCATTGCACACAGTGTCGTGCTCAGCATATATCCATTCTTGAGTGTCAAGACACATCATATAAAATTGATAACCATTTACAAACATGCTTATCCAAATAGCAATGCAATTGAAAACAGAGAGAGTAGGGTAAGAAATTGCCCTTATGTGAGATACAGTGGATGGAAAATGCTTAACACAAAGCTTTGCAATAAAGCTCGTCGACAAAGCTACAAGTGCCAAGTCAAAACCACACTTCCCAATTTGACAACATCGATAAACTTGAGAGCAACCTTGACAAAAAAGAACAACAAAAGTTGTGTGTAATACAAACATGCCCAGCCTCATAAGATAGGGCTTCTTCCTAACCATGGTGCCTATACTTCAGCAACACCTCACAAGTGTTTTGCTTCACAAAGTAAAGCGGCCCAATTCTCGGCCAAAAGCTAGCAACACTGAACAAAAATGAAATGGCTGACCTAGTGATAAATGACATAATAATGCCTTCATAATATGCATTAAAAGAAATTGAAACCATACATAGAGTTGTGCATATGGCAACCACCTCCATAGTGGCTTGCTATCAAAGAAAATCCCTAAGTTTTGCATTCGAAACCCATTAGGGTTTTAGGGAAATAAAATCTTCATTTCAAATATAATATATGAATAGCCATAGATTTTTGAACCTCTTTTTAATAGCAATTGATTTTAGAAAATAAACATAGGTACATAAAGACCCCTTTAAAAAAACTCTAAAGGGTTAGGAAAATATCAAGTACATAAACTCTTATCCTTAAGCAACATTGTTAAATTAAATTCAACACAGGCCAATGGATTAATAGCAACTAAATCATACCAAAGCTTTGCAAATGTCCAATATACAACGTATTAATATTAATACTTTTACACTGAATATAAATCATGATAATCATAAAAAATATGCTGATGTGCAATAAAATATGTAAGCTACAACCATAAAACCTGAGCTTAATATAAAAACTTTTCAATAGTTTTACCAGTCATATTTTACCTAAAATCTATACACAGCAATATTGTTTAAACTAGAAACATCAGACATTAATTCTAAGTACATCAAAAAGTTTGTTAGATTAATAAGTGCCTCTACCAAAGCTCAAAATAGAGTATTTCTGAAATAAAAAAAATTTTCCAGCAATAATCACATGTCCCAAAGACATTAATAAAACCAAGTTCTACAGAAATAAAAAAATAACATCTAAAAGGATCTTATAACAACATAGTCCTAATATGTAGAAAAACCAAAGTAGTGGTCAAGCATGACAAGAACATCATAGTAAATTGCATATTTGAGTGGTGAGCTCTTCTTGTAGTTGAAATTGCATGTTTGGGTAGTGGGCTCTTCTTGCATGCATTGTACCATAACTCCTAAAAGGGTTCGTACAACTCCTAATGGGGTTGGAATCTCCTAACAGGGACTCATATGTATTGAATGTTGTAATAGACTCCTAACAAAGTCCATCCTCTAACAAGGAATATTTATATTAGTACATCATCTTGTGGTCATCATTCCCACTAGAGTTTTCCCTCTAATCAAGGGTTTCCCTAGTCAACATATCTAGTGTAATTGTCTAGGTGCATCTTATTATGGTTGTTGTTTACTTTGGTTGAATGGTTAAGTTTTTTTAAAGAAGATAAATATTTTAATTGTTGGATAATTGATTCAGGCCTCACCCCTTGTTATCTTGGTGGACTATTGTTTCTAACAATTGGTATGAGAGCTTTAGGTCCTTAAAGATAAATTTTAACAACTTTGGGAGATCCATGGCGAACATGTTTAGGAAAGATAGTTTAAAGTTTGATGGGACAAATTATGACACCTAGAAGGAAAATATGAAGACACGTCTATTGTGTATAGATCTGGGATATTGGATCTTGAAAAAATTAGTGAAGACAATCATTTTTTAAAAGGATTTGGAAACTTGTACTGAGGAAAAAAGAGATCTTTTTATCTATGAAATGAGAGCTAGAGAAGCACTATTGACTGCACTTCTTGAAATTGAATACAATTAGGTAAAATCACTTTCTACTTTTCATTTGATTTGGGAAGATTTGGAAACTAGTTTTGAAGGTGATGCACATTCTAAGAAGTTGAGGCTACAAAGTTGGATTTGTGCATTCCAAGATGCTAAAATGATGGAAGACAAATCTGTAAGAGCATATGTAGGCAGGATATCAAAAATTACTATAGGTATTAAATCTCAAGGAGGAACCAAAGAAGATGATGAGGTTATATGGAAGATATTGAAAACTCTAAGAACACCATTTAAGTCAGCAATCCAAATGATATAGTTTTTGATATCTTGTACCAAATATTTCATGAAGGAGTCATTTCTTGGAAGACTTGAAGTAGTCGAGAATGAGCACAGATAGTCTAGAAAATTGACTAGAATAGAGATAGCATTTAGTGCCTTGAACATTTGACCTAGTTTATCAAGAATCACAAGTGCTAGAAGAGATTTTGCTAGCAGCAACTGATTTGAGGAGGATAGAAAGATTGAACAAGTAGCCCTTCTCATAAGAAGAGAAAAAGGAGGTAAGAAAATCTTTAAATGTTGGACATTTGATAAATATGGTCATTATGTATCTAAGTGTCCTAAAAGAGAGAAAATGTATAAATGAAATTACAAACCTAGAAAAGATAAAGATTGTTTATATGCAAATGAAGATAATTATTCTAATGAATAAGAAGTAAGTGCTAGTGATGATGAAATTGGATTTTTGGAAATTAAAGAACAAATTTCAAAAAAAGAAGCATTGTTGTCACAAATTGAGAAGAAATCTAATTGGATAATTGATAGTCATTGTTCACATCACATAAATGGTGATATGAATGAGTCTTTTGACTTCAAAAGTTGGGATGGAGGCATTGTCAGAGTTGGAAATAATGCAACATGCCAAGTTAAAGGTATTAGATCTATAACTCTTGATGGTAAAACTAACATTAAGGATGTATACTTTGTTGATAGTTTGAAGCACAATCTTTTGAGTGGTGGACAACTAGTGGACAAAGGTTATTAGTTGTAGTTCATACAGAAGACATGCATGATTAGAGATAAAGATGGAAAGCTAATTAGCATAGGAACTAGATCTAGACATAATGTATTTTAGTTGAGTCCTACTAAAATGACATGCTTGGTTACAAAGGTAGGTGACAATTGGTTATGGGATAAGATATTTTTTCATATAAATGTTGATAGTATTGTGAAGACTAGTAGTATGTTTGTAGTTAGAGATTTTCCAAATATTGTAAAGCCTACTAACACAATTTGCATGAAATATGTGTTGGCAAAGCGTAACATAACTTATTTTCCCTACAAGAAGTTTACTACTACATCAAAGTTGGAGATTGTACACACAGATCTCAGCAGTCCTATGAAGATGAAATTATTTTATTGTGAAAGGTATTTTATGATTGTAGTTGATCACTTTCCTAGAATGATGTGGGTTTTATTTCTTAAAGAGAAATTTGAGGCATTTGATAAGTTTAAGATATTCAAGAATAGAGTTGAGAATGAATTTGGTATGAATATTAAATGTTTAAGATTAGATAGAGGAAGAGAATTTACTTCAAATGAGTTTAACATATTTTCTAAAGAAAATGGAATCAAAAGATAGTTATCATCTTTAAGAACGTTTGAATATAATGACATTACAAAGAGAAGGAATATGTCAATTAAAGAAGCTACAAGAGCTATGCTAGCTAAGAATGATGTATCCAAGATGTTTTGGAAAGAAGCTGTGAATATAATAGTCTACACTATGAATAGAGTTCAAGTCAGGAAAGACACAAACAAGACCCGTTTGTGAACTATAAATTTGGTAACTCACCTACATTTAAGTATTTTAGAATTTTTGGTAGTAAGTGTTATATCAAAAGAGATGATGATATTGTTAAGTTTGATGTTAGAAGTGATGAAGGTATGTTTCTTGGTTATTCATTGAAAAGAAAGGCTTATAAATGTTATAATGTGAATATAGTAGTCTACACTATGAATAGAGTTCAAGTTAGGAAAGACACAAACAAGACTCATTTGTGAACTATGGTTTGGTAACTCACCTACATTTAAGTATTTAAAAAATTTTGGTACTAAGTGTTATATCAAAAGAGATGATAATATTTTTAAGTTTGATGTTAGAAGTGATGAAGGTATGTTTATTGGTTATTCATTGAAAAGAAAGGCTTATAGATGTTATAATCTAAGAACTAAGATTATTATAGAAAGTAAAAATGTGAGAATTGATGAGAAATTTAGGATACAAGAGAAAATAGTTGATTACAATTTAGATGATGATGTTGTTGCTAAGCCAAGGAATGATGAAGTATTTCTTGAGACTAAAAATGATTTGCATATTGAAGGAAAGCCGAGGCAGGAACAAATCTTAGAACCTTTAGTAGAGCTAAGAGTTGAGATAGAAACTCCTACTTCGAGAAAGAATATGATAAAGAATCATCCATCTGAGTAGATCATTGGAAGAAGAGATAAAGGTGTGATGACAAGAAGTAGAGTCAATGAAGAACTATGTTTGATATCTCATGTTAAACCTAAGAATGTAGATGAGGCATGTAAAGATGATTATTAGAAACAAGATATGAAAGAGGAATTGGATAAAATTGTAAAGAATGAGACATGGGAATTGGTCCCCACACTAGTAGACAAGAATGTGATAGAAACAAAATGGGTATTCAAGAAAAAGATAAATCAATGAGGTGAAGTTGTAAGAAATAAACCAAGATTGGTATGTAAAGGTTACTCACAGCAAGAAGGAATAGACTATGATGAGACATATGCTCTAGTGGCTAGAATAGAAGTAGTAAGATTATGTTTATCCTATGCAATGCAAAATAAATTCAAAGAGTATCAGATGGGTGTCAAGTCAAAATTTATAAATGGAGAAATTGAAGAAGTGTACATAGAGCAACCTGAAGGTTGTCCTTTTATGGTTGACAAGGACATAGTATGTGTTAGAAATGGAAAAAGAAATCTGTAAATAAACAATACCAGGAAAGAATCTAAGTGAGTAAATGCATGAAAGGATATTACCATAAAATAGGAGAGAGAAAGCTTCAAGCTCCAACACCATGAGACAAGATATTTGGAAAGGGGAAAGCAAAGAAAACCCCTTGTGATATTATGAATGAGGCATCAAAAGCCTAAGAAGGAGGAGAAAGAGAGATAGAGAGCAATGCTCATACAATAATAGAGAAGAGGAAGAAACCTCATTGTTAAATGAGAGAAGAGGGTCATCTCTTAAATAGAGATGAGAGAGAGGAGTTAGAATGTAACTCCCATGTCTATGAATGCCACCATTCATATGTGTGTGAGGCCAAGTGTGAGATTCCTCTTAAGGAGGAATAATCTAAAATTAGAAATTACAATATATATTTGTCCTCACATATTCCACTAGATGACAAAATAAGATGTAGTGGAAAAAGGACAAAAAAGAAATATATTAGGATACCTTGGCTTATATCCTAATATATTACAACAATAAATAAATAAGGTCTAACCTTGGTTTATAAATACACCAAGGAAAGATTACAACTTCTAACAGTATGCAAACTAAAGAAAGTATTGTATGGCGTGAAGCAAGCATCTAGAACCTAGTATGCAAGGTTGGACAAGAATTTGACAAAGATTGGATATAGAAAAGGTATGGTAGATTGTAATATATATTGGGAAGAAATTGATGATGGTTTGATGATTTTGGAAATATTTTTTGATGATATCATATTTGGAGGAAATGATGAGGAAAGTGAGAAATTTACAGAAGAGATAAAGAAAGAATTTGAAATGAGTATGATAGGTGAAATGAAATATTTTCTAGGATTACAGATTGTATAGAATAAAAAAGAAATCTTTATTTCTCAAACTAAGTACTTGAAGGATTTACTAAAAAGGTTTGATTTGGAAACATGCAAACCCATTGGAATATCTATGGTAACTAGAAACAATTTATCTACAAAGGGTGATACACCTACTATTGAGCAAAAGAGGTACAAACCTATGATTAGAGGACTGCAATATCTAACTCACATAAGGCTAGATATAGAAAATGTAGTTAGAATTGATGCAAGAGTCCAAGTTGATACCAAAGAAACACATTATGTAGTAGTCAAAAGGATATTTAGAGATTTGAAAGGAACATCTAAGTTCAAATTGTGATATGATAGATCTAATGATTTTACTCTAAGTTCTTATACTAATTTTGATTGGGTAGGCACTATGGATGACAAAAAGAGCACCAGTAGTAGAGTCTTCTTTCTTGGAGGAAGATTGGTTTCTTGGCTAAGAAAGAAGTGGGATTGTAAATCACAAACTATAGTAGAAGAAGACTATGTTGTAGCAACAAACAATTGTAATCAAGTTGTTTGGATGAAGTAGATACTAAAAGATATAAGGATAAAAATGAGTGAACCTATTGTCATAAATTGTAAGAACACAAGCATGATAAATATGTCTAAGAATCTAGTGTTAAATTCTAAGACCAAGCACATTTCTATCAAGTATCACATGTTGAGAAAGAAAGTTGTAGAAAAGGAAATTACATTGGAATATGTGAGAACTAAAGATAAAATTGTAGATATATTCACCAATCCTCTTCCCAAAGAGATTTTTTGAGTATTTTTGAGGTATGCTAGGGGTTATGCCCCTTCCTAGATTAGAATAGATGATGCAAGAGTAAATCAATCTAGCATAATAGAGCACCATTGTTGTCTAGACTGAATGTTGATGCTTCTTGTATGGGGGAGTATCTATGATGGATAGAGTCATCTAGGACTCTTGTTGGATGTTATTTTGAATAGTGTCTTTAGACACTTGAGCTAAGTAAGGATCAATTGTTGTAGAGTTTGATGTAGTAAAGTTGGTTTCTGAAACCTTTGACTTTGATGTCAATAGAGGAGAAGTTTGGCATGAAAAATAACATATTCAAAGGAAGTATAACATGTTCTGAAGAAGTATAGCATGGAATGATAGTTTGATAGAAAGAACATTGAGGTATATCAATGGGGGAGAATGATTGATGAAGAAAATTTGAAAAGTAAGATGAATAGTCTTTTGTTGGTATTCTTGGAACTAGATGTTTTTCATCTATGTTGTCATCACTACCAAAGGGGTAGTTTTTTGAGAGATTGTTGGAAGCATGAATAATGGTGATATTCCTGAGGAGTATTGTAGAAATGTTACTATGATGATATGTTACATTCATGACTATTTTTTCATTGATGTCAATATAGTTGTCTTCTATGATATCTGATAGAAAAACAACAAAAAGATCAAGCTAGTTGAATATTCTAACTATCTAGCATATGTAGTTAATTTCAAAAGAAGAAATGATAAGTCTAGAAGAAGTTATCTAAGTATTGGTGATGTCTATTCTGAGATAGAGTTTACACATGCATGTTTTTGTAAACTTGTTATATGTCTTAGTAGATTTGTTATTTTGATAATTGGGGTTGAGGATTTGATGAAGACATGGTGGTGATGACATGGCTAAATTTTTTTTGTCATAATATTACATGTATGAAAAGATATTCAAGTTGCAAAAAGCGACATTAATGTTATTGCTAAATGTAATGTATTCTTAATGTGGTTCTATAATGATTAATTAAGAAGGTCTAATAGCTAACTTAGTGAATTACTTTATGGACTCGGTATAAAGGAATGGAATTTTCCTTTATCATGTAAGTATGGAATTGTATTCATGCAAAGTGATTGTTAGCAACAGAGAGAGTAGAATGAAAAGTTGAGTAGAGCAGAGTGGAAGTGAAGGAAACTTCATTTGTGAGGTTTTACTGAGTGATCTAAGGTTTGATATTTGGATCTGAGGTTCATGACCTAGTCTACAAGGTTTCACAATGATTGGTTTGATTGACAAAAAAAGGGAAAGAAGAACATAATAGTAAATTTCATGTTTGAGCAGTGAGCTATTCTTGTAGTTGAAATTGCATGTTTGGGTGGTGGGCTCTTCTTACATACATTATACCACAACTCCTAACAAGGTTGGAATCTCCTAATAGGGATTCAAAGTCTCCTAATAGGGACTCATATGTATTGAATCTTGTAATGGGCTCCTAATAGAGTCCATCCTCTAACAAGGAATATTTATATTAGTAAATCATCGTGTGGGCATCATTCCCACTAGGGTTTTCCCTAGTTAACATATCTAGTGTAATTTCCTATGTGCATCTTATTATGGTTTTTTCTTACTCGGTTGAATGGTTAAGTTTTTTTAAAGAAGATAATTTTTTTAATTATCAGATAACTAATTCAAACACCCCCCCTACCCCCTCCCAATCATCTTGGTGGACTATTCTTTGTAACACTAATGCCTCAACTTTTTTAGTAAATCATTTGAACTAGTGTAGCAACTCCTCATTAGGGTGTTGAGCATTAGTTCTTTCTTTGAATATTTTGTCATTAGAAATAATAGTACACCAAGAGAACTAGGGGGGTGAATCAATTATCCAATTAAAATATTTATCAACCTTAACTAATCTTACCCATTCAATCAAAGTAAAAAAACAACCATAGCAAGATGCACATACATAGTTAAACCAGATTTGTTAAATAGGAAAACCCTTGATTAGAGGGAAAACCCTGGTGTGAGTGATGGCCTCAAAGATATTTATATTTCTTGTTAGAGGATGGACCCTATTTGGAGTCTATAAACACACTTAGTACATAAGAGTCCCTATTAGGAGACTTTGAATCCTTGTTAGAAGATTCCAACCCTATTAGGGGTTGTTCCAACCTTGTTAGGAGTTGTAGAAGGCAAAAGGACCCATTGTCCAAACAACTTTTGGGGAAAGATCACTGAACTTCACTATCCAACTAATCTCTCAACTATTCCTTGTAGAATAATTGTTTTTATTTTTCTTTATCCTCTTTCCTTTGTCTTTTCAACAAGACCAATCACTATCATGCCTTGTATACTAGGTCTAATCTCAAAGTAAAACCTTGGCAATGAAATTTTTGTCAACTTTGCTTTGCTCTTCTTATATTTGCAAACACTCAATGTTCATCTCTTTTCTCCTCTCTTTCACTCTTAGTACTTCATACAATCATTTATATATAAAAAAGGAAAATGTCATTTCTTTATACCAAATCCATAGAAAAATTCCCTCAAGTCAACTATTACACCTTCTCAATTAAGTATTATAGGACCTCATTAAGAACATGTTTTACTTAGTGATAACATCAATTTGTCACCTTGTAACTTGAATAAATTTTGTTACATGTAATTGTAGGACCAAAAAAATGGGTTAAAAGCATAACATACTATGAGAAAATCACAAAACTCAATCAACATACATTAGCACCCACTAGTCTACCATGAAAGCCAAACTAATAAAAAGAAAGAAAACATAATTAAAAACTCCCTTTTCCATTTGTAGCTCCCATGTCCTTCTTTCTTCTCCAAATGATTGTAGCTCCAATTTGCCTATAGTGCACACAAGATTGAAGCAAAGAGCCTATGATAGGGATAAAGCCATGAGAATACTTGAAGTGTGATTTCATGTGAGAGCAAGAATGCAAATGCAAAGAAGTAGAGATTCAAAGATTTGGATTTTCAAAAATTCAGCATTCGGATCCAAGGACCCAAAATGAGAGAAAGAGTGTTCATTTTATAATCAACACTCAAAGTGAGGGCATTTTGTTTTGTCACCCATAGATGTATGATGTGGCAAGAGATTCCTATGACGCATATGACAGAATATGCCAATTGTGAGATTCTATGACACATGCAAGTCAAATTTGGAAGAGAATCTATGACGTGTCATAAGATTCCTCAACCCACTTAAAGCCAAGAATCTATGATGAATAAGCCAAATAGGGACATGTGTAAGAGGTAATGATATTTGATTATGAAAAATCTCAGCCAAGTGTCAAAGGAGGATCCATGAGGTGTCACATCCAAGTGTCATGATGATGCAATATTTTATGGAATATTTGAATTAAAAATCCTCTTATTCCACAAAATAAGAATTAGTAGAAAATGGAATTAATGATGGAAAATGGAACTTAGGAAATTAAGGATTTCCATGCTTTGCAAATAATGAATCAATTAATTAATAAAATTAATTAATTGAGGATTATAATTGGGAAGAATAATTAGAAAGAATAGGATTAAATTATGGGTTATTTAATCCTATAGATAAAATTAGCAGATGATTGGCCAAATTGATTGAATGAATGTGACAGTATCCTTTGATGAAAATGTGACAATGATGGCTATGGAATAAGATGATGATAGATAGACCAAATCCATGGTCAAATTTATTGATAGATTGAAATTGATAACATGCCAAGGACACATGAAATGAATTGGTTGATATGTAACATTTAACCGACATTGTAAATGCTACAAGATTGAAATTGATTGATAAGGTTTGATCATAATAACATTTACGAATACTGTCAATATTATTAAAATGGTTGATGATGCCATGGTTTGACATTGAAAGTCTCAACAATGTCAAAGATTGAATGAAATGAATGATAGTTTGACCTAGCACTGAGAGCCATGACAGTACTAAGGTCAGATTGATAAGATTGATAAGTTGATATGATTCCAAGACACTGAAAGCCACAACAATGCCTAGGAGGGGATAATGATGATTGATTTGAGATATTTGATATGTTTTATGTTGATTAGGACTAATTTTGATTGATTCCGAGTTGATTTGGTGTGATTTCGAGTTGATTTGATATGATTTTGAGTTGATATGAAATTGATGTGAAAGGGGATACAAATGATGAAATATGGTCAATCTGGCCAAAAGATCAAAGTTAGTAGAATGAGAAAATGGGACAAATTAGAATGAAGAAGTGATGAATTCATATATGTGAACCATTTTTGAGCATCTACATTTTGCCCCTCTTTGATACAATGTGATTTAGAGCATTGCATCAAAGAATAATTGATGAGAAAGCCACACCATGCCCTAGTAGGGATGATATATATGGGTGCCACCTCAAGAAATTGACTAAGATAAGCATATGATAAGTCAATTTATCAACAACAAGAAGAAAAAACCATAACAATTGGTAGAATGAAAATCAGAGCTAAAATGTGAAAGTTATGAGGCCTAGAGTGTAGAAAATGATCAATCTGGAGCTCAAGAATAATTGCATGGATTACCACTCAAGAAAGACAAAAAATGATGAAAATGATAGTTCATGTTGTCCATAACAAAGATATGAATCCAACACAACTGATGGATTGTAATTCTGAGTTAAAATGCAAAAGTTATGGGCTCCAGAGTGCAACATAGGGGCTCCGGGAGCAGTTCTGGATAACCTAGGTCCCCAACTGCGCCCAAAGCTCAACCAATGCTTCATTGACACACTTGGTAAACCCAAGTGTGCCATGACAGTACCAAGTGCATCAATGATGTACTTGGGAAGCCCAAGTGGTCTCAGAAAGTGAAAAATGTACCTGAGAAGGCCCTGGGGCCAAAATCAACATGACAGGGGGCAACTAGGAGCCCAAGAGTAATTGCAAGGATTAACACTCCATAAAATGACCAAAAAATGAAAATGATAGTTCATTTTTTTCACAAGGAAGATATTATTCCAACACAACTAACAGTTCATAAATTAGAGTTGAAACACAAAAGTTATGGCCTTCGGAGTGCAACCTAGGGGTTCCAGGAGCAATTCTGGATAACCTAGGTCCCCAAGTGTACCCAAACTCTACCAAGTGAATAAATGATGCACTTTGCATGACCAAGTGTGTCAATGACACACTTGGGAACCCCAACTATGCCCTGACAGGGCAAATTGCACCCTAAAAGGCTTCGAGGCCCAGAATCAGCCCGATTGGACTCGAAATGACCCGAAACTGTGTGTGCATGCCCAAAATGATGGAAAGATGTCATAACATAAGGGGAAGCATAAAAAATGGTCTTATTTGGTCAAATATGATGAGAAAAATGTCAAACTAAGGTTGAACTAGGTGGAAAGACTCATAAGGTTGATTGATAGTGCAGGATGATGCAAGAATGCTTGAATGCAAGATGAAGATGATTTGGTGAATTAGAAGACATGATCATGGTGATGGAGAATGAAAAGAAAGATGAGATGAGGAGATGTTAGTATGATGGAAATACTTTTGCTTCTATAAAGTGCACTATATGTCAAATTGAGCTTTATTTTGATATGGCAAGTGAAATGCAATGCATCATGGCATAAAGGGCCAGAGCGCATATGCAAGCCTTTTGCATAAACAAGCACGATGTAGATAGAGAATGACCTTTTCCTTCCTAAAGCATATGTACATGTCCCAAACTCTCAAAGGTACATTATAATAGACAAAAATAGAAAAAGATGACCTTGAACCATCCCAAGCAGTCTCATAGATTAGTTTTATATCATCGAGTGGTATAGGAACATGATCAAATAAAAACAAAGCAAAAAATAAATCACTCACTAAATAGCGTGAGCCAACAACTATCCTTGTCCATTTTTACTTGCTTTTTAGCATTTTAGGTGTTTATATGGTGTTTGATAGGATGATAATGTGATAGCACTATTTGCAGATTTAGTTGATAAGTTCATAGTGATCTGTTGGATTGATTGTTGGTTCACATTGGTCAGATAGTGTGATTGTCTTGAAAGTGTAGTGCTTTGAGTTTCAATCTGCAAAGTGCAAGTGTAAACGCAAAAGGGATGGTTATCCACAGTGAATATGTGCAAGTTTTATTGCAAATTTTTGACGAGTTTTGTGATTTTTAGGGTTTTTTTTGAATATTTGATGTTTTTTGTGTAACTAATTTCTTCAGGACATTTTATGATTTTTAGGGTTTATTTCAGGACATTTTATGATTTTTAGTGCTTTGTTCAAGACATGTTATGGTTTTTAGTGATTTTTTTAAGATCGTATTTGAATGTTTAGGATTTTTTTCAGGACATTATGTGAATGTTTAGGATTTTTTCAGGACGTTATGTGATTTTTAGTGATTTTCTTAGGACATTTTATGATTTTTAGGGATTTTTTCAGGATCGTATAAGCATAAACAAGTGTTAGCTCCAATCCATTATGTGATAGGTCTAATGGATAAAAAGAACTTAGGGATATGCCGCCAATTCAAATTCAAACTCATGCACCATGTAGGTAATATGCCCCCAGAAAAGATTCAAACTATGTACAAAGGCCAATGACAGAGTGTGTGTGCAGAGTGGTGATGCTTAGGCAAGGTAACAAAGGACATTAACTAGTTCATGAGCCATGATAAGGGACCAAGGATGTCTTGCAGTATGAAGGATATGATCGAGGAATGATGGAGAGGGAAAAGATGGGATGGAATCTTGATAGATGGAGGAGCAACACTGATTACACATGGTGCCTATTTGCCAGGTTTTCACCATGGTACTTGCCTAAAGCGCCTATTTGCCAGGTTTTCACTTTTGGACAGGATTTTTCTCTTGACTCAAATTTTTGTGCCAAGATGCCTGTTTACCAAGTTTTCATCAAGGAATCCATTTTTTCATGACTTTTTTCACTTTTTTCTTTTCTTTTTTCATGACTTTTTACTATTTTTTTGATATTTTTTCAAGAATTTTTGCAATTTTTTTGATATTTTTTCATGACTTTTAGATGAAATCAAGAATCTCACTGACAAATGCTGAGAAGATATCTGTTGTTGGTGCCGCTAGTTGATGAGCTTTGGATCCATGACTAACCATAACTTTGGAGGATTTGTTTCGAGTTTGTAGCTAAAATCAAACCACTAGAAAGGCCTCAAGAGATACCATCGCATACCATATGTAAGACCATGTCTATCTCTTGCGAATCAAGGCATCTAAGGATAAATGGGTCAATAGAAATGTCATGTGGGATGTCACTGATGATGACCTATGTAAAGGCTTGTTGGATAAAGGACTAATTTTTGTTATTGGACAAATTAGGTAGCTAGATTGGGGGATAAACAAAGGGATATAAGGGAGGGTTGGGAGGGTTGAGACCAATGACCTTCCGCATGAATGCTGATTGAGAGAGCTCCAAAAGACTTTGTGGCATGTTGAACACTGGAACACTAATATTCATGGCATCATATTTTTCATTTTGTATCAATGGGAGCTGCTTAGCATTTGATTTTTTATAGTCTAATGGCACCTTTTGATTTTCACCAAGAGACCTATGCTAGCTATCTTTTTCTCTTTTTTCTTTGTAACTAGAAAGTGGAGTTGGCTCCCCAAAATATGCCAATGTGTTCTCTTTAGGAGAAACTACTTCTTTATGATCTTCAATCATAATGCCTTCAAATTCTATTATAAGAGTGCCATCATTGTCGAATTGATCAAAAATTGGTGGTCCACGTTGGTCCCAATCCAAAGGTTCAAGATAACTTGAGGAGATGTCATCATCAATGTTGAATGGGCTTTGGTTGAAGGTAGATATATGGGTAACTAATTCAACTGGGTCATTGGGTTTATGCTTAGAGTCTAGGGGATTGTTGGTTTCAAGTGGGATATCCTTAGATGCTTTTTCATTATTCAAAACATCCATAGTCTTACACGTAGGTACCATAGTACTAGGAGGACCCATTCGTAATGGTTTAAATCCAAGCCCCAAACTAGGAGGTTTTCCTTCTGTAGTGATAGGTTCAACGATTCCTTGTTTCTAAGATCCAAGGCCACTATAGCCATCATAGCCTTGTTTTTGCATTATGGTAAACCCAAGTCCATACTTGCTAGGAGATATCAAAGTGGGTTCTCGTTCTATTTTTGCTTTCTCAATACATATGGATGTATTCTCATTGATAGAAGTATAATTCTTTGTACTGATCAGAGAACGTGGTGACTCCCTAATGTGAGAGACTTGAGACATAAAGTACTCTCCACACCCATTGTCTTCAATCTTCATCTTTTCCTTGACTTTACTGAGCAGTATATTAGCATCCACATACTTAGAGGGAGTTGTGGGTTGTGCTTCATTGTTTGTTGGGGTTTGGAATGCAGTAGCATCTCTTAGATTAGCACAAAATTGGAAAGGATCTGGATCGCTAGGGATGGTAACCTCTATGTTGTGATAGGAAAACTTCAGCCATTGATGATATGTAGAAGGGATTGCTTTCATAGCATAAAGCGAAGACCATACTAGTATCATGTTGCAATTCATTTCTATATCTAGGACATGGAACAATGTGTCTTCAGTAGCTGGACCAACTTTGATAGGTAATGTGATGATGCCCCTAGAGAAGCATTCACCATCATCATAATCTTTTATTATGATTCTTTGAGAGGGATCCACATCATCTTTAGAATAACCCAAATTGTTGACAACCTTAAGAGTACAAATGTTCAGTCCTGCTTCTCCATCTATTAAGACACGTCTGACTTTCACATTATGGATGAAGACTTCGAGATAAAGGGGATCATTATGGTTAGGTTTTTCCTTAAGAATATCTTGAGGGGAAAAGGTGATATGCTATGAGGCGGATAGGTTCCCAAACATGGCTTGGAACTGAGCAACATCAATGTTATCTGGGACTACTGACTCTTTAAGGGCTTGATCCAAGATCTTCTGATGTTGGGGAGATGCACGCAGTAGGTCCAAAATGGATATTTGTGCAAGGGTTTTTCCAATTTGTTCAAAAAGGCTATAATTAGATGAAGTAGAAGCAATAGGTCTACTTGGGGGTGTAGGTCTAGTAGAAGCATTAGGTCTAGATGGGGCTCCAGGTAGGGTGATCTTACTGCGACATGTAGTGACAACACAACAAGGGTCTTCAACCTTCAATGTGAATGTGGATATGTGGAAGTCAGACTCATTAAAGCAATTGATGGTGTAGTCATAGCTAGTGTGTGTATAATTCACATTACCTTGTGAGTTTGAGTTTGAACTTAAGGGTTTCTCTTTGTCATCATCACCCAAAGGATCTTTGAAAATAGTATGATTAGAGTTCGATGCTAATAGTGATGGATCAACTATGATGACACCATCATCAATAAGGTCTTTTATTGCATGTTTCAATTGGAAGCATGATGAAGTCTTGTGTCCTTTGGTGCAATGGTAATCACAATACTTTTTGTCATCCCACCAATCAGCTTTAGTCAATGGTTCATCTTTGATTGGGGGTAATTGTAGGAAGTTACTACTCAGTAACTATTGTAATGCAGTCTCAAGTGGTATTCCCAATGGTGTGAATTTCTTGTCTTTGGTTCTAGGATGTCTTTTGTCTTGTGTGCAGTTTTCTATTGTTGAGGTATTGTTTGATTAGGAGTTTGTGAATTTTTAGGGTTTACACCTTTCAAAGTTAGTTGAGGTTGTGCTATGCTAATCGTGCGGGTGCCTACAATGCCATCATTAGTCACATTCTTGTTTTTGGAGAAAAATTTTGCCTTGTCATTAGACGATTTGGTGTTTGTGTTTTCTTTTTTTATCTTGAGGATTCCCTTATGGATAAGAGCATCTTCAATACTAGCCCCTTTTTTCATCAGTTTAGAAATGGTGCTTGGAATCTTGATTTTGAGTTCATACATTAAGTATGGGACTAAGTTTTCAATGCACAGGTTTACTTGTTGTTCTTCAGGAATGTCTAGTGAGCATTGACTAACTATGCTTCTCCAACGCAATAAGAATGTGATGAATGATTCTCCTCTCTTCTATTTAGTTGATCAAAAAGTGTCACCTCATTTGTAATGTTAAAGGCAAAGTGGGAGATAAACTTGTCTGCTAGCTCTAACCAAGATTTGATATTACCAAGAAGTTTGGAGTACCATTCAAGTGCAGGCCCACCTGGAGAATGAGGGAACAATCTCATAAGGTAAGTGGGGTCATCACTAAGTTTGATACATGAAGCACAAAATTCTTAGATGTGATCAATAGGGTTTCCTTTTCCTCAATATTTTTCAAACCTTGGAGCCTCAAAGTGTTTTGGGAATGGAGTCATATACAGATTTTTATCGAATGGATTAGGACGTAGGTCCCTCTTTATATATAGAGCCTATTTCTTTTGGACTCCCAATTCCTCAACTTGTTTGGAAAGTTTTTTGAATTTTTGTAATATTTTTTCATTGGGGTTTTGCATGATGGTCTTTCCTTCAAGTATTTTGTGTCTATGAGTAGACCGTTTACTGTGGCCAGAACTATGTCTACTTGGTTCTGACATTTCTATGTCTAATGAGTCTGATGAAGTGTCACTAGGTGGTGGAGGTATGTTGGAACCTCAAAGATAGAAAGGTCCTTGTTGTTGGGGTAATTATTGTGGTATTTGATGAGGTGCTTGTTGTGGGATTGACTATGATTATTGTACCATGTGTTGTAGTTGTGCCATGTGTTGTGGTTGTTGTTGGGATATATCTGTTGGTTGTATGTGAGACCATGTGTTTGCTTTTTGTTGTAGAGGTATTTGTTGAGGTTGTTGTGGCACATGTTGTTGTTGTAACAAATGCTGCTGGTATGAGATTTGTTTCTCAAGGAATCTTTGGTATTCCATCTGTTGCTTGAGTTTCTCTTGTTGTTTAGCAAACATCAATTGTTGTTGATAAATTGTGTGCAAGTCAAGTGGGTTAACATCGAACTGCGTATTAGGAACGTTGGATGTTTGCCCCACTTGTGGTTGTTGTCATTGTGTTTGATGTTGTTGTTGATATGTGGGATGTGTGTTAAATGGATGTATACTTGGTTGCACCTTGGAAGTGTTGAGTCCTTGTAACACTATAGGTTGTTGTCATGGGGGTTGACTAAGTCCTTGAGAATTGAACATCATGTTTGTATTGTTGTTTTGGTACCTTTGTGTGTTAGATGTTCCTGCTTGTGACATCATATTGACTTGACTATGAGATGTGTCCCTATTGGGAATGGGTGTAATGTCAATAAGACTTTTCCTTTGTGTGTTCATTGGGATGGTTGCACTTGATGTTTCACATGTTGTATTTATGAGAGGCTCCATAGCATTTGATGTCATAGCACTTGGTAAAGTTAGGAGCAAAGGTGTACTTTGTTGATTTGCCTCCAAAGGAGGTATGTCTAGCATCCCTAGAGTACAAGTCCCTTTAGGTGCATCTTGTTGTTGCATCATGTGACTAAAATCAAGTCTTAATGTCCTTTTGGGGTGTTTAGGGATTGGTGGTATTTCATCAAACAAGGGGTTAACATTGATGTGTTCAAATGTACTTTGGAGGATTTCAATTGTTGGTTCTTGATGGGACCTTATAGGTGCCATTATTGTGTTTGAAAACTCCAAAGGTTGTTTTCCCTTGTCTAAGTCCAAATTTATCATGGGTTGGATGTTTTCAATTGTTGTGTTGGTTTGATTTTTGGACCTAGGATCTTCCAAGTTTGGGTTAAATTTGACAATTTCTTGTGCTGCCAAACGTTTGAAGTTCTTGTGAAATTTTTTTTCTTGACATACCCTAGCCATTTCTTCATCAGTGATGCCATAATTAGTGTCAGAGTCATCACTTAGGTGTACAATACCTTGTTTTATGTTTGATGTGTTAGGTTGGCTGAATTCAAATGCATGTGATTGTTCATTTTCAGGTGAGGTTGGTACACTTCCTCCTCTTGGTGGCATTGGCACAAATATAGGTTCAAAGTTAGGACTCCATTGAACCATCCCATGTGTGGGGGAAGTTTTTGGAGGAAATCTCATGGTAGGTGTATTTTTCAAGGTTTTTTGTGCCATAGCTTGAGGATCTTGCGGATACATGTTCAAGGGGTCTACTAGTAATGGTTGTGATGCCTCGATTTGGTCTTCATCAAAGGTTTGTTGGATTTTCTTGCTCTTTCTTTGTCTTGGAAAAGGTTTTGGTTGTGCTTGTGCCTCAAAAAAAAAAAATTGATAGAGTTCCTTGGGTCTCTAAGCTGATTGTCTCCTAGTAAGTGCTGGCATGATACCTAAGAGTGCAAATGCAATGGAATTTTTGAGTGTTTTGGGTGATTTTAGAGTGGTGGGTATGAAAGATATGAGTGTTTTTGGGATTTTAAAGTCTTTAGGAATGTTATGCAATGTGAGGAAATGCTATATGAATTATGTTTTTGATGTGAAAAGTGAAAATGTCCTAGGGATGTTATGCAAATGCAAATGCAAGGTGATGTTTTGAAGTTTGACTAGAGGGGATGAAAATGACTCTAAGGTATGCAAAATGACAACTAGGGTTATGTTTTGGACCTTCTAGGGATGCTAAAGGTTGGTGTGTGCAAGGTAGACTATGCAAAGGATGATGTTCTAGGGTTCATAATGACGTTTGGGACATGCAAAATGAGGGTAAATGCTCAAGAAGGTAATTTGGTTGATGGACAATTTGATAGGGTTTGGTAGTGAAAATGATGCTAAGGATTTTGATCAATGAAATATGAAGGGTATATACCACTAGGGTAAGTCAAAATGATGTTTGGGGATGATAGGGATATGATTATGCTATGACAAGGGTATATGGAAAGTTTTGAACTTGGGTAAAACCTTTTAGAAAGTATTTTACCTAGGAGTTTAACCTTGTGATAAAGGACTTTGGATCTTGACCAAAAACTGATAAAAGATCAAAAGACCAAATTGATAAAAGATGACAAGGTCAAATATATCAAGTCATAGACATATTTTGACCCAATAAAATGATAAGAAAAGATAAAAAGACTAGTCAAGGTCCATTATCCATCAACACTAGGAGATACTCTAAGACTCATACTTTGTTTTAGATTTTTGACTAAATTCAAAGGTTTTGGGGGTTCAAAATGATGTTTAGAGGACTCAAAATGGTGGTGATGATGAGTGGATATGTGATATGGAAAATGAATATGATGAAAAAGGGGATTTTTGGTGCAAGATGCGGTTTTGGGTCAAGTGCAGAACGGGGAGGTCTAGAGGCTCCTAGATGCAGTTTTGGGGTCCTAAAGTGCAGTTCGGAGGCCCAAAATGGTCATGAAGGTACCCAAGTGCACCCTAATAGTGCCAAGTGAACCCTAATAGTACCAACTACATTATTTATGCACTTGGAGCTAGTTGGGCATAGTTGGTAGTTTATGGGCGCAGTTGGTAAGTCAAAATGAAGGTTTGCTGATTCTGAGAGGTATGGTTACCAAACTGACATGCCAGGAAGCTAAGATGTTGGGGTTGATGTTAGGATGGGTTGGGAGATGTAAAAAATAGGTTATGACCTATATAATTATGTCCTAAGTGAAGGTACTAAAGACTAGGTGATGCAGAATGCAAAGCTAGGCAAGCTGGTGCAAGGGGAGCTAACCAGGTACCTAAGGACACTGTTGAAGCCCCAAAATGTTATCTGGAACCCAAAACTGGATCCCAGGACCACCAAGTGTGCCCAAAAAATATAAACTACATCAATGATGTATTTGGGGCCCAGTTGGGTGCATTTGGTAGGATGGGCTGAAACTGAGGCAATTCTAGAAGCTATGGTTTCAGGATTGATGTCACAGAGAGGTAAATGGTAGAGGATAGTGTTAGGGCTAGTTTGGATGCTCAAAATGATGATTAAGACACTCTAAATGATGGATAAAGTGGTCAAGATGATGAATAGGTATGCAAAAATGCAAGGCGGTGAATGCAAAGTGCTGATTTTGAGATGGGAATGCAAAAACTAAGGAAAGTAAGCTGAACCTAAATGGATGCAATATGAAAGGTAATAGCTATTAAATGAGAACTAAAAGGTGAAATATGAATTCTATATGATGCATTAATGAGGCCTATACTAGGATGAGTGTAAGTGAATTCTATGCAAGTGTGAGATCTAGGTTTTGCCGAGCACATTTAGGAGCACAAGTCAACATGTTTTCCAAGGTTTGAGTGTGTTGAACCAAAGTTTGAAAAGTTTGATAAAGGTTGAAATTTTTTGGCAACATGTGATGTTTTGAAAAGTTCAAATGATATCCAATGTGTAAATATAAAAGTTTTTCTTTTATCTTGATTATGTTTTACACACACGCAAGACACATTAAGACAAGAATAGATGTTGTAAAAAGTTAACAAACACACCACAACCTAGGCTTTTAGGAATGTATCCACTGAATTCCTACTTGAACTAAAGTTCAACCACACTTATCTAGAGTGGACAACCTAGGATCTTGGCACCACAAGCTCCCCCTTATAGTGCACTCACTTCTCGGGCCTACCAAGATTCGCTTCCCAAGGGGCATGACTTCCCAAGGGATTGTTGCCTCTACTAAGGACCGCGAGAATGTAGGATGTCTTCATGGGCATGGGTGACCCCTTGAGCCAGTGAATAGAAAGGATTTTAGCCACTAAAGCACAGTTTTTAGTAAGGGCATTCTATTTGGCAAGTGAATGATAAACTTCCGTAGAAGGTCTCCTAGCCCTGAGAACCGAGGTTTGATGCACCACAAGGGTACTGGAGGAGAGCTATCACACATCAATACCGCCAACATAGCTTTCATCATAATTGAATTTTATATAGTGGCTAGAACATTAACCTGGCTTTGGCTCATTACCACTCTGAGGTCGTCCCCTGGCATAACCAATATCGAGTATCTTGGTCCAAGGCAGGCCTCCTATAGAAGTTACATGAATTTCTCTTACACCCAAGATCCACAAATGGCGAGGGGAGAGGATACGTCCAATGCAACTTCTAGGGATCTAACACCATAGACATGCTAGGCAGAAAAGAAAAAGGTTCTTTTTAAGCACCAAATGAAATGTTATCTAATCTAGGAAATCCACACACATAGTTTCAAAAGAGACACAAAGTCTTCGACAATGTCCTGCAAACAAAGCATTAGTAGTTTATGATAATGTCTTCATCCCATGATCACCACATGCTGCAAATAGATCATTAGTAACAAAAAATCACCTAATCTATGTCCTAGAAAGTGATAGGAGCTTGAAATGCAGATTTTGATTGGTGCATGTGCTTATTATGAACCTAGGTGTGCTCTGACAGTGCAAATTGCTCCCCAAAAGGCCAAAATGGCTCTGAACATCCCCAAGTGCACCTAGATAGTGTATACTATGTCAATGATGTAGTTGGGGCCTATTTGGGTGTAGTTGGTAGTTTTAGGGCGCAGTTAGGAAGTCAAGTGCAGGGTGTGGGGAAATGGGTGCCTAGTCAAGACCCAAAAACTAAAATTTTAAAAAGCTACACTCCCAAGTGTTCCCAAATAGTGCAGACTACATCAATGACATATTTGGGGCCTAGATGGGCGTAGTTGGTAAGTTGGAAATAATAGAAAGAGGTTTTGGTGGTTTCTGGGCTCCTAAAACTGCTCCTAGGGGTCCCAAGTGCACCCTGACAGAGCAGAGTGTGCCCTAGGATAGCAAGCTAACAGAATGCATGAAACAACAGCATATGAGCATTTTAATAGACCCCCTAATTAATCTAGGTGTAAAAAGGAAGAGAAAATAGTCATTATACCCTTCCAAGTGAGCTCCTTCCTTGCACCTACAAGCACAAAACAAGAAAACACAAGTTAGATATGCATGTTCACGTTGGGTTCACCAAATGTAGGACCAACAAAATGGGTTAAAAGCATAACATACTATGAGAAAATAAAAAAACTCAATCAACATACATTAGCACCCACTAGTCTACCATGAAAGACAAACTAATAAAAAAAAATCAAACATAATTAAAAACTCCCTTTTCCATTTGTAGCTCCCATGTCCTTCTTTCTTCTCCAAATGATTGTAGCTCCAATTTGCCTATAGTATACACAAGATTGAAGCAAAGAGCCTATTATAGGGATAAAGCCATGAGAATGCTTGAAGTGTGATTTTATGTGAGAGCAAGAATGCAAAATGCAAAGAAGTAGAGATTCAAAGATTTGGGTTTTCAAAACTTTAGCATTTGGATCTAAGGACCCAAAATGAGAGAAAGAGTGTTCATTTTATAATCAACACTCAAAGTGTGGGCATTTGGATTTGTCACCCATAGATGTGTGATATGGAAAGAGATTCCTATGATGCATATGACAAAATATTCCAATTGTGAGATTCTATGACACATGCAAGTCAAATTTGGAAGAGAATCTACGACGCGTCATAAGATTCCTCAACCCACTTAAAGCCAAGAATCTATGATGAATAAGCCAAATAGGGACATTCGTAAGAGGTAATAATATTTGATTATGACAAATCTCAGCCAAGTGTCAAAGGAGGATCCATGAGGTGTCACATCCAAGTGTCATGATGACGCAATATTTTATGGAATATTTGAATTAAAAATCCTCTTATTCCACAAAATAAGAATTAGTAGAAAATGTAAGTAATGATGCAAAATGGAACTTAGGAAATTAAGAATTTGCATGCTTTGCAAATAATGAATCAATTAATTAATAAAATCAATTA
Organism: Cupressus sempervirens; assembly: GCA_028749045.1. Classification (NCBI taxonomy): domain Eukaryota; kingdom Viridiplantae; phylum Streptophyta; class Pinopsida; order Cupressales; family Cupressaceae; genus Cupressus; species Cupressus sempervirens. The sequence goes on from CM053791.1 coordinate 309,937,854, forward strand.
ATTGAGAATTATAATTAGGAAGAATAATTAGAAAGAATAGGATTAAATTATGGGTTATTTAATCCTATAGATAAAATTAGCAGATGATTGGCCAAATTGATTGAATGAATGCGATAGTATCCTTAGATGAAAACATGACAATGATGGATATGGAATAAGATGATGATAGATAGACCAAAGCCATGTTCAAATTTATTGATAGATTGAAATTGATAACATGCCAAGGACACATGAATGAATTGGTTGATACGTAACATTTAACCGACATTGTAAATGCTACAAGATTAAAATTGATTGATAAGGTTTGATCATAATAACATTGACGAACACTGTCAATATTATTAAAATGGTTGATGATTCCATGATCTAACATTGAAAGCCTCAACAATGTCAAAGATTGAATGACATGAATGATAGTTTGACCTAGCATTGAGATCCATGACAGTACTAAGGTCAGATTGATAAGATTGATAAGTTGATATGATTCCAAGGCACTGAAAGCCACAACAATGCCTAGGAGCAGATAAATGATGATTGATTTGAGATGTTTGATATGTTTCAAGTTGATTAGGACTAATTTTGAGTGATTCTAGGTTGATTTGGGGTGATTCCAAGTTGATTTGATATGATTTTGAGTTGATATGAAATTGACGTGAAAGGGGATACAAATGACGAAATATGGTCAATCTGGCCAAAAGATCAAAGTTAGTAGAATGAGAAAATGGGACAAATTAGAATGAAGAAGTGATGAATTCATAGATGCGAACCATTTTTGAGCATCCACAATAATATTATGATGAGTGAGCTTATCCATGTCATCTCCAACATGCCTTCTACATGCCTTTAACCTTTCTTCTTAGGATAACAAATTTTCTAAGAGATATAACAAGTTTACCAAAACTTGCTTCTATAAACTCTATCTTAGAATAATCTTCACCAAAACTTGCATAACTTTTTCCAAACTTAATATCTTTTACTTTTGAGGTCAGCTTCATATACTAGACACTTGGTAATATCTCCCTTTAACCTCACTAGTGAAAATACTCAATGATCTGTCTATACCAACTTGATCTTTACCTTTCTTCTTTTGTCAAATACCATAGAAAACTATTATGTTGACATCAATGACAAACACAATCATGAATGTAACATATCATCATGATAATGATCTAATCATGTTTCTATAATACTCCACCATATGAGTATCATCAACATTCATGCTTCCAACTTTTGTGTCTTCAAGTAGATCTCTTACTATGGTGAGAGCTACATCTAATCAGTTCTTACATATCTATATTTGAAGACTCATGAGAAGTATCATTAAAAGGTGGAAGTATGTTGGCACCACAAAGATGGAAAGGTCCTTTTTGTAGTTATTGTTACATTAGTTATTATTGTTGTGTCATTTTTTGTAGTTGTTGTTGAGGTACCTTTGATTTTTGAATGTATGACCATGCATGAGACTATTTTTGCAAAGGCATTTGTTGATCTTGTTGTGGCACAATTTAATGCAACATTTTTTGTTGAAAGGAAATTTGTTGTTCCAATAATTTTTTATATTCCAACTAATGTTTTAATTTATTTTGTTTCTTTGAAAAGTTTTATTGTTATTGTTAGAATTTTTGTTGATACATTTCATGTATGTTAAGTGAATTTTGATTAGGTTGTGAGTTAAAAAAGTTGGGTCCTTGTACTACTTGATGTCATTGTTGTTTCTTTAGATATTGGTACATTGCATGTATGCTAAGTGGATTTTGATTAGGGTGTGTATTATGAACATTGGGTCCTTGTACCACTTGATGTTGCTATTGTAGATTTGGATGTTGACTATGTCCCTTAGATGTGAGCATTAATTTGGGATCCTTTATTTGATAGGTTTGAGGTTTTTATGCTTCACAATGGGACATTATATTTATTTTGAAATGGATCACATTCCTTTGTGGGATTGGTGAGATATCAATGAGACTCTTTATTTGTGGTTTGATAGGTGTACTTGCAATAGTGGTTGATGTTTCAAATGGTGCACCCATAGGGGGTTCTATAGTAGTTGATGTTGTTGTGGTTGGTAGAGTTAAGAGAAAGGGTGCACTTTGTTGATTTTCTTCCAAAGGAGGTATGTTTGGCACCCCTATGGTGTAAGTACCCTTAGGAATTATTATTATTTTCATCATTTGATTAAGATAAGTCCTTAATGTCCTTTTAGAGTACTTTAAAAGAGTCTTGTTTCTATTAATTAATGGAGGTTCATCAAATAGGGGGTTAATATTGATGTGTTCAAAGGTACCTTGGAGAATCTCAATGGTCAATTCTTGGTGAGGTCTCTTAGGTGTTACCTTTGTAGTTGATAATTATAAAGGTTTTTTTACCCTTATTCAAGTCTAAGTTGATCATAGGTTGTATTTTTTCAAATTTATGGATGTCTTGATTTTTAGACTTAGGTCTTCCCAAGTTGGAGTTAAACTGCACTATTTCTTGGGCTACCAAGAGTTAGAAGTTCTTTTGAAAGGTTTTATCTTGACATACTCTAGCCATTTCTTCATCAAGGATGCCATAGTCTATGTCAAAATAATCACTTAGGTGAAAGGTACCTTGTTATATGTTTGAAGGATTAAAGGTACTTTTGTTAGGTCTTCTAAATTCAAATGAAGGAGTGTGTACATCTTCAGGTGTCATAGGGATAGTTCCACATCTAGGTGGTATAGGCATGAATATAGGTGCAAAATTGAGACTCAATTGAACCATTCCACATGTAGGGGATGTGTTAAGGGGGAATTTCATGTTGGACATGTTTTGGAGGGTTTATTGTATTGTGCCTTGATGGTTATTTTTTGGAGGATACATTCTTAATGGGTCCATGAGTAATAGTTGTTAAACTTTAGTTTGATTCATGTCAAAAGTTTGTTGAGATTTTCTAGTTTTCTTGGATGAGGTTTTGGTTGTGTTTGCACTTGAGAAAACAATGGTTGATATAATTATTATAGTATTTGAGCTAATTGTGTCCTTGTGAGAGCTGGCATGATACCTAAATATGGAGATACAATGGGGGATTTTGGAATTGAATTTTGCCTCCCAAGTGTGCACCTAAAGTACCAAGTGTTCTCCTAGGGTGTATACTTGGAAGCTAGAGGGGTGTAGTTGGTAAATGAGGCGTTTGGGTGACAAAAAGCCAAAGTATGTATGGTCTATGTATTTTCTAGGGTTTATAAATGCAATGCAAGTTGTTGAGATGTAGTTTGGGACTCTAGAACCTAAAAGTCATTCCCTAGTTACCAAATGTCCCCTAAAACTTCCAAGTGCACCCCTAAGGTGTGCACTTGGTAAAATAGATGTGTAGTTGGTACAATAGGTTGAAACTTTCTAATTTGAAAGGGGTTATGCAATATATGACTTCTTTTTGAGATTTTTGGGGTTTAGGTATGTGTTGCAAGTTGTGGAAGTGTGAAATGGCCTAGGGTTATGATATGAAAAGTATATATGTATTAAGGGGATGATGCATAAACAAAAATACAAGTGACATTTTGGTATATTTTTATGAAGATGATCCTAAGGTATGCAAAATGAATACTATTTTGGACCTTAGGCTTCATATTTTTGAAAATGAGATTGAGGGTTGATGTATGCAACTTAAGATTGGATTATTGAAAAGGGGTTATGCTAGAGTTGATAATGACATTTAGGACATGCAAGATATGGATGTGGAATCAAGTAAAGTGTTGAGTTTGAAAAATTATTTGGATAATTTTATTGTTGGAAATTTTTTGTTGGACTTAGGAGGATCTTGATACTTGGAGGAAATGCTAGAGTTTTGGACTATGCAAGGTGAAATCATTATACAAAGAGGGTTTAAAAAATATGACTTTTAGGGAGACTAAATATGTGCTAAGGTTATGAGAAGTGTATGTGAGGTTTGAACTTAGGAGAAAATCTTTGGAAAATACCAATCTAAGAGTTTAACATAATGAAGATAGACTTTGGATCTTGACCAAAAGAGAAAAAAATTGAAAAATATCAAGTTTTTTAAGAAAAGGAATAGGTCAAATCTATTAAGACATGGACAGTGTTTGACCCAAAAAATGATAAAAAAAGATGACAAAATGACCAAGATCAAGATCCTTTATCCATTGACATAAGGAGATACCTTAACACTGATACTATGTTCTAATTTTTAATTAAGTTCTAAAGGGGTTTCTAGGTTTAAAATGAGGGCTACATGAGGTGGGTATGGAAAATGAAAAATGATGTTTAGGATTTGATCATAATGAAGCCTTATGCAGGCATCTAGGGGCAAGTATAGGGTATAATAGTGCAATGTAGAGGTCAAAGAATGTTGTTCTAGAAACCAAGTGCACTCATAGAACACTAAGTGCACTCTGATAGTGCCTATTATGCCTATTGTCCAACTGGGGTCTAGAAGGGTGTAGTTGATAGTATAGGGGTGCATTTGCAAAAGAGGGATGAAAATTTAGGGATCTAAGGCTTAATGGCTTTCAGACTATTATGCTAGAAAGTTGGTTGACTGAGAATAATGCTATGATCATAATGGGGATTGCGAAACATTAAGAAATGAGGGCTAGGACATGAAAATTGATGACTAGTGTCTGCAACATAAGGGCTAGGACATGCAAGAATGCAAGTTGGGGGATGCAAGATTAAGACTAAGGGCTAAAAGGTGAAAACTAGGCTATGCAAGGTAACAAATAAGGTGTGATATATGAATCCTCAAGAATGTTCTATGTAGACTTAAATATGCAAAATATGGGCTAAAAGATGTATGTATGAGGATTAAAAGATGGAAAATTCAATAGTGTGTTATGCAAAGATTAACTCTAAATCATGCCAAGGACTCCTAATGTCACAAGTTTTCATGTTTACAATGTTCTCAAGGTTTTGCCAAAAGATTCTTAATGTTTTGACAATGTGGATGTTTGAATGTATCAGAGGTTCAAATGTGTTTTGTGAGAGTTTATAAATTTGCAATTATCTTGATTAATGTTATGCATAGACACAAGATATAGTAGAAAATAATAGTTGTTGCTAAACTTAGAAGACACATCATAACCAACACTTTAAGATTGTATCCACTGAGTTCCCACTTGAACCAAAGTTTAGTTTCTCTTATCTAGAGTGAAAAACCTAGGATCTTGGCACCTAATACTCCCCCTTACAACATACTCACTTCCCTAGACTACCAAGATCCACTTCCTAGGGGTCATCACTTTCCAAGGGAATTTTCCCTCTACTAAGAATTGTGAGATTATGGGATGTCTTCATGAGCATGGGTGACACCTTGAGCCAGTGGATAGAAAGGATTTTAGCCACCAAGACATGGTGTTTAGTTTAGGCACTCTATTCAAAAATTTGATGTAGGAAGGGATGAGAATAACTATTGCCAAAGGCACACCTAGCTATCCTACCACCTACACAGAGCCAACATAGTAGAAACAAAATACAAAGAACAAAAAATCATGGAGGAGAAGAGAAAATAGTTATTGATTCATCAAAAATTAGCATACATGCAGTAAGGTCTTCTAGGTTATGACCATGTAACAATTCAATTACAATCCTCGATGATCCTACTTTGCATTCTTGCTCCTTACTATTCTAAGATTTCTCTTTAAAAATTGGTCCTAGACCTCCTTAAATACTTATGTGGCCATAGGTCAGCCTATCACAAAAGTTGATCTTACATTAAATAAAAATTGCAGCCACAAGTTGGCTCACATCAAAATATTAACTACTAAAAATGAAATTAAATTTGTGCAAGGTTAGACCAAACTAGAACCAAACATGGATAACTCAAAAAATGAGGGCTCCATGAAATACTAATACTCAACATCCACATGAGCTTGGAAACTAAAGATCACTTGACAGCCAAAGATCACTCAGCACCCACTAAGAACTCAACAACAACTGAAAACTATGCTTGACAAAAAGTGGAACTCGGTAGTAGTTGGAAGGATGAACAAAAGTGTAGGGTTACAAGGAAATCCATGATGCTCCTACATTAGACAATTAGTTTTGGAGAAATGATTCTCCTAAATCATGCAAGTGTTACAACCTAAGTTGAATCCAACTCAGATTTAGGAATCCATGTAGCATCTTCAACTAGCCTATTCTTCCACTTTACCAAATACTCATAGTAATATTTTCCTCTTGTGCTCTTTCCAACTCTTTGATCCAATATATTTTCAATTTCTTCAATCTACTTTTTAGGATAATCATCTGATATAACAACTTCATCATCTAAGTCATGGTATTTATACAAATCAACAACATTGAATATAGGAGATATATCCATGTCATTAGGTAACTCAACTTCATAAGCATTACTGCTATCAAACTTCTTCAAGATATTACAAGGTCTAAACTTCTTTATCTTTAGCTTATTATATGTTCCAATAGGAAATCTTCCTTTCTTCAAATGAACCATCATCTCATCATCAACTTCAAAATCACAATGTCTTCTAGACTTATCAGCATTCTCCTTATACGTTTGGTTACTTTTTTCCATCCTCAACTTCACTTCCTTATGCAAAGGCTCCATAAAATAAGAAAATTCTTCCCCTGCAACACTTCTCTTTTCTTCACTAGCAACATCCCTCAAATCTAATACTCTTCTAGGCTACATTCCTATAACAATCTCAAACAGTGTTTTCCCTATACTCTTATTCACAAAATTATTATATGCAAACTTAGCTTGTGCCAATATTGTCTCCCAATTACTTGGCTTATCTCCAACTAAACATCTCAACAAATTACCAAGCTTCTATTCACAACCTCTAGCTGTCCATCTATTTATGGATGGAATGTAAAACTAAACCTTAATTTAGTACCCATCTTCCACAAAGTCTTCCAAAAATAACCAACAAACTTTTTATCTTAGTCAAAAATAATATTTCTTGGTAATCCACGCAATCTCACAATGTCTTTGAAGAAAAGTTCAACAATATGCTTAGTATCTGATGTCTTTTTATATGGTATGAAATGAGCAATTTTAGAAAACCTATTTATAGCAACAAATATAGAATCACACCCCTTCCCTATTTTAGGCAATCCAAGAACAAAATCCATAATAATGTCACTCCAAGGTTTCTCAAGAACAGTATTAGGTGTATACAAAACAATATTATGACTTGCTCCTTTCGCAACTTGACAAATGCCACAGCTCTACACAAATTTCTAAACATCCTTATACATTTATGGACAATAATACTTCACCTTTAGCAAACTCAACGTCTTATCATTTCCAAAATGTCCAACCAATCCACCTCTATGCTTTTCCTTAATTAAATTCAACCTCATAGAACTTCTAGGAATACAAAACTGAATACCTTTGAACAAAATACCTTCTTGAATAAAATATTCATCATACTTACTCATGTGATCTGTTAGATTTAGTGCTCTGCACTCTCTCCATGCCTTAGAAAAATCAAGGTCAGTATCATAGAACTCTTAAATTTCATCAAAACCTAGAACTTCAAGCTTCATTTTAGTCAACAAAGAATGTCTTCTACTCAATGCATTAACAACTTTGTTAATAACTCCACTCTTATTCTTGATCACAAATGTAAATCTCTACAAATACTCAACCCACTTCATATGTCTCTATTTCAATTTATGTTGACTTCCCAAGTACTGTAAAGCTTGATGATTAGTGTACAACACAAACTCTTTACATATCAAATAATGTCTCCACTTCTTTAAGGCTTGAAAAATAGCATAAAACTCTTGATCATACATAGAATACTTCCTTTTAGCATCATTCAAATTTTCACTAAAGAATGCAATAGGTTTACCTCCTTGACATAATACAACTCATATTGTACTACCACTTGCATCACATTCAACTTGAAATACCTTATTTTAATCAGGCAAAGCTAATACATGTAACTCAACAACCTTTTGTTTCAAAGTCTCAAAACTCTTTTTAGCTCCATGTGTCCATTTGAATTCCTTTTTATTCCCTTTCATTGTCTCGGTCATAGTATTAAAAATAGAACTAAAATTTCTTATGAAATTTCTATAGAAACTAGCCAAATGATGAAATGATCTTACCTCACCCACATTCTCAAGTGTAGGCCATTCCAAAATTGCTTTAACCTTCTTACGGTCCATCTTCAAACCATCAGCTAAAATCACAAATACCAAATACATAATCTCTTCTTGCATAAAAGAATATTTTTTCAAATCAATTTTGGTAAAATACTTTACTCCGCTCAAGCAATCCATTATGTCATCCATCATCGACATAGGAAACCTATATTTCATTGTGATATTGTTAACAGCTATGGAACTAGTACACATCCTCCATCTCAATTCTTTTTAGGTGCTAAAATAGAAGGTAAAATACATGGACTCAAACTTTATCCAATCAAACCTTTTTACAACAACTCATGTACTTGTCTATTAAGTTCTTCATTCTTTGTAGGTGTTAATCTATATGTTTCTTTATTTGGAAAACTGGCTCTAGGAATCAAATCCATACAATGACTTATGCTTCTCACTGATAGTAAACCATTTGGAATATCTTCTGCAACAATATCCTTGTATTCATTTAGCAAGTTTTCAATTTCTATTGGTACTTAGATTCTACTAGATTTTACTGTCACTCAGTCATTACCAGCTTTTGTTGTCACTTAGTCATTACTACCAAAACTCAGTCCTATAGGAATTATAGCAAAAAAAACTTGGTTTCTTTTCATTTCTTTTTCAAATTGTTTCCCATGGACCATGCAAATTTTCATAGTAGCACAATTAACCTCATCTAGACTTTCAATCAAAGGAAACAATATTTATTTCTTTTCATTCACCCAAAGAGTATATTGATTCAATCTTCCATCATGTATAGCATATCTATCATATTTCCAAGGTCTACCCAATAAAATATGACAACAATCAATTGGCATAATATCACACAAAACTTCATCAAAGTAATGTCCAATCTTGAACTTCATGATACATTCTTCACTTACCAATATCTTATGCTTGTCTTTGATCCATGAAACATGGTAGGGCTTAGAGTACTTCAGCCTCTGCAACTACAACTTTGTAACTAGCTCTTCTGATGCCAACTCTGTAGAACTTCCATTGTCAATGATTACCTTGCAAAATTTTCCATCCATCTTACATCTAGTTTTGAAAAGACTTCTCCTTAGGACAGGTTCCTTGTCACTTCCCTTATTACATAAGGTTCTTCTCTCCATTAGATTTTCTCTAGCCTCAGGTCCACTTGTTGAACCATCAATGTCTCCTTGAATCACACCATTTTTGATACCTTGCCCACTTTCAAAAGATCTACATCCAAAGGATCTATTCCCTTCTCTACCACATCTAAAACAATTACCATAAAATCCACCTCTAAAATAAGAATTACCTCTTCCTCAGTAAGAATTACCACCTTTCTACTCATTCTTTCCTTTGTCATCATTCTTCCATTCATATTTTCCTTCATCTTGCACATAATTTTCAGATCTACCACCTTCACCATAAGATCTACCTCTACCTCTCTAGAATCTACCACCTCTACCTCTTTATCTTTGTTCATGCTTCTTTATAAAGATCTCCTTAGCTCTCAAGGCATATTGGTATGCTTCCTCCACACTTTCCATTTTCAAAAAACTTATTTCATCTTGGATTCTAGACCTCAATCCATTTATGTACTTTACAATTTTCTCAGCATTATCATCCACATGTCCAGATCTAATATCTAATCTATAGAATTCTTCGGTATACTCCTTCACAGTCATGTCTATTTGTCTCAAATTCTACATCTTTCTCAACAAGCTAACTTGGTAATTAGTAGGAAGGAATTTTTTCTTTACATTTTTCACCATCTTCATCCAAGTTCTGATATTTCCTTTCCTTGCCTTTGTCTATCAGTTTGTAAATGCTCCCACCATAGCGAGGCATGTCCTTTCAACATAGTAACTACAATTTTCACCTTTCTATTATTAGGATTGTTTTCATACTCAAATAACTTCTCCATTTCAAAGATCCAATCTAACATAGCATTGGTATCCAATTTCCCATCATAAGTAGCTACCTCTACAATAGGCTTTGAATTTTGCCTAGACAACACACTCACCAACCTTTCTTCATCTTGATCTTCTTGAAGTTCTAGATTAGGGTTTGGTGCTACTACTTCATCATCACTCACATCATAAAGATGTGCTCTTCTCCTTTGGATTGCCTCTATAACATCTAATGTGGTTGCAATCTATCTCAATGTATCCAATATTACATTATCAACATTTCCTCTACCTTGAACCATCTTTATGAATCAGATTCCTACAAGATCATAACCCTATGCAAGCTATAGGTCAAGTTCACATATTTGCAACCATACAACAAAATTCACTTAGGTTTCTACATGATCAAAACTTCACATAGAAAAACCTCAAGCTCTAATACCACCTGACATAGGGAGGGATGAGAAATACTAAGGACAAGGTATAGCCAGCTATCCTACTACCTACACAAAGCCAACATAGTGAAAAAAAAACACAAAGAATAAAAACTCATGGAGGAGAAGAGAAAACACTTATTTATTCATCAAAAATTAGCATACATGCCTAGCTGTAAGGCCTTCTGGCTATCCTACTTCATATTCTTGCTCCTTACTATTCTAAGTTCTTTGTTTAAAAATTAATCCTAGACCTCCTTGAATACTTCTATAGCCATAGGTTAGCCTATCACAAAGTTTATCTTACATTAAATGCAAATTTTAGCCACAAGTCGTCTCACATCAAATATTAACTACTAAAATGAAATTAAATTTGTGTAAGGTCAGCCCAAACTAGAACTAGACATGGACAACTTAGTAAATAAGGGCTCCATGAAATATTGATACTTGACATCCACACAAGCTCAGTAACCAAAGATCACTCGACAATGCCATGAACTCAGCAACCAAAGACACTCAATAATAACTAAGAACTTGACATCAACTATGAAGCTCAAAATCCAATAAATGCTTGACATCCACTAAGAACTTGGCAATAGCTAAAAACTAGCACTCAACAAAAATTGGAACTCGATAGTAACTGGAAGGATGAACAAAGGTGTAGGGTTTCAAGGAAACCTAGGATGCTCCTGCATCTCAAGGTAATGATAAACTTCCTTAGAAGGTCTCCAAGCCTTGAGAACCAGGGTTTGATGCACCATAAGGGTATTGGAGGAGAGCTATCACTTAGCAATATTGGTGATAGGGAATTAACTATATCAATTTTGTTATAGAGGTTGGAGTGTCAACTTAGAATTGGCATGTTACCTCTTTGAACTTGACCCCTAGGACCCACCAAGTGTTGACCTAACATTGGCCTATCTAAAGAAATTGCACAAATTTCTCTCATACTCAAGATCCACAAATTTTAATTGGAGAGAATACATTCATAGAAATATTTAGGTTCTAAACAATGTAGAGACACTAATAAGAAAATAAAGTTCATTTTAAAGCACAAAACCAAGTGTTTTATAATATGATGAAAACCACACACATAGTTTTGAAAAACACACAAGTCTTTGTTAGTATCCTACACCAAACACATTAATAGTTTTCAAAGGATTAGTCTTCTCCCAATGAATGTGACATGCTATAAATAGATCATCGATAACACCAAAAACCTATATTCTAGGTACTAAAATAAAAATAAAACCCTAGGTACAAATTAAGACTCAACTTGACCTTTATGTGAACCAATTGTGCAATGATAGTACCAACTATGCCAAAAATGGCTAGAAACCACTCAAAAGGCTCCCAATTGTGCCTAGATAGTACTAAATACACCTATGGTGTAGTTTGGGGCCTAAACAAAAATAGTTGGTAGTTTAGGGGCACAGTTGGAGACCTAAGAACAAAACAGGGTGATTGGGAGTTAGAATGGCACCTACAATATGTAGAACTCAATCTAGGGCTATGAAGTGCACTATGAGATTTCCAAGTGCACCTATGGTGTATTTGGGACCCAAAAGGGCATAGTTGGTAGTTTAAGGGTGTAGTTGGTTAGATTATAACAGAAGAAAAAGATGGTTCTAGGTAATAAGAACCTAAAACAACTTCTTAGGGTACCCAAGAGCACTCTTATAGTACCAAGTGGACTCTTGGAATATAGAGATACAAAAATTCAAAATAAATGTATAAAATCTTGTTACTAGACCTCCTAATTAGACTAGGTGTGATCAAATGAGATCCCTCCTTGCACCTACAATGACCAACAAAGAAAACCCAAGTTAGTAAGCATGTTTCATGTCAAGTTAACCAATTGTAGGATTAAGAATAGTTATAAAATCATACTATGAGAAACCAAAAACTCAAACATATATATATTAATCTATTCTAATATATCATGAAAATCAATGAAGTAAGGAGATTGAAAACAATAAAACCCCCTTTTCAATTATAATTCACATGTCCTTCTTTCTTCTCCATTGTTGATGTAGCTCCAATTTCCTATAGTACACACATAATTGAAAGAAAAATACTAATGAGAAAGTGATGTGATGAATTTTATTGAGAATACTACAAGCATGGTTTGGGCATAATGGGCTCTTAAGGAGAAGATGAGTGCAAGATGTCTCAATTTATAGCCAAAATACAAGAGGTTGGATATGAATGAGGAAAGAGGCATTTGTCAATTTGAGTGTGAAACTTGGAAAAATATTCCTTGGAATATTTATAAAAAATATGATGCAATATGCCAAATGTAGGATTCTATGACACATACAAGTCAACATAGCTAAAAGTGGAATAGAATCTATGACAAGTTTATGATACATCAAAGCCACTTGTAGACAAGAATCTATGGTAAATGTGGCTTATTATAGTCATGCTTAAGGAATATTATATGTCAAATATGACACATACTATCCAAGTCGATCTATGATGCATTATGGACATGTGTCAAGACTAGGTGGAAAATTTTAATTAAAAATTCATAATTCCACACACATGAAAATTAGTAAATTAGAAATCAAAAATGGGAAAATTGTTAGTGTAAATAATTATTATTTATGCTTTACTTAAGTTTACTTAGGATAAATTCATTATTTTATTATTTCTTAGGTTAGACACTTAAGAGTTAGTTTGTCATTTTGACAACACTAGAGTAAGCAACTCTAATTAAGCACATGGTGTCTACAACACTAGAGTTTGCATAATTAACTGAGTTGTCATGTTGACAACTTAATTATTCACACTCTTATTTTAGCACATGGTTTCTACAACATAATTTTACATGCTACACCTTTATAGGCTTATCCTCTCATCATTGCAATAGCTCTTGTGCTTAATGGAGGATAATCCGCTCCTAGTGGACATGTGCTTGGTTGTAAGACTTATCAGTGTGCTAACTCCTAGTCAATCTAGAGGCCTTTATATTTAGGTACTCCTAGTGTACTAATGAATTAATTACAATTAATTGAATATCATATTGTTATACTAATCATACTCTATTGGTCTATTTTGTGCTAGTTATTGTGCTTCTTGCTCTTGGGTGAATTTTTCCCTAGGGAAATTTTTTACATGGTGTCAAAGCCATAGAGGCATCATTTCATAGCCATTGGAGACCATTCATGCTTCACCTCTTTGAGGACATATTGATTCAATTCCAGAGTATCTGTAGCTATTGGGAGCATCTAGAACTAAACAAAACCTCACCATTGCATTCGGCGCATTAATTTGGTGAATTTTGATTATAAATTTGCCTATGTTGGGCCATATTCAAAATTGAGGCAATTTTTTTGTAAACCAGCACCAAAAGGCCCAATTTGCAAATTTGGTATGATCATTTCAGATCTTTGAATTTAATTTTTAGGTCTGCATACTTTATTATTTTAGTCTCTACAATTTCTTTGCATTATTTTTTATATCTATGAATTTAATCTGGAAAATTTTTGGTCATTAGGCCAGTAGGAGAGATTTTTTGCAAGTGAAGATTAGAGCTTGCTGGTGCTAATTAGACATTGACATCATATTCAAAAGGTCAAAAAACTGCCATATTGACTTTTGTTTCATCAAAATTAGACATCTGAGGTGAAAGTTAGAGTCATTTGATTTTTGGAGGCACGATGGTGGCAATTCAAGAAAAATAATTATAGAGGTGATTTTCAAACAACAATATCTCCCTCATATGAGCTCCTTTTTCTATCTTTTTTTTTTGGAGTAGAATTTCATGATCTACACATTGGTACAGGATGTTTGAGATCTTTGTTCCTAATTTTTTTGCAAATCACAAATCCTGATTTTTGCAACTTCAAATGTTTAGTACGAGCTCATCTAGACACATTTTTAGGTTCCATTTTTTTGAAAGTGAATAATTTTTTGTCTACTTTCTAGATCTACAATCATATTATAGGCTTGTGTGGATAGAAATACCACTTTCAAAAATAGGTCCTTTTTTGCATTGTAATGCTTTGATCAAACTTCATAATTTTTGTACATCTAAGCTAAAATTCTTAGTACTAAATTTGAACTCCAAAAGGAGGTTGTAAATAGAAAATTAAAAGACCACTAAGGCCAAAATTGGCAAGTGGCTATTGTAATCGTACTAAGCATAAAGTGCCAAATCATACAATGGGGGGGTTGATTGATTATTTTTGCATTTTGGGGGGTGCATACATTCATTGATCTCATGGAGGTTTGTTTGATATGTCGGGGTGGTCTTAACCATGGTTGACAAAGAGGAACTATCAAAATTGGAGTGCCTTAATCATTGATCATCTAAGAAGAGAGCAAAAGGAAGTATTTCCTTATTTATGTTTCAATGAACTGATCTCTTCCATTGATCAACCACCTGTTGCAAGACTTTTGGAAATCATTTATTTCAATGTCACTCATTCTTGTTTTAAAGTCATTGACAAGTATAATTATCATTATGATATTTGGATAGCTCTTTGGGAAGCATATGGAGATCCAAACATTCCTCCCTTTCTAATAGACATTATATCTTTAGTCACTTAAATTATGGTACCTCCTCCAACTCCAGATGAGATCATACATCCTAATACTACT
Organism: Cupressus sempervirens; assembly: GCA_028749045.1. Lineage (NCBI taxonomy): Eukaryota > Viridiplantae > Streptophyta > Pinopsida > Cupressales > Cupressaceae > Cupressus > Cupressus sempervirens. The sequence continues at coordinate 309,952,861 of CM053791.1, forward strand.
ATTGATTCTATTGATCTGGTTCTAGCCTTAGATGCTCCTAATTTATTGCAATAGGTATTACCATGTCTTCCTACTTTAGCTTCATGGGATGATTTCCTTCGAGACATTATAGGTCTATTTGTGGAGTGTCAAATTGAAGATGTGGGAGACATCATTAATGACATCAATCTTCTCTTTGTTGAGGGGACTTCTTCACTTGTTACAAGGACACACTCTGACCCTAAACCACTTGATCATTATGACATGATTGTGGATTCTTTACAATAGTTGGAGGAGGACTCTTTCACTTATGAGGAGACAAATTAGTTTGTCAAGATTGTATTCCAATTTCCTTAGACATCATATTTTTTGAGGATTCTTATGACTAGTTGGGGAGTGTTCTCTACCACACCTATGGCACCATTTCTTCCCACACAAAGGATCATTATTCAACTTTCATGGTGTGGTTTATTTAGTCATCAAGAAGCTTCTTTTGCAGGTGTCCCTACATCATTGAAGGGAGGAAACATTGCTTCTCTTCCTACATTTTTCTATCTAGATACTTCATTGTCTTTGAAGGTTGATTCAGCTTCATACATAGACATGTTACCTTGCTTGCCATTGTATTTTGGGCATCCACCAGATTAGTTCATGGCATCTTCATTTATCAAGGACTTATCAACATTTGAGAAAACTTCAAAAGCTACATCCACCACATACTACACTTTGATTCCTCTTCCATCTTCCTATCCATAGTGGAAAGCATACTTGCACCTATACTTGGTGTATCTTCTTCCTCAAGGGAGAAATGTTATTTCTTGACACTAGATTTTCTTCTATCTTCAGACACTTATCATTATTGGAATAATTATTATTTTGTCATTGATGTCAAAGCTATAGATGAGACATATTTCTAGCTAATCTAAATGTCATATTTATTTCATTAATGAAGAGGAATTGAGAAGTTACTCATAACTATAGAACTTAGAAGAAAAGTTGAAGTTATGAAAGGAAAGCTACAATGGACATTTGATTACATAGACTTAGATAAAGAAAAGTAATTTTTTATGTCAAGAAAGATAAGCTAAGTCAAGAAAAAGAGTAAAATACTAAGAAGTGTTGATTAATGCTAGTGTTAATCAAGCTATAGTTAGTGCTGAGAAAATATAGTGTCGATTGAGCATTAGCATTGACCGAGGAAGTTAGTTGATCTTGATCCAAGAAGCTTTACAAAAACCAAGTATTTCAATGTTGACTGAATACAACAATTTAGAGATTTTTGAGTGACAATAAGAAATAAAATTCAAAGAAATCATAAGATCAAGTTAACTCAAAGATTGATGAGTTGGATCATTAAATTCAAGGAGCTAATTAGGTAAAGACCTATTAGACATATTCTAGATAATTTTCTAGAGGATGATCAAGAATATGAATAGATACATTGGATTGAATTGAATATTATCATAAAACCTAAGATCTATGGTGGATGTAGAAAATGGTAAAGCAAAAATTTCCTATTTAAAGAGATATATAACTAAACATTTGGTTTCGAGTCTAGTCAAGCCCATTTGAGCCTAGCTAGTGTGTGTATGAGAGAGTTTTTATGTGAAGAAAGGCATATAGAGAAATGTTGATCAAAAACATGCAAGTGTGTGAATATGAAGCTAAAGGAGAAAGCTTACAGATTTAATGTTGTTATTGATAAGTACTAAATTAGAAAAGTGGACTGATTGTTTAAAGGGTGACCAAGTAGATCAAGATCAGAGATGACAAGGAAAGGCTTATTACTTAACCAACAAAAGTGATTTTTAATCACATAAATCAAACCTATTATTTTATTTCTTATCATTGTAAACAATTTTTCCTTTAACAGAGGTTCACCTAATAGTCATTTGAAGACTAACAGTCTTTGTAAATCCTTTAACTAGGTGACATTCTAAATGGAATTATCAAAGTTCTCTTACAAGGCCTCTCCTAATAGGGTGATTAAATCCTCTAACTAGGTCAAATTTAATAGTGTGTATTGTAGCCTTTAATAGGGCTATCTCCTAACATAGATCACTTTGAAAGAGTGAAAAAGAGTAACTTATTGCTGGTAGTCTTTCTCAAATTTGGTTTCCATGTAAAATCCTAGTGTGAAACTATGATGAATTTTTTATGAATTTTTACATTTGATAATATTTTTATTATGTAATGCAAGTTATGTTTATGACAATTTTACAATAGAGACCGAGAAACAATGGGATAAGAAAAATAGGGAAGTGTTTAATGTTTAATCATTCAAGTGGTACATATAGACCTTGAGTAACTAATTCATGACTCCCCCAATTATTCTAAACATTTCAAACAATTGGTATTAGAGAACATTGCTTATAGAGACAATTTTGAATGTACTTAAAGCTAAAGATCATGATGAACAAGAGAGATATACCCAAGCTAAACATAGAGAACTTTATGTTAGAAATTCTTTAAAATAATTGAGAGGGGGGGGGGGTGAATCAATTATTCAAGGTCCAAATGTCCAATTAAAACTTTTTCATCAAGTAAAGTGAGCCTGTTAAATTGTTCATTCATTCAAGCTTAAACTTTCCTACTTAGCAAGTTATTGTAAATCAACATGCAAGAATAACACATGAAAGATAAATACATAACATAGTCATTTATGTGGAAACCTAATTTGGGAAGAACCACCAGTAACATGCTACTTAATTCTTACTCTTTTGAAGTGATGCCCTGTGAAAGGCATGCCTTGTTAAAGGCTACAACACACTATTAAATGTGACTAGGTTAAAGGATTTAACCACCCTGTTAGAAGTGGGCTTGGTTAGAGGACTTTAGAAAATTTACTTGGAATGTCACCTATTTAAAGGGTTTACAAATAGTTTTTAAGCCAACCTAAGTCCATAGGATTTTACCCTAGCTTGCACAATTGCTAGAGAGTAACAACAAGGGCTTTTGACCTAATACAACTCACAACTTAACTTGCAAATTTTAGATCATAGTTCATCTCTTCATAATTTTCCTAACTTTCCATCTCTACAGCTATGATATCTTGTCCTCCTTCCAAGCTTTGCCTCCTTGAGTCTCCATGCTTGATGTACCAGTTCAATCTCCTAGATGACCACTTATCGACACAAAGTCTCTATGCTCTATTCTTTCTTCTCCTTGATGCCTTCTCCTTGACAAATTTCAACCAATTTGCAATTTTTCATAGCAACTCTTGCTTCTTGGCCTATGACTCCTTAAATAGAAGTCTAGAATTGCTTTTCCTACTCGATTCTTCCCTCCTTTAATTTATGTTTGAATGGATTAGGTAGGATTCATTGAATCTAACCTGTATCTTGTTCCTTCTAGAAATTTCATGAAGAATCATCTTGAATTCACTCAAAAATTATTTATCTAAAATTCTATGCCTCTAGCTCATCATCCTTATCCTCCATCTGGTGCAGAGGCACCTAAATTTCAAAAAGACAAAGATATAAAAGCTAGAGAAGCCATTTGTAATAAGTTGTCAAAGGAGGTCTTAATATGATTTAATTGGTGAATGGATCTATTGACATCCATATAAATTCATTTGAGTCATAATGTTGGTCTAGGTTGGATTTGTATGAAAGTTGTAATGTAAAAATGCATAAAGTGCATAAAAGGTTGCCAAGAATGCAAAAAGGGTCAAAAGAATGTAATGGGTTGGTTTAAAAGGTGGTTTGGAACTTATAACCAACCAAAAAATCTATAAAAATGTATGTAAGGTCGAACCAAATCATGAATGGAAGGAATAGATACATTTTGAAACAAATTTGGTAATATTCTGAGTTGTTATTTTGATTGGTTTTCAGTTTTAGTGTTGGTTACAGGTCTTGTACGACCATGTACAGCCTGGAAACCATGTAAATTTTGTATATTTGGATAGAAAAAACTTCTTTTGGATTTGGTTTGGATTTATTTCATTTAGAAATGAAGAAGTTATGCAGGTTTTGGAAAAGCTTGTAAATTGCAGATTTGAGAATGACCAACTACAGTCAGATTGAAACATTTGGTACAGAAATATTTTGGAAAATAAAGACCTCTAAAAATATTCATTGGAAAGATACATGAATTAACTTTCATTTCCTTTTTTTTTGGGTTGTTTTTATATAGATTTTTGAAAGTTATGAAGATTTGAGTGAAAACTGGTTTTTAAATGCCTTCAATGGTGTTGTAGGCAAATATTTGTGCTTATACATTGATTTATGTATTGGATAAATTAATGGATTACAGATTTGAAAACTATAATCACAAATGAATGATGTGGAATTGGTTTGGGGTTATTTGAATTTGTTTTGTGAACGTTATGTGATGCCCTAGGAAGGGTTACCAGTTTTGGTTCTGGTTTATGATAGAGAAAATGGGTCTTGGTTCAGAGTATGTAATTTATAATCTGCTTATTTGATTGGTCTCAGATTTGGATATGTTTTAGAATTACTAATTTGGAACAACTCCTCCAAAGTTTTTTTCAAGAAGATTTTTAGAACTGAAGTTATGAACAATGCAATCAGACATAGCAATCTGATTGTGTGAGTGAAGATGTTGTTTTTATCGATGTATAATGTCAGGGTTCTTTGTTGTAATCTTTGAGATGTTCTTGGTTCCTTGAGGGTGTACCAGCATATTGTGAATCCCTTGAGTTGAAATAAGATTCCTTAATAATAAAAATACAGAGATCTCTGCATCAGATTGGTATCAGAGCTCAGAAGATTCTGAGCGTGTAGATGGAAGATGATCTACACTAGGCAGTGTTGGGTTGTTTTGGATTCTTGTTTTGAAGTTTGTGGTTGTAGAATGGTGCCAGTTCACTTAGCTGCAATGGGTGGACATGAGAGGTCTACCAAAGGATCATAGGAGATGATCCAGGGCCAAAGAGGATGGTCCTTTGTGTGTTGCCAATAGACTGGAGAGAGAGGCATGATGGGACTCCCAGGTGAGGGACAAGAGGTTGTGATGCAGCATGGAGGAGTGGAATGAAGAATGAGAAGCACCATAGAGGCAACTAGCATAACTCCATTGATGGGAGTCATTAGTGAAAGAGATAGGAAAGTGGAGGAGGCACCAATCCAGTAATGATGGTGAAGAGGCAAAGGAAAAGATGAGGATTTTGATCTAATTTTTTTTCTTGCAGGTTATTGATTCCATGTTTCCAAGGGACTTGGAAACTTTTCAAGGTTAGGAGTATGGTGCAGAGGCACCTAAATTTCAAGAAGACAAAGATATAAAAGCTAGAGAAGCCATTTGTAATAAGTTGTCAAAGGAGGTCTTAATATGATTTAATTGGTGAATGGATCTATTGACATCCATCTAAAGTCATTTGAGTCATAATGTTGGTCTAGGTTGGATTTTTATGAAAGTTGTAATGTAAAAATGCATAAAGTGCATAAAAGGTTGCCAAGAATGCAAAAGGGTCAAAAGAATGTAATGGGTTGGTTTAAAAGGTGGTTTGGAAGTTATAACCAACCAAAAAATTTATAAAAATGTATGTAAGGTCGAACCAAAGCATGAATGAAAGGAATAGATACATTTTGAAACAAATTTGGTAATATTCTGAGTTGTTATTTTGATTGATTTTCAGTTTTAGTGTTGGTTACAGGTCTTGTACGACCATGTATAGCCTGGAAACCATATAAATTTTGTATATTTGGATAGAGAAGTGAATAGAATTTCTTTTGGATTTGGTTTGGATTTATTTCATTTAGAAATGAAGAAGTTATGCAGGTTTTGGCAAAGCTTGTAAATTGCAGATTTGAGAATGACCAACTACAGTCAGATTGAAACGTTTGGTACAGGAATATTTTGGAAAATAAAGACCTCTAAAAATATTCATTGGAAAGATACATGAATTAACTTTCATTTCCTTTTTTTTTGGGTTGTTTTTATATAGATTTGTAAAAGTTATGAAGATTTGAGTGAAAACTGGTTTTTAAATGCCTTCAATGGTGTTGCAGGCAAAGATTTGTGCTTATACATTGATTTATGTATTGGATAAATTAATGGCTTACAGATTTGAAAACTAGACTCACAAATGAATGATGTGGAATTGGTTTGGGGTTATTTGAATTTTTTTTGTGAACGTTATGTGATGCCCTAGGAAGGGTTACCAGTTTTGGTTCTGGTTTATGACAGAGAAAATGGGTCTTGGTTCAGAGTACGTAATTTATAATCTGCTTATTTTATTGGTCTCAGATTTGGATATGTTTTAGAATTAATAATTTGGAACAACTCCTCCAAAGGGTTTTTAAGAAGATTTTTAGAACTGAAGTTATGAACAATGCAATCAGACATAGCAATCTTATTGTGTGAGTGAAGATGTTGTTTTTATCGGTGTATAATGTCAGGGTTCTTTGTTGTAATCTTTGAGATGTTCTTGGTTCCTTGAGGGTGTACCATAATATTGTGAATCCCTTGAGTTGAACTAAGATTCCTTAATGATAAAAATACAGAGATCTCTGCATCAATTTACATCTCAAACTCATGTTTCATTTGTTCAGCAAAATCTTTGCATAGGATATCTTTTCCTCCAAATATTTTACATATCAAAATGTCTTTACCTTTTTCTACCTTGATGTATGCATTGCTATTGTCATCTGTTCTCTCAAATCCTATCTTCACAAGATATTTGTGCACTCTCTCATACCATGCTCTAGGTTCTTACTTCAAACCATAGAGTTCTTTATGCAATTTGCGAACCATATCCTTGTTGTTGTCATCAACAAATCCCTCTGGTTGTTCTATGTAGACTTCCTCTTCTAATATACCATTCAAAAAAGTAGACTTTACATCCATCTGATAAACTTTGAAACCTTTATAAGTAGTATATGCAATTAGTGTTCTCACTCCTTCCATTCTTGCAATAGGGGAAAATGTTTCCCTATAATCCAATCCTTCTTCTTATGCATAACCTTTGTAGACTAGTTTGGCCTTTTTTCTTGTTATCTCACCATTCTTATCAAGTTTGTTCCTAAAGACCCATTTGGTACCAGTTACATTCTTATCAGCTAGTCTAGGAACTAGGGTCCAAGTTTTGTTCTTCTAGATCTAATCTATCTCCTCTTCCATAGCTTTATGCCAATTATCATCTTGTAGTGCATCTTTCACTATTTTGGGTTCAATCTTGCTTAGTAGACAAGATTCATTCCTTAGTTTGTTCCTCATCATTGGTCCAAATTTTTTGTCTCCAATGATTTGTTCTATAGGGCGATGTCTTCTTACATACCTGGATAATCTTGGTTCTATCCTTCTTTCCATGTTTGGTCCTTCAACTTTAGAGTCACTTTGTACATCACTATCTGGTATTTCATTATCTCTTCCATGTGTACTAGTTTCAAAATTAGAATGTGCATTTTCTTAATTTTGCAACTCAACTTCTAAATGTTGCTTTACATTCAGTAGCTATGAGTTGGCTGATACTAAAATTTATTGTTGATTCCCCTCTTGATTGGTAGCATTATCTTCAGAAGTCATTCCTTCATAGAAGTATACAAAAGATCTATAATCTTCTAATTTGTTGGATTCATCAACTTGGACTTTTGCATGCTCATCAAAATTTACATTTGCACTCTCCAAAATCTTGTTAGTGTTAGTATTCAAACACTTATATGATTTACTTCTAGTGAAGAATCAAAAGAATATGCCTTCATCACTCTTTGCATCAAACTTGCAATTTCTAGAATATTTAAGAATGTAGCATTTACAAACAAACACTTTGAAATGTTTTACATTAGGTGAGTGACCATACCATAGTTCAAAAGGTGTTGTTATAATTATTTAGAATAACTAAGGGAGGGGGGGTGAATCAATTATCCAAGGTCCAATGATGTCCAATAAAACTTTTTCTACAAATCCTTAATGGCACATAACTGAAATTATCATGTATGCAATTGAACATTTAAACAACCATGAAAAGTAAACATGCATCACACCACAACACTAAGAATTTGATAACCCAGAAACCCTCCAAGAATAAGAAGGTAAAACTAGAGTGGGGATGATACCCACAAAATAACTGTGCAATTTATTTCAACCACTTCTGATGGTCTGCCTTATTAAAGGCATACCCTATTAAAGGCTACAACACATTGTTAAATGTGACCTTTTTGAAGGATTTAAAAATATTCAACTTGGAATGTCACCCTGTTAAAGGATTTACATAGAGCTATTAGGCTCACCCAAGTCTATGGGATTTTCAGTCACCTTCTCAAAACAATTTTTCATCCCTCTTTAAGGATCTCCTATCCTCCTCCTAAGGATCTCTTATCCTTCTCCTAAGGATCTCTTATCCTTTTCCTAAGGATCTCTTTATTATTTTCCTAGGGATCTTCTATTCTTTTCCTGAGGCTTATCCACCTAGCTATTAAGCTAACCTATCAATGTATGGTTTCAATATCTAATACAATGGTAAGAAAGTATTAGAAGGGTTTTGACCTGATACAAATTGCAACCCTAAGTGTGTAGATTTCAAATCACTTCTTCAATTCTCTTCTTTTCTTGGCTTTCCTCCTTTGCAGTGCAAACAACTTGTTCACCCTTCAAGATCTATCTCCTTGAGTTCTTCCACTCGTTATGCCAATGTAATCTATTTGGTCACTTGATCAACTCAGAGTCTTGATGCTCTATTCTTACTCCTCTTTGCTTCTTTGCATGATTACACTTATGACCAATTCCCTCTCTTACATACACACTTGATCTCTGACCTGTAACTCCTTATAAAGAAGTTTTCTTCTTCATTTCCCACTCAAATCTTAATTTTCTCTTGAGAAAATAGTATTTTTTTTCCTCCTAATTATTTCTTCTTAAAACTTCATGATGAATCCATTTGCATTCACCAAAAATGTTTTACATAGTGTTCTGTGCCACCAGCTCATCATTCTTATCTTCTATCTGGTTCACAAAATTCTAGATAACTATCATGTCAGCTTAGATCTGGCGAATCTTCGATTTTCAAAATAATGCAACAACTTGGCATTATTGGTTTATTGATGCTCAGCACCTTTTGTGTTACTCGGCTTCTTAATGTTATCTTTACTGGCGCTTGGCATCTTAATGTTATTTACTGGCACTTGGCACCTAAAGACTTACTCAACATTCATTATCTTTTGCTACTACTCAGCACTTGAAGGATTCAGTGTTACTCAACATCTGAGTAATCACTCAGCTTATATTGAAGTTGAACTAGCTTAGCTTCAATTGAGAATCTGTTCGGCTCTAACTAGCTTACTTAGCTTTTTCTAATGAACTTAGTTAGTCCTTACATCTTTAATATATCTCAATGTGTCCATCCTCTTTTAGAGTATGTCATAAATATATTATTTCATCAATGGCTTAGCTGATCATCATACTTCATTACATCATCATAACTTCAACCTTTCTCTAGGTACTCTAGTTACATCTTATTGATTGCCACCTCCTTGTCAATCAACCAATTAATAGTACTTGGATCACTAAAGAAATTGGCATTCCTACAAGTAGCAAGTTTGACATCAATGACAAAAAAATGATTGAAACATTCTTTACCAATTACTTTATCCTTTATTTATGATATTTTCAATCATTTCCAACAATCTCCCTCTTTGGCATTGATAGAAAACCAAAATGATCAACTTAGTTACCACCAAAGTCTGAATCCTTTGTTTTTCTTCTCCCTCTGTACTGTTGCATCCTTACTTTGTATTCTTGATCCTTTATATATGATCTTCATATATCTCCCTCTCACTTTTTATTGATTAGTTTCTCCTATATCTCCCTCTTTGACATAAATGCCAAAGATGTAGCATCTTCAACATGCTAAATATAAGCTTTTGCATTTTCATGTTTTTCTCCTTCTATCATCATGCTTGTGACTGATCTAGAGTTTCTGCTCTTGTTTTCATCCTCTACATCACTCTTTTGATATTTCAATGATCTACTCCATTTGATGCAGGGCAGCTTCTATGTTCCTTTAGACTACTTGAGTTAGGGGCATTACCCACAACTTACCTCTAAGATATTCATATGCATCCTTGGGAAATGGTTTGGTGAAGATATTTGTAGTTTTTTCCTTTGTGTGAATGTACTCCATCTTCACTTGTTTGTCTTCAACCAATTCTCTAACATAGTGATACTTGATTGAATATGCTTGGTTTTTGCATGCATCACTAGATTCTTGGATATTTTTATAGCACTTGTATTATCACAATATAGTGTCACAGGTTTAGTTACCTCTTCTTTAATTCCTTTCAATAGATATTTAAGCCACACAATGTGTGTACAATTGACTGTTGCTGCCATGTATTCTGCTTCTATAGTGGACTGAGATGTACATGTTTGTTTCTTGCTCATCCAAGTAACTAGCCTTTTACCTAAGAATAATGCTCCTCCACTTGTGCTTTTCCTGTCATCAATGTTTCCTCCCCAATCTACGTTTGTGTATGCATTGAGCTCAAAATTCTCATGCTTTTTGTAATATAAGCCAAAATCATTAGTTCCTTTGAGATACCTCATTATCCTTTTTACTACCATGAGATGATTTTCTCTAGGATTGGAAAACAATCTAGCCACTATTCGAACTGCTAGTGCTATGTCTAATCTGCTATGTACAACATATTGTAGTTTTCCAATCATGGATCTGTACATTGTTTGATTACCTTTAGCAGATTCATCATTTTTAGATAGCTTATGTCCAGTTGCCATTGGCGTGCTGACTAGTTTGGAGTCTTTTGGTCCAAACTTCTTGAGTATCTCCTTGATGTATTTTGATTGTGTCACAAATATACCATATTTTAGTTGATGTACTTGCAATCCTACAAAGAATTTGATTTCTCCAAAAATAGACATTTCAAACTCATGTTTCATTTTGTCAGCAAAACTTTTGCAAAGCACTTCCTTTCCTCCAAAGACTATATCATCCACAAATATTTTAGATACAAGAATATCCTTACCTTCTTCAGATTTGATGTACATATTGCTATTGCCATCAGTTCTTTCAAATCCTGTTTGCACCAAATAGTTGTGAAGTCTCTCATACAAAGCTCTAGGGGCTTGCTTTAATCCATATAGAGCCTTATGTAGTTTACATACCTTATTTTGGTTCTTTTCATCAACAAAACCTTCTGGTTGCTCTATGTAGACTTCCTCTTCAAGTATACCATTCAAAAATGTGGATTTAACATCTATTTGATAGACTTTAAATTCTTTGAAGGTTGTGTATACTAGTAAGGTCCTTACACCTTCCATTCTGGAAATTGGAGCAAAAGTTTCTCCATAATCTAATCCTTCTTCTTGTGCATATCCTTTAAAAACTAATCTTTCCTTATTCCTTATGATTTTTCCATTTTCATCTAACTTGTTTCTAAACACCCACTTGGTTCCAATCACATCCTTGTCAGCTGGTCTTGAGACTAAGATCCATGTCTTGTTCTTCTCAATTTTTTCTATTTCTTCTTTCATAGCATTATACCAGTCATCATCTATTATGGCTTCACTTATTGTTTTTGGTTCCATTTTTCTAAGCAGACAAGTTTCATTTATGAGTCTATTCCTTGTCATTGGTCCTACCTCTTTGTTTCCAATAATTTGATCTGTAGGATGATGTCTTTTCACATACTTTGCCAATACAGGTTCTTTCCTTGTTTGCATGTTGTCTCTTTCAAAATCTATATCCTCATGCATGTTTTCATCAGGTATTTGTTCATTTTCTTCTTGTTGGCTATTCTCAAAGTCTGAATGAACATTTTTTGTATTCTATAGCTTGACTTCTGAATGTGTCTACTATTCGACATTCACTATTTGTGACTCAGTAGATACTGGATTTTGTTGTTGATGGTCATTCTGAGTTGCAACTTCACCATCATTAGGTATTCCTTCATAAAAGTATGCAAAGGTCTTGTATTCCTCTACTTTCTTGGTGTTTTCAATACTTTGAACTTCTTCAATCGCATCAAATTTTACATTTGTGCTTTCTACTACTTTGTTATTATTAACATTCAAGCATTTATAAGCTTTGCTTCTAGTAGAATAATCAAGAAATGTGCCTTCCTCACTCTTTGCATCAAACTTTCCATTTCTAGACTCTTTATATATAGCATTTGGATCCAAATATTTTGAAATGTTTTACATTAAGAGAATTTCCATACCATAATTCCAAAGGTGTTGCATTTGTACCTTTCTTGACTTGAACTCTATTGAGTGTGTAGACTACAGTACTTACAGCTTCTCTCCAGTATTTGAGTGCAACATTTTTCTTCATCATTAAGGTCCTGGCATAGTCAATAACTGATCTATTCCTTCTTTCTACTATACCATTCTGAGGTGGAGTCCTAGGTGCTGATGTATGCCTTTTGATTCCTCTTTCATTGCAAAACTCTTCAAATTCTCTTGATGTGAATTCACCTCCTCTATCAGATCTGAGACATTTTAAGCTCTTTCCAGTTTCTTTCTCAACTCTGGCCAAATACCATTTGAGCATTTGGAATGCATCTAATTTTTGTTTCAGGAACATGACTTTCATCATCCTTGAATAGTCATCTACAAGTAGCATTAAGTATCTATCACCTTTATAGATTTGTACTTCTATAGGACCACACAATTCAGTATGTACTAGCTCTAATACTTCATTAGAAGTATAAGTCTTGCTTTTGAAAGTTGATTTGGTCATCTTCCCTAGTTGGCATTGTTTGCACATGATGTTATGAGGTTTCTTCAACTTTGGTAGTCCTCTGACTTTCTTCATCTTGCTGATGCTTATCAAATTGTCAAAATTTACATGACATAGCCTCTTGTGCCATAACCATACATCATTAGTTTGAACAATAAGACATGAAGCATCTTCCATGTCTAGATAAAACAAGTTACTCCTAGTCTGGTTACCTTTCCCTATTAGACTTCCTTGAGAATCATAAATCTTAGCAATTCCTTTTTCAAATTCAACCTTACACCCTATGTTTCCTAACTATGAGACACTTAACAAGTTATAATTCAGTCCTTCAACATAGTATGCATTATCACATGATATTTTTTTAGTAATCTTGATAATACCTTTCCCTTTGATCTAACATGGTGCATTGTTACCAAATCTAACACTATTTCCTTCATATTGAGTAAAGGAAATGAACTTACTTTTATCTCTAGTCATGTGATGAGAGCATTTGATGTCTATGATCCATCTATCATTCTTGCTCATGTAGGTTGCCAGTGCAGTTGCTTCTTCTTCATCTGATTCATCCTTCATAGCCACATAGACTACTTCATCATCATTCTCATCAGAGTCTTCTTCAACAATATAGCATCTTTTTCCTTTACCTTTGTGAAATCTTCTTGCTAGTAATGCCTCCAATTGGTCTACATCATCTTCATTAGTGCTACTATCACTAGATACATACTTTTCTTTTCCATTCTTTTTCTTTTTTTGCACCTCATCATTGTCTTTTATTGTCATCTTGGCTTTGAATGCAGATTCAAAATTTTTTGGCTTGTAGTTGTCAAAGTTGGATAGCTCAAAGGCAGTGAGTCATCCAATTATTCCTTCAAATGTTATTGTGTTGCTTGGTATGCACCTTAGCTCTTGGATGGCTGATACTCTTATAACATAGATGGGAAGAAAAGTTCTCAAGTATTTTCTACATACTATTTCTTCTACTAACTGTCCTCCTAGCTTCTTATGGCACTAACTACTTCCTTCATTCTTGCACCATATTGAGTAGCATTCTCTCCTTCTTCCATTTTCATATCATTAAATTTTCCTCTTAGGCTTTCTCTTTTGGCTCTCTTGATATTATCATCTCCTCCATAGATTCTTGATAATGTATTCCACATATGATTTGAAGTATCACATCCTTTAATGTCATCATACTCGGCATAGCTTAATGCTAAAGAAAAATCTAACATTGCTTGATTGTGTTCCTTCTTCTTGCTCATATCATCTATAGTGAGGGGTCCAGCAGGGTCTATATGGTCAACTGTAATTGAGGTCTATGCATAGTAGCCTATTGATCTGAGGTGTAGCTTCATCAGACTTTTCCATGCAACAAAATTGTCTTTGTTTAACTTGGAAACCTCTCTCTTGGACATCTTGATCTTCCTACTGCTAGTACCTTGAAAAAAATTAGTAGTCTTCTTTGATACCAATTGTTAGAATTATTTAGAATAATTGAGAGTGGGTGGGTGAATCAGTTATCCAAGGTCTAATGATGTCCAATAAAACTTTTTCTGCAAATCCTTAATGGCACATAACTGAAATTATCATGTATGCAATTGAACATTTAAACAACCATGAAAAGTAAACATGTATAACACCATAACATTAAGGATTTGATAACCCAAAAACCCTCCAAGAATAAGAAGGTAAAACTGGAGTGGGGATGATACCCACAAAATAACTGCGTAATTGATTTCAACCACTTCTGATGGTCTACCTTGTTAAAGGCCTATCCTATTAAAAGCTACAACACATTGTTAAATGTGATCCTGTTAAAGGATTTAAGAACATTCAACTTGGAATGTCACCCTGTTAAAGGATTTACATAGAGCTGTTAGGCTCACCCAAGTCCATGGGATTTTTAGTCACCTTCTCAAAAGAATGTTTCATCCCTCTTTAAGGATCTTCTATCCTCCTCCTAAGGATCTCTTATCCTTCTCCTAAGGATCTCTTATCCTTTTCCTGAGGATCTCTTTATCCTTCTCCTGGGGATCTTCTATTCTTTTCCTGAGGCTTATCCACCCAACTATTAAGCTAACCTAGCAATGTAGGGTTTCAATATCTAATGCAATGGTAAGAAAGTATTAGAAGGGTTTTGACCTAATACAGATTGCAACCCTAACTATGCAGATTTTAGATCACTTCTTCAATTCTCTTCTTTGCTTGGCTTTCCTCCTTTGTAGTGCAATCAGCTTGTTCACCCTTCAAGATCTATCTCCTTGAGTTCTTCCACTTGTTATGCCAATGCAATCTCTCTGGTCACTTGATCAACTTAGATTCTTGATGCTCTATTCTTACTCCTCTTTGCTTCTTCGCATGATTACACTTATTACGAATTCCCTCTCTTGCATGCGCACTTGCTCTCTAACCTGTAACTCCTTATAAAGAAGTTATGTTCTTCATTTTCTAATCAAATCTTAATTTTCTCTTGAGAAAATGATATTATTTTCCCTCCTAATTGTTTTTTCTAGAAACTTCATGATAAATCCATTTGCATTCGCCAAAAAATGTTTTACATAGTGTTCTATGCCACCAGCTCATCATTCTTATCTTCTATCTGGTTCACAAAATTCTAGATAACTACCATGGTAGCTTAAATCTAGAAAATCTTCAATTTTTTAAATAATGCAAAAACTCAACATTATTGGTTTATTGATGCTCGACACCTTCTGTGTTACTTAGCTTCTTAATGTTATCTTTATTGGCACTCGACATCTTAATGTTATTTACTGGTGCTTGACCCCTGAAGACTTACTCGGCATTAATTATCTTTTGATGCTACTTGGCACTTGAAGGATTTGGTGTTACTCAACATCTGAGTAATCACTTAGCTTATACTGAAGTTGAACTAGCTTAGCTTCAACTAAGAGTCTATTCGGCTCTAACTAGCTTACTTGGCTCTTTCTAATGAACTTAGTTAATCTTTACATCTTTAATATATCTTAGTGTATCCATCCTCTTTTAGAGTATGTCATCAATATATTATTTCATCAATGGCTTAGTTGATCCTTATACTTCATTACATCATCATAACTTCAACCTTTCTCTAGGTACTCTAGTTACATCTTATTGATTGCCACCTCCTTGTCAATCAACCAATTAATAGTACTTGGATCACTAAATCAATTTTCATTCCTACAAGTAGCAAGTTTGACATCAATGACAAAATAATGATTGAAACATTCTTTACTAGTTCTATTATCCTTTATTCATGATCTTTTCAATCATTTTCAATAGGAGTTGCATTTGTACCTTTCTTGAATTGTACTCGATTCAAGGTGTAAACAATAGTACTTACAACTTCTCTCTAGTACTTTAGAGAAATATTTTTCTCCATCATTAATGTTTTGACACAATTTATTATTGATATATTCCTCCTTTCTATAATCCCATGCTATGGTGGAGTTCTAGGTGCTGATGTTTGTCACTTAATTCCTCTATCATTGCAAAATTTCTCAAATTCTTTTCATGTAAACTCTCCTCCTCTATCTAATCTCAGACACTTCAAAATCTTTCTTGTTTCCTTCTCAACCCTAGCCAAATACAACTTAAACATTTGAAATACATCAATTGTTTTCTTTAAGGACATGGTAGTCATCATCCTAGAGTAGTCATCCACAAATAACATTATTTATCTATCTCCTTGGTAACTTTGCACTTCTATTGGACCACATAAGTCAATATTCACTAACTCTAATACTTCTTTGGAAGTGTATTCTTTTCTTTTGAAACTTGACTTGGTCATCTTTCCTAGTTGACATTGTTTGCACATTGTATTTTTAGGCTTCTTCAGCTTAGGCAAACCTTTGACTTTCTTCTTTTTGTTGATGCTAATCAGATTGTCAAAGTTGACATGACACAAACTTTTATGCCATAACCACACATCATCCATTTTTACAATAAGATAGGTTGCATCTTCCATATCTAGGTAAAACAAATTACTCCTAGATTGTTCACCTTTTCCTATCAGATTTTCATCAGTGTCATAGATTTTGGTAGTTTTGTTTCCAAATTCTACTTTGCAACCTACATTGCCTAATTGTGACACACTTAGGAAATTGTAGTTTAGTCCTTCAACATAGTATGCATTATCACATGAAATTTTTTGTGTAACTTTGATAGAACCTTCTCCTTTGATTTTACATGGAGCATCATTTCCAAATCTAACACTATTTCCATCATACTAAGTAAAGGTAATAAACTTATTTTTGTCTCCTATCATGTGATGTGAGCATCCACTATCTAAGATCCACTTGTCATTCTTGTTCACATAGGTTACCAATGTTGTTGCCTCATCTTTATCTAACTCATCCTTCATGGCTACATAGACTACTTCATCATCATTCTCATCAGAATCTTCTTCAACAATGTAGCATCTTTTTCCTTTGTCCTTGTAATCTCTACTATCATCTTCTCTTTTGTTCTTGTACTTGTTTCCTTCTTTGTAGTTCTTCTTCTGTGTACACCTTGTAGCAATATGTCCTACTTCATTTCAATTAAAATAAATGATAGGTAGCTTACCTTTGAATTTACCTTTTCCTGTATGAAATCTTCTGGCCAATAATGCTTCCAATTGTTCCACATCTTCCTCATATGTGCTACTATCACTGGATGCATGCTTTCCTTTTCTACGCTTCTTCTTTGATTTCACCTCCTTAGTATCTTTTAATGATATCTTAGCCTTGAAAGAAGATTCAAGATTCTCAGGCCTATAGTTATTGTAATTGGACAACTCAAAAGCAGTGTGTCTCCCTACTATTCCTTCAAAAATCAATTGATTTCTTGGGACACACCTTAGATCTGGGACACACCTTAGTGTGGCCAGCCTCTATATCTTCAAGTATATTATCAGTACATCATTCTACCAATGTCTTTTATATGATCCTTGCACTTCATTACAAATCCATAACTCAACATTTCTCTTAGGTACTCTTGTTACATCTTGTTGATTAAATCCTTTTCATCAATCAATTAAGTGATAGTACTTAGATATTATAAGCAATTTTCATTCTAGCAAGTAGTAGGTTTGACATCAGTGATAAAACAATGATTGAAAATATTCTTTATCAAACTTCTTCCTTCTTTTCAAAAATCTCCCTCTTTAATAGTATTCATTTTCAACTAGATTTCCAACACTTCCCTGCATGGTAAACCCTGATGAAGTTACACATATCTAGTATTAGTGATGTTGTTGTCAAGTTTCTAGATAATAAATATGTAGAAGTAAAAACTTCTCCTCTGATTATTGATGAACTAAGACAAAAAATAGATCATAACTAAGTAATGTTGGAGATTTCCTCATCCCTAATCTATATATTCCAATTCTATTCACCTGAAAGATTGCAATATTGCAAAGAAGATGTGGGACAAATTAAAGACAATATATGGAGGTGATGACAATGTTTTAAGAGACAAATAAAAAATTAGAAGAGGAAAATTTCATGACATTATAATAATTGAAGGTGAGAACATAGTACAATACTGCATAAGAATTAAAGAGATTTTTAGTTCTATTCAAGGTGCAAATGGAGAAATCAAAGATGAAATAATGATAAGTATGGTATTGAAGACTCTACTCCCTATCTATGCCATTAGAGTCTCTATAATCCAAGAAATGAGATGCACACCAAGTAACAACTTGACCTTAGAAGGTGTAATTGGTAGAATTACTTATTTTGAAATGTCAAACTCTAATAACTACACATTTTCTATGATTAAATATGCTTTTAAGTTACAACTTGTTCTTAGCAAGAAAAAAGGAAAACATGTGAAGCATGAAAGTGATATTTTTGATGATGAGATTGATGAACTTAAACCCCTAATTTCAAAAATATTTGAAAGAGGAAGAGGTAAATACAAAGGTAAGTTACCTATCATTTTTTTTCATGCAACAAAGTCAATCATATTGCTACGAGATGCCCTAATAGAGAAGATAAAGATGAAAGGAAGGAAATAAAGTACAAAGGAAGAAGAGATGAAAAAGACTACAGGAGAAGAAAGGATAAGAAAAGGTATGAAATCTTGTTATATTTCTAAAAGAAAAGACTAGTAATGAATTTGAGAGTAACAAAATGAAGTTGTTTATGTTACTATGAAAGAAGATTGTGATGAAGATGACAAAATTGCATTAATTTCTTATGTGAACAAAAGTGATAGATGGATAATTGATAGTGGATGTTCCAATCATATGATTGGTGACAAAGAAAAATTTGAAAATATTAGTCCATACAATGGTGTGATGTGTTAAACTTGGTAATGATATCCCATGTATTATAAAAGGTAAAGGCACTATTCAACTGACTGACGAGATAACATGTGACAATGTTTACTAAGTTGAAGGACTTAACTACAATTTGTTGAGTGTTTTATAGCTGAACAAAAAAGGTTATAGGGTTGAATTTCACAATAGAAAGACCAAGATACATGATGGTGATGGTAAGCTAATTGAAACTGGTGAGAAAATAAGAGGCAACTTATTTTATCTAGAACTATCAAGTGAGACATGTATATTTGCACAACAAGAAGATGTTTGGTTATGGGACAAAATATTATGTCACGTGAACTTTGACAATTTGGTGAATATTAGAAAGATGAATAAAGTAAGAGGATTTCATAAACTAAAGAAGCTTTACAATTCTATGGGTAAACAGTGACAATTAGGAAAGATGAAAAAGTCTAGTTTTAAGAGTAAAACATATATTGCTAGTGATATTTCAAAATTGGTTCATACTAACCTATGTGGACCCATTGGTGTTAAAATTTACTTTGGATATCAATATTTCATTCTATTTATAAATGACTATTCTAGAATAAAAATTATGTTAGTGTAGTTTTTTATTTTTCCTATTTTGCTAGGTTTTTCCTACACTTTTAATAATCTTGCTTAGGTTAATAAAGCATGTCTTATTAGGTGAATGGTTGTGAGGTGTCACCTTCCTACATGTGAGCATCCATTAGCTATCTTGGGAAGATACTTTGCTATCTTTAGTCTGATAGATGGTTGCTCCTCATTGGTTGGTGTTGCCACCTCCTCTCTCTTCCTAGCCTATATAAGCATGCTACCTGGCTTGTATTTGCATCTCTTGTTTTTACATCCTCTTAATGCTATTTTGCTTCCAGCATTTGCATTACTCTCTTGGAGACTAACTCTATGATGCTATTTTGATTTTGTATCATTTGCATTCATAGTTTAGATATTTACTCTTTGCACTAGTTTTTTGGGTTATTAATCTTATCAGATTCTAACATGGTATCAGAGCTTTTCTATGTGCAAAAGTAGATTTTAGTTTTCTTATTTGAGAGATTCAGGGGGGGGGGAATAAACTTTATTGTAGTTTTTTGAAAGATGAAGCATGATCTTCTCTTACATCTTTGGATGATCCTGAGAATCAGAAAATTTTTGACAAAAATAATTTTTCTCTGAGGTTTTAATCTCAAATCTAACAACTAACTTGCATATTTGGAGTTTTCAATCAGTTTTGCAGGTTCCAGCATGCCATTGATGGACTTAAGAAGCTGATCCAACATTTTCATGTCATATTTTGGTTGCTGAGGTCATTTTTTGATTTTTGGAGCCATTTTTTACTATTAAAGGTGTCTGATTTACACTACAGCAACATCTTCTGTACATTAGCAAGAAAAATGCTTTCTGGGTTTTGTTCGCAGCCTCGAAAAACCATCTGGGGATCTTTTAGATCTTGCATGAAAGCTGTATATTTTTCAGAATCAAGCATGCAAATCTACAGCCATACCCCTCTCCGTTGGTAGTTGCAAATTTGAATGCATTTTTCAAATGTCTCGTTCTTGCTCATACGGACTTCGATTTTGATGATTCTTGTTATGAACTTGGCTATTTTTTTGTGCTCTATCCACTAGTGGAGTTGTTTTTTGATTTTCATGCATGAGATTTTTAGAAATTGCAGATTCTCAGCCGTGACTGTGCATAGTTCTTGTTTTGGAAACTTCGGAGGATCATAACTTTCTCATACGACCTCGTATTGAGGTGATTCTTTTTTTGAAAGTGCATAATTTTTTGAGTAGATAACAATGGTGCTATTTGTTTCCTTGATTATTGTGCCCAAGTTTCACTTTTAGCATATGCTCTTCATGAGGGTTTGTAATGCATTGAAATCAAGATCACTAAGTATTTCTTTCTAGTGGTAGTTGTAAATGCACTAAAATAAAGTGCCAAATCATATTTCTTTGGGGGGAGTTCTTTGATTGAGTAAAGAGGGGGGGGCATTGTCATGGCTAGGTTCTCTTCTTTCTAGCATTTCTTCTCTGCATTTCTTTATCATGGATCAAACAAATATGCCCATCCTAACTCCATATAATTACTTTGAGTGGAAATCACGCATGACAATTCACTTAAGGAAAGTTGAATTAAATAGGATAACTATGGGACTTGAAACTGAACATGCTAAAGATGAAGATAAGCCTAAGTGGTTTAACAAATGTGATGAGGCATTTGGAACATTGTGTTTGTCTATTTCTCCTGACTTGCTATTTCACATTGAGTCTTTGGATACACCAAATGAAGTATGGACAAAGCTAGAAACACTATTTGGCACACAAGATTCAATGAGGGGTCATATGTTGGAAAATGAATTAATTAGTTTGAGTCCAGGCAATTTCAACACAATCCAAGATTTCTTCACCAAATTGAAATCACTAAGGTTGCAGTTAAATCAATGTGGAATTGAAAAGAAAGATGAACAACTGATTCTTAGTATTCTCTCTAAGCTAATTTTAGAATATTCTGTGTTTGTCTCTACCTTCTATGCTACTAAGGGTGCACTTGGTACTCAATTTACCATGCCATCTTTAGATGAATTTGCTGTCAATCTCACTCGAGAACAAGACAAGCTAATCCAGATGGGCATTCTTAAGTCCTCTAAGTCACATGCCTTGGCTACCAACCAAGGCACAAAAGAAGAACAAGGACAAAGTAGTAACAACAATAGTAAGGACAAGAAACAAAAGAATAGCGAGGAGAAGAAGGATCAGATGCTGGTTTCTTCAAAAGCAACTATTGATACACCATCTTCCAAGGGCGATAAGCCTAAGAAAGAAAAGGTCAAATGTGCTTATTGTAAAAGACCTGGTCATGATGAACATAAATGTTTGCAGAAATAACTTGATCACTTGACATACATTCTTGAGAAGAATAATATCAGTGTTCTTGAGTCTATCAAACAAAGTTCTAATGAAGGGTCTAACAAAGAAAAAGAAAACAGCAAGGGGAAAGGAAAGGGCAAGGACCTTTTTGCAGTTGCTTCCTCACCATCTACTTGGATTCTTGATTCGGGTGCTTCACACCAAATGGCTTCATCTAAGGGAGAACTTGCATTCTTGGAGCCATGTACTATGCCTTCTATTTTGATGGGTAATAACACTCTTGTTGAGGTGTGTGAGAGAGGGTCTATTGATGTGGGGGATGGTACATTCCATGATGTTCCTTATGTACCCTCATTGTCAACTAATCTCCAATCGGTACACCAGATCACTCACATAGGTTTAGGCAAGTGGGTTGAGTTCACTCCTAGTTCAGTGGAGATATGTGAGTTGCACAATGATTCTACAGTTGCAGTTGGGAGAGCAGATGATCAGTCATGACTCTATATGTTTTCTCACTTTGTTCCTGATCCTCCTTTGACTGTTTCACTCACTCACTTTAATGATGTGAGCATATTATGGCATGAGTGGTTTGGCCATCTTAACTTCCACTACTTGCATCAGCTTAACCAGCAGAGCATGGTCATAGGGTTTCCTTCTACTTTGACATTGGAGTCACTTGGAATACATGATAGATCTTCTAATGGGTCAGATTCACTTGAGCAGTCTTCTACCTTCACTTTTGATGCAAAGAGTGATTTAGAAGACTCACCTCCTTCCTCTCCTAGTCATCATTTATAGGTTGATGATTCTCCTCTAGATTCTCCATCTTTTGGTCCACTTTGGGCTAGACAGACCTTGCAGTTTGCAAGTGATTTGGTTGGGGATCCATCAGACACCAAGCAGACTCGTTCACAATTCCAGGATGCTCTACATATCTTCATTGCTACTGCCTCAAATCCACAGTCCTTTCATGAGGCTTCTAGTATTTTTGAGTGGGATACAGCTATGCAAGAAGAGTATAGTTCCTTGATGAGGAACCACACTGGGGATCTTGTCCCTTTTTCTAAGGGAAGAAAAATTGTTCGATGTAAGTGGATCTACCAGACAAAATTTGCAAGCTTTGTTGGGGGTATGGGATGCTTCATCTTTTGGGGGGGGCACTTCCTCTTACTTGGAGTCCTAATTTTCTTTTGAGAGTCTCTTTTCTCTCTCTTTTGGGGGAATTTTATGTACATGGGTACCTCATCAGGCTTGACTTGCCGGGACCCATTTCTACATCCACCTAAGCCTCGCTTATGGGAGGGTGTTAGTGTAGTTTTTTATTTTTCTTATTTTTCTAGGTTTTTCCTACACTTTTAATAATCTCTCTTAGGTTAATAAAGCATGTCTTATTAGGTGAATGGTTGTGAGGTGTCACCTTCCTACATGTGAGCATCCATTAGCTATCTTGGGAAGATACTTTGCTATCTTTAGTCCAATAGATGGTTGCTCCTCATTGGTTGGTGTTGCCACCTCCTCCCTCTTCCTAGCCTATATAAGCATGCTACCTAGCTTGTATTTGCATCTCTTGTTTTTGCATCCTCTTAATGCTATTTTTCTTCCAGCATTTTCATTACTCTCTTGGAGACTAACTCTATGATGCTATTTTGATTTTGTATCATTTGCATTCATAGTTTAGATATTTACTCTTTGCAGTAGTTTTTTGGGTTATTAATCTTATCAGATTCTAACAAATTATAATGTTCCTTAAAAAAAACTAATGATTTTTTAGTTATTCAAGTAGTATTTAACCAGAGTTGAAAAAGAAATAGGGAAGTGGCTAAAGTGTTTGAGATCTAAGAGAGGTGGTGAATTCATCTTACAAGAGTTCAATACATTCTTCAATGGCAAAGGAATCAAAAGAAAAATGTCAGCACCAAGGACCCTTCTTCATAATGGGATAGCTAAAAGGAGAAACAAATTAATATTGGAATGTGCAAGAACTCTAACAATGGAGAGAAATGTGCCATAAAAATATTGGAGTGAAGTGGTTAGTATTGTTATCAATACCCTAAATAGAGTACAAATCAAGAATGGTACAAATGCTACATCTTTTGAACTATGATATGGATATGCTCCCAATGTTAAATATTGAAAAATATTTGGTCATAGATGTTGATCTCAAATTAATTTTGATAAGTGAGTGTCAATACACTTAAGCCATCTACTTAGTTCATGTTGAACTAGTAATACATGTCAAGCACAACATGTAAATATTAGACCATGCTAAGTTATAGCAAGTGTCAAGCCACTCATGTCCTAAGTCACTCAAGTGCTGAGTAGATATACCATGTCAAGTGATTCAGGAAGTGAGTAAATAGTGGATGCCAAGCAATGTAGGTGCTGAGTCACAATATAGAGATCAGTGCATGTTGAGCATCAAAGACTTCATATGATGTGTAAGATAGTTTTGACATATTTATTTGTAATGACACAAACAACTATGTAAACCATTTTTGATCTGACTTAATATTATATTTTGATATTTTGGAGATAAGGATGAATCTATTGTTGGATTTCCTATGTAATTAAATGCAGCTAATCAAAAAATGGGAAGGATTAAGTCAAAAAATGGATGAATATTAGCCATAGATGCATACTTAACCCTAAGCCACCAAAGTCTTCTTAAAGAGGAAAAAACCCTAAACTATCTATGGATTGTGTAAGGAGTTGAAGGAGCAAAGAAGATAGTTTGCATGCAGAGCATTAATGGTGACTTAAAAGTTATGAAGTGAGATTGAATTGTAGAATCAGTTAGAGAAGAACAGAGGATAGAGAAAAGGATACAACATTGAGACATCTAATCAAGAAGGATCAAGAAGACATTGTTTAGAGGTGATATGTTATCAGGAAACCAAGTACCAACCACAGGATCTATGTTGAGCATTTTAATAGATGATTTTAGTCAGAGATCTTAATAGAGTATTCCTAATAAACTATATGAAATCCTTTAATAGGGTGCTTACTTAGTTATAAGTTTAAGTCCTCTAACAAGGTACACTTCTATTGAAATCCTCTAACAATGTGAGACCTAATAGTCTTTGTAATTCTTTAATAGGCAAAACCTTTCATAGGGTAGATCATGTTTCATGATCAAAATATTGTAACCTTCATTAGATACACTTTATTACTGCAGTCATGAAGATTTGTGGATTTCATCCCCACCCCAATTTTACCTTATCACTTGGAGGGTTTCTGGGCAATCATATTTGGTGTTATGTGTGTGAATATTTATATGTTTACTTGATTTAGATTTATATACCTTACATGTTATTTTAGTTTACTCATTGAATGCATGAGATGAATGTGTGGTGAAAATTTTATGGGTTCAAGTTCAAACTACTGACTCACCCTCCTTAGCCCTTCTCAAAAGTTTACCTTTCCTATTGTAATTCCAACAATTTGTATCATAGCCTTGTTCTCTAAAAGAGAAGCTTTGCAACTTTGAGGAAAGATCTTGAAATAGAAGTCTAAAAGTTGGGAAATACTATTGAGAACTAGGAGATTGAAATACATCTCATACTACATCAATTGAATCAAGTAAGAGAAGACCTAAAAAATTCTTTGAATAGAAGAAAATACATTTCTATTGTAGAGAATAACACACAATACAAAGAGATAGACACTATTAAGCTATTTGCAAATGGAGACTCTAATGATTTTATGTAGTAGTTGTAGATCTAATGGAAAAGAATAAAGTTCAAGCTAAGGAAATCATAAATCTCAAGTTAGAGAAAGAATTATAAGCTATACTATTATGTGAGGTAACTAAACAAAAGAAGAAAGCTATGGAAGACAAAGCCATGATTGAAGAAGACAAAAGAATTCTAGCCAACAGACTAGAAGAGAAGTAAATAGAGCTAACCAATATCTCCAACATGCAATTGGATCTACTCCAAGTCAAATGATGAATGCCAACTATGAATTGAATGTCAAGCAAATTGAGATAACTATATTAAAGTTGCATAATGAACAATTGTAGAGTGACCTAAAGAGAGAAAATGAATTTGTTGAAAGTTTCAATAGACTAAATGAAGTCATCAAATACTTTGAACGATTATTGAGATATCCTAGATCCAAGAATGATACATCTGGACTAGGATATACAAGCACTAAAGAAGGAGAATCATCCAAAAATGAAAAAGAAAAGAACAACAAAGGTAAGAACTCTAGAGCTACTTGTCATAATTGTGGTAAGAAAGGACAAACTACTAATGTGTGCATGAGCAAAACTAGAAATCAGAATGTCAAGCCTAAAAACATGATTCATTTTCATAAGTGGAACAAGAAAGGTCATTAGAAACATGAATGCAAAATTAAGACCATGCATACACAAATATTTAAAGGATATTGCTACAATTGTCAAAAGTATGGACATAGAGATTTTGAATGTAGATCCAAATCCATGTGGTCATCAAATAGGGAAACAAAGGTAAGGAATAATGGAAACTTTTTATAATTGGGATTATAATACAAGATGTAACTATCATTTTTGTCAAGAATATGGACATGTTCTTGAGAATTGTATTGGGACACACTTTAGAGGCAACTACCAAAGATGGTTGAGTCAAACTACATGTTTTAGATATTTGAAGACTGGTCACATTAGTAAATATTATCCAACTAGGTCAAAGGCACAAAGTTGTGAATTTGGTAAAGGTAAAGGCAAAGTAGATGTTGAACACATCATAAACAAGATGAATAGGACATGGAAAAAGAAAGATGTTTGTAGCAAATCAAATGGAGAAGGGATCACTTCACCCAATGTGTCAAGTGATCACACTTCATCAAACTAGGCAATCAAGAGGTATGTGGGACTAATATTAAAAGGCTATATCATATATTAGTTATAAAAGGATATAGTACTAAAAAGACTACATTAGCATGAATAAAGATGCAAGATGTCAGAAATTCAAGATAAATCTTTAAATTTTTCATGTTGTTGTTGAGCATGAAAAGTTTCCTATTGTGCCAAGTGGAATGCTAGAAGATGTTGAGCTATTAGATTAGGTAGTTGATGATGAACTTGTAGTGGTTGAAGAGTGATGGAAATGTTCATGGATGTCAAGTAAAATTGAAAATTGGTTGATACCGAGCTTACAATTGTGTAAGCACTCAACATTAAATGCAAGGTTTTCATAGGGTATATGATCAATTTTAGCTCAATTTTCATCATTTCAAATTCAAAAAAGAAAGAGTAGAGTAGAAGGTGATCTAGAAATTTGTTCAAAGAAGTTGTAAGAGATTTTAGTACTGATCTCATGCCAGTTCATCAAATTTCATAAGGTATTTATCAAGAGCCAAGCTATGCAGTTTTAATTTTCATAAACCCTAGTTTCACATAGTGGCATCGAGTTTGAAAAATGTTGAAGAGAAGGAAGTTTGTAACATTCATTTAGTGAGTAATGAAGTTAAGCAACCCATGTTTCAATCCATTCCTTAGATTGCATATAAACAAGACCCTTCTAGCATATTATCAATGAGTTCACCAAATGTAATAATGGTACAAGATGTGAGAAAATGTTACAACCGCAAGATAGGAAGTGTTGATGACATGAAAATTAGGGTTGCATACAATAGGTTATGTGAAAATGGTATTTTGAAAGAAGAGATCAAAATTGTTGAGAAAAAGGGATTAACACGAGCCCTAGATTTTCCTAATTTGTTTAAGATAGAATGGATTAGAGTAGGGCTTAGCTAAATCCATGATAGTTCCTTATGGATGGAGAGTGGACCTTTTAGGAGAATAATTTAGAGGGTTACTAGCTACCCAACCCTAGATTTGCCTAAGACACTAGGAAATGATTCCAAAGAAATGATTGAAAAGAATATTGGAGCCATCTGGAACAAAAGAGGTATGACAATATAAAAAATCATTGATCCTCTTATTAACTTTACTATAAGGGTAATATCACATAAATTCTATCAATCTAGTGGATTTAATAGTGTACCATGTATAGTTGTAGATGTTGGATACAAGATTATTAAGAAAGATCATACATATGATCTAGCAAAACTACAATTGAAACAACTGATGGAGAACCTTAGAGCAATTGGGAAAATCAAGAGTGCAAAATGAAAATTTGGTTCAATTTTTATTTTTATATTCTTTTTTGTAAAAAAAACATTCCTCTTATTTGGTACTATGGGATGGAAGACCAATATATCACTTGTAGTATAGATTGGTGAGTTCACTGAGCAGCTAGGAGAAAAGTTTGAATCCTTAATGACTAGTTACATTGAAGATTTCAAGAAGTCAATGAAGGAGAGACTAATAATACTAGTATCTTTATTTGAAAAACATTATAGTGATGTATTTTTTCTTGTTTGATGCTAACTATACATTTTTACAAGCTGCCACACCTAGGGTAAGATGGTTGAGACCATTATGCAATGAGATAAATGTAGATAAAGCCTCTGCAACTATAACAACTCTACTAGTAAAAGAGGTAAATAAGACTGCAAAATCTCTTGGAAATTATGAAATGGAAAAGTCCAAGATCACCATGGAACTAAAAACTACTTTAGTTATAAAGAAGAAGGACAAGCTAGTAAAGAAGTTGAAAGAAAAATTTGGAGAGGATGCCTAGGAGGAAGAAGAAGAAGAAGAATAGGATGAAGAGGAAGAAGGAATGCAAGAATGAGAACCTCTAGCATTGACACATGACATGGAAGAAGATAAAGAAGAGGAGGAGACTAAAGGTGCCAAGGGAGAAGAAGCTGAGGAAGCACCTACTCCTATCGATCAAAAGAAGAGGAAGGAAAAGGCATAGCCTATGGAAAGGACAAATAAAATTGCTAAACAAGTTATCCTAAGCCCACTACACCTACAACAAGAGCAAACACACATGATACAACACAAAAAGCCAAAGAAAAGATAAAACAAATAGAACAAGGAGGTCAAGAGAAAAAGAGACCTAGAAGAAAGTATGTGGCACAACTAGATTCTAATGAAGAGAAAACAAAGTCAGATGACAACAACCAATTTAAGGTGGTGAGTCACAATCCTCTCTTAGATATTTAGAATTTATGTGAAAATATTAAGAAGAATGTAGATCTATTAGGTTTTAGTCATGTTGATTTTGAAAAATTAGGTAAAGTGGAGAAAAACCAAGTGGAAGAGACACTATATGCCATGACGTCAAATTTTAAGACAACACCACTAGAATTTTCCAATTCTGTACCTAAGTGTCTATATGACATAATTGAGAAAAAATGTCATTATTTTCTAAATATGGAAAGACAAATCAAGGAGACCACACTAGCCCAAGTAATGCCTAAGTTGACTAAGGGAAAAATTGCTAAGGTTGTAAAGAAATATATAGTTAGGTTCAGACCTAAATACAGAGCCTTTAGCATTCTACAAAATAATATTGAGGATGTTGTCAAGAAATTAACACAAATATGGAAACTCATTTATGGGTTAACCATAGTAAAGAAAGGAGAAATTGAACCTTCCGAGGTTAAAGATGATGAGAAAGAAGATGATGAAAAAGATAATACAGTTGGAGGAGAAATAGAAATGAAAGAAGATGACAAGGCAAAAGATGAGCCTAAGCAATAAGAAGAACAGAGTGTGCATGACACACAATTGTTGAGTGTCAGTCTTCCAAATGAAACAATGTGGACTACTAAAACTATAACTATCAAGGATGTCTCTAATCTATCAGCTCATAACATCAATCCTCTTACTATAGAAGATTTGAATAAAATATTAGATTAGTCTACATTGCATGCCAAACTTAGTGGCAATACTATTTTGGTTAGTGTAGATGAGCTACAAAAGTTAGTAACTGATGTTACAAGGGAAAAGGTGAATCCAAAAGAACCACCTTCTATCATCCCTTTAGTTACTAATGTACAACCTTTAGTCCAAATGCCAGAAGCTACATCTACCAAGGTTGATATAATTGTCAAGGTTGATACTATTGAGAAGAAGACAATAGAAGAGCAAGATACCATTGTAGGACAGCAGCAAATAGGTTAGATAAATTTATCTACACCTACAACATAAGGAAAAGGTGCAAGTCAAGTCATAGTGGTAGACTAGGGAAAGCCTAAAGAGACAAAACTAATGCTGAAAGTGAAGGAACAAGTTTCCATCCAAGCACTAGTAGCTTTACCAGCATCTGGCACTCCTTCCACACAAACTCTTTAGAAGTTGAGCAAAGATGCTACTCCATTGCAAATCTCAGTGTTGAGTCCAAGTTCATCAAAGGTTGAAAAAGTAATTCATTATGGAGATATCACTCTTTATGAAGAAATTATTATACCAAAATATGATTATGATACTATGGCACTAGAAAAAATAGGTATATTATAGTAGGCCTTAGAAAGGAAAAACCATCAATAAATGCTTAGGAGAGAACATAGGCAGAAGCATGCACTTCAAGATATTAAGGACATCTTTCTAGATGTATTTAGTCTACCATCTCTTGAAGAGACCAAGCCACTAATGGAACAACTATTAGAAATAGTGGAGAAGGTCAGTAATGAAGACCTTGATACAAATGCTAAACTATTAGAATGGTCAGAAAAGAAGTTCCAAAATAAAGTGAATGAGAAAATATCCGGCGACATAGCACTTACACAAGTTGCATTGGCAACCAAGGTTGAGGATGTGAAGAAGGTACTTAAGAATATATTCTCATTGTACACAAAAATGTGCCATCCAAAACTCTTCACCCAAGAGACTAGAAGTCACACTTTGAGTCTAGAAAGCTAAATATCTACATCAAGTGCAAGATTACCAACAAATCTAGCTTAGAGTGAGAAGTATTTTAGGACATTACTTCAATGATAGATTTAGTTAGTTGTATTAATAGCAGATGAGGCTAACACAAGAGCCAAACTGACAAGAATGCAAGCAATCCTCACCCCACATATGGAGATATTTCATAAGGAGCTAGGCTATGCTAAAACTATACTAAAGAAAGACCCCAATCTTTCTACTTTAGATGATCTAGTCCACCTTGTTGTCAAGCTTGCAATCCAAATCAAGTCATTAGATGTTGCATGTGATAATTGGGATGTAGCCCTCAAGATAATAATAGATGCCCATAAATATTTTCTAAGAAAACACACAATAAGTGCATAGTCCATTTGACATAAGTGTCAAAAAGGGGGAGAATAAGAAAAGGGGGAGCATTATATCAGGGAGATATATCAATGGGGGAGATATCAACTAAGAGAGAGCATGAAAGATAATACGGCATTGAAGTCAAAGTGTCTCAGCAAAGACACATTTACTCAGAGAGGAGCATATAATTTTGGTTATAGAACAAACATATCAACTCAAGGGGAGTTATCAAATTTTGAGGTATCTAACTTATTTCAAAATTTTAAAATTTTGAAGTTTTGTCTATAAGTCAAGTCATGGATATGTTATGCTTGAGAGACTAAGAATGATAATGTATAATCAAGTGTTTTTGACACTCATGTCAAAGGGGAAGATTGTTGATCTTATATTGGTTTTGACAAGTGAGTGTCAACACACTTAAGCCATCAACTTAGTTCATGCCAAACTAGTAATACATACCGACTACAACATGTAAATATTAGACTATCTTGAGTTATAGTTAGTGTCAAGCCACTCATGTGCCGAGTCACTCAAGTACTGAGTAGATAGACCATACCAAGGGATTTAAGAGTCAGGTAAATAGTGGATGCCAAGCAATGTAGGTGCTATGTCATAGTATAAATATTAGTGCATGCCGAGCATCAGAGACTTCATATGCCAAGTAAGACAATTTTGACATATTTATTTGTAATAGAAAAAACAACAATGTAAACTATTGTTTGAGCCAAATTAAGATTGTATTTTGATATTTTGGAGATAAGGATGAATCTCTAGTTGGATTCCCTATGCAATTACATGTAGCCAATCAAAAAATGGGAAGGATTAAGTGACAAAATGGATGAATCTCAGCTGTAGATTCATACCTAACCATAAGCCACCAAAGTCTTCGTAAGGAGGATGAAACCCTAAACTATCTATGGAGTTTGTAAGGAATTGAAGGAGTAAAGAAGATAGTTTGCATGCAAAGCATTCATGGTGACTTCTAAGAAGTTATGAATTGAGATTGAATTGTAGAATCAGTTAGACAAGAATAGAGGATAGAAAAAAGGATACATCATTGAGACATCTCATCAAGAAGGATCAAGAAGACATTGTTTAGACATGATCTGTTATCAAGAAAGCAAGTGCCAACCATAGGATCTATGATGAGACATTTTGACAAGTGATTTCAGTCAAATCTCGTAACAAAGTAGTCCTAACAAACTATATGAAATCTTTTAAGAGGGTGCTTACTTAGTTGTAAGTTGAAGTCCTCTAACAAGGCACACATCTAATAGGGTGTTGAAATCCTCTAACAAGGTGAGACCTAATAGTCTTTGTAAGCCTTTAACAGGAAAAACCTTTCACAAAGTAGATCATGTTTCATGATCAAAACATTGTAACCTTCATTGAATACACTTTGTTATTGTAGTAGTGAAGATTTGTGGGTGTCATCACCACCCTATTTTTACCTTCTCACTTGGAGGGTTTCTGGATAATCATAAATGGTGTTATGTGTGTGAATTTTTACATGTTTACTTGATTTATATGTATAAACTTTACATGTTATTTCAGTTTACTCATTGAATGCATGAGATGGATGTGTGTTGAAAGTTTTATGGGTTCAAGTTTAAAGTATTAATTCACACCCCCCCCCCCCATTAGAAGTTTACCTTTCTTATTGTAATTCCAATAGTAGATTTTATATATTGAAAGATAATGGGAATGGAAAGCTTGATACAAAAAGTGATGAAGACATATTTCTAGGTTATTTCACTAAAAGAAAAGCTTGTAAGTGTTTAAATTTTAACACTAAAATAGTTGTGGAAAGTAAAAATGTGAGAGTTGATGAGTTTTTAGAAAGAGATGATATCTCATGTAATGAAGAACCTAAAGGCTATAGTACATTTACCTATGTAGATTATGAATCTCCCAACAATCAAAGTGAACAAACAAGTCATACTACAAGTTCCCATTAGACAGGAAATTATGGAGTGCAAATGTAAATTGTTGAACAATAGAGAGTGAGCGTCAAGCAACAAACATAAGATGTCAAGTCATAGATAGACATTATTGACCATTATATAGTGAATATTGAGCATTCAAAACCTAAATCTAAACCTAAACAAAGAAAAGGAAATGAGCCTAAGATTTTTTTTTAGATGAATATAAAGAAGAACCAAGAAGGAAACTACATGTGTTAGAAAAATATATGAGAAGACATCATAAACCTAAACAAATAATTAGTGATGTTGAATCAAATGTAATGAAAAGAAGAAAACTCAAAGATAATGCATGCTTACTTTGTGAGTTTGAGCCCAAGTCAATAAAAGATGCATTAGAAAATGAATATTGGATTCAATTAATGAATGAAGAAAATGACTAGATTGAGAAGAACAATACTTGGAATTTAGTACGAAGACCTAAAGACAAAAATTTCATTGGGACAAAGTGGGGTTTTAGGAACAAGGTCAATGAAAATGGTGAAGTAACAAGAAATAAGGCAAGACTAGTATGAAAAGGTTATGCATAAGAGGAAGGAGTTGATTATGGAGAAACCTTTTCTCCTATTGCTAGACTTGAAGGAGTTAGAACTATACTTTCATACTCAACTTACAAGAATTTCAAGGTATATCAAATGGATGTCAAATCTGCATTTTTTAATGGTATACTTGAGGGACAAGTGTACAAATAATAGCTTGAATTATTTCATAGTATGTAAATTGAACAAACCTCTTTATGGATTAAAGAAAGTCCTAATAGCATGGTACGAAAGACTCCCTAAATACTTAGTGAAAATTAGTTTTGAAAGGACAAATGATAACAACAGCTTATATTTGAAGAATGGTAAGAACAATGTGTAATCACCTAAAAATGGTCATCTAGAATATTAGCCCCCTTCTCAACATTTTGGCTAAATTAATTTAATCATTTATCTAGACCAAATTGCTAATAATCAATTTATTTGATTATAACCTATAGTTTGACTATGCTATCCTAAGTTCATTATTTGATTAAAAGAACATGTCCCCTTTTAATTAAATAAAAGACCCCATTATTATAACCCACTTAAAGTGCACACATAAAGTCCTTTTTCTATTTTACAATTAAAAGAAAAGGCTTTGTGAATTTTGTCTTATATAACAAGTCAACTTATATTCTATTGGTTGACTTGTGTGTGCACATGGATCACTCCTCTTTTCAAATTCCACCGTTGATCATCCACCATCTTCATCTCAATCTTTACTATCCATACATCTTTAAAAGGGAGAGAGCTTTCCCCCTCGATCCATCCTTATTTTTTGAATATTGTTATGCTGCAGGTTTTCTAACAGGTTTTTTTGGAGCTTTGTGGAGAACTTCTATTTCTTGTCTACATTCTCTCATACCATAGCATCTTAGCTTAGCTTTCATTTTTACATGTAGCTTAATCTCACATAGCTTAATAATGGTATTGTAATACTCTCATACATGTTTTAGCATAGCTCCACTTTGCATCTCATTCTAGCTTAATTTTCATTTGCATTGCATTCTTGAGGAACTCCTTGGGACATTTGCATTCTTGCATCTTGTCTTTGGAACCTCCCATTGCATGGTTTACTAGCAAGAAGAGTATCCCTAAGGCTCATCTGAGAGCCCTTGAACTTGAAATACACTCTCTTGCACTCCATGGATAGGGAGCTCTAAGCCGACATCCAAGCATTCCAAACTCATGGAATCGTTTGGATAGAAGGGTTTAGAGTGGGACACTTTTGAGTATACACAATGAAGTATTGTCATCTGAGATATTTTTTGATGATATTATATTTGGAGGAAGGGAAGTATTATGTAAATCATTTATTGATGAAATAAAAAAGGAATTTGAAATTTCTACGTCCCATGAAATCAAATTCTTTGATGGATTACAAGTATGTTAAATGAAGTTTGGTATTTTCATTTCACAATCCAAATACATCAATGAAATATTAAAGACTTTTGGTATGGAAGATTCAAAGCTAGTGAGTACACCAATGTCTACAAGACATAAGCTATCTAAGAATAATTATTCTACTAATGTGAACCAAGCCCTATATAGATCCATGATTGAAAAAATTCAATATGTTGTTCATAGCATGCCAGATATTTCTATGGTAGTTGGGGTAGTTGCTAGATTTTTAGAAAATTCAAAAGAGAATCACATGATGGATGTAAAAAGGTTATTGAGATATTTAAAAGGTACATAATATCATGGATTATATTACAAGAGGAGTGATAGATTTGAACTAAAGGTTTTCACTAACTCGTATTGGCTAAAAATATTGATGATAGAAAAAGCACTAGTGGAAGTGCATTCTTTTTGAGAAAAAGATTGGTGTCATGTACAAGCAAGAAGTAGAATTGTATTTCCCAATCAACAACTAAAATCAAGTATGTGGAAGGTGTAGTGAATTTATCTTCAACATAATATGGATTAAGCAATTATTGATATGTGTAAAAGAAGAGATTACAGATCTAGTAGTTATTTATTGTGATAACAAAAGTGCTATCAATATTTTAAAGAATATAGTAATGCACACTCAGACAAAACCAATTGCTATCAAGTATCACTACTTGAGAGAATTAGTTCAAGACAAAGAAGTGAAACTATAATATATGAATACAAAGGAACATATTGCTGACATATTCACAAAATGATTACCCAAATATAGTCATGAATATCTTAGAGCTAAACTAGGGGTGATTGCCCTAACTAAGGCTACTTAAGAAGACAAGGTGCATTACATCACATGTCCTAATTAGAACATTTTTCATGGTAGTGCAATACAACTTTACATTAGGACATGCCTAAGGTAGAAAACTTCAATACAGTATAGATAGATCAGTCATAGATAGATGGAAAGTATCAGTGAGACATGCAAAATCTACATAATTTAGATGTATTAATACTTTGAAGCTAAGAGAGCTACACATGTTTGGCATTTTTGTCAAAGAGGGAGATTACCAAGAAGAGAGAAACAAGGGAGAGATTACTAAGAAAAGAGAGAAAGAGAAGAAAAATCAAAGAAGAAGTTTACATGGATGAGAATCATAATGAAACTAAAGATATTGGTCACTCATGGTAGTGAAATCTTTTGGATTGGATGGTAACCTAGCTACTACTAGTATTTAGATGTTTGAGATGTTGCCATCAGTGCCAAAGAGGGAGATTGTTAGAAACTTACAATTGAAACAATTGTTGTTTGGTCATTAATGTTAGATCTATGGATGAGACATATTTCTACCTAATCTAAATGTCATATCTATTTGATTGATGAGGAGGATTTGAGAAGTTACTCATAAATATAGTACCTAGAGGAAAGGTTGAAGTTAAGAAAAGAAAGTTATAATGGACATTTGATTAGATGGACTTTGATAAAGAAAAGTAATTGCTTATGTCAAGAAAGCTTAGATAGGCCAAGTAAAAGAATAAAATACTAAGGAGTGTCAAGTAATGCTAGTGTCAACCAAGCTACATTTAATGTTGAAAAAATCTAGTGTTGATTGAGTATTAGCATCAAATGAGAAAGCTAGTTGATGTTGAGCCAGGAAGCTTTGTAGTGACTACATATTTTAGTGTTGACAAGTGTTAGAATTTAGAGATTGTTGAGTGATAGTGAGAGAACAAAATTTAAAGATATTTTAAGATCAAGCCGATTCAATTGATTTCTTGGGAGATGTAAAATGTGTTCGAGATAAGATTGATGAGTTGGATCATTAAATTCAAGGAGATAATTAGGTAAAGACCTAATAGAAAAATTCTAGAGAATTTTCTAGAGGATAAGCAAGAAGATGAAAAGATATATTGAATCAAATTGAATCTGATTGTAAACCCTAAGATCTATAGCAGATGTTGTTAGAAGATAGAGTTATTGTTGCAAAAAAAGATCAACCTATTAATGCCCAATCCAACCTCTAGAATTATAGAACAAAATATGTGGTTAAACCATGTCATGAATTCATAAGGGGAAGGCTGGAAATTAGTCAAACAATTCCCCCCTCAACATTACTTGAGGAGATTAAAACCTGCGGCCAAGCTTTGATACCACTTGTTATAAGCTAGAGTTGTCATTGTAACAAAAGATTGACTTGTTAATGCCCGATGCAACCACTAGACTTATAGAACATTGGAGATAGTTAAGCCATGTCATGAATCCCAAAGGGGAAGGTTGGAGGTTAGTCCAATAGATGTAGAATATGGTAAAGCACAAATTTCCTATTTAAAGAGATACAAAAGTAAACGTTTGTTGAAATTTTGAGTCAAGATTAGTTGAGCACAGCTAGTGTGTGTATGAGTAAGTTTGTATGTGAAGAAAGGCATAAAGAGAAAGGTTTATTAGAAAAACTTAAGTTTTGTGATATTGCTATTAGGATTTAACTGTGTGATTTTGAGTCAAACTCATTGGCCCATGTTTCATGAGTAGTGATTCAACATGAATCCATATTTCATGAGAATAAATGGAACACTTAGCACTCATTGGATCTAGGTGATGCTCAAAGGGGTGAAGCACTAGGACTTCCCAGGAGGTCACCCATCCTAGTAATGCTCCAGCCTGAGCGTGCTTAACTACGAAGTTTCCTCCATGGTTAAACCCAAAGCTTGCAACCCCATTTTCAAAACCTTCACCGAGTGTTGTGCCTTATGAAACATTCATTAGAAAGCCCCTTAAGCTCATCAATTGATAAGTAGGAGATAATTTCCACAATAAGTCAAATTGTGATATTGCTATCAAGATTTAACTGTGTGATTTTGAGTCAAACTCATTGACCCATGTTTCATGAGTAGTGATTCAAAATGAATCCATCTCTCATGAGAATAAATGGAACACTTATCACTCATTGGATCTAGGAGATGCTCACAGGGGTGAAGCACCGAGACTTCCTAGGAGGTCACCCATCCCAGTAATACTCCAGCCTAAGCGCGCTTAACTACGAAGTTTCCTCCATGGTTAAACCCAAAGCTTGAAACCCCATTTTCAAAACTTTCACCAAGTGTTTTGCCTTATGAAACATTCATTATAAATCCCCTTAAGCTCATCAATTGATAAGTAGGAGATAATTTCCACAATAAGTCAAATTGTGATATTGCTATTAGGATTTAGCTATGTGATTTTGAGTCAAACTCATTGAGCATCACCTAGATAAAATGAGTGCTAAGTGTTCCATTTATTCTCATGAGAGATTTATTCATGTTTAATCACTACTCATGAAACATGGGTCAGTGAGTTTGACTCAAAATCACACAGTTAAATCTTGATAGCAATATCACAATTTGACTTACTGTGGAAATTATCTCCTACTTATCAATTGATGAGCTTAAGGGGCTTTCTAATGAATGGTTCATAAGGCACAAAACTTGGTGAAGGTTTTAAAAATGGGGTTTCAAGCTTTGGGTTTAACCATGGAGGAAACTCCTTAGTTAAGTGCGCTTAGGCTGGAGTAGTATTGGGATGGGTGACCTCTCCAGAAGTCCCAGTGCTTCACCCCTATGAGCATCACCTAGATCCAATGAGTGATAAGTGTTAAATTTATTCTCATGATGGATGGATTCATGTTGAATCACTACTCATGAAACATGGGTCAATGAGTTTGACTCAAAATCACACAGTTAAATCCTGATAGCAATATCACAATTTGACTTACTGTGGAAATTATCTCCTACTTATCAATTGATGAGCTTAAGGGGCTTTCTAATGAATGTTTCATAAGGCACAACACTTGGTGAAGGTTTTGAAAATGGGGTTTCAAGCTTTGGGTTTAACCATGGAGTAAAATCCACAGTTAAGCGTGCTTAGGTTGGAGTAGTACTGGGATGGGTGACCTCCTGGGAAGTCTCGGTGCTTCAACCCTATGAGCATCACCTAGATCCAATGAGTTCTAAGTGTTCCATTTATTCTCATGAGATATGGATTCATGTTGAATCACTACTCATGAAACATGGGTCAATGAGTTTGACTCAAAATCACACAGTTAAATCCTGATAGCAATATCACAATTTGACTTACTGTGGAAATTATCTCCTACTTATCAATTGATGAGCTTAAGGGGCTTTCTAATGAATGGCTCATAAGACACAACACTTGTTTAAGGTTTTTCAAATTGGGTTGCAAGCTTTGGGTTTAACCATGGAGGAAACTCCATAATTAAGTGTGCTTAGGCTGGAGTAGTACTGGGATGGGTGACCTCCCAGGAAGTCCTGGTGCTTCACCCCTATGAGCATCATCTAGATCCAATGAGTTCTAAGTGTTCCATTTATTCTCATGAGAGATGGATTAATGTTGAATCACTACTCATGAAACATGTATCAATGAGTTTGACTCAAAATCACACAGTTAAATCCTGATAGCAATATCACAATTTGACTTACTATGGAAATTATCTCCTACTTATCAAACTTAAGTGTGTTAATGCAAAGCTTAAGGAGAAAGCTTTTAGATATAATTTTATTATTGATAAGTGAATTAGAGAAGAAGGATTAAGTGTTGATGAGAAGATTGGATTGATTCCTTAAAGGGCAACAAAGAAAATCAAGATCAAAGATGTCAGTGAACTAGCATAAGGATTGAATAGAGATCTAAACTAGAAAAAATGAGTTGTAATCACACAAATCAAACCTATGGTTTTCTTTCTTATCATTGTATATAGTTTGTATTGGAATATATTTAATAGAGGTTGACCTAATAGTCATTTGAAGACTTAACAATTTGTGTAAATCCTTTAACTGGGTGACATTCTAAATGGAATGATCAAATTCCTCTTATAAGGCCACTCCTAAGAGGGTGACTAAATCCTCTAACTAGGTCATATTTAACAATGTGTATTATAACCTTTAACAAGGTTGGCTCCTAATAGAGCTCACTTCAAAAGAGTGAAAAAGAGTGACATGTAGCTAGTGGTTTTTTCCAAATTGGGTTTCCACGTAAAATCTTAGTGTCAAACTATGATAAATATTTTATGAATATTTATATTTTATAATGTTTTCATTATTCAATGCAAATTATGTTTATGACAATTTTACAGTAGAGATTGAGCAACAACAAGATAAGTATAATAGTGAAGTGTTTAATGTTTAATTGTTCAAGTGGTACATATAGACCTTGAATAATTGATTCACCCCCACCCCCCTAGTTATTATAAACATTTCTAACATATATTATGTACCTTATATCTTGAGATTATACAAGATGATGTATTATTTATTTATGTTGCATTTTTTATTACATACCCTACAAAATTTATAGTGGATATGGTTATTTGGATGTGCTTCATTGTATCAATTGTACTTATGTATCTTCTTATGAGATTATATATCTCTTATTCCTATAAGATTATAAAAAATGTGCTTAATATTAAAACTAATTGATGAAAGCTTCTTAAATGTGAGTCAATGTGAGGGAACCCTTAATAAATAACAACTATATTTGCAATTCCTTATGTGTTTTTGATGTGTATGTGTGTATTGTGTCCACATTTTTATCTTATGTTTTATAATTTTTTTCAAAATTTCAATAAAATTCTATAACTTAATATTGTGGGAAACTACAATTGGAACATTTGCTATGTTTCCATTCATGTCAAACCTTATTATTAAGATAGTTTCTTATTTAATTTGAGAGTCATATCTAGATGATTGATGAAGAGGATTTTAGGAGTTCGTCATAAAAAAAGCACCTGGAGGAAAGGTTGAGTAATGAGAGAAAAATACAATGGACACTTGATTAGTTAGACTTTGACAAGATAAAGTGATTGTTAAATCATGCTATAAGTGAAGAAGATAGTTTTACTAAAGCCTTGAAGGAGTAATTAAATAATGACTAAATGCATGGGCTTGATTGAGAAAAAGAGAAGAATATTAAGGAACTTTAAGTGTATGTCAAGTGATGCTAGTTTTGACCGAGGGCCAGTATGTGCCAAGTAAAGTAGTGTTGACCAAGCATTAGTATTGACTAAGCATCAATATATGTGTTGAATATAAATGTCAGTAGCAAAAAAGTAACCCAATGATGACTAAGCATCAGAACATAGTGTCTGTCAAGGGATAGAATTTAACAGTTTATGAGAAAATCATGATTTCCAGCCAACATAGTTGATTTCTTGAAATATGTAAAGCATGTGGAAGATAAAGATGAATGACTTGGAACATTTAAATCAAGGTAAATGATGATTACAAATTTCTATGAAAGGATTCAAGGAGAAGTTTAGAGAAGTTTCTAGAAGAGAAAACAAGAGAGTAAATGTTGGAAGGATTCAATGAATCTAACCAAACCCTAACATCTACAATGGTGGTTAAGTAGAAAAAGATCGTAATTACCTATTTAATTAGGAGGTACATGGGCTAACATAAAAAAGTTGGAGAAGTTGTTAATGTTATCGATTGGAAAATTTAAGTAGGAGGCTAAGAAGAGTTGTGAAGAGGTGAAGAGTGATTTCTTGAAGGATTTCCAAGTGAAATAGAGATATAGATGACAA
This sequence comes from Cupressus sempervirens, assembly GCA_028749045.1. Classification (NCBI taxonomy): domain Eukaryota; kingdom Viridiplantae; phylum Streptophyta; class Pinopsida; order Cupressales; family Cupressaceae; genus Cupressus; species Cupressus sempervirens. Next base: position 309,994,236 of record CM053791.1, read on the forward strand.
TAAAGGCTATCAAGTGGATCAACATCCTAGCCAAACTATGATATGTATTTGAAAAGGTTGGATCCTAATAGAACTCACTTTAGAAGAGAGAATGATTGGTGACATGTTATTGGTAGTTTTCCCAAATCTAGTTTCCACATTAAATCCTAGTGTCAAACTCATGTGGATGTTATTTGTGATGATTTACTATTAATGTTCTTCCATTGTGCAAGTCTATTATACTTAGGACACTAGACTACTAATTAATTTTATTGATAATCTTCTATAGAGGCTGAAGTAATGGATGTTTAGATCGGAATTAGTTGAAGTGATTAATCATTAAATTGGTACATTTGGACCTTGGATAACTGATTCACCCCTCCCCCCTTAGTTATTTTAAACATTCTAAAAATTGGTATCAGAGCTTTGGTGCTTGTAGAGAAAAGTTTGAAGGTAATTGAAGCTAAATATCAAGATGTACAAAAAAGAGGTGTCAAGGTTGAACAAAGAGAACTTCTCTACATGGAAAAGTTTGATGAGGCTACATCTGGCAAGAATTAGAGATGGTGCAATATATTTTGGGGATAATACATACGTAGAGATAATAGTTCTTCCTTCGATAGCTCAGTAGTTGAAAAAGAAGAAAGAACACAACCAAATTATGTTGGATATTGCATCAGCTCTAAGATACATTGAGTTTGATAATATAAAAGAATTTAAAATTTCCATTGAAATATGGGATACATTATAGACCATCTATGGAGGAGAAAAATGTTTTAAGGGAAAAACCAAATTGCTTGAGAGGTAACTTTGATGAATTGAGTGTTAGCATGAATGTTGATGGTATTCCTTTGGGGATGTATCCTAAGAATTTCTAGAACACTTGGGGATATTTTTATCATGATTGACATGTTGCATTCATGACTATGTCATTGATGTCAACATAGCATTGTTTCTATAAAGATTGTCAGAGTAGCAGATAGAGAATGAGGTTATATAGACTAAGTATTGATGATCAAGCCAAGAATAGTTAAGGATTTTTTTTTACATTATCTCATGATAAATTGGTTAAGTACACATGGAGAAATTCAAATACATACAAAAGATATGCCTAATTTACAAAGGACAATGTACAAATAGAGTACCTAAGAAGTATTTTCTAATGTTTGGATTGTATCTCCTAATAGAGATTCTTGATGTGTGAATTTGGACAATGATAGTAGACATCCTAATGGTGACCTCAACAAGTGTGTAATGACAAAGGTCACACATGTAAGAATTTTTAAAGACTATGAGATGACATTATTGTGTAATTATAAAATATCTATTTATCTTAAAGAGGTCCTGTTATAATTAATTGGGAAAGCCTAAAGGATGACTCAAGGAATTATTCTAAGGATTGGTATAATGGAAGGTTATTTTACTTGTTGTGAAATATGTATTCTAGTGTATAATATGTAAAGTATTTGGTAAATGCAAGTATGTGATCCAAGGGATTATTGGATGTGAAGTTGGTGTTTTGGTATCAAGATCAAAAGAGGTTTGGTCTAGCTAGAGGATAGAGAAGGACCTATGTATTTCTATTATTCTACAAGGAATAATGAAAAAATTAATTGGATGATGAGTTTAGTGGTCTTTCCTATGAATTTTTTTGGACAATGGTTCCATCTATCTTCTATAACTCCTAATAGAGTTGGCACAACTCCTAATAGGGTTAGAATATCCTAACAGGGATTCAAACTCTCCTAAAATGGACTGATATGTATTGAATGTATTTCATGGGATCCTAATAGATTCTATCCTCTAACAAGGAATTTTAATATTAGTACATCAGTTTTTGGGTATCATCCCCACCAAGGGTTTCCTTTTGATCAAGGGTTTCCCTAGTTAATATATCTAGTATTATTGTCTATGATTATCTTGATATAGTTATTGATTATATTGTTCACATTCTTAAGGACTAATAAGGTTGACAAATGATTTAATAGTTTGATAACTAATTCACCCCCCCACCCTCCCTCCCTCCCTCAATTATCTTGGTGGACTTTAATTTCTAACAATTGGTATGAGAGCATTAGGTCCTTAAAAAAAATCTTAACAACTTTGGGAGATCAATGGTAGGTCACTTCAGAAAAGAAAATCTTAAATTTGATGGAGTTAACTATGATAGCTAGAAGGATAAGATGAAGAATCATTTTCTATGTATGGGTCCAAGATATTGGCTGATGGCAAAAAATGAAAGGGAGATTGTAGAAGAAAGGAAACTTGAAGAATGCAGTGAAGCTAAAAGGGATCTATATATGTGTAATATGCTTTCCAAGGAAGCATTTTTGTCATCTCTTCCTGAGAATGAATATAGTCAGGTAGAATCCTTAGAATCTACTTTTGAAGGTGATAAGCATGCTAAAATAATTAGACTTTAGAAGTGGATATTTTTGTTTCAAAATACTAAGATTATGGAAGATGAATTAGTGAGAAGCTATGTTGGTAGGATATCTAAAATTTTTGCAGGGATTAAGTCTTTTCAAGGATCTAAAGATGAAGATGGGATTTTTTGGTAGATTTTGAAAACATTGACAGCACCATTCAGAAAAATAGCATAGATAATTGAGCAAGTGATACCTTGCACTAAGAATCTTACCAGAGAAATTTTACTTGGAAGATCAGAAGTAGCAGAAGTGAGCTTGAAGCAATCTAGAGAATTTCCCATAGTGGAATTTTTTTTTAGTGCATTCAATGTTTGTCCTTCTTTATCAAGAAGTTCAAGTACTAGTGGATACTTTTCTAGCAATAGTAGATCTAGATTTGAGTAGGATAAAATAATTAGAGAAGAAAATTCACTACTTGTTAGAAGAGAACTAGATGGTAAAAGATTTTTTTTTAAATGTTAGACTTGCAATGAATTTTGTCATTATGCTTCTAAGTTTTCTAAAAGAGAGAAAAAGTATAAGAATAATTCCAAACCTATAAGATCTAGAGATTGTTTGTATCCAAATGAAGATGATGAGTCTAAGGAAAGAGTTCAAAGTGAAAGTGATGATAAATTAGGATTTGTGGCTATAAAAGAAGATAATTCTAAAAATGAAATTAGAAAAGGAAAAACCCTACTTTCATAAGTTGAAAAGAAATCTAATTGGATTATAGAAAGTTGATGTTCACATCATATGATTGGAGATATGAATAAGTTTTTCAAATTTAGAAATCATGATGGAGGAATTTTTAGAGTTGGTAACAATGTAGCTTGTCACATCATGAGAATGGGGTCTATTACTCTTAATGGAAAGACTAACACTAATTATATTTATTTTATTTATGGACTAAAGCATAACATACTAAGTGTTGGACAACTAGTTGATAAAGGATATTAGTTACATTTCATAGAGAACACTTGCATTATTAAGGATAAAGATGGTAATTTTATTGGAACTAATACAAGATCCAAAGGTAATGTTCTTCAATTAAATCCTACTATGATGACTTGTTTGGTTACAAAAGTGGATAACAATTGTCAATTGTGTTAGAAATAGATAATACTGGGGGAGGGGGGTGAATCAGTATTCTATAAACTTTTTCTCAGAACTAAATATTGTTAATCACTTTATAACTTGTATATGAAAGTAAACCAACAATTTTGAATAGTAAATATAACCATGCACATAGAGAACTCATAACACCATTATTTGTTAACTAGGGAAACCTTGGCCAAGGTAAAAACCTGGTGGGGATGATACTCACTAGATGATTCACTAAACAATAGGATCATGTTAAGGATATTGACCCTATTAAGAGTCTATGAAGTATATATAGTGTCTTTGATCCTGTTTAGAGGAATAGGCCTTGTTAGAATCCTCAACCCTATTAGGAGTTGCTAGAAAAAATACAATGTATGCAAGAAGAGCCCATTGCCCTAACATACAATTATGCAATTCAATTCTTCACAAGAATAGATATATAACAATACTTTCTATCTTTTGTATTTTTCACTTTCTTTGATCATGCATCATATGTATTTCACATATCATCTCATCAAAAATATCACATAGATCATATATATGTCACATAGTTTTTCATGAACCACACACTTATCTTCAGAAGATAAGATCTTTACTTATATCTTTCACATCCATAAATCTCTGCTTAGTCAACCTTCATGTCTTTACAGGATTAACACAATATAAAATAACCTATGGATGAATATACACATGGTCATCTCATCATGACTTAGTAATTATTTCATAAACAAAATAATTCCTAAAGTTGCACAATCCAATTCTCTGATATGCTTTGTTATGTACTATAATACACCCACACTGGTATTTTAACTGTAACTTGTGTCATACTATTTGTACACATCTATGCACTGGCATAAAAAATCATCATAGTATCATAGAGATTTCATTAACTACACATGATCTAACTCTCAATGAGTTTTCCATACACATCACATCTTCTCTTTATGCTGCTGCAAGTTGTCTAACACTTAGACAATTTTCTATCTCTAAATGCATAAATGAAATGATGAATATATGTTGCCATAAATAACAACACTCAATATATCTATTTGACCATATTTCCAAAAATCTCCCCCTTTAGCATTGATGGAAACATTTGGGAAAATTGACTAAGTCCCACAATGATGTCATACATAGTAAAAAACAAATAAAAGTAACTACACAAAACTTCCTTCAAAACATAAGAATTTTATTCATGTTTTGATGGAACATTAAATTCCTTATCACTCCTTTACATTGATGCATAAACATACTCCCCCTTACATATACAATATACAACATACAACTATACAATTTTCCTATACATATTACTCTGCCTTTGACATCAATGGAAAAGGTGTCAAAAATTTTATCAACAAAACTAGGTGGCCTATTGTTGATCAACTTTATATACTGGAAAAGTAATCTGCATATACAAGTTTTAGTCTTTCCACTTCTTTCTTCTATTTCTCCTTCATTGTATCTAAATGACTGATTAGTGCACATAATGCATAAGATGCCACTTCAACTACACTTAAGTTAGTATAGGAAAATTTGTAATAGGAAGTCTTTACTACAAGACATTCTTCCAATTACCTCTACAAAATGATGATCTTTTCTATAAAAATTTCTCTAAGACTTGAGAATCTCTCTTTTTCCTTCTCCTTTTTAGATTCCAAGCCTCTAATAATATCATGCATATTCTCAATTACTACTCCATGGTCCTCAATACTGGTCTTTGGGAATTGTAACTTAGCAGTGAGTATTTCAAGTTCACTCAACTTAACCTTTATTTGGCTCTCAAAATTAGTTAAGTACTTGTATGACAATGTCCACTATCCATACAATCATTTTCCTTCATCAATGTACTTTTTGAGTTCCTTGATGCTTCCATCAATTGCCTTTAGATAATTCCTTACATTGGTGCTTATTGTGTTAAATAATGTTGCATCATGTTTTGCATGTGCTTGTGCTGAAGCTACCTCTACTAGAGTTGAGAATTCCTCATCCAAGGTTTTCACCTACTCCTTCAACTTTGATGACAAGTCTAGATTTTTTGCAGTTGTAGTAACTATCTTCTACATTTTGCATTATACCCAAGACTTTAGTTAATGTCTTCTCCAAAGAATTTATTGATTTGTTCTTCTCAAACAACTTGCTCAGTGAGCTCATAAATCATTTCTGATCTCCTTTGATACTATTGTTGATGGGCTAGTTGGTGGTATTACAACAAATATAACTGTTGGGGCTACATAAGGTATGTTAGCCTCATGCTAGAACACTATCTTCCCAATTTCTAACTCCACATATTTTAGATTAGGCAAGAATGTCAATTCTTGCATTGCAATCTTCCTTTTTCTTCTCCTCTTCTTCTTTATTTTTATTCTCTTCCTCTTCCTTTTTCTTTTCTTACTTTATTCTCTTTTCTTTTGCTAACCTTTTTGTTTCTTTCTTCTTCTCTTCTTCTTTCTTCTTCTTCTGCTCCTTTTCTCCATCATCATCTGAGCTAGAGTAAGTTGTAATATTGCTAACAATAGTTTTTCCATAGTCTACAAATGGGTTTTCTTTTGTTTCCATAGTTATGTGTGTATTATCCACTTGCATGGATTTAGTACCCATAACAATGTGTAGTGGTGAGAGTTCCTATTGTGTCTTCTCTACTTCTTCCTCTTTACTAGAAGATGTACTCCCTTGTACATAGACTAGGCTCATAGGCTTGGACTATGCACTTACCTCTGGAACTATGGTCATGTATTTTACAATTGCATCCTCTCTTTCTTTTCTAACATCTTCACAATTGCCTCCCATCAGAAGAATTTCTCTTCTTTTCTTCCTCGGCAAGGGCTCATTACCCTTCAAAATTTTGTTTGAGTCCTCCTTAGAGTCAACTTCATAGGTTTTATTTATCATAGTGATACTCAAATTTAATTCTTCTTCTAATACTCTCTTCTTAATGTTTATTAACCTATTATATAGATCTTTTTGTATCTTATTATGTATATTCTCAAACTTCTTATTCCTCAAAATCATATTCCTTACAATGAAATTTTATAACTACCTTCTATCCATATTAATATATAATTTATAATACATATTCAATTGAACAAAATTATCATCATTTACTATCTATATGTAAAGGTTCTCTACCTTTGGTTTCCATGCTCTTTTTTCAACTATAGTTATGCCTTCATACACATCTTTCACTACAAGTCTATCTCTAACTTCATCCTTAGAACTCTTGGCTTCACTTACTTGCATTGTATTCTTCCTCTTCTCTAGTCCACTAGTCATCTTCTTAACCCTTTTCTTTAGTGATGGTGTAGGTTCTTGCTTTGAGCCTTCACCAATCTCTTAGATTTCCTCTATGTCTTAGGTGCTTCCACCTCTTTCTGCTTTCTTGACTGCCTACTTCTTCTCCTTATAGGTTGTAGTTGTACTACTACTGTATAAGGTGTAATGGGGGCTTGCACACATGGTTGCACTATTGTCACACCTTTTGAAGGTCTTGCTACAGAAATAGGTGTTATTACTAGCACTTTAAACTATCTACTTTCTTTCATTTCAATCACAATACCTTTGACCTTATTTGATTTCTCTCTAATCATGTTAGATTCCTTGAGAATGGAAATAATTACATTCTCTACTTTCTTCTCTCTCTCTCTCTCTCTCTCTCTCTCTCTCTCTCTCTCTCTCTCTCTCTCTCTCTCTCTCTCTCTCTCTCTCTCTCTCTCTCTCTCTCTTTATTTTGTAGGTCTGATTGAACTATTCTTATTTTATTCTCATAAGTTCCCCATCTAGGGTGCTCTATGTCCCTCTCTAACTAGAGTATGATTTGCACATACCCTTCCATGAGCTTTGCACTCATCTCATATCCCATGGGCTCTATGAACTCTACCCTTGATATCATAGCTTACATATAGGTATTATCAATTTCTACCATAAAGCATATCTCACCCTTATATTTCTCCACCATGGAGGGAGGTATTCTATACCTTTGTTTCATTTATGTCTAAAAAATTTTCATCATCCTGTCTATGTCATTATCTCTAACATTCTCTAACTTTGATCTATAGCATTGAGTCACCATCTTCATTGTGCACTCACTGCTAACCCAATTTGTCATTCCATGAAACCTATTTATAGCATAAAAGAAAAAATGAGTTAGTAGGAACTCAAATCTAAAAATTGTGCTCATTGTCTTCTTCAACTTTTCAATGTTATCCAACAATTACTCAAATCTAAAAACTATTCTCTTTTTCCTCTTCAACTTTGAAATGTTATCCAACAATTGTAATATGATAATCTCACATAGATTAACTTTTCTCCCTTGAATTGCCATTATATAAGTTGCATGCAAAAAACTAGCTAGTACTAAGTTAACCCTTGATCCATGGTTGAACTTGCACCCTAAAATTTTTCTTAGTAGCTTTACTCCTTTTTCTTGAATAGAGTCTACCTTCATGTTTCTTCCATCAAACCTTGTATTCAGATTAGTATCAACCATCTTCCTAACATTCTTCTCATTGACATGACTATAGCCTTCATTACTCAATTATGTGACCTTATGAATTTGTTCATCATCAATAACTATATGTGCATCACCTAGCCACAACATATAATTTTGTACCCTACTTATAATTATTTAGATTCAATCATGATTATCAAACTCTATATAAAACATATACTTAACTAGATTTAAGCCATCTAGATGCACATACTCAGACTTCAAGGTTAGGTCATTGTTACACATTTTTCCCAAATCCCAATGAATATCATCATCACCAATAGTTTCTATCTTGCATTGAATATAGCTTCTGATATCCTCAACATGAAGCACATTCTTTGGAATTTGTAAAAATGTTCCTAAAGGGTCGTCCAAAAGTGAAACAAATGGATGTTTCTTAAACAACATATCATGGTCTATCACTTACATCATACATGGTCTAACTAGCCATTAAAAATATAACTATAAACACTAAAAATTTGGATTCAAACTTCATAAAATACCTTTAAAATTTTATTTAAGGATTTTGTAACTTTATGCTCTAATGGGCCTTAAAATTGCATTCCCATTTTGAGTACCCTTAGTAGAATTTGAGCCCTTATAAGAGAGTTTTGTGCATGTGTAACTGGTTGTCACCTTGAGGCCTATGAGGTGTTTTATATTTCTAACACCTTGCATTTAGCATTTCCATGCATCCTTTGGTGATAGTTTGTCATTCTATCTCATTCTGTGAAGTTTTGTTTGGATCAATGTTTAGATCTTCTTTTTTGCGTAAGTGTCAAATATCAACAAGAAGCCTAGTTTGCATTTGAATATCTTGCACCTGATTACATTTCATGACTCAAAACTTTGGGGGTATTAAGTATGCATTTTAGATAACCTATGTTCCAATTTTCAAGTTATTTTGGTATATTTTGACTAGGTTTTGAATCCCTCAAAGTTGGTTGTTTACTATTGTCATGTTGATGCATATTTCTCAAAATTCTAAGAGGCCCTATTTAACTAGTTATAACTTTGACCTAGTTGATTGTACTGAGAAAATTCATTTTGTGTTACATTCTAGAGGTTAGAAATTTTCTCTATTCCATATTTGAGCTTATGATGATTTCTTTGACTAGTTTTCAAACATGATTACAAATACAACTTATAAATTTGTATTGTTGTTGAGAAATGTAGATTGATCGATAGCCCTATTTGGGATGTCATAACTTTGAATCTATGATAGATGAGACCAAATGGATTGTACCACTATTTTTTTCTCTAAAAATTCTTTAAGTATGCTATTTTTTTAAATTTTTGACTAATCCATTTATACACTTTCCTAGGTCCATTCTATTTGATAAAATCATATTTATGTTGATGTTCCTAGTTCTATAAATTTGAATACCTCACTTCTCACACTTTTCAAATGTGCACTATTATTCTTCATAAGCCCAAATTAGATATTTATATTCTCCTCATTAAAATGAACTAATGTCCCATTTTTTAAGCCCTTAGGTATCTGTTTGACCTATTTTTGAAACCAAAATTAAACACACTTTATTGTGTTCTGACATGTTTGCTTGCAAGTTGTTTCAAGAAGGAAGCTTTGATAGTCAATATTTTTTGACCCAAATGTATTCATGACATGAGATTTGATAGGGAGCAAGGATGTGGAACAAAGAACCATCATCTCAAATTTTAGAACCTAGATATCTTTTTCAGTCAATTTTTAAGTCCAATCAGAGGACCCCTTGGCACAAAAAATCACAGTTTGCAGGAACAAGGTAAACTCAGTTTTAAATGATCAATCAGTGGTTGAATTTGATTTTAATATTTACAAGTTGTTCATTAGATTATTTTGCAATGTCATTAGTTTGAAAATGAAAAACAATTAGCCAAACCCACTGTGAGGCCCGATTGATTCTACCAGACTAATATGATAAAATATATTTAAAGACGTAGTGAAAATTTGGGGCAAGGATACAATGATGTGTATATGTTGTTCATAGAAGAAGAAAGGTTTACATCCTCATGGATTCTCTAATTGGTTCAAGGTGTAATAAATATTTGCATAGGATTATTATTTGATGAGAGTTGATGGTTTTTGCTTCGTTAGATGAGTTCCCATGAACTGAAGGCTTAGAAGACAAGAGCTAATTGAAGCATGATGAGCCAATAGACCAAATGAAGAGGTTGCACCTTTTCTCAAGGAGGTTTTCCTTTTTGGAGATGGATTTTTTCCATTTTAGATAGCAATCTTGTAGTAAACATACTTAATTTGTGTAAGAGGGAAGCTTTTTTCTACAAATAGAAGGGCAAAGGATAGAGCCAAATAGTGATATCCAATGATGCACATATGTGGTAGTCGAGTATGAATTATAATTCCTTGAGCCTAGTGACTAAAATTCCCTTGCAGATGTGGTGTCTACATTTCAAAAAAAATAGCAAGAGCTTCCTCCTACTTTGTAATCTCTGAGTGTGGTGTCCAATGTTACATCTTTCGCCAAGCATCATTAACATGTCAAACCACCATATTGGCATCCCATATTTTCTTCTTTCATGTAGAGGCTGCCATTAGAGATCATAGAATAAAATATGTAGTAGTAGATGGAGTAGAAGAAATGGTCAACATTAAACTTTATTAACACCAAATTGAAATTGGCACTAATAGTACTTGGATCATCTGGGTAGAGATTTTTGACTAGAGGAGCTCTATTTTGAAGCCTGCATGAGAACATTGTACAAATGTTTGGAAGAGCTCTATGGAAGAGGAAGAGCAAAAAACCCATGTTACAAAAGGTTGTAGCTGGCTATGGTAATGAAAAGGATGTGTGTTTCTCATTTTCATGGGTTTGTAGTTTTAATTTGAACCTACTAGGTCATAAAAATTGGACAATAGCTAATTAAAATTTTTGAACCTCTTTGCTCAAGAGGGATCTAATTTTTCCTATTATATTCCTTGTATACATTAAAATTATAATATATCCCTTACACTAAGGTAGAAAGTCCCTTATTCTATTGTCTCTAACTTCCAAAGTGATCTCCACAATGAACCTTTGTCATGATCGATGCAAAAGACATGGACATTTCACCAAAACTGCACCAATAGTGCATGGAAGCTATGAGTTTAAGGAGGAATGGAGGCCGTGAGCATCCATAAATGTTGGGAATAGAAGAGGGTAGATGCCTACAATTCTAATGGAGTTTATCTCATCTAATTTGTGTGTGAAATGAGAATTTGCACCACTTTTCCAATGTGCAAGGTATATATTGGTTGAAGTTGGGTGGTCTTGAAGAAAGTGCATTTTTTTATCCCACATTGGTGAAATGAGAAGAGGTCTTACCTTTTTAATTCCCAAGCACTAGGTATAAATTTGTTTTGAAATACACCCATTGCTTGAAAGACCAAGTAATGCATGGTGGGGATATGATCTATTAGGCATACATGAGATATTTTTGGGTGCCCAAACATAGAGTGCCACATGGCATCACTTAGTAGATCAACATGAGACTAGGACATGAAGAATGAGGACTTCCAATGCTACAAGACCATCATGAGATCACAAGGAAAAACAAAGAGAGCTTTGAACCTACAATGTGATGAGATCAGTGGTGAAAGGATGATAAAGTTAAGATAATATGATAATTTCGTGATTCAAGAGATCAAAGAAATGAAGCTAAGATGTCATGCAAAATGGGGAGATCAGGAGAAGAAAGGTGAAGAGTTATAATGTTATAGTTGATTGTAAGTTTGGGGAGGCTGAATTTCAAGGTTAAGATGCTAGGATGATGTTATGAGTTTATGATTTTGGGTGGTTGGAAGATAAAGTTAAGATAATATGATATTTTCATGACTTTGGGAGATCAAATTGTAGGACTAGAAAATGGGTTAAATGCATAACACTCTATGAGAAAATCACAAAATTCAATCAACATATGTTAGCACCCAATAGTCTACCATGAAAGCCAAACTAATAAAGAAAGCAATAGAAACCCCCTTTTTCATTTGTAGCTCCCATGTCCTTCTTTCTTCTCCAAATGATTGTAGCTCCAAAGTTGCCTATAGTGCATACAAAATTGAAGCAAAAGTCTATGATGTGGATAATGCCATGAGAATACTTGAATTTGTGATTTTAATGTGAGAGATGGAGTGAGAAATCTAAAAGAAATTAGGACCTAAAGGCTTCCAAGACTTCAAGAAGACCTGAAATGAGAGAAAGAGTGTCCATTTTATAATCAACACTCAAAGTGAGGGCATTGGATGTTAGGAATAAGGTGTCTCAACCTTGTGTAATTCCTATTCTTAGTATTTGTTTTGTAAATTGTATTTCTTGCAAATAATGTTGATGTGTCAACATCTTGAATTGTGTGTAAGGAGATCATGACTAAAATGGTTATGACGGATTCCTATGACACGTAAGAGCTATGTTAGGAAGATTCAATGATAGGTGAAGACATGTGGTAACTAAGATATTTGAGTACTGTACACTCTAAATTTTTTTGGGGTTCCTATTTTTTTGGAGAATGGTAAATCCCTAATATGGTTTACCTTTGGGAGTAGCCCTAAAGTGAAGCACATGTTATAATCATTTTTTAGGGTTGCAAAGAGATGCGATGAAAAAAGGTTGTATTGTTGGTACTACAAGTAGCTACTGGAGTCTTCTGTTGTTGATGTTGAACTTGCATTGCAAGTGTATTGTAACCTTGTGTTGAAGATAATACATTGTGCAGGTTCTGAAGGGATGGGGTTGTTTTACTGAAAGGTTTTTCCCCACCAGAAAATCCTTGTGTTATGTGTTCCGTTCTCTATCTATTTTCTATATGCATGATTGGATACAATATTGTTGTTTACATGATATTGAATCTGTAAGTGTAGAAGATTTTAATAGGATTTGCATCATACTTTCCTTATGAGATTAGTGTAGGAAGCTATTTCCGCACCTAAGTTTCCTTACATTGGATTTGTCACCCACAGATATGTGATGTGGCAAGAAATTCTTTTGAGAATCCATGACATATATGACAAAATATGTCAATTGTGAGATTCTATGACACATGAAAGTCAAACTTGGCTAAATGTGGAAGAGAATCTATGACACATCATAAGACACCTCAACCCACTTAAAGCCAAGAATCTATGATGAATAAGCCAAATAGGGACATGCGTAAGAGATAAGAATATTTGATTATGATATATCCCATCCAAGTGTCAAAGGAGAATCCATGAGGTGTCATATCCAAGTGTCATGATGATGCAATATTTTATGGAATATCCGAATTAAAAATCCTTTTATTCCACAAAATAAGAATTGGTAGAAAATGGAATTAATGATGGAAAATGGAACTTAGGAAATTGTACATTTCCATGGTTTGCAGATAATGAATCAATTAATTAATAAGATTAATTAATTGAGGAGGATAATTAGAAAGAATAATAGGATTTAAATTATGGGTTATTTAATCCTATAGAGAAAATTAGTAAATGATTGGCCAAATTGATTAAATGAATGCGACCATATCCTTTGATGAAAATGTGATGATGATGGATATCAAATAAGATGATGGAAAGTAGACCAAAGCCATGATCAAATTGATTGATAAATCAAAATTGATACCATGCCAAGGACACATGACATGAATTGGTTGATATGTAACATTTAACTGCCATTGCAAATGCTATAGGATTGAAATTGATTGAAAAGGTTTGATCATAATAAAATCAACGGACACTGTCAATATTATTAAAATGGTTGATGATGCCATGATATAACATTTAAAGCCTCAACAATGTCAAAGATTGGATTACATGAATGTTAGTTTGACCTAGCACTAAGAGCCACGATAGTACTAAGGTCAAATTGATAAGATTGATACGTTGATAGGTTTCCAAGGCACTGAAAGCCACAACAATACCTAGGATAGGATAAATGATGATTGATTTGAGATGTTTGATATGTTTTGGGTTGATTAGGACTGATTTCAAGTGATTCTGGGTTGATTTGGGGTGATTCTGAGTTGATTTGATATGATTCCAAGTTGATATAAAATTGATGTGAAAGGGGATACAAATGACAAAATATGGTCAATCTGGCCAAAAGATCAAAGTTAGTAGAATGAGAAAATGGGACAAATTAGTATGAAGAAGTGATGAAGTCATAGATGTGAACCATTTTTGAGTGTCTACACAAATAAATGGAGCTAACATGTCATGCTAAATCAAGAAATCAGGAGAAGCAAGGTGAAGAGTTGTGATGTTATAGTTGATCATAAGTTTAGGGAGGCCAAATTTTAAGGTTAAGATGCTAGGATGATGTCATGAGTTTAGGAATTTGGGTGGTTGGAAGCCTAAAAATTTGGATTTATGATCTTACAATAAATTGTAAGATCGAGAGTCTCAAATAATAAAGTGTATAAAGCAATGAGAGACCATAAAATTCAAATATTTCAGGTCATTTGAGAAGGTGGGCCCCACTTGGGCAATTTGACTAATGAGAATCTAACAAATGGCTCCCAGTGATAGTGTTAGGATAATCTCAAATAGAAATAACAATTATATGCAAATATAAATAATATCAAAAAATAATAAATCACATAGAAGAGAACACAAGACACCAAGATTTAATGTGGTTCACCCAAAACCTGGGCTAGGTCCACCTAACAGAAAGTCCAATATTATTATGATCTAGTTATTACAACCATATTACAATCCATAATCCCTTACAACTCAATATTACCATAAGAAGCAATTTTCACATCACACATAATGAAAACCCCTAACCCTAAGCTCTTTTATACAAGTATTTTTATTGCTTTAGGGTTATAATTATGAAGTATGTACAATACTTCCCTAATTAGTCACCACAAGCTAACAATCTCCAACTTGGGGACTGATCAAGCTTCACATTAGACAACAATCTCCCACTTGGAGACTGATCCTATAGCTATGCTTCTACTCCACGAGTCTCCCAATGGATGAAACCACCCTAGACTCTACTATTCTTTTATTCTATTTAGTCTAGAAAACCAACCAAAGTTAAAGAGGAGTTAAAATTCTCCCTTATCAATACCTTTGTAAATATATCCACTAAATTATCATCTATATGTATCTTGTCCAACTTGAACTGTCAATTAGCCAAAATTGACTAAATGAAATGGTACCACAATTGAATGTGTTTTGTCTTTTAATGCAAAGCTGAATTCTTTGCATGATAATGACACTCTAACTATTTGTAAAATAATAATTATCTTTCTAAGGGTGTCCCAATTCTTTCAAGAAGAACTAAAGCCATTTCATCTCCTTGATAGTCTCTTTAGTAGCAACATACTCTACCTCTATGGTGGATAAAGCATTAACCTTCTGTAACCTAGAAACCTAGCTCATTGTTGCCCCACCAATAGTAAATACATAACCTATAGCACTCCACCTAGTATCAATATTTCCTACAAAATATAAGTCAACATATCCCAATAAATTAATAGTAGAACCCCCAAAATGTAAGTAATTACTTGATGTTCCTCTCAAATATTTGAGAATCCATTTGAATGCTCAATTGTTGGATGACTCATATATTGGCTAACAACTCCCACTACATGTGCAATATATGGCCTTGAAAATACCATAATATATATCAACCTTCCTACAATTGAAGCATAAGGTACCTCAGACATCGTATCCTCCTCTTCTTGTGTCTTGGGACACGTCTCCTTAGTCAACCTCAAATGACTAGGTAAAGGTGTGTTGATAGCTTTACCATTATCCATAGAGAAGTATTGCAATACCATAATATAATTAGCTTGAGATAATGTTAATTTATTGTTCTTTATATCTCTATAAATCTTGAAGAAAGGATTTTTTTTTCTACCCCCAATTCCTTCATAGAAAATGCATGTGCTAACTAGCATTTCAGCCCCTTAATGTGATCCATGTTAGACATAGTTAAAAGCATATCATCAACATATAAACATAAAAAAATGCAGTTTTCATCATCCAACCTCTTAAAATAAACACAATGGTCTAAATGACACCTACTATATCCATGCTCATGCATAAAACTATCCAATTTTAGTTACCATTGTCGATGTTCTTGCTTCAAGCCATATAAACTTTTCTTCAATCTGCACACTTAGTTCCCCTTACTTTTGACCTCAAATCCATGTGGCTAAGAAATATATATCTATTTATCCAAATCACCATGAAGGAAGGTTGGTTTAACATCAAGTTGTTGCTTGGCCAAACAATGGTATCAAAAACCCAAAGCAATAGACTGCTTAATTCAGGATTGGACACCAGAAATGATCCCTAATGCACTATTTAGTCTCATTTAATTATCGACTAGGGATGTAAACTTGGAATGATATCTAGAAAGAATATGATTCAACTCATATTCTAAGCCTATCTAACAAATTTAAATGCATATGCTTCAGGAAAACTAAACTAAACCTGGTAAGAAAATGTATTCTAATCAAAGCAGGAAATTACATTTAGGAACTACTCCAACTAACTATGTTGTAGAAATAGGCTACTAATTCTGGTATCAATGGTTGTAGGAACAACAGAGTTCTAAAACATATAAATTTATATGAAATGAACTATACATTAAAAAAACTATTCACTCATCAAGTGGGCCCCCTTGAATGAGTGAATAGAAAGTACAATCAAGATGAAAGTTGCAAACTTGGACTGAATATTCTATTCATCTATAAAAATGATTACACTTTATTGAACTAGTATGTAAGAGTTCTATATTAAAAACCAGTTTGTTCAACTAACTCCAAAAGAATCACAACTGTCAATTATTTAAAAGAAAACTACCACTAACTTCTAATCCTATGATCACTTCATAATGAGGATCAGTTACAACTCATAAAGTTTCATAATAGAAACATATTGACCATGAACAATCCTAGAATATAGTGCACACTAAATTTGTGTGTTGCATGCAACAAGAAGCATTGACTTTCTTTGCAAAGATTTTGCAATCACGGTTGGTTTTGATGACTCTTGCACTAGTATGTTGATCCTTGAATATGCATGTTCAACTCCTACAAGATAATTAATACACACACATCCAACCATATACATAAATATCCACATCATCGATATCAGGAAATGGTGTTAGTCTTAATTATCACTCTTACAAACCTACGGCTATAGGAGGTAACTACCCAAAAAAAAGCTTAGTAGAGAAAACATCCACTAACATGTATAAGTATTATATTCAGCATTTTTTTCCATGAAATTATGTAGATATTGATGCAAAGGTTAGGGCACAATAAGCACAATGTTGGTTTCAATCCAAAAGGACAAACATACACCCAAACTTATACACTATGACACAAAGACAATACTAATGCAACATCACTAATCCATACAACTCCATACTTGGAAAACTTGATTCAACACCCATGAATGGTGGATTTTCACAAATAAAGACTCTCAATGTTAAGGGATTCAACATAACACCAATACTCAAGAATCATGGCCAAATAGCAACCAAAACTCAAATTTCATAACTCTGTCTAGATAATGTAGCATTTTAGGCTACTTGCCCTTCAAAAGACAAAATATGCAACAAGTACAAAATCTTCCAAAGGACCATAGAAACCAAATAGATTATAAGTACCCTTTATTGATTTTGTTAAATCCCCAAAATGAAAAGTGTTGAAGCCATTTATAAGCCTTCCAAATTGGATTGTTCTACAAGCCTAGTTTCCCCTATTAGGTCACCTTAATGAAGGAAGTACCAAAAATACAAAGGGAAAGACCAAACCAAAGCATCAAACAATTATATTAGGAAAAGGGAAGGTAGATTCCAAAGTTTCACTTACTGGCACAAACCCTGAGGCATAGAAATCACTAAGTTTCATAATGCAGCAGAGTTGTCACATGAGGATGCCAACTCATTTGTGTAAATTTCATACAGCCACCATATACTCCTACTTGGAAACTAAAAAAATCTTAATTTACATTAGACAATCTCCCATTCCACCAAAAATCAAAATTTTCCAACAATGGAAATGGGAGAAATTAGCATTTTTGTTCAAAACCCTAGGTGGCAAGGGTTTGAAAGCAACTTTTACAAAAAACCTTATATCTTGAGCCTCACAGTGAATCAAGAGCTCAAAGTAGGCTCATTTGAAAGGTGATTCAACAATCTTCAATAAAAACCAACTCTCTATGACCCCTAATCCATACAGTCTGTACAATGCATGAAAAAATAGTCTTTTTACAAGAAAAATGATGGTTTCTTTATTGATTTCCAAGAAAAAGTATAATCTATGTCTTCCACCCACCTGCAAGGACTTATGAAGACCTTCCTCCAACTGGTCCAACCAATTTTAAAAAGTTGTGACCATTGGAGGGAACCATTACAAACAAAAAATCTTATTATTGCATAAATGTTGCATTATTATTCTAGTTATGCAACTTATTTTTCTTTTTATGTCTTTATTAAGACTTCTAAGAATTTTAACATCTCCTATGACTTCTAAAAAGACCCTAGGAGACTACTAGACCCCTGTGGCTTCATGAATCAACCAATTTATAGAAATACCAAAGTTGTCAAGGGTTCACACAATAGGGTCATATTGCAAGAAATAAACAAAAATGTTAGAATCTAATTTGAAAAGCCCTAGAAGACCTTAAAACCATTTATTTTGATAGGAGAAGACCTTATGAATACTTGGTTTGATGGGGTGTTCCCGCACCATGCTGCCAAAGCTATTTGAAACTCAAGTTCCCAATTGAGACTAGTTGTTCCAAAGTGTACCCATGTTTAATGATGTCTTGTTCTATCATCCAAGTGGCATCAATGTTAGGAACACCTCTCCACTTGACAAGGTACTACAAATAAGTCTTGTTCCTGGTCTTCTTGTAGATCTTAGTGTCAAGGATCTTCTCCAATTGAAGGGGCTAACTTAGTGGAAGTTCCTAAAACCAATTAGCATGTGTCTCTTCCTCATCATTAGTACCTATCACATCAGTATTTCCTTTAAAAGGAGTTAGATCAACAATGTTAAAAATAGGAGAAATTGAAAGAGATGGTGGGAGAGTGATTTCATTAGCATTTTCACCAAACTTGTGCAGTATTGTTTAAGGTCCTATTTTCTTCATTTGAAACTTGGTGTGCTGATCCTTGGGAAGCCTATCCTTCCCTAGGTAAGCCCATACCTTCTCACCTACCTTAAAATATGCCTCTCTTCTCCTCTTATCTACCATTGCCTTATACTTTTGTGTTGATTTCTCTAAATTATCTTTTACCTATTCTTGCACTTGTTTTATCATCTTTGCCAACTCTTCTCCTTTAGCACTGATTTTAAAAGCATTTGGAAGTTCCCTCAACTCCATAGGACCCCTGGGATGCATGCCAATAGACTATTTGGAAGGGTATTTTATCTATGGATCTATTCAAGGAGTCATTAAAGGAAAATTCAGCTTGTGGCAACAAAAGATCCCTACTTTGAGTGTACTATCTAGTCAAACACCTAAGGAGATTGCCAAGAGATTTGTTTATGACCTCTGTCTACCCATCTATTGAGGATGATAGGTAGTACTATATTGCAAATTTTTTCCCAACTTCTTATGCAAGGTCCTACAAAAATGACCTTGGAACTTGGCATCCCTATCTGACACAATACACTCAGGCAACCCATGAATTCTAAAAATTTCCTTGAAGAATAACTATGCAATGTGTGATGCATCATGAGTACTCTTGCAGGATATAAAGTGTGCCATTTTGCTAAAATGGTCCACAATCACAAAATTTTTATCATACCCTTTGTTTGTCCTTGGGAGTCCCATAACAAAATCCATTGAGATAGCCTTCCATAGCCTAGAAGGTATAGGAAGAGGTTGGTAAAGACCTTGGTTAGTTGATGTTCCCTTGGCTTGTTGGCATATGACACAAGTTTCCACAAATTTTCTTACATAATTTTGCATCTTTGGCCAATGGTAATGCCTCCTAACTACTTCTAATGTTTTATTTAGACCAAAATGGCCACTCATTCCCCCAGAATGCTTTTCTTTAATAATATTATCCCTCATTGAACACCTAGGGATACATAACTGATGTCCCTTGAAAAGTAAGCCATCTTGGATGAGAAATTCAAATAAATTAGTATTATACTTTCCCACCAATGTAGTGGAAACCTAATAAATATGGCCAAAATTAGTATGATCTTTATAAAGGTCCTTAAGAGCACTTATCCTAATGCTTTGGAGTTGAATTTTCTACACCAAAGTGATCCTCCTACTCAATGCATTAGCCACCTTGTTGGCTTGAACCCTTTTATGCTTAATGTTGAAGGAATATGCCTACAACTATTCCATCCATTTAAGGTGCTTGGCATTCAACTTATCTTGTGAGTTTAGATAGCTTAATGCATGGTTATCAGTGAAAAATTCAAATTCCTTAGGTAGGAGATAATGTCTCCATTTTCTAAGAGCTTTAACCATGGTATAAAGTTCTAAGTCATAGGTGGAATACTTTTCTTAGAACCATTTAGTTTTTCTGAAAAAAATGCTACTGGTTTGCCATCTTGACTTAGGACTGCCCCAATTACTAGGTTGCTAGCATCTGTTTCCATTGCAAAAACCTTGTTCAAATTAGGGAGGGTTAGTATAGGATATTGTGAAATCCTTGATTTAAAGTATTCAAAGGCATCAGTGGCTTCTTTTGTCCACACAAACTTAACCTTTCTCCCTCCTTTAATGGTATCTAAAATTAGAACACGTACATGGCTAAAATTGTTCACAAACTTCCTATAAAATGTGGCTAACCCATGGAAGCTTTTAAAATCACTTTGTTTTTTAGGAGGAGGCCAACTAACTATTTCTTCAACCTTTGAAGGATCCATCTTCAAAGTGCCTTGAGAGATCACAAATCCCAAGAAGATAAGTTCCTTTTACAACAAGGTACACTTTTCAAGGTTGATAATCAGTTTATGTTCTTGTAATCTTTTGAATACCATGCTCAAATGTTTAAGGTGCTCTTCCAAACTACAACTAAATACTAGTATATCATCAAGATAGATAACCAAGAACTTTCCATTGTAGTCTTGAAAAATTTCATTCATCATTCTCATAATGGTTGAGGGTGCATTTCTTAATCCAAATAGCATAACAAGCCATTCATACAAACCCTCTATTGTTTTAAATGTTGTTTTCCACTCATCCCCTAGCTTTATCCTTATCTGATGATAACCTAATTTTAGATCAATTTTTGAGAAGTAAGAAGCACCCCCTAGTTGATCAAGTAGGTCCTCTATTCTTGGGATTGGAAACCTATATTTAATAGTGATTTTATTGACTACCCTTTTATCAGTACACAAACTCCATTTTCCATCCTTCTTTGGAGCCAAAATAGTAGGCATTGCACAAGGACTCAGATGTTTTTGTATCAGACCTTTTCCTAGCAGCTCATTGACTTGTATAGCAATCTCATCATTTTGTGTAGGTGTCATCTTGTAAGGGGCCTTATTGGGCAAGGAAGCATCAGGTATAAAGTCTATTTGATGACTCACATCTCTGATTGGTGGCAAGGAAGAACGTAGATCCATTTCCACTATCTCATGGTACTCTTCAAGAAGTTTTTGCACCTCTTTGGGGACTAGTTTAACTTTATCAGAATTTTTTTCCTCCCTTGGTTTATGGATCAGCACATACCCCTAGTCTGATTCTTTAATAGTTTCAAACATATTATTTTCACTTACAACAACAACTAGAGGCTCTTTTTCATGCTTTTGATCAAGAAAGGGTTTCAAGGTATAAGTTTTTCCATCCCTAATTATAGTATAGGTATTCTTCATACAACTATAAGTGGCATCCATGTCATATTTCCAAGGTTGGTCAAGTAGCAGATGGCAAGCATCCATCTCCACTACATCACATAGGACAATATCCTTAAAGTCACCCAAGGAGAATTCCACCATGGTTTGTTTAGTTGCAATGGTTTGTTGAACTTTGGTGAGCAAAGAAACATGATAAGGGAAAGGATAGGGAGTCTTAACCAATTCTAATTTCTGCACCATTTCTTTAGAAACTAAATTTTCAATGGAACCAGAATCTATGAGTAGATTACATACTTTCCCTTGGCATTTGACACTTATTCTAAAGAAATTCTTTATTTGTGGAGGCTCTTGAGTATGTGGAACTTGCAAAAATTCTTGTCTCATCATCAATGCTATGCCTTCTTTTGCTTCAAGGTCTCTTTCCTCATGGACCAATTGAGTTGTCCTTTCACCTTCATTCTTGTTTGCTTTCTCCAGGCATTTTTTGGAGTAGTGGCCTAATTGATTGTAGTTGAAACACTTTGGAGGCCTATCAGGCCTTCCTCTACCCATGAAAAAGGATCTTCTACCTCTTTCATGTCCCCTTGAACTTGATTCTCCTTGTTCTTTAGCCTCTTGATTAGAGGACTTATCTAATTTGTTTGATTTTCCTTTATTCCAAGAGTTTGGTCTTGATCTGTCATTCCTTCATATGCCTCTTCCACCTTTTTCACTCCTTCTCTTGAACCTTTCTTCTACCTTGGAAGCCAACATGAAACATTGTTGGATAGTGGTTATGGTGGTTAGGCTCAATTCATCTTGAATTGACAATTTTAGTCCTTGAAAATACCTTGCAAGCTTCAAGTTCTCTAGTTATACAATACTAGACTTCATCACAAGATTGTGGAATTCTTTAGTATATGTTGAGACATCCATATCTTTTTGTCTCAATACCATCCTCCTCTTATGGAGTTGAACTTCATAATCTATAGGTACATAGGCTTCTTGGAGCAAGGCCACCATTTTCTTCCATGTGGAGACTTTATTTTTGCCTCTCTTTACCCTATCATCTTGGATAAAGTTCCACCATAGCAATGCAAACCATCTTAGCCTTGACTTTGCTATCTTCACTTTTTGATTTTTAGGGATAGTTTCACAATCAAAGAAACTTGTTAGGGCATTCACCCAATCCACTATAGCATCAGGATCCATCTTCCCATCATAAGTGGGCAAATCAAACTTAGCATCCAAGGATCTCCTTTCCGTGGACTATAGAGTCTTTACAAGTAGCCTCTGATCTAGAGGGCATTCTTATTCTTCTTCCTCTAAAAGGGGTTCATCATCACTCCCTTGTTCAAGATCACCAAAGTTCCCACTACTCCTTCCAAGCTTTGCCTTAAGCCTAATTATCTCATCCCTCATTTGCATAATCTTAGTATTCCTGAGATCATCCCTACTTCTTTTCTCAGTCTCCTCTTATTTTTTCTCCCTCAAATACTTCACAATCTCAGCATTTGTCATCCTTGATGACAATCCATCTCCCTCTTCTTTAGACATGATGGAAAAAAACCTCAAGCCTTTAGATCTCAATGCTTTGATACTAATTGGTGCAAAGGTTAGGGCAGAATAAGAACAATGTTGGTTTCAATCCAAAAGGATAGACATACACCCAAACTTCTACACTGTGACACAAAGACAATACTAATGGAACATCACTAATCCATACAACTCCATACTTGGAAAAGTTGATTCAACACCCATGAATGGTGTATTTTTACAAATAAGGACTCTCATCATGTTAAGGGGTTCAACATAACACCAATATAAAGGAATCATGGCCAAACAACAACCAAAACTCAAATTTCATAACTCTATCCAGATAATGCAGCATTTTAGGCTACTAGCCCTTCCAAAGATAAAATATGCAACAATTATAAAATCTTCCAAAGGACCACAAAAACAAAACAACATTCTAAGTTTTCTTTATTGATTTTTTTAAATCCCCAAAAGGAAAAGTGTTGAAGCCATTTATAAGCCTTCCAAAATTGGACAGTTCTATAGGCCTAATTTCCCCAATTAGGTCACCTTAATGAAGGAAGTACCAAAAATCAAAAGGGAAAGACCAAACCAAAGCATCAAATAGTTTGATTAGGACAAAGGAAGGTAGATTCCAAAGTTTCACTTATTGGCACAAACCCTGAGGCATACAAATCACCAAGTTTCATAATGTAGTAGAGTTGTCACATGAGGATGTCAACTCATTTGTGAAAATTTTGTATAGCCACCATCTATGCCTACTTGGAAACCACCAAAATCTTAATGTACATTAGACAAACTCCCATTCCACCAAAAATTAGAATTTTCCAATGGTGGAAATGGGAGAAATTAGTATTTTTGTTCAAAACCCTAGGTGGTAAGGGTTTGAAAGTAACCTTTACAAAAAAACCTTATATATTCAACCTCATGGAAAATTAAGAGCTCAAAGTAGGCTCATTTGAAAGGTGATTTAGAAATATTCAATAAAAACCAACTCTCTAGGCCCCTTGATCCATACAGTTCATACAATGCACAAAAAAAAGTCTTTTTGCAGGAAAAATGATGGTTTCTTTATTGATTTCCAAGAAAAAGTACAATCTATGTCTTCCACCCACTTGTAAGGGCTTATGAAGACCTTCCTCCAATTGGTCCAACCAATTTTCAAAGGTTGTGACTATTGGAGGGAACCATTACAAATAGAAAACCTTATTATTGCATAAATGTTGCATTATTATTCTAGTTATGCAACTTATTTTGCTTTTTATGTCTTTATTAAGACTTCTAAGGATTGTAACATCTCCTATGACTTCTAACAAGACCCTAGGAGACTACTAAACCCCTGTGACCTCATGAATCAATTGGTTCATAGAAATACCAAAGTTGTCAAGGGTTCACACAATAGTGTCATATTGCAAGAAATAACAAAAAATGTTAGAATCTAATTTGAAAAGGTTTAGAAGACCTTAAAACTATTTTTTTTGCTAGGAAAAGACCTTATGACTACTTGGTTTGATGGGGTTCTCCTGCACTAGATATTATGTCTTTATAGGTATCCACATTCCATCTTATGTTCAAACACACATAATCATATACACATAAACCATAAGTTTATATGCTTGAAACCATGAAATGTATGTATATGTGCAATCAAATGTCTTAGAAAGAGGATAAAAAGTGGTGAGAAAGATGGTTAATTTAGGATCCAATCATTCCCCCCAACTAAACTATTGCTAGCCCCCAATAATCATAAAGTTTTGAACCTTGGCACCAACCCTTAAATCACTAGTTGTTCTCTGCCCGAGCTCATCATGAATATAATCAAAGTATCCATGAGTCTCTTTGAGTCTTTCTGAATGCTAGACTTTAGAGGCCATATCATAATATATTGTACTATCATTCATTGCTAGCAGTGGTTGAAGGAAGAGTGGAGGCTGAAACCTTAATGGAACCCAATGGTTAAGGAGTGTCCTACCTAATATAGTATACCATGGAACTTTCCTTGTGGAAAGGGTTAGATTCTAAGGTGAGTAAGGTTACACTCTCTTTAGATCCTATGAAATCCTTATCCACCTCTACCTAGAGACATTAATTTTTGTAGAAACATCCCAAGAGGAATGCTAGTCCCAATCTGCAAAGGTTTGTTCTCTCACTGGATAGATCTTATTGGCTACACTACTATTTTGCTATGACAGAGATCCAGTCAAAATATATTCTTCTGGAGTGTTGTACCTCAAGCCTCATCATTAAAGGAACTAACATTTCTTTCTCCCTATATGGTTTAGCCTAGTGTTCACAACTTATCTCATTCTACATACATGACATAACTACTCTGAGATGTACAACTCCTACATAGAGGAGTGAATTCCACTCTGTGTCATCAAGAACTACCAAGTTATGCAAGTACAATTCACAAAATAGATTCTTTAGAGTCATTGGGGTAGACTGAAAGGCATAGTAAAATTCATGGGGAGTTGATATGGATGGATTAAGGCCTCTACAATCCTTGTTAATTTGAAATTAACAAGTTGCTCTTGAAGGAATATTGCATACATTGGTGAAGGTGATCTACATTCCATTAGTTGTAGAATCAACCTAGTAATCTCATCAATTCTTCTTTTCAATACCTCAATCTCATCTATTTTCTTCTCCAATTGAGAATTCTCCTCATTAATGACTCTTTCAATTTTTCTTTCTCTAAATTCCATTGTTTCTTTTCCCATAACAATTATTGGTACAAACGTATTCTTGTTGTAAGAGGTGTAGACAAATCTAGTGGGGGTAAAGGTTCTTGATTGAGTATGTCTACCCATCTAGAGGGCAAGTGAGAAATTTTAACTATTTCTTTAGGTGTAGAGGACTTACCCTTTCACACAATAATTTTCTTGATCAAATTGGTTTCTTCACTAATAGTAATAGCCACCTTAGCTAGCATTTCTAACATTTCCTAACTACCTTGTTGGGGTACTTCTTCAATGATTTTAGTCCCAAAGTTAGACATTTCCTCTAAGTTTATACTAACATCTTGTTGGGATAAATTATCTACATATTCCTCTGTGTCTTCAAAGTCCTCAGATTCCTCTAAGTGTTGATCACTATCTATCAATATGTAGTTAACCCTAGGGCTAACCTCTATTTCTGGACTCTACTTTTTCATTATTGTGTCATTGGTTGTAGGTTGCTTATTTAATTCCTTAGAAGAGGAATTTTTCAAAGGTTCATTTTCTAAATATTTAGAAGAATAAATGTTAGCAATAGGAATAGATTCTTCAACATTTTCTCAAAAAGTCTTCTACTTCTAATGCAAGAGCATCTAGGCCATTGTGTTTTCCCTTTGATTCTTTTAGACATTGCCAAGTTGTAGCAAATGTTGAGTGCTTGTAAATTTTTAGTCATTGTCAAGTTGAGGTTATCCCATGTTATGTTAACACTTGGGTTTGTGTGTTATCAGATCTCACCACTATAGTGTGTGCCAAGTTCCATAGTGTGTGTCAAGGTCTTCTTCATGTGTTGAGTTACCTATTGTATGTTGAGCGACTCTTCATGTGCCAAGTTATCCTATTTATGCCAAGTGTCGACATTTTAGACATGGTTTCTATGTTTTCTATGTGAGCCAACTTGTGGGATTTATTTTGTTCATGACATTTATGCTTAAATCTTGTCTTGGGATTTGTCTAGATCATTATTGGGTTGAAGCTATTTTGGCAAGTATAAATAAAGTATTTAGGCTTAGAGTTAGGAAGTTTTTAGAGTGTCAAGAGCAGAACATGAAAGTTCAGATAGTTTGTGGCATATGGGTCTGGAGTTGGGAATTTGAAGATAGATCTTTGATCTTGAATGTATATTTCTATCTGGCCAGCCATGTTGGATGTAAACTTCTTTCTATGAATATATGAAGATATTTTCTCTCTAGACTTGAATCTCATTCCTCTTGTTTTTTTTCCACTATGTGTTGTTTTCTTAGTTTCTAGATTACCTCAGTTTTGGGTACATCTAGATTCATGTTGCATTAGGTGGTATCAGAGCTTAGTTGTTCTTGATTGTGCAAGAAGATCACCGAGGTGTGAGGCAGTTTGTACCAGACCATTGGTTAGGAAAAAGTTTATCAGAGAAGGGTTTTTGGATTTGGAAGTCCTAGCTAGTTGGTGATTTGGTGTAGGGTTGTAGATTTGTAGATTTAACCTGCACTTGTAGAGGACTTTCCATTTTTTATTTGTTTGTATGTACAAAGATAGTTTGAGGAAGGAGAAATGTTGATCTAGAAATATTAGACATTTTGAGGAAACTTGTAGCCAGTGTAGAAGCTATTGAGTTAGTGCAAGACCATGGAAGACATCTTGATGATGTTGAGAGAAATGAGTATGATTTGTTTTGGGATGATTTTCATGAAAGGATTGATGATCTATAAGAGTTTGATTTGAGTTGGCATCTGATGATTAAAAAGAAGGATTTTTGGTTAGTTAAAGGGATTATGAAGAGAAGAAGATAGATCATGGAAGTACATGATGATTTTGCTAAAATGGAGGAAGTGTCTTTTGGTTTTCATGAGTAGATGAATATTTTAGACATGGAAATTGCAGAGCATCTTAATGTGCATAATGAGATTGTTGAAGAGGAGAGTTTCACTTATGTTGGTAAGGAATTAGATGTTGTTATACAGAATGATGTTAATGTTGGAATGGAAGTGATTGAGGACTTATCTGTTGCTATTGTTGCTGATCTAGAGTTATATGTTCATTCTATTATGAATGATGTTGATTTAGATGTTGCTTGTGGTAAGAAGATGGATTTATTCTTTGGTAATATGGTTAAGGGTTTTAGAGGTGTTGTTGATGTAGATTTGCATGATGTTGTTGTTGCTGATATGGATCTAAAAGTATATATTGCTGCTAAGATGCTGAAGGATACAAATGTTGTTACTAATGTGGATTTTCATGATGTTGCTGATCTATATGTTTCTAGAAGAATGAATATATATCGTTATGAGTATGGATGACATAGAGTTATTATTACATGTTCCTGATATGCATTCATTTACTATTGATTTGGTGTAGGATTCCTATATTATGAATTTATATGCTTTTTTTATGATGGATCCGAGTTCTTATATTACTACTGATTGGGTTTGTGATTTAGATATTGTTGCTGATATGGTTTTAATGTATGAGGATAATGTTATGGATAATGTTGATGATAAGTTGTAGATGGAGCATTGTGATTTTTAGTTAAGTTTGTATGTTGATTGGTTGGATGAGATTCTGATTTTTGAATGGATGAAGCATAGATGGTTGATTTTCTAATTTGATCTCTTTTCTCTAATGGAGTGGAAACCTTTTGTGAAGATGAAGCTGAGTATAGAATTTTATTTCAAAAGAAAAATATGGGACACATTTTTCTATTTATCTGGGGAGTTTGATTCAGGGGCATCTAAGGTCTTTTCTATTTACCCCAATAGTCTGATGCAGGAGCATCCTAGCCATCGAGTTATCCCTTTGATTCTATTAGACATTGTTTAGTTGTAGTAATTGTTGAGTGCCAGTAAATTTTTAGTCATTACCAAGTTGAGGTTATCCCACATCATGTTAACACTCGAATTCGTGTGTTATCCCATCTCACCACTATAGTGTGTGCCAAGCTCTTTTTCATGTGCCAAGTTACCTAGTGTATGCCAAGTGACTCTTCATGTGCTGAGTGACTCTTCATGTGCTAAGTTATCCTATTTATGCTAAGTGTCAGCATTTTGGACATGATTTTTACATTTTTTGTGGGAGCTGACTTGTGAGATTTATTTCATTTGTGACATTTATGCTAAGTTCTTGTCTTGGGATTTGTCTAGACCATCAATGAGTCAACTTTTCTATTTTTTAATGTTCTAGAATGATCCGTAAGCCATTTTGGCAAGTATAAATAAAGTATTTAGGCTTAGAGTTAGGTAGCTTTTAGAGTGTCAAGAGTAGAATGTGAAAGTTTAAACAGTTTGTGGCATATGGGTCTGGAGTTAGGAATTTGAAGCTAGATCTTTGATCTTGAATGTATATTTCTATCTAGTTGTAACCTAGAAGGCTATACAACTAGGCATGTTGGATGTAAACTTCTTGCTATGAATATATGAAGATATTGTCTCTCTAGATCTAAATATTATTCCTCTTGTTCATTTTCCACTGTGTGTTGTTTTGTTACTTTTTGGATTACCTCATTTTGGGGTACATCCAAATTCACACTACATCAACTTCTCCTCATAGGGGATGTCAATGAGCTTGAAGGACTCTTCTATTTCTTTTTCTTCTTAATGACCACCTCCTCTACCACTACTTTAGCATGTTTTTCGGCATTCTCTTCCCTAGGGTTCTCATAATTCTATTCAGGAGGAAATTCAAGATTCTCTTCCCTAGGGTTATGTAGGGTTTCTTCCATATTATCAGCATTGTCACCAGGCTGAGGTTCTAATGTTTCCTCTTCTGGTTCCATTATTTTACCTTTACCCCTCCTAGATGCATACCTCTTCCTTATGGATAGTGAAGATTCTAGAATATTAGGAGCTTCTATGGTTTTTTTTTCTTCCTCTGAGAAGTAGAGGCTTCAAAATTTAACATTCTTTTTCTACGTGACTTAGAAATAGAAGGAGAGGCTTCTCGATCATTCTTAACTCTTTGAACAATTTTACAAACCCCAAAAGTTTTTTTTTCTCTCCTACCAATACCATGACCTCTAGGGCTAACTATTCTAGATTCAACCTTATTCATCTATGAAAATTCTTCCCATGTCCCAACCTTTTGCCTATTCAATTCACTTTCCACCATTAATTTTATTAAGAAATGGTGTGAAATAGACTAGTTGCTTCCTGATTGGACTAACAAAGAATACTTTTTCACAATGTTAAATAAGAAGTTGGGAAGATTTATCAGTTGATTATCATGGCAGAGATGACTGAGAATTTTGAAGTGTAAAGCATGTAGGTATTTGTAGTGTCCCTCACAAGTGAAGTACTACATAAAAAATGCAACTAGCTAAATAAAATCTAGCAAGAAAGATAATCACCAATTTTTGTACTTCTTGTCGATATCCAACTGAGGATCACCATGCAAAGTGAACTGTGCTCTTGTTGATCATATATCAAAATCTTTCACCTTAGTAATTGCATCTTCTATGAACTCAATTTTCAAACCTTTAACTTCTACAACCCCATCTTTCAAGGTGGACATAAATTATAGAGAAACTTCCTTGTTAAACCTCTTAAGGCTTAAAGAATAATCCAACCACTCTCTCCTTCTAAAATTTTTATAGGTGGGTGCATCATTTAACAAAATTGTGTGGTCCACTAGTTCATGCCTTTGGAGGTCACCTCCCATTGCTTCTTTTAGAAAAATTTCTAACTTCCATAACACAATTCAGCAATGGTAAGTCATAGACCTCAATGCATTATGGAACAAAATGATGTACAAACTGTAACTTGATTCATAAAATTAAAGATTTGTTTGCATGAAATCTAATGATATGATTTTTACATAACATTTCATAAAAACTTGTGCATGCCAAGGCTGCCACCCTAAACATGTCACAACACATCATTAAAAATCAAGATCATCTTTTAATATCTTTAATTCATTTTGATTGTGATGATGTAATCACAAAAGAACAGATCATCACATCATGTCATAGACATAGTTCAAGACATGAACTTAAATTTTACATGCCAATTTTAAATTTTGAAAATAGAATAGTCTCCCCCCCCCCCCCCCCCCCCCCCCCCCACCCAACTAAGAAATGGCATGGGTCCCACCAAGCTAGGTTAAAAAGAGTGAAAAATTAAAATGACACAAAATCCTAAAATTAATGAATAACAATAATATATGTACGAGTATATGTGGCACTAACTTGGAGGTACTATAGGAAGTGTTGTCTAAAAAAATACACCTACATATGTGAAGTGATGGAATGGGGTGGATGGGTGGAAAAGAGAGAAGGTGAGATGAAAAAATATTATGGAGAAATTACTCCACAAAATGTGAAATATTTATTATGGTGGTCATGAATGAAATCAAGAAACAATAGAATCATGGGTGGAAGACCTAGATTCTTTGGCTATAGGAACTATTGCTTCAACTATGCTCTAGAATTGCATGAGGAACTCATCACAGTGTATAGGTTTGTGGTAAAGTTTTAGACGATGCTCATTGGTGAGTAACTTGAATTGAATAGGATCTATTGTTGAAAGTTGTATAGCTTCATTGTCAAATAATGAGATAATTTCATAAGGCCTGAGCCATCTGGTATGAAACTTCCCTGGTATCGTGAATCATATAATAGTGCCCAATCTCTAGTAGAAAATTTCTTATCATGGATGAATTTATCATGCCACTTTTTCCATTGCTATTGTATCAACATTGTATTGTGTAGAGTAGACTCCCTATATTCATCTAATCCATTTAATTGCAATAACTAGTCTTTCTATTCATTGGTGATATCTATATGTAGATCTAAAGTAGTGTGAAGTGTTTTATGTTAGAACTTAATTAGCATAGAGGCAGATTTTATATATACCAACTTAAAAGGAGTAAACCCTATGGTGGGTTTCCATGTGGTATGCTAAGCCCATATGGCTTCAAGAAGGTGAGTAGCCTAATCCTTTTTATGTATAGCTACTATTTTAGTGAGAATAGATTCTATCTCCCAATTTGTGATTTTAGCCTAGTCAATGGCCTAAGGGTGATACTGTGAAGGCTTTCCATGATGCACCATGTAATCCTACATCAACTCAATGATGAGGTTAGATCTGAATTGTGCCCCTTGATTTGTGACAATCTCCCTTGGTAATCCAAATCTAGTGAATATTCATTCATAAAGAAACTTAGCAACTTTGTGATCTCTCATATGTCTCATAGCTTTGGCTTCAACCCATTTGGTTGCATAATATATACACAATAAGATGTAATATTTTCCATGAGAAGAGTGATCAATAGGTCCAACAAAGTCAATACCCAACTTATCAAAGGGTGTGAGAACTATTTTTTATTATAGAGGCATTTCATCAGTCTTTGTGGGACATCTCATATGTTGACACCTATCATAGTGTTGAGTATGCTTTGCTGCATCCTTATGCAAAGTAGGGTAGTAGTACTGAGTTGCCAAGATTTTATAGGCTATCCTCTTTGTTGAAAAGTGTCCTTTAGATACCTGATCATGGCATGCCCAAAGGATGTCATAAGTTTCATCTTCTTGAATACATCTCCTTGTGACCTAGTCTAGTCTTGTATGAAACATAAAGCCTAAGATCCAAGAGAAGTTAAAAATCTTCTCAACTAATAGATGATGTTGTTTAGGAGAAAATTGAGGTGGTGTTCTCCTTGTAGTAAGGTAGTTTTCCAAGTTTGCATACTGTTGTGGTCTCACAACACATGCCCCATTCCTCACTAGGAATGGGGACCCGCTACTTTTTTTCCAACTCTTGAAGTCAAAAGTGTTAAGAGTCAAAAAACACAAAAACATAAAAAAAATTAGAAAAGGACAAAAAATTTGAAAATTGAAAAAATGAAAAAAAAAAAAAAATTGGAAAATATAAAAATTATTAAAATTTCAAAAAAAATCAACATTACAAAATATAGGCACACACGAGTGAGGTATGCACTGCACACCCCACCCGAAGACCGAGGCTATAAAACCCTAGGGGGCTACCCAAAGACTTCATGTTTTTCCTTGATTTATTGCACATCCCAGACATTGGAGAGTAAGTCATTGTTTTGCATTTCTTATGCAAAGTGTAGCACACATATGCATCCCCATGCCCATGCCACACACACAATATCACAGAGCAAAAATCTTGAGCTTGCGGTGGTGTGTCGTGATGCACCCATAGCCTCACACTGCAATGCACCCGCAGTCACTCGCCACAATGTCCCCACATGCATGGCATTCATAGGCATGTGCATAGTGCCCTTAAAACCTTAGCCCCACGAAAATAACACCAACCTCTACCCGCATGCAGCACTTTGTGCACTTGCATGCCTCCATATCTTCCACACTATGCATAGCCCTCAAAAGCCACTTTCGTGCCTCCAATCACCTCCACTCACTACATGCAGTGCCAACACAAAAAAACTTTACCGTGCTCCACTAGTGGCCCATGCACTATGTGCCGCATTGCGCCTGTGTGCACTATGAGCACCACTCCACATGCCCTACAGTGCCATGTGCCACGACCCTCTAGCACCACACATCCTATAATGTCTATTGCCATACTCCATTAACCCTACCTTGTGCTCACAACTCCCATCTTCTACTCACCTCTGCAATGCTCACCACCCCCATGTGGTGCTTCGCATGCTCGTGCACCATCATAGCCCTACCACAGCACCTGTGGCATGTCTTGCAACTATAGCCCACACTTTGTGCCTGTGGCATGCTCCTTTGCATGGACGCCCATGTCTACACACTCATTATCATTTTTTTTGTATTCTTAAAGCATAAAAAATAAAAAATAAAAATATATATATAATAAAATAAATATAAAAAAAGATTAAAAAATAATAAGAAATAATAAATAAATAAAAATGCCCAAATTGGGCATTTCAATTTTTGTTTATTTAAATTTCAAATTTTTTATGTTTTATTGCTAAATTTTATCATTGACCTAACAAGCATTTTTTCTTATGATGTGCAGGTGATCAAATGGCATCCACATCTAGAGTAGCATCCAAACCCATAGTTTTCAAGTTCCAAGGCGTTCCCTCGAAGTTGAGATTCCATTACAATTATGCAAAAATTAGGGATACTAATTTAGGGCACATGGATTTGGGGGAATTCTTAAGAATTTTCAACAAATCCACAAAGATATCTACATTAGTCTCCACATTGATTCATTCTGGTTTGGTGAACCTGGCATCACATCCTGTGTCAATATAATCACTTGAACTAATCATGGCTCTGGCACAACATTTTGTTAATGAAGAAAGGGTCCTCAAGAATGTCACATGAGAGGTTGTGTTAGACCTATGACCCAACAATATCAAGAGGGTCTTCCATCTTCTGAGAGCAGACCAGTTCATTAGGTTGTCATATGAAGCAGCTAAGAGATGGTACAGGGAGCACCAAGATGAGGCTATAGACCTCATACAATCTTCTTACCTCATTGAGAAGCCTCCTAGGGGAAGGATAAAAAGAAAAGTCAATATGATGTAGGGATACATGAAGGAGGACATTGGATACTCTATCATTCTTTTAAGCAGAGTCATGGGTCTACCCACAACAAGCCACCTCAGCACCTTTATGGTCAACTTCATTTAGACCATCAAAGTAGCAAAGATACCACTAGGCTGCGACACCACACTGAGTGAAAATTTGTGTGAGCAATTGAGGATGGTTAAGGATAAGAAGAAGTTTTAGATGACTTCTTACATGGTATACCTACTTGCAGCAAGGGTGACAAACAAACTTGGTTTGTATAGGAGAGGCAGCATGCAGGATCCTAATTCTTGGCCATACATAGTCTACCCTCAACTGGTGAAGAAGAACCTCTTGGCATAGACCAAGGAGTACATAATCATCAATGATGCATTCATCTTTGTGATCATTTGATTCATTGAGGGAGACTCTGGGAAAAGGTTATCTGATGAAGCCAAAGCACAGATCATAGCTCTTGGAGCCTACTACATTTAGTTCAAGACATTCATATGTCTTCAGGTAGCTGGTGCCTCCATCAATCCTAAGAATATCCTGAGATATCGTAGTGAAAAACTAGTGCTACTAGAGATTTCTTAACAAATTGAGTTGGCATATGAGAAAATAAAGAGACAAAAAAGACCTTGTTGGGCATGGCCATTAGTCATTGGACCTTATCAGGTGAAGTGGAAGCAAGATATTCCATCATTCGAGTGGGATTGCAAGAATTATCCCCTTGAAGAATACAACTCTCCCCAACCCTATTTAGCAATGTTGGGAGAGTGGAGATTTTGGCAGGAAAGGACTTCCATCATGAGGATGCTATTGAAGATCACTAGATGAATGCCAAAAATGACTATGATGTCTACATTAGGGACTATTTTAGGATGACTTTGTATCTAGCAGAAAAGGCTCTCTAGTTGAACATCCCAGAGGAAATAAAGTAACAAGATTCTAAGGAGCTACTAGACCCCCCATTCAATGCAAAAAAAATTGGTAAAAGACCCATTATGAATACTGAGGTTGATAGGGAGGAGGTTGATGATATCAATCATCAGGTGAGGCATGTAATCAGAATGATCCACTTGATCCAATTTTTGATACAGTGATCTTTCATGTGCATGCCTGCTCAAAAAGAGGTAGAGGAAAGAAAGTAATAATTCCTACCTTTGTGGCCCAATCTCCTATCAGGCCAAAGATAGTGTACTAGCTTGATAGCCTAGTTGGATATTATCACCCTCCAAAAAGGAGGGTGAAGAAAAAAAGGAAGAGGACCTCACCTCAAAGAATTCAAATAGAATAGGCTGAAGAACAGGCACCTCCACAGCAACAAGAAGAGAGTGCACAAGGGTTTGATGATACTAGAGCTACTCAAGTCTAGGATGAACCTCAATTGCCTCACATTGTGTCCAGCCAATCAGAAGAGGGTGAGATTCCATAGGTCTCCATTCTTCTTGTAAAAAAAGAACCACCTTCTCCTTCTACCTCCAAGAAAAAAAAGAAGAGAATTAAGATTTGGATGAAAAAGAGGTAAAGGATCAATAGAATATTGGTGCCTTTCCCATCTATTCTTGAAAGAATTCTAGAGGGAGACAAAGAGGAGGAAGAATAAGAATTAGAAGAGGAAGAGGAACAAGTGCCCCTATAGGAAAGAACTTAGCTAGCTAGAGCCAAAAAATTGCAAAGGAGAAAGAGTGCCATGGGTACCCTACCATCCACTTAAGAAGAACCCTTGGAACTCTCTTGTTCAGAAGATGAAGTAAAATAGTGGGTGGATGATAAAAGTGAAGAGGGTGATGATGTTTTCTCAATGTCTAATTTTTATTTCATGCCTATAGGTATAGAGTTGATTGGGGAGAAGATCAAGGACACCCCTATAGGTGAACCTCAATAGGAAGACTAGATGCAAATACCACTAGATACACAAGGTCTTGATCTTACTCCTCCATTTCCACCATGAGCTACAGTGGTAGAATAGGGCTTGGTGACTCCTCCACCTCAAAGTTTAGAGGAAGAATAGGTACAAAAGGAGCCATCATTAGAAGAGTGGCCAGAACAAATGCTAACCAATGAAATGTCAAAGGAGGGACAAATGGTGGAATATTCTCAACCACCTTCCTAAGACACTAAGGTTTAGGCTATAGGGTCTACTAAGACTGAGGCTATAGAAGAGGAGCCCTCCCCATAGGAGACAACTTTGAGTAGGAGCAACAAAGGGAAGGAAGTTGTAGAAAATACTCCTTTGTCATCAAGAGATAGGTCCTTAGTAGGATGTGTCCCTAGATGGATCTAGAAGGAAATAATGAGGAGTACAAAGCCTTAGTTCCATGCTTCAGAGGAAAACATTTGTGACATTACAAAGATTTTGAATAAACTTGAGTCTCCATCACACGAGGCAACCCCATTGGCATTTTTCACTAACACAATGAACCAAGAACTATTTGCACAAGTGGCTCTCCCTTGTAAAGGCACAAATGCAAAAGGCCTTAGCCTTGAAGATTATTAATTGAAGGATGTTATGTTAGGAAGGGCTACATGAGATTCAACCTAACTGATGATGACCTTGGAAGTCAAAGATGTCCTTTAGAATATAGAATAGGATGAGATTGAACTCCAAGCACTTCGAAAGCAGGTGAAGATTCTAAAGGGATATCTAACTGAAGTAGTTGGTCCTCTCGATCTTGAGCACCCCAAGAAAACTTTGAACACTATTCTCAAGGAAGGGGGAGTGATGCACCTTGATCCATTTTTGAAGGCTTGTTAGGAGTGGCAAGAAAGCCTTGAAGATAATGGTGTAATTATAATCACAAGGAATTTGAAGTTACTACATGCTACACAAGAGAATGTGAATAAGATTGTAGCAATTTTGAAGCAAGACTTTAGTATTATGGATGAAGTGCAGACCTAGAGTAAGGATTTGTAGACTCTACAAGCCATAAAGGAGCAAAGGTATGACATTTTGATCAATGTATATATGGGAGAATAGCTAGATATGATTGATGATTAGATAGAAAAGATAGTGGATAGTAATAAGGTAATGGGAACATTACACAAGGAGATTTATTAGCTCAAGGACCAAGCTCGAGAGTGGATTTTGGAAGTAGAGAAGCTCTATAGTGATGCATGCTTGGACATTTTTGAGGATGAGGAATGAGAGAAGTTATTGCCAATTGAGGCAGTAGTAGAGAATTTTAAGAAGACCTTAGAGGAGGCATCTAGTGATGAAGATATCAGACAAGCTTTTAGAATGGAAGAAGCCTTGTTAGAATTGGATATAGAACTTGGGGATTTTGTTGATACTCAAATTGAGGTAGACAATTACAAATAGAAGGTAAAAGATTAATATGAGGCTTTAGATCTTCCAAATGAAGCTAATATTATTGAGATGATAGATAAATTAAAGGGCAAACATCCAAACATAGCTTTGCGATGAAGAAGAATGAAACCCAAATGCTAGAATTTCAAATTTGACACTTAGTAAAATTTTGAGATTTTTGACCCTGTCAAGGTCTGCAGCTCCATAGCTTCATAGGTGTACAAGTTTGTAGGTACGTAGGTCCACAACTCTATAATTTAGAGGTATACTGATAGTTAACTACTAGTTCCAAAAATAACACTTCTCATGCATCAGGAATGCATTCTAATGATATTTTAACATTGGCACATGCCTAGTAAGGGACCAACTTCTAT
Source organism: Cupressus sempervirens (assembly GCA_028749045.1). NCBI lineage: Eukaryota > Viridiplantae > Streptophyta > Pinopsida > Cupressales > Cupressaceae > Cupressus > Cupressus sempervirens. Next base: position 310,032,336 of record CM053791.1, read on the forward strand.
TTTTGGCACTTCCTGACACTCCTACTTTGATTGAATTCTTCCTCCTATTTATTTTCTTATATTTTATTTGTTTTTGACATGTAAAGGGCTCATGCCTCAAATTTATGAATAAAATATGGATGGAGTCCCTCTAAGCACCAGATTAATTGTTAGATTGTATATATTTAGTTTGTTTTATTGTTTAAAAACATGTTATTGCATGAAGAATATCTCTCACTCTCAACACAAATTGAGGAGACAATTTCTTATAAATACCCCATTTTAATATGTAACAAGGGTCACCATTATTATGCAATAAAATTATTCTTTTGGTGCTTGCATTTGGACTGTAGTGATTCTTGCCTGAATGTGTCATTGTTTTGTGAATTTTGTTCATGAGATTGTGATTGAGTCAAAGGTTTATTGCATTGTTTTTGGTTGTTCAATCTTTTAGTTCTAGTGTTTGGTATAGATTTACAAATTCTATTGATGCAATGAGCTTGAGAAGAGATCATTAAATTGTGTCTACATAACTTTTCATCTTGCATGAGTTCACTTTCCATGGCCTTGCAATTTGATGAAAGGTGAAATATTATACGATTGTTAAAGTTTCTCACCGAAGATTGCATCAATGGATTCTAGGAAGCACTACTCCTATTTTTATTGGTTTCCTATCAATTTATTTGAAAGCTTAACTAATAGCATGTTGTTTTCTATTGCTTATGTCTATTAGGTTTTCAATTTCATGTTATTTTCTTTGCTAACCCCTTGCTAGAATAGGAACTCATTTTAGTTGCATTGTTAGATTGCATTCATTGAAAAATAGAAAATACATAAACATAGTTCTTTTGTGTGTTATTTTAAGATAGTGAACAACTTTTAATTTATTCTAAGATAAAAAAATAAAAAATAGAACTAGCAAAGGCCTCCTCGTGAACAATTACATTTATCTTCAACTAAGCAGATTTTGGTACATCACAAGACAAATACGAAACCTTGGAGTTGATCTTAAAATATTAGCTTTTCAAGAGAGGAATTGTGTGAAGGATTCTTGCCATTGTCCTCATGTAGAATGAATACCTAAAAAAAGTGGCACTAGAAGGAGGGCCACACTTTTAAATCTTAGAGAAAAGTGGAAAATTTGCCAAAGTTTTAAAATTCTGCACTTTTTGCAAAAATCTTCTCTTCACACAAGTTTAGAATTTTTTTTGAGTTTTTGAGAAATTTAGGTATGTAGCTTTGTAGCTTTGTAGGTACATAGGTCTATAGATCCATAGGTACATAGTTCCACAAATCTACAACTTCATAGGTGCACAGGTGTGCAAAACTCTATGGTGTGCAAAATTTAGAGAGGTGAGAAAGTGTACTTCTATAGAGGTGCACTTTTTCCAAAATTGATATAAATTGGAGGATATTGATCCAAAATCCCCATTTCAGCAAGCATTAATGCCTACACCAAGTGCACATGAGTTTCTTGAGCTTACCCACTTCTATAAACCACGTAGTGACAAGGAAATACCCCACATTCAACCACTTACATTCAAACTTTCATCATCTTCTTTATCTCCACCTCCACTCTAACCACCTAGTGGACCACCACATACTCCAATAGCTACTCCTCAAAAACCACCATTAGGTAAACCAAACCCTCCAATGGCCTTTTTTGCAAACATTGTACACTCAAAAATAAAATTGAGAGGTGAACTTCATGACCTCCCTAAAAATACCGAGAAGTATTACCCAAGATTCATCTATTGTGAAACACAAACTACCAAAGATCATGTCAAAGCATTCAAGGAAATTTGCAACCACCAGCAAGTTGCTAATGAGGATGTGGTTCTTTTTTTATTCCCCTACTCTTTGGGGGAAATTGCCTTCAATTGGTATGTTAATTTTCCACTTGGATGTATTGGAGATTGGGACACATTCAAAAAATTGTTCTTAGAACAATTCAAAACATTCATCAACCCAGTTGTGATACATCAACAATTCATATCAATCAAAAGGGACCTAGCTGAGACAGTTTCCTACTTCAACCATCGCTTTCATATGGCATATCACAAGCTAGAGATTCCATACACTATACCAATTGAAGGTGTTATTTAGATTTATCTAAATTCTATGTACCATCTTACTACCATTTTTCTAAGAAGACTTCTTAGAAAAAACATTGATACATTGGATAAATTCTTCATAGAGGTAATTACCTTTACTAAGCAAGCTAATCCTAATGGAGGAGGATTAGTGCTTCCAGCTCTAGCTATCATAGCAATGCCAACATACCCTACTAAAGTACCCACAATTCCTAATTAGTTCATACCTATGAATCTCACTCTAACATACCCAGGGTTTGAACCTCTAAAAGCTACCTTCTTTGAGCAAAAGGCAACAACACCCACTAAAGAAGACAATGGTTTTGTTTCCAAATTTGGTTAGATGAAAAAGACTATTTCCCAAATGAATGACGAATTGACTCATCTTAGGTTGTCTTAAGGAAAAAACAACAACTTCAAAAGAAACAATGTTGGCCCTTACAACAACAATTATGGCTAGAATTATAATAGGAACTTCAATAGGAACAACAACAATAATGCAGGAAACAACAATGGAGGGAACAACTTCAATCCTCCTGACCATAATAATGGCTTCCAAAGATAGAATTGACAATGGAACACTCGACCAAGTAATGGAAGCATTCCTATCGACAACAATAACAACAACAATGTGAAGTATATCGATATTAATCAGTTTGATGACATTCAAAATGCACCCAACAATGATGGTTTGTATTATAATGGGAATCAGGAGGTGAATCAAAGTCCACAAGCAACTGACAATGTTCCTCCTATGCAATTTAATGCTATGTTACTAGAATCCTATGATTCCACATAGAATGTGCAGGTAGAACAAAAAGCTAGCGAAGAGTTCTCTTTTCCATTCAGTCAAGAACTTGATCTTTAGCATGATGAGATGTTTTCTTTTTGCAATGACAATCAAAATATGTACAATCTAAGAAATAGAAAGCAACCTTTGATGGATGGGATTCCTCCAAGTTTACAACCAACTCCTCCTGATCTAAGAGTGAGTAACAATTTAGAACCAATTAGGCCACTATATGGAGTACAATAGAATTAGAACCTAGTGAATGTACCAACAATACTAAAAAATTTTGCTTAGTCTACTGAGAAGTATAGTGCTATCAAAGACTTGAAAAGAACCAAAGAAAATATGTCCATGTTCAACATGCTACAAAATTGTCCACAATAGCAAGAAGCACTCATGAAGACTTTGGATCATACAAAGGTATCCCACAATACAAATACTATCCCTCAAAGATAGTGTCTCAACAAGTCAATGCAGCAAAAGTGATTCCCGCTATGTTTAAAACAAGGTTGAAGTACCCCCATTTTTGCTCAATATCAAAATATATGGAAAGAATCTCCTCAATTCCTTGATTGATTCATGAGCCTCATATAATTTCATGCCACTATCAATAGTGCAAAGGTTAGAGGTAAGTTCTCAACCTTCTAATCAGATAGTGATACAGTTTAACAAAATGGAGGTGAAAGTCATTGACGTGTTGAAAGATGTTTGAATATAATTGACAATCAATCTGCAGATTCAAGATGTCATTGATATACATGTGGTTGACATTCTAGAGACATATGGGTTACTCCTAAGGAGAGAATGGATAAAATGCCTAAGAGGGTGGTCTTCTATAGATTTCACTCAGTTATGATTAACATGGAAAGGGTTGAACAATCAAATCAAAATAGATACAGAACCCAAATTGAAAACGATGATTATAGATTACAATGCCCCAAATGAGATAGCATTCTTACAATTGGATTTGGGCTCATACAAGGTGATGGAATTTGACACTATTCCAATCAAAGTATCCTAAGATTAGGCTAAGGAACTCAAGACATGAATCCCAAAGGATGAGATCATGACACAATTTATACAAAATATGGTGACTAATTTGGAATGGTTGGGAGAAGAAGCTAAACCCAACATCTTACTTCTCCCCAGATTCTGTCAACTACACAAAGTTAGTCACTCTAAGTTTGAATGCTTTTCATGCCAAGAAGTAGTTGCAAAGGTGTTAACACATATAATACAAGGCAAGGACAACCACATTCCAGAAAAGGGACCTATGAGAGACCAAATCAATATAAACTCAATTGAGTTAGTAGGGTAGATCAAAGAAGAAATTGAAGATTTAAATGTGTCATGCAGTGATACCTCTTTAGATGGGGGAGGATTGTCTTCTCCTCCTCCAGGGATGATCAAATTCCAAAGAAGAAGATGATATGTGAAAGGTAAAGGATGGACTTCAGTAGTCATTCATCCTGAACCTAAAGTTGAGGAAATCAAAGAACTGATAGGGGAAATCCAAGAAAAAAAAGAAAAATAAACACTTCCTCTATCTACCAATTACAAAGGGGGATCATCAAGTCCTACACAAGGAAAGTTACAATGGATTAATAAGAAATAGTCATTCAAGGTTCAAGTGAAAGAAAAGCTAAGGATGAATAAGCATAAAGTTAGAAAACCTAAGGGAAATTCAATTTGGACACTCTACTTCGATGGTTCTAGGTGCAAGTTGGGATCCAATGTAGGTATCAAATTGGTCAACCCAAAAGGTAGGTCTTTCTATGCCACATATTGATTACAATTTAGATTTAATAACAATTCTACATAATATGAGGTGTTAATTTGAGGACTTCTCTTTGCACTGGAGAAAGGAGTCACAACTCTCATAATCGAAGGGGATTCTCAATTGGTCATATGATAAGTAAAATTGATATACTCTTTAAATGATAAGAGGTTATTGGCTTATAGAAAAAGGGTATGGGATATATTGGATTATTTAAAATCTTTGAACATAAGATCCATTCCAAGAAGAAAAATATGGTAGCAGATGCTCTCACCATTTTAGCAAGTGATTTACAACCAGTTGAAAGAAAAAAGTTGAAAATATTTTTGGTGGAATTGGTTGTGGTTCCATACATTTTTGATAATATCAAAAACTTTCAAGTCTTTCAAGATGATCAACATATACTTGATTTTATCATGTATAGTTACCATTTTTAGGGACAAGAGATTGATGATACACCAAATGACAAACCTAAAGATGATAATCTTGAGGATGAAGATTGGATTCCTAATCTAAAAACCAACATTATTCCAAAGGGAATGGTTGAATTAGAATTCATCTTTGATCATGATGAATCAAAACTCAATAGAAGGGTAATCGAAGAAAAGGGAATGAAAGAATGTAACTCATACAATTTGGGTACTGATGAAAAACCAAGAATGGTATAGATAGGAAAAGAATGAAACTCACAAGAAAGAGAAGACATTATCAAATTACTCACTATGTATAAGGATGCCATTTCTTAGAGCTATGAAGAACTGAAGACTTATGATCCTAAGATTATCACACATGACATCTTGCTGAAACCAGATACCAAACTATTTCAACAAAGACAAAGATCGGTAAATCCTATAATTGAACCACTAATTATGAAAGAAGTAAAGAAGTTATTGGATGCAAAGATCACATTTCCCATTTTCCATTCTACATGGGTGGCTAATTTGGCCCCCATGCAGAAGAAAACTATAGAGATTCATCTTTGTGTAGATTTCAGTAACTTAAATCTAGCATCCCAAAAAGACAATTATCCTTTTCCCTCACTAGATGAGGTCTTGTAGATTGTTAATGGTTCAAAAATGATGCCTTTCCTAGATGGTTACTCTGAGTACAATCAAGTTATGGTCAATGAAGAAGGTAGGCTAAAGATGGCCTTCACAAAGAAGTGGGGAACTCTTGCCTATAGAAGAATGTCCTTTGGACTAATTAATGTAGGAGCTACATTTCAACGAGCAATGGATGAAGCTTTCAAAGGATTGATAAACAGATGTATAGTCATCTACATGGATGATTTGACTATCTTTTCAAAATATTGAAGTACCCACATTGCTGATCTAAGATAGGTATTTAATAGATGTCATAAATACAACATATCTCTCAATCCCAAGAAATACTTATTTGGCATTACTAAAGGAAAGCTCCTGGGACATGTCATTTTTGAAGCTAGAATCTCCATTGATCCTAACAGAGTTGAAGCTATTCTAAAATTAGCACCTACACACAGTTAGAAGGAATTGAAGTCTTTCTTCGGGAAGATAAATTTTGTACAAAAATTCATAAGTGGATTTGCAAAGATAGTTCATCCCCTTAATGATTTACTCAAAAAGGGGGCTAAGATAGAATGGGTTCTAGAGATAAACAAAAGTCATTTGAAGATATCAAGATGGCCATTTCTACGACCTCATTTTTAGTGAGTCCCAATTACAAGTTTCCTTTTAAGACCTATTCCTTTTCTTTCAAACACTCTTGCACAAGGATCCTAACACAAATGAAGGAAAAGGAGGATGAAAGACCAATTGCTTTTATAAGTTTCCCCCAAAGAATGTAGAGTTAAAATATTTAAACCTTGATAAACAATCCTTTGCATTAATCAAGGTAGTAAAGAAGTTCCGTCATTACATTCTAAGAAGCAAGGTGTATGTAATTTTACCCAACCCATTAGTAAAAATGCTTTTGATGTAGAATGAAATTGGTGAAAAAAGGGGAAAGTGGATAGCTATACTTCAAGACTTTGATCTTGAAATTCAATCTATGAGATTAGTCAGAAGTCAAGGGTTGTTAAAGATGATAGCTAATAACCAAGATGGAAATGAAAAAGAATTCAAGTTTGACAATGAGACAGATGAGGATGATTAGAAAAAGATGGTTGTGTCACAAGTTGATATTAATCAAGGTGTGGTGACAGATGTTTAGTATCAAGACATTGTTTATTATCTCCTACAAGACAAGTGTCCTAGTTGGACGAATAGTTTGCAGCGTAGGGGACCAAAAATGAAATGTGAGTCCTACATGTTATGGGATAATAAGTTGTATAAAAGGAACTATGAAGGGATTTATCTAAAATGCTTGGGACACAAAGAAGCCAAGGAAGGCTAAAAACATTTCCATGATAAGTATGGCACAAGACATGGTTCAGCAAAAGTAATGACTCACACAATTTTAAGATCGGGTTATTTTTGGCCCTCAATATTCAAGGATAATTTTGAACATGTGAATTCTTGCCATGTCAAACCAATGCTAATAAAGAGGGGCACCTAAAAATTACATTATAATCAGTGTACGAGGTGCACCACTTCACAAAGTGAGGACTGGATTTTATTGGTCTAGTCAATCCACCATCATCAACTGGACATGCATTTATTCTCACAACTACAGATTACTGTACATGATGGATGGAAGTTGAAACATTTAGAAATTGTACTACTAATGTAGTAACAGATTTTTTGGAAGAACACATTGTTAGCAAACTCAAAATGTCATTCACCCTTGTATTCGATAATAGGGCTACTTTTGCATCCGTATTCTTGACCTAGTGGGCATTTGAAAATAAAGTCATTATCAAGTTCTCTTCAAATTATTACCCACAAGGAAATGGGGTAGCTAAATCTACAAACAAGAAATTGATCATAGTAATAAGAAGATTGTTGAAAGAGAACCCTAGGGATTGGCATATGCAACTCAAATATTCCTTATGGATAGATTGAGTAAGAGTCAAAAATGCTTTGGGGACTTCTCCATATTTGCTTATCTATGGACAAGAGCTAGTGTTCCCAATTAATCTTAGAATTCCTATTTTGAAATTCATGAGTGGGTATGCTGAAGATGCTGAAAGAGTAAAAATTAGATTGATGAATCTTTCAGAGATGGACGAGAAATGGATAGCTACATTGGAGTACATGGCTAAACATCAAGTTGTTGTGAAAAGATGGTTTGAAAAGAGAGCGATGATAAAGTCATTTATGATTTTTGACCTTGTTCTACTCTAGGATAAAGAAAAAGAAAAGCTAAGAAACCATACTAAGTTTCAATGCTTGTGGACAGGCCCTTATCAGATCACTAAAATTCTTGGAGAAAACACTTTTAGGCTCAGTTCCTTACAAGGGGAATTTCTTCCCCTACCTATAAATGGGTAGTTTGTAAAGCATTATTTTGAAGCCTAAAAGAAAAAAAAAAAATTAAAAAATATATAGATTTTATTTCTATATTTAGCTTAGATTTTTATACCTGCAAGTGTGTTTTCTTTCATATTGTGTGTTTGCTTTCAGTCATGTGTTTCTTTTCAAAGTTGCATCAGTCTTGCGGGGTAAGGTGTACTTAAGATTTTCTCTCAAAATTTTAATAATCACTCTTTGGTTATAATTTTAGGAAGAGGTATTTCTTTGTCAAAATATTTGGATGATTGCGTGTCTTATACCAACCGAGCAACATACATTCCTTGTGGAAATAGGGGACTTTTAGTTTAGAAATAAGAATTCTAGACCAACAAGTTCTCAACACTTTGCAAATTTAAAATTTGATTGTTTCAGGTGCTATTGAATTGAACTCAAAGATGATGAGGGATGATCTAAACTTCAACTAGTTCAAACAGGAGGGTTCTTCCTCGAAAGGTTGCTAAGGTCATTGTTTGGCATGAGAGTTTCTAAAAGGTTCTAAAAGAGGAATCGAAGGGATGTTCACAAGAGATAAAATCCAAGAAATGAAACCAATGTCCTGATGGCATAGTCTAAACATAGTCAGGATATAAAAAATAAAATAAAAAGAAAAGAAAGAAAGAAAATGAAAGAAAATACGGTGTTAAGACTGAAGGATTCTAAAGATCAAAAATGGCAAAATATACATTTTCAAAATAAAGGATTTTGTATCCAAAATATTGCTTCATCAAAAGTAACATTTTGAATGACATGGAGCAATTATTCAAATTTTCTAGAAAGTTAAAAGAATGTGGCATCCCACCAAGAGCCCTCGAATTGATTCTCTCATCTGGTTAAGAAAATGATTGATGAATAGCCTTCATAGAGATTCTAAATGAATGAGCGAGGAAGAGTGGAAGATTTTTTCCAAATTGTCAGAAAACTTTGATAGACTACATCCTAAGACATCAAAAGGAATGAATATACACACACACATAGAGCTTGAAGGTTTCAAATTCTAAGATTTTGATTGTAAAGTCATCCAAAAGATGCTCGAGATGTTCAAAGTTCAGTTGGTGTTTGACATACGTTGGAAGAATATTTGCTGATGAAGAAATGCATTGGTCATTTCTTCCTTTTTTGGGGGCTATTTATTGTGATCTCACAACACATGCCCCATTCCTCACTAGGAATGGGGAACACCTACTTTTTTTCTAACTCTCGAACTCACAATTTGAGAGTCGAGAGAAAATATTAGAAGTCAAAAGTGTCAAAATCAAAAAACACAAAAAAAATCAAAAAATTAGAAAAGGGCAAAAAAATTAAAAATTTAAAAACACAAAAAAATCAAAAATTGGAAAATATAAAAAATTATAAAAATTTCAAAAAAAAATCAACGTTATGCAATACGCACACACAGGCGAGGTGCACGCTATGCACCCCACTTGGAGACCAAGGCTATAAAACCCTAGGGGGCTACCCAAACACTTCATGGTTTTCCTTCATTTATCGTGCATCCTCAGCATTGGAGAGTAAGTCATTATTTTGCATTTCTTATGTGAAGTGTGGCACACATACATGCCCCAATGCTTGTGCCACATACAAAATATTGCAAAGAAAAAAGGTGGTGCACCACGATGCACCCACAGCCTTGTGCTACGACATGCCCGCGGTCATGTGCTGTGATGCTCACACATAAGTGTGGAATCCATAGGGACATGCACAGTGCCCTTGAAACCCTAGCCCTGCAATGCTAACAACAAGCTCTGCCCACATGCAACACTTCATGTGCTCGTGTGCCTCCATATCTTCCACACTGTGCATGGCCCTCAAAGCCACCACCACACCTCCAATCACCTTCACTCACTGCTTGCAGTGCCAACACAAAAAAACTCCACTGCACTCCACCAGCAGCCCACGCACACTTTGACCACCACTCTACACACCCTATGACACTATGTACTGCAGCCCTCCAGCACTGCATGCCCTATAATGTATGGCACCACACTCCATTAACCTTGCCTTGCACTCACCACTCCTACCTTCTACTTGCCTCTATAGTACTCACCACCCCCGCACAGTGCTTCAGGTGCCCACGCACCATCATAACCCTCCCACAACACCTGTGGTACACACTTTGTGCCCATGACATGCTTGTTTGCATGTGTCCACATCTATAGACTCATTTTCATGTTTTTTGTTTTCTTAAAACATAAAAAATAAAAAATAAAAAATACATATAAATTTTTTTAAAAGTTTTTAAAAATATTTTTAAAAATAATAATAAATCATTAAAAAAAAAGCCCAAATTAGGCATTTCAATTTTTGTTTATTTAAATTTCAAGTTTTTTACATTTTATTTCTAAATTTTATCATTGACCTAACAAGCATTTTTTCTTATGACATGCAGGTGATCAAATGGCATCCACATTCAGAGTAGCACCCAAACCCATAGTTTTTAAGTTCTAAGACATTCCCTTGAAGTCAAGATTCCATGACCATTATGCAAAAATCAGGGATACTGATTTAGGGTACATAGATTTGGGGGAATTCTTAAGAATTTGTAACAAGCCCACAGAGAGATCTACATTAGTCTCCTCATTGATTCATTCTAGGTTGGTGAATGTGGCATCACATCTTGTGTTAGTACAATCACCTGAACTAATCATGGACCTGACACAACATTTTGTTCCTAAAGAAAGGGTCATCAAGAATGTCACCAAAGAGGTTGTGTTGGACCTATGATCCAACAATATTGAGAGGGTCTTCCATCTTTAGAGAGTAGACCAATTCATTAGGCTCTCATATGAAGCAGCTGATAGATGGTACAAGGAGCACCAGCAAGAGGCTATAGACATCATACAATCTTCTTACCTCACTGAGAAGCCTCCTAGGGGAAGGATAATAGGCAGATTCGATGTGACTCAAGGATACATGAAGGAGGACATTGGATACTCTATCATTATTTAAAACAGAGTCATGGGTCTACCTATAGCAAGCCACCTCAGGACCTTTATGGTCAACTTCATTGAGAGCATTAGAGTAGTGAAGATACCACTGGACTAGGCCACCACACTGAGTGAAAACTTGTGTGAGCAATTGAGGATGGTGAAGGATAAGAAGAAGTTTTACATGACTTCTTACATGGTATACCTACTTTTAGCAAGGGTGAAAAACTATCCTAGTTTGTATAGGAGAGGTAGTATGCAAGATCCTAATGCTTGGGCATACATAGTCTACCCTCAACTAGTGAAGAAGAAGCTCTCAACATAGAGCAAGGAGTACATAATTTTCAATGATGCATTCATCTTTGCGATCATTTGATTCATTGAGAGAGACTATGGGAAGAGGTTATTTGATGAAGTTGAAGTACTGATCACAACTTTTGGAGCCTACTTTATCTAGTTTAAGAAATTCACATATCTTCAGGTAGCTGGTGCCTCCATCAATCCTAAGAAGCTCTTGAGATATTCTAGTGACAAGCTGGTGCTATTGGAGGTTTCCTAGTAAATTGAGTTAGCATAGGAGAAAATAAAGAGACAATGGAGACCTTGTTGGGCATGTCCATTGGTCACTGGACCTTATTAGGTGAAGTGGAAGTAGGATATTCCATCATTCAAGTGGGAGTGGGAGAATTATCCCCTTGAAGAATACAACTCTCCCTGGCCCTATTTTGACAATGTTTAGAGAGTGGAGAGTCTAGCAGGAAAGGACTTCCATCATGAGGATGTTGTTGAAGATCACTATATGAATGCTAAAAATGACTACAATATCTGAATTTGGAACTATTTTAGGATGACTTTGTATCTAGCAAAAAAGGCTTTCTAGTTGAACACCCTGGAAGAAATAAGGCAATAGGATTCTAAGGAGCTACTAAACCCCCTGTTTAACATAGACAAAATTGATGAAATACCCATTATGAATGTTGAGGTTGAGAGGGAGGAGGCAAATGATATCAATCATTAGGCAAGGCATGTCATCAAAATGATGAAGGATTGGATCAAGAAGCCTTTTCTACTTGATCCAATTCCTGATACAATGATCCTTCATGTGCATGCTAGCCCCGAAAGAGGTAGAGGAAAGAAAGTAACAATTCCTACCTTTGCAACCTAATCTACTATTAGGCTAGAGATAGTATACCAACTTGATCACCTAGTTGGATATTATCACCCTCCAAAAAGGAGAGGGAAGAACAAAAGGAAGAGGACCTCCCCTTAAAGAATCCAAACAGAACATGCTGAAGAATAGGTGCCTCCACAATAGCAAGAAGAGAGTGCACAAGGGTTTGATGATACTATAGCTACTCAAGTCTAGGATGAACCTTAGTTTCCTCCTATTGTGTCCAGCCAACTAGAAGAGGGTGAGATTGCATAGGGCTCCATTCTTCCTATACAAGAAGAACCAACTTCTCCTTCTACCCCCAAGAAACAAAAGAAGAGAATTAAGATTCAGATGAAAAAGAGGCAAAGGATCAAAAAAAGATTGGTGTCTTCCCCATTTGTTCCTAAAGGCATTTCAAAGGGAGAAAAAGTAGAGGAAGAAGAAGAATCAGAAGAGAAAGGGAACACGTACTGCTATAGGGAAGAACTCGGCTAGCTAGAGCCATAGAGTTTTAGAGAAGAAAGAGTGCCACTAGTACCCTGCCATCCACTTAGGCAGAACCCTTGGAACTCTCTTCTTTGGAAGATGAAGTATAGCATTGGGTGGATTAGTAAAGTGAAGAGGGTGATGATATTTTCTCAATGTCAGATTTTGATTTCATGCTCATAGGTATAGAGTTTATTGGGGATAAGATCAGGGACACCCCTATAGGTGAACCTCAATAGGAAGATTAGATGCAAATGCCACTAGATACATACGGTCCTAATCTTACTCCTCCATCTACACCACAAGTTATAGTGGTAGAACAAGGCTTGATGACTCCTCTAGCTCAGAGTTTAGATGAAGAACAAGTTTAGAAGGAGCCACCATCAGAAGAGCGACTAGAAAAAATGCCAACCAATGAAGTGTCAAAGGAGGGACAAATGGTGGAATATTCTCAACCACCTTCCCAAGACACTAAGGTTCAAGCTACAAGGTCTACTAAGACTGCAGCTACCGAAGAGGAGCCCTCCTAGCAAGAGACAACTTTGAGCAAGAGCAACAAAGGGAAGGAAGTTGTAGAACATATTTCTTCATCATCAAGAGCTAGGTCCTTAGCAGGATGCATCCCTAGATGGATTTGGAAGGAAATAATGAGGAGTACTAAGCCTCAGTTTCATGCTTTAGAGGAAGACATTTGTGACATTGTAGAGATTTTGAATAAACCTAAGTCTCCATCACATGAGGCAACCCCATTGGCATTTTCCACCAGCACAAGGAACTTGGAACTATTTGCACAAGTTTCTCTCCCTCCTGAAGGCATGGATATGGAAGGCCTTAGCCTTGAAGATTATGAATTGAAGGATGTTATATTGGGAAGGCCTACATGGGATTCAACCCAACTAATGATGACTTTGGGAGTCAAAGAGGTCCTTGAGCATATGGAATAGGATGAGGCCAAACTTCAAGCACGTTGAAGGTAGGTCAAGATTCTAAATGGATATTTAGCTGAAGTAGTTGGTCCTCTCAATCTCGAGCACCTCAAGAAAACTTTGAACACTTTTCTCAAGGAAGGGGGAGCGACACACCTTGATCCATTTTTCAAGGTTTTTCAGGAGTGGTGAGAAAGCCTTGAAGATAAAGGTGTAATGATAATCACAGGGAATTTGAAGTTACTGCATGCTACACAAGAGAACATGAATAAGATTGTAGAAATTTTGAAGTAGGACTTTAGTATTATGGATGAAATACGGACCCAAAGTAAGAATTTGGAGACTCTACAATCCATAAAGGGACAAAGGTACTACTTTTTTATCGATGTAGATATGGGAAAAGAGATAGATATGATCAATGATTGGATAGAAAAAATAACAGATAGTAATAAGGTAATGGGAACATTACACAAGGAGATTCATCAGCTCAAGGACAAAGCCTGAGAGTAGATTTTGGAAGCAGACAAGCTCTATAGCGATGCATGCTTGGACATTTTTCAGGATGAGGAACAAAATAAGTTATTTCTAGTTGAGGTGGTAGTAGAGAATTTTAAGAAGACTTTAGAGGAGGTATCCAGTGATGAAGATATCAAACAAGCTTTCAGAATGGAAGAAGCCTTATTAGAATTGGATACCAAACTCAAGGATTTTGCTGATACTTGAATTGAGGTAGATAATTATAGACAAAAGATAAAAGATAAATATGAGGCTTTAGATCTTTTAGATCCAACTAATATTATTGAGATGATAGAGAAATTCAAGGCAAAACATCCAAGCATAGCTTTGGGATGAAGAAGAACGAAACCTAGATGCCAGAATTTTAATTTTGACACTTAGTAAAATTTTGAGATCTTTGACCTTGTTGAGGTCCGTAGCTCCACAGCTCTATAGGTACACAGGTGCACAAGTACATAGGTCCATAGTTTTTCAATTTAGAGGTGCACTAATAGTTAATTTCTAGTTCCAAAAATAGTGCTTTCCATGCATCGAGAATGCATTCTGATGGTAGTTTAACTTTGATGCACTCCTAGTAAAGGACCAACTTCTATTTTTGGCACTTCCTAACACTGCTACTTTGACTAAAGGCTTCCTCCTATTTCTTCTCTCATTTTTTTTTTTTTTGACATGTAAAGGGCTCATGCATCCAATTAATTAATAAAATATGGATCGAGTCCCTCTAAGCAATAGATTAATTGTTTGATTGTATATATTTAGTTTGTTTTAATTTTTAAAAGCATATTATTGCATGAAGAATATCTCTCACTCTCAACACAAATTGAGGAGATGATTTCTTATAAATAACCCATTGTAATATGTAATAAAGGCCAACATTATTATGAAATAAAATTATGCTTTTGGTGCTTGCATTTGGAGTGTAGTGATTCTTTCTTGAATGTGTCATTTTTTTATGAAATTTGTTCATGAGATTTTGATTGATCCAAAGGTTTATTGTGTTGTTTCTAGTTGTGTGATATTTTATATTTGGTGTTTGCTACAGATTTATGAATTTTTTTGATGTAACAAGCTTGAGAAGAGATCATCAAATTGTGTTTGCATAACTTTTTTTCTCGCATGAGCACACTTTTTGTGGCCTTATGATTTGATGAAAGGTGAAATATCATACGATTGCTAAAGTTTCTCACCAATGATTACATCAGTGGATTCTAGGAAGTGCTACTCCTATTTTCATTAGTTTCGTACTAATTTATTTGAATGTTTAACTCATAGCATGTTGTTTTCTGTAGCTTATGTCTATTAGGTTTTCAATTTCATGTTATTTCAATTTTATATTATTTTATTTCAGTTTCTTTATTTTCTTTGCTAACCCCTTACTAGAATAGGAACTCATTTTAGTTGCATTGTTAGATTGCATTCATTGAAAAATAGAAAATACAAAAACATAGCTCTTTTGTGTGTTATTTTGAGATAGAAAATAGATTTTACTTCATTCCAAGATCCAAAAATAATAATAGAACTAGCAAAGGCCTCCGCGTGAGAAATCACATTTATCTTCAATTGAGTGGATTTTGGGATGTCACAGGACAAATACAAAACCTTGGAGTTGATCCCAAAAGATTAGCTTTTCAAGAGAGGAATTGTGTGAAGGATTCCTGCATTTGGCCTTGTGCAGAACAATGGCCCAACACATACCATGGGTTAAAAGAATCAACAGAAAACAAGTTATCATCAAGAAACCTATCATCAATTGCTACAAGATCATCTGGCACATGTAGTTGTAACAAGAAATTAGTCACTACATTAGCCTTTCCTAGTTTTTTTATGATCTTTACATCAAAATCCTACATGAGGAATAACTAGTGTGTGAGTCTACCACTAATGGTAGGTTTATTTATTAAGTATTTGATAGCTAAATGATCAATATAAATAAATAGTTCATAACTTGTAATGTAGTGCATAAACAACTACTAACAACTCTTTTTTCAATAATAGTATAATTCAATTCATTATGTTAGCAGTAATGTTAGCGAAAATACAAGCACTGCTCTCTAGAAAGTAGTAGGGGCATTACATAATCCAATTGAAAAATTTAATAAGCAAAGGTTTCCCAAGGATAGGTAAACATTTTTTTTTCTTGATCTTCTAGTGATATTTGTATCTGAATATACACACTAAAGCCATCTAGAAATGAGAAGTACTTTTTACCCACTAGATTATCAAGCACTTGGTCAATGAAAGGCAGTGGAATTTGATCCTTCTTAGTGAATTTGTTAAGTTATTTATAGTCAACATAGGATCTCCACTTTTCTCCTTTCTTTGGGATAATGACATGATGAGAAACCCATTGACTATCAGAGATAGGATAAATAAAACCTACACTAAGAAGCTTTTGTAACTCAATCTTGACTATGTCTCTCAAAGTAGGGTTTATTCTTCTTTGAGATAGCCTTACTAGCTTGTATTCTAGGATTCTATATATTCTATGAGTACAAAGTTTAGGATCTAGGCCTATCATGTCAGTTTAATCCCATGCAAAGGCTTGTTGGCTATCTTGTAAAAGCTTGAGAAGACTAGACATCTAAGACTCAATGAGGTTTTTATTAATATTTAGTTCCTTTCCTAAAGAAATTTCAACTTTTTCTAACATTAGCACTTCTACTATTGATGGAGAATTTATCTCATGAGGTATCATAGTGTGAAAGTAATCAAGTGCTGCAAGAAACTAAGATGTGGTTTGCTTGGGTAGTATTGTTTGAAGGGAGCAATTTGGATCATCACAAAATGACTCTTCAGAACCATACTAGTTGGTAAGGATTGTTGCAAGAATATCATCTTCCTCTTGGGATACTATGAATGTATTTCTCTCAATGACCATATTTTTTGCATAGAGCCTACTTCAAGAGCAACATCTCCTAAGTTAGGCTAGACAACTTCATCAAGTTCACTTTGAGGTTTTTCTAGAGAATACAAAGTTAACTCCTTAGTATTTATTCCATCTAATATGTTCATCTTTCTTGAATGGAATGCAATGCAAGCATCATCCATGGGTAACCAAGGACTTCCTAGGGTTAATGGGTAACCTCCAATAGTGGCTTTGGGTGACAAGACTATAAAATATGAAGGGTACTCTAAAGAATCCAGAGTAAGAACAATATCCTCAACCATACCATTAGGCTTGACTGTGGAATTATAAACTAACTACAATAGTGTTAGTGTGTCTTGCAAACTAATGATACTAAGCTTCAATAGAACTTCTCTAGTCATAGCATTAATTGATGCTCCCAAGTCAATTGAAACATTCTAAATTTGGGTACCATTAATTGAGATGGTTACAACTAGACTTCCTTGGTCTAAATACTTAAGCATGAAAACTTTACTTAGTATGAGATCAGAGAGTTAGTGTAAGATATGGATAGTATCAAGGTCTTTCTTTTTCCTTCCAAGCTATTTGATGCATGCTTCTTTAATTACTTTAGTATAGATTGGAATTTCTTTATGTGCATCCAATAAGGGAATTTGCACTATCATTTGTTTGAGTTGATCAATCAAATTAGTGGCTACAAGATTTTCTTTTTGAGGAAAAACCTAAGACAATCTCTATGGATAAGGAGAATTCTTAGGCACTAGTATAGTTTGAGAAATAGGTGGAAGATTAAAAGGCTTGATCACAAGTATATCCTTAGTATCAACAACTTTGGTTATTATTGGCTCTTTGGGTGTAGGAAGTGTAGTTCCTAATCTAAGATAGATGTTATTTATATGCAAGGAATAAGCTTACTGCTTATTATTAGGATTTGGAGTTGGTTGAGCTAGAAGTTGAGTTGGCTTTTGAGGAGTGTTATTTGCTATAGGAGGTGGTGGCATAATAGCTTGCTACTAAGGTGGAGGCATGAGTGGTGGTTGTTGATTACATTGATTAGGTCCCCACTAAGATTCTGGTTGCTAGTTATTATGAGGTGACCATTAGTTATTCTACTACAGCTTCTAATAGGAGTTATATTGCTATTGGTATGGATTAAATGGTGGTTGATATGGATAGGATTGGTTATAGTATGGCTATTGATTGGACCAATTGTGATTCTAATTCTGACCTTGAGGAGCAAAATTTTTGGGGTTTTGGTTTGGCCAATAGCTATTATTATTATTATAACCAAAAAGATTTAGTGGGTCTAGAGGCATACCTTGTCTGAGCCCATGGATGCCTTTGAGAAATGTATAAAACTTCTCCATTTTACTCATTTATATCTTTAAACTTGATGGGCATTGAGTTAACATCCACAAATGCAACCATCTTACATTTACAATTTATCTTCCTCTCTCTACAATGAGAACAAAAATTAGAAAGCATAACATCTAACTCTTCCTTCTTTCTCCTTGCTTGTATACTATCTAGCTGAGTGGTGACATCATTAATGATGTCCTACTTGAAATTAGATAGTATATCAAACAGCTTCATTTTAAATACTCTAGAACCACCATTAGACTTATGTGGTAGGTCTCTAAGTCCCCTACACTTCTTCAAAGTGTCCCTTGAGTAATTTTCACATATATTCTTTATGTCAACCCATGTTTTTTGTGTGATATCACCTCCTACCATTAGGTCTAAAGCCTCAATACTTCCATCATTGACACCTTTTAAGAAAAGGTGCTTCTGAGATGCCTCGTTTAGCTAGTGTTGAGTATTACACTATAGGTTAAACATAAATTTGGATACATAATCCTCCAATGTTTCATCCTCCTTTTGAGACATTTTAAAAATGTAGTCATCTTTTAAATCTTGACCTCTATAGTACTCTTTATATTTTGTAAGAAACACTATATGTATGGCATCCCAATCTGCTACAACACTAGCACCCAACCCCATGAACCATCTCAAAGAAACTTCTCGTAGAGTTGATGTGAACAACTTCAACTTGTGGGAATTAGTGGTATAGTCATAACTCTGGCAAAGAATATCAAATTCAAAGAGAAAAGTCTTAGGGTCTTCTATTAGGAGGACATAGAATTTGGGAAGTGCAGTAGTAGGTATATTTTTTCATATTTTCACTCCCTTTTTGTTGAGGTATAGGAAAAGGAAAGGGAGCTTGAGCAACCATTCTGGGAGGAGGACCTTGTGGTGGTGACTGATATACAACAAGAGCAAGCAGATTATCTTGATATTCAGGTTCAACAAATAGGTCATTCAAATTTAGTGATTCTTTAAATGATGAAGAGGATACGTGTTCCTAAGCATCACCAAATGGATTTTCAAGGGGTTCTTCTTCTTCATTCTCACTTTGTGTTTCTTCAATTTGAGGATTAAATTTAAATCAAATTTTTCTCCTTGATAGTTACAGGGAAGAAATCTCTCAAGGTGATCTCTTCTTCTATGCATAAAAATGCTTACTGAAGTACTAAATTAAAAATAAGACTACAACTACAAGGATTAGTTTTAATTAACACCATCCCTGACCGTGGCACCAAAAATACTTGGCCAAACAATGGTATCAGAAACCCAAAGTAATGGACTACTTAATTCAGGATTGGACACCCCAAATGATTCTTAATGCACTATTTATTCTCATTTAATTATTGACTAGGGACGTAAAATTGGAATCACATCTACAAAGTATATGCTTCAAACCTCCTCTTCTAAGCCTATTTAAGGAATTCAAATGCTTATGCTTCAAGAAAACTAAACTAAAACTAGTAAGTAAATGTATTCTAATCAAAGCATGAAATTATAGTTAGGAACTACTCCAATTGACTATGTTGTAGGAAAAATAGAGTTATAGAACATATAAATGAATAGGAAATGAACTCTATAGTAACAAAGTAATTCACTCATCAAGTGGACCCCTTTGAATGAGTGAATGGAAAGTACAATCAAGATGAATGTTGCAAACTTGAACTAGACAATCTATTCATCCATGAAAATGATTACACTTTATTGAAAAGGTATGGAAGAGTTATATATTAAAAACTAGTTTGTTTGACTAACTCCAAAAGAGTCACAACAATTGATTATTTAAAAGAAAACTACCACTAACTTATAAACCTATGATCACTTCATAATGAGGATCAGTTACAAGTCATAAAGTTTCATAATAGAAACATTATTGACCATGAACAATCCTAAAATATAGCACACAATAAATCTATGTGTTGTGTGCAATAGGAAGCATTGACTTGCTTTGCTAATATTTTGCAATCACGGTTGACTTTGATGACTCTCTCACTTGTAATCTAGTCCTTGAATATCCATGTTCAAATCCTACAAGATAATTAACTCTCACACATCTAATCATATACATATATATCCACATCATCAATATCAGGAAAAGGTGTTAGTCTTAATTATCACTCCTGCAAACCTATGGCTACAAGAGGTAACTACCCAAAACATAGCTTAGGAGAGAAAAAATACATTAACATGTATAACTATTATATTCACCATTATTTTCCATGAAATTAAGAAGATATTATGTCTTTAAAGGTATTCACATTCCATCTTATGCTCACACACATATATATAATCATATACATAGAAACCGTAAGTTCATATGCTTAAAACCATAAATGTATGCCTATGTGGAATCAAATATCTTAGAAAGAGGATAAAAAGTGGTGAGAAAGATGGCTAATTTAGGAACCCATTAGCTGCTTCAAATGAAAATCTTCAGTAGCCACAATACTTAAAACAATACAGATAGAAGACATTTTAACAAAAGGAGAGAATATCTCATCAAAAGAAATGCCCTTTTTCTATGAAAATCCTTTTACAACTAACTTTTATTTAAATCTTTTCTTACCTCCATCCTCTTCTTTCAATTTGTAAACCCATTTATCCTATAAAGCTCATTTACCTGAAGGCAACTTGCATAAATGCTAGGTCTAATTTTTTAGGAAAGAGTCTATTTCTTCTTTCATTGCAGACACCCACTAAATCTTAGTATCCACCTACATAGTTTCATCATAACATTCAGGTTCACCAACATCAGTAAGTAAAATAGAATACAAAGAAGGAGAAAATCTTTCTAAAGGTCTACTTAGCCTTGTTGATCATCTAACATTCATTGGTGTGTGTGGTATTTGTTGTTGTAGTTGTTGCAAATCATGAGGAATTGTTGGAACATCATCTTTTGGAGTATCATCCAACACTACATAATCATCTTCTTTCTTCTCATGTTGTTGCAAAAAATCTTTGTACAACACTTTCTCATTGAATATGACATCCCTTCTTAAAATTTCACAATTTTCAAAATCCCAAATCCTATAACCAAATTCACCAATGCCATATCCAACAAATACACATTTCTTTGACTTAGCTTCTAGCTCGGTTCTATTTTTAGAATCTATATGAGAAAATGCTTCATAATTGAAGGTCTTGAGAAAAGAATAACTCACCTTCTTACTAGTCCATGCTTCCTCTAGAATACCATAGCCTAAAGGAGTAGATGGACCTCTATTAATCAAATATACAACAATATTAATAGCCTCTACTAGAATGTTTAGGGGCAACCCAACATGTAACTTCGTGCTCCTTGCATGCTCCATTATTGTATTGTTCATGCATTAAACCACTCCATTGGTCTATGGAGTTCTTGGAACATTTTTCTATCAATGAATACCATTAGTGGAGAAATAATCTTCAAATTCATGATTGCAATACTCACTACCATTATTAGATCTAAGACATTTTAATTTCTTACCAATCTCATTTTCAACCAAGCATTTCCATTTCTTAAAAGTCTTAAATACATCAAATTTTTGTCTAAGGAAATAAACCCATACTTTTTTAATTGCATCATCAATAAATATAACATTATAATGAGAACCACCAAGGGAAGATACCTAAGCTGGTCTCCATACATCTATATGCAGAAGCTCTAATCTATCACTTTTCTTTTCCTTCCTAGTCTTCACAAAACTCACTATCTTTTGTTTTTCATAAACACAAATTTTATAGAAATCCATATTGACACATTTCATACTTGGTAAAAATTTCTTTGAATGAAGTACTTTCATACCTTTCTCACTCATGTGCTAAAGTCTATTGTGTCATAGTGTTGTATTACAATCTATAATAGTTTATGTTCTCCTTGCTCAACTACAACAATTGTTTTGAACCATTTATTTTTCTCTAAAACAATCAAAGTAGTAGGAAAAATATGACTTGTACAAAGATATAAGTTTCCTACTTTCACACCTTTTACTACTACAAGGAAACTTTTTGAAACCTTCCAATTTTTATCATTAAAAGTAACTACACAACCCTCATCACTGAGTTGCCCTATTGAAATTAAATTGCTACTCATCTATTGAACATTTCTTACTCATGTAGTAGCCAATGATTCCCATTTTGTAACTTAATCTTAACTTTTCCCTTTCCAATAGTCTAACAGGGTTCATTATCTCCCAAATTAAAAATCCCAAAATCCCCTTGGACATAATCAATGAAATAAACTCTATGAGGTGTAGTATGAAATGAAGCACTAGAATCTAAAATAGTGAATCATCAACACTTTCTAAAGATAGAAGAAAAAAATCCTCTTCAGATTTGTTACTTACCATATTTTCCTCCTTATTCCTTTCTAGTTTATCTCCTTCATTATTCTTTTGAGTCCAAAAATCTTTCTTCTTATGCCCTAGTTTCCCATAATACCAACAATCTCTCAATCATCTAGATTGAGACCTCTTCCCCTTTGACTTTCCTCTTGATTTCTCACAATCTCTAGAATTATTTCCTCTCTTAGTCATTCTACCTCTACTTTATGTGTTCAAATCACTTCTTGATGTAGATACACCTTAGGTTTTCCCACAATTTTCTTCAATCAAAATAACACTGATCATGTCATCATATTTTAGGGTATTAGATTCAAAAATAGAATTACTCACAGCCATTACTAAGTCATTCTAGCTTTCAAGCAAAGAATGAAAAATCAAGAGAGCCCTAATTTCTTCACAAAATTAATACCCACACAAGATAAATAACTAGTAATAGTATTAAACTCATTTAAATGATCCACAATAGATCCACCTTTTTCCATTTTCATATTAAATAAAAACTTCATGAGAAATACCTTATTTGAAGCAAAGGGCTTTTCATACAATTTCTCTAGGGTTTCCATCAACTCTACCATCATCTTTGTTTTTTTAATATCAAATATCATTAATGGTGCCAAGCATAATTGAATTCTTCCAAGTGCCTTTTTATCTAAAATATCTCAGTCCTCATTTTTCATTGTTCCCTGGTTCTTAGTTTTTCCTTCCAATAACTTCCATAAATCCTTCTGATAGAGATAGTCCTAAATTTGCATCTTTCATAACTGAAAGTTCTATCCATTAAACTTGTCAACCCTTAGCTTACCCTTGTTTGCCATTGCTCCCACTCAAGAATGAGACTCCCACTCAACCATGAGAATTCCCTATAGAGGATAACTAAAAAAACAACCTTGCTCTGATACCACTTGTTAGGATTAATCTCAAATTGAAATAACAATTACTTGAAAATATAAACAATATCATAAAATAATAAGTCATACATAAGACAACACAAGACACCAAGATTTAATGTGGTTCACCCAAACCCTAGGCTACATCTAGCTAAAAATAAGTCCAATATTATTACTATCCAATGATTAGAACCTGATTACAATCTGTAATCCCTTACAATTCAATACCACCACAAGAAGCAATTTTTGCATCACGTGATGAAATCCTCTAACCCTAAGCTCTTTTATACAAGCATTTTTACCTCTTTAGGGTTAGAATTAATTATTTCATGTCAGCCCAAAATCTTGATAAAATAGGGTCCAACTTTTTTTTAAAAAGAATTATGAAGTATGTACAATACTTCCCTAATCAATCACCACAAACTAAAAAATAGGAGGATAGGGTAAAATAGAAAATCTAGAATATTTAAAGTCAAATATTTTCAAAATGAGCTCATTCATCCTAAAGTTTTAATCTTGAAATGAAATTTAATGATATAGTCTATAGTTCTAACTATATACATTTTAAATTTTTCAATTTTAATATCTTGTTCATGGCCTGGGGCCTGATTTTTCAGACAAGCATTAGGGGCACAATTTTTATCAAAAATATGCAATATAATATATCATTGGAACTAGGAAAAGCTGAATTTTTCATTTTTGTAGTTATAATTTTCATAGGTCTTCAATGACTGAAGTTATAAGAAGTTTTGTATTTCTAGGGAATTCTTAGTAATAATGAAGATTTGATGTTTTAGATGGAATAAAATTATATTATGATCATATTTAGATAAAATTAGATCCACTAACATCCATAAAGAATGAAATAAATGTTTTAAATGGGTACTTATAGATGATAAAGTCATGTTAGTAGAGGTAGTTGAAGATTCATGGCTAAGGGCAGAAGAGGAAAAACAAAATCAAATTGAAAACTCTTGCACATCTTGATGCTTATCTAATATCCCATCACTGTAGGGTTTTCTCATCACTTTAAGAAGATATTTAGGCATTTGGCAACAACATTAACAAGCTTTGATTCATGATTAAAGAGGAAAGAGACAAATTCTATAGCAATAGAAGGAAGGGTTTCTTGTGGACACTTGGCAGCATCGGATTTGATTTTAGAGCCTTTTCCTATCTATATATTTCTCTTCTTTTCTCATTGTAAGGGTTCCAGTTTTGGAGAATTTTCTCATTGCTATGATACCTAATGGGGTTCTAGTCTTTACTACTATGATCACAAGGATGACTCTAGTTTTATTGCTATAATACCACCACTATCAACATTTTCTCTTTTATGAATAGTAGTGTAGTGTCTTTGGAGAAATTAGTTAATATAGATGTTTGTAGTGTATTCTCTAATTTTTTGTATACACTTGATGTATTGATTTCAAGGAAATTAATAGAAAGCTTTGTTGAAAGTTTCATTCTAAAATTTGTCTCCTCTTTATAGGTGTGTATCTTTTTGTGATATATGAATAGTGTGCATATTGTCTAGTTGTAGCTTGGTTTTGAAATTTTTTGTCAGTGTGTATTTTATTGATGGATCAAAGACTTGAGTAAATTGCTTGATATGCATTGACAGAATTGCAAGGATCATAGGAGGATTTGATAAGTATGAGTTTCATTTTGAAGATAGATGTGTGTTTGCAAGGTGAATAAATAGATTAGATATCTGGGTATATGAGTAAATCTTGGATATCCATGTGTATATTTTAACTTATTTAATACCCAATGGATAAGGAACTGATAATATTGGAGATTACATGTTCTTGTTGTTGCATACCTATGTTATGCTGACATTCAAAACATTAATCAAAGTCTTTTCCCTTTCATGTTGAAGAGCTTAAAAGAGTTACCCTCACTTAACTTATCTCATTCATAGGTCATGTTACTAGCTATCTCATGTCTATGATGTTTGTATAAGCATAGAATATTCAAGAGTTTTTATCTATTATATAGATTCAGTTATATGCTTTGACACTAGTATCATATAAAGAATCTGAGGTCGACCCACCTAGGTCTTGTAGAGCCTGAAGAAGAAGAAGGAGAGTAAATAGCCTTAAAGTTGTCCCTATTTTGTGAAAAGGTGCATTGAACATGGGAATTAGCTACCCCTATTTGTATGTGTTCTTATCATTGTGTTATTAAAAAACTATTAATTCAGAAGCCAACACACTTCACAAACTTCTCCTTGCACTTCAATTCACTATCAAATTAATCTTCAATTCACTTAAGACCCTTTTCATGAAAAAGTGGTACATAAAATATTTCTTGTGATCCTTAAATAATTTCACATTTTATCATGCATTAAATGCATATCTACCACAAATTCAAATATTGTCTTTGTTTATCAGTGAGCTTATTTTTTGGACTCCTACTCATTGAGACTATATCTAGACTTGTGCACTTGAACATAGCTTTCTCTCTATATCCTTAATCTTATGTTAACTACACAACTTTCAACTCTCTTTATAACATCAATTCTAACCAACTCATGCACTGCCTCTTCTAAAACTTCTTAATTTAGGTAGGATGAGTCACAAACAATCTATGACTTCAATGTCATAGTAGGTGCATTGAAATATTGTTCCTTCAAAACTATGTAAGAGCTTTTCTGATCCTTAGCTATCACAAATTCTTCTTTGAATTCATCAACATGTTCCTTGATTTCTTCCTTCTGACTATTGTCATTGTCATTATCATTCCTTCTATAATTTTTGTTGTTGTTCCTTCTATTAGTAGGATTCCTATTAAATTTCCTTCTGTCCATTCTACAATATCTCATTGTGTGTCTAAAGTTATTACATAACTAACATACAGGTGCATTTCTCCTTTGATTAATTAGATTATGATTCTTAGATTTTTTGCAATTCCTTGCAAAGTGTCCAGGATTGTTAGACTTGTAACACACAAACTGGTTCTTTTCTCCATTAGATTTATCTCCATCATTAGATATATTCTATGATCTTCCTCTTTCATTACCTAGAGGGTTAGTATTTCTAAATATTCCACTATTTTCATTATTACCATCAAACTTAGTTTTCTTACATTCTACTACTTTATGTCCATAACCATGACAATTGTAATAGTAGAAATTAGTAATAAGTTTAAAAGACTTACCTATGAAATTTCTTTTCATATGTCCAACTTGCATATGAAGCATCTACCTTTGAACTCATGTCCTACTTCCTTGGGTGGTTCATCTTGCCACTAGTATAATAACAATGATATGTGACTAGAAAAAACACTAAATTTTGTATATATGTAACTAAAACTAGTCATGTGACCCATAGTAGTTAATATCCTGTCATTTATACCACTACTAAATATACTACTAAGTGATTTTACTCATAGATTTTGATTTGTGACTAAAATCACTTAGTAGTATATTTAGTAGTGTTATAAATGACTGGATATTAACTACTATGGGTCACTTGACTAACTTTTAGTAGTATATGTTAGTCACAAATCAAAATTAGTGACTTAAATCACTTAGTAGTATATTTAGTAGTTTTATAAATGACTGGATATTAACTACTATTAGTCACTTGACTAATTTTAGTTACCAATTTTGATCAGTGATTTAGTCGCACAGTTAGTCATATATTTAATATTATATGTAGTGATCTATTTGGTTACATTTTTAGTATATTTAGTAGCATATTTAGTATTTTTGGGCATGATGGAATTGAACCACCATCCTCCTACTTTAAAAGCAGGTGCTCTTCCATTGAGCTAATACCCTTTGAAGAATAATTATACAATGTGTATAACATTGTATGAGTACATTTAGTAGTATATTTAGTTATAATAGGTTATGTATAGCATTAGGAATTCCAAGGAGGTTTTGTTGGGACCAAAAATTATATGCTTCATTTTTAGTCCCATTTCAAATAATTTGATAAATCAAGCCCCATAAATGCTTGTTTAATTGACTATACCATTAAAGCCCTTAAGGTGTTCAATGTTTTTGATACCTTTCATTCAGTTTGCCTAATCATTCCATGATGATAATTTGTCATTCTGAGTTATCTGACAAAGTCTTATTTTGAACCAATCCTAAATCTATTTTCTACCCCATTTAATATGCAGAATCTAGTCAAGAACCTATTACTTTAAGAAATTTTGCCACATCTTTTGAAATCCTTTAGCCCCTTCTCAAATTCTGGCTCAGGGCATGCCTTTTAAACCTTAGGCAAGTATGAAATAATGTTTTGATTAAATCTATTTTAAGTTTAAGGTAATCATGGTTTACGTGGTTTTATATCTAAAAGAGTTGTATTTCAAACTTACCATGCAAGTCTCAGCGATCATCGATCTTGTTCAGATCGACAGACCATGCATTCCCACATTTTTGAGATGCGAGGCCATTACAAAATACGAGGAAGTGTGAAGAGTACACATAGCACAATCTAATTATGTGGGTCCAAGATAATTCAAAGGTTGACTCAGCATTGATCTTGGATAGATCAACGGATGCTGCTTGCCCACAAGATAAAGATGAGCATGGTTTAAACAAAGCAGGCAAGTGCATAAGTGACATCTATCCCTTGTAAAGACACAAGGGGGCTTTCATATGAGTAAAGAGGACAAGTTATGATCATCGTCGATTTGTGAGAGATCGATGGATGAGGCATACCTGCATTTTCAAGAAGTGAGGCAAATAAATATTGTGAGAATGCCACTTTGTGATGCATAGCACAGTGGGACCAAGCGTGGAAGTAATGATGTCATGGGCGCCAAAGTTTTGAATGATGTGGTCAGGTTTGTTAGAGCACGTGCATTAAAAGGTGATTTCTCATTGGTCAGAATCATTGTAGTGGGACGCCAAATATTAAAATTTTGAATCACCGTCAATTTAAGCTAGCATCAAGGGCTAGCATTTGCTCGCATTGTTTAATCTCAATATGTTTTTAATAATGTGGATAAATAGGTTTTGGACACATATTGCAATTGACCAAATCACACCATTTTGAAATGCCACGTGTTTTGTGATAAAGGAATAGTGCAATGGTTATTGAGGAGTTTTCCATCAGCCATTAATCTTCTTTAGATCAATAAAGGGCGCTAGCTCGCTTTATCAATATGCAGGGAGATTAAGGAAAGTGGGAATGCATCGTAAAGACACATGTCCTTAGTGATATCAAGTCTTGCCTTATGAGCTTACATAGATCTTTCTCGATCATTGATCTTAGTCAAATTAACGGCTAGCACATTTTCATTTTTTGAAGATGCTCGCAAGATAAGAAATGTGGGAATGTGCAAGCCTGACATGTGGGGCGGACTTAGGTTGTTGATTCAATTTAGATCTATGGTTCTTGAATGTTTTAATTTCTTAGAAGCAAGAAGTACCAAATAAAAGAGGAATTGCACACATGGCTAATTATGATTGGGTTATTTCAGACCAGCTTGTCTAGTGGATTTTGAAGTCATCATGTTCACAGCTTCGACTTGTAAGATCTTCAAGATCGATGGTGCATATTTCACTATTGAAGGTGGTGTCATTTTGCATATTAATGAGATTTAAAAACCTTTGTGTGTGAAAGTAAAGAACAAAGTGTAACAGGTAAGATTTTCCCAATTTTAACTTGTGCGAGTAGAAATTCATGAGTCACCTCTGAACGGAAACAATTACTGCTAGGATTGTGATAAATTTGGCACGAGTGTCAAGTAGTTGGCTCAAGGATAAAATGTAGAGTTATAGAGATAAAAAGAAAAGGCTTCAAGTAAGTTTATATACCATAGTCTCTGCAATTTTCAGTCTTGTGTGATTTATTCAAAAGATGATTCTAAAGATTTCACTAAATCTAAGAATGTGGATAGAGAAAGGATTTCTTGTTAAGAGTAATTGGTTCTAGGGCACTGATAGTTTGAAAAATGATTTATTTATTTTCAAAGGATGGTTTGCAAAAGGAAAGTGGTTAGCTTCATATGCCTGTGTATGGTTTTTTGATAGAGGAAAGCTAGTAATCAGGTGTCATAGTCAAGTCATTAGGGTGGTAAGAAGGACAAGGAATAGACTTGGTAAGCTAACAACCTATTCAATAGTAACATCATCTTTTAAAAAAAATTTCAAAGCATCTTTGTTTGATGCTAGGGTAGTAGAAATATTCGAGACCCTATGCATAGTTTTGGAAGAGGGTGAGGAAGATTTTATACCCTTGGGTATAGTCTTTTTCATTTTTTGTGCACATCCCCCTTTTTTGTGTTAGTGGATGGTAAATTTTGGTAGGAAATTGGTTAAGGAAGCAGATGTGGCTGGGGATTAGAGGATCCCTATTTTTTAATTTTTAATAGCCACATTGTTTTTTGGCTTCTGTACTGCATGCTAAGTGATGATTTTGTTATTTCTGAAGCCTGCAATGATCAGTAAAGAGTGGGAAGTAAAGATGATTCTCATTTGGTAGTCATCTTGAAAAAACCCACGGGCCTAGGTTGGTGCATATTTTTCAGAGTTGATTTTGTCATTTATGGGGTGGTCTTAGAAGTTGAGCACACAACAAATCAATGGTAGAACCGAGTCAGCAAAAATTTGTAACAAAAAGGAGCCTACATGAGAATATTTTATCTATATGATGTTTTGTTAATCATTCTTCTTCTTTTTCTATTATAAGCTTGTGATATCTTTTGTAAGGGACACTTGTCAGTTCTCTACGCCTGAAGCTTGTTGTATCTCATAGTATTTAAGTGAGATCCTAGGGCTAGAGAAAGGGTTATTGGTTGGTTTTCAATTTCTAGTTCTTGGAGCTCTGCTCAGGTTGTGAAAGCCACACACTAAGCATATCTTGTATGAACAGCATATGAATTTTATAGATAGTTCTGATACAGTAGTGTGATCTTGCATCATTTTTTAGGCATTTCTAATGTACTTATTTCAAAGAGATAAATACAATGTGCAGAAGGTTTTTAATTTCAATATAATTATGTCTCCTTTCTTGTTGTATTTGTAATTTTATATGTTCAAGAACAAAGAGGTTGAACCTATTTGCAATTGTCTAGTTGTATGTTTGAGGTTTGCTTGCCTTTGACTTAAGGAGTCATATAATTGCTTGTGGTTTCAGATAAGGTTGCATATTCATTAACAAGGATGTGTGAAAATATGGAATTATATTGGATATTGTTGTCTAATTCATAAAGTGAACAGACTGAACATGAATGTCTCAACATATGCCATATGTTGATTAATGTTCAAGGATGCATAATTTTGAAGTAAAAGATTGCCCCAATGGATAAGGCACTAGTAATTTATAGGATCACTAAGTTTTTGCTACATATTGGACATGTTGTCTTTTCTCAATATAAATCAATCCTTTTTCCCTTCATGTTGAAGTGGACATAAAAGTTTAAAACCTCACTCAGTTTATGAATAATATAGTTTTGCACCTAGCTATTGTAGAATTTGAGTTGTTTCATAAGCCATTAGGAGATATTAGGGGTTTAATATACTATCATAGATATTGATTATGTTTATTACACTAGTTCAGTATGTCAGATCTAAAGAGGTTCACCCGCTTAGGTTTTGCAGAGCCTGAAGTGGAAGAAGGGTCAAGCCTTATAGTTGGCCCTGTGTCTGAAATGATATATTGATAATGGGAGTTAGCTGCCCCTAGATGTGTCATATTTCTCATGGGGATAATTGAAAACCTTCCAGCATTTTCAAACACCAACAGGTTTAAGGGTGGTTTTAAGAAGGTATGATTTTCTAAGTGTTTCCAGAATTTCTAGTGTACAATATTATTTTTTGAGGGGCTAAACCCTAAAAAAAAATTATATGGTAGGTTTTGAATTTACCTACAACTTTCATTGTTTTAAATAAAATTAGTTTTTACATTTAAAGGTTCAACCAAAGGGATTTCTAAAAAATATCCTTGAAAGATCAAATTTAGAATAATCAACAAAATTCTAATTGGGTAGGTTGTTTAAATAGGTTGTTAAGTTATTTAATGATTAGAATGGATTTGGGAATTCCTCTATCATCAATGTAAGTGTGCTTAATTATTTGGAGTCTTGAGAGGGTTCTTTAAACCTTACATAAAGGAAATGTGTTGATGAATGGATAAGGGGAGAACACATTACTAGCATATTTGGGACATCTTCAAGTTATTGTGCACTTGGGGAGATTTTTCAGTCCTTGTTTGGATTGGCCATATCCCTCCTTAGCATATTGGTGTCAAATAAAAAAATTAGATTGTTAGAGGTTATTTATTTAATATATATCAATGAGAAACTAAGACATTATGGAAGAAGAGGAAGAAACAAGGGAAAGGTGTACTTAGAGATAGTCTATATTTAGGATAAAGTCAAAATGCAAGGGTAAGGTATGAAAGGTTGTAGTTGATAGTAGTTCATTTGAAATTGTAGTCTCAATATAGATTCTTGATAATTTGAACCTACCAAGAGCACCTCATAATACACCTTATAGAATGTATGGATCAAGTACTAATGAGTGGATTGAAGTCACCAAACAAGCTTATGTTCCCTTCAACATTGGTGCATACCATGATTGATTTAGTGTGATGTAATGACTTTGAGTTATATTTATTTGATATTGGTAAGTACATGATAATTAGATAGATCATACCTATATGATGGTTGGAGTGATACATATACCTTCAACAAGGATGAAGTGAGGTTTTCTTTGGAATCATTGAAGAATGACAACACATCGTGGAAGATGTCAAGGAGAATATCATTCCCAAAGCATGAGGATGAATTCAAAGAGAAAGTTAAATAATGTTTGGTAGAGGAAAGTAGTGATTTGGAGAAGTCATCCATGAAGAATATAGAAGTATGTGATGTTGGGAGAGATCCAATCAAAGGAATAGGTAATTTTTCCATAGAACTTGGAAGAGTGGAAGGTGCAGCAAAAAGAGCATAGTGAACCTAGGGATAAAGATGTTCAAAATGATGAGACAAAGGTAGAAGATGGAGATATTGGTGAAGATAGAAAGGAATAAATTCTTGAAGGGCTTGAACATAATCAAGTTATCCTTATTGGGAAAATGGTATGTCCATTGAAGGATGATAATGAAACTTCAATGATAATAAGTTGTGAGGCTAAGGATGTAGCCTTAAAGGTAGAAGACAAGTTGAGATGCCAAGAAGAATGATATTAGGAAGAAAAAGAGTTGGTATAAGAAGAAGTTACCCAAGATGGACTTGATTTATAGCAATAATATGCAGCCATTATAGAATTGTAGAAGAGAAATGATGGTGTTGAGGATTGTGATGAAGAATCCTTGTAGGTAGAGATTGAGATTGTGAAGAGGGGCCAAGAGGATGCTCAAGTTGTGATGATTTCCCCAAGCATGGAGATTGGGAAAGATAGTGACTCAATAGAAGATGATCTATGGTGGGTACATTAGATAAAGTTACAAGTGTATGAACTAGAAATGATGGAGGTTAATGATTAGAAACAAGTGGAGATAGGAAGGCCTATATCTGAGATAGAATACTCCCTTGTGCTAGAGTAGGTTTCCACATTATGATTAGAAATTAGTGCCTCTGAGTTTTGATTGAGTCATGAAGAGAAAATAGGTTTAAAGTTTTTATAATACACAAACTAGGTGAAAGGGATCATGAAATGGGTTAATGGTTAGGTTTGAAGTTTCATTAGTATTTTTATTTTAATTATTTCTCATAATATTGTTAGAATTCTTTAGAATAACTGAGAGGGGGGGTGAATTAGTTATTCAAGGTCAAAATGCCCTAATAATACTTTTTTTGTACTTTTAATGAATTCATACAATTTTCGTCCATCCAAACTTAAATAAACCATATTAGCAAGTTACAATAAATCAACATGCAGAGATAAAACATGCAAGATCAACACATGACACAATGATTTACGTGGAAACCCAATTTGGGAAAAACCACTAGTAACATGCTACTTGATTTTCACTCTTCTAAAGTGATGCCCTATTAAAAGCCTACCCTATTAGAGGCTTACAACACACTGTTAAATGTGACCTTGTTAGAGGATTTCACCAAACTGTTAGGAATGGGCCTGGTTAAAGGACTTCTGAACATTCACTTGGAATGTTACCCTGTTAAAGGATTTATCTCATGGCTATTAAACCAATCTAAGTCCATAGGATTTAAACTAACTATTACAATTTCTAGAGAGTAACAATAATGGCTTTTTGATTTGATACAACTTACAGCATACTTTGCAGATTTTAGATCACACTTTTAGTTCAATGTTTTACTTGGCTTCAATTGCTTCAGCTCTGACTGCTTGTCTTTCTCTCAAGCTTCATCTCCTTAAGTCTTCTTACTCATCATGCCAATGCATCCATATTTGAGGTCTTCTTATTGAAATAGAGTAGCTATGCTCTCTTTCCTCCTTAGCATCTCCTTCAACATTTTATGCTTTCATGCTTGACCACCTCTCTCTCTCCTTCATGAACTTATGACTCCTTAAATAGAAATTTGATTTTCCTTTGCCACTCAATTCTCCCTCTCCAATTTTAGGGTTTCTAAAGGATTAAGTAGGATACAATGTATCTACCCCATATCTTGTTCTTATCTAAAGACTTCATCTAGGTTCTAGTTGTAACCTCAAAAATGTTCTACATGGTGTTCTGTGCCACTAGCTTATCATTCTTATCTTCTATTTAATTCACAGACTTCTAGATAACAACCTTGTTGGCTTAGATATGGTGAATCTTTGATTTTCAAAATAATGCAGCAACTTGGCATTATTGATTTACTGGTGCTCTACACCTCTGTGTTACTTGGCACTATTGGTTTTACTTTCTCAACATCTAAAATTTACTCGCTCAACACTTGATATCACTCGGCACTTGATATCACTTGGCACTTGTATTTGCTCGGCACTTGATATCACTCAGCACTTGTATTTCCTTGGCACTTGATATCACTCAGCACTTGTATTTGCTCGACACTTGATATCACTCAGCACTTGTATTTGCTCAGCTCCCTCTCTCTAATAATCTTGGTTGGGCTTTACAAAAGACTTAGCTAAAACCTTACATCTTTGATATGTTTTAGTGTGCCCATTCTCTGTGTCTTATAGTATGTCATCAATACATTTATTTCATCAATGACTTGACTAATCCTTGTACTTCATTACAACATCATAACTTCAACCTTTCTCTTTGTGTTCTAGTTACATCTTATTGATTTCCTCCTTCTTGTCAATCAATTAATTGATAGTATTTGGATCACAAAAGTAATTTTTATTCCTGCAAGTAGCAAGTTTGACATCAATGACGAAATAATGATTGAGAACATTCTTTACTAGTTCCACATGATCATTCCAAAAACTTTCCTCATGATCTTTTCAATCATTTCCAATAATCTCCCTCTTTGGCATTGATGGAAAACCAAACTAATCAATTGATCAACTTAGTTACCACCAAGATTGTATACATTGCCTGCTACTTTTCTTGGCTGTTGCATCTTTACTACTATTCTCATATATCTCTCTCTTTCATATATATCTCCCTCTTGCTTTGTATTGATCAAGTTTCTGCATATTTCTCCCTCTTTGACATAAATGTCAAAGATGTAGCATCTTTATCATGCAAAATATAAGCTTTGGCTTCTTGATGTTTTCTCCCTCTATCACCATGCTTGTGACTGATTTGGAGTTTTTGCTCCTGCTATCATCCTCTGCATCATTCTTCTGATATTTCAATGATTTGTTCCAGTTGATGCAGGGCAGTTTCCTTGTTGCTTTAAACTACTTGAGTTAGGGGTATTACCCCCAACTTGCCTCTAAGATATTCATAAGCATCCTTGGGAAATGGTTTGGCGAAGATATCTGTAGTTTGTTCCTTTGTGTGAATGTATTCCAACTTCACTTGTTTGTCTTCTACCAATTCTCTGACATAATGATACTTGATTGCGATGTGCTTGGTTTTTGCATGCATTACTGGATTTTGGGATCTATTTATTGCACTTGTGTTATCACAATACAATATCACAGGTTTTGTTACCTCTTCTTTCATTCCTTTCAATAGATGTGTGAGCCACACAATGTTTATGCAATTGACTACTGCTGCCACATATTCTGATTCTGCAGTGGATTGGGATGTGCATGTTTGTTTCTTGCTAGTCCAGGTAACTAGCCTTTTGCCTAGAAATAATGCACCTCCACTTGTACTTTTTCTATCATCAATGTTGCCTCCCTAATCTGCATCTGTATATGCATTGAGCTCAAATTTTCCATTCTTTTTTTAGTATAGACCAAATTTATCAATTCCTTTAAGATATCTCATTATTATTTTTACTACTATGACATTATTTTCTTTAGGATTAGTAGAGAATCTAGCCACTATTCCAACTACTAATGCTATGTATGGTCTACTATGTACAACATATTGTAGTTTTCCAATCATAGATCTGTACATTATTTGATTAACTTCAGCTGATTTATCATTTTTGGATAGCTTATTTCATGTTGCCATTGGTGTACTGACTGGTTTGGACTCCTCCAATCCAAACATTTTGAGAATCTCTTTGATGTACTTTGATTGTGTCACAAATATACCATGTTTGAGTTGATGTACTTACAATCCTACAAAAAATTTGATTTCTCCAAACATAGATATCTCAAATTCATGTTTCATTTTGTCAGCAAAGCCTTTGCAAAGCACTTCCTTTCCACCAAACACTATGTTATCCACAAAGATTTCAGATACAATAATATCCTTACCTTCTTCTACTTTGATGTACATGTTGTTGTTATCATCAATTATTTCAAATCCTATTTGTACTAGATACTTGTGAAGTCTCTCATACTATGCTCTAGGTGCTTGTTTCAAACCATAGAGTGCTTTATGTAACTTACAAACCATATCCCTATTGTTCTTATGAAAAAATCCTTTTGGTTGTTCAATATAGACTTCCTCTTCTAGTATACCATTTTAAAAATTAGACTTTACATCCATTTGATAGACTTTAAAATCTTTATATGCAGCATATGCAAGTAAAGTTCTTACTCCTTCAATTCTAGCAACAGGGGCGATTGTTTCCCCATAGTCTAGTCCTTCTTCTTGAGCATAACCCTTCCATACTAGTCTAGCTTTTTTTTTGGTAATCTCACCATTCTCATCTAGCTTATTTTTGAATACCCACTTGGTGCCAATCACATTCTTGTCAACTGGTCTGGGAACCAAACTCCAGGTTTTGTTCTTCTTTATTTGATCAATTTTTTTTTCCATAGCTTTACACCAGTCATCATCTTGTAATGCACCATATATTGTCTTAGGTTCAGATTTTCTGATCAGACATGATTCATGTCTTAGTCTATTCCTTGTCATTGGTCTTGCATCTTTGTCACCAATTATCTATTCAGTAGGGTGATGTCTTTTTACATATTTGGATAATCTTGGCTCTGTCCTTGTTTCCATGTTTGATCTTTCAAATTTAGGATCACTATGTACTTCATTGTCAGGATGTTCTTCATTTATTTCATGTGTACTATCTTTAGAATCAGATTGTGCATTTTATTCATTCTACAACTCGACTTCTGAATGCAACTTGGCATTCATTGGTTGGGACTTGGCTGAGACTAAAATTTTTTGTTGAGTTTCAATTTGATTGACATCATCCTCATCAATAGTCATTCCTTCATAGTAATACACAAAGGTTCTATATTCTTCCATTTTCTTTGGTTCTTGAGCTTGAACTTCTATATGTTCATCAAAGTTTCCATTTGCACTTTCCACAATTTTGTTAGTGTTAGTATTCAAACACTTGTATGCATTACTTCTAGTGAAATAACCAAAGAATATGCCTTCATCACTTTTTGCATCAAATTTTCCATTTCTAGCATCTTTAAGGATAAAGCATTTGTAACCAAATACTTTGAAATGTTTTACATTGGGTGAGTGACCATACCATAATTCAAAAGGTGTTGTATTTCTACCTTTCTTGACTTGTACTCGGTTTACTGTATGAACAACTACACTTACAGCTTCTCTCCAATATTTTAGAGCAATAGTATTTTCCATCATTAATGTTCTGGCATAGTCAATCACAGATCTATTTCTTCTTTCAGCAATTCCATTCTGTGGGGGAGTTCTAGGAGCTGACATTTTTCTTTTGATTCCTTTATCATTACAAAATATCTTGAATTCGTTTGATGTGAATTCACCACCTCTATCTAATCTCAGGCATTTCAAGCTCTTTCCTATTTTTTTTTCAACTCTAGCCACATACCACTTAAACATTTGAAAAGAATCAAATTTTTGTTTTAAGAACATAATAGTCATCATCCTGGAATAGTCATCAACAAACAACATTATGTATTTATCTCCTCTATAGCTTTGTACTTCCATTGGAGCACATGAATCAGTATGAACTAACTCAAGTACTTCTCTAGATGTATAGTTTTTGCTTTTGAAGCTTGACTTTGTCATCTTTCCTAGCTGACACTATTTGCACATGATATTATCAGGCTTCTTCAATTTTGGCAAACCTCTGACTTTCTTCATTTTATTGATATTGACCAGATTATCAAAGTTGACATGACATAATCTTCTATGCCATAACCATTCATCATCAAATTTTTCAATGAGAAAAGAAACATCGTCCATATCAAGGTAAAATAGATTGCTCCTTGTTTGATCTCCTTTTCCTATCAGTTTACCATCAGTATCATAAATTTTTGCAGTTTTGTTTCCAAATTCTACTTTGCATCCTATATTGCCTAACTGTGAAACACTCAGCAAATTGTAGTTTAATCCTTCAACATAGTATGCATTATCACA
Source organism: Cupressus sempervirens (assembly GCA_028749045.1). Classification (NCBI taxonomy): domain Eukaryota; kingdom Viridiplantae; phylum Streptophyta; class Pinopsida; order Cupressales; family Cupressaceae; genus Cupressus; species Cupressus sempervirens. The sequence goes on from CM053791.1 coordinate 310,070,631, forward strand.
TGAAATTTTCTCTGTGAGCTTAATTGAACCTTTTTCTTTGATTTGACATGGAGCATCATTACCAAATCTAACACTATTTCCATCATACTGAGTAAAGTCAACAAACTTACTTTTGTCTCCTATCATGTGATGTGAGCATCCACTGTCTATGATCCACCTGTCATTCTTGTTCATACATGTTACCAGTACTGTGGGATCTTCTTCATCTGATTGATCCTTCATGGCTACATAAAAAACTTCATCATCATTATCATCAAAATTTTCTTCAACAATATAACACTTCTTGCCTTTTTCTTTGTAATCTCTCTTGTCATCATCTCTTCTGAATTTTTTTTTGTTGCCTTCCTTGTAATCCTTTTTCTGTGTATACCTAGCAGTAATATAACCTACTTCATTGAAATTGAAACAAATGATAGGCATCTTACCTTTGAATTTTCCTTTGCCTCTGTGAAATCTTCTAGCAAGCAATGCTTCCAATTGTTCCACATCTTCCTTATCAGTGCTACTATCACTAGATACATATTTCATTTTTCTTCCTTTCTTTGATTTCACCTGTTCAGCATCTTTCAGTGATAGCTTGGCCTTAAAATAAGATTCAACATTATCAGGTCTGTAGTTGTCAAAATTAGATAACTCAAATGCAGTGAGTCTACCTATTATACCTTCAAAACTTAGATTGTTTCCTGGCACACATCTTAGTTCTTGTATTGCTGATACTCTAATAGCATAGATAGGGAGCAAGGTTCTTAAGAACTTACTATTAATAGTATCTTCATCCAATTGACCATTCAAGCATCTTATTGCACTTACCACTTCCTTTATTCTTATGCCATACTGAACAACATTCTTATTTTCCTCCATTTTTATATCATCAAACTTTCCTCTGAGACTTTCTCTTTTTGCTCTCTGTACATTCTGATCTCCTCCATAGATGTCTGATAGGGCTTTCCAAATTTTGAATTCAATTTCACAACCTTTGATATCATCAAATTCAACATATTTGAGTGTAGAAGCAATCTCCAACATTGTCTGATTGTGTTCCTGTTTGTTTTTCATATCTTCTGTAGTAAGAGTACCTGTTGGATCTACATGTTCAGTAATAATTGAATTTTGGGCATAATCTCCTATGGATCCAAGATGTAGCTTCAGCAAGCTTTTCCATGAAACAAAGTGGTCTTTGTTGAGCTTGGGAACTTCTCTCTTAGGCATTTTGATCTTTTCTGCTTATAGTCCCTTCAAACCGAATCAACAGTCTTGCTCTGATACCAATTGTTAGAATTCTTTAGAATAACTGAGAGGGGGTGGTGAATCAGTTATTCAAGATCCAAATGCCCTAATAATACTTTTTCTCTACTTTTAATGAATCCATACACTTTTCATCTATCCAAACTTAAATCAACTATATTTGCAAGTTACAATAAATCAACATGCAGAGATAAAACATGCAAGATCAACACATGACACAATGATTTACGCGGAAACCCAATTTGGAAAAAACCACTAGTAACATGCTACTTGATTTACACTCTTCTAAAGTGATGCCCTATTAAAGGCTTACAAAACACTATTAAATGGGACCTTGTTAGAGGATTTCACCAAACTGTTAGGAATGGGCCTAGTTAAAGGACTTCTGAAGATTCACTTGGAATGTTACTCTGTTAAAGGATTTATCTCATGGCTATTAAACCAACCTAAGTCCATAGGATTTAAACTAACTATTAAAATTTCTAGAGAGTAATGATAATGACGTTTTGATCTGATACAACTTACAACATACTTTGCAGATTTCAAATCACACTTTCAGTTCAATCTTTTGCTTGGTTTCAATCACTTCAGCTCTGACTGCTTGTCTTTCCCTCAAGCTTTGTCTCCTTAAGTCTTCTTACTCATCATGCCAATGCATCCATATCTAAGGTCTTCTTATTGAAACAAAGTAACTATTCTCTCTTTCCTCCTTAGCATCTCCTTCAACATTTTATGCTTTCATGCTTGACTGCCTCTCTCTCTCCTTCATGAACTTATGACTCCTTAAATAGAAATCTGATTTGTCTTTGCTGCTTGATTTTTTGTCTCCAATTTTAGGGTTTCTAAAGGATTAAGTAGGATACAATGTATCTATCCCATATCTTGTTCTTATCTAAAGACTTTGTCGAGGTTCCAGTTGTAACCTCAAAAATGTTCTACATGGTGCTCTATGCCACCAGCTCATCATTCTTATCTTCCATTTAATTCACAGACTTCTAGATAACAACCTTGTTGGCTTAGATCTGGTGAATCTTTAATTTTCAAAATAATGTAGCAACTCGGCATTATTGATTTACTGGTACTCGGCACCTCTGTGTTACTCAGCACTGTTGGTTTTACTTGCTTGGCATCTGAAATTTACTCGCTTGGTACTTGATATCACTCGGCACTTGATATCACTTGGCACTTGTATTTGCTCGACACTTGATATCACTCGACACTTGTATTTTCTCAGCACTTGATATCACTTGGAACTTGTATTTGCTCAACACTTGATATCACTCGGCACTTGTATTTGCTCGGCTCCCTCTCTCTAATGATCTTAGTTGGGCTTTACAAAAGACTTAGCTAAAACCTTACATCTTTGATATGTTTCAATGTGCCCATTCTCTGTGTCTTATAGTATGTCATCAACACATTTATTTCATCAATGACTTGACTAATCCTTGTACTTCATTACAACATCATAACTTCAACCTTTCTCTTTGTGTTCTAGTTACATCCTATTGATTGCCTCCTTCTTGTCAATCAACTAATTGATAGTATTTGGATCACTAAAGCAATTGTCATTCCTACAAGTAGCAAGTTTGACATCAATGACAAAACAATGATTGAGAACATCCTTTACCAGTTCCATATGATCATTCCAACAACTTTCCTCATGATCTTTTCAATCATTTCCAAAAAATATCATATCATTTTATTAGGTAATATGGATAAATTTCATAAAAATTAGAAATTCCAAAAGTTGTTAAATTAATAATGCATGTAATAGTCTAGATATAGGCAAAGTGACCAAAGTTGGTTCAAAGGAGTGTTAAGGGTGGTTTTAAGGAGTTATTTATAGTTCCTAGTGATGGAATATGCCCATATATATTCTATATGAAAAAAAATGGAGCATTGGCCAATGTAATAAGTCTAATTTCAATAAGAGATGTGTTTTAGTACTTTTCATTATTTTGGCAGCATATTTAAGTCTAATTGTACGTATGTTTTATGTATAATTTAAACTAATTTATTTAATGGAGGAATAAATCCACTTAATTTTTTATTTTTAATCACTACATTCTATTAAATATTGGAAAAGATATTCAATTTTTAGTAAAGGCTATCTAAACTCTCAATCTGTCTAGATTTTAAATGTCTATTTTTTGTGTTTTTCATGGTGAGAATGATGCATATATGCTGAGCCATCTAATGTGGATGATATATCACTGAATATTATTCATTTTGGTTTTTATGGCATGTTCTTTTATGCATTATTGACAAAGCTATTAGACTTTTTCTAGAGATTATCAAAACCCTCCTATAGGGTATCTAGAGAATGATAAAAATGTAGTTTCTTCAAATTTTCCTGTATGTTATGTCCCCAAATTTGGTATATAAATGGGGAAAATTTTAATTTATCAAATTTTGATATTAAAATTTTCCATGTAGTAGGAGGAACAAGACTTGATTAAATAATGTTGACTATAACTAGCTTTGAGATCGCAAAATAATGACAAGAGATTATTACTGGATTTATTCATACATGCTAAACAATGAAGTTTGTTAGAGGATCATGGGAGAATCCAAAGGTAGGAAATAGAATAAGAGGAGTTTTTGGATTAGATATATATGAATTAAAGTAAATTTTGCATAGATATTGATAATTGTAAAGGTATGACAATAAAACATTGAGTTTTGATTTTTACAGTGTTTCCAGAATTTACAACCTACAATATTGTTTGTTGGGGGGCAAAATGGACTTATAAAGCCCTGATCTTTTGGTTTTGATTTTTCCTACAACTTTAATTTTTTTCAATAAAAATATTTTTCACATTGAAAGGGTCAACCAAATACATCTCTAAAAACTTTCCTAGAAAGACTAAATCTAGAACAGTTAATAGAATTCTAATTGGGTAGGTTGTTTAAATGGGTTGAAAAGTTCTTTAATGATTAGAATGTAATTTTTAATTTCCTTAGAGTCAATATAATTTTTTTTAATGATTTTTCAGTCTTGAGAGGGCTCTTTAAACCTTGCGTAAAGGAAAGGTGTTGATGAATGGATAAGAGGAGAGCACATCAGTGGCAAATTTGTGACATCAAGTTATTAGGTACTTGGAGAGAGTTTTTGGTACTTGGTTTAGAATGGTAGTGACAACACATCCTCAATAGGACAATTAACTAACTTGAGACCCATATGTGAGTAATGTTGACAACTCTGGACTTTTAAATCCAAAGTGCAAAAAGCACTCATTAGAACAATACAAAATGGAAAATCAATATTGGCCATAGCTTTAGATAGAAAATAACAATAAAGATAATATTCAATAATACATTTAATGAAAATTAAATAAATGAGAAAATAAATATTATAATGTCTATTTAATGACCTATAGATATAACCAAAAAATCAATGAAAACAATTCAACTTTCAGAATGCAAAGACTTCACAACATAAATAATGAAGGATTTGAAGAAAACATGATCATCATCATCATTTGATTTTGGAAAATCATTCTTATCTAATGGTTTTTTTGTACCATATTTTTCCTTGTTACACTTAGTTTGAAAAGGATATTTAACATTACCACACTTCTCATAGGTCTAACTACCTTTGGGGGTTCTTCTAAAAGAGTACATGATACCAAAAATAAACATCAATTAAGAAAATGTTGTATATATATGCCCAAACAAGAAAAATAAAATTTCAATTAATAAAGGTTAACTTACTAGATGAATCTTTGGGTTCTCCACTAGAAGATTTTGTGTTCCGAAAGAAGACAACAATAGTTGAATAAGTTACTAGAAAAAATTAAGAAAAGATGCTCAATTTCAAAAACATAAATAATGTAATTTATAGTTGTGGTATACTTTATACATCATCAATTATTAATAAAAGAAAATATGTAATATTTTCAATAGAGAAGAAAACTCATCAAACTACCACATAGACAAGCATTCTTTTATAAAGTAATAACACTTTATTGTTTAATGAGTACAATGTTGGTAAGCTATTTACATGTTGTTTAAGCATGCATATGTATCTTGATATGTAGTTTTCCACTAATCAGAATTGTAGGAATTTCCATAAACAAACACAAGAAAATTCCCATTTATTCTTTTGCAACCATAAGTATAATAACCAACTCAAACATCACTTCTTTTTTAAAGATAAATCTCCAATACATGAAACATTATACTAAGTTCCAAAGATGATAACAATTACCAATATAGTTGGATATCCAAGGGCAATAATGATCAAATTATAATTTGGCACAAAAGCCATATGAGCCACCACACTTGGTGGATTAGGCTCTCCATAAGTCTGTGTATTATTGGAGAAGGTGTCGATAGGATAGATAGCTGAATTTGTATAACTTGTTGCATTTGAATAGCCTACTGAGTTAGTGTATGTTCATGGAGGACCATTTTTATACATTACAAGAGAACTTTGCATAGGAACTTCATTTTTCATGGACCTGTTGGTTTGATTTTTCGCATGATGAAATTTCCCTAGCCTAGGTACAAAAAATTAGATTGAATCCATCATTGGTGAATAAGGTTTCTTGTTTAGTCTTCCAGATTTTGTTTGCCTTTGAAAAATCCTATTAAACCCTATGTCTCATTCCTTTTAAAAGTCTTGGGCATGAAATATTTTTGAACTTTTGTGAATATTCCATTTTCATTTTCAATTTTTTGTGCCCCCAAGTAGTCTTTTTCCCTTAGGTCTCTCACCATATGATTCTAATGAGGTCTACGATAATCGCTACTTCACTATCAAAAAATTTAAGCATCTCACCATTAGCAACATAGCGAGTTTCCATGAAATGAACATTTGGTGGGACCTCAAGCAACATGGAAAGGTGACTAGGATTAAAAGTATGGTTTTGTTGTGCCAATTGTGAAAGATTTGTCACATCATCAATATCTTGGACCCACACCCCATTCGTAAAACACATGAGGTATTCTGATCATCAAATCAAGATGGGATCAATGATTCTCATTATCTCGCTATAGAATGATGTGCGTCGTTTACTCTATGTGACATAGTGAATATGGGACCCACCACATCTTAAGAAGTTCATGTAGTTTCCATGCCATCAGATCAAGTTCAAATCTATGGCCATTGCTATATTGCTATAAGGAGTTGCATGAAGATTATGTATAGTGATATCACTATAACAGACCCACCATATTTCTTTTAAGAGTGTATCAAATGTTTTCCACATGATCAAGCAGAATCAATGGTTGTCTCTACTTCACTATAGCAAGATGCTTGAAATATATGTATAGTGAGGTAGCAACTAGATGACATGTGTCCCTAGTCATTAGTGGGTCCAATCTAAAATTCCAATAAGGAAGGAATTACACACATGGCTAAATTTCATTGGGTTGACTACCAACATGTCAAGTTGAACATGAGTCATTTTTGCTCACATCCCTAGATTGTAGGATTTTTTGAAAATCTACGGTGTAAATTTGAACGTAGAAGGTGGTGCCACTCTGTGTATTTATGAAGCTTGAAAGCTTCGTGTGTGAAAGAAAACAAAGTATAATATAGAAGATTTTCTCAGTCTCATCCCATGCAAACAAATATTTCAAGCTTTACCTTGAGCAAAAGCCATTACTAAGAAGCTCATGAGATAAACAAGAATGTGAAGAAAATTTTCAGTGTTCACGAAGACATTGTAGATTTATAGAGAGAAATAAGCAAAGCATCAAGTAAGTATTTACACTATAACTTTTGTAGTGTCTTAATTCTACAAATTACTATTCAAAATGCCTCCAAAGAAGGGATTTTTTCATTAGGAGAACTACTTCGATAGGAATGTCCATGATGATTTACTTGAGTTGCTCCTCAATTCCACTATAGAAATTGTGTAAGTAAAAACATTCACTACATTAAACCCTAGGTTGAAATTAGCAGATGGATTATATGAAAAGGATAATTGGGTCTATGATGCCAGTACCTCTCAAACTAGTTTACAAATTTTTTTAAAATGGTTTTCAGAGAGGAACCTTTTTGTCCCACATGCCAAAATCTAGAATTTTGAGCTAGGGAAACCGGTAGTTCCTAGTGTTTTCATGGATTATGATCTTCTTGAAGCTATGGCCAAAAATTATGACTAAGCCATTAGGGTTGTGAGAAGAACTAATGGCTAGGTCCTAATTATAGTTAGCCTAGATGAGATTAGGGAAGTTTTTGGTTTAGGGCCTATCACTGATTACCATGTGCCCATTGATTTATAAGGATTAGAAAAGGAATACAAAATTAAGAAAGACACCATCAAGAAAGGTGCATTGAAGGCACATATAGGTAAAATTGGAACCCTGCTAGCAATAACAATAGCCTCTAGGGAACCCTTTAAAATGGAAATTTTCAATTCCAGGGCTATAGAGATATATAGGACCCTGTGCAAAGTTTTTGGGAGAGACGAAGAAGAATTTATGCCTGTAGATTTTATGTATATTGTTGTTTAGATCTCATCTTTTGGTGTGGATATCATTTTTTATTTTGCTTCTTTTTTGGCTGAGGAAATTTGCAATGGATTAATTGGGATTTCCAAGAGCAAGGTAGAAAAAAAATTTGGTCATTATTCTTTGTTGATGCATATGTTTTTGCTTAAAGGAGCTTCATATTTTGGTAAAGAAATGAGGTTAAATAGAGAGGAGAATGGGGAAGCACTGCTAGTCCAATTATATACTGTATATATGACTTGGGATGAAGAGAATGCTAATTTTGTTAGATTTGACAAGTATTTCACTTCCAAACTGAGATGCCTTTTATTGAGTGACAATCCTAGAATCCCCAAGGCATTAATGGGTCTCATTAGGCCTATGGATAACCCCCATAACTTGAAAGTTTCACATAATTGGGGGGATATCATCCCATACTCTATTTCTACTATTTTCAGAATCTATGGTTTTAAGGGAAGTCCTCATGTATTTCCCTACCAAGTACCCTTGAAGATAGGAGTAGATGAGTTGTTGTGGCAATTGGGAGGAGTAGAGGAAAAAAAAATTCTAAAAAGATCAATAGGGTCAATTTTCCCCACTTGCATAGTAGCCCATCATTTTATAATCACAAAAGGGGGTTGGCTCTCTTTGCACAAAATTGTGGATCCCTACAAGATGGCTATTTCTCACTCTCATTTTTGTGATTTTGAGGGATTTTTCAATTTGGTCTTGAGGCATAGAATAAAGCTTGGAAAAATTGAGCATGAAATTTATTTTCCAAAAGGTATAATAAGGAATGGGTACTCCTTGCAGGAACAAGAGACTAGGAAAGAAAAGTGGAGAGTCTTCTCTAAAATTTTGGATTTCATTCATTGTTTTGATCCAGATTATAGTCCTTCGGACGATGCAGTCACAAATGTAGATAATATAAGGAAACTTATGAATACTTTTCCTAAAATAATAGAGACAATGAATGAAAAGAAATAATTCTTTATTAGATTTTACTTGGATAAGGCCAGGGAAGTAATGAGAAGATAGGGTTTTACTCCCAATATAGGGGTAGGTCAATCAATTATCTAGAAAAGGCTAGGGTACACTCTTATTTAGAATAAAGGGGCCACTATAGACAAGGGAAAGAAAATAATGGAATCCACTAGTACTATTGTTGAAGAGAGCCCTCTAAACCTTCTCTAAAGAGGAGAAAGATAATAAGGGAAGAGGATCCTCATGTTGAGGAATACTCACCCTCATAGAACCCCTTGAGAATTGAAGAGGAACAACTCACTAAAGAGAAATTTGAGTAGTTGGGATCACAAGGTGAAGTTCTGGTCACACAATCAGAAACAAATGAAGGAGAACCCCAAGAGCCTCTTTTTCCAAGTTTTGAGCTGACTATAGTAGATTACAGGGGAAGGGAATTGGATCCTATTTTGGAACAAGCCAATCAGCAATTTTTTTCTAATGATAGTTTTGTAAATTCTAGGGCTTCCCACCAGTTTGCTTGGAGCGAAAACATGAACAGTTTTGAGGAAAAATGTAAGAATTTGAAAATAGATCATCCAAAAATGGATGAAGCCTCCACTCAAAATCAAATAAAGGAATAGATGATTCAAGAGTTCTAAAGTATAACCCTTGAAGAGGGGAGACAGATGGTAAAAGCTGAAAATATTTTATTATTGCCCAATTGGGACATTGCTGATGCATTAATTTTCAATTCTATGTCAAATAATTTGGGATTACAAGATCCAAATAAAAAGGAGTTCTTGGGAACTACATTTAGTAATGACCAAGTTTCTCTTTTCATGTGGTCACTGAGAAGAGGATCCATGGCTGTTTCATTACAACCCGATGATTTAGGACTGATAGGGAATATCATTGTAAGGAGAGTTGATGACACCTCACATGTACAAGTAGCCCATATGAATATGGATTATTCTCAATTTTCCTTGGCTACAGTAGAAAGGGAGGAAAAAGAAATGATTGAGCTATAGAGAAAGTATGAGGCAATTTTAGATGTCTACAATAAAGAGGTAAAGAGGAGAATTGAACTTGAAAACAAGTTATTGGGGAGATCCACAAGGCCAAGAATAACATACCCTTGCCCCCCAGTTGAACCTTTCAAATCCACCCCCCTCGTAGAAGTACTAGATACATTTCAAATGCTAGAATACTACATAGTAGAAGACTTTGAAGAAGAAAAAAGCAAGCTATGGGCATTACATGTGGAGTTGGAGGCAAAATATGAAGATAAATTAAGAAATTCTCTCATATATTTGGGGGAAAAAATTGAATTGCCACTAGTCTATGACCAATTGGCTAGGGTGGTAAACATCTAGAATGAATTGAAAGAAAATGATGAGGCTTTAAAGCCTATTGTGAACAAATGGGGAAAGAAACATAGGAGGAGAGAGGAAACCTTTTTGTGTTACTCTGTTATTGTTGGATACAATTGTTAATTGTGTATAATCTTTGATGTTACACAAATGTCATATCAGTCATCAAACAGAGTCTACCAAGCTCAGATAATCTGCAAAACAATTTATAGTGTCTACCGAACATTCTTGTACTTAACAAAGAAAAGTTAATGTTTACCAAGCTCACTCGTGCATCAAAGGATTTTGTAGAAAAAGTTAGTATTAACCGAGCTCCCAAGGTTAACAAAAAAAAGTTAATGTTTACAGATCTCACTCGGGCATCAAAGGATTTTGTAGCAAAAGTTAGTATTAACCAAGCTCCCAAGGTTAACAAAGAAAAGTTAATGTTTATCAAGCTAACTTAGGCATCAAAGGATTTTGTAGAAAATGTTAGTATTTACCAAGCTCGCAAGGTTGACAAAGGAAAGTTAATGTCTACCAAGCTCCCAAGGTTAACAAAGGAAAGTCAATGTCTACCGAGCTCACATGGTCAGCAAAGGAAGGTCAGCACTAACTGAGCTCACTCAGTCTCCAAAGGAGTAGTGGTTACCGAGCTTGGTCAGCCAGCAAAGGATTTTACTATTTTGATATTAAGTTTAATTACTTCATGTGGCTGACTGATGTAATGATTTTTTAGTTATTGGAACCTATATTTAAGTCGACTTGATAATCTGAAAGGTATATATATATAGATGTTCAAGTTGTGAATTAGTGTGTGAGAGTGAATATAAGTATATGGATAAGGATGGAATAAGAAAATTGAGCGAATTCTAATAAAGGATTAGATATCCTAGAGGAGATGCAAAGTTGTATTCAATCAGCTAGGATCCAGTAAAAATAGAATAGAGATATGTAAATAGCAAAAAGATAAGTTGCATATCATTCACGTCACCTCATTGTTGCTTTCTAATCATTGTAGTAGTGAATCTAGAATCTCTTAACAGAGTTGGTTTAATAGCCATTTTATAAATTCTCTAACAAGGTGACAGTTCAGTTGAATTGTTCTCAAGACCTCTAACTAGGCCACTCTTAATAGGGTGATTAAATCCTCTAACAAGGTCACACCTAATAGTGTGTTTTGTAACCTTCAACAGGGTTGGCTCCTAACAAGGCTCACTTTAGAAGAGTGAAAATTGGTGACTAGTTACTTGGTGGTTTTTCCCATATTGGGTTTCCATGTTAAATTTGGTGTCTCTTGTGTTCATTTATTTTAATCTTTGCAAGCATATTAATGACTATGAATGCTAGATAAACAATAATTAATCAATCTACCGAGTTACAATTTTCCTACACTATTTACTGAGTACCAATAGTATGTAAAGACATCAAAGGGATTCATTGTTGGAAATATTTTTGAGTTAATTGATTCACCTCTCCCCTCTCAGTTACTTCATCTATATTTCCAACAATTGGTATCAAAGCTTTTGGTGCTTGCAAGACAAGATTTCAAGGATCTAAGCCAAAGATCAGGATGTCTTATAAGAGGGAAATTCCAAGACTTAACAAGGACAACTTCTCAGCATGGCAAGTGTTGATGAGACTTCATCTAGCTTCTATTGGAGATACAGGACTAAAATACCTTGATGAAAAATATGCAGAACCATCTGGTACATTATCTGTCAATGATATTGCTGAAAAGAAGACCCACAACATTATGATGATAGATATAGCATCTACTCTAAGTTATGAAGAATTTGAAGACATTAAAGACTGCAAATCTACTTTTGAAATGTGGAAAAAGCTAAAAGAAATCTATGGAGGAGATGATAATGTAAGAAGAGCCAAAGCAAAAAGTCTGAAAGGACAATTTGATCAAATGAGGATGAGAGAGGATGAAAGCATTGCAAAATATGTTGAAAGAGTCAAAGCATGTGTCAGTGAAATCAAAGCATTTGGAGGAGATATCAAGGAGGAGACAGTAATAAGTAAAGTTCTTAGAACTCTACTTCCCATTTATGCAATCAGAGTTTCTGCAATTCAAGAAAGAAGATGTGAAGCAAATCACAAGATAAATCTAGAGGCCATAGTTGGAAGATTGACTGCATTTGAACTAGACAACTTTGACAACTATGTTCCAGCTTCCAAGAACATTGAATCAGCATTTGAAGCCAAGCTTTCACTTAAGGAGAAAAGAAAAAAGAAAAAGGAATCTTAGTCAAGAAGTGAAGATGAATCAGACCAAAGTTCAGATAGTGATCTTGAAGTGATTGAAGCTCTACTAGCAAGGAAATATTTTAGAGGCAGTGGTAAATTTAGAGGTAAAGTCCCTCTAATCTACTTTTCATGTGAAGAAGTTGGTCATATTGCTGCTAGGTTCCCAAACAAGCAGAACAAAGATGACAAGAAAGGTTACAAGTACAATGGCAAGAAAGACTTCAAATCATTCAAAGACAAAGGTAAGAAAACATGTTTTATGGCTAAAGATTCTAATAATTCCAATGATAAAGAAGAAGATGAAATTGTCTACATTATTGTGAAAGATGAATCTAATAATGATGAAAAATTGCACTCATTTCTCATATGAGAAAAAATGATACGTGGATCATAGATAGTGGTTGTTCTCATCACATGACTGGTGATAAAACTAAGTTTGAATACTTTAAAAACTATGATGGTGGCAGTGTAAGATTTGGTAACAATGAACCTTGTTGTATAAAAGGAAGAGGAATAATCTCTCTAACCAAAGAACTTATATGTGATAATGCCTATTTGGTAGAAGGACTAAAGCATAATTTTTTGAGTGTGGCATAGCTACTCAATAATGGATTCAAAGTAGAATTCATGCATGGAAAAGCAAGACTACTGGATGGCAAAGGAAAACTGATTGGATCAGGCACTCAAACAAAAGGTAACTTATTTTATCTTGAACTTGGTGAATGCTCATGTCTTATTACTCAATATGAAGAAAGTTGGTTATGGCATAAAAGGTTGTGTCATGTCAATTTTGATAACTTGGTAAAAATAAGCAAATTCAAGAAAGTAAGAGGCGTTCCTAACATAAAGAAACCTGAGGTCAGTCTATGCAAGAATTATTAGATTGGTAAAATGAGAAAGACTAGTTTTAAAAGTAAAAATTATCAGTTTGAAGATATATTAGAAATTGTGCATACTGATTTATGTGGACCCATTGGAATTGAAAGCTATACTGGAGAAAATTTTTTCATTCTTTTTCTTGATGATTACTCAAGAATGATGACTGTCATGTATCTAAGGAACAAATCAGAAGCATTTGAGAAATTCAAATGGTACTTGGCCAGAGTAGAAAAGGAAATAGGAAAAAGATTGAAATGCTTGAGGTCAAACAAAGGAGGAGAATTCATTTCACATGAGTTCAATAACTTTTGCATTGAAAGAGGAATCAAAAGATAGGTATAAGACCCTAGAACTCTTGAACAAAATGGAATAGTTGAAAGGAGGAACAAATCTATCATGGATTGTGAAAGAACCCTAATGATTGAAAAGAACATTGCTATCAAATATTGGAAGGAATCTATTAGCACTGCAGTTCATACCTTGAATCTGATATAGCTTAAGAAGGACTCATTCAAAACTCCCTATGAGCTATGGTATAGCTACAAACCTAATGTAAGTTATCTAAAAGTATTTGGAAGTAAATGTTACATTTTGAAAGAATCTAGAAAAAGAAAATTTGATGTAAAAGGTGATGAAGGAATATTTTTTGGATACTCTTGCAAAAGTAAAGCATATAGATGTTTGAACCTGTCTACTTACAAAGTCATAGAAAGTGCACATGTGAAAGTTGATGAGTTTGTAGAAAGGATTGAAGAAGAAAACAAAAGGAAACTAGAATATTATAGAAGGTTTATTTTCACTAGACCTGATACAGTACCAATCAATTAGGAATCTTCTACTCCTGAGTCATTAGTAACTGAGTTATAGGTAGTTCAAACCGAGCTACAGCAAGTTGAGTTACATTCAGATACTATCAAGAAAGTGTCTATCGAGTTTGAAGGACCCGAGCCAATATCTACTAAGCCAGAACCTGAAGTTGAAATTCAATAAGATAACAATGAAATTCTTTCAAAAGGAAAGGAACCTATATTAGCAAAATATGTCAGGAGATATCATTCAGAAGATTAGATCATTGGAAACAAATTTGAAGGAACCATGACAAGAAGTAAGTTGAAAGGTACTTGTTTACTTGCTGATTTTGAACCTAGAAACATCAATGATGCATTGGAAAATGATCGGTGTATTGAGGTTATGAATGAAGAAATAGAACAGATAGAGAAAAATAAGACATGGACTCTTGTACCCAGGCCTAAAGATAAAAATGTAATTGGAACCAAGTGGGTATTCAGAAACAAGTTGGATGAAGATGGTAAGGTATCAAGAAACAAAGCTAGACTAGTATGCAAAGGATATGCTCAAGAAGAAGGAATAGACTATGGAGAAACTTTTGCTCCTATTGCAAGATTAGAAGGAGTCAGAACCTTACTTGCATATGCTACTCACAAAAGATTCAAAGTTTATCAAATGGATGTCAAGTCAACATACCTCAATGGTATACTGGATGAAGAGGTCTACATTGAACAACTTGAAGGTTTTTTTTATCCAGATAAAAGGAACATGGTCTGCAAATTACACAAGGCATTTTATGGTCTGAAACAAGCCCCTAGAGCATGGTATGAAAGATTGCATAACTATCTTATTCAGATTGGTTTTCAAAGAACTAATGATAACAGTAGTTTGTATATAAAGGAAGGACTAGATAATAAGATTGTTTTGGCAGAAATATTTGTAGATGATACTGTTTTCACAGGAAATGATGAGCTTTGCAAAGAATTTTTAGAGAAAATGAACAAGGAATTTGAAATGTCTATGTTTGGTGAAATAAAATTCTTTGTTGGTCTTCAAATTCAGCAGAATAAAAATGGTATCTACATCACTCAATCAAAATACATCAAGGAGATATTGAAAAATTTTGGTATGTGAGATTGTAAACAAGTTGGGACTCCTATGTGTACTGGATTAAAACTTACCAAGGAAGACAAATCAAAAGAAGTAGATCAAACACTGTATAGATCTATGATTGGAAAGTTGCAGTATGTAGTTCATACTAGGCCAGATATTGCCCTTGCAGTTGGTATTGTAGCAAGATTTTCAGCAAAACCAAGAGAAAATCACATGATGGAAATCAAAAGAATAATGAGATATTTGAAAGCAACTAAAGATTATGGTTTATTGTACAAATTTGGAGGTAATCTAGATTTGAAAGTGTTTACTGATGTTGATTGGGCAGGAAATCTTGATGACAGAAAAAGTACAAGTGGAGGAGCATTCTTTCTTGGAAAAAGGTTGGTTTCTTGGACAAGAAAAAAGCAAAATTTCACATCCCAATCTACAGTAGAGGCAAAGTATGTTGCTGTTGTGTAAACTGTTCAAATATTGTTTAGTTTAAACAGTTGTTGGAAGGCATGAAGGTGGAAATCAAAGAACCAGTTGTTATGTTCTGTGATAATACAAGTGCAATAAACATATCTAAGAATCCAGTGATGCATTCCAAAACCAAGCACATTGCAATAAAATATCATTTTGTCAGAGAATTGGTGCAAGACAAGGAGGTCAGATTGGAATATGTTCATACAAAGAAAAAAATTGCTGACATATTCACAAAGCCATTACCTAAGGATGCATTCTTGTATCTAAGAAGTAAGTTAGGGGTCATTCCCCTATCTAAAGTTCACTAAAATAAAATTTTAGTGATGCATCAATGCATACCAAGATGAAAATCTATCAGTTGATGTAGCATAATCAGGAAATATTGCATATGAACTAGTACTAAAGTACATTAAAATCATTTGAGTTGTGTTGTCTTTGGCATGTGTTGTCAAAGAGGGAGAGTTTTTACTATCATATCTTTCTGAAATTTGTTTGAAAGGAAGAATATTTCTATGATATTCCCTCACAGAAGGAGATTATTGAAAGAGGGTGAGTTTTCTATCTAATAGAGAAAGTTGTTCGAACAGAAAAAGGCTTGTTAGACTTGTTTTCAAATTTAATTCTGCTATGACATGTTGTGTTGCCATCAATGCCAAAGAGGGAGATTGTTGGATACAATTGTTAATTGTGTATTTTCTTTGATGTTACACAAATGTCATATCATTCATTAGACAAAGTCTACCGAGCTCAGGTGATCTGCAAAGCAATTTACAATATCTACCAAACATTCCTATACTTAACAAAGAAAATTTAATGTTTACCGAGCTCACTCGAGCATCAAAGGATTTTGTAAAAAAAGTTAGTATTAATCGAGCTCCCAAGGTTAACAAAGAAAAGTTAATGTTTACCAAGCTCACTCGAGCATCAAAGGATTTTGTTGAAAAAGTTAGTATTAATCGATCTCCCAAGGTTAACAAAGAAAAGTTAATGTTTACCGAGCTAACTCGGGCATCAAAGGATTTTGTAACAAAAGTTAGTATTTACCGAGATTGCAAGGTTAAAAAAGGAAAGTTAATGTCCACCAAGCTCCCAAGGTTAACAAAGGAAAGTTAATTTCTATCAATCTCACATGGTTAGCAAAGGAAGGTCAGAGCTAACTGAGCTCACTCGGTCTCCAAAGGAGCAGTGGTTACCGAGCTTGGTCGGCCAGCAAAAGATTTTACTGTTTTGATATTAAGTTTAATTGCTTAATGTATCCAACTGATGTAATAATTTTTTAGTTATTGGAACCTATATTTAAGCTGACTTGATAATCTAAAAGGTATATATATAGATGTTCAAGTTGTGAATTAGTGTGTGAGAGTGAATATGAGTATATGGATAAGGATGGAATAAGCAAATTGAGTGAATTTTGATGAAGGATTAAATATCTTGGAGGAGATGCAAAGTTGTATTCAATCAGCTAGGATCCAATAAAAGTAGAACAAAGATCTATAAATAGCAAAAAGATAAGTTGCATATCATTCAAGTCACCTCATTGTTGCTTTCTAATCATTGTAACAGTGAATCTACAATCTCTTAATAGAGTGGGTTTAACAACCATTTTATAAATCCTCTAACAAGGTGACAGTTCAGTTGAATTTTTCTAAAGATCTCTAACTAGGCCACTCTTAATAGGGTGATTAAATCCTCTAACAAGGTCACACCTAATAGTGTGTTTTGTAACCTTTAACAGGGTTGGCTCCTAACAGGGCTCACTTTAGAAGAGTGAAAATTGGTGACTAGTTACTTGGTGGTTTTCCCCATATAGGGTTTCCACGTTAAATTTGGTGTCTCTTGTGTTCATTTATTTTAATCTTTGCAAGCATATTAATGACTATGAATGCTATATAAATAGTAATTAATTAATCTACCGAGTTACAATTTTCCTACACTGTTTACTGAGTATCAACAGTATGTAAAGACATCTAAGGGATTTATTTTGGAATTGATTTTTGAGGTAACTGATTCACCTCTCCCCTCTTAGTTACTTCATCTATATTTCCAATAGTTATAAGGTCATCAGATGATCAAATTGAGAGAACCTATGACATGGTTATTGATCTCCTAGAGTTTGATGAAAATAGAATTCATTTTTAGAGAATAATTGTTGGCTACTTAGATAAATATAAGAGCTAAAGGTTTAGCTTATTCCCTCATGCCCTAGATAGAAAAATAAATTGAAAAGTAAATATGAATGGACCAAGTAGTTAGATGATTTATTTTGTCTCAGAATGAATAAAGTTATCAATGAAAAAGGGCATGCATGGTGGGCTACAACTATTGAAGAAATGGTAAAGGTTCAACTATTCTTTGATTCTTTGAAACAAGAATTTGTTAATATTGATAATAAGGCAGAGTTTGTTATCAAGAAGCAACAAGATATTATGCAATTTGATTGGCTAGATGACACACTATTTGACAAGTGGATGGCAAAAATAGCTCCTGATGGATAGTTTGAGGAAGTTGAAACTGATAGTGATGAGGTGTAGGATGATGAGATCCAAATCATTGACACTATCATTACGCAAGGCCAACAGGAAGAAGAAGAAAAGAATGATCAGTCAATTTAAGTTGCAGGCCCAGACCCACAAAATGAAGATGGTGAAAACCCATGGGTGGAGATTAACCTACAATCATCAGAAAAAACTTCATCATTGGCTAGCTTGGTAGTTGCATATGTGAAGGAATCAAAATAGCAGCCAAATCAATAGTATCAGAGGATGTAACAAAAAGGAACCCATCAAAAGGAATGTTTGATCTAGAAAATTTTTTGTTACTCACATTTTTGTCATTTTGTGATAGATGTTTGTAAATATTTATTGTAAAGGACACCTATCAATTATCTATGCCTGAAGCTTGTTGCATCTCATAGTATATAAGTGAGATCCTAGGGCTAGAGAAGGGTCTGGTTTCTAATGCATTTTAGTATTACACTTAGGATGTTTTCAATCTAGTCTTTGAGAAAAACTTTATGATCTATTTTCTCTACATTTTTTTTGAGAATATGTCAATATGGATTTATCTTTGTGTCTTTTCTTGAGATAATCCTGAGTTTACAACAATTGTAGACAATTTTTAAAGAAAATTAAT
This sequence comes from Cupressus sempervirens, assembly GCA_028749045.1. NCBI lineage: Eukaryota > Viridiplantae > Streptophyta > Pinopsida > Cupressales > Cupressaceae > Cupressus > Cupressus sempervirens. The sequence continues at coordinate 310,089,266 of CM053791.1, forward strand.
ACAAGTTATGAACTTTCTCCATATCAGTTTTTATTAAATCTTGTCTCCTTAGCTATTACCTAGGTATTTTGAGATTGTGTGAGTAAAGCTTGCTCAATTGAATTCAATTCATTTAGGTTGTATGTCAATTCATTATTTCTATTAACTCAATGAATTAAGTAAATTCTTTTGATGAATTTGATGGGGTTGTCATGGTAATAGCAAGGTTGCCTATAAGAATGAAATTCAGTAAGAATTTTTTATAATTCTTGTTGTAAAGGAATAGATTAGATCACACATTGAAGTAGACTCTAAATCCCAATGGAATAGGCACTGATCACATTTTACTCAGTATGCAGAATAGATACATTGTGAAGGAGCGTCAATTCTAAAATCACAATCATTTTTAAATTACATTTCTTGAAGATCTTAAATGATGATCAACACTTGTTTGCATGGAATGTTTTAGCCTTAGTTAACCACTATCGCTGTGAACACTTACAAATCTATAGAAGAAATTTAGCCAAGTATGTTAGATGGGATGTGTTTATTCAAAATACTAGAAGCATGCATGTATTTAAGGATTTGAGATGAAAATAAAAATGAAACTAAAATAATTCTCATACAGTATCTTCTAGTCTTGAATCATCCCTGGGTATACCCATCCTAGTTTTGCAGAGCCTAAAGAGTAGAAAACCACCCTTCATTTTGTTGAAGTTGGGTCTGAATGGTTTATACAAGTAATTGCTAATAGGAGTTGGCTATTCCTTAGGTTATGTGACTACTATCAATTTGGTATTGAACCTTTGTTGTTCAATAGTTTTAAAACACCAATAGTACCTATTTAGCTAACAAAGATTATTTGAGGTCCACAAGTCACTTTTTCCATGAGAAAAGTGGCATTTGTCTCCAAAGTGGCAACCTTCAGAAGTGTTAAAATGGTTGCACAGTCAAGTTTTATAACCATTAATAGTCACACTGGGATATCCAGATGGTCCAATTTATTTCCTTGGTGGTGGCATCACATTGTTAGGTATAGACCAAGAGTATTGATTCCTCTTGGCACATAGTGATGTGATATAATAAGAAGCAAGAAAGATGGTAAATTTAGTGACCAATTATATTATATATCTCAAACTTAATTATGTTACATATTGACGTACATAATGATAACCAAAAGAATGAGATAAATAGGTTGAGACAACATTATTCATCAGGATAGTTGTATAGAGGCACAACCAACCTATACATGGTTTTGGTAGCTTCCATTCATCTAAAGATAGTTTATTAAATATTTGTACCTATGCCTTATATCAATCATCAAGAATTCAACATAGTCTAACACATGAATCATAGAATAAATCACTTGCCACTAAAAGCTAATCTCAAAGTAATACTATTGCCTTCTAAGATTTGCTACACCTGAAAGAAAATATACTAGTATAGTTCAAGCTCTTTGGATTTTCAATATCTAGGTTAAAATTTTAATGTAACATATTCACCTTGATGAAGATGTTTGTAGAGATACCCTTTTGAATGCTTGGATCATGATGGGAAAATATTATTCTCATTGGCTTACCATTAACACCACTATAATTCAAAATCATTAGAGTATGGCGAGCTGCAAATGCAAAAAATACCTAATTAAAAGAGTTAAAAAACTATGAATTCTTTCATTTCAGAAAAACTACAGCCAACTCAATGCTCTCGTTAGAATATATATTGAGTGTCTATCTAAGTACCTTTGAATATACAACCCCAACTCCAAATACTTACCCAAGGAGAATACCTACAAATTAATGGAATATATGTCTAGAATATATTAAGGAATATTTTAAGGAAAATTAGACCTTACTTATATTATTAAAAAAAAAAAAACACTCCAAACATGACCTCAAATGATATGCATAGTCTTTAGTGGGAATTACAAAAGCATTGATTAAATGTCTCCACTTTCTAACTTGTTTGTAGTTTTTCTACTCTACTTTTTAATATTCATGAATTTTCATGCCCTAAGTGTTGACAAGACAAGAAGAAACTTGGTTTGGACTTTACGTGTTACAAAATCTAGGTTTGGTAACTCAAGAATTGAACTAAGAGACTATTTAAATTATACCCAGAATTATGAGTCAAACCAGTATTGGATGATGATAACCATTCATGTCTACAACATAATTAATGTTTCAACATTTCATACACAGTCATCTAGAACCTAATGATGCTCATGATTATCCATAAGTTACAAACTTTTAAAGGTGCATCATTTGTTTGTAAATGTGATTCCTCTTAATGATAATGTGAGTGAGATTTGAATCATTGAGGTACCTTGGGACATTTGTGTATGGCTTTATAGGTTTTAACTTATTTCCTTGGATTGGCTTCTAGGACAAGTCCATTTTGACATGGTGTTGCAATCTTTAGTTTTGATAAAAAGTTAAACTTTTGTTAGTGTATCATCTTTTTTTGTAAATTTCTCAAAACATTAATCTTCATTGCTAGTCTTTCACAAGCATCATGCAAGATTTTTATCTTTGTAGCAACTACTTGATGTTGGGCTTACAAATAATCACATTGAGTGAGTGTGATGTCCATCTGATTTAGTATTTGGCTATGTTAGTAAGTGTTGTGTCAAAGTGTTCACATAATGACAATATTTCTCATCTATCTCTAATTTCATGGTAGATTTCCAAATCTGTAGAATTGATGAGTACTATTGAGCAAGACTACTTTTGTAGGCTAAGAAGTCTGTGATGGTTCATCCATAGACCAAACTTGAAACCTTCATAATAGTGGGCATAGAATAATTGCTTTATAATTAAATCATAAGTTAATTTCTATTGCTCATTCTCATCCCTATGTGTACATATTTGATCTTCAATGGCCAATATTCATTTATGAGATCATTTGACATCAACAATTATCTTTTTTTTAAGCCTCTAACATCATAAATGAATGTTGGAGTTGAGGAAAGCCAACTCCGAAGACGCCCAACATGGTATCAGAGCCTTCCTGCTACTGCTTCGTTGAAGAATTTTGAAGCCATGATTTGGAGTCACAAACCCTAGTTTGTTTGTGCATTTTTTTTTTTGAATCAAGGGATCAGCAAATTTTCGAAGCACTTTCAGCCCAAACGGACATCACCATTGGATTCGGAAGGCTGTTTGCAGTCAGGATTCATATAAAACTTTTCATTTTTGGACACAGGGCACTTTTGGAGATTTTTTAAGCCTCTAAGGTCACTGCCGTACGGATCGTACGGACGCAGGGTCAAAAAGAAATTTAAAAAAAAATAAATCAGAGCACACCACCAGCGCTCAGCCCGTCGGCCGCTGCCACCGGCTGTGCTGCTGTTCCACCGCCCGACTGCAGACCTTCACCGGTGGCTCAACCTGTTTCCACCGCCCCTACAACCACCTCTGCCTGCTGACCTCCACCTCCAGCTCCACTCCGCTGGGTTTACAGTCAGCGCCCGTGTGGAGGATTCGCCTCATCAGCATTGTTTTGAGCGTGACACGTGGCAGGCGTGCCACGTGGCACATTGCCACGTGGCCCCTGCCACGTCATCTTTCATACTTGCCATGTGGCTATGCCATGTGGCATCCTTTTTGTAGCGACAACCTCCAAGCTATCAAATTTAATCGCCTGACTTGCTGACGTCAGAGTTGTGTCATCAACCTGCCTTGCACCTCTCCTGATTTGCTTTTGAACCTACTTGTGGTTTTTTTGCCATAACTTTTGCATACGGAGGTATTTTTCTGATCCAAAAGAAGTGCCGAAAAGCTGGTTCCAAGACAAAGATTTTGGTGTAGTTATTTTTAGGTTTTGATGCATTTTTATTTCCTGTTTTTTCAGTTTAATTTTGAAGTCCTATTTTTTACTCCGACAAGCATATCTTTTGCGTCCCATGCCTGTTTTTTGGAAACTTTATATTTCTGGAAAGTTAGTTCTGTGTTCTTTTCAGAAATGTAGTCCTTTTTCTTAGTTTTTGGCCTCTACTCTTTCTATCATAGTTTTGGCATTTTTTCTCTATGGTGGATATTTTGAGTGTTTTAGGCCTGAGGATCATTTTCTTGGCATGGTTTGCTTTGTTTTTAGCTGTACTTTCCTTTGTTGCAGCTCTTTTTTAGTTCTAATTATTGTAGCTATCATTTTGAAGCACTTTTTTGTTTTACACTGAGATAAAGTGTCACTTTTGCATTCCGGGGATCATGAACATTGTTTTGAGTCAGTTGTACTTGCACTATTTTCATAAAGCACCATGGGGGGATTATTTGTTTGCTCTTTTAGGCATTCTCCTTTTGTCAAGTGAGTGTCCCTTCCATGACATTAACCCCATGCAGAGTCAGTTAGACCGTGTCTTTATAGATGTCTGTACCTCTTTTTCTCTCTCCTCGTTCTTGGTTCATTTGCAGGAGACTTTGGCCCACGTTCTCAGTTGCCTGTCATCACACCCCGTCTACATTAAGCGGGGGGTTATGCTATTGTTCTAATGTATCCATGGTTCAATGGTTTGATAGTGTGAACTATGTATTTAGTGGTTGATCTTGTATACAAGGCAATTGCAATGGCTGGCTACCTATGCATTTGGGTGAGATGGATCATCTACCATATAGACATGCTTGGTTTGTGCCTTCTTCTTCCATGGAGGTTCTTTTAATCAGCAGTTTGGCAGATTTGTGGCTTCTTCATGCTTCTGTGATGTTTCTTCTTCATGATCACTCATTGTTCCTGTTTTAGGGGACAATTTCCCTAGTTGGAGACTTCTTCAGTTCTTCACTAGGTTCTTACCTCTTTTGGGGGGAGGTTTTTTCCCACGTGGTTTTCTCTCTTTCCCTGCTTACAAAGGTTGCATTCTTTATTGCAGTGTACTTGAGTACCTAACATGGCCTCGTTGCCGGGACCCATTATGCATTTCATCTTAGTTTTGTGAGCTTAAGGCATTTCCCTAAGTTGCACTTAAGGGGGGGTGTTAGAGTAAATAATTAATTGTTAATTATTTATTCTATTTGCTTAAGCTTACTTATGTCATGCATTTATTTAATATTTTATATTTAATGCATGTAATGGTTAGTTGTTGACAACATGGGAGTTTGTTCCCTTCTAGTTGTCACACTTATCTTCTACCACTTTCCAGCTTGTTCTACAAGCTTCCATAAGCTCTTTATATTCAGGCTCTCTCTCATTATAATATCACATAACATATCACTTCTCATTGTAAATACATTTTTTTTTTGTGTTTTCATATTTGGCTCTCATGTCCGTTTAGGGTTTTTCCCTTGCTCCATGCTCTTCCCCTTCTTGGCTTCTCTTTGATAGGTTCTCGCATGCAGGTGATCTTGGGCATCTTCGAAGTTGGCTTTCCTCAACTCCAACAATGAAGGCCCTAAATTTTTCCATAAAATAGGGCTCCATCATCTAGTATGATACAAGTGGATGCCCAATGATACAGTGCAAAACATTTAATCACTAGGGATACTTTGCAATAGATTGAACAAGGTGGAAGTGTTAGTTGCTATACAGATAGTGTGGTCCCAGAGACCATGATGACATGAAATGCACAAAGTGTAAAGTAAATCATTTTAACATTAAAGAGAACATAGAGGAGATATTGTACAACATCAAATGATGGGGGCTAGAAAATTAATCTTCTTTTTTTAATGAAGACACTGTCGTTACAAAAGTCATTGACTCTTCTACATCTTTAACTAAGTGACCCTTCATTGCATGATAATAAGAAGAAACTCAAACTATTTGATGCCTAAAGACAATGATGGAAAAGAAAGAATAATTACTACAATATGAAAGATGATTAGCTAAGAATTGCAATTGATTGCAATTAATTTTAAAATTGTAGATTTGATGATGCTTTAAAATGCTAGCGTAGACCAATACTACAATTTCTCCATGTCACGACTATAATTAAGTTGTTGATTTGGCAATTTGATGGCTGATTGAAATTTTAATTAGCATACAATGATTGTATTTTTGTATTTTAATTAGCGCCTACTGTGGTGTCCATAATACACATGCTATTCCTAGTGAGGAATGGGGACCCCCCCTACTTTTTTTGACTCCCAGACTCATAGTTTAAGAGTTGGGAGAAAATTGCTAAAGTTAGAAATTTTTAGAGTTGTCGAGAAAATTTGAAAAAAACCAAAACAAAATAAAACACAAAAACATTAGAAATTTTGAAAAAAATGCAAAAGAATAAAAAATTGGAAAAATATAAAAGTTATAAAATCGCAAAAAAAAAAAACCAATCAAAACAATCATGTATATGTGCACGCATGGGCGGAGTGCGCATCGAGGCACCCCATGCACCGACCTAGTACGAGGGAGGGGATTATAAACCCTACCCCTCTTTCTTTTCTCTTCACTCACAGCTTTTTGCATTGCTAATTTTGGTTCATTGGTGTGTTTTAGCTAATACATTGCTAATGCTAATTATTGCATTGCTAATTTTGGTTCATTGGTTCATTGGCATGTTCATGTGGCAGGCTCTTTGCTACCACGATGCTTTTAGCATGCCACCTATTCTTTTAATAATGTCATGTCACTCACATGTTGGGCACTGCACCACTCATGGCACTAGGTGTTGCTTTGTGTGTGTTGTGCCACTCATGTGCCAAGCACTGCTTTGTGCACACTGCACCACTCATGCACTGGGCACTGCTTTGTGCACATCAAGCCACTTTGTGTGGACCATGACACTAATCTTTTGGGCACTTCTTTGTGCACACCATGCCACTTTTGTTCTACCATGCCACTCATGGTCCTGAGTGCCACTTTGTATGTGTTGCACCACTCATGCACTAGGTGTTGCTTTATGCGCATCATGCCACTCATCAAAATCAAAGAACCTACTCCCCATTGAGGCACTGTGCATCCCCACCCATTTTGGTGTTACATAAAACCATAAACTACACTCAGTACATCTATCACACCCACAACATGCTTCTTATGCCTGTGGTACATTCACACATTTTTTGATTTATTTTAATTTCAAAAAACAAGCAAAAAATGATTTTTTTAAAATAAAAAATTTTAAATAAATAAAATGATAAAATGATAAAATTCCAAGATTTTTTTTTTAAATAATAAAATAATAAATTAAAAAATAAACAAATAAAATGTCCAAATTGGGCTTTTAATTTTATTTTTTAAAATTTATTTTAACTCATAGTTTTTACCTTGTATCTTGATTAATATACTTTGTTTTTTGCAACATGCAGGTAATCAAATGGCATCCACATTTAGAGTAGCACCCAAACCTATTGTGTTTAAGTTCCAAGGTGTACCCTCGAAGTTGAGATTCCATGATGACCACATAGAGATTCGAGATATCGGCCTAGGGCACACTGACTTAGGGGAATTCCTGAGAATTTGTAACAAGCCAACAGAGAAGTCAACTATGATGTTCACATTGATCTGTTCTAGATTCGTGAACACAACATCACATCCTGTGTTTGTACAATCAGCTGAACTAATCATGGCCCTGTCACAAGATTTTATTCTTGATGAAAGTGTAGTCAAGAGTGTCGCTAGAGAGGTGATTTTGGACCTATGACTTGACAACATTGAGAGAGTCTTCCATCTTCCTAGAGCTGATTAGTTCATCAAACTATCATATGAAGTGGCTGAGAGATGGTAAAGGGATCATCAACAAGAGGCCATTGACATCATACAATCCTTGTACCTCATTAAGAAGCCTCCTTGAGGAAAGATAATCAGCAAAGTGGATATGACTCAAGGATATATGAAGGAGGATATCATGTACTCAGTTATTCTCCTTAGTAGAGTCATGGGCTTACCCATAGTAGGTCACCTCAGCACCTTCATGGTCAACTTCATTGAGACCATCAGATAGGTGAAGATACCATTGGATTGGGGCACCAGACTAAGTGAAAACTTTTGTGAGCAACTGAGGACACTAAAGGATAAGAAGAAGTTTTACATGACTTCTTACATGGTGTACTTGCTTGCAGAAAGGGCAAGAAACTATCCCATTTTGTACAAGAGAGGTAGTATGGAGAACCCCAATGCCTGGCCATACATAGTTTACCCTCAACTAGTGAAGAAGAAGCTCTTAGTGTGAAGCAAAGAATATATAATTGTGAATGATGCATTTGTAACTGTGATCATTTGATTCATTGAGGGAGACTATGAGAAGAGGTTATCTAATGAAGTCAAAGCACAAGTCATAGCTCTCAAAACCTACTTTATCTAGTTCAAAATGTTTACATATCTACGAGTAGCTAGTGCATCCATCAATCCTAAGAAGCTCTCGAGATATCCTAATGACAAGTTGGTACTATTGGAGATTTCTCAAAAAATTGAGTCAGCCTATGAGAAGATAAAGAGGCAATGAAGACCTTGTTGGACATGGCCATTGGTCATTGGACCATATCAAGTGAAGAGGAGACAAGATATTTTGTCTTTTGAATGGGAGTAGGAGAACTATCCTCTTGAAGAATACAACTCTCCCTGGACATATTTTGAGAATGTCAAAAAAGTGGAGAGTCTAGCAAGAAAAGACTTCCATCATGAGGATGCTATTGAAGACCACTAGATGAATGTTCTCATTACGGACTACTATAGGATGACTTTGTATCTAGTAGAAAAGGCTCTCTAGTTGAACATCCCTGATGAGATAAGGCAACAAGATTCTAAGGAGTTACTGGACCCCCTATTTAGTGTAACTAAAATTGGTGAAAGACTCATTATGAATATTGAGGTTGATAGGGAGGAGCCTGATGATATTAATCATAGAGTGAGGCATGTTATAAGAATGATGAAAGATTGGATCAGGAAACCTTTTCCACTTTATCCAATTCCAAAAACTATAGTCTTCCATGCACATGCTTGCCTAGAAAGAGGTAGAGGAAGGAAAGTAACAATTCCTACCTTTGTAGCTCAGTCTCATATCAAGCTAGAAATAGTGTACCAGCTTGATTGCCTAGTGGGATATTATCACCCTCCTAAAAGGAAGGGAAAGAACAAAAGAAGAGGATCTCTCCTCAAAGGATTCATACAGAATAGGTGCCTCCCCAATAGTAGGAACAAAGTGCACAAGGGTCCCAAGATACTAGAGCTACCTAAGTCCATGATGAACTGTAGTTGCCTCCCATTGTGTCTAGCCAAATAGAAAAGGGAGAGATTTTGCAAGTTTCCATTCCTCCTATGCAAGATGAACTAGATTCTCCTTCTAGCTCCAAGAAATAGAAGAAAAGACAAAGGATTAGTAGAAGATTAGTGCCTAATCCATTTATTACTGAAAGCATTTTGGAAGGAGATGAAGAAGAGGAAGAAGAATAATTAGAAGAGGAAGAGGAACAAGTGCCCCTATAGGGAAGAACTTGGCTAGCTAGAGCCATAGAGTTTCAAAGGAGAAAGAGTTCCATGGTTATTCTGCCATCGACTCAAGCAAAATCTTTAGAGCTCTCATCTTCAGAAGATGAAGTATAGTAGTGGGTGGATGAGTAGAGTGAAGAGAGAGATGATGTTTTCTCAATGTCAAATTTTGACTTCATGCCTGTAGGAATAGAGTTGATTGGGGATAAGATCAGGGACACCCCTACAAGTGAACCTCAACTAGAAGACTAGAAACAAATGCAGCTAGACACACAAGGTTCTAATCTTACTCCTCCATCTCCACCATGAGTTATGGTAGTAGAATGGGGCTCGGTGATGACTCCACCTTAGAGGTCAGAGGATGAACATGTTTAGAAGGAACTAGTATGAGAGGAGAGACCAAAACAAATGGCAATTAATGAAGTGTTAGAGGAAGAAATGGTGGAATTTTACTAACCACTTTCCCAAGACATTGAGGTTTAGGCTATAGGGTCTACTAAGACTAAGGCTACACAAGGAGAGCCCTCCCAATTAGATACAACTCCCAGCAGGAGTGACAAAGGGAAGGAAATAGTAGAGCATACAACTTCATCATCAAGAGCTAGGTCCTCAACAAGATGCATCCCAAGGTGGATCTAGAAGGAGATAATGAGGAGTACTAAGCCTCAATTGCATGCTTCAAAAGAATACATTTGTGACATTGCATAGATCTTGAAGAAACCTGAGTCTCCATCACATGAGGTAGCCCCATTGGCTTTTGTCACCACCATATCAAACCAAGATTTGTTTGCACAAGTGGCTATCCCTCTTGAAGGCATAGATGCAAAAGGCCTTAGCCTCAAAGATTATGAATCAAAGGATGTTATATTTGGAAGACCTACATGGGATTCATCTTGACAAATGATGACTATGGGAGTCAAAGAGGTCCTCAAGTACATGGAACAAGAGAAGATTGAACTTCAAGCACTTCAAAGGAAAGTTGAGATATTAAAAGGATATCTAGCCAAAGTTATTGGTCCTCTTGATCCTGAACACCCGAAGCATACTTTGAACATTGTACTTAGAGAAGGGGGAAGTGTGCAACTTGACTCATTTTTGAAAGCTTGTTAGGAATGGTGAGAAAGTTTTGAAGAGAAAGGTATCTAGATTATCATAGAAAATTTGAAGTTATTGCATGCTACATAGGAGAACATGAATAAGATCGTAGCAATTTTGAAGTAGGACTTTAGTATCATGGATGAGGTACGTTCCTAGAGTAAGGATTTACAAAATCTACAAGCCATAAAGGGCCAAAGATATGGGGTTTTGATTGATGTATATACTAGAGAAGAATTAGACATGATTGATGATTACATAGAGAAAATAGCATATAGCAATAAAGTAATGGAGACACTACATGAGGAGATCCATTGGCTCAAGGACCAAGCCTGAGATATTTTTGAAGATCCATTAGCTCAAGGATACTACAATGATGCATTCTTGGATATTGTTGAAGATGAATGAGAGAAATTATTACCTGTAGAGATAGTAATGGAAATTTTCAAGAAGATTTTTGTGGAGGTTGTTGATGATGAAGACATTCAACAAGCCTTCAGGATAGAAGAAACCCTATTAGAGTTGGACACCAAACTCAAAGATTTTGTAGAGACTTGAATTGAGGTGGACAACTACAAATAGAAGGTCAAGGAAAAGTATGAGGCTTTAGATCTTTTGGATGTAGCTAAGATTACTGAGATGATATAGAAATTTAAGGGCAAACATCCAAACATAGCTTTAGGATGAAGAAGAACAAAACCCAGATGCCAAAATTCTAATTTTGACACTTAGTAAAATTTTGAGATTTTGACCCTGTTGAGCTCTATAGCTCCATAGCTCCACAGGTGCACAATTTTGTAGGAACGTAGGTTTGTAGCTCCATAATTCAAAGGTGTGCTAATAGTTAACTTCCAGTTCCAAAAATAGCACCTTCCATGCAACAAGAATGCATTTTCATGATAGTTTAACTTCAACACACACCTAGTAAAGGACTAGCTTCTATTTTTGGCACCTCTAGACACTCCTATTTCAACTGAAGGCTTCCTCCTACTTTCTCTCTCATGATTTCTCTATTTTTGATATGTAAGGGGCTCGTGCATCCAATTGATCAATAAAATATGGATGGAGTCCCTCTAAGCACTAGATTAATTGTTATTCAGTATATATTTAGTTTATTTTAATGTTTTAAAAGCATTTTATTGCATGAATATATCTCTCACTCTCAACACAAATTGAGGAGATGATTTCTTATAAATACTCCATTGTAAAATGTAACAAATGTCATCATTATTATGCAATAAAATTATGCTTTTGGTGCTTGCATTTAGAGATTAGTGATTATTGACTGAATGTGTCATATTTTTGTGAATTTTGTTCATGGAATTGTGATTGAGCTAAAGGTTTATTGTGTTATTTCTAGTTGTATGATATTTTTGTTCTGGTGTTCGCTATGGATTTACAAATTTCATTGATGTAACGAGCTTGAGAAGAGATCATCAAATTGTGTCTGCATAGCCTTTTGTCTCACATAAGTGCACTTTCCATGGCCTTACAATTTGGTGAAAGGTGAAATATCATATGATTGTTAAAGTTTCTCACTGACGATTGCATCGGTGGATTCTAGGAAGCACTGCTCCTATTTTCATTGGTTTCCTGCTGATTTCTTCAAAAGTTTAACTCACAACATGTTGTTTTATGTAGCTTATGTTTGTTTAGGATTTCAATTTCATGTTATTTCATTTTTCATTTTATTTTCTTTCAATTTTTTTATTTTCTTTAATAACCCCTCGTTAAAATAGGAACTCGTTTTAGTTGCACTATTAGAATTGCATTCATTGAAAACCCAAAAAATACAAAAATATTGTTCTTTTGTGTGTTATTGTGAGAGAAAAAAATAGATTTACTTCATTCTAAGATCATAATCAAAACCAAAAAAGGCCTCCTCATGAACAATCACATTTATCTTCAACTAAGTGGATTTTGGTATGTCGCAAGACAAATACTGAACCTTGGAGTTGATCCCAAAAGATTAGTTTTTCAAGAGATGAATTGCACCATGGATTCCTACTATTGATCTTGTGTGTAATGACCACCCAATAGAAGTGGCACTAGAAGGAAGGCCTTTTTTGACTCCTAGAAAGGAAGAAAATTTGTCCAAGTTTTAGAATTTTTGTACTTCTACAATAATCTACACTTCACGAAAGTTTAGAAAATTTCCTAAGTTTTTGATAAATTTAGGTCCATAGCTTTGTAGGTACACAAGTCCACAATTCCATAGCTACATAGGTCTTCAGATCTACAACTTTGCAGGTGCATAGGTGCACAAAAGTCTGTGGTGTACAAAATATAGAGAGCTAAGAAAGTTTACTTATGTAGAGGTGCACTTTTTCCCAAAAGTTGATGCAAGCTAGAGGATATTGATCCAAAATCCCCATTTCAGTGAGCATTAAAGTTTATGCCAACTGCACACAAGTTTCTTGAGCTTACCCACTTCCACAAACCACATCGTGACAAGGGAACATCTCGAGTTCAACCACTTCCATTCAAACTTTCATCATCTTCTTCAACTCCATCTCCACTCCAACCACCTAGTGGACCACCATACATTCTGATAGCTACTCCTCAACAACCACTGTTAGGTTTTCCAAACCCTCCAATGGCCATTTTCAAAAATGTCATAGACTCACCAATAAACTTGAGAGGTGTACTCCATGACCTAACTAAGAATCCTAAGAAGTTTTTCCCCAGATTCATCTATGGTGAGACTCGAACTATTAAAGATCATGTCAAGGTATTTAAGGAAATTTAAAATTGCAAGAAAGTTGCTAATGAGGACATGGTTCTTCATTTATTTCCCTATTCTTTGGGGAAAATTTCCTTCAATTGGTACGTTAATTTGCTACCCAAATGCATTGGAGATTGGGACACATTTGAAAAATTATTCTTGGAACAATTCAAAACATTCATCAACCCAACTATGATACATCAATATTTCATATCAATCAAAAGGGAACCAGTTGAGATAGTTTTCTGCTTCAACCATCACTTTCATATGGCCTACCACAAGTTGGAAATGCCATACACTATATTGGTTGAAGCCGATATTCAAATTTATCTAAATTCTATGGACCATCTTACTATAATATTTCTAAGAAGACCTATAGAAAATATTGACACATTGGATAAAGTGTTTGTAGAAGTGATCACATTCACAAAGCAAACCAATCCTAATGGAGGAGGAATGATGATTCTAGGACAAGCAATCCCTACAATACCAACATACCCAGTGGGAGAACACATGATGCCTAGCTAGTTCATACCTATGAGTCTAGTTTTTTTGTAGTACGTACCCACTTCAAAAAATCAAGTGATAACTTATCTAGGGTATAAACCTCCAAAAATAGCTTTCTTTGAACAGAAGGCCATAGTTCCCATGGAAATAGACAATAACCTTATTTTAGAAGTTGGTCAAATAAAGAAGACTATATCACCAATGAACAATGAATTGATATGTCTTAGATTGTCACAAGGAAAAAATAACAACTTCCAAAGAAACAACATTGGCCCCTACAACAACAATTGGTCAGAATTACAATAGGAAGTTCAACGGGAACAATAACAACAACAATGTAGGAAATAACAATGAAGGAAACAACTTCAATCCTCCTGCTCCTAATAATGGCTTCCAAAGATAGAACTGACAATGGAACACCCATCCAAATAATGGAAGCATTCTTGCTAACAACAACAAAAACAATCTTCAGTATGCTAATATCAATCAGTATGATGATAGCCAAAATGCGCTTAACAATGATGGTTCCTACTACAATGGTAATCAAGAGATGAATCAAAATTCATAGGTAAATGAAAATCCTCCTCCTATAAAATTTCATGCTATATTTTTGAAATCCTATAGTTTTTGACAAAATACACAAGTGGAACAACTAGCAAGTGAGGAATTCTCATTCCCATTTAGTCAAGAACTTGATATTCAACATGATGAGATGTTTGCCTTTCGCAATGACAATCAAAATATGTATAGTTTGAGAAATAGAAAGGAACCTTTGATGGATGGGATTCCTCCAAGTTTACAACCAACTCCACCTGATCCAAGAGCAAGTAATGATCCACCATTGATAAGACCAATGTATGGAGGACAACTGAAGTAGAACCCAATGAATGTACCAACAATACTGAAGAACCCTACTTGGTCCACTAAAAAGTACAATGTAGTAGAGGATTTAAAAAGGACTAAGGCCAATATGTCCATGTTTGACATGTTAAAAAATTGTCCACAACAACAAGAAGTACTCATGAAGACATTAGATCATGCAAAGGTTTTCCATAAAACAAATACTATTCCTCAAAAGATAGTATCTCAACAAGTGAATGTTGCAAAAACGATGCCCACTATGTTCAAAGACAAAGTTGAGGTACCCCCATTTTTTCTTAGCATCAGGATATATGGGAAGAATCTTGAAAATTTCCTCATTAATTTGGGGGCTTCATGTAATGTAATGTCATTATCAATAGCTTAGAGGCTAGGAGTTAGTCCTCAACCCTCTAATTGAGTGGTGATATAGTTGGATAAAATAGAGATAAAAGTCATTGGTATATTGAAAGATGTGCGGATACAATTAACAATTGACCCTTGGATTCAGGATGTTATCTACATACATGTGGTTGATATCTTGAAAAAATATGGGTTACTTCTAAGTAGAGAATGGATGGAATGTCTAAGAGGACAGTTTTCTACAAACTTCACTCAATTGTGGTTGCCATGGAAAGGATTGAAAAATTAAATCAAGATAGATGTTGAGCCCAAATTGAAAACAATGATCATAGATTACAATACCCCAAATGAGATAGCATTCTTATAATCAAATTTGGGTTCATATAAAGTGATGGTATTGGATATGGTTCCAAATAGTACGTCTCAAAATCAAAATGAAGAACCTAAGGTACTGTGACATAGTTCATAGATAGTATTGTGACTAATTTACAATGTTTAGGAGAAGAAGTTGATCCCAACATCCTCCTTCTTCTAGGATTCTATCAGTTACACAAAGTTAGTCACTCTGAATTTGAATGTTCATCATGTCAAAAAGACGTTGCAAAGGTATTGACCTACATGATGGAAAACAAGGATAAAAAAACCTCAATAGATGAACTCACCAAAAGCCTAAATTCAATGAACTCATCCAACCTTATTGAAAAGATTGAAGAGGAAATTGAAGATTTAAATTTATCATACAATGATACCTCTTTAGATGGTGGAGGTTTTTCTTCTCCTCCTCCAAGGATGGTTAAAGTCCAAAGAAGAAGATGATATGTCAAAGGTAAAGGATGGACTTCAGTAGTCATTCATCATGAGCCTAAAGTTGAGGAAATCAAAGAACTAATAGGGGAAATTCAAGATAAACAAGAAAAATACACACTTCCTCTATCTACAAATTACAAAGGGGACTCATCAAGTCCTACACAAGGAAAGTTACAGTGGGTTCCTAAGAAATAGTCATTCAAGGCTCAAGTGAAAGAGAAGTTAAGGACGAATAAGCATAAAGTTAGAAAACCCAAGGAAAAATAATTTTGGACACTTCACTTTGATGGTTCTAGGTGCAAGATGGGAGCTGATGAAGATATCAAATTGGTTAACCCAAAAGGTAGGTCTTTCTATGCTACATATCAATTACAATTTAAATGTACTAACAATGCTATAGAATATAAGGTTTTAATTTGAGGACTTCTCTTTGCACTAGAGAAAGGAGTCACAACTCTCATAATTGAAGGGGATTCTCAATGGGTTATACAAAAAGTAAAATCCATATACTCTTGCAACAATAAAAGATTACTTGCTTACAAAAAAAAGGGTGTGGGATATATTGGATGACTTTCAAGCTTTAAACATCAAATCCATTCCAAGAAGAAAGAAAATGGTAGCAGATGCCCTCGCCATTTCAGCAAGTGCTTTATAGCTAGTTGAAAGAACTAAGTTGAAAAGATTTTCAGTGGAATTTGTTGTGGTTCGATCCATTCTTGATAATATGACCAACTTTCAAGTCTTTCAATATGATCAACATATACTTGAGTTTATCATGTGTAGTCACCATTTTGAGGGACAAGAGATTGATGATACACCAGATGACAAACCTGAAGATGATGGGCTTGAAGATGAGGATGAGATTCTAAATTTAAAATCTAACACTATTCAAAAAGAGATGGTTGAACTTGAACATATCTTTGATTGTGATGAATCAACACTCAATAGAAGGGAGACTCAATAAAATGGAATCGAAGAATGTGACTTGTACAATTTGGGTATTGATGAAGAACCAAGAATGGTACATATAAGAAAGGCATGCAACTCACAGGAAAGGAAAGAAATGCTCAAATCACTCATCGAATATAAGGATGTCATTGCTTGGAGCTATGAAGGGCTAAAAACTTATGATCCTAAGATTATCACACATGACATCCTACTAAAGCTCAATGCCAAACCATTCTCACAAAGACAAAGACTAGTAAATCCTCTCATTGAACCACCGATCATGAAGGAAGTAAAGAAGTTACTAGATGCTAAGATCATATTTCCTATTGGCCATTCCTCATGGGTGGAAAATTTGGTTCCCATACAAAAGAAGACTGGAGAGATTTATCTTTGTGTTGACTTTCATAACTTGAATCTAGAATCTTAGAAGGATAATTACCCTCTACCCTCACTTGATGAGGTCCTGCAAATTGTGAACGGTTAAAAAATGATGTCTTTCCTAGATGGATATTCAAGATATAATTAGGTGATGGTTGATGAAGAAGATAGGTTAAAGACAGCCTTCACAACAAAGTGGGGAACTTTTTCCTACAAAAGAATGCCTTTTGGATTGATTAATGCAAGAGTACATTTCAATGAGTGATGGATGAAGCTTTCAAAGGATTGATTAATAGGTGTATAGTTATATACATGGATGACTTGACTATCTTTTTGAAAGATTAAAGTACCCACATTGCTGATCTGAGACAGGTATTCAATAGATGTCATAAATATGGCATATCTCTTAATCCCAAGAAATGTTCATTTGGGGTTACTAAAGGAAAGCTCTTGGGACATGTCATTTCTGATGCCAAAATCTCCATTGATCTAGATAGAGTTGAGTTTATTTTGAAATTAGCACCCCCACATAGTCAAAAGGAATTGAAGTCTTTCTTTGGAAAGATAAACTTTGTGCAAAAATTCATAAGTGCATTTGCAAAGATAGTGCATCCCCTTAATGATTTACTCAAAAAGGAGGCTAAGAAAGAATGGGTTTTAGAGATAAAGAAGTCATTTGAAGATATCAAGGTTTCCATTTCAATAGCCCCAATTTTTGTGAGTCCTAATTATGAGTTACCTTTTAAGATCTATTCCTTTGCTTCTAAGCATTCTTGTGTATGGATCTTGACACAGAAAAGGGAAAAGGAAGATGAGAGACCAATTTATTTTATGAGTTTTTCTTTGAAGAATGCAGAGTTGAATTATTCAAACCTTGATAAACAATCCTTTGCATTGATCAAGGCAGTAAAGAAGTTTCATCACTACATACTAAGAAGTAAGGTGTATGCAATTTTACCTAATCCAATAGTAAAGATGCTTTTGATGTAGAATGAACTTGGTGAAAGGAGAGGAAAGTGGATGGCCATACTTCAAGAATTTGATCTCAAAATTCAATCTATGAGATTAGTTAGAGGTCAAGGGTTGTCAAAGATGATAACTGATAACCAGGATGGAAACAAAAAGGAATTCAAGTTTGATGATGAAAAAAATGAGGATGATTAGAAAAGGATGGTTGTGTCACAAGTTGACATTAATCAAGGAGTGGTGACAAACATATGGTACCAAGACATTGTTTATTATCTCCTACAAGACCAATGCCCCAAATAGATGAATGGTTCACAACATAGGAGACTTAAGATGAAATGTGAGTCCTACATGTTGCATGACAACAAGTTGTATAAGAGAAACTATGAGGGGATTTATCTGAAGTGTTTAGGCCATGAGGAAGCAAAAGAAATCTTGGAGCACTTTCATGATAAGTATGGTATAGGACATGGTTCAACAGAAGCAACAACCCACATGATTCTAAGATCGGGCTATTTTGGCCTTCAATATTCAAAGATACTTTCAAGCATGTACACTCTTTCATATCTATCAAACTAGTGCCAATAGATAAAGGAATCTTGCAATGCCCTTATAGCTATGTATGAGATATGCCCCTTCGCAAAGTGGGGATTGGACTTTATTGGTCTGATCAACCCACCATCATCAACTGGACATGCATTTATTCTCACAACTATGGATTACTACACATGATGGACAGAAGAAGAAACATTTAGAAATTGCACTACTAAGGTGGTGATAGACTTTTTGGAAGAACATATTGTTACTAGGTTTGGAATTCCATTCACCCTTGTGTGTGATAATGGGTTTGCTTTCACATCTCCATTCCTAACCTAGTGGGCATTTGAAAATCAATTCATTATCAAGTTCCCTTCAAATTACTACCCGCAAGGAAACAGGGTAGCGAAATCTACAAACAAGAACTTTATCATAGTGATAAGATGATTGTTAAAAGAGAATCTTAGGGATTGGCATACGCAACTCAAATATGCCTTATGGACAGATCAAGTGAGAGTCAAAAACACTTTAGGAAATTTTCCCTACTTCCTTGTTTACAGACAAGAACTAGTGTTCCCACATAATCTCAAGATTCTAGTTTTGAAATTCATGAGTAGGTATGCTAAAGATGCTGACAAAATACAAATTAGATTGATGAATCTTTTAAAGATGGACAAAAAATTGACAACCGCATTGGAGCACACGGCCAAAAATCAAGCTATTGTGAAAAGATGGTTCAACAAAAGGGCCACAATTAAATCATTCAAGATTTCTAGCATTGTTCTACTTTGGGACAAGGAAAAAAATAGTCAAGTAGCCACATCAAGTTCCAAAGCTTTTGGATGGACCTTTATCAAATTGTAGAAATTCTCAAAGAAAACACTTTTAGGCTCAGTTCCTTACAAGGGGAGTTTCTTCCCTTGCCCATAAATGGGTAGTTTTTGAAGCATTATTTTGAAGCATAAAAGACAAAAAAAAAAAATTTTAAATTAGTTAGATTTTATTTATGCATTTAGCTTAGATTTTTTATTTCTAGCATGTTTATTGCTACAAGTGTGTTTGCTTTCAGTCATATGTTTCTTTCAAAGTTGTGTCAATCCTAGGGGGTAAGGTGTACTTGAGATTTTTCTCAAAGATTTTTACTAACCATTCTTTTGTTCTAATTTTAGGAAGAGTTATTTCTTTGTCAAAACATTTTGGATGATTGTGTCTCTTATACTAACCAAGCAATAGACATTTCTTGTGGAAATAGGGGATTGTCAGTCTAGAAATTAGAAGCCTAGACCAAAAAGTTCTCAACACTTTCAAAATTAAAATTTGATTGTTTTGGGTGTTTTTGAATTGAATTCAAGGATGACAAGAGATTATTCAAACTTCAACTAGTTCAAATAGGAAGGTTCCCCTCAAGAGGTTGCTAAGATTGTTGTTTGGCGTGAGAGTTCCTAAAAGCTCTAAAAGAGGAATGCAAGGGGTGTTCACAAGAGATTGAATCCAAGAAACAACACTAATGTCTTGGCTACATAGTCTAAGCATAGTCAAGATACAATAAAAGAGAAAAAAAAGGAAGATAAAATACGGTGTTAAGATTGAAGGATTCTAAATATCTAAAATGGCAAATGATATGTTTTAAAAATAGAGTATCTTATATTCAAACTATCACTTCATCAAAAATAACTTCCTAAATAACATGGAGTGATTATTCAAATGGCCAAAAAATTAAAAGGATGTGGCATCCCACCAAGAGCCCTCAAATTGATTCTCTCATCTTGTCAAGTAATTGGTTGATAAATAGCCTTTGTGGAGATTCTGAATGAATGAGCTAGGAGGAGCAGAAGATTATTTCAAGTTGTCCAAAAATGTTGATAGATTGCATCCTAAGGAATCAAAAGGAATGAATACACAATGTACACACTAAGTTTGAAGGTTTCAAATTCTAAGATCTTGATTGCAGAATCATCCAAAAGACGCTCCAACTGTTCAAATTTTGGTTGGTGTTTGACATGCCTTGGAAGAATGTTTTCTAATGAAGAAATACCTTCATCATTTCTTCCTTTTTTTTAGGATATGTGTTGTGGTGTCCACAAAACATGCCCCATTCCTAGTGAAAGATTCCAAATAGAAGAGGGAGAGATTCTACAAGTTTCCATTCCTCCTGTGCAAGATGAACTAGCTTCTCCTTCTACCTCCAAGAAATAGAAGAAAAGGATTAAGATTCAGATGAAGAAAAGAAAAAGGATTAGTAGAAGATTAGTGCCAAATCCATCTATTCATGAAAACATTCTGAAAGGAGATGAAGAAGAGGAAGAAGAAGAATTAGAAGAGGAAGAGGAACAAGTGCCCCTACAGGGAAGAACTTGGACAGCTAGAGCCATAGAGTTGCAAAGGAGAAACAGTGCCATGAGTACTCTACCATCCACTCAAGTAGAACCATTAGAGCTCCCTTCTTCAAAAGATCAAGTACAGTAGTGGGTGGATGAGTAGAGTGAAGAGAGCGATGATGTTTTCTCAATGTCAAATTTTGACTTCATGCCCTTAGGAATAGAGTTGATTAGGGATAAGCTCAGGGACACCCCTATAGGTGAACCTCAACAGAAAGACTAGATGGAAATTTTTCCAAACACATAGGGTCCTGATCTTACTCCTCTATCTCCACCATGTGTTACAATGGTAGAATGGGGCTCAGTGACTCCTCCACCTCTGAGTTTAGAGGAAGACCATGTTTAGAAGGAACCAGTATCAAAGGAGAGACCAAAACAAATGGAAATAAGTGAAGTGTTAGAGAGAAAAATGGTGGAATTTTCTCAACCACTTTCCCAAGACATTGAGGTTCAAGCCACAGGGTCTACTAAGATTGAGGCTACACAAGGAGAGCCCTTCCAATAGGATACAACTCCTAGTAGGAGTGACAAAGGGAAGGTAGTAGTAGAGCATACCCATTTGTCATCAAGAGCTAGGTCCTCAATAGGATGCATCCCAAGGTGGATCCAAAAGGAGATAATGAGGAGTACTAAGCCTCAATTCTATGCTTTAGAAGAAGACATTTGTGACATTGCAGAGATCTTGAACAAACCTGAGTCCATCACATGAGGCAACACCATTGGCACTTTTCACCACCATACGGAACCAAGATTTTTTTGCACAAGTGGCTTTCCCTCCTAAAGGAATAGATGCAAAAGGCCTTAGCCTTGAAAATAATGAATTAAAGGATGTTATATTGGGAAGGCCTACATGGGATTTAGTTCAACAAATGATGACTATGGGAGTCAAAGAGGTCCTCAAGTACATGGAACAAGAGGAGATTGAACTTTAAGCACCCAAAGTCTTAAAAGGATATCTAGCAAAAGTTTTTAGTCTTCTTGATCTTGAACACCCAAAGCATACTTTGAACACTGTACTTAGAGAAGGGGAAAGTGTGCAACTTGACCCATTTTTGAAAGCTTGTCGAGAGTGGTGAGAAAGCTTTGAGGAGAAAGGTATCTAGATTATCATAGGAAATTTGAATTTACTACATGCTACATAGGAGAATGCGAATAAGATTGTAGCAATTTTGAAGTAGGACTTTAGTATCATTGATGAGGTACATGCCTAGAGTAAGGATTTACACTCTACAAGCCATAAAGTGTCAAAGATACTAGGTTTTGATTTATGTGAATACCAGAGAAGAATTATGAATGATTGATGATTGGATAGAGAAAATAGAAAATAGAAATAAAGTAATGGAGGCATTACATGAGGAGATCCATTAGCTCAAGGACCAAGCCTAAGGAAAGATTTTGGAAGCAGAGAGACACTATAGTAATGTATGCTTGGATATTGTTGAAGATGAGGAATGATAGAAATTATTACCTGTAGAGATAGTAGTGGAAAATTTTAGGAAGATTTTTGTAGAGGTTGTTGATGATGATGACATTTGACAAGACTTCAAGATAGAAGGAGCCCTATTAGAGTTGGACACCAAACTCAGAGATTTTGCAAAGACTCAAATTGAGGTGTACAAATAGAAGGTTAAGGACAAGTATGAGGCTTTAGATCTTTTGGATGTGGCTAAGATTACTAAGATGATAGAGAAATTCAAGGGCAAATATCCAAACATAGCTTTAGGATGAAGAAGAACAAAACCTAGATGCCAGAATTCCAATTTTGATAGTTAGTAAGATTTTGAGATTTTGACCCTGTCGAGGTCCACAACTCCGCAACTCCATAGGTGCACAGGTCTATAGTTCCACAATTTAGGGGTGCATTGACAGTCAACTGCTAGTTCCAAAAATAGCATTTTCCATGCAACAAGAACACATTCCAATGATAATTTAACTTCAACACACACCTAGGAAAGGACCTACTTCTATTTTGGGCACCTCTAGACACTCCTACTTCAATTGAAAGCTTCCTCCTACTTTCTCTCTCATGCTTTCTCTATTTTTGACATGTTAAGGGCTCATGCATCTAATTGATGAATAAAATATGGATGGAGTCCCTCTAAGCACCAGATTAATTGTTAGTTTGTATATATTTAGTTTGTTTTAATGTTTTAAAAGCATTTTATTGCATGAAGATATCTATCACTCTCAACAGAAATTGAGGAGACAATTTCTTATAAATAACCCATTGTAAAATGTAACAAAGGCCTCCATTATTATGCAATAAAATTATTCTTTTGGTGCTCGCATTTGGAGTGTAGTGATTCTTGCCTAAATGTGTCATATTTTTGTGAATTTTGTTCATGTAATTGTGATTGAGCCAAAGGTTTATTATGTTGTTTCTAGTTGTGTGATCTTTTAATTCTAGTGTTTGCTATAGATTTATGAATTCTACTAACATAATGAGCTTGAGAAGAGATCATCAAATTGTGTCTGCATAGCCTTTTGTCTCACATGAGTGCACTTTTTGTGCCCTTGCAATTTGATGAAAGGTATAATATCATATGATTGTTAAAGTTTCTCACCGATGATTGTATCAGTGGATTCTAGGAAGTGTTGCTCCTATTTTCATTGGTTTCCTACTGATTTCTTTGAAAGTTTAACTCACAGTGTGTTGTTTTCTATAGCTTAGGTTCATTTAGGATTTCAATTTCATGTTATTTCATTTTTCATGTTATATTCTTTGAGTTTTATTATTTTCTTTGCCAAACCCTCATTAGAATAGGAACTTATTTTAGTTGCACTATTAGAATTGCATTCATTGAAAACCCATAAAATACAAAAATATTGTTCTTTTGTGTGTTATTTTGAGACAAAAAATAGATTTACTTCATTCTGAGATCATGATTAGAACCAAAAAAGGCTTCTTCATGAACAATCACATTTATCTTCAACTAAACAGATTTTGGTATGTCCCAAGAAAAATATGGAACCTTGGAGTTGATCCCAAAATATTAGCTTTTCAAGAGAGGAATTGTACAATGGATTACTACTATTGATCTCGGGCATAATGAATGCCCAACACCACCTATAGGTCATATTTTGATAGAAAAATAGGTAAGTCAACTATGAGGGATCATATCTCTCATTTCAACCACATGAAAATTAAAAAACATATTTCAAAAGGGAGATATGAGAGTCTATTTTCATTTTTATTTGGATTTAGAACAAATGGTTGTAGTTGTTGAGAGATATGGATAAAACCCTAGCTAGGAATCTATATGTGAATGGTAGATTTATGTAAAGAGGAAGCAACAGTCCCCATAACTTTTGATGGGTGTCAATTCAAAACCTAAGAATGGAGATGTTAAGTTGTCTTGGATACCCCTATATGTTCCTATGAATGGATTGGTTAAGATCCAAGTACAATTGATACTTCCTTCTTTGAGGACACAAATTAAGCCTTCAAAACCTAGAGAAGGTTTTGTAAATTGTTGGAGTTGCACAAAGATCCAAGGGCTCACCTTGTGAGGAGATCTTAGTCACACTTTTCTATAGAGGAATATGCAACCACATTTTTGGTTTCTTTGATACATTTAAAAAAAAAATTCACTAATCATAGTAGATTAGGAGGTGGATGGAATTAAATTAAAGGAGAGGATTGGATGCATTGGAGAAGGAAAAGATGATTTCATTTTTTCTTAAATAACATGTCCTAAATCTTGAGCATATATTGGAGAGACCTTACTCAAGGAGGAATGACAAGAACACTAGGAGGACAAGGGTACAATAACACAAGAGACTGAGATATTTGAGGACAACTTAGTAAAGGTAAAATAAAAAAAAGTTATTTTTCATTTAGCTTTATGTTATTAATCTCTTTTTATTTTTATTAATCAATCTCACAATAACAATTTAATATCATAAAATTATTTCAATGCATATTCTTATGATCTATCTTGGCTAGCTAATTGCAACACTCATTTCCATTGCCACATTTAAATGGATAGGCAGGCTATTTTGGTGAGGGAAAGAAGTTGTTGCTTGTCATCACACAAAATAGTGAAATGTGTTGAATGCATCAGTCTATCACTCAGTATAGTCCTTAGTATATTGTTTTCTTTGGACACTCTACTAATCTTATAATTTCATACCTTTAACTCCTAGCTCTTCTTACTCAATTACCAACAATAACTATGAAATAGGAGGGTAGGTTTTGTTAGGATGAATAATGAAAATTTCAGCATAAATGTGATTATAGTAGCACCTGGAGGCTTCTATTTTTTCCTAATGTATAGGTTTCTAAACACATTATCTAGTTTTCAATCCTAGATGGGAAGATAATTGAAATCTATTTGCAAAATATTTTGTAAAAAATTACTACTATCCACACTCCATATGAATTTTATATCTACACTAACTATACCTTACTATAATATGCATAGGCAAACTATACTATGATCATAAATAATAACTAGGACTTGGCTTGTTCATG
Source organism: Cupressus sempervirens (assembly GCA_028749045.1). Taxonomy (NCBI): domain Eukaryota; kingdom Viridiplantae; phylum Streptophyta; class Pinopsida; order Cupressales; family Cupressaceae; genus Cupressus; species Cupressus sempervirens. Next base: position 310,114,632 of record CM053791.1, read on the forward strand.
CCCACTATTATACATGTCATACTTTCCTATCCCATGCTTTCCTATAGACTTTGGGGTTTATTGAACCTGGAATACATGAATTCTTCATGAATTTTAATAGGCAATCCATATAATCCTTTATCAATATATGGTTTCTCACTCAAAAAGATGGAGATGGGAATGGGTGGGATGGGTAGCCTCTTACTACTAGTACCTAATTGGACCTCCAACCAATCTTATAATACATAATATGAGCCAACAAAGATATATAGGGCCATCCCTATCTATATAAGAAGACAATGTGAGTGACTATTTTGTAGTTGCTAGTCGATTGTATCAAGGGTTCAAAAAGTCAAATATGCATATGCCCCTATATTGAATGGGGGCATCTCCAACCATTTCTCTCCCCTATGATTCTCCTCCACCTCCAAATACTAGTGATGGATTGACTCTCTATCTATAGTTTTTTGAAAATGAGGAATAACTTTGAGTCCCTTTTTTTACTTGTTTTATAGACATAAAATAAAACCCACTTCTCTAAATTAAATGATCATATAGAGAGTTTGTAGGATATCCAACAATGAAAGGAATTTTACAAGAGTCGCCTAAATTATGCAAACACCAATAGGGGTTCACAAATAAAAAAGTAGACATTTTGACAAATTTGACAACAATAAGAGAATTTTCTATAAACAAAGGGCATAGAAAATATATGCAACCTTAATGTAGATATGACATAAAAAATGACAAGTTTAGAACCTAGAATACAAGTTTGGCATTTATCCCTTTGTTGAGCCTATGAGACAAAACTCCCTTATCAATCATAATAATACAATATTCCCTTGCAGACATGTAGAGAGGGTTCCTTTACATTTATTTTCTATAGTTATGTATCTTGGCAATAATCAAGTTGTCTTGAGTATGTTAAAAGTATAATTGAGAAGAATACAAACTAGTGCCATATTTAGATGTGTGGGAAACAAAATTATAATGTAAGATTTCCATGAAGACTTTTAGAAGCCACAAACATATGTAGTTAGAAAAATAAATAGAGGCTTGAGGGGGTGACCCATCACACTATTTTGAAGTTTTTTTGAATTCCCTACATTATGTTCTTGTAGATAAAATTCTTGAGAAATGAGAAAATATCAATGAAGGATTCAAAAAAATAAAAACCACCAAAGAGATGAAAAAAGAAAGACTCACAAGAACTAAGCTATAGATTATTAATCATTATTAAAACTATCAAAAGAACATGACTACAAGCAGACACAAAGTAGTAGGTTAGAAGCCAATATCAGTCAATGTGACCTGTAACTAAAATTCATTAAAGGTATCAACAAGGGATAGGGTGGGAATAGAATTTCCTTCCATTGTTCAAAATGAGTTAACTTACTTGAAAGAGTCTCAATCATGCATCAAGTTTTACCTTAACGTTGTAAGAATCACCAAAATTGGCAATATCATTTCTTGGTTCTTCTAGTAGATTCCAAAACCTTCCACAAGGAAAAATAGGAAAAATAGGAAAAACAATCTAGAATAAGGAACAAACCATAAAATAGAGGGCTCTATTTTCTAAACATATGAAAAGGCAACAATAAAACAATAGACTGGCCACAAAAGTTGTTACCTCTAACTCTCTCTGAATTTCTCTGTACAAATCAAAAAGTGCTCAATAGATGGTCCATTTGTTAATCCCAATATAATATTTAATTAGCTATCAATATGGGCTATGGATAGTTGCAGTAGGATTGGGTAGGCTTTGTAGTTTTGGGGTTGCTAAAATAGAGTAAAAAATGTAAGAATTTGGTATAGCTCTGATACCATGTAAGAATTTACATTAGAGAAAAATGATGCCAAGATAAAGAAGCACAAGAATAGAAAAATATTGACCAAATGATGTATGATCATAATAAAAATATGAGAGTGAATAATGTTCTTAGATGTACATGCACACTAGGAGTGCCTGAATATAAAGGCCTCTAGACTAACTAGGAGTCAGCACACTAATAAGTCTCACAACCAAGCACATGTACACCAAGAGATGATTATCCTCCATTGAGAATAGAAGTTAGTGTGATGATGAGAGGATAAGATAACATGGGTGTGTCATGTAAAATTATGTTGCAGACACCCCGTGCTTAATGAAGAGTGTGAGTAACTGTGTTGTTTACATGACAACTCAGTTAATTATGCAAGCTCTAATGTTGTAGACACCATGTGCTAAATTAGAGTTTCTTAATCCTATGCTATTAATGTGATAACTCATATGAGTAAGAAAAGTCCTAGGTGTCTAACCTAATAAATAATAAAAGAATTCCTTTATCCTAAGTAAAGTGTAATACTTAATTGTTTACACTAACACACTCCCTTAAGTGCAACTTAAGGGAATGCACTTAAGCTCACAAAAACTATGATGAAATGCATAATGAGTCCCAGCTACTAGGAAATTTTAGGTACTAAAGTACAAATGCAATGAAATCTCTCAAAAAAATGGAGAAAGAGGGAAAACCTAATGGGAAAAACCCTCCCCCAAAAAGAGAGATAAATACAATAAAGAAAGATGCATGAATGTATGGAGTAATCAAGACCCCCCATTATGACATACATCATGCATATACAATAGAGAATCCCTCCATGAAATCCCCCCTTTAGTGAAGGATCTCATAATGATAAGTTTTTGAAGACAAAAGAAAAGCCAATACCGAAAAACAACTTTTCTCCCTTGAGGAAGAAGATACAACAAGTATAAGGGAAAATATGCTTCCCATTGTGGATAGGAATTTGGAAGAGGGATCCATATGTAGTATGGTGTGGATGCTACCTCTGAATTCTACTAATATGTCAACAAGTCCTTGATGAATGTAGATGCCACAAACCAATCTGGTGGATGCCAAAAGTAAGGTGGCAAACAAGGTAACATGTCTATGGATGAAAGTGAATCAAACTCCAAAGATGATGAAGCATCTGGATAGGAAGATGTAGGAAGAGAAGCAATGTTTGTCTCCCCTCAATAATGAATGCACACCCATGAAAGAAGCTCCTTGATGACTGAAGAAGTTGCACCATAAAGCTGAATGATGGTCCTCATTGTAGGAAGAAATGGTGTCATATGTATAGTAGAGAATGCTCCCCAACTAAGAGAAAGAATCCTCATAAAATATGATGTCCGAGGAAATTGGAATATAATATCTAAAGATTGATATGACTCCTCATAAGTAAAGGAGTCCTTCTCCATCTTCTATAAATAAATATCCATAATCATGTTAGAATGATCAAGTGGTTGAGGGTCAAAAATTTCTATGGATGAAAGTGAATCAAACTCCAAAGACAATGAAGCATCTAGATAGGAAGATTTAGGAAGAGAAGCAATGTTACCTCCCCTCAATAATGAATGCACACCCATGAAAGAATCTCCTTGATGACTATAGAGGTTGCACTATGAAAGATGAATGATGGTCCTCCTTGTAGGAAGAAATGGTGCCATAGGTGTAGTAGAGATTGCTCCCCAACTAAGAGGAAGAATCCTCAAAAAATATGATGTTTGAGGAAAATAGAATACAATCTCCAAATATTGATATGACTCCTCATAAGTGAAAGATTCCTTCTCCATATACTATAAATAAATATCCATAATCATGTCAGAATGATCAAGTGGTTAAGGGTCAAAGTGTACCCTCGCAACAAGTGAAGAAGTCTCCTCAACAAAGAGAAGATTGATATCATCGATGATGTCTCCCACATCTTCAATGTGAGACTCCATGAACAACCCTACAATTTTTGGAAGGAAGTCATCCCATGAAGCTGAAGTAGGAAGACATGGTCTATCCTACTACACTAAATTAGGAGCATCTATGGCTAGAACTAGATTAGTAGAAGTAGTAGAAGTATCAGGATGTGTGATCTCATCTAGAGGTGAAGGTACCATAATTGGAGTGACTAAAGATAGAATGTCTTTTGGAAATGGTGGAATAGTTGGATCTCCATATGCTTTCCAAAGATGCATCCAAATTTCATAAGGTTCAATTTCCTTTCCAATGATAGCTAAACCATTAGCATTGAGACTGAAACAAATGACATCTAAAATTATTTTAATAGGTGTCAGATCATCAAAGGGAAATTCTTTGGAACATAGATAAGGAAATACTTCCTTATGCTCTCTTTGTAGATGATCAATTATCAAGGAACTATATTTCTAATAGTTCCTCTTTGTCAACCTTGATCTTATACGAAACTAATAGGTGAAAAAAACTCCATGAGATCAATAAATGTATGCACCCCCCAAAATGCAAAAAAGGATCAATCAACCCCCCCTAATGCATGATTTGGCACTTTATACTTAGTGAAATTACAATAGGCCACTTGCTAAACTGGACTTAGTGGACTTCTAATTTTTCTATGTACAACCTCCTCTTGGAGTTCAAATCTAGAACTTTACAATATAGCTCAGAAATACAACAATTTTGAAGCAATACAATGCAATGAAAGGACCTATTTATGAAAGTGATATTTCTATCCATGCAAGCCAAAAATATAATTGTAGATTTGGAAAGTAGATGAAAAATTATTCACCTTCAAAAAAAAGGGAACCTATTTATGTGTCCAGATGAGCCTATACTAAGCATTTGAGGTTGCAAAAATTGGGATTTGCAATTTGTAGAAAAATTTAGGAACAAAGATATCAAAAATCCTGCATCAATGTGTAGATCAAAAAATTTGACCTCAAAACAAAAAAAATGCTCAAAAAAAGGAGTCTGTATGAGGGAGATATCATTGTTTGAAAATCACCTCTGCAATTATTTTTCCTAAATCGCCATCATCACACCTCCAAAAATCAATTGTCTCTAGATTTCACCTCAAATGTTCAATTTTGATGAAATAAAAGTCAATTTGGGGGTTTTTTGACCTTCTAAATATGATGCCAATACCTGATTTACACCAGCAAGCTCTAATCTTCACCTGCAAAAAATCTTTTCTACTAGCCTGATGGCCAAAAGTTTTCCATACAAAACATGTAGATCTGAAAAATAATGCAGAGAAATTGTAGAGATTAAAATAATAAAATATGCATATTTAAAAATAAATCTAGGGATCTAAAATGATCATACCAAATTCATAAATTGAGCCTTTGGGTGCCGATTTGAAAAAAAAATTTGCCTCAACTTTGACTATGCCCTAGGGTAGGCAAATTTATAGTCAAAATTTACTAAATCAATGCTCTAGATGCAATGGTGAGGTCCAATTTGGCTCTAGATGCTCCCAATAAGTGCAGATACTCTAGATTTGAATTGGTGGCCCTCCAAGAGGTGAAGTGAAAATGGTCTCCAATGGCTATGAAATGATGTTCCTATGGCTTTGATACCATGTAAGAATTTACCTTAGGGAAAAATGATGCCAAGATCAAGAAGCAAAAGACTAGCATAATATTAACCAAATAATGTATGATCATAATGACAATATGAGAATGAATAATGTTCTCAGATGTACATACACACTAGGAGTGCCTAAATATAAAGGCCTCTAGACTGACTAGGAGTTAGCACACTGATAAGTCTGACAACCAAGCACATGTCCACCAAGAGTGGATTATCCTCCATTGAACACAAAAGTTAGTGTGATGATGAGAAGATAAGCTAACAAGGGTGTGTCACATAAAATTATGTTGTAGACACCATGTACTTAATGAAGAGTGTGAATAACTATGTTTTCTACATGACAACTCAATTAATTATGTAAACTTCAGTGTTGTAGACACCATGTGGTAAATTAGAGTTGCTTACTCCTATGTTGTCAACATGACAACTCATACATGAGTATGCAAACTCCTAGGTGTCTAACCTAATAAATAATAAAATAATGCATTTATCCTAAGTAAACTTAAGTAAAGTGAAATATATAAATATTTACACTAAAAATAACTCAAAAATGACAATAAGTACTATAAATTATAGCTAATGTCTCAATGTCACATAAGCTGTAATTACAAGTACCTATGGTGTTGTAAGTGGGCAATTTATTTTCACTCATGGTTATTCTGTCAAATGATCTTTTTTCTAATATTAAATTAATGGACATCCCATTGAGACCATGTGAAATGTTAGGGCCTGTCATACAAGTACCCAGCTACATAATATTCCTAACTACCATCATTCTAACAAATGTTTTTTCTCTTAAAATTATTTTTTTGGTGCATGACTTCCTCATATTCTTGTATAGAAAGAGCATTGAATGAAACACTGGTTACAAAGAGAATTTAGAAAGGACTAGTCAAATAGTGCATCCACTTAAAGGGTAATGGAGATTTGTTATGCTATAAATTTGTGCCCAACATGGAATATTATTGCTTCAATGTAGGCCACATTTATTCTCCTATTTGTGAAGATGGGATGTGTCCATCATTGAACAAATAAAGGTTAGATCATCATTAAAGGAAGCTTCTACAATGGGTGTTGTGTTTTATCAATGCTAAGAAGGGTTTTTTGAATAGAAATGTGAATGTGGATAATAAGAAAGTTCTGGTCATGGGTTGTTGCAAAATACATTGGTGGTAGCTATTTTGGAAGGTGAGAGTTGAGATAAAAGAGATAATAGTAAGTAGACCAACTCAAGGGTTTAAATATGATGCATTGAGCTATGCTTTGAACCTTGATGATGGGAGTTGGCAAGACTCAAATTTTCATTCTTCTTCTTATTATGGGTGTGATGCCAATCCAGACACTCTTTAGCCCTCAAAGCCCTCTTCTTAACTTTTTTGTCTTTCTAGTATCTTATATTGATGTTGTTTGGATTCAATTTACATTTCTATAAGTAATGTTCATAGATCTTACTTTAGGGTTTATTCAATGTTGGAATATTCAGACACAAGCAATTTTGAGTTCCAGTTGTAGAGTAGTATGTTGTATATATTCATGACAATGGGTTTAAGGATGATCAGAGTCACCAAAAAATTTGAGATTGAAAGAAATTGGATGTCCAAAGTTCTCTTCATATTTGAATTATAGGCATTTGTTGTCTTATTACATTAATACCATATTTCACAAGATTGTAACCTTGCTATTATGTCTGCTTAATCATGGACACTAATATTATAGCATGAAGAGATTTTTTTTTGAAAAGTTTCCATTGAGTTTTATATTCTATCAAGTTGTGTACCAAAGATGTGGATAAAGCAAAAAATTGGATTAAAATAAAAAATTGTAGCCATGTACAACTAAATTTCAAGATAATTATGGATATAAATGTGAATATGGGTGTAAGTACAATAATGGTAAAAATGAATGGTATAGGCAGATGATGTTATTAATGTCAAATCGACATGTATTATGGGTCAATTTTTGTATGTACCATTTTAGGAGTATTAAAACATAGAATGGAAAAAATCAAAGCAGTTTTCATCAGAGTATTCAGAGGGTTGAGAAAGGAATTCAGAGGATGGAGTTTATGAGAATAGTTAGTGCTAAGATTACAAAGATGGTGGGGGGAAGAAGCAAGAAAGAACCAGTAGGTGAGGTGGAAAAATGGAAGCAAAGAACTAAAGTGTGGAAGAAGTCAGAAAAGGGAGGAATTGCTAAATATATAGGTAAGCTCCATGGATATGACCCTGCGATTACTGATCTTATGGTAAATTCATGGAAAGATGGAAGGGTTAAATTTGATGAAGTTTCATATCAGGTGACTATGGACATCATTTCCCATATAACTAAAATTTTGAATGAAGGAATAAAGTTCTAAAGAGATAAAAAGGTGTCTATGAATACTGTAAAAGACTTTGCATAAACTATAGAAGAAAAGAAGGAAATAGTCAAGAGTGAAACATACTATGAGATGGATTCAGTAAAGAAACAATGGAGGTATATTTTGAGGGCTATTATTGAGTATATATCTTTAGACACATGATATGATAGGGTTAGGACAAATCATTTTTTTTTGCTCAATCATTTTTGTTATGGGATTAAGGTCTCTTTCCCTTTTTATTTATATACCTCCATGCATAAGAATATTTTTGTGCATAAGAAAAATCCTACTTTGAATCTAGCCTTGCATGAGGGTTTACTACTTTTGATTTATGAACATTTTAAGGTTCAATCTAGAAGCAAAACCCCCACCTAGGCAGTTGCAACATCAGAAGAGATGGGGAGTTCAATCTTCTCATCTAACATAGATGGTGTTTAGAGTATAAGTTCAGAGGATGAAGATGCTAACCCTTTGTTAAGAAAGAAGGCTAAGGCTTTTGAGAAAAAAATTTCTTCATCAACTAAAGCCCCATGTAGGAAAATCCCAGGGGGATTGGGTTTAAAATTTTTGGTCAAGGAGATGAGGAGTATAATGAGGAAGGGGATTATATGGATATTGGCAAAGAGAATAAGGAGAAGGAGGATGTTAAGAGGGAGGAGTAGGTAGCAAAAAGATAGAGGAGGTCTAAGGAGGACGTGGCCCCAAAGGGGAAATGGATCCTGGATCAAAGATCACAACCATTCCTCTTTCCCCAATTTCCCCTCCTTTGGAACATGACAAGGAGAAGACAGAGGATGGGAGTGGAGAGGTAGTTATAAAGGATAGGCACATTACCTAGCAAAATTTTATTGTTAGAACATCAAAAATGGGAATCGTGAGAGAAATCATGAATCCCTAGATTCTCGAAGGTAAAGAGGGAAAGCTCTAGATGGAGGAATTCATTAATCCAACCCTAGTGGCTATTACTAATATTGCAAGGGAAATTGGCATAAATCTAATAAATAATACTAGAAATAGTTTGATTGATAATTTTAGGTCAATTAAATGGCTCTACCATGAATTGGACGAGGTCAAAGAAAGAGTGGGTCAGTTGGAAAACCAAGGGAAGAAGTTAGAACATGGAAAGTTGAAAAATTAGGGGGATGGCCTTAGATTGGTGGAAAAAAGAATTCAAAATTTGGAAAATTATAATCATGATTTGGAAAACTAGATGATTTCGATTGTGAATTCTCTTAGTGAAAATATCTCTTCTCTTGCTTGAAAACTAAAAGCCAAGGGCTTCTTGGAGGATAGTGAGGGAAAGGACAAAGCCATAGATATGATGGATGAGGACATGACTATAGACATTACCTTTAGCAACTTGGATCAGATGGGTCAGAAGAAGTAGGAGCATATGGCTGAGGAGATCCAAAAAGCCTATGAAGCAGCAAAAATAATGCAAGAGCTGGAAAGAAAGGTGGAAGAGTAACAAAGGTTTTTCATTTCTTTTTCATTTCCTATATTTTGGACTATCTAGTTTCTAAAGTTTTTGGTTTCTAGCTTTTGATCTGACTATTAATCTAGCCTTTTGATTTTCTTTAGTACTGTGGCTAGGCTTTTGTTTCTTATTATTAGCCTTTTGTTATGTTTGGACTTTGGTTGGGCTTTTGATGCTTATTATCAGCCTTTTGATATGTATTAACTTTTGGGTTTTAGGATCCCAGTAAAACTTTTTTTTCTTATCAAAAACTAAATTCCAAGGGACATTTTTAGATTCATTCCAAACAGATTTCTTGCATATGGTTTTGTACTCAAAGGAACCGACATGAAAAATTTATATTGTTTTAGCAACCAAAACAATAAACATGTAGACCAAAAACATAAATGAATTCATCCCAATTTAAAAGAAAACTTATGATTTTTTACTCTTTGCATGAGTCAAATTATTGCATACAAAATTTGAGCTATTCCAACTGACACATCTCAATGATTAAACCCAAATTCTTATATTGATTTGTGCCCCCAAAATGAGTAAATAAAAAACAAAACCTAGTCTCAAAATTAGTGTACTCTCTGTGTAGAAACAAATACATTATGACTAGTGAAGTTTAGATCAAATGAAATACTCTAAAACTATAGGAAAATTATTATTATTTTGCTCTCTCTTTTACTTGGAGAGATCCATTTTCTACTCTCATTTATTTCTACCATCGGCTTCTAGAATCCATGTTTACAAGGCTTCCTAAAACTATATTTTTAAACTAGCCTATTGTTATTCCCTTGTCTAATGGTTACAGAAAAATACTCAAAACCAAGTCCAAAAACTAATTGCTACCACTAATGCATTCTAATTTTTAATATTATCCTATTAAATAGTTTGTACCCAACTTGGTGATTTTACCTAGTTGGGAAATTTTTAACTTCATCACAACTAATAGAAAAAGTTTTTCACATTTTAGTCTTTGGATGACTCCTTGCACTTTTAGTATTATGTTGCTCCTACACCACTATCTAATAGAACTCCTTGGTGATTATTTTGTTCCCTATATGGACTACAACAAGGGATCCCTTATTTCGTTCATCATCATGGAAAATGCTTTGGGTATAAGGTGCATTGACACCCTAGCCAATATAGTTGTGAATAGATGGTGGTTCTTCTTTGTGACAAAAATAATTCAAAGTAGATACAAAAAATTATTTAAAATAAAGTCTAAAAGGAGGCTAACAGAGGTTTTTAAGACAAGCATGGGTTGTTCTTACATAGTTGAAACAGTGCCAAGGGATTTGAATTTGGCTAGGAATGGGAGATGCAATGTTAATTCCAACATTTCCTTTTTTATTAGTAATGAAGTTATACACAAGTGAGATAATGACACCCTACAATATGGTGTTATGGCCTAAAGGGTTTTCTACAACATGTTGGAGCCATGCCATAGCCTTGGATGGTAGGATGCAACCAAATTCAGATGAAGGAGACAATGATAGTACAAGTTCTCAAGATCTAGGGTTTTGTCATGACCATGGTAGAGGGGCTAGGATCGATTGGGTATCAACTTTTTGAAAGGTTTTGTTCAAGGGTTGGTTGTTGTTGATGACTAGTGGACCTTATGGATGGTGTAGAAGGGTTATAAGAAAGAGGGAACCAAGGAGGGATGATATCAATCTAAAAAATATGTTATATGTATAGTCAGAGCTCTAATATTGTTTGTATGAAAATAATAATATAGTACTTATACAATCAATTATGGCTTAGAAATAGAAATGGTGAGCCAATTTTGCTGGTATGGCTCCTCAATACTATCAAATTTTAAAGAGCCTCTAACTAAACAAGGGCTATTCTAGTAAAGAATTTTAAATATAGGCATACATGAGTGGCCCACTAAGTCACATTAATCTATTAAAAAAAACCTCCTCTAGTAGAATCAATTGGGTCACATTGGATCCATCTTTCTCATATTGTAACTATGTAACTCACAAACCATACCGATCGATAAAAGGTAACAACATCATGAAAACTTGATGGTTGTGTATACCATAAAATATAATTGAAGAAAAAGACAAATAACTAAATTTAGAGACATTTCTTCTCCTAATAATACATTTGGTTTTCGATGATATTCAAACCTTCTAGATTGAGAGTAGAATGTTTTATCTTGTTAGTCTAATAATCTTTCTACTCCAAGATCAAATTCAACATTAAAATATAAGTGCAGCTATAGTAGTACACAAAAATCAAGAATGAAAGAAATAATATTTATTGAAAATAATTCTCCAAGGACAAAGGATGGAAACAATATTCCCAGCCAATTTACAACATAAAAAAAGAGTAGAGATGATGGCTGGAATAACTAAAATCAAGTCAATATAGATAGGGAACTTACCATATAGATGTTACAAGATGCTTACAAGGTTAGGAGGGCATATGAGAAATTTGATAAAAAATTACCATTGTGTAGAGTAGTAATTCATTTTTGAAAGATTTTACATTTACATTCCTACCTTGAGGATTAGAAGAAAGACTTGTAGAAAGTTTTTCCCTATTATAAAATGGACAAATAAGCAAGGCATGGGATTAATTTCTTTTTTCTTGTCTTAGAATACCAAATTTTCCTTAGTTCTTATCTTAACTTTGGTGTGTTTAGCCCACCCTTTTTGTGAGCAGTAAAAATATTTCTCCTTCATTCTTTCTTATTTTTTCCATTTCACTCTTTCATATGCATTGAGGCATTGAATTAAAATAGTGATTACAGATCCTAAAATTTTATGACAAAGATATTGATTGAATTCAAGGTGGACATAAGATTCTAATGTTGATTGATTGAGTGATATCTCAATCTTAAATGATGGCCTTGAATATAATATTATTTTTTTTCTTGACAAGATGATACCCCAAATTCAAGTATTCAATCAAATAAACTTTTTTGAGTTTTTAGATAATTAGTCCTTGGCCAAAAGTATTCTATTTTTTTGATATTGCTATCAATATTTAACTATATAATTTTTTAGTCAAACTCACTACATATTTCATGAGTAGTGGTTCACACAAATCCTTCTCTCATGAGAATAAATGGAACACTTAGCACTCTTTGGATATAGGTGATACTCATAAAAGTGAAGCACCAAGACATCTCGAGAGGTCACCCACCCAAATAATACTCTAGCTTGAGGGTTCTTAACTATAGAGTTTCCTCCATGTTTAAAGCCACTCTACTTACAACCCCATTTTCAAAACCTTCACTAAGTGTTGTTCACTATGAACCATTGTTTCTTGTTGGAGTTCGTTATTCATTTTTCATTTTTATACATCCATGTGAGGTCATAAAAGTTGAAGGAAAATATTTTAATTGGTGTTGTCAACTTAAGTATTTTGGATCATATGGAATGCAAGGAATAAGAGGTTTTTTTTAAATGCTAAATAAAATCTCACAAACTTGTCAAGATAAATATCACAGTGTATTTATTTCCTTATTAGCTCACAACCCAAGTAAACAAGATACTAGGAAATGTATATATTATAAATTATTATGTATTAGGCTTTGACTAGAAATTGAGAATGATTTTGAAGGTTGGTTATCCATGAAGATATTAACTATGATTGTCAAGGATGGATCATTACATTTGATTTTGTCCATAATATTCTCTCTTTTTCCAAATTAGTGATTCAAGATAATGCATATTCTAGCATCCTATGTAATTTTGCTGAAGGATTAGGGAAACTGATTAGTATACCTTATGCTTGCACCTCAAGTGTTGATGCTAATTAGCCAGCTCCAATAGAAGGTATTTTAAGAGGTGGTAAATCCAATGTTATAGATTATGACATTAGTAATGGTGCATGGAGGATATAGGGGACAAATAATGTGCCAACTTATTTCACTCTTATTCATGTTATAAAACTAGTAATTCTTCCTCAAAAAGAAATGGAGTCAGTTTAAATTATTGATGTCTAACTAATGCTAATGGTTATGAACTTAATGACTTTGTAAATGTGTTAAAACTTTACCTTCATCAATAAGAACTTAAATTTAGATTCCTAGAAATATAAAACTCTTTTAATAGTATCATAGATTAGCGTTTGTTTAAAAAAAACAATACAAAAGAATAAACATGATAGAAGTGTGACTAATATGTCTAGCTAGAGAATTAGGGTTTGTAGATGGAATTCTTTGATCTAGATTTTCACAAGGGCCTCCAATGATGTCTCTCCCTGAACTAGTTTAGCCTTCATGTGGGCTTTCTTAGCATCCAAATAGTTCTTGAAAATAAACCCTGTAAGCCTCCAACTTTCTAGAGCCTTTTATTCTTGGCAAGCTTGTGAGACAATGATATTAAAATTGCTTGAAGATTTTGGTCTCTAAATTGTTTTAAATTTTCATCCAAAAGTTTTTGAATGTCTTTTTTCTACAAAAAAATTGTGTGACCTCCAAATAATTCTAAATATTTTATTTTTTAATCCCTATAAATCCCTTATCCAAGGAATTCTTCTTGTAATCTTGTGCTATAAAATTGCAGGATAAATGAGGAAAAGAGCAAAAAATTAATGAGAGTATTGAGTTCTTACCAATATTCAACCCTAGGGTTGTGGTGATCCACCAATGAAGGTATTATTATGAGGTCTACTCCATTTTCATAGAGGGGAGAAATGATGATAGATTTATTCCCTTGACTAGAGCTGATCATAGAAGACCTATTGCAAAATGGGTGTTTGAGAATGGGCCATTGCACAATGGTCATTTTGTAGCCTTTTCTTCTACATCATTCATTCTATTTTCACTGCCAATTTCTTCACATGAAGAAAATTATTATTTTAAAATATATTTATCAATACCAAACCACAAATGCATCGATTTAGAAATTATTATCAATTAATTAGAAAATAAATTGATTTCTATTTTTAATTATTTTTTATTAATTAATAGTTATAATAAATAATCTATTTTTGTGTGATGCATAGAAGGTGTTCTATTTATTTTTATTTACTTTTTAGTGTTAGGAAATTAAAATAATTTTAAATTCTAATTTAAGTTTATAAGATAATTAAAGTAACAATTAAAATATTTAAAGACTGGGTGTTTAGTTTATCTTAAATATCTTAAGCTATTGAACTGCTTTGAAATATTATTGTAGATGATTCCCATTTGTGCAATATTTATACTCTATATGTAATATTCTATATTAATTTAGGTCCATTTTGTAGTGGGCTAGAAATATCAAAGTGAAAAAGAGAACCTTAGTACAATTATCTTATAGGAATAATTGCATCACAACATGAATTATGGTTCCTTCACTAACTTCTCAAAGAAAGGAAGTTGGAATCTAAGGATGACATTGAGTTCCATTCACCACCATTTGAATTGGGTTGAATATAAGTACGGTTTATAAATTGTTAATTATTTAAATTATAAATATTGTAATAAACAATTAAAAATTCAAATGAGTAATATAAATAAAAGAGAAGTAAATTAAGAAAAAGATATTAATTTACTTATTTGTTTATATTCCACTTAGAAGAAAAATGAATCAATGTGCAATATTGATTGAAGAGCCCAAAATGGTGCATAAAATCTCCCAAGACATCTAACAAGGTATCTTATACTATGGAAGATGTAAAGTGAAACCATAATTAGTATAAGAAAGAGAAGGTCCAATGGTCATGAATGAGTTATGGAAAATAAAATCAAACTAATCCATAAATATATAAACCTTAGAGAAAGTGAAGAGATGAAGTATAAATGACTAATAATTAGTGACTAATTATCCAATTACTTTTTTAGTCATTTATTTGGTAGTCTAGTTAGTAGTTTCTATTTGATTGAACTTGTGATTTTACTCAGTGACCGAATTAGTCACTTATTTGGTCACCTATAACTATAGATTGCAAAGAAATAATGGAATGTGACTAGTTTTAGTCATGTGACTAAAATTCTTAGTGGCATGACTAAAAATTTTAGTCACAAATTTTCCAAAATGTACTAGTGTGCTTAGGTTTATCAACTTGCTCTATTGTCTTAGGTTCATCATGTTTCTTTGATAAATCAATTAATTCTATTTCCTTTGATACTTCAGTAGATGTGCTTGATTCAACCTTACTTAGATTATATTCCTTATGGGTTCAATAATTGAATCTAGTTCTCTTTTAATTTCAACTTTCTTGGATGATTTCTCTCCAATCAAATATCCAAGTCATGTCTTGTCATAAGAAGGTCTTTGGTGAAATATCTATTGATCTATCTTCACACTACTAGAATAAATTTTCTCTAATTATTTCTTAACTTGTGCTAATTCTCCTTTCATAATGATATTGTTCTTTTCTAGTTCTACATGCTCAATTTTGATATTATCTAGCTCATATGTAACTTGACTTAATTGGGATCTAAGACCTGCGTTCTTAGTTTTCAGTTCAGGTTTATTCTTTGTGCCATTTTTCTTAAGACTCAATTTAAGTTCAACAATTTTCACTAGTCTATGCAATTCATTCCTTGCCAGATTTTAGCTCATTAATCTTATCTTTCAGTTTACCAATGAAGATGTTTACATCTTCATATCTATCTTTTAGGTTATCTCTTTATTTAGTAAGAAGTTCAATCTCCTCAAGAGCTTCTTCAAGGTTTTTCTTTAATTATTACATATGTATAGAGATCTTACTCAAGTTGTTAAACTTATTCTAACTAATCATTCTTTGATATCAATTGTTAGAAATAGATAATCTGAAAGTGGGGTGAATTAGTATTCTACAAACTTTTGCCTGTAATTAAATATTTTTAATTTCTTTATAACTTGCATATGAAAGTAGACCGACAATGTTGAATAGTAAATATACACATTTACATTATAGAGAACTCATAACACCATTATTTCTTAACTAGGGAAACCCTAGCTAAGGGAAAACCCTAGTGGGGATGATACCTACTAGATGATTCACTAAAAAATAGGATCATGTTAAGGATATTAACCCTATTAGAAGTCTATGAATTACATATAGTGTCTCAAGTCCTTGTTATAGGACTATGCCTTGTTAGAAGCCTCAACCTTGTTAGGAGTTTCTTCAACCCTATGAGGAGTTGGTAGAACAAATACAATGTATACAAGAAGAGGCCACTACCCTAACATGAAATTATACAATTTAGTTCTTCACAAGAATAGATGTACATACAATACTTTCTATCTATTATATTTCATACTTTCTCTAATCATACATCAAATATAGTTTTCATATCATCTCATCACAAATCTTAGATAGATCATATATACGTCTCATAGTTTAGCATGAATCACAAACTTATCTTTGCAAGATGAGATCTTTACTTATAACTTTCATATTCATAAATCTATGCTCAGTTGGCCTTCATGTCATTACACACTTGAAATAATATAAAATAACATATGGAATAATATCCACAAGGTTAGCTCATCATGACTTAGTAATAATTTCGTAACCAAAATAATTCCTAAACTCGTACAATCCAATTCTTTTCTATGCTATGTTTTGTACTATAAAACACCCACACTAGTATTTTAATTGTAACTTGTGTTATACTATCTATACACATATGTGCATTGGCATACATCATCATGATGTAGTGCAAGGTAGGAGAATCCCCAAAGAAGATTTCCTAGCCCCCAACAAATAACAACATAGTTGAAACACAATAACAATGCAAGATTTGATACCAAATCACAACTCCTTATACATAAAATGACTATTACATGAAATGTGCCAAGCTGTAAGGCCTTCCTAATTATGGCCAAATACAAAGCAATTACAATAATAGTTCTACAAGATCCCTCAAGATCTAACCCAAACATTAGCTAGTCCAAATCCACACTCTAGTAGAAACCTCCAAGGAATATCCAATTGGTACTTGCAAGCCCACCAAAAAATCTCCTTATTTCCCAAGCCTCAACTACTAGTCCTTCTCAAATTTTTCTCCTCTACCACCACCTCTTCTCCAAGATGGATGAATAATCACAATCCTATTGTAAATTACCTCACATTTAGTGCTCTATCCATAAACTTAGGAAAAACTCACTCTCCAACTACTCTCCACACTCATTCCTCTTCCAAATGAATGAATAATGAGTAAAGACTCCAAAAGACCCTTATTTATACCCAAGCCACAAGTCAGCCTAGTAACCTTCAAATTAAATATCTCTTATGTTAATTACTTAAAGTGCCACAACTCAGCCTCCAATAGAAATTAAATACCAAATGCCTTTAAAGGCTTTAAATACCTATTAAATACATTAAAAACAATTAACCAAGACCCAAATAGGTCCACTCAACTCCACTAAAATCCCTTAATCATGTAGGATAGCCAACTACCCTAGGATGCTCCTACATCAGGCTCCCCAAGTGTAAAAAGAAAAGTGTATCCCACTCTTTGATGCCCAATGAAAAATCCACAAGTGTGTTCATCTTCACCAAAGGTTTCCACTCCAAAAAGGACAAGAAAACCAACATGCAAATCATTCACCTCTGCATCACTGTATCAAACACCAAAATCTCCACCATCCAATCAGTGTATTCACTCCCAAGAACAAACTAGACATAATGCTTCATCAACAAACCCTCATCCACATCAACAACTAGTGAATCCACACCATCAACAACAAACTCCATATTACTAGTAAAATATAACCTCTCAACAATATATTCCAAACTCTCAACACCAATGGTCTCATTGTTCACAACAAGATGTTTTGTAACATACAAGTCACTGCCAATAGCAATTGGATCATTCACAACTAAGTGCTCTGCAATCTCCATGTTAAACTCAGCCAACTTACCATAAAAAAATCTCCATCCCAACATCAACAAGGTCCTCAACAACAACCTCCAATTTCTCTATAGGTTCTATATCATACTCCACAAATTGATCAACAAAACCAACCTCTTCCACCTTGACCTTCCTATTCCATCTTCTCTCCCAAACAAATATTCTAACCAGCCAGACAACTCTCTTCTAGATTGGTAGACTCTAGCTCCAATAACATAGAACTTCTTCTATTTCTCAACTCTTTTAGAAAAATAGCATCCACCTAAGCTATTATCTTATTAATCCTCCTCTCCACTATATCATAGAGATTCACAATCATCCTAGAGTCTAATCATCTCAAAGCCATCTTTCAAAACCTTTTCAAACCTTTTGCAATAATTCACCAACAAATCAATCTTCCTGAACAAGATCAAGCTTCTATCTTTGCAACTGTAGATCCATCTACATCTCCTCCCTAGGTCCTACTGCAAACTATAGATGCTCAAAAATGGTTTTCATCTATGGTTTCATCACTTCTTCATAATAATTCATCCCATTTTCTCATTCTACTAATTCTAATCTTTTGGAAAAATTGATCATATCTCAATAGTGTCTATCATCATTCATATCCTCTTTCACATCAATTGCATGTCATTTAAAAATTGTTTCAAATCAACTCAAAACCATTTCATATAAACTCAAAATCACCCCAAATCAAACCAAAATCACTTGGAATTAGTCGTAATCATCATGAAACATATCAAAAATTCAAAATCAACCATTGTCTATTTAATCCTAGGCATTGTTTTCGCTTTCAATGTCTTGGAAACTTATCAATCTATCAAATCTTATCAATCTAACCTTAGTATTGTAATGGCTCTTAGCGCTAGGTCAAACTATTATTCATGTTATCTGATCTTTGACATTGTTGAGTCTTTCAATGTTAGATCATGACATCATCAACCACTTTAATAATATTGACTATGTCTATCGATATTATTATGATCAACCTTATCAATCAATCTCGATCCTATAGCATTTACGATGTCGGTTAAGTGTTAAGTATCTTTAATTCATGTCATGTGTCCTTGGCATGTGATCAATTTTGATCAATTAATCAATTTGACCATCGCTTTGATCCACCTATCATCATCCTATTCAATCCATGTCATCATCACATTTCATCAAAGGATACTGCTACACTTATTGAATCAAACTAGCCAATCATCTACTAATTTTCCCTATAGGATTAAAGAACCCATAATTTAATCCTATGTCATTCTTACTAATTATTCCTCCTAATTAACATACTCAATCAATTTATATTTTATTAATTAATTGGGTCATCATTTGAAAACCATGGAGATTCTTAATTTCCTAAGTCACATTTTCCACCATTAATCCCATTTTCACTAATTTCTATTTGTGTGGAATAATGGATTTTTAATTCAAATATTCTACATAATATTGACATCATTGTGACACTTGGGTGTGACACCTCATGGATTCTCCTTTGACACATGGCTCAGATATGCAATAATCCAATATTCTTATTCTCTTATGCACATCCATATTTGGCTTCCTTTGTCATAGATTCTTGGCTTTAAGTGGGCTTGAGGTATCATATGATGCATCATAGATTCTCGACCATATTTAGTCTTGTTTGACTTCCAAGCATCATAGTATCCTACACTTGGAATATTGTGTGATATGTGTCATGGATTATCAAAGGAATCTTGTGCCAAGTCGCATATCTAAGGGTGATAAATCCAATGGTCTCACCTTGTGTGTTGATTATAAAATGGGCATTCTTTCTCTCATTTCCAATCCTTGGCTCTTTAGTATTTTCACTCCATCTCTCAGACTAAAATCACAACTTGAAGTATTCTCATAGCATTATCATCACTATAGGGTTTTTCTTTAACATTGTGTGCATTATAGGCAATTTAGAGCTACATCATATGGAGAAGAAAGAAGGACATGGGAGCTACAAGTGAAAGAGGGATTTTTCAACATTGTTTTGCTTTCTTCTTTATTCATTTGGCTTTCATGGTAGACTAGAGGGTGTTAAAATATGTTTATTGGGTTTTTTATTTGCTCATAGTATGTTAGACATTAGCCCATTTTCTAGGTCCTACCTTTGGTGAACCCAACATGAACATGCTTATCTAACTTGGGTTTTCTTGTTTAGTGCTTGTAGGTGCAAGGAAGGAGTGTTGGAATTATGATATATTTGTCATTATTTACAACACTTATTTGATTCTAAATGCTTACCAAGCTCATACCAAGCATTCCTTTGGAAACCAAGCTTATGGGCAGTTTAGCAGTGTTTACCAAGTTCATAGTGGTTACTGAGTAGAACAGTGTTCTCCAAGCAGTTAGTGGTCGCTGAGCTTCACAGTGTTTACCAAGTTAATAGTGGTTAACAAGAATAATAGTGTTCTCCAAGAAGTTAGTGGTCACCAAGCTTCACAGTGTTTACCAAGTTCTTAGTGCTCACCTAGTCATCAGTTGAAATTAGTGTTTACCGAGTGATCAAGGTAAATGAAGAACTTAGTGTTTACCGAGTGATCAAGGTAAAAAAAGAACTTAGTGTTTACTGAGTGATCAAGGTAAACAAAGAACTTAGTTTTTACTAAGTGATCAAGGTAAAAAAAGAACTTAGTGTTTATCAAGTGATCAAGGTAAATGAAGGAATCAGTATTTACCAAGTGAAGAAGGTTGTCAATAGATTTTGTTTTTACCGAGTAACACAATATTCACCAAGTCACCAATGGTTATTGAGTTCCAATCTACTTAGAATGGTCAATATGAACCATGCCTCTACTCTTACTGAGTGCATGATGATGTAGTGTATTGTAGTGGATGCCGAGTATCAGAAGGTCATCAAGTTAGTTTGAGGAACCCGAGTTTTCTACCATCTGGGCGACTCAATAATGTTTTGTTCACTTGTGTTTGGCCGACCTTGTTAAGTAAATATTGGAATGGTATATATGTGATGTATTATATCATTTGTATAGATATGATAAGGAAATTGGATGGGATTTTGCATTGTAATATTTTGAGAAGAGTGAAAGCGAATCAGCAACAGAACAGAGGAATACAACAAGGTCAACATAGATGTAGAAAAGTTATATCTATCACATCAGGTGATCAAAGCATAAAGGATCTTATCAACAATCAATTGTAACTAGATCCACTGCTTCATTCTAATAGGTGAATTAGTTTGTAAATCCTTTAACAGGGTAGACTTAACAGTCTTGTGTAAATCTCCTAACAGAGTGCATACTTCATTGTATGTTTGTAAATCCTCTAACAAGGTGGATCTAGCAATCCTACTTGCTCCTAATAGGGTAGATCATCAGAAGTGATCATTATAAGACTTAACAAGCCAACTTTATATTGCAACATTGAAGTTTTGTGGGCATCATCCCCACCCCAGTTTTACTTTTTAATTGGAAGGTTTCTGGGTCACCAAATCTATGTTTTCATGTGTTATAAATGTTTATCTTTTCATGCATATAGTAGATTAGATGGATGAATGGTGAATATGTTATTATATAGAATTGATTTAAAGTTTTAGAGTTACTAATTCACCCCTCCCCTCTTAGTAACCTTGTTAGTCTTGATTATTTCCAACAAGGAGTTCACTTGGAAGGGTATAATGACTATCTACACTTCCTTATCACACCTACTATAATTATGGGGCTACTAACATGCTTGTATGCTCTTACTTCATGCATTTTGTTAGCTTGATGTCCTAAGGTGCACTCTACTCTGTTAGGGTGCACTTGGGAACCCTAGGAGGTAGTTTTAGGGGCATAGGAGACACCATAACCCTTTTTTTTGTTTCTAACTTACCAACTACACCCAAAAACTACCAACTAAACCCTTGTAAACCCCAACTACACCATGGGCATAGTCTGCACTATCTAGAGACACTTGGCAGTATAGGATTCAAAAAATTTAGTTTTTGGGTCTTACTTAGGCACCATTTCCCCACAACTTGCCACTAACCTCCCAACTGCACCCAAAAACTACCAACTATGCCCTTCTAAGCTCCAAGTGCAACATGGAAATAGTTAGCACTATCTAAGCACACTTGGGGGCATTTTGGATCATTCTCACCTTCTGGGGTGCAGTCTTCTCTGTCAGAGCGCACTTGGTTCACAAAAAGCACTTGTTTCATTTAGAATCTACATCTAAGGTTTCCATTTGCTTCTAGCACATAGGTTAAATGATTTTGTGTTACTAATGATTTTTTTGTAGCATGTGGTGATTGTTGGAGTAAGACATGATCATAGCAAACTACTAATGCTTATTTGGAGGATGTTGTCAAAGACCTTATGTTTGTTAAAACCATGTGTGTGGATTTCTTATAGTAAATAACACTTCATTTGGTGCTTAAAATGAACCTTTTCTTTTTTGCCTCATGTGTTTATAGTGTTTAAAACCCTAGGGGTTACATGGATTTATCCTCTCCCCTTGTCATTCATGGATCATGGGTGTAAGAGAAATTCATGTGACTTCTATAGGAAGCCTACCTTAGACCAAAATACTCAATATTGGATATGCCAGGGGAAAAATTCAAAGTGGTAATAGGCCAAAAGCCAAGTCAATGTTCTAGCCACTATATCAAACTCAATTACAGTGAAAGCCATGTTGATGGTATTGTTGAGTGGTAGCTCTCCTCTAGTACCCTTGTGGTGCATCAAACCCTAGTTCTTGGGGCTGGGAGACCTTCTAAGGAAGTTTATCATTCACTTGCTCAATGGAATGCCCTTACTAAAAATCATGTTTTAGTGGCCAAAATCCTTTCTATCTAATAGCTCAAGGGGTCACCCATGCCCATGAAGACATCCTACATTCTCATGGTCCTTAGTAGAGACAAAAATCCCTTGGGAAGTAGATCTTGGTAGCCTCGAGAAGTGAGTGCATTGTAAGGGGGAGCTTTTGGTGCCAAGATCCTAGGTTTTTTACTCTAGATAAGCATGGCTAAACTTTAGTTCAAGTAGGAATTCGATAAATATAGTCCTAAAGCCTAGGTTGTGGTGTGTTTGTTCACTTTTAACAACAACTATTCTTGTATTAATGTGTCTTATGTGTGTGTAAAACATTAATTAAGATAAAGCCAACATTCAAATTTAAACCTTGGATAACAACAAACACTATCAAAACATTGCAACTATTGTCAAGAATTTATAAACTTTGTCCAATACATTCAAGGCTTAGAAAACATGGCAACTTGTGATCCTAAATGTGCTTGGCATAAAATAGGTTTCATCCTTGCATATAAATCACTTGCATTCACCCTAGTTTAGGCCTAATATTTGGATCATATAGGTTTCATCTTTCATCTTCTAGTCCTCATTGTGCATCCCGCATCCTTCACATTGAATTCATTAGGGTTTAGTTTGCATCCTTTAGTCTGCATTTCAACACCAAAACTTGCATTTTGCATTGTCCATCTTGCATCCTTTCATGCCCAAACCTCATCTATAAAACTTTAACCATCATTTTGAGTGTCATACACATCATTTTGAACCTTCATTCTAGTCTTAGTATTGTCCTTTCCTATCTAACTCACTATAACATCAATCTGGAAACCATAGCACTTGAAATTGCCTTAGTTTTAGCCTAGCTTCCCAACTACACTCTAAAACTACCAACTACACCCAAACTAGCTTGAACTACACCATAGGCATATTTGGTACTATCTAAGTGCATTTAGTAGCTTGAGAACTCAATTTGGTCTTCTAGACAACATTTTGAGACTTCAACAGTGTCCTTAGGTACTTGGATAGGCCCCCCTATCTTAGCATGCCCTGATTTGCATTCTGCATTTCCTAACCTTCATTTTCTTCACTTAGGACACTATTATCTATATTTTAACCTTCATTTTTCATCTCCTAACCCATCATAACATCAACCCTAGCATCCTAGATTCCTAGCATAGCAACTTGACAATCACCCCACTCAGATTCAACAAACATTCAACCCAACTTCCCAACTACACCAAAACTAGCCCCAACTACACCATAGGTGTATTTTTTACTATTGGAGTGCACTTGGTGATGTCAAGGTGCAGTTGGGAACCTCTATGACCATTTTGGGCCTTCAAACTACATTTAGGAAGCCCCTTTAGGTCCTCATTCTACATCTCACCCAAAATGACATCTTGCACCCAAAACCTCTTTTTTAATCTTAGGAAATGTCCATATTGCATATCTAATCATCATAACCACCATTTCAAGTCACCTAAATGTCATTTTGAATCCCTAAACCTTTAAATTTAGTAAAAAATCTTAACAAAGTATGAGTCCCAGTGTTGATGGATGATGGATCTTGACTAGTTTTTTTATCTTTTCTTATCATTTTCTTTGGTCAAAATCTATCTATTTCTTGATAGATTTGACCTTGTCATCTTTATCAATTTGATCTTTTTGTCTTTTATCACTTTTTTGGTCAAGATCCAAAGTCCATTATCACAAAGTTAAACTCATAGACAAAATACTTTCTAAAGATTTTCACTAAGATCAAAAACTTTGAATACACCCTTGCCATTACATTTTCATATTCTAAGATGTCATTTTGAATTACCCTAGTGGTATATCCCCCTCATCTTGCATTGTTCAAAACCTTAGCATCATTCTCACTATCAAACCCTATCAAATTTTCTATCAACCAACTTGTCTTCTTGATCACTTATCCTCATTTTTCATATCACAAATTTCATTATCAACCCTAGAAAACCATCTCTTGCATAGTCCACCTTGCATAAATTAACCCCTAGCATCATTACCAAGTCAAAAATCCAACCCTAACCTTCAATTTTCATATTGTAGGGTCATTTTCATCTCCTCTAGTCAATCTTACATATCAAAACCCTAACTCATTTTGCATTTTCCTATGTTGCATGACACCCTTAAACACTAAAAATACAAAAAAACATTCACATCTTGCATACCAACATCCTAATTATCAAGTTTTGGCTTGTTTTACCAATTGCACACTTCAGGTGCATAGTTAGTAGTTTTAGGGCACACTTCACAATTAGGGGTTTCATTCAAGGTTCTAAAACTCTAATCTACACTTCTATAGGCTTCATTGCATCCCAAAACCTTGCAAAACACTCTAAAACACTCAAATCATTCACATTTTTCATTTTAGGCACCCTAACACCTCGGTTTACCCATTGCATGCCTCTTGCTTATCAATTGCTTACCTTTAGGGCCCCAAGTGCACCAAGGGTGTACTTGGTATTGTCTGAGTGCAGTTGGTAGTTTGAATGTGCACTTAGGAGGTAGGGAGTCCATTTAGGTTTTCCTCCACTTTATCTACATCCTTAGGTATCATGCCAACACTCACAAGGACACAATCAGCTCAAAGACCTAAAGAACTTTACCAACCCTTGTTTTCTAAGGCACCAACACAACCAAAACCTTGTCCAAGAAAAAAGAAGAGCAAGAAAACCCAAACATTTGATGACGACCAAATCAAGGCAAGACAACCTTTACTTGCAATCCCCTTAAACATGTATCTGCAAGATCACTAAAATCAAGAGATGATCCAACACACCCTAAGAAACACACCTACCATGAGGTTTCCTTCAAAAACTTCCCCTACACATGGAATGGTTTAATGGAGTCTTGACTTTGAACCTATATTTGTGCTGATACCTCCCAGAGGTGGAAGTGTACCAACCACACCCGAGGATGAAAAAACACACTCCTTTGAATTTAGAAAACCCAATGCAAGTACCTTCAACTATATTATGTCAAACACACAACAAGGTATTATACACCTAAGTGATAACTCTAACACTAAATATGGCATCACTGATAAAGAAATGGCTAGGGTATGTCAAGAAAAAAATTTCAGCAATAATTTCAAACTTTTGGCAGCCCAAGAAATTCTCAAATTCAACCCAAACATGGAGGGACCTAAGTCCAAACATCAAACCAACACAACAATTTAAAACATACAACCCATGATCATTTTGGACTTAGATAAGGGAAAACAACCTTTGGAGTTTTCAAAAACACTAATGGCACCTATAAGGTCTCATCAAGAATCAACTATCAAAATCCTCCAAAGTACATTTGAACATATCAACATTAATCCCTTGTTTGATGAACCACAACCAATTAAGGGAAACAATACTCTTCCTAAGTATCCCAAAAGGACATTGAGACTTGATCTCAATCACATGGTGCAACAACAAGACATGCCTAAAGGGACTTGTTCTCTAGGGATGCCAAATATACTTCCTTTGGAGGAAAATCAACAAAGTGCACCTTTGCTCCTAACTTTACCAAAGGTTATGACATCAACTGTTATGGAGCCTCCCACAAGTACACCATGTGAAATGTCAACTGCAACAATCCCTATTGATGCACAAAGGAAAAGTCTTATTGACATTACACCTATTCCCAAGAGGAATTGACCTCATTGTCAATTCAATATGATGTCCTAAGGAGAAACCTCTAACACACAAAGGTGCCAAAGCAACAATACCAACATGGTGATCAATTCTCAAGGACATAACCAACTATGTCAACAACATCAACCTGCAATAGTCCAAGGACCTAATGTTTCCAACATACATTTGACATATCAATATCAACAACAACCTCAAGTGGTGCAAGGATCCAAAACCCTTAACACTCAATCCATTATAAATCTACTTGACTTCCATGCAATGTACCAACAACAAATCCAACAAAAACAAGCCATGTTTGCTAAAAAAAAGAGCAACTCAAACAATAGTTGGAATACCAAAGACACCTTGAGTGACAAATTGCATACTAGAAACATTTTTTACAACAACAACATGTGCCACAACAACCTCAATAGATACCTCTACAAAAAAAATCACATACATGGTCTCATATACAACTAACAGAGGTATCCCAATAACTACCACAATAAATGGCACAACAACAACACATGGTACATCAATTGCAGTTGATACCCCAAAAAGTGCCACATCACATACCACAAAAAATACCCCAACATGTGTCACAATAGGGACCCTTTTGTCTTGGAGGTACTAACATACCTCCACCACCTAGTGACACATCATCAGACTCATCAAACATAGAAATTTCAAAATCGAGTAGACATAGCTCTCACCATAGCAAATGGTCTACTCATAGGCACAAAAGACTTGAAGGGAAAGCTATCATGAAAAACCCTAATGAAGAATTACTACAACAATTCAAACAAATTTCCAAACAAGTCGAGGCATTAGGAGTCCAAAAGAAATAGGCTCTATATACAGAAAGGGACCTAGATCCTAATCCATTCAATAAAATTCTATATAAGCCTCCATTCCCAAAACACTTTGACACTCCAAGGTTTGAAAAATATAGAGGAAAATTCAACCATATTGATCACATCCAAAAATTTTGTGCCTCTTGTATCGAACTCAATGATGAGCCCACTTACCTCATGAGATTGTTCCCCTATTCTCTAGGTGGGTCTGCACTTGAATTGTACTCCAAACTTCCTGGTACTATCAAATCTTTGTCAAAGCTAGCAGAAAAGTTCATCTCCCACTTTTCCTTTAACATTACAAATGAGGTGATACTTTTTGATTTTTACTGAACTAAAAAAAAGATGGGAGAACCATTTATCACATTCCTACTTCACTGGAGAAGCTTAGTCAATCAATGCTCACTAGACATTCCTAAAGAACAAGTTAACCTATGCATTGAAAACTTTTTCCTGGACTTAATGTATGAACTCAAAATCAAGAGTCCAAGCACCATTTCTAAACTGATGAAAAAAGGGGCTAGCATTGAAGATGCTCTTATCCATAAGGGAATCCTCAATATGAACAAGGAAAAAAGAAACACAAACTCATCTAATGACAAGGCAAAAAATTTCTCCAAAAACAAGAATGTGACTAATGATGGCATTGTGGATGCACATATGATTAGCATGGCACAACCCCAACAAACTTTGAGAGGTGTAAACCCTATGAATTCACAAACTCCAAATCAAACACCACCTCCATAATAGAAAATTGAGACTTCCACACAGGATGGACCTTAGAGACATCCTAGAACAAATGATAGAAAATTCACACCATTGGGGATACCTCTTGAAACTGCACTTCAACAATTACTCAATAATAACTTCCTACAGCTACCCCCAATCAAAGATGAGCCACTGACTAAAGATTCTTGGTGGGATGACAAAAAATTATGTAATTACCATCACATAAAAGGACATAAGACTTCATCATGCTTCCAACTAAAGCATGCAATACAAGACCTCATTGATGATGGTGTAATCATTGTCGATCCATCACTGCTAGAATCCAACTCTTATCACACTATCTTCAAAGATCCTTTGTGAAATCAAGACAAGGAGAAACCCTCCAGTTCAAACTCTAACTCACAAGGTAATGTGAATTACACATGCACTGGTTATGACTACACCATCAACTATTTTAATGAGTTTGATTCCCACATATCCACATTCACCTTAAAGGCTGAAGACCCTCATTGTGCCATCACTACATGTTGTACCAAGATCACCCTACTTGGAGCTCCATCTAGACCTACTACTCCCACTAGACTTGCACCCCCTAGTAGACCTATTGCTCTTACTTTATTTGATTATAGCCTTCTTGAACAACTTGGCAAGACCTCTATGAAAATATCCATCTTGGACCTACTGCGTACATCTCCCCAACATTTGAAGATCTTGGATCAAGCCCTTAAAGAGTCAGTAGCCCCAAATAACATCAATATTGCTCAGTTCCAAGCCATGGTGGGGAACCTATCTGCATCACAACATATCAACTTTCCCCTTGGTATATTCCTAAAGACAAACCCAACCATAATGATCCTCTTCATCTTGAAGCCTTTTTTGATAATGTTAAGGTCAAAAATGTCTTGATAGATGGAGGAGTAGGGCTGAATATCTGTACACTTAAAGTTGTCAAGGGTTTGGGTTATTTTGAAGATGATGTGGATCCCTCTCAAAGAATCACAATCAAAGCCTATGATGATAGTGAACACTTCTTTATGAGGTTCATCATCTTACTTATTAGAGTTGGTCCAACTACTGAGAACACTTTATTCCAGGTCCTAGATATCGAAATGAATTGCAACATGATACTAGGACACCCTTAGATTCATGCCATGAAACTACTGTCATCTACATATCATCAATGTCTAAAGTTTTCCTATGAAAATGTAGAGGTTACAATCCCTGGTGATCTAGATCCTTTCTAGTTTTCTACTAATCTAAGAGATGCTATTGCATACCAAGTCTCAGAAAATAATGAAGCACAACCCACAAATTCCTCTAAACATGTAGATGTTGATATACTCCTCAGTAAGGCCAGGGAAAAGCTAAAGATTGAAGACAATGAGTGTGGAGAATACTTTATGTCTCAAGTATTCACCATTAGGGAGTCACCACTTTCTCCCCAATCTTATGGTAAATCACAAGTATTTCGAGCACAACATTCAGAGATCGGTACACAAAATGCCACTTCTATTAATAAGAATACATCTATATGTATTGAGAAAGCAAGAGCAGAACAAAAACCCACTTTTATATCTCCTAGAAAGTATGGACTTGGGTTTACTATTGTGCAAAAACAAGGCTATGATGGATATAGTGGTCTTAGACATCAAAAACAAGTAATAATTGAACCTATCACTACCAAAGCAATACCTCCTAGTTTGGAGCTTGGATTCAAACCATTGCAAATAGGTCCTCTGAGTACTATGGTACCTATGTGTAAGACTATGGATATTTTGAATGATGAAAAGGCATTTGAGGATACCCCACCTAAAACCAACAATCCTCTAGCTTCCAAGCATAACCCTAATGATACCACTAAATCAGATACCCATATATATATATCTTCAACCAAAGCCCATTCAACACTAATGATGACATCCCCTCAAGTTATCCTAAACTATTGGATTGGGACCACACAGACCACCAATTTTTTATCAATTTGACAATGATGACGCTCCCATGATAGACTTTGAAATCTATGAAGGCATTAAAGTTGGTGATCATAAAGAAGCAATTTCTCATAAAGTAAACACATTGACATATTTTGGGGAGCCAACTCCACCTTCTAGTTGCAAATAAAAAAGAGAAAAAAGTGACAAAAGTAGGTCTCTTGGTGAAAACCGAAAGGTGTCATTAGACCATGAAAAATCAAAAGCCAAGAATCTCCCAAGGATACAATATAAACAAGAGGATGCCATGAATATTGGTGTTCTATTGTTCAACATGCCACAAATTCTTTTTGAGCACTCTCAATCAGCTCTCATGTGGGAAGAAATTGGTCTCAATCCTCCTTTATATCCAGTTGTTTATCCCAAAATCCAACTACCTAATTTTCCCAACACCCAAGATCAAATCTTTATCCAACAAGCCTCTATATATGCCATCATCAGTGACATCCCATACAAAGAATCCTCTGACCCAATTATCCTTAGATGCCTTGATTCACAAGAGGTAGACATTATCTTACATATGGTAGACAATGGTATATCTTGAGCCCTTTCCAGTAGTTTGATCTTAGCTATAGACTCAGAACGACTCTTGTGTAGTTATGGTCAAATGTGGAACCAAAGATTATCAACTAGCAGCACCAACAATAGCTATCTTTTTAGCATTCATCAGCAACATTCATGATTTCATCTAAAAGTCTTGAAAAATATCAAAAAAATGGCAAAAAGTCCTTTAAAAAAATCAAAAAATAGCCAAAAAGTCATGAAAAAAGAAAAGAAAAAAAAAAGTCACAAAAAATGGATGCCTTGATGAAAACCTGGAAAACAGGCATCTTGGCACGAAAATTTGAGTTAAGAGAAAAAATTTGTCCAAAAGTGAAAACCTAGCAAACAGGTGCTTTGGGCAAGTACCATGGTGAAAACTTGGCAAACAAGCAACATGTGTAATTAGTTGTTGCTCCTCCATCTATCAGAATTCCATCTGGTTTTTTCCCCTTTTTTCATTCCCTGATCATATCCTTCATATTACAAGACATCCCTACTCCTTGATCATGGTTCATAAACTAGTTAGTATCCATTGTTATCTTACGTTCACCAATCTTTAAGTACTCTATCATTGGCCTTTGTACATAGTTTGCATCTTTTCTAGAGGCATATTACCTACATGGTGCATGAGTTTGAGCTTGAAGTGGGGGCATATTCCTAAGCACTTTTTATCCATTGGACCTATTAGATAACATATTGGAGCTAACACTTGTATATGCTTATACGATCTTGAAAAAATCCTAAAAATTCAAATAAGATCCTAAAAAAATCCTAAAAATCCCAATACGATCCTAAAAAAATCCTAAAAATTCAAATACAATCTTGAAAATTTTCTAAATATCATAAAATGATCCTGAAAAAAATCATTAAAATAATAAAATGTCCTGAAAAAATCACTAGAAAAATCATAAAATGTCTTGAAAAATTCACTAAAAATATAAAATGTCCTAAAAAAGTCACTAAAAAAATCATAAAATGTCTTGAAAAATTCACTTAAAATCATAAAATGTCCTAAAAAATCACTAAAAATTAGAAAATATCCTAAAATAAATCCTAAAATTCATAAAATGTCCTAAAGAAATCAAGAACACAAAAACATCAAATATCCCCACAAACCCTAAAAATCACAAAAACTATCAAAAATTTGTAGTTAACCTTGTCAATAGTCACTGTGGATAATCACTTCTTTTGTGTGAACACTTGCACTTTGCAAACTAAAACTCAAAGCACTACACTTCAATGACAATCACACTATTTAAGCAATGTGAACCAACAATCAATCCAACATGTCACCATGAACCTATCAATTGAATCAACAATCACAACCATCACATGATTAGCCTATCAAACACTATCTAAAGACCTCAAACACTAAAAAGCAAGTAATAATGGACAAGAATAGTTGTTGGCTCACACTATTTAGTGAGTGATTTATTTTTTGTTTTTCTTTTCTTCAATCATGTTTCTATGCCACTCGATGATATAAACTGATATATGAGAGTGCTTGGAATGGTTCATGGTCATCTTTTATTTTATATCAGTTAAAATGTACCTTTGAGAGTTTGGGGCATGTATATATGCCCTAGGTAGGATAAGGTCATCTTCTATCTGCATCATGCTTGTTTACACAAAAGGTTTGCATTTTCTGCTCTAGCCCTTTATGCCATGATGTGTTGCATTCCATTTGTCATATCAAAATAAATCTCCATTTGACATATAGTGCACTTTACAAAAGAAAAAGTCTTCTCATCATACTAACAATTTCTCATCTCATCTCCTTCATCATATGTGTCTTCTTCATCTGCTACCCTAGTCTAATACTCTAATACATCAAAAGCATTGTTGTCATGGGTTCCTACATCTATCAAAAGTCCAAAATGATCCAAAACAATACATCTTTTCATAAACATGGTATTTATATTATCTCCACATTTCATTTTGCATTCATTTTACATGTTATTTGCATTCATTTTACATTTCATTTGCAATCATTCCATATCATTTTACATTTCATTAGTATTCATTCCATATCATTTTATATTTCATTCCATATCCTTTACATTGCATTAGGCATTCATTCATGAGAAAAACATGTTTTAAAAATAAAACATGGCATTTCCTATGCATAACATGTGATAAATCAATGTGTGATGTCATCATATAAAAGTCCACATAAAAAAGCATAAATGCATCCATATAAAACATCTAAAGCATATCGACAATCCATCTCATTTAGTCATCATAACACAAGTACATCTCATAAATATCTCACAAAAATATCAGAGTACATGACCATGGTTTACATCAATACTAACTACCCATAGGCATGAACCATGAAAGAGCATAATAGAAACCAAAAAGAAAAATAGAGAAGCCCCTCTATACATGAGTCTGTCAGTGTCATCCCATGTTGTCCCTGGCCTCACAACCTCTGTCTAGCCTCAAGGATGATCCCTCTACTCTCTATGGTGGCCTCATAGGCCCATCACCCTTGCACTACTCTATGTCCTATGTGTCTAATGAGAGTGAGATATCAATGCATAGAAGCTCTCTACTCTCTACCCTGGTGGCAAAACTCTCTCATACTGATCCCTCCAATACTATGCTTCCATGTGTGTCCTACTCATCATCATCACCATCTCCTAGAAGTTTACATCTCAAATACTACTAATCAACTCTTGAGACTCATGCACTACCATCTCTGCCCTACGTACTACGACATATCTCTCAGCCATACCCCAATCTCTCTCTACTGCAAGCTGATCTAACTAACTCTATAGACCTCTAATCACCTCCATCAGCTCTAACTAACTAGGCTTTGCCCATATTGATACTAGTTCCCTATCTGCATAGTCCATTGGATCTCCCTCCACATCCATTGTAACTGCATCCCTAGCTTGCCAATAGTCATCCTCATCTTCTCCCCTGTCACCACCTCCAACACCATCCCCATTCCCACTATCTCCACCCTCCTCCTCATCATCTCCCTCATCCTCTCCCTTAGTATCCTCCTCATCATCTCCCTCATCCTCCCCCTCAGCATCCTCATCATCACCCCCCACATTGTCCTTAGCATGCTCATCTCCCTCCTCATCATCATCACCCCCATCCTCCTCCTCCTCATCATCATTGCCCCCATCCTCCTCCTTAGCATCATCCTCTCCCCCATCCTCCTCCTCTCCTCCTTCCTCATCCTCTCCCCCATCCTCCTCATCCTACTCTACCTAAGACCTCGCTCATGGTACTGGTACTACTGGATCTATTAGAGGCCTCAAACTATGCTGTACAAACCATCTGTCATATGTTGTTGTTGTGCCTGCATCCACTAAATCTATTGTAACCCCCCATATCCTTAGTTGTAACTCCTCTAATTGTGCATATGCCACCTATGTCCTGATAGGTGCTCCCCACTATCAAACCTCTGCTCTAGACCATGTAAATAATGCTAGACCTGTCGATACATCCTATATCTCACCAAACTGTCTTCGTAGCCACTCTAACAGGTACATTTCTATCACCAAGTGCTAAATCACTATGCACCCTATGAGATATTTCTCTTTCCTATAGTATGGTAGGTGAATATCATCATCATCCCATCCAAGGAAATCTTTGCAAGGTCTCCAGATAAACTATGTCATAGTGTCTATCTGATGCCAAAAGTACCTCATGTACCCTAATGGTCCTTGTGCTAGTACACCCCTATAACTATATGCATATGGCATGTCCTCCAACAACTCTCACTCTACAAGAGGCCTAAATAATGCACTATACTCATAGGCTCAAATATGTAATAATGTAGTGCTAGTGCTAAATGATAGCCCACCTTTGTATGCCACCTGATGCAGATAGTAATACAACATCGCCAACATGCATGGGCCTCAGGAAAAACATAGTCACCTCCATCACCATTAACACTAACACCCAAACCCATCCAATGGGAAATCCATGTCCCCACCTATCCAATATTAATAGCCTACCAATAACTTAGCAAATCACCACTATCAATCGCTCATGGCGAGCCATTAACAGGTCCCATCCAATCTCATAATTTCAGATCCCTAGATCCTCATCTCCACATCCAAATAAGTGATGTAGTGTTGCTCATCCTATAGTTGGGATGTACACCACTAACTCTCCATAAATAGGGATCCTAAGGATGTGCCATACATCCTCTAAAGTCACAGTTGCCTCCCCTATCAGGAGATGGAATGAACTAGTCTCTAAGTTCCATCTCTCTATCAAAGTTGTTAGTAAATCCCTACTCTCCCTCACCTCTAGCATGAATGTAACATGATATAAACAAAGAATAGCTAAGATCCCATGATCACTAGCTATCATCTAGTTATGCAACACAAGACTCTCTGGCATACATCCTTTCATCTGTAATAGGGGTAGCTCCTCCTACATAAGCATATAGCCTATGTCAACCTCCCATGGTTTTTCATCTAGTTTACCCTACTTTTGACCCAAGTTTGACTTAGTTTGACTCTAGTTTGACAAATTTTGAATGTTTGTAAGCATTTTTTACTACATTTACTTATGTTTTGAACTCTTTCTAGGGTTTTGAATATGTTCACCAAGTTTTGGGTCATTTCAAGCTCATTTGCATCATTTTGACCCTATCCCTATCCATTTGTTAGCCTTTTTCCTCCATCTGAGCTAAGTTTGACTAGATTTGACTTTCTTCTAATCATCCTAACCTCAATTTAACTAAGTTTTCAACTCTTCCTAGGGTTTTTAACACATCCTCCAAGTTTTGGGTCATTCCAAGTCTGTTTGCACCCTTTCTGGCCCCTTACATTATTCTTTGTCAATATTTACCCAAGTTTGACCTACATATGTCCTAAGTTTGACCAAATTTTGACCACTTATACAACCTTTGACTGAATTTTAACATATTTCTAACATCCCCATAGGGTCATGCTAGTCCACCCCAAGTTTCAGGTTGATCTGGGACCATCTAGATGTCATTCAGACTCCTAAAGCATCCTGGGGCACAATTGGGGCTCCCAACTACACCCAGGGCACACTTGGTCATACCAAGTTCACCTAGAGTGAACTTGGGCATGAAAAGTGCACCCATGGCATAGTTGAATGCATTTTGAGCATAATTGGGGTGTTTTGATTCCATAACCTAGCCCTAGGACCCACGTTTGACCCCTGTTTGACCCTGTTTGACCTCGACAAACTCCTCGATGCCTAAAAAGTAGGAAAAAGTAGCATTAAAAGCATGAAAAGAGCACAAAAATAAAAAATATTTCCTTGATGTAGTCACTAGAGGTTCAACATCTACCTACCATCAGAAGGTCCACACTCATTTACCACAGCATTGCTCCCTGGGTAGCCGGTCCATTCTCCTTTCTCTAAAGCTCTTTTATTCCAAAAGTGAAGGTAAAAATGACTTTCAAAACCCTCCCCAAACCCTTTTATAGTGTTTTTTTTCCTAGATGGATCTATAAGAGGCCTTTTCTGTGTTGGTCACAATGCCCTTTTGCACTCAGGAGCCCATAACTTTCACATTTTAGCTCTAATTTTTGATCCATTAGTTGCTATGGTTTTTTTTTTCTTGTTGTCAATGAAATTGACCTATCATATGCCTATGTTGGTCAATTTCTTGAGGGGGCATAAATATATACCACATTATTGAGTCATGCTTTTACAACTTTTTTGTCAGCATTCTTTGACACAATGCTCTAAATCACATTGTATCAAAGAGGGAAAAAATGTAGACACTCAAAAATGGTTCACATATACAGTTTCATCACTTCCTCATAATAATTCATCCCATTTTCTCATTCTACTAATTTTGATCTTTTGGCCGAGTTGATCATATCTCATTAGTGTCTGTCATCATTCATATCCTCTTTCACATCAACTACGTGTCATTTCAAATTCATTTCAAATCAACTCAAAACTATTTCATATCAACTCAAAATCACCCCAAATCAACCCAAAATCACTTACAATTAGTCTTAATCATCACAAAACATATCAAACATTCAAATTCAATCATCATCTATTCAATCCTAGGAATTGTTGTGGTTTTCAGTGCCTTGGAAACCTATCAATCTATGAAATCTTATCAATCTAACCTTAGTATTGTCATGGCTCTTAGTTCTAGGTCAAACTATCATTCACATCATCTAATTTTTAACATTGTTGAGTCTTTCAATGTCAAATCATGACATCATCAACCACTTTAATAATATTGACTATGTCCGTCGATAATATTATTATCAACCTTATCAATAAATCTCAATCTTGTAGCATTTACAATGTTGGTTAAATATTGTGTATCTTTAATTCATTTCATTTTTCCTTGGCATGTTATCAATTTCAATCAATCAATTAATTTAACCATGGCTTTGATCTACCTATCATCATCCTATTCAATCCGTATCATCATCACATTTCATCAAAGGATACTGTTGCACTTATTGAATCAAACTCGCCAATTTTCTACTAATTTTCCTTATAGGATTAAATAACCCATAATTTGATCCTACATCATTCTTACTAATTACTCTTCCTAATTAACATTCTTAATTTCCTAAGTCATATTTTCCACCATTAATTCCATTTTCACTAATTTCTATTTGTGTGGAATAATGGATTTTTAATTCAAATATTCTACATAATATTTACATCATTGTGACACTTGAGTGTGACACCTCATGGGTTATCCTTTGACACTTGGCTAAGATATGTCATAATCCAATATTCTTATTCTCTTATGCACATCCATATTTGGTTTCCTTTGTCATAGATTCTTGGCTTTAAGTGGACTTGAGGTGTCATATGATGCATCATATATTCTCAACCATATTTAGTCTTGTTTGACTTCCAAGCATCATATAATCCTACACTTGGCATCTTGTGTCATATGTGTCATGGATTCTCAAAGGAATCTCATGCCAAGTTGCATATCTAAGTGTCACAAATCCAATGCTCTCACCTTGTGTGTTGATTATAAAATGAGCATTCTTTCTCTCATTTTTGGTCCTTGTCTCTTTAGTATTTTCACTCCATCTCTCACACTAAAATCACAACTTCAGGTATTCTCATAGAATTATCATCACTATAGGATTTTGCTTCAACATTGTGTGCATTATAGGAAATTTGGAGCTACATCATATGGAGAAGAAAGAAGGACATGGGATCTACAAGTGAAAGAGGGAGTTTTTAACATTATGTTTCTTCCTTCTTTATTCATTTGACTTTTATGGTAGACTAGAGGGTGTTAACATATGTTTATTGGGTTTGTGATTTTCTCATAATATGTTAGACATTAGCCCATTTTCTAGGTCCTACACAAACTACCTCAACTTTGGTGATTTTTCTACATGCTCAAGAACAACCTTCACTCTAATACCACTTGATGTAGTGCAAGGCAAGAGAATCCCTAAAGAGATGTCCTAGCCCCTAGCAAATAACCATATAGTTGAAACACAATAACAATGCAAGATCTGATACCAAATCACAACTCTTTATTCATAAAATGACTATTACATGAAATGTGTTGGGCTATAAGGCCTTCACAATTATGACCAAATACAAAGCAATTACAATAACAGTTCTGCAAGATCCCTCAAGATCTAACCCAAACACTAGCTAGTCCAGATCCACACTCTGGTAGAAACCTCCAAGGAAGATCCAACTAGTACTTGCAAGACCACCAAACAATCTCCTTGTTTCCCAAGCCTTAGCTACTAGCCCTTCTCAAAATTTTCTCCTCTACCACCACCTCTTCTCCAAGATAGATGAATAATCACAATCCTATTGTAAATTGCCTCACATTTGGCACTCTATCCACAAACTCAGGAAAAACTCACTCTCCAACTACTCTCCACACTCATTCCTCTTCCAAATGAATGAATAATGACTAAAGACTCCACAATACCCCTTATTTATACCCAACTAAGCCACAAGTTGGCCCAGTAAGCTACAAATTAAATATATCTTAAATTAGTTATGTGAAGAGCCACAACTCAACCTT
Source organism: Cupressus sempervirens (assembly GCA_028749045.1). NCBI lineage: Eukaryota > Viridiplantae > Streptophyta > Pinopsida > Cupressales > Cupressaceae > Cupressus > Cupressus sempervirens. The sequence goes on from CM053791.1 coordinate 310,153,115, forward strand.
CAATAGAAATTAAATACCAAATGCCTTTAAAGGCTTACAATACGTATTAAATATATTTAAAAAAATTAACCAAGACCCAAATAGGTCCACTCAACTCCACTAAAATCCCTTAGTCATGCAAGTTAGCCAACTACCCTAGGATGCCCTTGCATTACATCATAACAATGTTATAGAGCTTTCCTTAACTTTGCACGATCTAACTCTCAACAATTCATCTATACACATGGCATCTTCTCTCTATTTTGTTGTAAATTATCTAACACTCAGACAATTTTATATCTCTAAATGCATAAATGAAATCTTGAATATATGTTTCCATAAATAAAAATACTTAATACATCTACCTGACCATATTGCCAACAAGTTGAATATGGCATAGTGGTCTTCTCATATAAAATTTGATAATATTGTGAAGGCTAGAAGTACATTTGTAGTCTAATATTTACCTAGAATCTTGATGCCTACTAATGTTGTTTGCAAAGAATGTATTATGGCTAAGCAGAAGAAGGTTTCTTTTCCTAGAAAGAGGTTCACTCCCACAACAAAATTGGAGATTGTTCATACATATTTGAGTGGTCCTACTAGAACAAGAGGATTCTATGGAGAAAGGTACTTTATGATTTTTATTGATTATTTCACTAGAATGATGTTGGTGGCATTTCTCAAAGAAAAATCTAAAGCATTTGAAAATTTTAGGTAGTTCAAGAATAGAGTTGACAATGAATTTGAAGTAAAGATAAAATGTTAAAGATCATATAGAGGTAGAGAGTTTATGTAATGAAATAACTTGTACAATAGAAGAAATAATATAAAATATTATATAAACACTTGATAATAATTGAGAGTAATAGGCCACTTTGAGGGGGCAACCTCCAAATATCTCCAATGAGAACACACTTTACAATATGATGTTGAAATAAGACTCACAACATCCTATATATACCTAATTATGCTTAGGTTGAATAGAAACAACCCTACATAACACCTGGGCTGGCATACCAACCTAAATAATAATATAATAATGATAACATGATTTAATTAAGAATTAAGATAGTCACAAGTTGACTATTCATAACCCTATATACACCAATATTAAGGCCATAGCATTCCCCCTCTCTTGAAAGAAGCATTGTCCTTAATGCTAACCAAGTGTGGATTCTTTTGAATGAACTCTTCATCCTCCCTTGTGGCCTCTTCAACTAGTAATTTCTTCCATTGGATGAGATGTTGAGTCAAGGTTCTGTTCCTCAACTTCTTTGTGCATGTTTGTAGAATGCACTCTGGTTCCAAAATTATTCTTCCTTCTTCATCAAGTTTTGATAGTACTATTTGAGTAGGAATATTCTACCTAATTATCCTCTTCAAACAAGAAACATGAAAAATTGGATGAATCTTTGTTGTAGGTAGCAACTCAAGCTTGTAGGAAACACTACCAATCTTTCACATGATTTGGTACAATCCATAATATATTGAAGACAACTTATGATTTTTTTTGTTTCTTCATTGATATTTGTTTATAAGGTTGCAATCTCAAGAAGACCTAGTCCCCAACTTCAATTTTTCTTCCACTACGATGTTGGTCCACTTGTTGTTTCATTCAATTTTTTGTCATAGCTAAATTCTCCTTGAGTATTGAAAGTACATGTTGTTGATAAAGCAAGTAGTCCTCCATTAACTAAACTCTTGCTAACACCTTTAACAATGATGTGATGGAAGGAGGATTATATCCATAAGTTCCAAAAATGGAGACATTTTTTATGAGCTATGAAAAAGAAGTATTGTACCACCATTTTACAAGAGGTAGCCAATCTACCCATTGAGATTATTTTTCTAAAGTGAAAAAACATAGATATCCTTCCAAAAATTTATTAACAACCTTAGTTTTCCCATCTAATTGAGGATGGTGTGAAGAACTATGAGCCAATTGAGTACCCAAAGATTAGAATAAATCTTTCCAAAAGTGACTAGTAAAGATAGCATCATGATCACTAATAATAACCTTAGGTGTACCATGTAGCTTTTAGATATTCTCCAAGAAAATTTCTGCCACTATACTTGCTATAAAAGGATGTGATAATGCAATGAAATGTGAATATTTAGTGAGTTGATCAACTACTACCATGATGACATTATGACCTTTAGATTTGGGAACCCCGATGATGAAGTCCATGGATACCTCTTCCCAATGTTGGCTAGGAATAGATAAAGGTTGCAAGAGACCTAGTGTCTTTATTGTTTCCATTTTATTTCTTTGAGAAACCAAACATTTGGCCACAAATTTTTGAACATCACCTTTTACCCCTTCCTATAAAAAATCTTGCTTGACCCGATGATATGTCTTCAAATATCTTGAATGACCACCAATTGTGGACTATCGATGTAAATAAGTATTTACTATTTATACTTTACTTAAGTTTACTTAGGATAATGCATTTTCATATTAGTTGTCATGTAGACACCTAGGAGTTTGCATATTCATATGAGTTGTCATGTTGACAACATAGTAGTTTGCACTCCAATTGAGCACATGTTGTCTACTACATCTCTTTATGAGATACACCTTTACATTCTTATCCTCTCATTATTTCTCATACAATCATGCACAATGGAGGATAATCTACTGTTGGTTGACATGTGCTTAGTTGTTATGCTTATCTCTCATATGCCTCCTAGACATATCATTTTCCTTTATATACAAGGAACTTCTATGATGTATTCATCCAATTATCTGATGTCAAATTATCTGATTAATCCATTCTCATTTGATCATATCTTGTCTCTCTTGTGCTATCTCTTGAGCTTATAGATCTTGGCATTTCATTCTTGCCTTTGAAAAATTCTTACATGGTATAAGAGCTATACCAAATTCTTACACGGTATCAAAACTATACCAAATTCTTATATGGTATCAAAGCTATACCAAATTCTTACATGGTATTAGAGCCATAGGAGTTTCATTACATAGTCATTGGAGAGATTTCTTTCGTAGGTCAAGATTGGAGCTTGTTGGTGCAAATTAGATGTTGGCATCACATTTAGAAGGTCAAAAACCCCTAAATTGAGTCTTGCTTCATCAAATTGGACATCTAAGGTGAGATCTAGAGTCATTTTTTTTTGAGCTATGATAACAATTATTCAGAAAAAATAATTATAGAGGTGATTTTCAAACAGCGATATCTCCTCATACGGACTCTTTTTTTGGGGAAATCTTTTTTCTATTTTGGGGTAGAATTTCATGATCTACACATTGTTGTAGGTTGATTGCAATCCCTATTCCTGAATTTTTCTAAAAATTTCATATCCCAATTTGTGCAACTTCAAAGAATTAGTTTGAGCTCATCTGGACACATATTCAGGTGCTATTCTTTTTGAAAGTACATTATTTTTTGTCTACTTTCTTGATTTGGTATTAGTTTGGAGTAATTTTGAGTAGAAATAGTACTTTCAGCATTTGGTCATTTTTGGCCTATTTTGGCACTTGTAATTGATTAAATCCTTGAGAGGTCTTGTGTCTTAACTTGTTGAGTCTAATATAGATTCATATTTGTTTTTGGAACCATCAAAATTAGAAGTCTACTTTGGTTCATTTTGACAAGTGGAAGTTATTTACGCACAATGTCATGAGTGATTTGGGGGGCGGGTGGGGGGGGGCGAGGGGTGTCATGAGTGTTTGCACTTCTCTTTCCCTTGTGTTATTTTATTTTGCATCATGGGTTCTCCTAGGTTTCCACTTTTAACTCCACATAATTATGCTACATGGAAAATTAGAGCATGGAGTAAAATGATGGAAAGAGGTTTAATTGATTATGTTGATGGAACCATGGTTGCACCACCTAATCCTAACAAACTAAAGGAATGGAATCATAACAATAAGGTTTCTATTGGTACTTTGAGGAAGTATGTACATCAAGATCTTATCTTCCATATTGATAATTTTAAAATAGTGAAGGAAGCATGGGAAAAGTTTCCTAGCTTGTATGCAAAAGTAGACAAAGCTAGGGGTTTTGAAATTGATGAAAATCTCATGTCATTATATCCAAAGGAGTTTGACACAATTCAAGACTATATCACCAAGGCACATGAGCTAAGGTCAATGGTTAAGGATTGTGGAATTACCATATAGGATGAAAAATTGATCTATAATTTGATGAGAAAACTTCCTTTAGAGTATGCATCATTTTTTTTGAGCTTCAACACTCATAAGTTGATCTTAGGTTCTTCATAAACTATGCCTTCATTTGATTCATTCATAGAGATGTTGATGGTTGAACAATAAAATGTGATGAGCATGTTGATTCTCAAGTCTTCAAAGTCTAAAGCATTGGTGGCTAGTAAATGAAATCAAGGAAATGGGTCTAACAAGAAGTAGAAATCATGGCAACAAAATTCACAACAAGAGAAAAAACACTCAACCTCCTCACCACAAGACAACTCCAATAATAATGGGAAATCATCCAAGAAGGAGATGCTTACTTCTGCATATTGCAAAAATAATGGACATGAAGAACATCATTCTTATAAGAAGGAGATAGATGAACTCAAGAACCTTTTAAGAAGAATCAAATTTCTCTACCGTCAAGAATGAACACTTCATTGTCTTCTTCACATTTAGATTATGATAAAGGGAAGGATCACATGGGAAAAGGTCAAGCCCTAGTAGCTACTTTAAGTCAAGATTCAGGGAGATGGCTTCTAGATTCAGGGGCTTCTCATTATATGGCATCTTCATAGTCTATGTTTTCATCATTGGATCCTTGTCATACTCCACCTATCTTTATGGGCAATCATACTTACATGAATTTGATTAGGAAGGGATACTTCTAAGATGTGTTGTGTGTACCTCACCTAAGTCATAATCTTCTTTCCATCTATCAGCTCACTCATGGAGATAGAAGGACTGTGGAATTTGTACCTGATTCAATTTTTATCAAAGACTTGGAGACTAGAGAGATCATTGCTATAGGGGTGGTTGATCATGAATCTTGAATATACTACTTCTCAAATTTTGTTCATGATAATAATAGTTATTTTTCAATATATTTTGATCACATTTGTAGTGATGATTCAAAATTTTAGGAGAACTTTGGCTACTTGAACTTAGGTGTTCTCACATATGAACAAGTTCTTGAGCCTTTCATTTCTTATCCTCCTACTGATATTCCATCTACTATTGTTCCTGATGATAGTTGTATTCACATAACCATGGATTCAAGTGATTCAATATAGTAGGATATTAATTGTCTTCTAGACTATGTTCCATGGGATGACTATTTGATAGATATTTCTAGTTTTCTTGTGGAGTCCTACATTACATATTTGGGAGACATTATTGATGACATTCATCTTCTCTTTGGTGAAGATGATCCTTCTTTAGTTGTTGTGAGGGAACACTCTAACCCTCATCTTCATTCTCTACTTGATCATTCTTTCAAGGTCGACATAATGGTAGATCCTTTGATACAACAGTTGGAGGAAGTCACTTTCTCTTTAGAGGAGACACTTGAATCTTTGATACATGTTCTACATTCATCCTTGGTTGAGCTTAATTTTTTTTTTTCAATAGAGTAGCATAGTACACATGATTTGGAGGAGGCACCTCTTAGTATTGACATGGGGACACTTGAGTAAGTTTTAGAGATTTCATACATTTTGAGGTTTCTTCGTATATATGGGAGAGCTTCATTGATACACCTTTGGTTCTATTTCTTCCTAAGGGTAGGAATGTTGTTCTAAACTCATAGAGGAGTTTCTACATTGATCCTTATGCATTTACCATAGGTTTATATTCTACATTAGGGGGGTTATTTGGTATATCTTCCTTTCCTTCTCTCTCATAGGGGGATATTTTCCTCACATAAGTTCTTCTTCTCTCTCATTTTCTTTTATTGTACTTATCTCTCTTTTTGGAGGGGGGTTTTCCCATGTGGTTTTCCCTCTTTCTCCACTTTATGAGATATTACATTGCATCTATATTTTGCACTTGCATATTGTACATGGGTGTAATCACCTAAAAATGGTCATCTAGACTATTAGCCCTCTTTTCAACATTTTGGCTAAATTAGTTTAATCATTTACCTAGACCAAATTGCTAATAATCAATTTATTTGATTATAACCTATAGTTTGACTATGCTATCCTAAGTTAATTATTTGATTAAAAGAACATGTCCCCTTTTAATTAAATAAAAGATCCCATTCTTCGAACCCACTTAAAGTGCACAAATAAAGTCCTTTTTCTATTTTACAATTAAAAGAAAAGGCTTGTGAAACTTTTGTCTTATATGACAAGTCAACTTATATTCTATTGGTTGACTTGTGTGTGCACATGGATCACTCATATTTTTGAATTCAACCGTTGATCATCCACCATCTTCATCTTGATCTCCACCATCCGTACATCTTTAAAAGGGAGAGAGATTTCCCCCTCAATCCAATCCATCTTTTGAACATTGTTATGCTGCAGGTTTTCTAACAGGTTTCTTTGGAGCTTTGTGGAGAACTTCTATTTCTTGTCTACATTCTCTCATACCATAGCATTTTAGCTTAGATTCATGTTGCATGTTAGTTTAGCTTCTATTTTGCAATAATATATCTCACATAGCTTAATATTTGAATTGTAACACTCTCATTCATATTCTAGCATAGCTACATTTTGCATTCTCATTCTAGCTTAATCTTCATTTGCATTGCATTCTTGAGGAACTCCTTGGGACATTTTCATTCTTGCATTTTGTCTTTGGAACCTCCCATTGCATGGTTTACTAGCAAGAAGAGTATCTCTAAGGCTCATCTGAGAGCCCTTGAACTTGAAATACACTCTCTTGCACTTCGTGGATAGGGATCTCTAAGCCGGCATCCAAGCATTTCGAACTCATGGAATCGTTTGGATAGAAGGGTTTAGAGTGGGACACTTTCGAGTGTACATTTTTGGCGCCCACCGTGGGGCTTGAATCAAATTTTTAGCTCCATTTGCTTTAATTTCTTAACTCTAATTTTTTACAGCAGCATATTGGATCTAATCAAGTGCTTTTGTAGAATTATCACTTTGGTTTTAAAGCCAACCCATAAGTAGATTGGTTTGAAGGCCAAAAATCTAGCTGGTTTAAAGATTTAATCATATATTTTAAACCACTTAGATTTTGGTTCTGAAATTTTGTTTTCAGGTTGGTTATGTGCTCAAAATGTCTTAGTCAAATTTTCAAAGCATTTTGACATGATTTTCGTGAGTTATAATTTTTTCTTTTTTTTTCATAAAAAGCCATTTTTGATCGCATATCAGCGAATTTTTTTAAAAACCTTACATTTTCAGAAATGGTTTTCAATTCTAATTGGGGTTATTTCTTTGTGTTTTTAATTTTGAGGTCGTATTAAAGATCAAAAACACGATTTGATAAATTTGGCCTATTTTGACAAAATTGATCTCTAAAGCGCAAATGAAGAGATTTTTTAAAATTTCTTGCATTTTTTGAAATCTCTCTGATTTTTAACAAGGGTCTCTTCTTTTCATTTTCATTTTTGGATACAAAATCATAGTAAACAAGTCCAATCTTGTTGACTACGTCAAAATCAAAGAGTAAAAATTAGAGCATTTGTGATTAACTTGCACTTTCTTTGCATGCACTTGGTTGAAAGATAAATTGGATTTTTGAGGTAACTCACCACTTTTTATTGTAGATTTTTATTTTATTTCATACTAACTTTTGGTGCTAACAAGTTGTGATTACAGGTTGCCATCCTTATGAAAAAAAAATTGAAGCATTGCATAAAAAGAACGCATGTCAAAGCTTCAAATGTGCAAGGGCTACTAACATTGTTTGCAGGGCTGCCCAAAGCATAAAAACCCAAAAATTTCTTGCTTTATTGTTTTCATGTGTGGCATTGACTAATTGTTCATTTTTCATAGGCACATAAAACTTGTGATTGGAGTCTTTTGGTAATAGGAGAGTATGTTCTTCACGCTTGTAGTGAATCAGAAATCTTGACTTGCCATTTGGTTTCAAAAGCAAGGGGTAACTAAATCTTCTTGGCATGTTTGGAAGAAAATGATTGGAATAGGAGAGTATGCTCTTCACCCTTGTGGTGAACCAGAAATCTTGACTTCCAAAATTTGACCCACTTGGTGTAGTTAGAATCCTTTAGAGGGCCTGCTCTCGGACAACCTAAGAGGAACGACCCAAGTGGGGACATGCCAATTACCTGGCTCTTCCAACCCACTATAAACTCAAGGCTACCAAGGACACAAAACTTTTATAGACATAGTGTTTGTCTTCACCTAGTGTGATTTCTTATGGGATTTTGACCATAGGGAGATCACTAGGCAAGAATGCTTAAGGTACTCTTTTCACTGCGAGATCAGTTACTCATCGCAAGGTGAGGTGTCCCATAATTGGGAGCAAGAGGAACACTATGAACGGAAGCCTGATCTAAAAACTCTAAGTTAGTAACTACCTTTTTTTTTAGCCGCTCAACTTCTTGGTGCAAGGATCGATCCTAGTGGACTACCTGGATCACCCCAAGATTTACACTCACCATATGTGTTCCCTTGGTTGTGCTTATGGAAATTCTATGACAAAGCCAATATCTCTTGTGGGAAACCACTTGGTGTGAGGCAAAGGAGCATCAAGCATGGGCCAAGTTTTTGAGTAATGAACTATGACTCTAAGGTAGATTGCTTGGCTATTGTTTTTGATATTTTGACCAGTGTTAACATTCTTGCAACATAAACATTTTGATAAAGAGTTGTTAGGAAGGTCATCCTGATATCCCAAATGCGTATTGACAAGGTTGTTTTTACCCTTGATCAATTGTTTTGAGACATGTTACAACACTTACTGTTTGGAAACATTGTTGTTTACTGATACGAACTGAAACAAAATGCTGTCTGATTGAAACGACTATCTGATTGACAAATTGAAACGAACTTCAAACCAAAAATTAACTTTTTTTGTACAAAACTGGCACTCTATCGCACGCTTTCACGAGAAATATCGCACGACAATTTTTTCAAAAATTATGTCACATGTCAGTAGTAAGTTTCTGTCGCACTCAGTTCAAATATCTATCTCTTAGACAAAAAGTGTCGTACCCTTGTTGAAATTCTGTCGCGCGACACTATTTTTTGAACTTATGTCACCCTCCTTTTGAGAAAGTATCACCTAGAGTTATTTTGGGTCAAAAAAGAGTTTGCAGTTGGATTTATTTGGTCTAAGGAGTGTCACGTTGGTCACCCTTGATCCTGGTTACGTATTAGTGTGTAAAGAATTCATCCTAGGTTGAAAAGATGGGTTTAGTCCATTGAATGTAAGTCTTGAAACGTCTTGATGAATCACTTGACAAAATTTAGCTATTATTTTATTCTAGCTATCTACTATTGAGCTTCCTGCTCGTCTGCTCAGCTCGAGTCATCCGTGCTATAAGATCTTGAGCACTATTTGACAAGCCATCTATCACATTTTGACAAGTGACTAGTCTTGGTCATAAAAGCTTCAAATTCAGCTCACTTTTCTTGTCCTACTAAACAAAGAAAACTCTTTACATGTCAGTCACAACTAGATATCAAGTTGGTAATGGTAGCCACACGCCTTTCATTTTCAAGCAATTGGAAACACCACCCAAACGTCCTCACAAAGAACCTTTTGATAAGAATCTTAAATTTGCTCAAACACAAATGGCCAACGTTCGGCACAACCCACTTTATAGTTTTGAAAATCCATTTGGTACACCCCTTGAGACACCCCAGGATACAAGTGGTATAGTCACTATGGTGCACCATGATGAAATTAAATGTCGCTTAGAAGAACAAGCACATGAAACCCAAAAGACTTTGGAGGCTATATATGCTAGGGAGAGAGAAAATCAACAAGTTGAAACTGACAATCAGGCACGCTATGAAGGATACAAAGGAACTTGTCCTCGAAATCCTTTTGAGAACAATGATGGTAATCACACGCCTCCAAGGACTCCTAGAGCTGCCGCTGGCGCATGTCTTTCACCTAAACCATCTCATCATGATAGTGATGAAGAAGTAACTAGCGAAGACGTGATCAAATTTCAACAAGATGGCTTCACCCAAAAACTAATGCTCAGACCTTTAGAGGAAAATGGAGACCAATACTTCTGATACATGGTAGCTAGGAGATGGAAACTCCCTCAAGGTTTTAATGTTGAACATATTATTCCAAGACGAGAGCCCACTGAGGTTGAAATCTTAAGGGAAGAAATACAGGAACTAAGGAAACAATTTGCACAACTACAAACTTCAAAAGAGCCTCCTAAGACATCATTTGTTGAATCGATTTGTGCTCTTCCATTTGATAGGAGTCTATACATGCTGCCATTTCCTAAGGATATAGAGGTTCCTAAGTATGAAAAATACAATGGAAATGGTGAGCCTCACGACCATGTGAGACATTTCTATGCTATTAGCTTGGACTTTATGCATGAAGACACCTTTCTTATGCATTTGTTTCCTAGAAGTCAAAGAGGACAAGCTATGGAATGGTTCACAAAATTAAGTCCTCCTCTTAAAACATTTGACGAACTTGTGCAATGCTTCATCCAGCAATATTCATACAACATTCAACATCCTGTGACTGTGCTAGACTTATGCAACATCAAACAAAAACCAAGAGAATCTTTTGCAATATACCTTCAATGATGGAGATCTTTATACTCTCGGTATCCTCAGCAAGTGCTTGAGGTTGAAAAAATTGACATTTTTGTCAATATGCTTGTACTCAAATTATACTTTGATCTAAGAAAATAGTTATTCACATCCTTCAACGCCATGGTAGAAAGTGCATATCGCATTGAGGATGTTGCTATGAAAAGAGGTGACATTGCCATAAACAAGGATAGAGTTAACAATGGAAACGGTAAAAAAAAATGCAAACCTTGGAACAAAAATAAGTATGTTGTCAATGATGGAGTAGTAGACACTCCTAAGACTAAGGAGCCTGTGTTTAACCTTTCCAATGCCATCTATGCAGCAAAGCAACAAGAAGGTTCAAAACCACAACCCTTTGACAAAGGCTCTAAATTTGCAAAGAAGCAATGTGTTTACACACCTATGGTCGAACCTTATGAAGTGGTTTTAAAAACCTTAATTGCAAACAAATTGGTTACCTTACCAGACAACTCACATCCTTACGATCCACCTGTTAGACCTCCATGGTGGAGAGAAGATCATACTTGTAGCTATCACCAAAGTAAAGGACATAACATAGAGAATTGCTTCAAACTCAAAGATGTAATTCAAGACCTCATCGAAGCTGGAAAAGTTGTTACAGATGGCCTTGTTAAGAATACTAATCATAAGGCTTTCCAAAAACCATTACCTGAATATGAAAAGGGTGAGACCTCAAGGGTAGCTGCCAAAAAGAATCATGATGCCAAAATCAGTTATGCTTATGCTAACACTGATAATGTTATAAGCATGCTTGAGCCCATTGAATACATATGTATGGAAAGCTCCAACAATGACAACTGGCCAAATTATGACGCTAAAGATGAACGACCAAGAGTGGTCTTAAGGACACAATCCACTCCTCAAGATCATACTGATACTAGACCCAAGGTGGTACTCTGAGTGGCTAAGTCTTCATCTTCTCAGGGTGACCCACTTAATGTTGTCACTAGGGGGCAATCTAAGGTTGTCCTAAAAGTTTCTAATGATCCCAAAAATGCTTCATAATCTAAGCAACCAATTACTTCCAAGATCTCCAACTATGATCTTGTTAGCCAACTGCAATGTACACAAGCACAAATCTCCATTTTTGAATTGCTAGAGTTATCTCCTTTGCACAGGGATATCCTTGAGAAAGCTTTACGTTCTACCAATGTTCCCACAGATATTGATGCGGAACAATTCAAGCTATGGTGAACCACATCTCCTCACCCCACTATCTCACCTTTTTTGAAGAAGATGGCCGAGCTCTTAGTCATCCCCATAACCTTTCTCTTCATGTCAAAGTTCAAATCTTTCATACCCGTGTTCGTCGAGTCTTGATAGACAATGGTGCAGGGTTAAATATCATTTCGTTCAATTTAATCCAACAATTGGGCATGTCTAAATTTGCCATCGATCCTAAGCACAAGGTTGAAAGGCCTTCTAAAGGTCTAATTGTACTTCCAATTAGAGTTGGTCCAGTTGAGAAAAATGTCATTTTCCAAGTCTTAGACATACCACTTGCATACAACTTGTTGTTGGGACGACCATGGATTCATGATATGCAAGTAGTACCCTCTACATACCATCAGTGCATTAAGTTCCCTTTTAATGGTATTGAAGTGGTTGTCCCCAGTGACAACTCCATGTCTATCAACACATTATCTGCTGCCAAAATGCTAGTCCCGCACAATCGCTCTTCTCATGAGCTAGCACCATCTTTCACAGAATGTAAACAAAAACTAAAAATGATGAGCCTTGGTATGGGTGAGTACACTTTGGACTCTATTCTTGCCTTACCAATTTCCCCTCGATCTTACGGGAAACCAACTATTGCAAAGAAGTCTTCTGCTTTTGTTATGACACTTTTTGGCACTTTTGTGCAATCTTCCATACCACTGGAAGCAAAGAAGGAAGAACAAGCCATTAGGGACTGGATCTACAAAGAAGAGGAAGACGAGGAGGTTACAATGACTACCCCTATTTCTCCCAAAAAATATGGAAAAGGCTATAAATTTTTGACAAAAATGGGCTACCAGGGCCATGGGTCCTTAACTGGTTGTAAGAACTCTCTAGTTGAACCTTTAAGTCACACTCAAGGTCATGATGCTCGAGACACTGCTGGTCTAGGCTTTGGGCTAGACAATAATACACCAAATTGTGATCGAAGATCACTCATGTCTAGTGAATTGGAAGATGATGACTCTCCCATAATTGCTACTACTGCACAAGACGAAGACTTTTTTCCTCTCACTTCCCTCCTTTGGGGAGAAGAAATAGTTACTGCTAATAATGAAGAAGCTTCTACCTCCCAACAACAGGAACAAGAAGGGTCTACTTCTGAGGACATAAATAGAGGATGAATTAGGTAGAATATTGCTCATCTCATAGATAGGGGTCAAAGTACAGATTCTCATGAGTATGAGTGGGAAAGCCTCTCTGATGCATCTTGCGAGCTACAGGTGGATGTCATTCATTCCTATGCAACCCAACCCGATGTAGTCGAACAGTCTAGTATGGGGTTGGATGAGTTTGACTCACAACATGTCTCAATGGATCACGCTAGTTCTTCTAGGACTATTCCTGAGCTGGACTCTTTTGTGACATTTTCTATAGGCTCAACTTCACAGGTCACTAGAGATGACTCCTTCCATATCAATCACATTGAAACTACTCCCTCACTCTCGCTAATTTACCCAGATCTCATAGATTGGTCTATCCAAAATCAAAAACCTGAAATATGGTCTTTCCAAAATGACTATGAGATCGCTTGTTATCTAAATGCAATTGAACTTGTCATTTCTTCCACCAGTGAACCTATGGTTAACATGACAGAATCGGATATCAAGTACCTCAGTCAGAAAATTAAAAGAAAAAATAAGCAATTAGACAACAAAAACCACATTGTGGCGGTGTCTAACCCTCAAAAAAAAAAAAATAAAGACGTATCTAATGGTGAAAACCTCTCTAAGGCACCTACGGATGAGGTACTTGGTAGTCTGCCAAGCTATTTCCAGGATAGATCTTTGGTTCTAGTCAAACCTACATAGCCTATCAACTTAGGAATAGAAGAATGTCCTCAGATTATCCATGTAGCTCAATCTTTGTCAGACAAAGAAAAGACACAGTTTGCTCAGTTCTTTCAAGACAAGAAGGTCAACTTCACATGGACATACTCTGACATGCCAGGGCTTGATACAGATCTCATCATGCATCACTTATCAATCTCACCAGATGTCAAGCCTGTCAAACAAAAGTTAAGAAAAATGCATCCACATGTGGCTCTACTGGTCAAGACAAAGTTAGAAAAACTATTGAATGCAAACTTCATTAGGGCCATTGATTATGCTGAGTGGATTTCCAACATTGTACCTTTCTCCAAGCATGACAAATCCATATGAGTCTATACTAATTTTAGATATCTCAATAAAGCGTGCCCCAAGGATGACTTTCCACTACCAAACATCAATATGATAGTGGACATGACTGCGGGTTATGAGATGTACTCACTCATTGATGGATTTTCTGGGTACAACCAAATAAAGATAGCTCCAGCAGACCAAGAAAAGACAGCCTTTACATGTGCATGGGGTACCTTTTGCTAGAATGTCATGCCTTTTGGGCTCAAAAATGCTAGAGCTACATATCAAAGAGCAATGACAACCATCTTTCATGATATGATGCATAAAAACATGGAAGACTATGTTGATGACACATTGGCAAAATCAAAGAAATGAGACACACATCTCAAAGACCTTAGTTTGATATTGGACCATATGGAACAATTCCAACTTTGGTTGAATCCAAAAAAATGTGCCTTTGGTGTTACTTCTAGAAAATTGCTAGGTCATATCATTTCAGCAAAAGTCATTGAGGTTGACCTTAAAAAGGTCCAAGCTATCATGGATATGCCTCCACCAAAGACTATCAGTCAGCTTAGAAGTTTGCAAGGACGGCTACAATCCATAAGAAGATTTATCTCTCAATTAGCTGATAAGGCTCAACCTTTCAATAAAAATATGGATAAAAGATCTACCCATATTTGGAATAGTGACTGTCAACAAAGCTTAGACCAAATCAAAGGCTACTTGGCAAAACTACCAATTTTGATGCCACCCATTCTGGGAAAACCTTTGATTCTGTACATTTCAGCTACGGCTTCTTCTCTAGGAGCACTCTTAGCCCAAAGTGATGAGATGGGTAAAGAAAGAGCCATATACTATATCAATCAAACTTTGGTGGCTTATGAACTAAATTATACAAGTATAGAGAAGGCATGCCTTGCTGTAGTTTTTGCCTCCCAAAAACTTTGGCATTATATGTTGGCCCATATAGTTCACTTGATTGCCAAGATAGACCCTTTGAAATATTTATTAAGTAGAGCTGCACTTACTGGTTGCCTTGCTAAATGGATGATGATTCTTTCTAAATTTGACATTCAGTATGTTGAATGTAAGGCAATCAAAGGACGGTCCATAGCTGACCAGTTGGTTG
Organism: Cupressus sempervirens; assembly: GCA_028749045.1. Lineage (NCBI taxonomy): Eukaryota > Viridiplantae > Streptophyta > Pinopsida > Cupressales > Cupressaceae > Cupressus > Cupressus sempervirens. The sequence goes on from CM053791.1 coordinate 310,168,274, forward strand.
ACTTCCCACTTGAAGATGTAGCACCTATGCAAATTGAGTTTCTAGATGCCTCAATCATGAACATTACTGACAGAACATGGAAAATGTTTTTTGATGGATCCCATACACAGAATGGAGCAGGAGCAGGGGTGTTGTTTGTTTCCCCTAATGGTTATACGATCCCAAAGTCCTACAAATTATTGTTCCCATGTACAAACAATATTGCAGAGTATGAAGCATTAACAAATGGGATCAAAATGGCCCTTGAATGGTGAATAACTAAGCTACACATCTATGGGGATTCTCAACTAGTTTTGAACCAAGTGAATAATGAATATCAAACAAAGGATGATAAGTTGATCCCTTATAAAAAGTTGATAGATGCTCTAAGGAATTATTTTACCTTTGTAACATTCCAACAAATTCCTAGGGCAGAAAACAAGGTTGCTGATGCTATGGCCACCTTAGCATCTATCCTCCAATTACAAGAACATGAATCGCGATTTGAGTTCCTGGTGGAAGAATTGTGTCATCCAACCTATGATTCTTTAGATAACCAGGTGATCTACACTGTTGTGGGTCACGATTGCTCTTGCTATGAGGCTATTTTCTCCTACCTACGTGATCAGGTTATTCTTGAAACCCTCACGCGCAACCAAAAATGCCAACTCCTTCGTAATGCCTCACACTACACTTTAGTCTCTGGTGACTTGTATAGGAGGGGTCTAGATAGAATGTTTCTTAGGTGTTTAGAGCTAGAAGAGTTTGAGAAGGCACTTGTCGAATTCCACGATGGCATTTGTGGGGCGCATTCTAATGGCCTTGCACTTGCCCGAAAACTGCTTAGGACGGGTTATTACTAGCCCACCATGCAAGCTAATGCTGTGCGCTATGCAAAGTCCTGTCAAAAATGTCAGCTCCATGGTAACTTGATACATGCTCCTGGGCGAGAATTAATCCCTTCTATGACATATTGGCCATTTCAGCAATGGGCCTTTGACTTGGTAGGAAAGATTCATCCAAGCTCATCCAGCGGTCATAAATTCATCATCACAGCAATGGAGTATTTCACTAAATGGGTTGAGCTATACCATTATCTGCTGCTATAGGCAAACATGTTGCCCTGTTTATACTGAATCACATCATTTGTCGATATGGTATCCCATCCTCTATTGTTACGGATAATGGAGGGCAGTTCAAGAATAAGGACTTAAAACAACTATGCAAAAAGTTTTGAATTAAACAACACTGGTCCTCCATTTACTATCCCCAAGGGAATGGCCAAGCTGAGGCCTCTAATAAAACACTGCTAAAAATCCTACACTGCACAGTTCACAAGTCTGGGAAAGATTGGCACTTGCAAATAAATCTGGCACTTTGGGCCTATAGAACCTCTATTCATACTCCTAAAGGGGCTACACCCTTTTCTCTAGTCTATGGCTCTGAGGCTATTCTCCCATTAGAAGTTGAGATACCTTCTTTGCGTGTCTCCTTACATGGGTTAATAACCAATGAAGATCATAGAGCTATGCGAGTACAGGAATTAGAGAATCTGGATGAACGGTGCAAGGCTGCTTTTGATCACATCAAAGCTTATCAGAAGTGCATGTCTACACAATATAACAAAAAGGTTCACCCTCATGAGTTCCAAGTTGGTGAACTCGTGCTTAGAGAGAATCCCAAAAATCAGCAAAATCGAGAACAAAAAGGGAAATTTGAACCTAACTGGTTAGGTCCTTACATTATCACAGCAACATTTGGGTCTGGTGCTTACTAGTTGTCTACTTCAGAGGGTGAAGAACTTGCAGAACCTATCAACATCCTACACTTGAAGAAGTTCTATACTTAGAGGCTTGCTAATTAGCTATCTTGTATATATCTATGAGCCTAAAAAAATCCTAAAAATTAGAAAATGTCCTGAAAAAATGATCATCTTAGTGAAAACCTCACCTTGGTGTATCACCCAAAAAAAAAAATTAAAAAAAAATCTGTCAAAGTGGTGAAAACCTAGAAACAGGCGCTACTTGAAACCCTTGCACCTATGTCTATCAATCTCAATCATCCACTTCTCTACACATTTCCTAGCTTGGAATTGTTTCTTGTCCTCATCTTGGGGGCATAGCTACTTAGCCTATTGACGTATTCTTGTGCATTAGGGTTTCTTTGACAACTCACAAAATAGTGTTTCTCAACACTTCCCCCACTTTCACATCAAGTGTTTTTCAACACTTTACAAATAGTTTACCTACGGTCTCTGATGTCGTGATATTTCTCACTATCAGAATCAAGTCTGGAAGAAATGGCCAAGTGACTTACACACATGCACTTAAACACTTAAACGACTAAACTATGCTGATCTTTATCTACTTTGTGTGTTTTCTATGATGATTTCTTTGCCATGTGTTCCCTCCCTAATAGTCTTTCAAGGATTTCGTTGACTAGAAGACTAGGGGCATGGGACATACTTTCTTGATTTTTGCTTGTGGGTATACTTTGTTTGTCTATAGTGTTGTAAGCATTTATGCTTGTCTTATCCAACATGTTGACTTACAAATGTATCATCCTTGACTATTTTGCAAGACCGCACTCAGGGTTTATCCTAGTGCTTATGCCTTGATACAGGTGTAATCTTGCTAAAATTAAACTTAGGGAATCTAATCATGTACTTATCTTGACTTACATGTCTCTAATGCTTAGATTGGATTTCCACATACCTATCTAATATCAATCATATTCATATCCTCATAGTTATACTAGCGATGGTTATATGATCTCACGATGTCCCTAATAAATGCTCAATGATGAAATTAAGAGTCTAAATGTTATACACTTCTTTCTGGTAAACCACTTTTCATATTAGCTTGCATTTTAGGTTCATTTTCTAGCTTAGTATTTCATTCTTGCATATGGGGAGAGCTCTCTTTCTTCATCTTTTTGTGGACATATCAGCTAACTCCTTTCATATATTTCTTTACTTTCTTCTTGTTCATGTCTTTTCACCTTCTTAATCTTTTGCTTCATCTCTTTTCTATCTTGTCATCAAATTATATAAAGTTTTGACCTCTTAAATAATTTTGACATCCTAGATTCATTTTTAGGATCAAAATCCAAATTCGAGTTCATCTTGATGGTCAAAATTGTCTTTTAAAATTCTACTTTCTTCTGAGCAGTTAGCTGACCTTTTGAGGTCTAATCTCTGAATCATCACAGGGGCATCTTCATTTCTTCATGTCTTCATCATTTCCATACTTCATATCTACTTAAATTCACTATTTCATGTCTAAAATCACCTTTCTACTCATTTCGACCTTATTTTTATGCTATATCCTTCAAGGTCAACTCTTGTCAAACTGGGGCATTTTATCAATTTTTTTATATATTCATTCTTGGGTTCTAATCATCTATCTGTCATCTTGGACATTGCTATATTCTAATTTTCTCATTTCTAGTCAGTTTTTGCATCCCCTTACCTCATTTCAATTTCGATCCCGAGGGGGCAGAAATACTCTATCACTGCTTAGGAGCATTTGTTTGATCTTCTCACTTGCTCTCACTCTATCTACTTTGCTAAGTGTTAGCATTCTTCTTGAATTCTAACATCATCTTTCTAGTGTTCAGTACTACCGCTATCAGGCTGTACATTTAGGACTTGCTATCTTTTTCTACATTTTGTTCTTCAAAATTAGATATCTATATCTACCATTGCCTACTTTGCTTTCTATTTTCTTTGACATAATGTGTTCCCAAATCGATCACACATTAGTCAAAGAGGGGCAAATGTAATCACCTAAAAATGGTCATCTAGACTATTAGCCCCCTTTTCAACATTTTGGCTAAATTAGTTTAATCATTTACCTAAACCAAATTGCTAATAATCAATTTATTTGATTATAACCTATAGTTTGACTATGCTATCCTAAGTTCATTATTTGATTAAAAGAACATGTCCCCTTTTAATTAAATAAAAGACCCCATTCTTCTAACCTACTTAAAGTGCACACATAAAGTCCTTTAAAAGGCTTGTGAGAATTTTGTCTTATATGAAAATTCAACTTATATTCTATTGGTTGACTTGTGTGTGCACATGGATCACTCCTATTTTTGAATTCAACCATTGATCATCCACCATATTCATCTTGATCTCCACTGTCTGTACATCTTTAAAAGGGAGAGAGCTTTCCCCCTCAATCCAATCCATTTTTTGAACATTGTTATGCTGCAGGTTTTCTAACAGGTTTCTTTGGAGCTTTGTGGAGAACTTCTATTTCTTGTCTACATTCTCTCATACCATAGCATTTTAGCTTAGATTCATGTTGCATGTTAGTTTAGCTTCTATTTTGCAATAATCTATCTCACATAGCTTAATATTTGGATTGTAACACTCTCATTCATATTCTAGCATAGCTGCATTTTGCATTCTCATTCTAGCTTAATCTTCATTTGCATTGCATTCTCGAGGAACTCCTTGGGACATTTGCATTCTTGCATCTTATCTTTGGAACCTCCCATTGCATGGTTTACTAGCAAGAAGAGTATCTCTAAGGCTCATCTGAGAGCCCTTGAACTTGAAATACACTCTCTTGCACTCCGTGGATAGGGAGCTCTAAGCCAGCATCCAAGCATTTCGAACTCATGGAATCATTTGGATAGAAGGGTTTAGAGTGGGACACTTTCAAGTGTACAATGGGTACCTAACATGGCCTAGTAGTCAAGACCCATCTTGCATTATTATCTATCTTTGGTGAGCTTAAGTACATTCTCCTAAGTTTCACTTAAGGGGGCGTGTTGGTGTAAATAAGTATTTACTAATTACACTTTACTTAAGTTTACTTAGGATAATGCATTTTCATATTAGTTGTCATGTAGACACCTAAGATTTTGCATATTCATATGAGTTGTCATGTTGACAACACTATAGTTTGCACTCCAATTGAGCACATGTTGTCTACTGCATCTCTTTATGAGATACACCTTTACATTCTTATCCTCTCATTATTGCACGTACATTCATGCACAATAGAGGATAATCCACTCTTGGTGAACATGTTCTTAGTTGTTATGTTTATCTCTTGTATGACTCCTAGACATATCAGTTGCCTTTATATACAAGGTACTTCTATGATTTATTCATCCAATTATCTAATATCCAATTATCTAATTAATCCATTCTCATTTGATAATATCTTGTATCTCTTGTGCTATCTCTTGAGCTTCTAGATCTTGGCATTTCATTCTTGCCTTAGGAAAACTCTTACATGGTATCAGAGCTATACCAAATTCTTACAGGGACTCATGTAGTTATTTGAGAATCTTATGTTTAAGACTACAATTCTTGTAGAGATACAAGCACTCTTTATACCAAAGAATATCCCCCTTTAAAAAAAATTCTTTGAATTACTAGGGTCACTTTTTATTCACTGGATGAGATTACTTGTTGTAACATCATTTTGCCACTTTTTTTTGGCTTCTGCCACCCAATATTCTTGTAATATTGAAAGGGCGCACAATAAGGCATCATCTTTTTCATCCTTTCTGGAAAGTGCATCGGCTACAATATTTTCCTTCCCTTTCTTGTATACAATTTCAAAGTCATATCCCAACATCTTAGTGACCCATTTTTGTTGCTCTTCTGATGATAGTCTTTGTTCTAAAAAATATTTTAGGCTATCATGATCTATCTTAACCTTCATGTGTTGACCCATTAAATAAGGCCTCCATTTTTTAACTACATAAAGGATTGCTAGAATTTCCTTCTTGTAAATAGGTTTGAGTTGATTTTTGTCTTTTAATTGATGACTCTCAAAAGAAATTGGTCAACCTTTTTGCATGAGAACTGCTCCTATCCCATTTCTATAGCATCACATTCTATAATGAATTCCTTGGTGAAGTCTAGAGTGCCAAGCACTAGAGTTGTACACATAGCCTTCTTTAATTGCTCAAATGATACATTAGCATATTCATTCCAATTAAAATAATCCTTCTTCAACAGAGTGGTAAGGGGTGCCACTATATGACCATAATTCTTCACAAATCTTCTACAGTATCCTATCAATCCCAAGAAACCCCTCAGCTTCTTAATAGTTTTTGGAATAGGCCATTCCACGATAGCCTTAATTTTGTTAGGGTCCACCTCTACTCCTTCATGTGAAACTATGTCTCCCAAATACTCCACCTCCTTAAGACCAAAAATATACTTGGATGGCTTATCATAGAGTTGATGATTTTTCAGTAATTGTAATGCTTGATCTACATGCTACAAATGTTCTGCCCAAGTCTTGCTATAAATTAATATATCATTGAAAAAAACCAACACAAAATTTCTCAAGAACTTCTTAAAAATAGAATTCACCAAACTATGGAATGTAGATGGTGCATTGGTAAGACCAAATGGCATCACCAAAAATTTATAATGACCATATAAGTTTAAAATGTTTTCTCACAAATATCTTCCTCCTTAATCCAAATTTGTTGATAACCCGATCTAAGATCTAACTTGGTAAAATACATAGCTCCATTGAATTCATCTAGAAGATCATCGATGACTGGAATAGGAAACTTATCTTTAATGGTGTACTTGTTGAGTACTCTATAATTTGGACACATGCACCAAGTTTCATCCTTCTTATGCACCATCACAATAGGTGAGGGGTAAGCACTTTGGCTATGCCTAATAATTCCTGCCTCTAGCATTTCCTCAATATTTTTTTCTATCACACTTTTTGGTATGTGTGGGTACCTATAAGGTTTGATGTTTGGTGGCTAGCTCCCTGGAATTAGTTGTATGGCATGGTCATGATGCCTCTTAGGAGGAAGTCCTTTAGGCATATCTCCAAGAATCAATGTAATTTGGATGAGTAAGAGCATTAGATTAAGAGACTTATAATGAACATAGCTGGGCCACAAATCCATCTACACCTTTCTCAAGAAAATTTTTCATTTGATGAGAAACTTACCATCTGTGGGGATTTTCCCTTCAATCTCCTTAACTACACTACCTTTCCTTTTGATTGAAATCACATGAATAATTCTTCTAAGTTCATCTCAATTATTCCCAATGTAGTAAGCCATTGTACTCCCAAAATAATATCCATTGCACCCATGGGTATCACATACATTGGGGTATCAAGTTGATAATCTTCCATGGATAATTTGATGCTATGACACTTCCCTGGACAATTAATTGTGCCCCCATCTACAATCAAAACCTAAAACTCTAGGGCTAGATATATAAAACAATTTAGAAGATTTTCCAATTTTTTGTTGATGAAATTATGAGTAGTACCTAAGTCAATCAACACTATTACTTTTTGCTTCTTTAAGAAACCAACTACCTTGAGAGTTTGTGGTGCACTGAAACTTGAAAGTGCATGACAAGAAATGATTGGTTGAGAATCATGTGATTCCTCACCTAACTCCCTATCCTCCTCTAATACCTTCTCATCCTCTTTGTCCTCACTTGGACCTTCAATATAGAACAATTTATTTTCACTACATTTATGTCTTTGACTATATTTTCTATCACAGTTAAAACACAACCCTTTTTCTCTTTTTTGCTAAATTTGTTGTAGAGTCAACCTAGTAGCTTGAGGAAGAGAAGGTGTTGAATATCCTTTTTCTCTTGTCACATTATCCCCTTTCTTTCTAAGAATCAAGAACTTCTCCTCTACCTTTCATGTCAATATAAAAGACTCATTTATTGAGCTGGGAAAAAACATGAGTACCTCATGGTGAATGTGATCCTTGAGATCACCCAAGAATAAACCATTCAAGTTCTCCTCTAGAATTGTATCCACTCTTAAGGATAGATTTTGGAATTTTTGAATATAATCCTTAATTGGTCCTATTTTTTGAAGCTTAGCAAGTTGGCTAAAGAATTTTTCTGTCACACTATTGTTATATTGTGCTTGGAGTTCTATAAAAATCAACTATGATACAATGAGACCCATTTTCCTCCTATGAGTAAATAGCCAATGATACCAAATAAATTGATCTAGTTATAGATATAAGGAAGCCATCATGACCTTTTTTCCATATGGGATTTTATGTACTTCAAAAAAATTATCCATTTTATTTATTCATGTTAGAGCATCCTTGCCATCAAATTTTTGCATATTTACCTTCAGAAAAAAAATTCCTAGATCCTATAGGATTAATAAAATTTGTATCATTATTAGTCAACTTGAAGGTTTCACCTTGATTCTTGAGAGATCCTTCCTTGTTTCATTCATATAGGTGCTTAACATGCTTCATATATATGATATATCTCCTTGTAGGTCACACATATCCCTCTTAACCTCTTCCTTGAACTTACTAAGTTCCTCATTGGGATTACTATCTCTGTTGCTTCCCAATCTTGATTAGAGGATTTCCCCAATGTGGTAGCATTCTTTTAACCTCTTGTTGAAGGTCCCGTCATGATGGAAACCAATATTTCACACAAATGAAATGTAAATTCTTAGATTGATGGTTTCACCTAGATTGCTCGAGAGCTCCTTCCTTTTTTCATTCATAAAGGTTCTTAAGATGCTTTGTATATTCTAATATATCTCCTCAGAGGTCATAGATATTCATCTTAACCTCTTTCTTGAACTCACTAAGTTCCTCATTGGGATTACTATCCTCTATTGCTTCCTAATCTTGATTAGAGGATTTCTTCGGTGTGGTAGTATTCTTTTTGCCTCTTGTTGAAGGCCTTGTCATGATGGAAACCAATATTTCACACAAATGAAATGTAAATTATCATATTTATTTATTTATTTTTTACTATAACTTACTAGGGCCAACATAACCTTACTCAAAAAAAATTCCCACAAAAATTAGCAAATTTGTTACCTTGAGAAAGAATTTTCCTAATTTTGCAATGTCTTTCTTCTTCTTTCTCAATTTCTCCAAGATTTGAAATTTAGGCTCCTCTAATATATATTCAAAAACCTAATACAAGTTATACTCCAATTCGATAGGATGTGAGAGATATGAAGATCTCAATAAATTGTGTATAAATAGTAATTCTACAATAATTTGATCAAATTTTCTTCAATTCCTTTTAATTTCATATTATAGCTTCTTTACTATGGTCTTCAAAAACTCTTTAATAATATTTGAAAAATTCATTAAAATTTGAAAGTTATGCTCTTCCCAAAATTGCCCCAATGTTGAGAAAGAATCTTGCCTCTATGGTGCCAAGATCGTGCTTTGATACCACTTGAAATGAAATAACTTGCACAATAGAAGAAATAATATAAAATATTATATAAATAATTGATAATAATTGAGAGTAATAGGCCACTTGAGGGGGCAACCTCCAAATATCTCCAATGAGAACACACTTCACAATATGATGTTCAAATAAGACCCACAACCCCCTATATATACCTAATTATGCTTAGGTTGAATAGAAACAACCCTACATAACACCTAGGCTGACCTACCAACCTAAATAATAATATAATAATGATAACATGACTTAATTAAGGATTAAGATAGCCACAAGTTGACTATTCATAACCCTATATACACCAATATTAAGGGTGTAGCAGTTTACTTCTAGCTAATTTAACATATTTAGTGAAGAAAATGATATGAAGAGATAGCTATCAGTACCTTAGACACCTGAGAAAAATGGGAATATTGAAAGAAGAAATAGGTTTGTAATAGAAGAAGCAAGAGAAATGATGTTTGAGAATGATGTATCCAAGACATCTTAGATAGAAGAAGTCAACCCAAAAATGTATACCATGAAAAGTGTATAGATCAGAAAAGGTACAAACAAGACTCCTTATGAGTTATGGTTTGGACATGCACCATCAACAAAATATTTTAGAATTTTTTGAAGTATTACATACAGAGAGATGATGATATTGATAAGTTTGATGCAAGAAGAATTGAAGGTATTTTCCTTGGTTATCCTTTCAAAATCAAAGCTTATATATGTTTTAATCATAGAACTAAGACAATTGTTGAGTATGAAAATGTGAAAGTGGATGAAAATTTTGGATTTAAAGAGAGAATGGTGGATTATATTTCTATTGAAGAAGAAGATAATCCCGAACCTATTAAAGAGAATATGAAGATTTATGTGAGACTAATAATGACTTGTAGAATAATGTTTAAATCATTGAACAAAGAAAGGAATAGAGATCTAAACCAAGAGATGAAGTAAGAGTATAAATATAAAATCTCACACCAAACAAAAACTTGACAAAGAACCAACCTAAGAATTATATTATTGGAAGAAAAGATAAACGAGTGATGACAAGAAATAGAGTACATGAGGAATTATGTTTTATTTCTCAAGTTGAACCAAAGAGTGTAGATGGGGCATGCAACCAATAATCATTAGATTTAATAAATGGAGGAAGAATTAGCTCAAATTGTGAAGAATGAGACATGGGAATTGGTTCCTAGACCTAAAGAAAAACATGTTATAGGAACTAGATGGGTATTCAAAAATAATATAAATGAACAAGGTGAAGTTGTGAGGAATAAAGAAAGATTGGTATGAAAAGGATATTCACAAGAAGAAGGCATAGATTATGAAGAGACATTTGGTCCTATTATTAGAGTGGAAGTAGTAAGAATGTTCCTAGCTTATGCAGAAAATAAGAAGTTTAAAGTGTATCAAATGGATGTAAAGTTAGCATTTTTGAGTGGAGAACTTGCAGAAGTCTACATTGAGTAGTCTAAAGGGTTTCCTTTGATAAAAGAAAAGGACATGGTATACATATTGAAGAAGGTGATGTCTGGTCTTAAGCAAGCACCTAGAACCTAGTATGCAAGGTTAGACATATATTTGGCAAAGTTGGGATTTGCTAAAGGTATGACAGATAGTAAGTTGTATTTGAAAGAAATTAAGAGTGAATTATTGGTCATTGTAATATTTTTTGATAACATAATATTTGGAGATAATGATAAAGCAAGTGATAGATTTTCTAATGAGATGAAGAGTGAGTTTGAGATGAGTATAAGTGAGATGATACTTTTCTTGGGTTTATAGATTTTGCAAAATAGTGGGGTTATCTTCCTATCACAAACAAACTATTTAAAAGACTTGTAAATATTTATCTTAGAAAATTGTAAACCTATTGGTATACCTATGGTAATTGGTCACAAATTATCTAGAAAAGATGAGACACCTATAGTTGAGCAAAAGAAGTATAGATCTATGATTGGAGGTTTTCAATATCTGACTCACACCTAACCAGATATAGAAAATTTTGTTGGGATAGTAGCAAGATTTCAAGTTGATCCTAAGGAACTAATTATGTAGTAGTAAAGAGGATATTCATATATCTAAAAGGCGTTGTTAGCATAAATTTTGATGATACTACATTGGGGGAGTATCCTAAGCATTGGAGACTATTGAAATATTGCATTCATGACTTTGTCTATCATTGATGTCAACATAGCAATAAGTTTGTGAAGATTGGTAGAGTAGAAAAGAGAGATCTTAGTTGTACAGACAAGGTTTTTCTTGTGTGGTGATGCATTGTCATGGATATGTTCAGTACAGTATCCTAATGACATGGTTTAATGTACAACACATAAATCAAAGATGTACAAAAGTTATACTTGATGCATAGAGAGAAATTAAAAGATAGAGTGCTTGGAAAGAAGTTTCTGATGCTTGTAATATATCTTTTATCTAAGATGTAATAAGAAGATGTGTGGTCAAAAAGTGACAGAAGATAGTTGGATGGTGGCATTATCAGATGTGCAATCCCTAGTATCACACGTGTGAATTTTTGTATAGACTGTGAGATGACAATGATATTATAATTATAATTAATTAATTATCTTATTATAATTAATTGGGAAAGCCTCAAGGCTGATTAAATGAATTATTTTGAATGTATGGTATAAAGGAAAGACTTTTTCCTTATTTCTAACATGTTTAAGTCTATTGTGATCATTGTATAAAGTGTGAAGTACAAAAAGGAGAAGATTTTTTGTTGAATGCAAGTAAGTAATTCAAGTGACTATTGGATGTGATTTTTCTTATCTAGTTACAAGATTAGAAGGACTAGAGGTCTAATTGACATGAAAGGGGAAGGGTAAAAGTACAGATTTGTGTCACCATTTAGGATACCAAAACCTATTTTGGTCAAATCTCATTTCTTTAGAAAAATGCAATTTTTTTCAAAAACTGAAAATACCCTTTTATAGATCTTAGATTCAATGTCATCATTATATAAATTTTTTAAGTGTTTTGATTAGTTATAATATGTTATAATTTCACAATATTATAAGTTGATATTTCAACATTTTAGAAGATGCTCCCTCAAAAAAAGAAAAAAATAGTAAATCATATCAAAAAATTTAAAAATTATATTTATCTCTAGAGGAGAGAGTCCTCTTCAAGAATATGTAATTTTTTTCAAGAAGGTGTAGATTTTATAGGGATGTTTTGACAAGAGGAAAAAAATTGTTTGATTCTAATAAGGTCAAGCTTGATTACTTATAACAAATAAAATATACATCAAAAATAATTATTTCCTTTTTTCTCCCTAGCTATACATGTCATCTATAAGATATTTTAAGATTGGAACAAAAAAAAATTATTTGCATATACTTGTTTGATGGGAACTACACCCTATATATTTTACACTTAAAAGGGGACTTCAAAATAAAAGAAAATGAATAAATTCTTACTCAAAAAAAATATAAAAATTATATGTATAAAATTAATCTAATTCTACACATTTCATTAGTTTACATCATCTTCAAATTCTAAACACAAATACCATTTTTTTTGTCATTAGTGTTGAATTGTCGCATTCTGATATCTCGTTTCGTTATAAAAGGTGACACATGTTTATACTATTACCTAGAAGGAAGTGCCATTAATTTCTATTATTCTAAAAGGAATAATATAGAGATCATTTGGATAGTGGGTTCATTGGTCTTTCCCTTGAAGTTGTTTGGGTAGTGAGTCCTATTGGGACTCAAAATTGAAGCCCTGATTTTGAGTACCATCCTAAAAAGTAAGTCCTATAAGCGCATTTAATTAATGTGTACCCAACTATCTTGTTGAGGCCTATGAAGTGTTTAATATTTCTAACACTTTGTATTCAATATATCTATGTGTCACATGAAGGTAAATGGCCATTTTGAGTCATTATGCGAAGTTTCATTTTGAGCAATGTCCAAATCTGCATTTTTTCCTAAGTGTCAAACAACAAGTAGCCTTGTTTGCAATTGAATATCTTGCACCTGGTTATGTTTCATGACTCATCTCTTTGGAATTTTTTAGCATGCATATCAAAGAACATATTTTTCTATTTTCAAGTTGTTTTGATATGTTTATCCCTCAAAGCTGATTGTTTTTTTGTTATCATGCTGATGCAAATTGTTCTGAATTCAAGGAGGCCCTATTTGACTTGTTATAACTTTGACCTAATTCATTTAAATGATATCATTGCTTTTTCATTTCATTCTAGAGGTTAGATACTTGTTATCTTTCTAATTTGAGATTATGACAAAAAGAATTGATCAATTTTTTAATGCAATTTCGTATGCAATTTGTAAAGTCTTATTGGCATCAAGAAATGTAGATTGATTGGTACCCCTATTCGAGATATCATAACTTTGAATACATGATTTTCTAAACCAAATGGATTGTAACATTGTGTTCTACTCTAAAAATTATCTAAGTGTGTCAGTTTGCAAATTTTAAAAAATCTGTTTACACACTTTCCCAAGTCCATTTAGTTTGTAAAAATTGCTTTTCTACCATTGTTCCCATTCCTACAAATCCAAGTAGCCCACTTTGACCATTTTCAAAATGTGCCCTATTATTCATCATAAACCCTAATCATAGATTTATACACTCCTTGTGATACTAAACTAATGCCCCAATTTTCATGCCCCTAAGTGTTAGTTTGACCTATTTTCAAAGCCAAAAATAAATGTGATTTATGGTTTTCTGACAAGTTTTCTTGCGGGAAATTTTGAGAAGGAAACTTTGATGGTCAATATCTTTTTACCCCAAAGTCATCATGGGATGAAATTAGATAGGGTACAAGGGTGTGGAACAAAGTGGTATGTCAGATCTTAGAGCTTAGTCAAGTATTTTGGTCAATTTTTAAAGCTAGTCGGAGGGCCCCTTGGCACAAAATTGACAAGTTGTAAAAAAGGTGGAAAAATGAGATTTTAGAGGTGAAATGAGTTGTAAATGATGTTCTAGTGATCAAGTTTTATTTTGATCAGTACTAGATGTCCATCAGATTAGTTTGAGATGTTAGTTGTTTGAAAATGAAAAAAAAAATAGTAGTTGGACCCACTTTGGAGCCCAACTAATTACATCTAGGTGATAAGAAGTTATTTACTTTATATGTCTTTTAAAAAAGGGTTAAGATGTCTATATACGTCTTGCTAAGTGAATATCAATTTATGGGGTAGTGTGATTGTATAGTGTGTTATATATCTTCAGTGAGTAATGAAGGCAAATTTTGAAGAAACCATTGAACTTGTTACTTGATCTTTTCTCATTAGGCGGTATGAGATAAGCTCATCATTTGAGAAATGGAACCCAAATAGAACCTAGGGTCAAGTATGAACATGGTAAATTTCATCATGTCATCCAAGATGGGTTGCATCAGTATTTGTATATGGCATTAACTTGTTCTATGTTCCCTTTGGAATTGTCATTTAACATACACCTAGATGTGTGTTAAGATAAAAAGTGGCGGGGGGGGGGGGGGGGGGGGGTGCTACCTTTTATGTAGTTTATAGGAAGCAATTCCATTAGAAGATTGGCCAATGATGTGGACATCTCTTAAAAAATCCTCAGCCATGTGATCACTCTAGACTTTTTTTCTAAATACATTTTAGACATTGGCAAGTATGTGATGTTTTGACGATGATTACTAATCACTTGGAACTCATTATTATGCAAGAAATAAAATTTAATAAATCATTTAAATGCATTACCTAAAAGAAAGTTAATGGTTCACCTATGAAGGTTGGCATTCACCCATCCAAGGTTATAGAGACAAACAGGAGTAAGAGAGCATTGAATCAGGAGAGTATGGAGTAGAATTGAATTGGTTAATAAATTATTTGCAAGTCAATGTGAGTTACAGTCATGAGAGGACTTTGAAGAAGCCATGATTACATGAAAGTGGGCCAAATAAATGCACTTTTTCCTCTTAACTTCGTCACTTCCATTCCATTTGGAGATGAACATGTTTAGGAAATGATTTAAAGTTGTTCCATGCATGAGACACAACTTTCCTAATCTGCACACCAAGACCACAGGAAAATCAAATTAGTAAGTTTCCCTAACCAATGCATATAAAATAATCTTAGACAAGATTGGACTACACATCAGAGCTCACATCCACAACTAGATTGACAATGTTGGTGGGGCAATTTATCCACAACAATGGAGACCTAACAACTAACTTTTAGCTTAACAATAGAATGTGGAATGTGCTTTTCAATGCACCATAATCAAGTTGCGATGTGTATGGTGTATGAGTGCCTCCCCATTAGAGTGTGAGCTAGTTACTAAGTAGGAATGAAGGATTGAAGAAATCATGCGAAGAGGATGGATGAGAGAAGAAAAATCATTAATGTGGTTATCATTTAAACTAAAAACATGAAATCGCTTGTAGTTTGAGAGGTGAATAAGGCATATTATATTGCCACATTTTTTCCAAAAGCCATACTCTCATGAAGATGGTTGTTCATGAAGAGTTTCCCTTATGAACATTAGAGAACAGGTGAACCACTTCATTGCTAGAAATTGTATGCTTGGTCAAATGTATCTTCATTGTTTAATCCTACATTGACACTACAATGAGGTTTTTGTTATTTAAATATAATAGTACATACTAATTAGTTTTCTTAAAAGATAATGACTTTTGAAGACAAGGCATGCTCGTGTGGAGCCCACCAGGCAGTTGGAGGGAAAACATAATAAAATTGTGAAAAAAAGCAATGACGTGGATGGCTAACATAGCACAGTGACTAGCAGTAGAAGGGAGAATGGTGAAATGACACATGTTTGAGGCTTCCTAATTTGGTATAGTTCTTGAGGCAGGTGACATGGGTAGAAGTTGCTATGTCACATTGATGTGGCAAGGTGCTAAGGTTTCATGCGACATGGTGACATAATCTGGGAGTGAAATGTGGAGGTTGATGTTGAGGTGGTAGTCATAGGATAGATCGCACTAGATTTTTCCACATGGCATAAAATCAATAGCTCTCGCTATGTCACCAGGGAAAGATGCATGCTAGATAAGCATGGTGACATAGCAACCCAATTAGAGGTTTTGATGTGGTAGTGGGTCCAAGCGGATGTATTAGAATGAGGACCAATCTAGTGGCACCACATGGAGCTTAGGTGCCAGAAGTACCAATAGATTAGATGATAGGGTGAGAATTCACTGAATCAAAATGTGACACGTGTCACAAGAAAGTCAAAGTGTATTTGAACTAGATTGGAAAGTTGGAGGGATAAATTAGAAAGGAAAAAAATTATTATTTTTAATTATTTCTCCTCGGAATCATGTGCAGGTCATTTTAAATCAAGAAAGTTATATCATAAAGTTTTAACTTTGAGATAATTTTAAATATTTGAGAACAACTGTAGATCTTAATGCCATGTTAGGGACTTGAACTTCAAACTAATCTTCTGGGCACTCCTATTATGCTGATATAGCACTATTATACACTGTCAAAAATAGAAGAGAATGAATTTTCCATTTTTGTGGTTTATCTCTACATAGGAATCCACCTACTCGAGCTATTCAAGGTTTTGTCTCGGGTATCCACTTTCAACCTCATTTAGGTATAGTAGCTCAGATTTGAATTTTAGCAAGATGGTGAACTAGATGAATGCCATAGGTAGTAGGGATGCAGTTAGGAATGGATATTTTCACCTCCAAGTTAGTTTAATGAAGGATTTATCAGCATTTTAGATGCCCTATCTAATATTTTAGCAACAACAAGGGTTTTCATCATTAAGGAAGAGATATTTCAATTTTTCTACACAACAATGATAAGAATCATATTAGATTTAAGTTGTAGCAAGATGAGAAATGCTTTGCAATAGTAGAGAATGAAGATTCAAGTGGACACATGTTGCTTCTAGATTAAATCCAGGATTTCATTCTTTTCCTATATCTTTCTCTTTCTAATTCATTGTAAGGGTTCCCACTTTTGATATGTTTCATTACTTTGATACCATGTTGGTTACAGTTGGTCTATGATGCCACATGGTTGGATCTAGGACTATATTTCCACATTCTTTAGTCTTCTCTCTTAAATGAATATTAGTAGTTAACCTAATATAGATAGTTCTAATCTATTTAGTGGTTTCATGAGTTATTTTCATGTATTTTGAATATATAGTTTCAAAGAAATGAATACAATGAGCAAGAATATTTTTTGTTTCATTTTGATTCTCGTCTCCTATCTCTATAATCTTCAATGTTATGTAGTTTAGGGACAACTAACTTAGGCTCATTTTTATTCCTTTAAGGTTGTATGTCTCATATGTTTTGTTGTTGGAACAAAGAGCCAAGTAAATTCTTGACATATTTGACAGGGTTGATGGTTATTTGAGAAGGATATTTCATGAGAATGAGGTCTTTATGAGCATTGATGTCTAATTCACAAAGTGATAGGATAGATCTAATATCTTGATATATGGGATATGTCACTGGTATCATAAATGTATGTGTCTAATTTTTGGAACTAACCAATAGATAATGCATTGATTTCTTATAGGGTAAACTTGTTCTTATTGTTTCATATTTGGGGATTTGCTAAAATCAAAATTACAATCATCCATTTCCCTTTCTGTTTAAGAGATGAAAGGATGCCCTCACTTAGCTTATAAATTTCTTAGGTCATGTTACTAGCTATTTCATGTCTATGATATTTTCCTAATTACAAAATATACAAGGGTTATAATCTACTTTATTTTAGATTCAGTTGTATATTTTTTGGAACACTAGTACAATATGAAGAATCAAATAGGTCCACCCACTTAGGTTTTACATAGCCTAAAGTAGAAGAAGGGTCTAGCCTTATAGTTGGCCTGGTGTCTAAAATGATATGTTGTAGATGGGAAGTAGCTTCCCCTAGATGTATTATTTTCTCATTGGGGTAATTTGAAACCATGAAATTTCAAAACACCAACAGGTCTAGCTATCTTCCACAACTCCTAACAAGGTTGACACAACTCCTAACAGGGTTGGCACAACTCCTAATAGGGATTGAGATTCAAAGTCTCCTAACAGGGACTGATATGTATTGAATATTTTTATAGACTCCTAATAGGGTCCATCCTCTAACAAGGAATGTTTATATTAGTAAATTATCATGTGGGTACCATCCCCACTAGGTTTTTCCCTCTAATCAAGGGTTTCTCCAGTTAACATATATGGTGTTATCGTGTATGAGTACCTTGTTATGGTTTCTGATTATATTACTCAATGGTTTATGTATTTTTAAGTTTATAATTGTGATATTAGTTAGATAACTAATTCACCCCCCACCCCACCTCCCCCCCTCAGTTATATTGGTGGACTATATATTATAACAAGTACATCTAACTTTAGACTATGGTATGACATATCATGTGATTTCAGTTTTTGTTATTAAACTAATATAGATTGGGTAGGTATTATGGATTATAGAAAGAACACTAATTTTGGAGAAATTTTCCTTCAAGGAAGATTGGTTTCTTGGCTAATAAAGAAAAAGAATTGTATTTCACAGAGTATAGCAAAAGTAGAGTATGTAATAGTAGAAAACAATTGTAATTAGATCATTTGGATGAAGTGGATATTGAAGGACATTAGAAAAGATTTTTTTAGAATCTTTTATCATACATTGTGATAACACAAGTATAGTGAGTATGTCTAAGAATCATGTGTTTCATTCCAATACTAAGCATATATCTATTATCATGTTTTGAGAGAGAAAGTTGCAGAGAACAAAATTAGATTGTAGTAGGTAAGCACAAAAGAGAAGATTGTAGATATCTTTACAAAGCCTTTTCCTAAAGATACATTTGAGTACTTATGAAGTATGCTTGGGGTTATACCCCTACCTACTTTGGAGTAGATGATGCAAAGAGTACATTAGTCTAGTGGTATAGAGAACTATTTGAACCGCCTCACAATAAGTGTTCCATAGTCATGCGCTAGGCCTGGCTTAGGAATAATCTATTCAAGAGAAGGACTACTTTTCCCCTATCATGAGGTGCATTTAGATTGTCAACCCAAGGACATATAGTTGAAATGGTTGGCACAGTATGTGCACTAGGTACCTTGATGAGTCATTATGCTTGTGCTTTAGGAAAGTAAAAATGCAAAGGAAGGAAACTACACTACTGCTGTGGAAAGGAAAATACTAAATCTATGAATGTTGAAAACACAATGACAAGATAACAGAGATCCCATCTTGAATCATCCACTAGACTATTCTCATAGATGCTGTAATAACGTTCATGAAGTGTGATGCTATAGGAAGGAATTAACTAGCTACGTCTTACTTAAAATGCTACTAATGCTAGTAAAATGAATCTATTCTATCCTAATCTAATCCACCTTCCAAGTGGGCCCCCTTGGTTGTATTCTCTAATCTACCAACACAAAATAGAAGCTAAAGAGAACTAATTCATTTCATTAATCAGTCATTACATGATTCAGAATTGTAAAACAAAACTGCAATAGACTGTGAATCAGTGTTCTCTCTTACTTGATAAAACTTATCAAAAACCAAAACTTCACACACAAGAGTCGATCCCGACATATATAGGGAATCTACTCTTTATTACATAATAGAAAAGTAACTATCCTAAGTTAAGTCTGCACGAGAGAATATAGGAGAACAACTGAAAGCGAAAAGGAAGGATAATGGAATTGAGGAGGGAGCAATGAAGTCTCAGCATCTGCTTGTTACAACGTAATTGCAGAGAAGGAAATGGCTCGTAAAAGCTCATCTTTATTCACTGCCATGTTTCTTGGAGTGGTTATAACTTCCTTTTCATGGTTGTTCCTTGATGCTCGTTTCTCCTTGAATGCTGTCGACAACCAAATTTTGGATTCTTTTGCTCATCCTTTAATCCTTATCATCAGGTTAGTTATGATATAAGACATATTTTCAAATAAACATCCATCAAACTAAATTCAAGCATAAGAATGCACATTTGGATATTTATATGAAATACTGCATATTAGATATAATTTAGGCAAAAGATGACATAGTTTTTTCTACCCCATAAATCATCAAAGGTTTATCAAACATAGGCTTAAAAGTGTTAAAATAGGGATAAATGTAGTATCACAAAGTATCTTAAACATAACAAAGTAAAGGCATTTTTTAGACTCATCATCTGCCCCCTGCTAAACTAATGCTTGTCCTCAAGCATTACACTTCTTTGTCAAAGATCTAAGCTCCCCAACTTCTGTCTTTCCCTTTTTACTACTCTTGAAGGTGTAATAGAATCCTTTGGTCCTTTCCCATACTTCTTGCTTGTGGTCTTCCTACAACTTATCAAGTTTGTCAGCATCAATATCATACAGGGGCCATAAAAGCATTGGAGGTTGCATGGTCAAAGGAAACCATAGCTCTAGCCTTAGTTGCTTTTTTAGTTCTAAATATTTTGGAACTCTATATAGCGCTGCTTCCAAATTAATAGGACTATGCGGCTCTGATTTCTTGAGAGAATTAGGTAATCGTACCCATCTACTTCTTACTCCGGTCATAGCTCTCTGGAATGCAAAGTAGGGTGAGTTTTCATATTCGGCATACACTTTAGCTCTAGCTACAAATACCTTCTTTCTAACTTCTGGATTACTCTTCCCATAAGTTAATGTAAACCAGTCTCGAAGCATTTCTTCTGGTTGTTTACTTTCTACCCTCAAGGGTAAAGGTTTTGTTCTCTCCTCATCTCTGTAATTAACCAGTTGTCTATCATAATTTGCCTCATTAGACATCCATGACATAAAAGCTTTCAAATGCACATCTCCTATATAGAGCAAAAGATTCCACTTAGTTTTTGCAGGAATGACAAAATTATGAATATACAACTAACACAATAGATTTTGCTGCCATGGTGGTAAGGTTTGATACAGCCCATAAAACTCTTGTGCAGTTTTGAATTCTGCATTTACATTTATGAGGGTTAACATCAACTGAAACAAAAGATATTGTTCTTTCAAACAAAAAGCATATACTCGAGGAGGTGGTTTGCAAGCAAGAGCTTGATCAGCTAATTTAAGTGCATGTTCCATGCGTTGTTTTTGTCTTTCTAGCTATTCTTTCAATTCTTCAATCTCCTCATTTTGTGATGTTATGATCTTGCTCATTATTTTCTTCTCCTCTTTCCATAGTGCTTCAGCAAATAAATACTGTCCATACAATTAGAAAAGGAGTTTTTGCAAGGTGACAGCACTGTTATCCTCTTCATAATCCTTTTTCTTTTTCTATTCCCGCCATAGATGTTTTGCCAAACTATTGGTCCATGTTGACTTATATGGGACTAAGGCAGTATTTGAATCATGGCATTCAGGAAATACTTCATTCTCATGGCTTGAAACACCTAGTAAATACATTAAGTTTTCATTAATTTCTTGCTCACATTCTGCAGGAGGATTACCAGAAGCTTCTATCATCTCAGTGTGAAGGGGAGAATGGTCAAAAATTATCTGCATAGGAGACTCTAGAGTAGGTGCTTTAGACAATATAGGATCTTTAAAAATCTATCCTCTCATTCTAGGGCTTCTCCACAAAGGAGTCTCTTCTTGTACTACTGTCTTTTTCCTACTTTTCTATTTTAGTGTCACTGCTGTAGGATTAGTTGCTGCAAGAACCTTCTTTTTTTTCTTCTGTTGCTTAATTGTAGGACTAGGTTTTTGTTGAGCAGCAGTTTCTTCTGGTGGCTTCCATTTCCTTTTAGCTTTACCAGTAGTGGGTTTAGGGATGTCCTATTCAGGTGGAGGCACATTCTCTTGAATGGAAGCAAATTTTGGTTCAATCCCTTGTGCATTTTCTATTTTAGCTTCCTCAATATTTTGTTCTGCAAGCTCACTACTAGGAACAACATTTTCCTCACCCTGCCATTCACTAAGGTCAACTTGGGGTTGTAGGGTTTTAAATTTCACAAAGTCATCCCATGTCAAAGGGGATACATCCCTAAGAGACCTTTCTATTAACAACTTAATCAAGGCATGGTGAGTGATAGAATTATCTTTCCCTTTTTGAGTCTCTTCTACACTAATACAAAGCATATTATACAAAAAATTTGGAAGATTCACAGCAATATTGTGCCTTACACAACTAAGCAACTTAAAATGGTGTGCATGTAAGTGATAAAATCTGCCTTCACAAGTAAAATACCTAATGACATGCATTGCTAGCTCAGGGTATGGAGGTAGCAAAGACAATCTCTTGCACCCCTGCTTTGTAACATCCAATTAAGGGTCATGTGGGGTAGTGAACTAGGCCCTTGCTGACCTAGCGTCATGTGAGCTTGGATAATGCTCTCCAATAGAAGGTAACCCTGTTACTTCTACAATTTGTTCTTTTGTTGCAATTACTGTCAAAATCCACACAGAAGCTTCACCTTCATCAAATGTCTTGGTGAATTCTATAGCTGCTTCTTCATCATATGTTGTTAAATTCAAACAATAACCTAACCACCCGCATGCATTGAATCTTCTTACTGCTTCTACGTCAGAGAGCAACAAAATGTGCTCAACAGGCTCTCTTCTCTGTAAACCTCCTCCCATTTCTTGATACTTCTTCTACTACTCCATTTCTCTCTCCCTTTCTGAATGCAAACTTCAAGACTCTACGTTATTTCTCAGACGCTTCACCACTTCTTTTTGGGAACATTAATTGCCATAACCAATTGTTATGTGTCATAATTAAACTTTAGGTAAAAGTAAATCATGAATTTACGTGGAAATCATCTAGAAACATGGTTCAAATGCCAAAATTTTTTAAATGGGTCACATTATGGCTTAGCAAGAAAAATTTGGCACGAACAAGGGAAAAAATTCATTCAAAAAGTGGGAGTACAACACTTGACATGGCATACTTATGGCAAAAAGTTCTCATTAATAAGGGGTAATGCCAAGATTTAGAAAATCATCACAATTAATCAGGCATGTCATTGGATAGTACAACACTTCCCTGCCCCCTGCTAGATTTATGACAAGTGTCCTCACTTGTCAAACTAGTATGGGTGAGGGACTGGAATACATCGTAATTATAGAGACTATGCAGTATTATATATAATTAACAAAATTTGCAAACTTATAAATGAATAATAGTTTGAAAATGTTTATACCTGCCAAGTGGATTGTCACATGCTCCAAAAAAAGGTGGTGGAAATAATGTAAATGGCAACATCCATCTGCATGTGTAGATTTGATTGAAAACACAAAAACTTAATTATGTAGAAAGTGAGTGGATGGAAGATTAAGAAATGGAGTGGGGTGGGTGGATGGAAGATTAAGATATGAATGGAAAGAAATATCATGAAAAGAAAATGGACTTTATGCAAACATAAAGTTATTATTATGGACATGCAAATTATAATTAATGTTGAAGAGGAGCAGGGAGAAGGTTTTCACCTTCTGTTGTAGGAAGAGATACTTGAGTTGTTGTTGGATCCGGTTGTTCAAACTATTGCATGAATGCAGCTTTTGTTTGAGGTTGTTTGTAAAGCTTAAGTCGATGACTATTGATTAGCATTTTGAAAGGCACATCATCAATTATGGTTAGTTGAACTGTTCCATTGTCAAAGACATGGATGATTTGATATGGTCCTAACCATCAGGTCTGCAGCTTCCCTGACATATCCTTAAAGTGGGAATCATACAATAATGCCTAGTCACTAGCTTTGAACTATTTGTTGAGGATATGAGAATCATGCCAATGTTTTCTCTATTTTTGCACCAGTTCAGTGTGTTCTAAAGCGGTCTTACACATTTCATCCAAAGAATTAAGATGTAGGAAGTGTTCTCTTTGTGCTGTAGGAAGATCAATATCTAAGGTCAAGGCTATTCTTAAAGTCTTGTGTTCAAATTCAATTGGAAGCATTGCCACTTTCCCATACAAAAGCTCAAATGGTGTGAACCTGGTAGTGGTTTTCCAAGTTGTTCTATAAGCCCAAACAACTTCTTGTAACCAGCTGGTCCAATCTCGATGATGCAAATGGACTATTTTAGTTAGAATATTTTCCAGCTCATGGTTGGTAACTTCTGCTTGTCCATTGGCTTGTGGATGATAAGGACTAGATCTACGATGCCTGATGTTATACTATTTCATCAACTCTGAAATCATGTTGGAAGTAAACTGTGTGCTTTGATCAGTAACCAATTCTTTAGGAACTCCATAGCGTGTAAAAATCTCTTCATACAGAAATTTAGCAACTTTTTCATCATGGGCATGCTTCATAGCCTTAACCTCAACCCATTTGGTTAGGTAGTTAGTACAAACAAAAATATAAGACTTCCCATTGGATGGAGGATCAATAGGAGCGATGAAGTCCATTCCCCATTTGTCAAATGGTATTACCACCACTTGAGGATTCAAAGGCATTTCATCTATTTTGGTTGGGCGACCCATTCTTTTGCATTGGTCACACTTCCTTGTATAATTGATTGCATCTTTATGAAGGGTAGGCCAATAGTAACGAGTGGCTAAGATTTTGAAAGCTGTTCTTTTGGCTACAAAATGTCCTCCGTAGGGCTCATTATGACATGCATGCAAAATATCATATGTCTCATCTTCTCTTACACATCTGCGCATAACTTGATCAAGTCCAGTATAGAACAGAAAATTGTCTATCCATGAGAAATGGAAGCTTTTCTGTATGAGTAGCTTTCTCTCCTTATAAGAAAAATGCGCTGGTGTCTTATTAGCTGCAATGTAGTTAGCAATATCTACATACCATGGAACTTTAACAACAATATGAAACAAATGTTCATCTGGAAATGAATCATCTACTAGAGTAGTATCAGTATCATGATGATTGATTCTTGACAAATAATTAGCTACGACATTTGTTTTTCCAGGCTTATCCACTATGGTTATTTCAAATTCTTGTAGCAATAGTAACCATCTTGCTAACCTACCAGTTATAGTAGGTTTGTTCATGAGATATTTGATTGATGCATGATCAGTATGAACATAGATAGGATAACCTATGATGTAATGCCAAAATTCATTTAGAGCATAGACTACTACTAACAATTCTTTTTTAGTCACTGTGTAATTCAGTTCTGGGCCATGAAGACTCTTATTGATATAATAAATGGCATTTTCAAGATTTGAGTGTTTCTATGCTAAAATTGCACCTATGGCATAATCAGAAGCATCTGTATATATGTGAAAAGGTAGATTCCAATCAGGGCCTTGTAAAATTGGGGCTGTAGTCAAAAGTTGATTAAGCTATAGGAAAGAATTATCACACTCAGGTGTCCAATCGAATTCAGCTTCTTTGGTAAACAACTTGTACAAGGGACTGGCTATTTTACTGAAGTATTTTATAAAATTCCTGTAATATCCAGCATGTCCCAGAAAAGATCTGAGATCTTTTAATTTAGTGGGTATGGGTAATGTTTGAATTACCTCAATTTTAGCTGGGTCTACTTGTATACCTGCAGTAGATATGAAATGACCAAGTACCACACCCTCTTGCATGAGGATGAAACACTTTTCACTATTTAGTGCCAAATTATGTTCTTGACATCTTACCAAAACTTTTTCAAGATTTATCATTGCTTCTTCAAAAGTAACTCCAAATTTTGTAAAGTCATCCATATAGATTTCCATACAATCATGTGATATATTAGCAAAAATACTAATTATAGCCCGTTGAAATGTTGCAGGAGCATTACAAAGACCAAATGGTAAAATAGAGTATGCAAAAGTACCCAATGGATAGGTAAATTTAGTTTTGTCTTGGTCTTCAAGAGCAATACTGATTTGATTATAGCCATTGTATCCATCTAAAAAGGAGAAGTACTTCTTTCCAGCTAGTGTATCCAAAACTTGATCTATGAAGGGTAAAGGAAAATGATCCTTTTTAGTAGCCTTATTCAACTCCCTATAATCTACACAAATTCTCCATTTTCCTCCTTTCTTAGGTATTATAACCAGCGATGATACCCATTTACTATCAAATATAGGATAGGTAAAGCCATCATCAATCAATTTTTGCAATTCTATTTTGACTATTTCTCTGAGGCTTGGATTTATCCTCCTCTAAGGTTGAAAAAGTGGTAGACAACCTTCATTAATGTATATCCTATGGGTACATAGTGTAGGGCTTAATCCTTTCATATCACCATAATCCCAAGAAAAAGTCTTCTCATGCTTTTGAAGTAATTCTTTTAATTGTTCCATCTATATAGATGTCAATTTGGGGTTAACATGCAGTTTATGGCCTTTACTCAATTCAACAGGAATAGTGGATTCTACCATAGCAATTTCAGAGATTGGACTTCCTTCTAATTCACAGAGAAGTAGTGAACAAATATTTTTAGGTTCTTTAAGTACAACTTGTATCACACTCCTCATATGTAATCAATTCTAATACAGAGCTTTCAAACACATCTTTTCCTACCACACAAGTGTTGGTAAGGATGCTCTGGATTACTGAATCTTCTTCTTGCAACTTTAGAAAAGATTGCCTATCTAACATCATAAGTTGTACTATGGAATTTATCTCTTCTTCTTCATCTCCTAAATCTGGCCAAAAAGATGTACTCAAATCTGGTAATGGTTGTGCAGGAGGATATAGATCAAATTGCTTGGTTTCTTGGCCATTTGATATGGTCATATTCCCTGATCTACAATTTATGTTTACATCAGCTATGGCCAACCATGGTCTACCTAGAATGATAGGATAGCCAGATAGGTTTACTTTAGGGGACAAAATCATGAAGTCCATAGGATATTCTAGGGAATCTAAGGTCATAACAATATTTTCTATCACTCCATCAGGAATGACAGTGGAACTATTTGCAAGCTGCAGAATAGTTGGTGTGGGCCTTAATCCTTCTATTTGTAACTTCTTCATGGTTTCTTTAGTCATCACATTTATAGAAGCTCCCAAATCTATTAAGGAATTTTTAACAAATTCATCATTTATGCTGACACTTACTACTGGACTCCCTGGGTCAAAATATTTTGGTGAAATCACTCTTCCTAACATGATATCAGCTAAGTGTCCAACAACATGAACTGTGGTAGGATCCTTCTTCTTCCTTCCAGGTTTCTTTAGAAAAGCTTCCCTTATAGCTTTTTCATAAGTAGGAATGTCCTTAATAGCTTGAAACAAAGGTATTTGGACATGCATATTCTTCAACTAATTAAAAATGTCAAAGGGTTGTTCCTTGTTTTGTTCAGGTTCATTTTGTATTAGTTGGTCTAGAAAAGGAGACTCTACTGCTGTTTGAACTGGTATTGGTATGGTAACATTAGTTGGGTCAACAGGTTCATCAACCAAAGGTTCTGATGCTACAGGAGAGTCTGATATTTTAGTTATAAGAGGTGGCTTTGGTGCTGGTAAGGTCGTTCCAGATCTCAAATGTATATCTGCGACATCTAGGGCATAAGCAAGGTACTGCTGGGTATCAGCACTATACATGGGCTGCTATGGTTGACTATTTGGATTTGGCTAAGGTTGTGCAAGTAGCTATGTTTTCTTTTAAAGTCCACTATTTGCAGGTGGTGACATTAAAGCAGTTTGTTGAGCTGGAGGGGGTAATTGTGGAGCACCAGTATTTTGGTTAGGCCATTATTGAGATCCCTTCTATTGGTTTGGAGATTACCAATTCCCTTGGGGTGGTTGCCATTAGTTCTTCTACTAGTTAGGCCAAGGTTGTTGGGAATTTTGAGACCATTGAGACTATTGTGGGTTATTTTGCCCAGCATTATTCCAATTGGGTTGGTTTTGTGGAGGACCTCGAGTATTGCAATTTTGCCATTGATTACCATATGAATTTGAATTTTGCAAGGGGTATTGAGGCATACCTTGACGTTGAACCCATGGTCGGCATTGAGAAACAAAGAATACTTGGTCATCATCCCCATCTATCTTTACATATCCAGTTGGAAGATGTTGGTTCTCCATGCTTGCAACCAATTTACAGTAGCAATCCTTCTTTTGCTTTTGGCAATGAGGACAGTACTCAGCTAGTTGTAACTCAGCCTCTGCTTGCTTCTTCTTTATAGTCATTGTATCCAACTATGTAGCGACATCATTAATGATGTCTTGTTTGAAATCTGACAACAAATTGGATATTTCAAGTTTTGAAATGCCTTGACTAATTCCTTTTGTAACCGTAGAACGGGGTCCTTGACCTTTCTTCATGGTTGATCTTGAGTAGTTCTGACATATCTTTTGAGGTCATCCCATTGAGCTTGATATACATCTCCACTGGCCATTAGGTCCAATGCTTCCAAACAGTTTTCATTCACTCCTCTTAGAAAGACTAGTTTTTGGGAATCTTTAGACAATGTGTGCTGAGGATTCTTTTGTAGTGTCTATAAAAATTGAGAAACATAGTCTTCTAATGTCTCTTCCTCCTGCTGTGATATCCTAAAGATATCATCTCCTCTTGTACTAGATGCTTTGCAATATTCTTTATATTTTTTCAAAAAAAAGGCTTGCATTTCATCCCAATTCATAGTTGCATTGGCTCCTAAGCCCATGAACATCATAAAGCTGATTCTTTCAATGTGGTTGGAAATAATTTAAGTTTATGGGCATCAGTGTTGTAGTCAAAACTATGACAAAGGATGTCAAACTCAAACAAGAAGGTATCACAGTCTTCAGTTGCAAGGCCATAGAACTTTGGAAGAGCAGTGGGAGGTATATTCTTGAGATTGGCATTGGTTATGAGACTTGGAAGTGGAAATGGAAAAGTGGGTTGTGCCATGACTAGTGGGACTAGATTATGAGGTTGCTGCTGAAAAGGAATGTTGGGCACTGGATGATTAACAACTGGTGGATTCAAGGTAGTGTTATCAAGAAGACTGGTCACTATTTTAGTGAAAGATTGGAGACCAGATATATCTAGGGATTCAGCTCTTGATGATGATACTATGGGGAAAATAGGACTTGCATCTTCAAAGGTCAACTCAACTTCTTCTTTAGCTTCTTCATTCAAATTAACAGATCCTTGTGGAAGAAATCTACCATATTCATCTCATCGTCTTCCTCTTCGATGCATGCAACTAAAATTGTCACACTGGTAAAAATAACTTAATCTAAAAATAATGACTCAAAAAAAATGCTCCTAGCTTGACACCATCCCCAACAATGATGCCAAAAATGAACTGCCTCACAATAAGTGTTCCATAGTCATGCGCTAGGCCTGACTTAAGAATAATCTATTCAAGATAAGGACTACTTTTCCCCTATCATGAGGTGCATTTAGATTGTCAACCCAAGGACGTATACTTGAAATGGTTGGCACAGTATGTGCACTAGGTACCTTGATGAGTCATTATGCTTGTGTTGTACGAAAGTAAAAAATGCAAAGGAAGAAAACTACACTACTACTTTGGAAAGGAAAATACTGAATCTATGAATGTTGAAAACACAATGACAAGATAATAGAGATTCCATCTTGACTCATCCACTAGACTGTTCTCGCAGATGCTACAGGAACGTTCATGAAGTGTGATGCTACAAGAATGAATTAACTAGCTACATCTTACTTAAAATACTACTAATGCTAGTAAAATGAATCTATTCTATCCTAATCTAATCCACCTTCCAAGTGGGCCCCCTTGGTTGGCTTCTCTAATCTACCAACACAGGATAGAAGCTAAAGAGAACTAATTCATTTCATTAATCAATCATTACATGATTTAGAATTGTAAAACACAACTGCAACAGACTGTGAATCAGTGTTCTCTCTTACTCGATAAAACTTATCAAAAACCAAAACTTCACACATAGGAGTCAATCTTTACATATATAGGGAATCTACTCTTTATTACATAACAGAAAAGTAACTGTCCTAAGTTAAGTCTGCAGGAGAGAATATAGGAGAACAACTGAAAGCGGAAAGGAAGGATAATGAAATTGAGGAGGGAGCAATGAAGTCTCAGCATCTGCTTGTTACAACATAATTGCAGAGAAGGAAATGGCTCGTAAAAGCTCCTCCTTATTTGCTTCCATGTTTCTTGGAGTGGTTATAACTTCCTTTTCGTGGTTGTTCCTTGATGTTCGTTTCTCCTTGAATGCTGTTGGCAACCAACTTTTGGATTCTTCCGCTCATCCTTTAATCCTTATCATCAGGTTAGTTATGATATAAGACATATTTGCAAATAATCATCCATCAAACTAAATTCAAGCATAAGAATGCACATTTGGATATTTATATGAAATACTGCATGTTAGATATAATTTAGGCAAAAGATGACATAGTTTTTTCTACCTGATAAATCATCAAAGGTTTATCAAACATAGGCTTATAAGTGTTAAAAAAAGGATAAACAGAGTATCACAAAGTATCTTAAACATAACAAAATAAAGGCATTTTTTAGACTCATCACTATTTTCATCTGGACTAATTGTTGATGCTTCCTATATGGGGGAGTATCTGAAATGAGAAGAGTCATCAAGGACTCTTGGTAGTTGATTTAGAATAGTGCCTTTGGAAATTTGAGCTTGTTGAAGACTTGGAGTAGATGATTGACATAATTAATCCTTTTTTATTGATTTCAATGGGGGAGAAGTAAGTGTGAAAAAAATCTCCTATGAATGGGGGAGAAGTGTTACAATAGATGATAGTGATTAATGTCACTGAGAGAAACATTGTATGGGAGGGAAGTGTGAAAATTGATGACCATCCATGAAAGAATGAGAGTTATTCCTGAGAATCAAAGTGTGAAAAATTGATGTTAATACTAAGAAAGAGGAAGCCCAAAAAAAATAGTATTCCAGTGGATTTCAGATTTGGTTGATGAAGAGGATTTGAAAAATAGAGTACAACAACAATAGAAAAAGAAAAGTTTGATTTGGTATTTTTTGAACTTAGATTTTTTTCATCTATGTTTCCATTAATGCTAAAGGAAGATATTGTTAGCATGAATTTTGATGGTATTCCTTTAGGGGAGGATCCTAAGCATTTCTAAAATGCTTGGGGATATTGTTATCATGATTGGCATGTTGCATTCATGACTATGTTTTTCATTGATGTCAACATAACATTGTTTCTATGAAGACTAACATAGTAGAAGACAAAGAATAAGGTTATAAAAACTAAGTATTGATTGTAAAGTGAAGTGCACTTAAGGATTTGTTTTAAGTTATATCTTGATGAAGTGGTTAAATGTACATGGAAAATTTTTAAGATATGCAGAAGATAAGCTTGATTTATAGAGGATGTTATACAGATAGGGTAACTAAGAATCAAATTATGATCTTTGGATAGTATCTCCTTATAGAGATATAATCTTGATGTGTGAAGTTGGACAATGATAGTAGATAGCTTGATGGTGATGTCGAGGGTGTGCTAAAATAGAGGTCATACGTGTAAGAAGTTGTAAAGACCGTAAGATGATAGTGTTGTGTAATTGTAAAATAATTGTTTATCTTAAAGAGATCCTACTATAATTAATTAGGAAAGCCTCGAGGATGACTCAAGGAATTTTTTTGAGCATATGGTATATAGGAAGGTTATTTTCCTTACTATGAAATATGTATTCAAGTGTGTAATATGAGAAGTATTTGGTAAATGTGAGTAACCAATCCAAGGGATTGTTGGATACAAGTTGGTGATCTAGAATCAAGATTAGAAGAGGTTTGTTCTAGCTAGATGATAGAGAAGGAGCTATACATTTCTATAATTCTAGAAGGAATAATATAGAGATCAATTGGATAGTGAGTTTAGTGGTCTTTCCCCTAAAGCTATTTGGACAATGAGTCCATCTTCCTTCTACAACTCCTAACAGGGATTCAAAGTCTCCTAACAGGGACTGATATGTAGTAAATTCATTTCATTAGCTCCTAATAGAGTCTGTCCTCTAACAAGGAACTTTTATATTAGTACACCAATTTTTGGTTGTCATCTCCATTATGGTTCTCCCTCTGATCAAGGGTTTCCCTAATTAGCATATCTAGTGTTATTGTATATGAGTATCTTTTTATGATTGTTAATTATATTGTTCACATTCTTAGGGACTAATAAGGTTGATAAATGTTTTAATAGTTGGATAACTAGTTTACTCCCCTTGCCCCCCTCCTCTCATTTATCTTTGTGGACTTTACTTTCTAACAATGAGAAGGATTGAAGGTGAGAATATTGTCCATATTGTGGAAGAATCAAAGAGCTTGTTAATGCCATAAGAAGAGAAAATAGAAAGATTGATGATGAGACAATTATCAGCAAGGTAATGAGAACTCTACTTCATATTCATGCTATTAGATTTTCTTCAATAAAAGAATTGAGATGTACTCATAGTAATAACCTAACTCTAGAAGGTGTGACTAGTAAGCTTACTACTTTTGAAGTATCAAATTTTGATTTTTTCACCCCTACCATTGTTAAATATGCTTTTGAATCACAATTAGTTCTTAACAAGAAAGGAAAAGGAAAATGTGGGAAAAGTAAAAATGATCTTTCTAATGATGAACTTCATGAGCTTGAAGTGCTAATATCTAGAAGACTTTCAAAAGGTAGTTGAAAATACAAAGGTAAACTTCCTATAATCTATTTTTAATGTAACAAAGTTGGTCATATTGTTGTACAATGTCCTAATAGAGAAGACAAGGATGAAAGAAGGGAATGCAAGTACAAAGGAATAAGAGATGATCAAGATGATAGGACAAAAAAGGCTACAAAGACAAAGGTAAGAAGTTTTGTTACATTATTAAAGAAGAAATCGATAATAAATCTAAAAGTAATGATGAAGAAGTTGTCTATGTAGAAGTTGATGAAAGCCAAGATCACCTCTATGCAAATAACTTGTTGAAGGGAAACCAAAGAAGGAAGAGGTGGAGCTTGAAAAAACTAAACAGACTAAAAGAGAAGATATTGCAAACAAAGAAAAATGTATTTCTATACAATATGCCTTGAAAATGAGATGAGAAATACAATGAGAGAGATCAAATATAAAAGCCTCAAGAAGACTTCTAGAACAAGCTAGAAGATTCTAGGAGATAAGAATGAAAACTAAGCATACATCCACAAAAGGTGGAATGTCCTCAATCAAGGTGAGGAGATAAGTATGAGTTAGGTAGGAACAAACTCTCATGTTATCAACAACTCCTTGAATACAACTAATAAATAAATGCATTAACCTAAGTAAACTTAAGTAAAAGCATAAATAATAATTATTTACTGTAACATCCCCCCCCCCCCCCGCTTAAGTGCAACTTAGGGGAATGCACTTAAGCTTACAAAAAGTTAAGATGAAATGCAAAATGGTTCCTAGTAACAAGGCCATGTTAGGTACCCATGTACAATGCAAAGAAATGCAACCTCTAAAAATAGGGAAAGAGAGAAAACCACATGGGAAAAATCCTCCCCCAAAAAGAGGTAAGAAAATCTAGTGAAGGATTGAAGAAGCCTCTAACTAGTGGAATGTCCTAGAAAATAGGAACAAAGAGAAGATCATGAAGAATCCACAAGCTCTATCATTAGAAATAAACTACTAATCTAAAGAAACTCCATGGAAAATAGAAGGCATGAACTTAGAGTGTTTATATGGTAGATGATCCATCTCACCGAAATGCATAGGTAGCTAGCCACTACAATCGCCTAGTATATAGGATCAAATACTAAATGCATATCTCACACTATCAAACCAAGGAAGCATTAAAATAATAGAATAGCCCCCCCCATTAGTGCAGACAAGGTGAGGTAACAAGAAATTGAGAAAGTGGGCTGAAAAGCCCTCTGTAGAAAGAACCAAAAAAATGAGAGAGACGAAGAGGTGCAAACACCTATAAAGGCATGTGTCACGAACACATCATGGGGCTAATTTCATGGAAGGGACACTCACTTGACAAAGGAAGAGGGCACAAAAATGGAAAAAACTAAATCCCCATTATGCTTTATAATATAGTGTAAGTATAATTGTCTCAAAACAACATTCATGAACCCAAAATGTAAGAGTGGCACTTTATCTCAGTGTGTTTGCATAAAAATGGTTACAAATGATATCAAAAATGATCAAAAAGGGAAAAAAGTTGATACAAAAGATAGTATAGCCCAAAACAAAAGATCCCATGCCATGAAAATGATCCTCGAACCTGGAACACCCAACATATCCACCATAGAGAAAAAAATGTCAAAAACATGATAGAAAGAGCATGGAGTAGAATTTAAAAAAAATGATAGCATTTTTGAAAAGATGACAAAACCAGCTTTCCAAAAATATAACATTTTCAAAAAATAGAGATAGGATGCACAAGATAAGCTTGCTGGAGTGAAAAATAGAACTTTAACTTTGACTACAAAAATGAGCCACAAAACTACATCAAAACCAAAACATACCTACACCAATGTATTTGTCTTAGAACCATCTTTCTAGCACTTCTTTTGTATCATAAAAATACCTCTGTTGGCCAAAAAACTAAGAGTAGGTCAAAAAATGACTTGGAGTGCTTGAAAGGGTGCTAATGTAGGGCTAACATCATGCTGACATTAGCAAATCACTAGATTAAAATTGATGGCTAGGGGATTATCATAGCGAATCCATGTGACATGTCACATGGCATCCATGTGGCAGGTGAGGTGTCTGTACACTAATGTGGCAGGGACCACATGGTAAGTGCCAACATGGCACCCATGCCATGTGGCAGGTGAGGTGTTTGTGCACTGATGTGGCAGGGACCACATGGTAAGTGCCAACATGGCACCCATGCCATGTGGCAGTCAGAAAAATGGCCAACTATGTAAAAATTTGCAGGTTACTAAAGACATGTGGTAGCAATAGAGACCTCCATGTGGGTGTTGGTGAGTGGTTGGCAACTGCCGGTGGGTGGTCTTGCGGTGGCTCTACAGTGTTGTTTCCAGTGGAGGTGGCCACAAAGTGGAGTATGAGTGAGGCCATGATGGTTGCTGGGCAGTGTCGTGGTGGCATGCTCTGTGCAATTTTTTTTTAGAAAAATTATGTCTGTATGACCTCTCGAACAAAA
Source organism: Cupressus sempervirens (assembly GCA_028749045.1). Classification (NCBI taxonomy): domain Eukaryota; kingdom Viridiplantae; phylum Streptophyta; class Pinopsida; order Cupressales; family Cupressaceae; genus Cupressus; species Cupressus sempervirens. The sequence goes on from CM053791.1 coordinate 310,203,387, forward strand.
AAAATTGCCTCCCAAAGAAACTTTCTCGAAAATCAATAAATTTTATATGGATCCTAACCATAATGGGCCTTCTAAACTTAATGGTACTATCCATTTAGGCCCAAAGTTATCTAAAAAAATGATCTTCCCCCTGATTGAAGAAAAAAATCACAAACAAACTAGGATTTGTGTCTCTGAATTGCAGCTTCAAAAATCCTTCAACCTAGAAGTAGTAGGGAGGAAAGCCAACTTCATAGCTCACCAAGATCACCTGCATGAAAATAACCTACTGAAGGGAAACCAAAGAAGAAAGAGGTGGAGCTTGGAAAAACTAAATGGACTGAGAGAGAAGATATTGCAAACAAAGAAAAATGCTTTTCTATAAAATATGCCTTGAAAATGAGTTGAGAAATACAATGAGGGAACCCGAATATAAAGGCCTCAAGGAGACTTCTAGAACAAGCTAGAAGATGCTAGGAGATAAGAATGACAACTAAGCATATGTCCATAAAAGGTGTAATGTCCTCGATCAAGGTGAGGAGATAAGTATGACTTAGATAGGAACAAACTCCCGTGTTGTCAACAAGTCCTAGACTACAACAAATAAATAATTGCATTAACCTAAGTAAACTTAAGTAAAAGCGTAAATAACAATTGTTTACTCTAACAGTCTATGTTGCTATGAAAGAATATTCGTATGAATATGAGAAAAATCCTTTAATATCTTACGTGGGTAAAGATTATAGATGGATAATTGATAGTAGTTTTTCACATCCCATGACTATTAATAAAAGTAAATTTGAAACCATGGAGCCATACAAGGGTAGTTGTGTTAAGTTTGGTAATGATGGACTATGTCCTGTGAAAGGTAAAGGATCGATACAATTGATTGATAAGATAAAGTGTGAGAATATTTGTTAGGTTGAAGGACTTAACTATAACTTTTTGAGTATTTTATAGTTGAAAAAATCAGTTTGTAGACTTGAGTTCCATCACAAGAAGGCCAAGATATTTGATTTTGATGGTGAATTGATTGGAAGTGGTGATCAAACAAAAGGTAACTTGTTCAATCTAGATTTATCTGATGAGACATGTTTGATTTCACAAAATAAAGATATATGGTTATGGCATAAGAGGTTATGTCAAGTAAACTTTGATAATTTGGTAAGAATTAGTAAGATGAAAAGAGTAAGAAGTATCCAAAATTGAAGAAACCTAGTAATGCTATGAGTAAACAATGTCAATTAGGGAAAATGACAAAGACTAGTTTCAAGAGCAAGACATACTCATCTAATGATATTTTGAAATTAGTTCATACTAACCTTTGTGGACCTATTGGTGCTCAAATCTATTATGGAGACAAATATTTCATTATATTTGTTAATGACTATTTTAGAATGATGACTATGATATTTCATAAAGAAAAATCTAATTCTTTTCAGTTGTTCAAGTGGTATTTGGCCATAGTTGAGAAGGAAATAGGTAAGATTCTACAATGCTTGAGATCTAATAGAGGTGTAGAATTCTTCTAATAAATTCAAAATATTTTGCAATCATAGAGGAATCAAAAGGTAGTTGGTAGCACCTATGACCCATCCCCCAAAATGGAATATCTGAAAGGAGAAATAGATTAATCATGGACTATGCTAGAACACTAATGATGGAAAAGAATGTGTCATATAAATATTGGAGAGAAGTTGCAGTTACAATAGTTTATACTTTGAATAGAGCACAAGTCAAGAAAGGTACATATGTTACACCCTTTGAATTGTGGTATCGATATGTACCTAATGTGAAGTATTTTAAAGTTTTTGAAATTAAATGTTGTATAATAAAGGATAACAGAAATGGAAAATTTGATGCTAAGAGTGATGAAGGAATATTACTAGGATATTCCACTAAGAGAAAATCTTATAAGTTTTTGAACTCTAACACTAACAAAGTTGTGGAAAGTGCAAATGTGAAAGTAGATAAATATGCAGAAAAGAATGAAGTTGAATGCAAGATAGAACTTGAAGATTATAGCACATTCATTAATGTGAATGAAGGTACTCCCTATACTCTACCTCAAGAGGAGAACAAAGTTTTTAATCAGCAATAAAATGTGAATGTTGAGTTACAAAAATATGTTGTCGAGAAGCAAGCAGTGGGAGCTGAGCAATGGCAAAATGATGTCAAGGTACATGGAGTAGACGTTGAACATAATAAAAACCAAAAATAGAGCCTGAACTAGAGAGACAAAATGAACTTGAAATCATTTTTCAAGATGAAACTAGAGAAGAAGAGAGAAGGAAAGAATCGGTACTAGAAAAGCATGTGAGAAGACACCATCCACCTGAGAAAATCATTGGCAATAAATAATTTGGAGTTATGATGAGGAAAAAACTCAGAAGTCATACATGTTTACTTTGTGATTTTCAACCTAAATCAATAAAATATGCTTTGGAGAATGAGGATTTGATTCAAGCAATGAATGAATAAATTAAGAAAATAGAGAAGAACAAAACCTAGACATCAGTAACTAGATCTAAGTACAAAAATGATATTGGCACAATGTGGGTATTCAAGAATAATCTAAATGAAAAAGGTAAAGTCACAAGGAACAAGGTTGGACTAGTATGCAAAGGATATGCACAAGAAGAAGGAATTGATTACGAAGAATTTTTTTGTCTCATTACAACATTAGGAGTTAGAATAGTACTTACCTATTCTACTTATAAAGGATTTAAAGTATACCAAATGGATGTGAAAAATGCATTTCTAAATGGAATATTGGAAAAACAAGTTTACATTGAACAAGAAGAAGGGTTTTTTGAACCCAATAAAATAAATTTTGTATGTAAGTTGCACAAGGCTCTATATGGTTTGAAACAAGCCCCTAGAGCATGGTATGAAAGAATACATAATTATTTGGTGAAAATTGGATTTTCTAGAACCAATGATAACAACAATTTATACTTGAAGATTGGTAGTAATAATGAGATATCATTATCTAAAATCTTTGTTGATGATATCATATTTGGAAGAAAGTATGCATTATGCAGATTATTTGCAGATGAGATGAAGAAGGAATTTGAAATGTCTATGCTTGGTGAGATTAAATTATTTGTTGGTTTACAAGTATATCAAATGAAACAAGGTATCTACCTTACTCAATACAAATATATCAAGGAGATATTGAAAACTCTTGGAATGGAAGATTCAAGACCAGTTAGTACACCTATGACTACAGGACATAAGCTATCTAAGAATGATGGATATAAAAATGATACTAAAATATCTAAAAGGAACATAAGACTATGGCTTGTATTACAATAAGAATGATAAGTTTGAATTTAAAGTGTACAAAAATATTTATTGGGTAAGAAATATTAATGACAAAAAGAGTACAAGTGGAGGGCCTTTCTTTCTAGTCAAGAGAATAGTTTCATGAACAAGTAAGAAGCATAACTACATTTGTCAATCAATAGCTGAAGTTGAATATGTGGTAGCAATAATGAATTGTTCAAATATTATGTGGATCAAGAAATTGTTGAAAGGGATGAAGGAAGAGATCAATCACTGATCCAATTTTTATCTATTGTGATAACAGTAGTGCTATAAACATATCAAAGAATCATGTGATGTACACAAAGACTAAGCAAATTATTATCAAGTATCATTATTTGAGAGAGCTAGTTCAAGATAAAGAAGTGAGATTGGAGTATGTAGACACTAAGGAGTAGGTAGCTAATATTTTCACTAAGGCTTTACCTAAGGATGCTCATGAATATCTAAGAGGTAAATTAGGGGTGATTCCCCTAGACAAGGATACTTAAGCTAAGATGAAGCTCTACATCAAGTATGTTGATCAAAATATCTTAAAATTTTATGAAAAAAATCATACTTTAGGAGCTACCTAAAGTAGTGAAGAAAGAAGGACAAAAATGTTTTATCATTCATAGATAGATGGAGGATTCAGTACTAACATAATGATATCTACATGATCAAGATGTATGAGATAGATAAAGTGTCTTTGAAATTTTTGTCAAATAGGTAGAGATTTTAGGATGGATTAAATTAAGAAAGAGGGAGAGATTGAGTTACCATATGAGAGGAGTCACACATGAAAGAGGGAGTTCATAGAACTTATGTGAGGTGTTTCTAGCAATAGAGGAGAATATGGTTGATTTCATGATCTAAGGGAGCTTATGTGAGCTACATGAATAAGAATTAAGATGAAACTTAAAGAAAGAGATTGTTGGACATAGAGATGAGAATTAGAATTAAAGTAAGGATATTAATGAAGATTTGATACTAAACATAGACAGAGATTTCTTGATGTAGTACATGGTTTGGATTTCATAGTAAATAGAGGTGTTTTCATTAATTCCAAAGAGAGATATTGTTAGAAACTGTAAGTCAAAAAAAATTTATGTTGTCATTGATGTCAAACATTATTGGTAAGATAGTTTTCTATTTTATTTGAGTGTCATAACTAGATGATTGATGAAGAAGATTTGAGAAGTTGGTCATAACAAAAGCACCTAGATGAAAGGTTAAGTTATGAGAGGAAACTATAATAGACACTTGATTAGTTCAACTTTGACAAGATAAAGTGATTTTTTAATCAAGCTACAAGTGAAGAAGATATTTGTACTAAATCCTTGAAGGAGTAATCAAAGAATGACTAAATGCATAGGCTTGATTGAGAAAAAGAGCAGAAGATTAAAGAACTTGAAGTGTATTTCAAGTGATGCTAGTGTCGATTGAGTGTCAGTATGTGTCAAGTGTAAATAGTGTTGATCAAGCATCAGTGTTGACCAAGCATCACTATATGTTCCAAACAAAAATGTTAATAGAAATCGAGTAACCCAGTGATGATCCAGCATCAAAATATAGTGTTGGTTGAGGGACAACATTTAGCAATTTATGAGAAAATCATGACTTCCAGCTAACATAGTTGATTTCTTGGAATATGTAAATCATGTGAAATATAAGGATGGATGACTTGGAAATCAAGGTAAATTGTGGTTGCAAATTTCTTTGCAAGGATTCAAGGAGAAATTTAGAGAAATTTCTAGAAGAGAAAAGAGGAAACTAAATGTTGGAAGGATTTGATGAATCTAACCAAATCCTAAGATCTACAGTGGTGTTTACAAGATAAAAGAATAGAATTACCAATTTAAGGAGGCATAAGGGCTAGCCTAAAAAGTTTGGAGCTATTGTTGATGTTATTGATTATAAAACTTAAGTAGGAGGCTAAGAAGAGTTGTGAAGTGGTGAAGAGTGATTGCTTGAAGGGTTGCCAAGCAGGTCAGAGATAGAGATGACAATGATGGTTAGTCAGTGGATCAGCATGTGAGCCAAACTATGATCTAAATTTGCAAAGGTTGGCTCCTAATAGAGCTCACTTCATAATAGTGAAAGATTAGTGACATGTTACTAGTGATTTTTCCCAAATTGAGTTTCCATGTTAAATCCTAGTATCAAACTTGTGTTGATTTCATTTTTGATGATTTACTATTAATTTTCTTACATTTTTTAAGTCTTTTATAGTTAGGATAGTAGACTACTAGTTGATGTTATTGACAATCTTCTATAAAGGCCGAGCTAATGGTTGTTTAGATCTGAATTAGTTGAAGTGGTTAATTTTTGAATTGGTACATTTGGATCTTGGATAACTGTTTCACCCCCATCATTTATTCTAAATATTCTAAAAATTATGTTAATTTATCTTGGATTTTTGAATCGGGCATTACATATGAAATAAAAGTTTGAGTTTCTACACTAGAAACTCTAGGCATATTGTGCACCACTAGATAACAAGTAGTAAAACTTGTAATAATATTTAAAAAACAAGACTTACTAACCAAAATGGTAGACAAAAAATTGAACAACAAAAAAAAAGCAATAGAACTTTAGAAAATAAAATTTGAGTTCATAACACTTGGTATTTCAGACTCCTTTTTGTGATTGTGTGTTTTATCTTTGTTATCGATTATCCTACTTGGAGTTCTTGATTAAGTCAATCACTTATACTCTTGGTAATGTGGAATTGATTATTAGTTGATGTTTAGAATCATGTTTGTTGATTGTGTGTTTCATACTATATGGTGTGAATGTTTTAATAAAAATATGAAATTAGAAGCTAGTTCATAATAGTTGTCATTTACATTAAAATGCATCACTTTTTTATTTGAAATAATACATTACTTCTTATGACTTAGACATGTCTAGTGTTTGGTGTCTACCTTATCCTATTAAGTCAGTTGGGTCAAAGACTTAAGTCCCCAATTGAATTATGTATTACTTTCATAAGAGAACTATTAAACTTGATATGTTAGCAACATTTTATAAAAATTGAGTTAGAAAACATCGCATTAGATGCACCATGTAGATTTGCATGTATTAATAACTCAAGCATTATAATAGAGTATAAGAGGATTTCTAATAAGTAGGGATCGTAATTTCTTGGAATGGAATTGAAGATATTAGTAACACTTATTGATTATATATCTATTTATTTTGTTTAAAGTGCATTCTCTAGCACATCCACTATACTAGACCCCTAGATGTTGTGAAGAAGATGCTTCTTAGAGTGTGGCTAACACTAGTCACCTTGTTATATGAGACATATTCTTATGAATTTATTTATTTATTTATTTATTATGTCTTTGTATTGTGAGTGGGCTAGCATTTAATTTTTGAACTTTCTTATGCTTGGATTAGTCACCTTACTCTCTTTTTGCTATCGATTTGTGACATTGGTCACCCTTAATTTACTATTGAAAATTGTCATGAAATTCTTCTTATTTATTATTGAAATTTATATTCACCCACTAGGGTTTTCTCTTTGAACTATATGATGATTTTCCAAATGTTTGGTATTGTTGGCTCTATTAAGTGACAAGTATTGTCTATATCATGTTCAGTATGGACCTCTGGTACTATGTATAAGGGGGGCCACTGTGAGATTATATTTTGACTACATGTAGAAAGGAAATCCATTTGGATCACATAGGTTGCATTTGTGCCACATTAATTTTGACTGGGTGAATGTTGTATTAACTAGGATTGTATTGGATTTTCAACTTATTAATCAAATGTAACATTAAATTTGGATTATTTTAATGATGGTCATTGAATACAAATCTAAACCTATTCAACAATTTTTTAAAGGAAGGATGTTTGATCAATGTGGTTTTCAATTTATGCTTAAAATAGAATCATATTGCTCTTAGTGGTTGGATGTGTACACTTAGTAAGTTGGATTGTATTAATTACCTATATGACCCTTTATAATGGTATTGTGGATATTACTTTTGACTTTTAGAATGATAGTGGTGATAGTCAGCTTCTAGGAGTAAGCATCTTTTAAGGGGTAGGGGATGTAATACCTCTCCTTTACTATCATTGTAGACTTCATTATTAAATTTCTATTTGAATCTTCTATGGACATGTTAGCCCTTAACAAATATTTGAAATACAATAATTTGTTATGTAGGGTAATTGAATATATCACATGATAACTATGGCTACCTTCTTGCAACGATGATGCTCTAGTTACTATTAATCAATGAATGTAACTATCTTCATAATAATATTATATGATGTGTCTTTGAATGATGTTTTCTATGTTTTTAGGATGATGAGTTTCTTATGTTAAAATATGATGTAATTTATAGTCATTCTTTATTAATAATACTTTCCCCATACTTGGATATGTATGGTGTGTGTGTTTTTTACTATTCTATTTGATGTGGTTGAGGGACAAAGTCATAGTAACCTATGAGTTGGGATGTACGTGATGTACCACTCCCCACCATTAATTGTTTAGGTAAGATATATAAGCACATATACATGCTCATCTTTTATGTAGGTTGTAGGTGTTGGGCATCAACTTCCCTGAATTGCCAAGATGAGTTTGTCATGTCACTTTAACTCAATGGTAAGAATGGGGAGATAATATTCAAATCCAATCCCATCCAAAGCATAATTACTTGTCTTGAAAAATAGGACATTTATCTAACTGCCTACCATTTTGTAATTTGAGAAATCTTCTTTATGTGTGTTGTTTGACTTGGACTTTGGTCAATTTTCTTACACTACTTTTATGTAGGTTTGACTATGTGATTTTCTTGATAAATGGTTTAATTATGATGCTTGGATTAATATTATAATATTATAATTATTAACTATTATTTGATTTAAAGAGAATTATTAATATATGATAATTTTTAATTAATTTAATATATTATTTAATTCAATCTAAAGACTTGATTTAAGAGTCTAAATTAGAAAATTGAGTAAAAAGGGGATTAAAATACTAAAGAGTAAATATTGATTTATGATAACTATTTAATTAATAATAATAAAATTAGAGTTGCATTTAAATTTCAGGTTTTGATTATTATTATTAATTAAAATAATAAATTATGGTTCTAAAAGTGCCATGCAAAATATATAATGTGGAGAAAAGAAAGAAAATAATATTTTAAACTAAAAGTGCTTTGAGTGTGCATGAAAAGATTTATTAAATTAAGTTATTTAATACTTAACTAAAAGTAAGTCATTTTTATTAAATAAAAATTAGGAAACCGTAGTTAAGGTTAGGACTCTTTATTAGAGGATTTTTGGTCATTTTAGAGATATACAAGTTTTGGAAGAGCAATGGGATGAAGGGTTAGAATTAGTAGATTTACACAAATGTTCATGTTGATTTAACATTGAAGTTGAAGAGTAAATTCAAAGCTTAAGAGTATTTTGGATCAAGTGTTTTGGGCTTGTGCTATCTTGAAAATTTTGCTAGCAGATTTGAGTTAGGGTTTTAGAACCTTGTGAATCTTTCCTTTAAAAAGATTGTATTCTTCATGCTTGTCAGGCCGCATTATAGTGATTGTTAAAATTTATGAGTCTTTTTTTTTGTTAAATTTAAAAGAGAAATTACTTCTAGGTTGTATTATTTTTCAGAAATTAGAAGGAAAAAAAATTACTATCCTTGTGTAGAAAGTTCTCATAAAACTTAAATCTAGAAAACCTTGTTTTAAAATTAGCAAAACTATGTTGAATAAAATCTGTCAAAAGTGTAGATTCTTCTTGAGAAAACTTACATGCAAAACAATTAAAAACTTAAGAATATTCATCCAATTTAGAGCTAGATTAAATGTATTTGTAAATAATTTATTAAATTAAAGCAAAATGAAAGTGAAAGATGAATTAGACATTATCATTCAAATTAGTAGTTAAATCTAATATTGGAAAAAATAAAATTTGAGAAAATAATATGTCAAAATATATTTAAATATTGTATAAATATTTAATATTGCAATAAAATAGACTTGAGAAAATCATATGTCAAAATGTATTTAAATATTGTATAAAAAAAGTAAAATATATATATTATGAAAAGAATTATGGTTAAAAAATTCAATGTAGTTATACATGTAAAGGAATGGATACAAATAATTAAATTAAATATTTTTATATTAAATAAATAAATAAATTATTATTTTTATGTGTGAGATGTAATATAAATAAATAATAATAATACTTTTATTTATACAACTAAGTTTAGTTAACTCTTGGTGGAATATAATCTTATTAGATGTTTTTAAATGCATGTGTAGTTATAAGTTAGTAAATATTTAATTATGATTTAGTTATATTTTAAGCGAAGTTATAGTGAAGTTAACTAGATAATCATTTATTTATGGCAAGTTGATACAATAGGTGGAATTTTATTTTATTTATCTATAATTATAACTAGGCATGCTTTTGTGCATGCAACTATGAGCCAATGGTAAATATAATTTTTTAAAGAATATAAATAACCACTTTTTGAAAAGGATTTTATTCTCAAAACTATAGCCTTTAGTGATTGAGAAATTAAGTTTCCCCAATTCATGCTAATGAATATAACATTGAAAGCCTTGACAATCTATGTAGTAATATTGAAATTATAAATTAACAATAAATATTTTATATTCAACTATGTTTATCTTTCTAAATCAATATTTCAAATCACACTCCAATATCCATCTTATTACAATATTAAGAAATAGAATAAAAAATATCACATAAGAAGTCAAGTGAGGTAAGATACCCATTGTATCATGAAGCAATAAAGACATTATATTTGTCATAACTAAACATATCATGAGGAAATAAAAATACAAAGATGTTGTATTTATCTTAACTTATGAGCATTCAATCATAATAGGAAACTTTATTTCCAATATAAAATACAACTTGGTAATTTCAAATACATAAACAAAAGTTTACATCGAATAATAATATCCTAGCTAGGTAAAAAAATATACATTTACTCGACACATGTCAAACTTATTAATCATTGTTAATTTGTAATTATCTATAAAAAAAGATTGATTATCACCACAGTAATAAAATATTGTTGTGGAAAAAAAAGTGAAAATGACAAATCGAGTGAAAAAAGTAGTTAGCACAAAAAAAAGTAGAACTTAATAAAAGAGTAGATCATTACCATGTAGCGAGCAGCCATGGTCATTTACAAAATCTTAATCTAACATTAAACCCTAGAATTTAGAGCTCAATGGTATCCAACCCACTCAAAACCAAGAACAATTTTAAAGCATTATCTATAAAATATGAAGGAAATCAATCCAACAAATCTTTAGTAAGACTAAATTGATTCAAAGCCCTAGTCCAACTCCATGAAGCATAAAATGCAGCAATCTCCATTAGCCAAAAGAACAACAAAGATCAAGATGGAAGTGATTGGCAGCAAGTAGTAAAACAAAAAATTAAGAGGTCAAGCTCTACCCAAATAATAGTGAAATCAAGAATTAGTGAAAAAAAAGAACTAGAGTGAATAAAGATTCAAAAGGACTTCTTTAGCAAGACTAAATATTCAAAAAATGGAGATATCCGAGAAAGCTAGTACCATAAGGAAATATCCATAGATAATCGATGATTTTTTTGCAATATTCCATGACCTATAAACATATTTGTAGTGAATAGTATTCCTTTAGGCCCACCCAAACATAACCACTCCCTGATAGTAGATCTAGTCAAAGGATAGAGTAATCTACCCTCTAGCTCTACCAAATCTCTTGTTTATATCCCACCTCATAGAAAAAGGTAGTTAAATCAGCTCAAGCATGGAAAAAGTCAGGAATATTAATTCTAAAGGAACAAGTCCTGATGATAATAAAGACATTATTATTACTCATAATGAATCCACTAAAAAAAATGGAAAGAATGCTCTACATTAGGATTATATGCACTTTGGAATGGGTCAAAAAACTACAAAGCAAAACTAGTAAGAAATCTAGCAAAGATTTGTTGCCCCCAGGTAAGTACTGTGTGTGTGGAATGTGGGCCTCAGATCCTCACATGCACTTCAACATGGTCATTATCTAAAAGATCATCCCACAATGAATATGAGATTATTCATCTGAGTAAATCTAACAATGTGACTTGTTGCCTTCTAACTAGAAGGATTATGCCTTTTCTCTCAGAATGAAAAGTGGGCAACTAGACCTCTAGAACAAAGGATTTTAAGCTATATGAGATATGCAAGATTAATCTATATGAGAATGCATTGTTAAGATAAGAAATAAAGAAACATATTATGCTAAATGAATGTATTTTAAGCTAATATGAGTTTTCAATGTAAGAATTTAAGCTAAGAATGTAAAAGAAAATGAGTGGACATTTCAACATAAGTTCAATACAAATTCCAATTTTCTACCTACGTAATGAGGAATGGAGAGCTTCTTTTATAGAATCCAAGAGATGATTGATGGTCAAGATTAACTGGAATGGATGATCAAGATTGAAGAGGAGAGCCAGTCATAAAGGAAACTTCCTTATGAAAAGGGAGTTAACTGGTTGCCTTTGAGTGATAAAAGGAGTTAAATGAGTCCTTTTTGAGTGATAAAAGGAGTTAATTGGTTCCTTTTTGAGTGACAAAAGGAGTTAACTGGTTACTTTTTTATTGATAAAAAGAGTTAATTAACTCCTTTTTGACTGATAGAAGGATTTAACTGGTTCCTTTTTTAGTGATAAAAGGAGTTAACTGGTTCCTTTTTGAGTGATAAAAGGAGTTAATCCCTTTTTGAGAATATTTAATTTAATGAAATAGAATATGACCTCATAATTGAATAAATTTAATTAATTAAATAATTCAATTCAATAATTAAGAAGAGGAGATATCTTATTAAATTAAATGTATTTAATTCCTTTGTATATTAGCTAAAGAAGTAATTTTAATTTAATTAAAGTAGAACACTCATAATTAAATTGAATTAAATCAATAGGTTTATATAATTAATTTCAATCGATACTTTAGGAATTAAATAAATAATGTGATTAATGCAGATTAGGATTTTATGCATTGGACACCTAGGTCAAGTAGCAATCATCAGAATTAGAATTGAATAAACCAAAGTTGGTTAATATGGCAATGTGCCAATTTTGGGGTATTACAAGTATCACCACCTATTCTAAATTTATTTGTACCTAAAGTTTCTAAATATTATAATTAGGAATGAATTATTTGGATTATCTAATTTTTTTATAAAGGATACCTAGTTAAATTCATGGTATGGGAACCTAATTTTATGAAAACGGCAACAAGAAATAACAAATTGCAAAATGGATAGAATGTGAAAACTTCACACTAGAATTAAATGATATTTTAATTCTAAACAAGATAGCAAAATATTTAGGAAATCTAATAGGAATTGAAGCAAACTCTAAAACTTCAAGCAAGATCAAAATTTTAATCACACAAAGCCAAGTCAAATAGAAATTAAATCTTTAACAAATAATAACTAATAGATCAATCTGTAGATTAACACTCACTAATTATGAAGGAGAAATACATGGAATAGTAGGATCAAGTATCTTTTTGGATAACATTGATAATAATCTAAAAGAAATCTTAAGGAATATCAACAAGTGGGGGAAAAAGGTAGATGATAGAAAGAAGGAAACCAAAAAGGTAGGAAAACCCAATAAATAGTCATAGAAGGGAAAGAAAAGAGGCAAGAAAAACTTACAAAAGTAGCAGTACAAAAGGATCAATTGGAATATACAAAGAGAATACAAGAACTAGAAGAGGAATTGAAGAAAATCTAGGAAAAATAGTATAAACTATCCAAATTCAAAAAATGTTAAGAATGCAAAAGAGAGAAGGAAAGTCTAGAAGAGATGGAACTCAACATGAAAAAACTTGAACAAACTAACTCATGAGATCTTACTTCTTCAAAATGACTTAGAGGATCAAATAATAATAGAAGAGAAAAAAAAAATGGATCATAAAGGAAAAAAAACCTAAGGATCAAGAAGTAGAAAAGATGTTAGAAAAAGAAAGAGTAGAAGAAAACAAGATGGAAAAAGAAACAATTACAAAGGATTAGGGTACATTAGAAAAGAACCAGGATCCAGAAGTATACAACAACAATAGCCTAGAATTAGAAATGCATAAGTCAGAGGGAAAGAATCAAACAGATCAAGAAAAGGAAAAAATAGAAAGACAAGCACAACTCTCAAATATACCAATAGCAACATTAGAACATTGGAGAAATGTCACTATGAAAAAAAAGAGAAATAAAATGAGTTATAAATTCTGGAAAACACCAACTAATGGAAAGGATATATTTGATATTAGTAAGGAAGAGGAAAAATAGATGGTAAGAGATATTACAAAGGATCCTCTAATACTAATGGATATTACAATAATTAAAGAATCGGACTTTAAGAATAGACAAGAAGGTATCTAACGGGAAGAGAAAGAAAATCAGCTAGGGAACAACTAGATATGGGAAGATTTTGGAGTGATGGAAGAGACAAACCAAACTTAGGAAGAAGAATCAAGTTATCTTGAAGAAGGTAAGGATTTAGAGAAAGAAGAAAAAAAAACTAGAAGATTAGATGATTGGAGAACTACTAGAAGAGGAAGAACATAAGGTAGAGGAGGCATATATATCAGTATCAATAAAAGAATAGATATCATATGATAATCTAGGAATATCCATCAACCAGGAATGGCTTAAAACTTTGAACTATGGAAAAAAGAAACCAAAAAGAGGAATAAAATCACTAAAATTACTAGGGGAGGTAGTAGGACAAACAAAGGAGAAAACAAAGATAAGTGAGATCCTACATGTAGGGAAGGGGAAGATCCTTCCCAAGGATCAATGAGAATCACAACTTGGAATGCTAGGGGACTAAATACCTCTAGAAAGAAATGCTTACTGAAGTGTAATCTCACATTATTTGAATCAAAAGTCATACTAATACAACAAACCAAATTAAACACAGAAGAAGGGAACAAGTTAGGATAGAAACTAGGTCAATGGAAAATAGTACTGACGGAATCAAATAAGGATTCAGGAGGATTGGGAATTATCTAGAACCCTCAAGAAATATACATAAGTATAATTTTTGTAAACAATAATAAGATGTGGTGCAGAATATCTAGTCTAAGGAATAACCTCCAGATTATACTACTAAACATCTATGGCCCCACCCAAAAAATAAACAAAGTAATAGTATGGAATGAGGTTAGCTCCATCCTATAAAATCATCAAAAATGAAAACATCTTAATTGGAGGAGATTTTAATGAAATACTTAAAAGAGAAGAAAAATATGGGGAATCATAGACTATTTCACGAGTCACAATGGATTTCAGAACTTGGCCAAAAAAAATCCATTAATAGATACTCCAACTAATAATGGAATATTCACATGGAATAATAGGAGGAAAGACTTTGGCTATATAGGAGAGATGCTTGACAAATTCTTTTTTAGAGGAGACCTAAGCAATATAGATATGGAAATTAAAGAAAATATCTTTCCACTTGTTGGTTCAAGTCATTTTCTGATAAAATTAGATTTAGTTGAACCTACAAACTAATCAGAAATCCATTTAAATGCAACAAAATGTTGTTCTTAGATAACAATTTTATGTAAAACATTAAAAGTTGGTGGCAAGAAGGACAAGTATAAGGGGCAAAAATGTTTTTCTTTGTCTCAAAACTAAAAAAGCTCAAAGAAAAAAATCCTAAAATGAAACAAATCATAATTTAATAACATATTCATAGAAAAACTAAAAGTAGAAGAACTGAATAAGTTAAACCAAGAAATATATTAAAGAAAAATAACTACACTCTAAATAGGAAGATATTTTAGCCAAGGAGGAAATGTTTTGGAAACAAAAATATAGGGAGAAATGGTTGGCACAATGAGATCAAAACACAAAATTCTTTCATAGTAGTACTTTACATCATAGAGCAATAAACAAAATTATGAAAATTAAAAATCAAATAAGGTAATATGGAAGAAAATTTGGACAAAATTTTAGAGGTACTTGTAGATTATTTTGAGAATATCCTAAATAAATTTGAAACCTTGAACTAAGTTTCTTAAGATCAGATGTTGAAAGCAATCCCAAAAATTATCTTAGAAGAAGATAATAAGCGTCTCAATAAGCCTTTTCTCAATACAAATTAAAACACAATTTTTTAATATTAATCCTAATAAATCACCAAGGGCAGATGGATTCCAGACCTTCATCGTTTAGAAATGCTAGGAAATTATAGGGAAAGATTTATGGAAAGCAGTCGAAGCATCAAGAAAGAGAGGATTACTATTAATAGAAATTAATCATACATTCTTAACCTTAGTACCCAAAAATTTGATTTTAAGGAGCAAAGAGACTTTAGACTGATAGCTCTCTATAATACTATTTATAAGATTTTATCTAAAGCTTTAGCAAACTGACTTAAAATTTTCCTTCCCAAACTGATCTCGAAAGAATAAACAAGGTTTGTGCCAAGTAGATCCATTCTAGATGGTATATCAATTATCCAAGAAACCATTCATTCAACATCAAGGAAGAAGGAGGAAAGTATGTTGATGAAATTAGATATACATAAAGCACACAATAAGGTGGATTAGAGATTCTTATGCAAATATCTAGAAGCATTTGGAATTTCACACCAATGGATCAATATTATTTTTCAATGTATTTCAACTCCTAAAATCCCACTCATTATCAATGGAATCCCAAAAGGTTTCTTTAACACATCTATAGGAATTCGACAAGGTGACCCCATCTCACCCTTCCTCTTCATAATTATGATAGAAACCTTTGGTATAACCATCAAACAAGCTCAATCTGAAAAAAATATAAAAGGAATAATAGTCATAGAGAACATCTTGAACATCACCCATCAATAGTTTGCAGGTGATACAATCCGAACAGGAATTAGTTCTAAAGAAGAAGTAGAAAACTTTAAAAAGATTATAAATAATTACACAAAAGCCACAAGACAAAAAATTAATGATAAAAAATAAAAAATATTCTTTCTTAACACTCCAATAGAAACAAAAGACTACATCTACAATGAATTAGGTTATAAGAAAGGAACTTTTCTATGAGAGCATCTAGGAATCTACTTAGAAAAATGAGCAAAGAAGAACCAAGGTAGGAATAAAATATTAGAAAAAATAGACAACCATATGGAAGCATGGAAAAGAAATTGCCTAACCAAAGCTAGAAGAAAAACTAAAATCAAATAAATTCTTTCAATGATACCCACATATCAAATGTCATATCCCTAAATACCAAAAAATATCAATAAAAAAATAGAAACAAATCTTAGGGATTTCTTCTAGAAAGGAAAAGAAGATAAGAATAAATCTTCTTTAATTTGATGGGACAAGATTTGTAGGCCAAAAGAAGTTGAGGGGTTAGGAATCAAAAACCTCAATTAAAAAAATGAAGCACTAGGTGTTAAACAAGTTTGGTGGATGTATCAAGATAGGGATGACATATGGGCTAAAACATTATATAGTAAATACCTGAATGCAGATAGCTCATCACTTTAAGAATAAAGAAACACCCAAAAGGATCAGACAATTAGAATTTCATGCAAAAATGTTGCCTATTTATCTCTAACTACATAACTTGGGATCTAGGAAGAGGGGATGTAGCCTTATTATGGGAAGACTCTTGGAATGGTCATCCCCCCTAGATAATTTGAACTTATCACCCATCACAAAAAATGTACTAACTTCTGAATGTGAGATTAAGGTAGTATACTACATCCAAATCACTTCATCTAATGGAGAAATAATTTGGAAATGGACATCTTTAGACAATATAGGACTTTTACCAAAAGAACAAGAGAAACTCAAGGTTATTCTAGGAGAATGACTAATCAATCACTATGATAGGGTAGACAAACTAATTTGTGTGGCTTTAAAAGATGGAATATACAATGTAAAGAAAGGATACAACCCAATAATCAATTCCCAAAGATGGTAAATTATAAAATTTCCCCTAAATATTTGTTGGGACCCAACGCGATTACCAGAGGTCGGCATCTTCTTATAGGTAGCTATACAAAATTGAATCTTAATAGTAGATAGATTTAGGAAAATGGGATTCGAAGGCCCCTCAATATGTAACTTATGTAAAGAAAATTCAAAAATAGTAGAGCGTTATTTTATCAATACAAGTATGCTAAAGAATGTTTGGATTGGCTTAGGAAAAAACTAAATTGGATTGCTCCCCTCCTAGGGGAATTGTAAGACCATTTAGTAGGTTGGCCCAAAGACTCCAACAACAAAATATATGGAAAACTTTGAAACATCACTCCTATTATACTCATGTGGGAAATCTAGAAAGAAAGAAATAGATGAATGTTTAACAACATGCGGCTTAGAGCTCCCTCTCTCCTTAATAAAATGGAATCAATCATAATAGAAGTAATGAATAGCTAGTTAAGTAAGGCAATAAAAGAAGAAGGAACATTTATAGAATGGGATGCAAAAATAAAGAATAATTGGTAGCACTTAATCAACCCACCACTAACATATAATAAAAAGAATAGTAAAGCCAAAAGTGAGTGTAGGTGGGAATCTCCACCTAAAGGATGGAAGAAACTTACCTTGAGAGGAAACTTGAGGAAAGTAGGGATTGGATGTATAATCAGGTTAAACTCTAGAAATTGGATCATGAAAAGAGCTAAACTACTGGGAATAATAGCAAACAACATAGTGGAACTAGAATTTCTCAATGAAGGGAAAATGCAAAGTCTTAGACTAAAGATCAAAAGAATCATAATAGAAGGAGATTCTCAAATTATTTTAAATTCTCTTAGAAAATGGAAAACTCCATACTGGGTCATAAATTCTAGACTTGAGAAAGTACTAAACCTTATGGACAAATTCAAAGAAGTAAGATTGAATCACATTTTTAGAGAAGGAAATATAGAACCAAACCAACTAGCTGATAAAGGAATAGATAGAGAGGATCTATTCCAACTAGCTACTAAACTACCTAATTTTGAAAGTTCTTAACCTAAATTAGCTTCTAAATTCTTCCTCCCCATTTTGTTAATTATCATTAGGTATGGGAATAGCATGGTTAGATATATAATCAATAACACTACAAATAAATTACATCAACACTCTTACTATAAATGATTAAAGAATATAGTGGTAGTATCTTGTAATCATATTCCTAGCTTTTCTTATGTTATGCTAATGATCAAATGATAACGTTATTCCTCCTACCTTTCTAGAACTTTCAAGAGCCATAAAATCAATGTTAAATACTCAACTTAGGGTCTTTTTCAGTCACTTTCACTTTTGTTTTTGGCTACTTATGTTTTAGCTTTCTTAGGATTTAGGATGGAATCAAATATTAGTCTATATCATGCTTTAGATGTTTGTACTATAGCCTTTAGAGGCAATGTCAAGCCAGAGAGATGGAATGGGATTCTTGACCCTATAGATGACATGACTAGGGTAGTCATTAGTTAGGTGATAGGGGAAGGGGTATTTTATTACGACTATACTTGGAGAACAAATAAAAATATTCTAGGAGCATTTATTAGGTATTCTAGTGAGGGAAAATTTTGGGAAATTAGAGACCATCCATCTTTGTTACATCTTTGACCCAGTATGGTTGGAGGGCTTAGAATATGTAGTCTTCAATATAGATGATAAGCTTAGGGTTCCCTTGCCTAAATTTTACATGTCCCATCCATGTGGGAGTTCGCAATTAATTTTTGTTCCTAGGCTCTCTTCCCTGATCATTTAGGAAAACATGCAATTCTACCAAGCATGGCCCAAGATGGAAGCCAACATTCACTTCCTTCTTCACTAAAGAGGAATTATGGAGGACCTAAACAAGTGTTGGCTCCTAGATTATCTTCATATTTGCGATGCCTACATCCAACTTGGGGTTACATTTGAAGACCTTGATGCTCTATAATATTTCTTGCCAAACTTTTATAAATCCAACAAGGAAAGGATAGCCTTCATCTTTCCTCTAGGCTCCAAAGAAAAACATTTATCAAAGCTTCCTAAATCATCATGGTGTTTTGGAAGAAAGAAGGGGGAACATAACTTAGGAGCTCTCTCAATGTAGGTTTTTTGTTATCATGTCTTGGTTTTTGGTTTTTCTTGCTACCTTCTTAGTGAATATGGTCAACATCTTTATGGATTTTCAACAAGATGAATTGGAAATATAGTCCTAGCCTTCTTTTTTTTTTGTGTCAATATCTCCCTAGTTATATAGTTTAGGAGTTGCATTAGTTGAAATATATGTAGGGCCCATTTGTCGTTGCACCAAAAGCCATGACTGTTAGTGAACATGGAACACCACATAATTAACCACCTGTGGGCAGGAGAGCACGTCACATAACCCAAAAATCTCCCCCTCGACGTGCATACCAAGTGCTTACGTGGGTTGGAAAGGCACCGAGGAGATTTGAACCCATGACCAGGCCAAAACTAGGCTCTGATACCAATTGTAGGGCCCATTTGTCGTTGCAACAAAAGCCATGACTATTAGTGAACATGGAACACCACATAATTAACCACCTATGGGCAGGGGAGCGTGTCGCATCACCCAACAATATAGAATAGAGTGATCTATATATGTCTGGCTGATATAAAAAGGAATGGTATATTTTTGTTAACAATTAAAGTAAATTATTTTCAAGTTTTGGTCCTTATTTATAAATGATTATTATTTCTTTCTAATTAGACTTATTTGAACTTTTTCTTATGTAGGCTCTCCAGGATATCTAGTTTCTTATCACCATAAGTAGGGAACTAGTAAAATCTAGATTATATAGTACATGAAAAGATTGTCTTAATGTTGATTATCGATATTGTCATTATGCTAACTTTGCATCTCATCTAGGAAAATCCTAAGGGGCTACTCCATTTATAACAATAATTAAGGGCAGTAAAATCACACTATCAACTTATTCAATCTACTTAATAGCAATTTTTTTGATCTTCTAACCTTCATATTGAGTTGGTTTCTACATATCAATTTAACTTAGGAAGTTTGATTGCATCAGTGTGTAAGTTAAACATAGTTTCAAACAAACAAACTTAAGAAAATGAAATTAATATTCAAGGAATTAAAACTTGGCATAAATCAAATGAAAAATAATAAAAAGTGTAATCTTAAATGCAACAAATTAAGATCTAATAAATTTAGAACCTAAATTATTGTTACTCAGTAGTAGGCACACAAATAAAATTGTCTTAAAATAATCAGAACTAAATAAAATAATATTTGGAAAATGAAGTTAATACATGATCTGAGTACTAACATTTAACATTGAGTGTGAAGTGTGGTAAGATGCAAAGAAGTGGAACATGAAGACTACCAAATGGGATATTGTTAAGAAAAGAAGCCTCATTCAAATCTTATGCTAGGAGCTAGGGGTGCTACATCACTTTTTAGAAAATTATTTATCTTCCCTATTGAATCAAAAAGAGAAGATTGGTTATCAAACTCCCCATTGAATTAAGAAATATGCTATAAATTGTATATCAATAGAAATACTAGAAATTTCTCAAAGACTTAAATTTGGGGTATGACCCTTTTACAATTGTATTCTGAAAAATATTTAGGTCCCAAGTAAGACTGGAGGTTTTCTTCTTCATTCTTTCCTACCAATGCCCATTTGAACAGAGATTTTTGTAAAGTTTATTTCATTAATATATATCATAAGGCTTTGTTAATTTATTGATCCAAAAAAATGGATTGATTATAATTAAATTTGTAAAATCATATTAACCTCCCATTTTAAAGAACAAGTGGTCATAACAAATGAAGAGAATTGGCTATCAGGACTTCTAAGGAGGTAGTTTTTCACTCTGCTAGGGTTTCATGCATTTTCTTAGTTTCCTTATGTATAGCTCTCTATCTAATATTTTTTTCTATGTTTACCACCTATCAAACCACATTTAGTGTGGGAGTTTTTAGGGCTAGTTTATAATGGCCCTAGCTAGTAGTGACCCAGTTGTTGATACGAGTGTTCGTGTTGTTGCTTCAAAAAGCCATGGTGCCTCCATTAAACAAACATCCTTGCAAATTCATCCTGAAGGTATTTTATAAGGTAATCTCGATGTTACCCTTCCTCTGCAAGAATTTGATGTTGCTTGTGATTGGTTAGAATAGCATACCTTGATATGGTATTTTGTGGGTAGGAATCCTCCTAAAGCCATGCTTTGAGAATGGGTTAACAAAAGCTAGACTCCTCATAGAGTCCACCTTGAGACTGTACAAAACCTTACCAAAGGTTTCTTATTTCATTTTACTAATCTATCTTTGGTGGACATGGTTTTTAATAATGACCCTTGGTAAATGTGTTCCTCTATGCTAGTATTTCAAAGATGGTTACATGACTTCACTATCTCTAATGATAAAAATCTTAGATTTCCTATGTGGGTCAAGTTCCTAGGTTTACACTTGTTGCGTTGGAATTTTATTGATTTCATTACCAATATTCTTGACAAAGTTGTTACTAAGGACCACGATAAGTTTTTTAATGGTCATCCTTAGAAATGTGTTTATGTTGAGGTTGATCTCTCCAAGGATCTCAAGGATTATATGGAGATACATATTGGTTCTCAAACCTTCTATTAGAAACTACTTTATTTGAATCTTCCCAACACATGTTATAGGTTCCAGTCAATGGAACACAAGATTGGGGATTGTCTTTTGGTAGTGCCTAGGGTTAAATCCTCGCTAAGGACGCCCCTACCAAAACATCAAAAGGAATAAAAAAAGGAGGAATGGGCTACTATTGGGAACAGGGGAAAGGATTCCTTAGCTCCTAAACAATCATATGTTATTATCATTTCAATTCCTCCTATCCAAATAGGATCAAAAGCCTTAGCCATTGTAGGTCAATGACAATTTTTTCAGAGTCATTCAAGTTTTAAATGCTAGTAATTCAATGGGGATCAAGGTAGTCATGAGGGATACCACTCCTATAGTGGTTTGCACTATATTTTATCCATCATCCATTGCAACTCAGAATGTGTAGCACTCTCACAGTCCTCCCAGATGTGCTAAGAAACTAGAGGAGAAACAATAAGCTATCAATCTAGAAAACTTTCCTTCTAGCTTCAAGCAAGTTTCTACTTTATTACAAAATAGCTAATCCTCTCTTGAGGATGAAGAAGGTATGGAAGTGTTTTCATGAGTAATTTATCATAGAACTTGTGAGGTCTTACAAACCACTCCAAAAATTACTATGTTAGGGACACCTATCATAGACTTGGTAATTTAGATTTCCTTTACATGCAGGAGGTTAAAATCTCTAGTTTCATGCTTTCTTCTGCATGTCCCATCATTTGGTTGGATGGCATTATGTTTTCCTCTCAACACGAAACTAGTAGAGGTGGTGTAGTTACTCTTTTTTCACCTCATTTTCATTCTACTATTATTTTGCATGGTTTAGACCCCATGCACAGAATAATTTGGATTTTTCTTTCTATCAACAATCATTACTTTTTTATCAACAATAATTTGGATTTTTCTTTCTAACTGCTTGGGTTTTCTTGAATACCATTCAACTTTTTCTCAATGGTTGAAAGCCACCTTCTATTAATGCCCTAGTTTTGAGATTGTGGGATTTTATTCTCTAGTTCCTTTGCTAGGGTGTTTGGAAGGAACATAATGATAGGGTATTTTTGAATAAAATATTGCTTGAAGGGGACTCCCTTAATATTATTAATTTCCTTAATAGAGTTACCAAGTCTTCCTAGACTATAATAATATTATTAGCCAAGCCATAGATCTTATTAGTTCCTTCAAAATCTATGTTGTCACTCATAATCATAGAGCAACAAATCAAGTTGCTAACTAGGTAGCTAATGTGGCATGTAAGAGAAAGGAAAAGGTAATATGGAACAATAATGATATAATACCTAATGAGGCGTGCTTACTAATCGAACATGAAAAAGTTAGAAGTAAGAAAAAGTGTTTCATTAATGATGACTATGTCAAGAAAAATTAATTATTTTATGGAAAGAATTGGGAAGTGGCAGGTTATTATCGAAAGGATAGAGTATTACCATTCAATAGCACACAAATTGTGGGTCTTGTTTGCCACTCTATGCCTTAGCTATGATATCAATTATTACATTCAAATGCAAAGGGCTTTTCTGAGAAGATAAGAAATTCATTTTGAAGGCTAAAAGATGGGAGGAAAATGAAAAAGAATTGAACCTACTAGTTCTAGAGAGTGGAGGAAGAAGAAGGAAATCTGAGAAATTCTTGAGCAAGGAAACTTTACTAGTTTTATGGAAAATTTAAAAGGAAACAACATTACTATTACCCAATAGTTCATTAAGACTTAAAGAGATAGGACTATTCTAGTGGAAAACCAAAGGACAGAGGTGTCTAAAGATATCATTTCTGAAGCCACAGGACTAGAGATAGAGGACATTATTTTTTATCAAAATAGAAAGCTCTTTGATAGGGTGATTGATGAGTTTGTGGATTCAATCAAAGAACACAATAGACTAGTTAAAATAAGTAATTCCTACTTTAATCCAACTTCCATTTCACACCCTTGGAGATTTTTTGTATTTGTGATTATTGAGTATCTTACTTTGGATGGACGCTTCACCAAGATTTATGGACACCATTTCATGTTAGTCAATCATTTTAGGCATGGGATTAGGATAAATCTACCTTTTTATCTTAGACAATCTCTAGGTAATTCCATTCTAGCCTTTCAAAATGACCCTGACGAAGATCATGTTTTCCATGAGGGGTTAATGGTTCTCATTATGAACCTTCTAAAGTCAAAAAAGATGGATATGCCTAGGTAGAGTAAGAAAGAAATCGATTATAAGATAGAGGGTAGTAATTTAGGGGACTTTGATAAGGATACAAAGGATGAAGTGGATGAGGTGGATGTAAAACAGGGCATGAAAGGGGATTTTGGTAGCACTTACAAGAAGGAAAATAAAGGAAAGGAGAGTGAGTTAGATAAAGATAGTGACTACAAGGAGGAGATGAGAAAGGATTCTCAGAAGAGAGGAATTGCAGGGAAGGTCTTGGGTAACAGGGGTAAGAATGTAGATAGGGTCTTTGTCCCCTTTGATGATGAAACTGTAATTCAAAGGATGGAAAGAAAAATAAAAATGGTGTTGGCTCAAGATGATGGTGATGAAAATGTTCCCAAGGAGGTCAAATTAGATAAAAACAAACAAGGGGAGCAAGAGCACTACTTCCAACATAATAGGGAGGAGGATGAGAAGGGGTTCCTTAAGGGCATCATGGGTAAACTAGTGTTAATATTGAAGGATATCAGGACCCTTAAAAAAAAAATGCAAGTGATTTCAAAGGATTTTGAGTAGCTCAGTAGGACAATAAGGGGGGAGCATATACTGGATCAACATATTGATAGGCTTTCTAAAGTAATTGGAAATGTCAAAGAGGTTAAAAACTTAATGAAATGAGTGCCATGAATTAAAACCAAAAATAGGAACTTGGAACAGGTAAATAAAGAAACCCAAAAAAGGATGGGGATTCTGGATGCTAGTTAGCAATATGGAAAAAATATCAAGAAATTGGCTGAACAAAATTGTAGCATTCTGAAGATTGTGGTTGATAACTTCAATACTCTACTAAATAAGATGGATTAGGCTAAAGGACTTACCCCTCTATTGTGAATGAGGACTAGGGACCAAGAAAGTGTACAAGGGCCAACACCAAGAAGAATGATGGAGTGGAAGTGAAAAATTTGGATGAAATGAAAGCCACTCCAAAAAAATATGAACATGCTAGCAGATCAAGCTACAGACTATCAAAAACTCTGTAAATGTCTAGATGTTGTCCTTTTGTATTCTTTTTGCTATTTTTTTCTGCATAGTTTTACATGGCCTAATGTTTCTATGTTTGTCTATTTGTTCACCAAGGCCTTTTATTTTTTGTTCTCTTCTATTAGTTATACTATGATACTTTGTTAAAGGTTTTGAGTCCTTTAAAATCTATTTTTACATAATCAAAACAATCATTCCTTTGGATTAGTTAATGTTTATGCATCCAATGATGTTGTGGAAAGATCTCAATTGTGGTCTTAGATGGCTGACAACTTGCATCTAGCTACTTGGGTCATGTGTGGTGATTTTAATATGGTTGAGTTGGCCTCTGATAAAGATGACATTTTTCCTTTCCACTAGACATCTAGGGAAATATAAGCTTAGTACTACATGCATAATAAATTGGGCCTTTATGACCCCAATACTAACCACTACCGGCATAGTGGGGTCTAGCACACTTGGTCTAATTTTTGAGCTGGCTCTAACCACATTTTAAAATGTCTTGATCATGCCATGATTATTGCACAATATTTTTCTCCTTTTCTAAGGATTGAGAATTACCTATCATTCCTCAACTAGATGTGACATTATCATAACACTATCCCATTTATTTTACCATTTTTCACATACAATTGTCCAGTGAGATATTAGGACATAGTTCTTCCTTAATAGGTCAATGTCGATATATGCTTCCACTATAGCTCATATCTTATGTATCTAGAATTTGGAGCCACATCCATATTCTCAAACATGTTGGATTCAATGGTGGAATGATTTTGTTACTATACTACTAGATTTTTGCACATCTATGGGTGGTAGTTGGTGTTTTTCACATGATGATCTTAATACTCCACTACCAAGGCCCTTAAGAAGGATTCTAAAGCTCTCATCCTTAACCCATTTGATGTTGATTTACAAATATAGCTTGCCAAGCTTCATCATGACAAGAAGATTATGGAGAATAATTTTGCTTGAGGGGCCCAAATTAAAACATGCCTCCATTGGTTGGAGGTTGGTGATAAGGCTTCTAAAGAGTTCTTCCAAGCTCTTAGAGCCTATCATACCAATTTTGGGATTTAAAAGATTAAATAGAGAAATTATTTTCTCTCCATTCTCCCTAACATCCTACAAGATTGTGTTTTCCTCTATGAAAATATTTATGCTTTATAAATTTAGTTTCTTAGGAGGAAGCCCTCAAAAAGTGTATTTATGTTACTCCAAATTGCCTAGTGGTTGAGCAACATGCTTTTTGTGAGCAACTTATCACAACCTGAGACCTCAAGGATGCTATCTTTTCCATGGATGATGACAAATCCCATAGGTATGATGGGTTTCCCTATGAATTTTACAAGCACCTCTGGGTGGTCCAAACCTGTACAAATTTTATCTTAAAGCCTATTATTCTAAGAGTCTAGGAGCCATTATCAACAAAAAACCATCAAATTCATACCTAAAGCTAGTGACCCTGGGGATATTTGTAACTGGTGGCCCATCACTTTGCTTAATGTGTCATATAAGATTATTGCTAAGGAAATATCTCTTAAAATTTTCCATCTCCTGCCTTTAATTTTGTATCCATAGAAAATTGGCTTTATTAAGTCCAAGTATATTCTTGAGAAAATTGTTGTTGTCTAGGAAGGCATGGAATGGGCTCGTAAATCCAATTAATAGTCTATGTTTTTGAAAATTGATTTTGCTAAAGCTTATGATTGAATTGAATGACCCTTCATTTTGGCTATGCTTCAAGCTTTAGGTTTTGGTCCAAATTTTCTTTAGTCTATGGAGATGATTTTTAGAGATGCTAATGCTTGTATTACTATCAATAGCTCTCAATCTAAAGCCTTTGGACTCTTTCTCTCTATCCAACAGGGTTTCCCTCTATATTTGGCTTTATATGCTCTTGCTAATAAAGGGTTTGGTTACATGCTAGCCCACTCTATTTCCTCGAGTTTAGTTCATGACATCTCCTTGCCAGATTCCTCATCTCAGTTGGTTAATGGGAATTTTGCTGACGATTCCTTTTCTTTCTCTTTTGGAGGATGAGGAGAATATCACTAATGCCTTACAATGTTGGACACTTTATTTCAAGCCTTTGGTTCATTTTTAATGGCACAAAATGCTCTTCTATAGGAAATCTTTTCTTTTAGCTCTATTATGGCTTGCCTAGTTTGATTGGAAATGGGTCATGCAAGAGGAGATTTTTCACTTTCTAGGCATTCCCTTTGCCTTTCAAGCTTAGCCAGTAGATTTGTGAAATATTGTGCTTGTGAAAGTTGAAAAGAAGCTTGACTATTGGCTTACTAAAACTCTTTTTGTTGAAGGAAAATTGCAGATTTTTTTGAATGTAGTAGCAGCTACACGTGTTTATTATTCTTCCTATTGGGCTCCTTCTTATCTAAAATTAGAATGATTGCTCCTTAACTTTCTTTTGGCTTCTAATTCTGACCATCATGACTTTCATAGAGTGGCCTAGGATTTTTTTGTCTCCCCAAAGATTCTAGAGGCCTTGGCCTTCTTTCTACATAGATGCAAGGCCTCATACTTTGTGCCAAGTGGATTGTAAGTACCATTATTGGAGATGAAGCTTGGAAAGTTTTGATTCGGGACTACATTGCTTCTGAATTTCTTGTTAATAGGCCTACATAGAAGGGGATTGGCTTTCAAACCCTTCTCATCATGAGGGGAACTGTGCACATTCAAGGCTCTTTTGTTATCAAGAGACTATGGAAAGCCTAGGAAGCTATCAAATCTTGGCTTCACTGGTCTTGTGATGGGTTTTGTGATGGGCT
This sequence comes from Cupressus sempervirens, assembly GCA_028749045.1. Classification (NCBI taxonomy): domain Eukaryota; kingdom Viridiplantae; phylum Streptophyta; class Pinopsida; order Cupressales; family Cupressaceae; genus Cupressus; species Cupressus sempervirens. The sequence goes on from CM053791.1 coordinate 310,231,284, forward strand.
CTCTTTAAATCAGTAGAACATTTGGTCATCTCTATTGTTTTTCATGTAGGGTGTTCCTCTAGCTAAGACTCAAGGTGCTAGTGCTCTGCATTTTTGCAAATGTGGCATCAAGACACCTAAAGACCTCTTTTCCAAGGTCTCTATGAGTCTCATATCTTGAGAAGACATGCAAGTCTAGTTCTATCTTGCTCGTTTAGATTGGAAAACTTTTGATTTGTTGCTTTCTGCAATTCCAAATCACTTAATTCACAAGGTGGGTATCTAGTCTATTCAACCTTGGTGGATATATTGGAAGTGGTATCTTGCCACTCCCTTCACTAACTATAAACTAAGTATGGGGTATTCATGTCTTTCTCCCCATATGTTGATGGTGGATACCCTCAACCAATGTTGGCATCTGGAGTCTTCCATTTCTCAATGGAGAAAGCATTTTGACACTATTTGGATTACCATTACTAAACCTAAGATTGCCCATTTTTCTTGGGTCCTATTGTTTCAAGGTATTCTCCTTGGGCCTTGGCTCAAGAAATAGAATATTGGGGTTCCATATCCTTAGTGTCCATTCTATGGACTACTAGAGTCTTTTTTGCATATTTTTTGGTTTTGTAGACATGTCCAAAATTATTGGCACTAGATTCATGATTTCATTAATTCTTTTTGGCCAAAATCTTTTTGTAGTGCCTCTCCCATTTGACTTCTATGAGTCATCCTGATGGATGCAACCTTTTTTATCTCTCCTTGATATGGGATCATGATTGTGACCATGAGTGGTCTACACTGTAGAGGTGATTTGATGTATGTTTCTATATCAGTTGCCTTGATTATGCGTTGACTGATTTATGAAATTATGATATGATTTATGTTTCACTGAGGTTTGTGCCAGTTCTTACCAAGATCAATGTAGTATCATGAGGTTGTTTCATGATTACCTTGATGTGTATGCAGAGATTGTACTATGTACTATTACCATGCTACACTAGACTAGGTTCGTGTAGCAGTGGTTAGTCATGTTTATGACTATGTTTGCTTATGTGTTTTAAGTGCCTTTTTGTTGTTCTTTAATCAACCCTTATTAAATTCTTAAATGATTAGAAATGGATTGTACATTTGGAATATTTTCTTATATGTTATGGACATTTACCTTGTTATATTCTGATCCAAGAGATATTGTTACTTATGTTATATTTTACATGTGAGATGACCTGAGGGTTAGATGTTTACCATGATCTCAGTATCATAGATGTTAGACTACTATGCTGTTCAATTGATCATATTGCATGATGATGCCATTTTGAGATGATAGTGTGTTTCATGATGATATCTAGTTATCCAGTATTTGGGCATATCACTGATTATATTAGGTGATGGATTTAATCCTATGGTTATTTACTTCATTCCTACATCGCTATGCTTTATGTGAACGTGAGTGATGTAAATAGATTATTTCAATATAATTAAATAAATGGTTAAATTAGGTGATTTAATGCATTTATTGTTTCGGTTATGTTATTATATGCAATTACACTTGATCACATTTTTTAGTGTGTAGGATTTATATCCCTGGCAATGGCACATGGAGTTAGTGATTCAACCATTCATATTTTACCAATGCCATCCCTATATGGTCGATGTATCCTTAATTAAATGTTTAAATTAAACCTTTCGGTGATTATTAAATCTAAACTCATTTGCATTATGTGATTAGACTAGTGAGTATGTCTATGCATTTAGAGTTTCGCATTGTCGTGAAAGTTGTTAAGGAAATTTCTATGTTTTTGGGTTTTCGGGTTTTTTAATTGATTTATTTTAATTTCTGGTAACTTTTCCATAGATGAATTCCTATTTATAGAAATAGCCTATTTTCATTTGGGTCAATTCAAGGTTTAACTAGGTTGGCTGGTTATTTGCCCTAATCAATTATTCACTCAAAAAGTGAATAAATATCCAAAAAGGAATTTAATTTCTCACTTCTCACTTTTGAATTAGAAAGTTGGAGAGTAAAACCCAAAATCCTCTTCATGAGGATTTACTATTTTGTTCATTATGGGAGCTATGGGCATGGGATCATCGTGAGGTTGAGCTCGTTGGATCCAGCTCGGGGAAACCTTGGATTGCCACAATTTTTAGCTACTTCTGCGAGCTATTTATTTTATGGTTTAGATTCCTATTTTTCCCTTTTAGCTATGAGGTAGGGCTTTCCTATTTTACTATTTCAACTCTGTTTCTACTTTTGTTTTTGGTAGCCATCTGTTTGGAGGATGAGAATTAGTGTTCCCCTCCATTTATGTATGTTAATTCTACCCGGTTGGCTGAGTATGAACATTTCCCTTTTTTTTGGGATGAGGGTTTGGGGTTTTACACCATTATGCTGGCCATTTTTGCATACGGTGTCCAAACTTGATTATTTTTGGATTTTTTGGGGTTTTTGTACCCAAAGGCCAAACGGGTTTTAATTTTGAAATTTTTCCAAAATTTTGAGGTTTTTACCTTGTTTTATGTACCACCCTGTTTTCTCAAATTTTCTTGGCACAATGTGGGTCACAAACCTAAATGATCCATTTGGATATTAGTCAGACCACTATTGCACTTTTATGTTGCATTGGGATGCATGTTGCATCCGTACTCCCGAAGTTGTGTTCGATTGAGTGATTTTTATACCTGTTGTTATGGTTTCTTTTGGACCCTTGTTATTGTTTCATGGACACTAGGATTTGTGTAGAATCCATGCTCCTAGATTGAGGTTGATTGAGTGAGTTCATAATGTTTGTTCTTGCTACATCATTGGGATTTGTGTAGAATCCATACTCTCAAATTGAGGCTGGTTGAGTGATTTCATGGTGTATGGATTCATTGGCTTGGGATTCATGTAGAATACATCCTCCTGAGTTACTTTTGATTGGGTGTTGTCTTTTGCACTGTGTTCTAATCTTATCCTTGTGTTTTGATCTTTGTGATGGTGGTGTGCCACACATGAGTACATGCGCGTACATTTGTTGGGTGACTTGTGAGGCTCGATCTTCTATGGTACTCACAGAAGTTATGATCATTGGGGTTGGGATGGGAGTATGCATGCCCACGGACACTTGTTGTAGGATGAGCATGGGTAGGGTAGGGTAGCATATGGAGGGGGCTTCTATCTCACAGCTTGGTGATAATGGCACCATGGGTTGGTAGAGGGAGCTTTATATAAGTGATAACTAAATAAAATGTGTGAATGGTAATAAAATTTAAGATAATAAAATGTGTGAGCACTCGATTAAGTTTCAGGACACAATGTGTGAGCACCCATTTAAGTTTGAGGACACACAATCCGAGCTTGGAATTTTTGATGCCAAGTGACTCTTCATGATGTCAGCCCCTACTTAGTAGCCTATTGAGTGTCTGACTAGGACATATACTCCTTGCATTGTCTTAGGTTCTTGGTTACAGCCATCATACTGTCTGGCATGAGTGTTAGGCATGGATGTTTTTTTGTATGTTTTTGGTTGGATCATTATCTCCATCAGCATAGAAGGTGTGGACCTATAGGTACCATGTGGTTGAGAGGCATAGCTACCTATACCACTACTAGGGATCAGTGTATATAGATGGTATTTTGTCCTAGTGTGACCATTGCTAGATGTTTTTACTTGGTACTTCGGGTTTCAGAGTATTTTTTCTTGTGATTTATGCTTTCATTAGAATGCATGGATATAATGTTTAGATGATGTTAGTTTATTTGACGCATTCCCATATTATGATGTTTAGCATATGACTAGATGATGTGAATTGATGTATTGGTTTATCTATTGCTTATTGATGTTTAGCATTCGATAGGTGATGTTATCTACTTGTAGGATTATCTTATGCTTTATTACTAGCATGTTAGATTTCCTTATGCTTTTATTGTAGCATGTTTTAGTAGTGACATCCCTATTATGATAGTACCGACGATCTAGTTAGTGGCTTAGGATCTTGCACGCAGGGGATGGCTAGGACCCATGATGGTCTTATGATGCTATTGATGGTTGGGAGGAACTACATACTTAGTCTAGTTGTTTAGTTTTTGTGATGTTATTTCTATACATTGTGATATTACTTTTTTCCACTGTGATGTTGCATTCAATATGTTCTTACTACTATGGTTTAGATGGATATATGTTACTCTTTCCTTGTTGTTTATGCACTTGAGTGTTCATTCCTTGATTTACATGGATTCGATACTTCCTGATGTGGAGGTTTTCATTTTTTTATGCTTTTTATTCTTGTTTTGTTGTCACATTGTTGTGTTTTCTCGCATGGATAGGTAGTTCCTCGTGCAAGAATGTACTTCCTCATGTGAGAATGTACTTCTTCATGCAAGAATGCATTTCCTCATGTAGGGATGCAAATCCTCACACGATGAGTCCTCATGCGAAGCCATGCACTTTCTCGCACACAGTGATGCAAGATGTCGTGTGAAACTTGAGACTAGTGCACTTTCTTGCATGAGAAATAGGGGGTAGTTAGGGTTGGCCAAGGAAGGTTTAAAAGTTTTTTTTGGACACCTTATTAGATTTCACACCTTTCCAATTGAAAATAGTCTTTATAGGGGTTTAAAATATATCGTTTAAGTATAAGTTGACATATATATACTTAAGATATATTTTAATAAATGAGATGTATCTTTTGAAATAGGTTTTAGACCTCTCTAAGATAAGGTAAAGCTTCTAAGAAATTTTAGGGCTTCAAAAATTCAAACTTAGCCAAATTTTAGGGCTTCAGGATTTCAGGCTTAGCCAAATTTCAGAATTATGCATTTGCCCCAGCTTGGTGTTTTGCTGATGAGTGGTCATTTCTTTGAACTCTCATCATGTGCGTGGTTGTTGTTGGCTTTTGTTTGCATGTGTTAGTTTGGTAGTAGCATTCAAAGATTCATTGGTTGTTAGGATTATGGTGAAGTCTTTCGTTGCGATCGTTGTGATCCTTGTATGATGTTGTCATGTGCATTCATACTTGTAAAAAAAAAAATTATGGCTTGTATTTCATTCTTGTTTCGAAGGATCTTTGGGCAGGGCATTACACTTTTTCCTGGCATATGGTTCTATTGGGTGATTCCCCCAAGTTCCCTAGGTAGTTTACCCAAATCTAGCATACCTTGAGGATGGAGATTTTGTTTACTTTCTGGAAAGATAGGAATGTTTTTCTTTTCACTCATAATTTTCTTGACAAAAATATTGCCATGTATACTAAAGCATGCATTTGTAACAATATAATGATGTAGATTCAAGTTCCAGCCAATAAGGTGGCTCTGGAGGTGGCCCACCTTTAAGAGCTCCTCAATCAATGCGGTAATGCACCATGTACAATTGCCAAAGTAGCTTATGACACCTCAACTAATCATACTTTTCCTAGGGGATACCACTGAGGGTGTAACTCTTTTGTTCACCACTCTCACATACCATGCTCATAGGCTCCCTGATACTGCTCTCCTAATGGTGGAGATGGTAGTTGATGATGCCACTTAGCTTCTCCACTTTGTTGTGGCTCAGGTTGGTCCCTGGTTCTGGCGGCTCCCCCTCTTAGTGCTCCTCTTGTTGCTTTTATAAAATGGCATTTTTGCCTACAGTTGGCTATTTCACCCCCACGGGTAGATGCTAAAGATGAAGACTAGGCCCTTAAAGATGTTGTTGATGGCTGGACTATTCCTAGCTTGCCTATCTATCCTAGGGATGACTAGGGCTTCCATGATCACGATGAACCACCCCCCTCAACTAGCACTCCTCTAGTATCCTGAGGGGTTGCTTAAAGTTTTTATTTTATGAATAGTTGTTGATTTTAGCTTTGTCCATGTGAACTCTCATGGGGTGATCTTTTATTCCCTGGCCTTTTTGTGAATTATAACTAGTATATTATTTATTAATAGAGAAGAACTATTCATCAAAAAAATAAATGAAGACAATTTAATACTTGATAAAATACCACAAATCATTTCTTTCTAAACCATTCATTAACATGTAGTCATGTACTAAAAAGAATGATTTTTATTGAATGTTCCATATTATTAATGAAAATAATCTAAAACATTAATGTAGCTATTTTAATTGATTTCTGCTTATTGCTACAATCAATGAAATAATTAAGAATGATAAGTAAAATCCCTAGCTCTAGAAATCTAGAATGGGGATAATCAAAATTATTAAAAAGTTTTTAATTCATTTATTAATCCCTACAACTATCTACTTAATTATATGAAATAAAAATGTACATTTCTATGTTTACCATGTAACCACACTACTCAATATTTACCCATTTTAGAGAATAAACTAACATAATATAGAAAAATGAGCCTAATACTTTATTAAAAATCATAAATACCCTATATAAATGGAAAATTCATGCAATCAATATTATTTATTAAAAATAAAAACCTAACTCTAAAACCTGAGAAATCTATCATGTGTAGATGATCCCCTTTAAAAAACATAAATATTAGAGAAAAAAAGTTCAATTTATACACCTAAAAAATAAATCTCCTACTTAAGTATAGTGTTTTGAAATTCAATATTTTAAATGCAACTCAATTTTAATATTTCCAAAATGTATGGAATGATTAAAAAAACATTGGTTCATTCAATAATTGGTAAACAATTTGACCATTAGTGCATGCACTAACTAGTAAACCATAGCCAAATCTTGTAAATGTCGTAACACAAAAAGTTCAAAATGACATAAAATAATTTTGTAATTCCCTACCCAGAGATCCTTAGAAACAAGGATAAATAAAAGCCATTTAAAAAAAAAAAAACAAGTATGGATGCACATGTCAAACACATACAAGGATCACAAAGATCACAATGGAAGACTTAGCCAACAATCCTGACAACCAACGAATCTCCAAATGTCACTACCAACTAACCCTCTCAAATTGAAAGATAAAAACCAAAGACAACAACAAAAATAATAATATTTGATCTATTAAAGCATGAAAATAGAAAAAAACCAAAAGGATACTCAAAACACCAAATTGTGTCCTCCAAAAAGTAATGGAGATACCCCTTTTTCCGCATAAAAAAATACAACTAATAGTCTCATGCGAGGAAGTGGACTAGGCCACACAAGGAACTACTTTATCACTCAAAGAGATGCTTGGCTCAACCACCAAACCACTACACCCATGATGAGGCTTATGTGAGGAAGTGCAAGCAGCCACACGAGGAAATGCAAGCCTTCACATGAAATAGTTAACTCTTGTGCAAGAGAGTACAATCTCACACAAGGAAACACAATAGCAAGCAAGGAAAACAAAAGTTAAAAAGATAGGGAAAAGAATTCCTTGATATGAAGGAGTACTGGATCCATAAATTGAGGCTTGAACACTCAAACACAAGAAAGGCATAATGGAAATAAAATAACCATCTGAAACATAGCAATAAAAGAAATATACTAAAAGAAACATCATAATGTACAAAAACAACTACATTGTTGTGTGGTTCCTCCCAACCATAATAGCATCATTAAGGCTTCAAAGGTCCGAGCCATCCCCTATGTGTAACATCCCAAACTACCAACCAAATAGTTAAAGTTTTCTTATGGTAGCATCACTACTAAAATGTAATAACATCATAAGAATAAGAAAATCAAACATACTAATCCAGTAAAGCAATAAATACTCCAAAAAGTAAATCACATCATCTAATCATAAGCTTAACATCATAGTAAGGGAATGCATAAAATAACTAACATAATCTAAACATGATATCCAAGCATCCCAATGAAAGCATAAATCACAAGGACACATACTCCAGAATCATGAATATACCAAGTGAAACATTGAGCACTAGTCATACTAGAATAATATACCATCTTTGTGCACTAGTCTGCAGTAGTGGTATAGGTAGCTACACCTCCCAACCATGTGAAACCCATAGGTTTACTCCCACCATGTTGATATAGATAATGATCCAATCAAAAACACACATAAAGGAAACATCCATGGCTAATGCTCACACCAAATAGTAATGATGACTGAAACCAAGCTCATGCAACAATACAAGTACAACAAGTCCTCATTAGACACTCAATGGGTAACTATGTAGGGACTCACCTAAAGGGGAAAAAACTTGGCATGAAAAGCCCAAGCTAGCATTGTGCTAAACCAACTTCTCAATGGAAGAATCATGTATTATATCCTCAGACTAACACTAGGTGATCGCAAAGAGTTGTATTATCTTAAATTTATTACCCAGTTAATTTATTTAGTTATCACTTGTTAAGCCTTCTTTTTATAAACCTAGGAAAAGTCACCAAGGTAATGGTAGAAGTTCCTCCATGAAGCTACCATACCCTACCCATACTCATCCAATAATTAGCACCCATAGGAATGCATATTCCCAACCCATCCCCAATAAACATAACTCAACCCAAATACAATAGGAGATTGGGCCTCACAAGGCACCAAAAAAATGCACATGCACATGCTCGTGTATGGGTGCACCATCATCACAAAGATCAAAAAATAAGGCTAGATGAGAACACAAGCAAATGGATTGACATGTTATCCTTCTCATTTTTTCTTATTCTACTAGTTGTTGTCAAGTTTTAGACATTGCCAAGTTGTAGCAATTGCCAAGTGCCTATAATTTTGCATTTTAAGCCAAGTTGAGGTTATCCCACATCATGTTAACACTTAGGTTAGCATGTTATACCATCTCTGTAGTGTGTGTCGAGTTCTTTATAGTGTGTCGAGTTGTTCTTCATGTGTCGAGTTGCCTAGTGTATGCTAAGTGACTCTTCATGTGCTGAGTTATCCTATTTATGCCAAATGTCAACATTTTGGATGTGATTTTTGCATTTTTTAGGTGTGAGCTGACTTGCGAGATTGATTTTGATCATGTCATTTTTTATGAGATCTTTTCTTGGGATGTGTCTAGACCATTATTGGGTCAGCTTTGCTATTATGTAATGTTCTAGAATGATATGTACATCATTTTGGCAAGTATAAATAGAGTGTTTAGAATTAGAGTTAGGTAATTTTTAGAGATGATTTGGAAGTAGAATTGGAAAGTGTGAATTCGAAGATGGATCTTAGATCTGGAATGTATGTTATATCTAGCCATAACCTAGAAGCCCTTATAGTTAGGCATGTATGCTAATCATTTGTTGAATAAATAAAAGTACCTTGTTTCCTCTCTATGGTTTTGTTCTCTTTGTGTGTTTTCTTTCATTGTATTAACTCTGTAAGGTTGGTTTGAATTATTGGGTATGCCTTTAGCTCTAGTCTTTCTTTCCCTCCTTGCATTAGGTGGTATCATAGCATAGTTGTTCTTGAGTGTGCAAGAATATTGCCGAAGTGTGAGGCAATTTGTACAAGGACTTTGTATTGTGTAGAACCATTATTCAAATTTAGTTGTAGGGTTGTAGATCTACAGATTTGACCTATAAATTATAGAGGGTTACAATCTTGCAGGAACCTAATTTGTTAAGATGGTTTGTGGTAGAGGAAATGTCAATAATGCTATGTTAGATGCATTGAGATAGATTACAGCTAGATTAGATGTTGTGGAGACAAACCAAAGGAGAGGAGTGCATCTTGAGAATGTGAGTGATGATGAAGTGGTAGCACCAAACCCTAATCTAGAACCTAAAGAAGATCAAGGTGAGGAAATATTGCTAAGAGTATTGTTTAGGGCACATTTGAAGCCTACTGTAGAAGTTGTTCCATATGATGAAAAGTTGGACACCAATGTTGTGTTGGATATGATCTCTGATATGGAGAAGTTATTTGAGTATGAAAACACTCCTGATAATAGGATGGTGAAGATTGTAGTTACTAGGCTGAAAGTTCATGCTTCACTATGGTGGGAGCATTTGCAAACTAATAGAAAAAGGAGAGGAAAGGAGAAGATCATAACTTGGCTGAAAATGGTGAACAAGGTAAAGAGAAAATTTTGTCCTACTGATTATCAAGTTAGCTTGTTGAGAAAGATGTTAAATTTGAGACAAAAAGACATGATTGTGAAAGAGTATACCAAGGAATTCTATAAATTGGACATCAAATCTGGACATGTGGATGTTGATGTTGAGAAAATTGCAAGATACATAAATGGATTGAGATTTGGTATTCAAGATGAAATAAGTTTTGTGAAATTGGAAAGTGTGGAAGAAGCATATCAATATGCCTTGAAAGTTGAGGATATCTTGTCAAAGAAGCATAAACAAAGATAGAGAGGTAGAGGTGGTAGATTCCAAAGAGGCAGAGGTAGATCTTATGGTGAAGGTGGTAGATTTGATAGTTTTGTGTAGGATAAAGGAAAATTTGAATGGAAGAATGATGAAAAAGACAAGACTAAGTGGAAAGGTTGTAGTTCATACTAAGGTGGTACTATTTCTTACCAAGGAAGAGGTAATTCTTATTCTAGAGGCAGTTCCTATGGTAATTGTTTTAGCTGTGGTAAAGAAGGGCATAGATATTTTGTATGTATATCTTTTGAAAGTGGGCAAGGTAATAGAAATGTTGTGATACAAGAAGACATTGAAAGTTCACCAAGTGGACCTAAGGCTATGGAAAATGTGATGGTGAAAGGAACCTTATGTAATAAGAGAAGTGATGAGGAACCTATCATTAGAAGAAGTCTTTTTAAGAATAGATATAAGATGGCTAGAAAATGCTTCAAGGTGATCATTGATAAGGGAAGTTCTATAAATTTGGAATCAAAAGAGTTGGTTACAAAGTTGTAGTTATAGAGGCCAAAACATCCCAAACCCTATCATGTTTCATGGATCAAATATGAGCATAAGATATTGGTAAGTGAGCAATGCATTGTGAAGTTCAATATTGGACATTACTTTGATGAAGTGTTGTGTGATATTATGCCTATGGATTGTTGTCATATTTTTTTGGGTAGACCTTGGCAATATGATGGATATGTTGTACATGATGGAAGATTGAATCAATATACTCGTTGGGTGAATGGGAAGAAGCAAGAATTGTTGCCATTGATTGAAATTCTAGATGAGGTTAGTTCTACTACAATAAAACTTTGCATGGTTAATAGAAAGAAACTTGAAAAACAAGTGAAGAAGAATCAAGTTTGTTTTGCTATAGTTCCTAGAGGACCAAGTGTTGGTAGTAATGTCCAAGAAATAAAAGCTGGTAATGACTGAGCAACAGTAGATAGTGGTAGCCAAGTACCAAAAGAAATTACAAAATTGCCAAATGAGTGCTAGGATACTTTTATTGAGGATATTCCTAATGGTTTACCACTAGTGAGAAGCATAAGTCATTGTATTGATCTAAATCCTAGAGCTAGTTTTCTAAATAAAGTACCATATAGATTGGCACTAATAGAGAATTAAGAAATTAACAGGTAAGTGGACAAATTGCTACAGAAGGGTTTAATCAAAGAAATTTTGAGTCCATGTGTTGTACCTATTGTATTAGGAATAAAGAAGAATGAAGAATGGAGGATGTGTACTGATTCTAGAGCTATTAACAAGATCATAGTAAAATATAAGTTTCCTACATTGAGGATGGATGACATAATGGATTTTTTGAGTAGGGAAAAGTATTTTACCAAGATTGATTTGAAGAGTGGTTATCATCATATTAGAATCAGAGAAGGTGATGAATGGAAGACTACTTTCAAGACAAAAGATGGTTTGTATGAATGGTTGGTTATGCCTTTTGGTTTGACTAATTTACCTAGTACTTTCATTAGGTTGATGAGTGAAGTTCTAAAAATATTCTTGAGTAAGTTTGTGATTGTTTATTTGGATGATATTCATATATTCAGCAAGACTAAAGAAGAAATCTTGAGCATGTTAAGCAAGTATTGCAACGGTTGAAAGAGGAAAAGTTGATGATTAGTCTAAAAAAGTGTTCTTTTATGCAAGAGGATATTGTGTATTTGGGATTTTTGATTTTAGTTGATCGTTTGAGAATGGATATAGAGAATGTTAAAGCAATTTTGGAATGGCCTACACTTGAGAATGTGGGTGAGTTAAGATCATTTCATGGTCTAGCTAGTTTTTACAAAATGTTTACAAAGAATTTAGTACTATTTGTAATGCTATGACTGAGACAATGAGATGAGATAAAAAGGAATTCAAGTGGACACATGGAGCTTATAAGATTTTTGAGGCTTTCAAACAAAGGGTTGCTAAGTTACCTATATTGGCTTTACCTAATTTTAATAAGGTATTTCATGTTAAATGTGATGCAAGTGATAGTGCAATAGGCACTGTATTAAGTCAAGAAGGTAAACATGTTGCTTTATTTAGTGAGAAGTTGAATGATGCTAAAAGGAAGTATTCTGTGTATGATCAAGAATTTTATGCTATTTTTCAAGCTTTGAAGAAGTGGATACATTATTTGATTCCTAAGGAATTTGTGTTAAATACTGATCATAAAGCTTTACAATACTTGGGAAGTCAACATAAACTAAACCAAATACATATGAAGTGGGTTGAGTATTTGCAAAGTTTTACATTTGAGATTAAGAATAAGAGTGGAGTTACTAATAAAGTTTTTGATGCATTGAGTAGAATACATTCTTTGTTAACTGAAATGAAAGTTGAAGTTCTTGGTTTTGATGAATGAAAGAGTTGTATGATGTTAATCTTGATTTTTCTAAGACGTGGAGAGAGTGCAGAACACCAAATCTGATAGATCATAGTAGTATGAAGAATATTTCATTTAAGAAGGTATGTTTTAAAAAGGTATTTAGTTGTGTATTCCTATAAGTTCTATGAGGTTGACTCTGATTAAGGAAAAACATAGTGATGGATTGGCTAGACATTTTGGAATTGATAAAACATTGAGTTTGTTGAAAGAGAAGTATTATTACCCACAGATGTATAAGGATGTTCGAAAGTTTGTGAAGAGTTGTGGAGTCTATCAAGTTGAAAAAGGAGTAAGTTAGAATACTAGATTGTATACACCTATTTTTATTCCTAAGAAACCTTGGAGTGACATTAGTATGGATTTTGTTCTTGAATTTCCTAAAATAGCAAAAGGATATGATTCTATATTTGTTGTTGTGGATAGATTTTCTAAGATGGCTCATTTTATACCATATAAGAAGACATCAGATCCTAAGCATGTTGATGAAATTTTCTTCAAAGAGATTGTTAGATTACATGGATTAACAAGAAGTATTATTTCTGACAGAGACAGTAAGTTTGTTGGTTATTTTTGGAAGACTTTGTGGAAGAAGATGGGTACTAAGTTGAAGTTTAGTTCTACATTCCATCTGCAAACTAATGGAAAGATAGAGGTTTTGAATAGAAGCTTGGGTAATTTGTTGAGATTCTTAGTTGGAGATGAAACACATAATTGGGAGATGGTATTAGTAGAATTAGAGTATGCATATAATAATTCTATGAATAGGAGTATAGGGAAGACACCTTTTGAGATTGTTACTAGAATAAAGTGTAGAAGAGTATCAGATTTAAGACATGTTACTAGTGAAGAGAAGACAAGTGTTGTAGGAGAATAATTTTCTAATTTTATGAATTCTTTGCATAAGGAAGTAAAGCTAAAGTTGGAACAAAGTAATCAAAAGTACAAGGAGAATGTTGATAAGTCTAGAATTGGTGATGAGGTGATGGTTCATTTGAAGAAAGGAAGATTTTGAGTTGGAACATACAATAAGCTAAAGATGAAAAAGTTTGATAGTGGAAATGCTTATGAAATTGAGTTAATTGATGACATGGATATATCTCCTATATTCAATGTTGTTGATCTGTATAAGTATCATGAATCAAATGATGAATTTTTTGTACTTGATGATTATCCTAAGAAGCATATTGAAGAGATTGAACAAATATTGGATCAAAGAGTCTACAAAAGCACAAGAGCAAAAGAATAGTATGAATATTTGGTGAAGTGGAAAAATACACCAGTTGAAGATGCTACATGGATTTATCAATATGAGTTGGATTTAGCTCAGGTTGTAACACTTGCATGATTTAGGAGAATCATTTCTTTCTATCCTAGTTTTTTGATTTAGGAGCATCTAGGGTTGACATGTTATCCTACTTATTTGTTCTCATTCTACCAATTGTTGCCAAGTTTCAGACATTGCTGAGTTGCACGAATTGTCAAGTGCTAGTAATTTTGTTGTTTAAGCTTATTTGAGGTTATCCCATGTCATGTTAACACTTGGGTTAGCATGTTATCCCATCTCTACAGTGTGTGTCAAGTTCCTTAGTGTGTCTCAAGTTGTTCTTCATGTGTCAAGTTACCTAGTTTATGTTGAGTGACTCTTCATGCCAAGTGTCAACATTTTAGACATGATTTATGCATTTTTAGGTGTGAGCCAACTTACAGGATTAATTTTGATCATGCCATTTTTTAAGAGATCTTTTCTTGGGATGTTTCCATACCATTTTTAGGTCATCCTTGCTATTATGTAATGTTCTAGAATGATCTGTAAGCTTTTTGGCAAGTATAAATAGAGTGTTCAGGCTTAGTTTTTAGAGATGATTTGGGAGTAGAACTAGAAAGTGCAAATTTAAAGCTGGATCTTAGATCTAGAATGTATGTTGTATCTGGTCATAATTGAGAAGGCCTTATAGCTGGGCATGTATGTTGATCATTTGCTAAATCAATAAAAGTATCTTGTTTTCTCTCTATAGTATTGATCTCTTTATGTGTTTTCTTCCATTGTGCTAACTCTACAAGGTTAGTTTGGATTGTTAGGTGTGCCTTTGGCCCTAGTCTTTCCTACCCTCCTTGCATCATGTTAATCCATCTTTCTTCTAACCTAGGAAAAGTCACCAAGGCTATGGTAGAAGCCCCTTCATGAAGCTACCATACCCTACCCATACTCATCCAATGATGAGTGCCCATAGGCATGCATATTCCCAACCTGGCCCCAATGAACATAACTCAACCCAAATACAATAGGAGATTGGGCCTCACAAGTCACCCAAAAAATGCATGTGCACATGCTCATGTATGGGTGCACCATCATCACAAAGATCAAAAAATAAGGCTAGATGAGAACACAATCAAAAAACACTCAACTGAAACCAAGATCGAAAGGATAGATGTGGCATACATCCCAATGCAACATAAAAGTGCAACAATGGTTTGACTAACTTCCTATGAATGATCCAATTCCATGACCAACATCATGCCAAGAAAACTTGGGAAAATTGGGTGGCACACAAATTGAGGTAAAACCCTCAAAACTCAAAAAAATTGAAATTAAAAACCATTTGGTCTTAGGTCACAAAAGCCACAAAAATCTAATAAAATTTAGGTTTGGACACGGTATACAAAAATAGCCAACATAACAGTGCAAAACCCCAAACCCTCATCCCAAAAATTGGGAAAACATACATACATATCGACCTGGGCATAACTAACAAATAGAAATGGAGGGGAAGACTAGTTCTCATCCTCCAAACATACAACTACCAAAAGTGGACCTAAAACATAAAATTAGGAGGGACCTACTTGACAGCCAAAAGGGCTAAAATGAGAATTAGCTAGATAAAATAAATATCTCATGAAAGCTATTGAAATTCACAACAAACCAAGGTCTCCCCAAGATGGATCCAATGAGACTAATCTCATGAAGACCCCATGCCCATAGCTCTCACAATGAATAGAAACACAATCCTCTAAAAGAGGATTTTAGAAAAAGCTCTCAAATTTGTAATTTCCAAATGTGAGAAGTGAGGAATTAATTTCCTCTTTTGATACTTATTCACTTTTTGAGTAATTGATTAGGGAAAATAACAAAAATAACCTAATTAAACCTTGAATTAACCTAAATAAAAATAGGCTATTCCAAGTAATTGGAATTCATCTATGGAAAAGCTACCAAAAATTAAAATTAATTAAAATAAAGCCTGAAAACCCTTAAACCAAAATCACAGAGAACCTTAAAAACTTTTGTGATAATGCAAACCTCTAAATGAATAGACATGTTCATAGGTCTAATCACATAATGCAAATGAGTCTGGATTTAATAATCACTAGAAGGTTTAGTATAAACACTTAAATAAGATACGTCAACCATACAAGGACGAAATTGATAAAATATTAACAATTTAATCACTAACTCCCTGTGCCACTACCAAGGATATAAATCATGCACACTAAAATACATGATCAAGTGAAATTTCATATAATAACATAGCCAAAGCAATAAATGTGTTAAATACCCTAATTTAAACATTTATTTAATTATCCCAAAATAATCCATTTACATCACTCACATTCGCATAAAGAATCACAAAGCAAGAATGAAGCACATAACCATAACATTGAATCCAATCATATAACCAAATTAGAGATATGTCCAAATATCAGATAACTAGATATCATCATAAAACCTATTGTCATCTCAATATGGTATCATCATGCAAATATGATCAACTGAACAACATAGTAATCTAAAGATCTATGATACTGAAATCAAAGTATAACATTTGACCCTCAAGTCATCTCAAATATAAAAATAACATGATCAACAAGTATCTCTCAGATCAAAATATAGCAAGGTACAGACTACAAACATGGAAGGCACTACAAATTTGATCCATTCAATAATATCATAATGCATTGGAAACCATTCTTCCCATATTAATATTTCAAAACATTAAATAAAATTCTAAAGGTCTTAATTAAATCCACCTTTACTAACCAAACAAAGGTCTTTTAAAAATGTCCAACTCGTATAAGCTAGGTATGAATTATCCTTAATTATATAATTTATGTTGCATCCAATGATAGCATGCTATGCTCACTACAACTCTCTTTTTTTGCCCTTTTTTTTCAATCGCTGCATGCTTCTTCTTCCACTATTAGTTAAGATCAAACCTTCAATAATGCCTATTCTTAAATACCATACTTTTTTAATGCCTAAATCAGATCAAGAAAACTATGTTATACTAAATGAATCAAAAAAAAAAATTAGACTTCAAAATTAAAATTTTAGAACTTCAAGTAAAATCTCACCTTAACTATCATTCTCACAAACAGAGTTGCAAACATGCCTCAAACCCGTCTTTATCATGCCAACATCTTTCTATTGTTTTCAAAAAATCAACAACCAAAGAGTGCTAATAGAGAAAGGAAATGATAAAATATTCTAAAAATATGTTTCCCCACTAAATAATAATAAGAATTGAAACAAATCAAGGAAACTTGTCAAAGTAGGAAATAAAACTAAAAGAAAAAAATATAATAGAAAGAATAGAAATTATGAATTTTTTAAAAAAATATTACTATTTTGTGCACATGAATTGTTTAACAAAATATCTTATGAAAAGACTCAAGATTGAATAATATTTATTGAATTTTTTTTTGTTTTTTTTACTATTTAATACAAAACTGAAGTTTGTAATAACCACACTTTCTTATTATAAATACTAATTTAATTCTAAATTCTAAATTTAATTCTTATTAAAATTTTGTAATAACCGCATTTCCTATTGTAATTATTAAAAAGATCTTTTGACTATAATCCTAAAAATATAATAAAGTTTCTAAATGTGAATAATATCTCTATTATAAATTGTGATAATCAACTTAAAATTTTATGTTATTAGTGAATTATTTACTTTGTTCAAACATTCTATGTTAATTTAATTGCTAAAATATATATTTTATAATTTCATAATATATAATTTTAAAAAATAATGAAGTTTCATTTTCATATTTAAAAATCAACTTTAAACTTTATATAAATCCTTTTTTTTCTATTGACTATAAGAAAGAGCACAAAAAGAGACTAATTTTCAGTTCATCAACACATATATCAAAGTGCTAGCTACCAACCCAAGAGTATCTTGGCCTCTAATTTGATAGAATTTCAACAACCTTTTACAATATCAGAGAACTTGGGAATTAGCTAATATTAATAATGGGCATTCTAAGAAGTAGGATAAAAGAACCAACTAACAAGACTTTGAGGTCTTCTCCACTTTGAATTCTACAAGATTCAAGTGGGCTTATCTAGGAATTCATTCTTATTCACTCAATATTCAGATTCTTGATATGAACTCCAGAAGTAATAGATAAATCAGCCTTCTTTTCTTCTAACTCTAGAATAGTAAAAGATATGACAACTGACTACTTTATTGAGCCCTAGAACTTCATGAGTCAAGCATAGACTATCATTTCAAGCTTCAACAATAGAATAGTAAATATTGATTTATATAAAATTTGCATCATGTTTCTACAAGATTCGGGTGGGCTTATCTAGGAATTCATTCTTATTCACTCAATGTTCAGATTCTTGATATGAACTCCAAAAGTAATAGATAAATCAGCCTTCTTTTCTTCTAACTCTAGAATAGTAAAAGATATGATAAATGACTACTTTATTGAGCCCTAGAACTTCATGAGTCAAGCACAGACTAACATTTCAAGCTTCAACAATAGAATAGTAAATATTGATTTATATAAAATTTGCATCATGTAAAATATCTTCACTAGATCAACTTCAAAGATGACCAACACCTTATCCATTGGGCTATAAACTCCTAGGAATTAGACACCTACTCCAGGATCTCATCTTGACACTTTGTGAAAAAATTATCAGTATTCACCTCCAAATCTCATACTCATCATATCTTCAATAAAAACCCATAGAGTTCTTCCAATTTATATTAACCATTTACATAACCCATTAGATTATCAGCAAAATCAAATTAAAATATAATTTAAACTAAATTACTAATAAAATTTAATAAACTTTGTTATTAAATCCTAGAGAACGAAATAGAGATGAGTGAAGAGACAAGATTTGGGATGAACAGTTAGCTTTCTACATTTGTATTAATTTCTTTGAAATTGTGTACAATTCAATGACCATCCCTATCAAGATATAACACCAATAGACTAGAAACTATTAACTTTCTACACAAATTTGGAACAAAATTATAGTATGCATGGACCAACTTAGAATGTACAAACTTAGTTCAACAAATGAAACTTGGACCCTTCCTCTAGCCTTGAAAACTCACTTATGTAGTGTGAGTTGCAACAAGCTTCATGTCTAAAGGGAAAAGGATGGCTCTTCAAAACAAAAGATATACATACTAGACAAAAAATTCACTCTCACTTTTGCACAAGAAGAACAAAAATATTTGTGGTCTTTTTGTTAATAATAGAATGACTTTTTTATTCGCTACTTTGTGGTGGGCCCAATACTATTTTGTTAGTTTCTTATTCCTCCACAATACCTGATGATTTTTCTTTTTCTTATTTCTTTTCCTTAGGTTGTGGGACCATCTTTTCTTCTTATATTATGCTTGGCTCTGATACTTCAATATCTATAGCAATTGGCTGATCATCTTGTCTATCAGTTGTTTGAACACCTTTGTCAATAAAATGCAATTCTTTTGTAGTTGTCGATTTGTCCTATAGTCTATCCTCAGATGCCATTTGTAGTAGTTGTGAGGCTAAAGAAGATTATTTCATCCACTTGTTAAAGGTAGCATCATCTAGCCAACTAAAATTTAGGATTTCTCTTTCTCTTTTTAAAATATATTTTCCAAACTTTTTTATCTCATCAAAGTCATGTTGGAAAGAATCAAAAAATATGTGGGCCTAAATAACTTCTTCAATAGTTCTTGCAAACCAAGTATAATTTTCTTTTTTTACAACATCATTCAATCGGACAATCATTATTTCCTTTAATTCATTTCCCCACTCCTCCTTACCTTTTTATAATGCCTAGGCCTTTTAGCATATGGGGAAAAAGATCAAAATTTCTGTTGAGATTTTTAGAGAATCATATTCTCAATTTCCTTTGTAGCATATCTCTTTTCTAGTCAAAAATTTTCCTAGGTTATATGTTTTCTCAATTTGATCATAAATTATGTCAATGATAGATAAATACAAAGTGGTGATGACATCCTCTCTACCAATCCATTTATTCAAAATTTCCCTCAAGATAGTTTCATTGCTCTCTAATTCTTTCTAAATAGTTACTACCCTTTGTTGACATAAAGTCAAGTTTGTTATTAGTGACAACACTTGTTTAGAGTTTGTATACTTACTAAGCTCATTGAATAGTCTACAGTGTTTTCCATGTAATTCAATAGCCACCAAGCTTCACAATTCCTACCAAGCATTCTATTGGTTACCAAGTAAGTTCAGGTAGTGTGAAGTTCTACAGTTCTTACCAAGCTTTGCAATTTCTATCAGGTCATCAGTTCATGTGAAGTGAAGTTAGTGTTAACCGAGTGATGAGATGATTAGTGTTTATTGAATTCAGGTATGGTAGATGTGGAATTCAATTTCTACCAAGTTGCACAATATCTACCAATTTTCCAATGTAGATTGAGTTCAAGACAACTTTGAGATGATTAGTATGGACTAAGCTTCCACTTCTACCAAATGTATGATGATGCCAAGTAATGATAGTGGACACTGTGTATCAGAACTTCACCAAGTCAATCTTCAAAACTTGAGTGTCTTCATTTGAGCTGACTTTGTAATATTGGTGTTAACTTGTATATTAGTCAACTTTTTAATTTTGTAAATTGGATTGATATATATACGTAATGTATTGTATCATATCCATATAGAGAGATAGAGATGAATAGATAGAAAGATGTATGCATGAATGAAAAGTGAGAATGAAGAATATGTAAGAAGCATGTGAATGTGAATCAACAGCAAGTATATTGTAAGGCCATATCAGCAAAGGAGTGGTAGAGTCATATCCATCACATAAAGCTGATCAATACTTCAAAGAATCTCTATCAAAAAATCAATTTTAAGTCAGAGATCTATTGTTTCATTCTAACAGGTGAACCAGTCCAAAATCCTCTAACAAGGTAGACTTAACAGTCTTTTGTTAAATCTCTTTACCAAGTGCATACTTCATTGTATGTTTGTAAATCCTTTAACAAGGTGGACCTAGCAGTCCTAATTGCTCCTAACATGGTAGATCATCAAAAGTGATCATTGTAAGCCTTAACAGGCCAACTTTATGCTATAGTATTGAAGTTTTGTGGGTGTCATCCCCACCCTAGTTTTACTTTCTATTTGGAAGGTTTCTGGTCACCAAATTATTGTGTTCATGTGCCATGAATGTTTATGTTTTAAGTTTCTCATACATGCAATTAGATCTGATTTATTGAATTAAATTATTATTGGATTATTGCAATTAAGATCTGAATTTGATAAATTTTTCAAGGTTACTGATTCACCCCTCCCCTCTCAGTAACCTAGCTTAGTCTTGAATATTTCCAACAATTGGTATTAGAGCATTGTGGTTCTCAGGATAAAGCTTGATAGCTTGAGCAAAGATCAAGGAAAATGGAGATTTTTAGACTTGATAAAGCAATTGACAATGAAAAGCTAGATCTAGAAATGGCCATTGCACAAATCATGAAAGCTAAGGAGTAACTTTCATAATCCCTAAAAATAAGGAAGGAACTTGCAAATCAGCTGAATGATCACTAGTACATTGAAGAAAATATTGAAGATCTTTTCCCTTCAAGCAGTTTAGATGAAGCAAATAATGCAATCAAAGAAATCTTGGAGAAGAATGGTTCCCTGTAAGAAGAAATAAGAAAAATCAAAAGAGAACAAGAAATTTTGTTAGTGAGGCTATGTGAAATCTTGGAGCAAAGAAACAAGATGGAAGAAGAAATAGATAAAATAAACAATGAGATCCAGAACCAATCCCTTTAGCATGAAGATCTTATAGATAAAATATCCAATGCAAATGAAGAAATCATGATTCAAAGACAAATCAATGAAATATTAAGGAATAATCTAAATTTAGAAAGACAAATCGGTGAAAGATTGAAAAATGACTTGAACACTGAAAAACAAGTCAAAGAGAGAATGATGAAATCCCAAGCAGACATGAATCAATTGAATCAGCTAAATGAGCAGAATCTCTATAGACAAAAAGGTAAAGCAAGAATTGGATACAAAGAAGAAAGTGAATCCTCCAAACAATGTGCTCAAAGGAATCAAAGACCTACTTGCAATCACTGTGGTAAGATAGGTCATACATCAAACAAATGTTGGAGTAATGGAAAAGAAATATTCAATGGTAAATTTTACAATTACAATAAGCATGGTCACAAGGCTAATGAATGCAAAGAGAAACCAAAATTTGAAGGAAAATGTCACAAATGCAATAAATAAGGTCACAAGGCATCAAACTGTAGAACCAAGTCATTCAATCTAGCAAAGCAAATTATGAAAGCATTATTTGGTTGGGACTATAACACCTAGTGCAAATTTCATTACTATGGAGAGTATGGACATATTGGCATGAGCTATGTTAAACATCACACAAGGAAGAGAGATACCACCATAAGATGTTTCACTTGTATAGAACTTGGTCATCTAGCCAAAAATTACATGAATACAAGTATAATTGAAGATGAAAAGAAAGAAAAAGTAGATAACATCAGAAAGAAAATGAGGCAACAATGGATTCCTAAATCCACTAAGGAAGCTAGTACAAGAAATGATGGTCATGTCACTCAAGAAGTGGGTGACTCCACCATTTCCAACTCAGTTCTTAAGTAAGAACTAGAACTACGTAATCATAGTCACATCTAAAATAGTTCCAAAATTGAAAGGAAGAAAAGATCCAAATTAGTATTTGAGATAAAAGGGGTTCACAAAAGATTAATATCACTTATCACCAAGTAAGGTTGGGTTATGGACTCTATTGAGCAAGGTTGGGAGTAACTTGTCATACATGTTTGATTATCGAGTTATGAACTACTCACCAAGTGATCAGAATAGATAGTGGATGAAATCTTGTTGCACATAATGATGTCATCATAGCTACTTTTTTACTAAGCATTAATGGCAAAATTTTATCAAAAAGGCAAGAAATTGAATTTATTTTTCACCAAAATCTTGAAGCGTTATTGCGATCAACCAATTTCAAGCAAAATTTGCAGTAAATTGTTTGAAGTTTTCTATAACCTACCAAGTAAACATGGTAGCATCGAGTAGCATTAGCAAGGCAAAGAAAGGGTTAGAAATGTTGGTCCAAAGTGTCGAATGGAAACCACCAAATTTCAAACTTGTACCAACAATTGCAAAAACCCTCAATCCAAATGGAGCACAATCACAAATCCCTCCTAAGGTACTTCTCATTAATGATATTCAAACTCATTTTAAGTGTACAATTCAAGAAATTAGAACCCTAGAGATGGATGATGCCCTAGGTGAATTATGTGTAAATGGTGTTCTTAAACCTGAGCATAAGCACTTGGAAGATAAGGGTTTAACCCACATTCCCCACCTACCCCAAAGTTTCCAAATAAAATGGATTAGATATATCCTAAGACAAGTTCATAGTGGTTAGTTATGGCTTGAGCAACTAGTTTTGATTACTAAGAAGATGATTTATCACATGGAGACCAAGCTTGAAGATGATTGAGACTATTATTAACTTGATAAATATTGCATTGGTAGCATAATGTGTATATTGTATGCATCTCAAGGTGGGGAAGCCTTTTAGATTATTTTTTAAAAATTTCTCTCTAAAGCCAAAGCTACTAAAACCCTAGGTCAGGTGGAGTTAGAAAAGAAAACCCTAGCCGAATGGGATGGAAGAGGCATGAATATTAGTAGTGTAACTAATGCAAAACTAAAATTTGCATACATGTGATAGCACACAAAATTTATAGTTTGAGTCATCTCAATAGTGTGTCATGTGAAGCAATAAACTTGGCATTCAAAGTTGTGAGAAATAATATGTCATATGATCTTGTAGACTTATTGTTGAAATAGTTCGACAAAAACATGGAAAGTATAAGGACATCCAAGAACAATCCTTGTAAATTAGGTTCATTGTTGACATGTCTATTTTTCTATGTTCAAAAGTTTTTCCCTTCTAAAGGTACAGTTGTATGGAGAAAGGATGTGCCAATTTTGTATCAAATTAACAAGTACATTACAAAAATGGGTGAAAATTTTGTTAGCATAATGGATAACTACTTTGATGTTTTCAAGGAGAAAATGAATAATAGATTTAGGATTCCCAAGAAATTGGTTGAAGATTACAAAGATGATGTTTGTTTCATGGTAGATAGTGACAAAGTCTACATTTAGGCAGTGATTCTAGGAGTTGTATGGGTAAAACCTCTTCCCTATGAGGTGAACATTGATGAAGAAAAGGACATAATTGAAGACTTATTAAATTAACCTATTGATCCAAAGGCACCACACTTTGGAACATATGATGAGGCCAAGGCAAGAATAGAGCTTGAAATCAAGCTTCCACAAGCAGTTAACAAAGGCAAGAGGAGAATTTAAAAACTCAAATCTAGCACACCTCTTTTGTTTACTAAGGGTAAAGGAGAAGATGATGATGATGAATTAGAGGATGAAGATGAGTCTAAAAAGGAAGAAGAAATGGTGAAGAAGAAAGGCAAGGTGATCACCAGCAAGCCACCAAAGCCATCCACTACAGTATTTACTACAAGATCCAGGAAGAAAGGTAGTGAAGTTGTGTTTAGAAAGCCTCCTCTCACATTCTAGGAAAGACTAAAAAAAATGGAAGAAGGTGAAGGCATAACCAACTTCAAATATTAAAGTATGAGACTAGGATAGAGGCTAAAAAGAAATAGATTGAGGAATTGGTGCTAACCAAGATGGGTAAATGGAAGTATTCCCCTGATTAGATAGCTTCTTAGATTTCTAATGATCTTTTAGAGAGGTTGAAGCCAAGATGGGACTTAGCCATGAAAACATCAAGAGAAATCTATGAAAAAACCCTGAGGCAATTGTTATTGAGCATTAGAAATGCTGAGGTAAAAGAGTCTATGAAGAAATATGAAAACAAAATGACTCTTAGATTCAATACTTGTTTAATTTTGTTAAAAGATATAGAGCATGTATTCAAGAATGCTATAGGCATGTGGAAGAATATTTATCACTTGCAAAAACCAAGTGACTCTCCAGTAGTAGTCAAGGATGATGACAATGATCATGAGGAAGAAGGAACGATTTTTGAAACAATTCAGTTTGACAACAAAGGAGTTGAAGAAGATAAAGAGGAAGAAGCTACTAAGGAAGTCAAAGAAAATGATGAGGAGACTAATCCTATGAAGATAGCTATAGTAGTCATTGCCTCACTTCCTCATTCTTCAAGAAAATTAGTAGCTGCATCAAATTTGGAGTCAACTTCAGCAAGTTTGATTGTGACCACAGTAGATACATCAAATATCCAATCACTCTTTGCTCCCTCATAGCTTAGCATATCACTAATGGAAGTGTCTACCACTTCATCTACTGAGTTGTAGCCTCCCTCTTCTTTAGTTCCCAAGTTAGGTTCATCAGCAGTAAGTACAACATGTTCTATGATTTTGTGTTCTTTAGCAGTAAATACAGTTTTGAGTTCTACAATTTTGGATTCTATAGTTGTGTTTTCTATAGCTTTGGATACTTCTATAAGTATATCAGTTCTAGATTTAGTAATAATACTAGTCAATATTCCATCTATCAGTACTATATCAATTTTTATTGCTATTCCTACTATCTCTACTATTGTTTCCATTCTAGATTCTAAGGTAGTTTGTACAAAGGAAATTGAACTCAAGGCTCAACCTTGAATTTTGAGTGGAAAGAAGATAGAGGAGGATATTGATTTAGATGAAGAGATTGAGACTCTAAAGTGGGATTTTGATAATGCCACTATAGAACAAATGCAAATAGATATTTAGCTCCTCCAAAAGAAATCCAAGCAGAAGAAAGTAAGAGAGGAAAGAGACAAAGAATATAAAATTATAGAGAGTGCTAAGGATATTTTAAATGAAATAATAGGTGTTGAAGTTGATACTTCTCAACACATTTTATTTCAATTGGAAGAAGCGGTCCAAAAGTTTAATGAGGACTCTAGTGGTCAAGAAAATATTATTGAGAAAGTAGAGAAGAAATTTGATAACAAAGTACTTGAGCACATTGCTCAACAAATTGCTATTTAGCAAGTGGAGCTTTCCTTTTTTTGATCAATCTTGACAATTCTTGCACAAATGTAACATCACTTTTTGAAAAATTATGCAATGTTACTGAGTTCACAAAGGAAATAAAGAGAAAATTGAATAAAATTGATGAGGATCTAAAGGCTAGTGCATAGTAGTTGCAACTTGACCCTATTTCAAGCTCTACACATCATATGAAAATTAGATTCTTATTAGATATACAAGCAAAACTATTGAGAGAGGAAGCAAGGATCCAGTCTTCACTAATAGATATTCAGAATATGATCCTTCCCATCATGGACACAATGCAAAAGCATAATGTTTACTCAAAAACATTGATCCATGACAACAACTTCTCAATTGCAGATCACATGATAGAATTCTCTACAGAAGTTCAAATTGCTCTACGTACGTGAAAAGTTTTGTAAGAAAATTGGGATAAGACTTTAGCACTCATACTTAAGGTACATTTTGAGTTTCTTTCTTATATTGGTGTCTCTGTGTAAATAAGTTTTGAATAAATCTTTGGCATTATTGTCAAAAAGGGGGAGAAATAGAATATATCTATGTGAGAGTCTGTATGTCTATATTGGGAGAAACACTTAGTATGTATATTGTATGGGGGAGAATCATGCAAAGCAAAGGAAAGGAAAGTATATTCTTACAAAGACAAATTTTGAAAAATCTCAAAAATAGTATTCCAGTACCGAGCTAGTATCACACTATAATGTATATAATTTTTGGCTAATAAGTGTTTTTGTCACTAATGCCAAAGGGGGAGATTGTTGAGATTAAGTCAAGTTTGTTATTAGTGACAATACTTATTTAGATTCTATATGCTTACTGAGCTCATTAAATAGTCTATGGTGTTTTCCATGTAATTTAGTAGCCACCAAGCTTCACAGTTCCTACTGAGCATTCTAGTGATTACCAAGTCAATTCAGGCACTGTGAAGTCCTATATTTCTTACTGAATAGTTTAGTGGTTGCCAAGCTTTGCAATTTCTATTGAGTCATCAGTTCATGTGAAGTGAAGTTAGTGTTAATCTAGTGATGAGATGATTAGTGTTTTCCAAATTCAGGTATGGTAAACGTGGAATTTAGTTTCTATCAAGTTGCATAGTATCTACCAAGTTTCCATTATAGACCAAGTTTGAGACTACTCTGAGATGATTAGTATGGAATGAGCTTCCACTTCTACCAAATGCATGATGATGTTGAGTAATGATAGTGGACACCATGTATCAAAACTTCACCAATTCAGTCTTCGAAACTCAATGTTTTCATTTGAGCTGACTTTGTAATATCGGTGTTAACTTGTATATTGGCCGACTTTGTAATTTTGTAAATTGGGTTGATATATATACATAATGTATTGTATCATATCCATATAGAGAGATTCATATGAATAGATATAAAGATGTATGCATGAATGAAAAGTGAGAATGAAGAATATGTAAGACGCATGTGAATGTGAATCAGTAGCAAGTATATTGTAAGGCCATATTAGAAAAGGAGTAGCATAGTCATATCTATCACATAAAGGTGATCAATACTTCAAAGAATCTCTATTAGAAAATCAATTTTAAGTCAGAGATCTACTATTTCATTCTAATAGGTGAACTAGTCCAAAATCCTCTAACAAGGTAGACTTAACAGTCTTTTGTCAAATCTCTTTACCAAGCGCATACTTCATTGTAGGTTTGTAAATTCTCTACCAAGGTGGAACTAGCAGTCCTAATTGCTCCTTATAGGGAAAATCATCAGAAGTGATCACTGTAAACCTTAATAGGCCAACCTTATGTTGTAGTATTGAAGTTTTGTGGGTATCATCCCCACCCCAATTTTACTTTCTATTTGAAAGGTTTTTGGGTCACCAAATTATTGTGTTCATGTGCCATGAATGTTTATGTTTTTAGTTTCTGATGCATGCAATTAGATCTAATTTAATGAATTAAATTATTATTGGATTATTACAATTAAGATCTAAATTTGATAAATTTTTCAAGGTTACTAATTCACCCCTCCAATCTCAATAACCTATCTTAGTCTTGAACATTTCCAACACCCTTGACATTTCTACATAGAAGAAATCCCAATTTATTCTATCTACCAAGAACAAAATTGTGTCCCTAACCCTATCTTCATACTGAATTTGTACCTCTACATGCGTTTCTTTGAGCTTGGCTTTCTCCTTGCTCAGTTTATCTACAGTGTAAACATCTTGATGTTGAGGTGTACTAGTGATCTCTACAATAGGTCGAGTAGGAGGTAGTGGAGTAGGGGAGGTTGCAATCAAAAGTTGGCTAGGTCCTTCTCACACCTTTCTTTCTCCTTGTTGCTTCTATAAATTTGAAATGATTTTCTCCATTTCACTTATTTTCCTTCCCCTCTCATCATATGCTTCTTATAATTTTTTTAACTTTGTATTTAGCTCAAGGAATTCATTCTTATCCTTTATAGCTACCTCTACACAAAAATCAGCTACCTCTTTATCCATTCAAGAAACTTTCTCACTATCTATTTCCCCAGCTCTATAAACCACTAGGTTTCCTATGTTCTTAACATATGAAGCTTCCTAGAGTCCTATCTTATCCCTCTTCTAGATAGACCATATCAATAGGGTCTTGTGATCATTTCAATATTTCAACCCTTTATGGGATTCTTTGACATCTTCCTTGATATTGAATTTAGTTTAGTTTTTCTTTCCTTATTACATTAGAAACCATTACATTAGCAATGTCCCACTCTGGGAGTATGAGCACTCCTAAATCTTTAAGAAAATTTCTTCCCCATGAAGGGGTTATTTGACTAAAATCCTACATCAAATTAGATTTTATTCCCTCCTCTATATTAGAGCCATGTTTATTAGGTTTCTCTTCCTTTTCTTTTTAACATTTTTCCTCAAAATTTTCTATATTGTTCCTCCACAAAAATTTGATAAATTCCCTAGATTTCACAAAATTGTCATCATCCAAGAACCTCTTGGTAGCCTATTCTACAATAGGATAAATCTCTTTCCCTTTGAAGTCTTCAATAGTGAGGGCTAAGAGTGGTATTGGAGGTTCTTTAGGCATCTCTTCTTCTACTTCTGATGATGTTATTAAAACATCATCATGACCCCCTATCTATTTCAATTTCTCCCTCAACAAGTCCTAACTATAAAAATAGATAAGGGTTCAAGATGAAGAATATTCTTCTACCCTTGATGAAGATCCTTCTTCTGATTTCTTCCTTTTTGTAGCTAGTGTAGCTAGTGGGTTCTCTGGATGTTGCCTTTTGTATACTAGTATAGGTTATACCCTCACATTCCTGGAAACTACATATCTTTCTTTTCTCTAAGGGTTATATTGCCCTAGACTAATTATAACATTATTAGACAATCTCCTCTGTACCCCCTTGGCCTAATTAGGGCATGCCTTTATCAGTATTTCCTTCTTTTTATTTAGGGTTTGCATAATCCAAACAAAATGGGCTATGAGTTTGTTAATTTAATTTCCCAAAAATTTTGTCTTCCAAGGGGTCATACTTCCTATCTAAAGCATTGAAAATTTCTAAAAGCCTACTGTAAACCTTCCATTTTTCTTTCTTTACTTCTTGCTCTTGTAGAGAAAATTCATTTCTAATTATATCTTTAGGAAAGTAAACTACTTCTTCATATGATTTGGCCTTAGTTCTTTCTTTGAACATTTCATAGAACTCTTCTAAATCAATAAAGAAAGAATGAGATTGGGCCATTTGGTATTTGTCAAGAAACTTACCCAAATGTCTCCATCCTCCTTTGGTAAGCACAAAAGTGTGTATAACAATAAAACTTGGAAAGATGGTTCTCCTAGATCTTACCACCAATTCCCTTTCTTCAATTCCACCAACCTACCATAAGAATTCAGCAATTCCTACTTTCAGAGGCACTTGGTATGGTAGGACATGAGGTTTCCCTTGGAAACCATATACTTTGAACATAGTTGAGACTAAATAAGGGATAATGTCTCCCCAATCTTGGCTAACCTTCAGACCCTTGGCATGATCTTTAGGTGTTATCAATTCTAGTAAAGGTTGAGGAATTTGAGGGTTGTCTCCACTCAACAACATCCTCATCTTCAATGCAAAATATCTATTAAAATGGACAAAAATAGCATCTGTGACTTCCCAATTCATATCTATGATCCAAAGTTGAACTGGTAGCTTCTCTCTATCCTTTTCTAGCTCTAGTTTCATGTCTTTTGCAAAGACAAAAACACCCTTGTATAAGAATATGTACATCAAAAACTAATACCAGTAAAAGGGCTTATCAACCTTACCCTTGTTGATGCCAATTAGTCCATTATGTATCTCCTTGGCTAAGTAAGATAAAAAATAAAAAATAGAGATCATACCATACTATAAAGTTTGAGAAATCATAAAAACTAAAGACCCTTGGACATGGTCTTGCTCATCCATACCAAATATTTTGCAAAGGGAAGTATAAAGGGTCTATGCCCTAAGATTGAAATACTTTTTTAATAAGGGCTCTAGGGTGTGGAGCTCACGAGTGTAAGATGCCTTACCTTTGCAAAATGTTCTTGTAATGTTTTTCCTCTAATATATACTCTTTGAGCATCATACCTTGATTCCATATCATCCAAATTGATCTTTTGATGCAATGCAAGCTTAGGGTTTAGCATAGAAATTTCTCTAATTACCTTAGTTGTTACCCTAAAAATATTATCTGTAGTGTGATTCTTCACAACCCTTAGCATAGGATCATACCTATTTGCCAACATTGTTAGCAAATCATCTTCAATAAAAACACTAGGGAAAACTAGCTTCCTAATGTCAAAATACCAGACATTGCTTAGTAGTGTATCATGATTTCTCTATGAAAACCACTTTCTAAATAATTCCAAAAAACTTTCCATTAATGTCTTGGCATCTCTTAGCCAATTTCCCTTATCATAGAAACCCTAATCAATTACCAGTCTAGGGTTCTTGGGAACCAATTCTTTTCCTTTTATTGTTTCATTAGTAGAAAGGGGCATTTATTCAAGAAAATCAGCATGCACATTCCTATGTTGATAATCCAGCTTTCTAGAAAAATCTCTTTGAGGAGACATTTTATCAATTCAAGCAATTTCTAAAACTAAAAATTGAAGCTCTACTTTTCTATGCTTTAAATCTATTTCACTTTGTAACAAGTCATGCAATGAATTATAAACTTTAAGTAGAATTTTTTTGCACGAGGTTACCTTGAAATACCATTAATGGTCTAATAGTTGAATTGTGCATGTTATGCTAAGAATTTGAAAACTAACCCTTGATCTAGGAAAAATATTATGCCTATGATTTAAATTTAATACAATATCACTTTTTACCTAGTAGGACATGTGTTAAGTTCTCGTATTATCGCTTTGTTTAAAACCCAAATATTTTCATTTTATGACAACAAGACATCCCTTGATCCTTTTACATCTAATGATTAGGAAACATCTATGTTTTCTTAATACTCCTTTCAAGGAATGGGCCCACTAAGATGCATGTTATTCCCTTGAATTTTCGCATTGGGTAAACTTAAAAAATCTTTATTTTGTGAGGATGTGACCAGCATGGATCTTCATCTAAATCTATAGTTGAGAAACGTTCTCATTCTTTAGGCTATTAAATTTAATATGGGTCCACAAGGACATGTGCCAACCTTCCATATTATCACATTTTTAAAATATCTTGCATCCTCATTTTTCAACAACACAAGGATCATTGATCTTCCTTCTAATCATTTATTTTAAAACATCACATACACTTCACTTTTTGGGATCTACATGGTAACATGGAAAGTCCTTACATTCTTGCTTTGGTTAAAAAGTTAACACCTTCATTTTGCAAGAATGTGAGAGTCAACTATTTTGGAAAAATCATAGAGTTGTTGTTAAACTGTTGAATTTTCTATTCCTCTGGTCCCACAAGATAGGTGTCACTACCTCACTTTCTCACTTTAGTTAAAAATCTTACACTTTGACTTTGTGAGAATGTGACATCTATGGATTTTCAAGGAGATCAATGGTTACAATAACAACTCATCATGAGGGTTAGGAATAGGCAATTTAT
Source organism: Cupressus sempervirens (assembly GCA_028749045.1). Classification (NCBI taxonomy): domain Eukaryota; kingdom Viridiplantae; phylum Streptophyta; class Pinopsida; order Cupressales; family Cupressaceae; genus Cupressus; species Cupressus sempervirens. The sequence goes on from CM053791.1 coordinate 310,263,260, forward strand.
GGAACTACAAAAAAACCATAGGTTGAGCAGAGACATGAGTTATGAAATAACCTTATTTTGTAAAATATTCCAAAATTTAATAAAGAAAAATCCCTAATAAAGAAATATTGAAGTAGTACTTAGGGTTTTTTAGGTTATTTCATGCTTATACTAGGGTTTAATTCAAACTTCTAGCCTTAATTAAAGAGATATAACTAGTAAAAACTTTTGAGAAAATTGGAGAAATGATTTTGTGTTGAAAAGAGATTATTTTGAAGTCAAGAACCTGTACTAGAACAATAATTATTTTTTCAATGATGTCAAACCTAATACTTTCTAGTGAGAGAATTGTTTTTTGGTCTAAATTCTATCATGTGGTTGATTGATGAAGAGGATTTGAAAAGAAGGGATAACAAGAGAACCTAGAGAAAGGTTGAGTTATTTGGTGTATAAAAGGAGCACTAAAACCAAGTAATACATTAATACTATAGTGTATTGTTTATCTACTTGAAGTCTAACATGAAAGATTACTCAAGTAAAGACTAGAAGAAGATCAAGTAATAAAAGTGTCTGCCAAGCCTTGCCAAGCAATCAGTGCAAGCCGAGCAAAAAATAGTAGAAGTTGAGTGAAACTCAATAGTAATTGAGAAAAAAAGACAAATAGTGCAAGCCACATGAATGTTAGTATATGCCAAGTAAAGTTTAGTTGGTGTCGAGCATTAGTAAACTTTAGTGTTTTCTAAGAGACTAGTGTTGGCTGAATGACATAACAGTATAGATGTTGAGAGACAAAAAAAAGTGTTACATTGAAGATTTGACAAATCTAAGCTAACTAATTTGATTTTTTGAATTATGTGAAGCATGTGGAAGTTAACTATGATGAGATAGTGGCATAGAATTCAAAGTAAACCATTTTGAGGTGAATTCAAGAAAGATTATAGAGAAAGTTTCTAGAGGGACCCAAAATGGAAAAGTGGGTAGATTCATTGAATCCTACCTAACCCTAAAATGGATGATTGTGGTTAAGTGGAAAAATATTTAAATTGTCTATTTATAGAGATAGTTGGTCAGAAGAAAAGGTTTTCTTGTGCGAGAACCTAAGGAAGACAAGGATTCTAGGGTGTTGCTTCATCTAGTCACCGAATAGAAGAGAGTGTAGTTGGTATACAAAGAAAGAAGGCTTAAGGGGATGAATACTTGAAGGGTGAACAAGCTATCAGAGCTAAAGAGTATGAATGCCCAGAAGAAAGGAAAACTAAAACAAAGATTTGTAATCTATAAGTGAGTTGTAAGTTTGTTATCAGATCAAGTCTTGTTGTTGCTTTCTAACAACTGTACTAGTGTGGATAAAATCCTTTGAATCAAGGTTCACCTAATAGTCATTTTTAAATCCTTTAACTAGGTGACACTCTAATGGAATGTTCTAAAGTCCTCTAACAAGGATCACTTATAACAAAGTTATTGAATACTTTAACTAGTTCATATTTAATAGTGTGTATTGTAATCTTTAAGAGGGTTGGCTTTTCATAGGGCATCACTTCAAAAGAGTGAAATTTTGTAGCATGTTACTGGTGGTTTTTCCCAAATTGGGTTTCCATGTAAAATCCTTGTGTCAAGGTGTATGAATGTGCTTATAGAATTTTGTGTTTACATTTCTACAAATTTGTTTTGATCTAGGTTAGTAATCTACTAAATTAAGGTATAGTATGATCTAATGGATGCATGTATGTTAAGGTTTTATGGATATGGATCTTATTAACACTAAAAATTTGTATTTGTACATCTAGACCTTGGATAACTGATTCACCACCCCTCTCAATTATTCTAAAGAATTCCAACAATTGGTATCAAAGCACCAATGCTTGAGAGGAATAGTTTGAAGGTACTAAAAGCTAAAGATCAAGATGTATAAAAGGGAGGTGCCCAAACTACACAAGGAAAACTTTCCTGCATGGAAAATTTTGATGAAGCTACATCTAGGAGTTCTTAGAGACTATGCACAATCTACCATCACTATTAAGCATGTTAATCATGTTGGAGCCCTAACTATTGATGATCTGGAAAAGAAAAAAGAACATAATTACTCTATGTCAAAGCTTGCTTCTGCCCTAAGATATTCAAAGTTTGATGACATTAAAGAATATAAAACTACGAAGAAGATGTGGGATGCTATTGAGATGATCTATAGAGGAGATAAGAATTTTTTGAGAGCTAAAGATGAAAGTCTAAGGGGAAAGTTTGATTACATGAGAATGCAAGAAGGTGAGAACATTGTCCAATATTGTGCAAGAATTAAAGATATTGTGAATGCTGTTAGAGGAGCTAATGGTGTCATTGAATATGAGACTATAATCAAAAAAGTACTGAGAACACTTTTTCCTACCTATGCTATTAGAGTTTCTACCATACAAGAAATAAGGTGTGTACTTGGTAGTAATCTAACCCTTGAAGTACTCATGGGTAGACTCACTACCTTTGAACACTCTAATTTTGATAATTTCCAAACTATAAATGTGGAATCTATTTTCAAAGCTAAAATTTCACTAAAGGAATCTAAAGAGAAAATTAAAAAGGTCAAACATGCTTCTAGTGATAGTGATATAGATGAGGATGATGTAGAAGAGATTGAAGCATTGTTGGCAAGGAAAATACAAAGGTAAGCTACCTATAATGTTCTTTATTTGTAATGAGGTTGGTTGTATTGCTGCTAGATGTCTAGAGAAGAAGAATAATAGAAGTGGAGACAAATATAGAAGTAAAAGAGATGAGGATAGAAAAGATTATAAAGATAAAGGAAAGAAGTCTTGCTACATTGTTAAGGACGAAACTAAAAATGAATATTATGACCATGATGATGAAGTGATGTATGTTTCTATAAAGGATGATTATTATGAGGATGAGGCAATTGCACTGGTATCTTATGTGAACAAGGTGATAGGTGGATCATTAAATGTGGATGTTCACATCACATGATTGGAGATAGAAGTAAGCTCATTACCCTTGATTATTACAATAGAAATAGTGTAAGATTTGGTAATGATGCACCCTATCTGATAAAAGGTAAAGGATCAATCAAACTAATAGAAATGATTATGTGTTACAATTCTTATTATGTAGAAGGACTTAACTATAACTTGTCAAGTGTGCCAAAACTAAATAGTTCAGGTTGCAAAATTGAGTTTGAGAAAAAGAAAGCAAAGATCTATGATATTGATGGGAAACTAAATGGAAAAGGTGATTAGACTACAGGTAATATGTTTTATCTTGACATGAATGATGTTACTTGTCTTGTTGTAGAATATTATGTTGTATAGCTATGGAACAAGAGCTTTCATGTTAACTTTGATAACTTAGCTAATATTTGTAACATGAAAAGAGTTAGAGGTTTTCCTAAACTGAAGAAGCCTGACAATATGATTTGTAAGAAATGTTAGTTAGGTAAGATGACAAAATCTAGTTTTAAATGTAAGACTCACCCCTCCAAAAAAAATTTGGAAGTAGTTCATACTAATTTGTGTGGACCAATTAATGTGCAAAGCTACAAAGATGATAAGTACATTATACAATTCATTGACGATTATTCTAGGATGATGACAGTTATGTTTCTGAAACAAAAATTTTATGCTTTTCAAATTTAAAAGTGGTATTTGGCTAGAGTTTAAAAGAAGATTGGAAAAAGCTTGAAATGTGTTAGATTTGACAGTGGTGGAGAATTTATATCAAATGAGTTTGAGATATTCTATAATAATCGAGGAATCAAGAGATGGACTACTACACCTAGGACCCCTCTAGAAAATGAGATTGTTGAAAGGAGAAATGAATGTGTAATAGAATATTCTAGATCACTGATGATGGAGAAGAATGTTGCTTTGAAATATTGAAGATAAGTTGTAAGTACAACTGTCTATACTTTAAACAGTTTACAAGTAAAGAAAGGTACTCATTCAACACCTTTTGAACTATGGGATGGATACTCACCCAATATAAAATATTTTACGGTATTTAGAAGCAAGTGCTACATTCTTAAAGATAATAGGAGTGGTAAATTTGATGCTAAAATTGAAGAAGGCATATTCCTAGGCTACTTTACAAGAAGTAAAGCTTATAAGTGTTTGAATACTAACACTAACAAAGTTGTGGAAAGTGAAAATGTGAAGTTTGATGAATATAAAAAGGTACATGAAGCTAAACATATGAAGGAACCTAAAGAGTACAATTCTTTTATATAATTTTATCAAGGTATGCCTATTTATGAAGGTACTATGAACCAATATGTAAATAAACAACAAGTATCAATGACTGTTGACTCACATACAATAAATATTGAGTTTCATTTAGGAGCCAAGTTATAGTCAAGGAGTGAGTTATAGATAGAAGCTGAGGTACATTTTGATTCTAAGATAAGTGTACATGAAAGGAATGTTGGTATACCTGATAGAGAAGTACATAGTGATTATGAAATTGGTAGACCCATGAAAGAAAGAAGAGAAGAACCAAGATTGTCAAAGTATGTCAGAAGATATCACCCTACTAAATAAATTATTGGAGATAAAGAGACTATACCAATGAAAAGGAATAGGTTGAGAAGTGATACATGTTTTTTAAGCATGCATGAGCCTAAGTCAATAAAAGATGCATTAGAGAATGAAGGCTAGAGTAAAGCCATGAAAGAATAGATTGATTAGATTAAGAAGAACAAGACATGGACTCTAGTACCTAGATCAAAGAATAAGAATATGATTGGAACCAAATGGGTGTACAAAAAAAGGTTAGATGAGAATGGTGAAGTCACAAGAAATAAGACAAGATTAGTTTACAAGGGGTATCCACAAGAAGAAGGAATTGACTATGGAGAAACATTTTCCCCAGTTACAAGATTGGAAGGAGTAAGAACTTTGCTTTCTTACTCTACATACAAAGGTTTCAAAGTTTATTAAATGGATGTGAAGTCAACATTTTTGAATGGTATACTAGAAGAAGAGGCTTACATAGAACAAGCTGAAGGATTTTTTGATCCAAACAATAAGAACATGGTATGTAGACTACACAAAGCTTTATATGGTTTAAAGAAAGCCACTATTGATAATATTGTCCTTGATGTCACACAAATGTCATATCATTCATTAGTCTCAAATTCACCAAGCTCAGACATTCTGCAATGCAATCTACAGTGTCAACCGAGCTCACTCGGTCATCGAAAGAAATGTGGAAAATAGTGTTAATTGAGCTAACTCGGTCAACAAAGGAAAGGTGAAAGATAGTGATCATCGAGCTTACTCATTCAATGAAGGAAATGAGGAGGTCAGTGTTAACCAAGCTTCACTCAGTCTCCAAAGGGAAGTTTCCACCAAGCTCACTTGGTCATCAAAGGAATTATGGAGAAGTCAGTGTTAACTGAGCTTCACTCGGTCTCCAAAGAATATTTTTCATTGAGCTCACTCAATTTTCTCAGGAAACTCAATACTTATCAAGTTCTCCTAGCGATTGAAGGATTGTCATGAAGTTTTTTGTATTAACCGACCTCAGTCGGTCAACATAGGAATTATTTTCTAACAAAGTTTACCGTGTAGGGTCGGCCAATATAAGGATTTGCAAATTAATTACTTCTAGCTGACTATTATAATTGTTTGTTTAGTCAGTGATTCAAGCTAACTAAGATAATCTGAAAGGTATATATGGTCATTCAAGTTATGAATTAAAGTGTGAGATTATGAAAAAGAAGTTATGAATGCAGATTATAGTATGAAATGAAAAGGCGAATGTTGAGCAAAGTCTGATGAAGGATCAGATGTGTTGAAGGAGCTGCAAAGTTGCATTTGATTAGTAAGGATCCAGTCAAGCATAACAAAGATCTGTAATTAGAAAAGATAAGTTGTACTTTATATCAGGTCACTTCATTGTTGCTTTCTAACCATTGTAATAGTGAATTCAAAATCTCTTAACAGAGTTGGTTTAACAACCATTCAATAAATCCTCTAACAAGGTGACAGTTCAGTTGAAATGTTCTAAAGACCTCTAGCAAGGCCACTCCTAACAAGATGATTAAATCCTTTAACAGGGTCACACCTAACAGTGTGTTTTTGTAACCTTTAGCAGGGTTGGCTCCTAACAGGGCTCACTTCAAAAGAGTGAAAAATAGTATCTAATTACATTGGTGGTTTTTCCCATATTGGGTTTCCACATTAAATCTAGTGTCTCTTGTGTTCTTAATTGCTAAATTGCTTTGTGCATGATAACATATCAGTTCTTAATATTTGTCATTTGGTGCATTATCAAGTTTTAGTATTTCCTATTAATCAGATCAAGGAGATATTCAGACATCTTAGGGACTGTGAAAGTTTTTGGAGTAACTAATTCACTCCCTCCCCCTCTCAGTTACTCTATTCTCATTTCCAACAATTGGTATCAGAGCTTCTGGTGCTTGCAAGAAGAGATTTCAAGGATCTAAGCCAAAGATCAAGATGTCTTACAAAAGAGAAATTCCAAAACTCAACAGAGATAACTTCTTCGCATGGCAAGGGTTGATGAGACTTCATCTGGCTACTGTTGGTGATACTGGACTAAAATACCTTGAAGAAAAATATGAAGAACCTCCTGGCACATTGTTTGTCAATGACATTGCTGAAAAGAAGACTCACAACAATATGATGATAGACATAGCATCCGCTCTTAGTTATGATCCAAAACTCAACAGAGATAACTTCTTCGCATGGCAAGGGTTGATGAGACTTCATCTGGCTACTGTTGGTGATACTGGACTAAAATACCTTGAAGAAAAATATGAAGAACCTCCTGGCACATTGTTTGTCAATGACATTGCTGAAAAGAAGACTCACAACAATATGATGATAGACATAGCATCCGCTCTTATGATGAAGAAAGGAGAAATAGTTACAAGAAAAGTTCTCAGAACCTTACTTCCCATGTATGCAATCAAAGTTTCTACAATTTAGGAAAGGTGTGAAGCAAATCATCAGATAAATCTTGAGGCCATAGTCAGAAGACTAACTACATTTGAACTAGATAACTTTGACAACTATGTTCCAGCCTCCAAGAACATTGAATCAGCATTTCAAGCCAAGCTCTCACTCAAGGAGAAAAACAAAAAGGAGAAGGAATCTCAGTCAAAAAGTGAAAATGAATCAAGCCAAAGTTCAGACAGTGACCTCGAAGTGATTGAAGCTCTGCTAGCAAAGAAATATTCTAGAGGCAGAGGAAAATACAAAGGTAAAGTTCCTCTAATCTATTTTTCTTGTGAAGAAATTGTTCATATTGCAGCAAGGTGTCCAAACAAGCAAAACCATGATGAAAAGAAATGGAATGGCAAGAAAGACTTCAAATCATCCAAGAACAAAGGTAAGAAATCATGCTTCATGACTGAAAAATTCTAAAGATTCTGATAATAGTGAGAATGAAATTGTTTATATTGCCATTAAAGATGATTCTGATAGTGATGAGGAAGATAAAATGGCACTTGTTTCTCATATAAGTAAGAATGATACATGGATTATAGACAGTGGTTGCTCACATCATATGACTGGTGATAAAAGTAAGTTTGATCAGTTTGAAGACTATGATGGTGGCAGTGTAAGGTTTGGTAATAATGAACCTTGTTTCATAAAATGAAGAGGAAGAATCTGTCTAACCAAAGAACTTGTATGTAATAATGCCTATTGGGTTGAAGGTCTTAAACATAATTTGCTAAGTGTGGCACAGTTACTCAATACTGGATTCAAGGTGGAATTCATGCATGGAAAGGCAAGACTGTTGAATGAGTAAGGAAAGCTGATAGGATCTGGCACCCAAACTAAAGGTAATTTGTTTTATCTAGAACTTGGTGAATGCTCATGTTTTATTTTTCAAATTGAAGAAAGTTGGTTATGGCATAAAAGGTTGTGTCATGTCAATTTTTATAATCTGGTAAAAATAAGCAAATTCAAGAAAGTGAGAGGCATTCCTAACATTCAGAAACCTGAGGTTGGTCTATGCAAGAATTGTTAGATTGGTAAAATGGGAAAGACTAGTTTTAAAAGTAAGAACTATCAGTCTGAAGATATATTAGAAATTGTGCATACTGATTTATGTGGACCCATTGGAATAGAAAGCTATACTGGAGAAAATTTTTCCATTCTTTTTGTTGATGACTACTCAAGAATGATGACTGTCATGTATCTAAGGAATAAATCAGAAGCATTTGAGAAATTCAAATGGTATTTAGCAAGAGTAGAAAAAGAAACAGGAAAAAGACTAAAATGCTTGAGGTCAGATAGAGGTGGTGAATTCATCTCACATGAATTCAACAACTTCTGCATTGAAAAAGGTATTAAAAGACAGGTCTCAGCACCAGGAACTCCTGAACAAAATGGAATAGCTGAAAGAAGAAATAGATCCATCATGGATTGTGCAAGAACCCTGATGATAGAAAAGAAGGTTGCTATCAAATACTGGAAGGAAGCCATCAGCACTACAGTTCATACCTTAAACTGAGTACAGTTGAAGAAAGACTCATTCAAAACTCCCTATGAATTATGGTATGGCTACAAACCCAATGTAAGTTATCTAAAAGTATTTGGAAGCAAATGTTATATTTTGAAAGAATCTAGAAAAGGTAAATTTGATGTAAAAGGTGATGAAGGAATATTTTTAAGATATTCTTGCAAAAGCAAAGCATATAGATGTTTAAATCTATCCACTCACAAAGTTATAGAAAGTGCACATGTGAAAGTTGATGAGTTTGTAGATAAATCTGAAAAAGAAAGCAAAAAGGTACCTGAAGATTACAAAAGATTTGTTTACATTGAATCAGATACTATACCAAGCATACCGTTCACTCAAGAATCCTCAACTCCCGAGTCATCAGTAACCGAGTTACAAAAAGTTCAAACTGAGCCACAGCAACATTCAGACATTACCGAGCAAGTATCTACCAAGTCTAAAGCACTTGAGCCAATTCTTACCGAACCAGAACAACCTGAACATGAAATTGAAGCACAAGGAGATAGCAATGAAACTCATTCAAGAGGAAAAGAACCTGTATTAGCTAAATATGTCAGAAGACATCATGCACCAGATCAGATCATTGGAGACATGTCTAAAGGAACCTTGAAAAGAAGCAAGCTGAAAAATACTTGTTTACTTGCTGATTTTGAACCTAGAAGCATTGAAGATGCATTGACAAATGATAGTTGGATTGAGGCAATGAATGAGGAAATAGAATAGATAGAGAAGAACAAGACATGGACTCTAGTACCCAGGCCTAAAAATAAGAATGTAATTGGAACCAAGTGGGTATTCAGAAACAAGTTGACTGAAGATGGTAAAGTATCCAGAAACAAAGCTAGATTAGTATGCAAAGGATACTCTCAAGAAGAAGGCATAGATTATGGAGAAAAATTTGCTCCTATTGCAAGATTGGAAGGAGTCAAAACCTTACTTGCATATGCTGCTCACAAAGGATTCAAAGTTTATCAGATGGATGTGAAGTCAACATTCCTCAATGAAATATTGGATGAAGAGGTTTACATTGAACAACCTGAAGGTTTTGTTGATCTAGATAAAAAGGACATGGTGTTCAAATTACACAAGGCACTGTATATGGTCTGAAACAAGCCCCTAGAGCATGGTATGAAAGATTGCATAACTATCTTATTCAGATTGGTTTTCAAAGAACTAATGATAATAGTAGCTTGTATATAAAGGAAGGACCAGATAATAAGATTGTCTTGGCAAAAATATTTGTAGATGATACTATTTTCACCGGGCATGATGATCTTTGCAAAGAATTTTCAAAAAAAATGAACAAGGAATTTGAAATGTCTATGTTTTGTGAAATAAAATTCTTTTTTGGTCTTCAAATTCAACAAAATAAGAATGGCATCTACATCACTCAATCAAAATACATCAAGGAGATATTGAAAAAGTTTGGTATGGAGGACTATAAACCTATTGGAACTCCTATGTGCACTGGATTGAAACTTACCAAAGATGATGAATCCAAAGAGGTAGATCAAACATTGTATAGATCTATGATTGGAAAATTGCAATACATAATTCATACCAGGCTAGATATTGTCCTTGCAGTTGGTATTGTTGCAAGATTTTCAGAAAAACCAAGAGAAACTCATCTAATGGCAATCAAAAGAATAATGAGATATTTGAAAGGAACTGAAGATTATGGCTTATGGTATAAATTTGGAGGTAATTTAGATTTGAAAGTGTTTACTGATGCTGATTGGGTAGGAAACCTTGATAATAGAAAAAGCACAAGTGGAGGAGCATTCTTCCTTAGAAAAAGATTGGTTTCTTGGACAAACAAAAAGCAAAATTGTACATCCCAATCTACAGCAGAGGTAGAGTATGTTGCTACAATAGTAAACTATTCAAATATTGTTTGGTTTAAGAAATTATTGCAAAGAATGAAGATGGAAATCAAAGAACCAGTTGTCATGTTTTGTGACAATACTAGTGCAATCAACATATCTAAGAATCCAGTGATGCATTCCAAGACCAAGCATATTGCAATAAAATATCATTTTGTCAGAGAATTGGTGCAAGACAAAGAGATTAGATTGGAATATGTCCATACAAAGGAACAAATTGCTAACATATTCAGAAAGCCCTTACCTAAGGATGCATTTTTGTATCTCAGAGGTAAGTTAGGGGTCATTCCCCTATCTGATGTCCACTAAAATAAGTTCTAGTAATGCATCAACACATATAAGATTGAAGATCCATCTGTTGATACAATTCACTCAGAAATCATTGCATATGAATCAGTACTAAAGTACACTACAATTCACTTAACTTCTGTTGTCTTTGGCATGTGTTGTCAAAGAGGGAGAGATTTACTATCATATCCTTCTGAAATTTGTGAGATTTGAAATTTTTTCCATGAAGTCCCTTAACAGAGGGAGATTATTGAAAGAGGGAGAAGTCTGTTATCTTGTTGGACTTGTTTTCAAAATTTCATTCTGCTATGACATATTATGTTTCCATCAATGCCAAAGAGGGATATTGTTGATAATATTGTCCTTGATGTCACAAAAATTTCATATCAGTCATTAGTCTCAAATTCACCAAGCTCAAATAGTCTACAATGCAATCTACAGTGGCAACTGAGCTCACTTGATCATCGAAAGAAATGTGGAAAATAGTGTTAATCGAGCTAACTCAGTCAACAAAGGAAAGGTGAAAGACAGTGATCACCGAGCTTACTCGGTCAACGAAGGAAATGAGGAGGTCAGTGTTAACTGAGCTTCACTCGGTCTCCAAAGGAAAGTTTCCACCGAGGTCACTCAGTCATCAAAGGAATTATGGAGAAGTCAGTGTTAACCGAGCTTCACTTAGTCTCCAAAGAATAGTTTTCACTGAGCTCACTCAGTTTTCTCAGGAAATTCAGTACTTACCGAGTTCTCCCGATGATTGAAGGATTGTCACGAAGTTTGCTGTATTAACTGAGCTCAGTCGGTCAACACAGGAATTATTTTCTGACAAAGTTTACCGTGCAGGGTCGGCTAGTATAGGGATTTGCAAATTAATTACTTCTAGCTGACTATTTTAATTATTTATTTAGTTAGTGATTCAAGTCAACTAAGATAATCTGAAAGGTATATATGGTCATTCAAGTTATGAATTAAAGTGTGAGATTATGAAAAAGAAGTTATGAATGTGGATTACAGTATGAAATGAAAAGGTGAATGTTGAGCAAAGTCTGATGAAGGATCAGATGTGTTGAAGGAGCTGCAAAGTTACATTTGATCAGTAAGGATCCAGTCAAGCATAACAAAGATCTGTAATCAGCAAAGATAAGTTGTATTTTATATTAGGTCACTTCATTTTTGCTTCCTACCCATTGTAACAGTGAATTCAAAATCTCTTAACAGAGTTGGTTTAACAGCCATTCAATAAATCCTCTAACAAGGTGACAGTTCAGTTGAAATGTTCTAAAGACCTCTAGCAAGGCCACTCCTAATAGGGTGATTAAATCCTTTAATAGGGTCACACCTAATAGTGTGTTTTTGTAACCTTTAACAGGGTTGGCTCCTAACAGGGCTCACTTTGGAAGAGTGAAAAATAGTATCTAGTTACATTGGTGGTTTTTCCCATATTGGGTTTCCACATTAAATCTGGTGTCTCTTGTGTTCTTAATTGCTAAATTGCTTTGTGCATGATAACATATCAGTTCTTAATATTTGTCATTTGCTGCATTATCAAGTTTTAGCATTTCATATTAATCAGATCAAGGAGGTATTCAGACATCTTAGGGACTGTGAAAGTTTTTGGAGTAATTGATTCACCCCCTCTCCCTCTCAGTTACTCTATTCTCATTTCCAACAGCCACAAGGTCATGGTATGAAAGGCTTTACAATTATCTTGTAAAGACTAGTTTTGAGAAGATTGATGATAACAAAAATCTATACTTGAAGACAGAAGGAGGTAAAGGTATTTTTCTAGCTGAAATTTTTGTTAATGATATCATATTTGGAGGTCAAAATACATTATGTAAGAAATTTGCAAATGAAATAAAGAAAGAATTTGAGATGTTTTTGTTTGGAGAGATCAACTTCTTTGCTGGTTTGCAAGTATATCAAATAAAATATGGTATATACATCACTCAATCTAAGAATGTAAATTAAATATTGAAAACTTTTGGTTTGGAGGATTCCAAACTACTTAGCACTCCTATGGTGATAGGATGCAAACTTTCAAAGACTAATGATTTTGCTGAAGTGAATCAAACATTGTATAGGTCTATGATTGGTAAGTTGCAATATGTAGTACATAGTAGACTTAACATTTCATTAGTTGTTGAGATTGTTGCAAGATTTTCTACAAATTGAAAGGAGAATCATTTGATGGTTATTAAGAGAATAATGAAATATCTAAAAGGAATATAGGATTATGGTCTATACTACAAGAAAATTGACAAATTTGAGTTAAGAGCCTATATAGATGTTGATTGGGCTAGAAGCATTGATGATAGAAAGAGTACAAGTGGTGGATCATTTTTCTTAGGAAAGGGACTAGTCATCTAGACCAGTAAGAAACAAAATTTTATATCTCAATCTACTACTAAAGCTGAATATGTGGTTTTTGCAGTAAATTGTACAAATTTGGTATGGATCAAATAGCTACTAAAGGTATGGTGGAGGAAATCATTGAACCTATGGTACTTTATTGTGATAATACAAGTTTTATAAATATATCAAAGAACCCTATAATGCACATAAAGACAAAACACATTACAATCAAGTATCATTACTTAAGAGATTTGTTTCAAGACAAAGTGAGAATAGAATATGTGAATAAAAAAGAATAAATAGTTGATATATTTACAAAATATTTACCTAAGAATGCACATGAATATCTTAGAGGTAAACTAGGGGTGATACCCCTATCCCAAACTACTTAAGAAGTATGAGTAGTGACCTACATAAACTGAGTTGAATGTTGTATCTTACAACTTGATGTAGTGGATCTTGCTTTAGGAGCTTCCTAAAGTAATGAAGGAGTTGAATTAGAAGATGCACAATCACATGCAAGGTGATAGAGGGAGAACCTAAATTGATCATCTTTGGATATATAGATGAAAATTCTTTGGCATTTTTGTCAAAAATGGAGATATAAGAAAGAGGGAGATAAGTACCTAAGAGGGAGAAATAACCTACAAAGGGAGAAAAGTATCTCATAAGGGAGATATAAGAGAGATACATTGAAGGAGGTTGAAAAATCTTACATTACCCTATACAAAGGAAAGACATATACTTATAGAGCGATAAATTTCAAAGATGTTATTTTCTTTTTGGTATTGTTGTTGGTATTGGCTTGCCATCAATGCCAAAGAGGGAGATTGTTGAAAAGAGATTATTTTGAAGTGCAAAACCTATACTAGAATAATCATTATTTTTTCAATGATGTCAAACTTGCTACTTGCTAGTGAGACAATTTATTATTTTGTTTTAAATGTTATCATGCGGTTGATTGATGAAGAGGATTTGGAAAGAGGAGATAATAAGAGAACCTAGAGAAAGGTTGAGTTATTTGGTATATAAAAGGAGTACTAAGACCAAGTAAGACATTGATACTATAGTGTATTTTTAATCTACTTAAAGTCTAAAATGAAAGATTACTCAAGCAAAGACTAGAAGAAGATCAAGTAAGAAAAGTGTTTTCCAAGCCTTGCCAAGTAGTCAATGCAAGTTGAGAAGAAAATAGTAGAAGTTGAGTGAAACTCAATAGGAGCCAAGAAAAGAAGACAAACAGTGCAAGCCAAGTGAATGTTAGTATATGTCAAGTAAAGTTTAGTTGGTGCTAAGCATCAATAAACTTTAGTGTTTGTCAAGTGAACTAGTGTTGGTCTATGTCAAGTGATAGAAAATAGTGTTAAATTGAAGATTTGATGAATCTAAGCTGACTAATTTGATTTCTTGAATTATGTGAAGCATGTGGAAGATAACTATGATGATCTAGTGGCACAGAATTCAAGATAAATTATTTTGAGCTGAATTCAAGAAAGATTGTAGAGGAAGTTTCTAGAGGGACCCAAAATGGAAAAGTGGGTAGATTCATTGAATACTACCTAACCCTAAAATGGATGATTGTGGTTAATTGGAAAAAGATCTAAATTCTCTATTTATAGAGATAGCTAGTCAAAAGTAAAGGTTGTCATGTGCGAGAACCTAAGGAAGACAAAGAGTATAAGGTATTGCTTCATGTAGTGGCCAAATAGAAGAGATTGTAGTTGGATACAAAGCAAGAAGACTTAAGGGGATGAGTTCTTGAAGGGTGAACAAGCTATCAAAGTTAAAGAGTATGAATGCCAAGAAAAATGAAGGACTGAAATAAAGATTTGTAATATGCAAGTGAGTTGTAATTTTGTTATCAGATCAAGTCCTATTGTTGTTTTCTAATAATTATACTAGTGTGGATAAAATCCTTTGGATTAAGTTTGACCTAGTAGTTGTTTGTAAACCTTTAACTGGGTGACATTCTAATAGAATGATCTAAAGTCCTCTAACAAGGCTCACTCCTAATAGGTTGATTGAAATCCTTTGACTAAGTCACATTTAATAGTATGTATTGTAACCTTTAATACGGTTGGCCTTTCATAGGGAATCACTTTAGAAGAGCAAAATTTGGTACCATGTTACTAGTGGTTTTTCCCAAATTGGGTTTCCACGTAAAATCCTTGTGTCAAATTGTGGTAATGTGCTTATGGTATTTCATGTTTACATTTTTGCAAATTTGTTTTGACCTAAGATAGTAATCTACTAAGTTAAGGTATTGTATGATCTAATGGATGAATGTATGTTAAAGTTTTATGGATATGGATCTGATTAGCACTAAAACTTTGTATTTGGACATCTGGACCTTGGACAACTGATTCACCACCCCCCCCCCCCCTGGACCCTCCTGGCCCCCCTCTTAGTTATTCTAAATAATTCCAGCATTTTAGATAATAGGGCACTAAAACTAGGGCTAATAGAGTATGAGAAAACAACCATACCAAAAGGAAAGATGGTACTCAGATCTAGGCCTACTTAGATCTAGGCCTATTTAGATCTAGACATAAACATGAGACTACCAAAAAATGAAACTAGAAATACTTCATAGTTTATTAGTAAGTGAGGCTACTCTTCAAACCAAGATGTCCATGCAAGAAATCCATCAGACCATCTAAATCTTAATCCATGGTCTTTAATCTCAAAGTGGGGATTATTGAGGATGGCAACAACAGGAATCCCTAGAGGAGTAGGGACAATATTGATTGTAATGATAGGCTTTCTACCATATTTTAGTTTTGAGTTATTATGTACTAGGATCAAGATATTCCCTACTCTATTGTTTGGAATCAGCCTATATATTACATTCCCAATAGTATTTTAGTCTAGATTTCTATTGTATTCTATTATTTAGTTGAGACCTTTTGACTCGAGAGGTGTTGTTCATTGAGTCCATCTCTCTACGTCAATCCACTAGTCATATCTAGTACATGTTGATCATTGGGACCATATTGTTGGATACTAAGAGGAACTAGTTATTGGGAGTTAGGATAAGAGCTTATGATATCATTGGATCTACCATGTGTTGCATGCTCATTTGTTGGCAGAGCTTTGCTTTTCTTTCTTTAAACAATTTGTTTTAACATTTCCCTTAAGGTGTAATACATGACTTCCACTTGACTCCCTTTCTTTTTTAGATCATAGGATATTCCCTCCTTATCTAAGGTCTCAATGCATTTTTTGATAAATTTAGTAAGTTGTTTCTCATTCACTTTGAAGTACAAGGTTACCTACAACAAGACATGCTTAACAATAAGTCTCTATAGAAACCTAGTAAGAATCCTACTCCTACCTTTGAAAATATCCTCATTTATAATAATCCACATATGGAAAACCAAATTAGAAGTGAAAATTTCCCAAATTAAATTAAACTACTTGGAGATCTTAGGAATTTATCTAATAAAGATATGAAGACTATCTATATTATGCCCAATTTGAATTCCAAACAAGCTACAAACCTCTCTAACAAATGAATAGTCAGCAGAGGTGTGTTGGATAGACTTAGGTAGGTGGAAGATGGAACAAGAATATGGAGAGGAATCAATTTGAGTGATAGGCATTTTATAATGGAGGGCTTGCCAGAAAAAGCATTGGATCTTGGGTTGCACAAGGTTCCTCTAGTTGTTCAACAATTTGTTAGATGAAAAAGAATCATCAACATTGACATTCAATTTCACATTAAGGTGTTGAAATATTTCCTTGGTTCTAGTTAGGAGGTTATAAATTAGTTTGTCTCGACAATCTTTCAAAGGGGTACTATTTGGCCATTTCAATGTGGTAATTTTTTCAATTGGGTTATCACAAACATGGGGCAAATTCATAGCTCTCTAGGCTTATATAATAATGGAGTAGGTTCTCTTTTGGGACTTAGGGGTGCCAAAGCCTCTTGATAAATCTTCCCAGGCAATAAAATTATCATTGTTATTTTTCATGGAGGATCTGTGCACTTGTACTAAGTACTACCATTGTATTTGGTATATGTTTTTCAAATGCAACTTCATCTCACATTTATATTGAGCATAGGAAGTGAATAAACATGTCCCTTTATGGGACATGTCTATTTGATAATCATATACTTAATATTAATTAATTATTCATTTATATATATAGATGATTATCAAATAGACATGTCCCATAAAGGGACATAGTTACTCATGGCCTATGCTCAATATAAATGTGAGATGAAGATGCATTTGAAAAACACATACCAAATACAATGGAAGTGGTTTGTATAATTGTAGCTATCCTCCATGAAAAATAACATGGTATCATAGTCAGGTTCACTTCCTTGGGATTTTAACCATATTTTAGTAGAAGAGCAAGATCGAGTGACACTAAGCAAAGAAATATTTTACTTACTTAGTCTCTCGTCCATGATCATCAAAGTATCTACACAATCTCTCAAGGTAGCATCTAGACCATGAAATGTTACCTGCCAAACATCATCAATGCTCATTAATAGTATGGACCATGAAAACATTAAGCCCTCTCCTCCAAGGGGATTGAAGATCTAAAATTAGTAAAACATTTCAAGAGAATAAATGTTTGCAAGTCACTCAAACATGAAAATCAATGCATTGATTGATGATGGTTGAGTAGTGTGAATTGCATTCTTCTATTTTCATTCAACATTTAATTGCATCCCTATTCAATTAGAATATTTGCAAAATGTGTGCTAGAGTTGTTGAACCTTGATAAGATTATCCTTTTTCTATGTATAATTGTACTTTTATTTATTATCTCATATTTTATACATCTTTATTCATCATTTTTTATGCCTAGATGTCTCCATCTGATGCCTACATCAGATATGTGTTCCTTTCCTTGTTTCCCATCCTATTTGTAATGTTCCTTATATATGTCAACTCATTGGTCTTCGTACTAAGTGGATGCTACTTGTTTGGT
Organism: Cupressus sempervirens; assembly: GCA_028749045.1. Lineage (NCBI taxonomy): Eukaryota > Viridiplantae > Streptophyta > Pinopsida > Cupressales > Cupressaceae > Cupressus > Cupressus sempervirens. The sequence continues at coordinate 310,281,205 of CM053791.1, forward strand.
TTTGACCACCTTTGTATTCAAAGTCCATTCATAATATATTCAAGTTGAACTTCACACCAAATATCATGCACAAAAAACATATTGGCAAGATCCCACCGCATGTGGAGGCTTACAACATGCAGGCTAAACACATGTCCACATGAAGATTCCTCGTAGGGTGTCCAAAAAAGGTTGTTGAAGATTTTGATCCTATTTCTATTCCATTGTTTAGCAAGCAACCCTTGCAGGAGTGCCAAAGGTTTTACATTCCTTTCCAAGTTCTACCATAATGATTTCTCCCCATGTAGCTTATTATAATTATCAATCACATGATTTCATATGATCCAATGTTTGATTTTCTCCCACCCTTTCCATATGGTCTTAAAAACTTCAAAACCAACAACTCTAATATTTATTTTTTTGGAAAAAAGCCCACTAATGTATAGATCCTTCCTTGTTCTTCCTTTCTTGGGCTACCTTTCAGAATATTCTTTCTAATAAGCACCTTCCAAGGTCCCTCTCCTTACATAGCTCTTGCCACTCATTTGACTATGAAAGCTATTCCTTGAATCCTAAGGTCCTTTAGTCCTAATCCTCCAAATTCTTTTATTTTCACACACCAATCCCATATTACAACATGCCTTTTTTATTTTCTTTACCATCAAAGCACATAAACTTCATGTTAATCTTATGAATAAAATTGATATGAGCTTGATTAAAGAGCTAGGTTGAGGATTAATAGATAGGGTAAGGTGATAGAATCTTTTGGAAAACCTAGACCCTACCATCCAAAGAGATAGTTTTTTTTCATTTATTAAGCTTCTTGTCTCTTCTCCCTCTAACCCACTCCCACATACTGTTTAGGTTAGAGGAGATGTAAAAGGGAATACCCAAATAACTAATTGGTAAGAAAGGTCTCCCAAAGCAATACAAAATCTCCCAAACCAATCAGAAGGTTGCTCCTTCTAGACAAGGAAAATAGATTTAGGGATGGAAATCTTACTCCTTAAGGCCTTACAGAACAAATCCAACTTGTAGGTGAGGTTCTACATGTTCTTCTTAGAAATTTTTATAAGAAATGAGGTTTCATTTGTAAATTGAATATTTGATATTTCTTCCTCATTAGGTAATATAATACCTTTCACTTTTGGAGAGAGAGAATTGTATCTTAAAATATAATGGAGAGTGTTTTTAGTAATCACAAATAGGGAGGGAGCAAGGGGGCATCTTTTTCTAATCAATCTAGATAGAGAGAACACTTTAGATCTTGCACCATTTACCTCTACTACTACTGAAGCATCTCTCATGAGAGAAAAAGTCATTTGAATGAATACGGATGAAAAACCCAAACTCTCCAATATCAAGCCAATGAAGTTCCATTATATTTTTTCGTAAGTCTTCTCATAATCTATGAGGAGCATAGTTGTTTCCTAATTAGAACTCTTTTCCCACTTCATAGCCTCCTAGAAAGTTATAAGATTTTTCAAGATGTATCTTCCTTTGACAAATATAGTTTGTGTATGATAGATGACTTTTGGCAAGATTTCTTTAATTCTCAGTGCTAGGTTCTTTGCCAAAATTTAATAAGAGACATACAAAAGTTTTATAGGTCTCTAGTTCTTAATTAGTGACTTATCCCCATCCTAAGGAATAAGCTTTATCATCCCTCTATTAATCTAGGGACCAATAGATCCCTCTTGAATATCCTGATTATACATATCTAATAGATATTTCCATATCTAGGTGGCATGCTCCTTGTAGAATTCAATGGGTAGTCCATCAAGCCTTGGGGATTTTTCTTTGCTCATTTTGGATATAGCATACAATATTTCTTCTTTTCATAGGGGATTACTTAAGAGGTTATGATCTTCTTGGCTAACTTTGCTAGCTACTAGAGATTGAATTCTAGCTCAAACTTCTACCATAGTATTTCCTTGATCTTCAAAAGTAAATAGATTGGCATAATATTTTGAAAAAGAATTGATTATATCATCTATATCCTATAGTAATTTACCTCCTTCTTGGATCAACTCTATTTCATCTCTAGTTTCTTTAGCTTTTAGCAATGGAAAGAAATATTTGGGCCCTTTGTCTCCATTCTCTGGCCGCTTAATTCTAGCCCAAGTTTTGACCCCTTGGATCTTATATTTTTGTTTCTTTCTAAGAGATTTTATGGGCATTGTAACAACATTAAGAACCTCCAAATTATTTGTATCACATTGGATTCTTTCTTCAACTTCCACAAGTTTTTTGTGTAACTCATTTTCAACACTTCTCACATCTTTATCTTTTTTCTTCCCTATTATCTGAAAACACATTTTCCAGCTATTTATCATCACATTCCATCTTTGAATCAGGTTGGATTTCTTTGTTAAATTATAGTTAAACCATCTAATAAATTTTATAGCATCATTTATGTTATCATCCTATAGAAGGGAAGTGTTAAGTATGAATCCATCATGGTGCTTATCAATGTTCACGATTTGGTTGATCCTAGTTATGTTGGCAATGATAGGATGGTGATCAAAGAGGGTGTTAGCATGAATGCTGATTATACTAATTTGGGGGAGTATTTTGAGAACTAGAGAATATTGATATGTTGCATTCATGACTATTTTTGTCATTGATGACAACATAGTATGCTTTCTGTAGACACTAAAAAAATTCAATCAAAGATCTTATGTTGCATAGAAATTGAGTAAGGTTTAGGTGATTTATAGTAAAGGACATGTTTCTAAGAGTGTTTTGATGATGTAGTTAAGAGTACAAAGTTTGATTCAAAGTTGTACAATAGTTATGTTTGATTTACTATGAGCAACATAGAAATAGAGCATCTTTTTTGTATTTCTTGATATTTGTGTTATATCTTTTAGCTAGTATATAATGAGGTGATATGTTGTCATCTAGAGATAGAAGAAAATTAGGTGATGATGTCAACAAGTCTACAAGACCTAGAGTCTCACGTGTAAATTTTTTTAATAGACTATGAGCCGATAATGCTATTATAATTTTAATTAATTATATATCTTATTTTAATTAATTGGAAAGCCTCAAGGCCGACTAAAGGAATTATTATGAAGATACAATAATATAAAGGAAAGATGTTTTCCTTATTTGAAAAATGTCTGAAAGTGTTGAGATCATTATATTTGCAAAGTGCAAAAAGGAACATAAATTTTGATTGAATATGTGTAAGCAATCCAAGGGATTATTGGATGTGTAGTTCATGATGTAGTTGATAGGAAAAAGAAAAAGGAAGGAAGTATAATTTAGTTATATTATTCTGCAAGGAATAATATAGAGATCATTTGGATAGTGAGTTCATTGGTCTTATCCTTGAAGTTGTTTGGGTAGTGGGTCCACTTGTCTTCCACAACTTCTAATAGGGTTGGAATCTCCTAACAAGGATTCAAAGTCTCCTAACAGGGATTCATATGCACTAAAAATTATAATAGATTGCTAATAGGGTTTATCCTCTAACAAAGAATATTTATATTAGTACATCATCTTGGATACCATCCTCATCAGAGTTTTCCCTCTGATCAAGGATTTTCCTAGTTAACATATATGGTGTGATTGTGTATGAGTATCTTGCTATGGTTTTAGTTTGTAGTACTCATATGGTTAAGATTTTTTTAAGTTATTATTTGTGATATTAGCTAGATAACTGATTCAACCACCCCACCCCCCCAACTTAGTTATATCTATGGACTATATATTTTAAAAGTTGGTATCAGAGCTTCAGGTCCTTGAAGGATAAGCTTGATAAATTTGGGAGATTGATGGAAAATCTATTTAGAAAGGATAGTCCTAGATTTGATGGGGGCCAACTATGATAGTTAGAAGGAAAAGATGAAGACTCATCTATTGTGCATGGGTCTAGGATATTGTCTCTTGACAAAAAGTTCAAATAAAATCATTAAAGAAGAAAACCTTGAAGGTTGGAGTGAAGAAGAGAAAGATCCATTCATATGTAACATGAGAGCAAGAGAAGCCCTACTAATAGCTCTTCTAGAGAATTAGTACAGTCAGGAATTAGTACAATAGTATATACTCTGAATAGAGTATAGATTAGAAAAGGTATGGACAAGAGACCTTATGAGATATAGTTTGGACATTCACCATCAATCAAATATTTTAGAATATTTGGGAGCAAATTTTATATTGAGAGAGATGATGACATTAGTAAGTTTGATCCAAGAAGTAATGAAGGTATGTTTCTTGGTTACTCTTTAAAAAGTAAGGCTTATAGATGTTTCAACTATAAAACTAAGACAATAGTTGAGTGCACAAATGTAAAGATTTATGAGAAGTTTGGAACCAAAGAAAAGATGGTAGATTATAGTTCTGATGAAGAAGAAAATAACTCAAAAATTGCTAGATAGAATTTTGAAGTTTTGTTTAAGACTAAAAATTGGTTACAGAATGATGTGCTAACTTTTGAGCATAGAGGAGGACAAAGCTCTGAACCTAGAGAAGGGTTAAGAGTTGAAATGTCAACTCCTACTCCTAATAGAAACCTTACAAGGAATCACCCACCTGAAAAGATAATTGGAAGTAAAGACAAAGGTAGTATGACAAGAAATAGAGTAAATGAGGAAATATGCTTGATATCTCAAGTTGAACCCAAGTGCATAGATGAAGCTATTAAAGATAGTCATTGGATCCAAGCAATGAAGGAAGAATTTCATTAGATAATTAAGAATGATATAGGGGAATTGTTTCCTAGACCTAAAGACAAGAATGTGATAGGAACTGAATGGGTTTTTAGGAATAAGATGAATGAGCAAGGAGACATTGTGAGAAACAAGAATCAACTTGTTTGTAAAGGTTATTCATAGAAAGAAGGCATTGATTATGAGGAGACATATGCATCTATAGAAAGAATGGAAGTAGTAAGGATGTTCTTGCCATATGCAACAAATAAAAAATTTAAGGTTTATCAGATGGATGTTAAATCAACATTTCTAAATGGAGAACTAGAAGAGGAAGTCTATATTGAGCAGCCTCAAGGATTTCCCTTATTAGAAGATAAAGACATGGTATATAGTTTGAAGAAAGCTCTTTATGGTTTGAAGGAAGCACCAAGAACCTAGTTTGCAATATTGGATAGTTACTTGGAAAAGCTTGGACTTTCCAAAGGTATAGCTTATAGTAACTTGTATCTAAAAGAAATTGAAGATGGTCTAGTGATCATTGTAATATTTATTGATGACATCATTTTTGGAGGCAATGATGAAGCTAGTGATAAATTTTTTGAAGAGATGAAGAATGAATTTGAAATGACCATGACAAGAGAAATAGAGTTCTTTCTAGGATTGTAGATTGTGCAAAATAATAATAATTGTACCCTAAGTACTTGAAAGTTGTGTTGAAGAGGTTTGGTTTGGAAAATTTTAAACCTATTGGTACACCCATGATAGTTGTTCATAAATTATCCAGCAAAGATGAGACTCCTACAATAGATCAGAAGAATTATAGATCAATGATTGGAGGTTTGTAGTATCTATCTCACACAAGACCAGATATAGAAAATGTAGTTGGGATAGTGGCTAGATTTCAAGATGATCCTAAGGAATATCAATTTGCAGTAGTAAAGAGAATATTTAGATATCTAAAAGGGATATCTAACTATGGAATTTGGTATGACAAATTAAATGATTTCACCTTGTGCACATATACTGATGTTGATTTGGTAGGCAATATGGATGATAGAAAAAGCACCAGTGGTGGAGCATTCTTTCTTGGAGGAAGATTAGTTTCTTGGTTGAGCAAGAAGCAATATTATATTTTGAAGAGAATTGTTGAGGTAGAGTATGGTGCAGCAACAAAGAATAGTAATCATTTTATGTGGATGAATAAGATGTTGAAGGACATCATAATTGTGATTGCAGAACCTTTTATCATTTACTGTGTTAACACAAGTACAATATGTCTAATAATATTGTATTGCATATTGAAATAAAGAATATATCTATTAAGTATCATGTGCTGAGAGAGAAAGTAACAAAAAAAAAGATCATATTGGAGTATTTTTTTAATAAGGATAAGATTGCATATATCTTTACAAAGCCCTTTCCTAAAGATACTTTTGAGTACTTGAGAGGTATGCTTAGGGTCATGCCCTTGCCCACTTCTAAATAGTTGATGTAGAGAGTGCATTAGTCCAATGACAAGGAGCACTATTATTTGATCAGACTATTAGATGATGCTTCCTATATGGGGGAGTATCTGGTATGTATAGGGTCATTGAGGAATCTTGGAATTTGACTCTTGGTAATGAATAGTGTCTTTGGACACTTGAGTTGGTTAATGACTTGGTGGAGTAGACTAGTAGTTGGTATATAGAAATTGGATCTTTGACATTAATATCAATGGGGGAGGAAATTTACATGAAAAACATGTCCTAAGTTAAGGGGAGAGAAGCATCTATTAAGACAACAATGGGGGAGAGATATAGAATGATTCATGTAAGTGCACAGAGTTTGGTATTCTTAGAGCTTAGATGTTTTTCATCTATGTTTGCATCAATGCCAAAGGGGGAGATTGTTAGCATGAATGTTGATGATACTACTTTGGGGGAGTATCCTAAGAATTGGAGAATATTGAAATGTTGCATTCATGACTATGTTTTTCATTGATGACAACATAGTATGCTTTTTGTAGACACTAGAAGAATAGCAGTCAGAGATCATTTGTTGCATACTAACTGAGTAAGGGTTAGGTGGTGTGCAATAAATTACATGGTCCTAAGAGCATCCTGATGACAAAGTTAAGAGGATGAAGTTTGAGTTGAAGTTGTATGGAAATTATGTTTGATTTATTGTGAGTAGCATAGAAATAGAGTATCTGTTTGGAAGTTTATGATGTTTGCACTATATCTTTTAGCCAATATATAATGAGGTGATGTGTAGTAGCCTATAGATAGAACATAGTTAGGTGATGATGTCACTGAGCGTACAAGACTTGGAGCTAGATGTGTAAAGTTTTGTAATAGACTGTGAGCTGGCAGTACTATTGTAATTGTAATTAATTATATATATTATTTTAATTAATTGGGAAAGCCTCAAGGTGCAATCAAGGAATTATTATGAAGATATGGTATAAAGGAAAGATGTTTTCCTTATTTGAAAAATGTGTATAAGTGTTAAGATCATCATATTTGTGAAGTGCAAAAAGGGATAGAGTTTTGATTGAATGCGTGTAAGTGATCGAAAGGATTATTGGATGTGTAGTTTGTGATCTAGTTACAAGATCATAAGAAGAAGAAGTCTAGTTGATAGGAAAGAGACAGAGGAAGGAAGTAAAATTTAGTTCTATGATTCTACAAGGATTAGTAGAGAGACCATTTGGATAGTGAGCTCGTTGGTCTTATCCTTGAAGTTGTTTGGGTAGTAGGTCCAACTATCTTCCACAACTCCTAACAGGGTTGGAATCTTTGATTCAAAGTCTCCTAATAGGGACTCATATGTATTGAATGTTATAACAGACTCCTAATAGGGTATATCCTCTAACAAGGAATATTTATATTAGTACATCATCTTGTGGGTAACATCCCCATCAGGATTTTCCCTCTAATCAAGGGTTTCCCTAGTTAATACATCTATCATTTTTGTGTATGAGTATCTTGTTGTGGTTTTAGTTTGCATTACTCATATGGTTAATATTGTTTAAAGTTATTATTTGTGATATTATTTGGATAACTGATTAACCCCCTCCCCCTTCTCAGTTATATCAATGGACTATATATTCTAATAAAGGCTATAGGGATAAAATTGAACAAAGTTTCCTTCTTTTGATGTATTAAAAGAGAAAAAATATTTGTTAGCATAACATCTGTCTAATCTACTATAGATCCTCTTTTGAGCTTTCTAATAGTTAAACCATGTAAACCATATACCATTGTGAGAGTTCTTTTCTCTTGCCAAGGAATCAAACATGTTCATTTTCTTGATTAACTTATTTTAGAAGAACCTTTGTTCATAATTCCATTCAAATCCACTACCTCCTATTTTTTCTTATTGTCTCTCTATCATATTGAAATATCGTACAAAAATCCATGGGATGTTCTTCATTTAGCACATCCAATCCTAGAGCTTTGCCCTACTACAGCAATCATTTAGAGCATAGAATGAGCAAATACAAAATTCAAAGTCTCAAGTTTCCACTATAATCCAAAACATTCTATTAAAAGGGGAGATTCCCCACTCATTGACAAAATTATTCTGTCTATAACTAATTAGTATTTTGTCCCACCCCTACTTTTCTCATGGTTAGTGGTATAGAAGTTGGTATCTTTCCATATGCATCTAATAGAAGTATCCAAGTGAAAATTAGTAGGTTTTATTTATTGCAACATTAAAAGGTCAACATCTAAATGTTTTCTAGGGAATCTCTTAATAATATACTTCCTAACTAGGGACTCTAAGCCTCTAAAATTCCAAGAAATGTACTTATCTATCATTGGAAATAGATTTAGGTTCTTCCTCTAACCTTGAATCTTTAGTCTTGAAAAATATTGGTAGCTTACTATTAGAATATTTAGAATAACTCAGTTTGGGGGTGAATCAATTATTCAAGGTCCATATGTACCAATTAAACACCTTAATGTTCTTCTTATCTTGTTATAGATCAGTCTCTCTTGATATCTTAATAACAATATTAACTAATAGCTCATTATCCTAACAAAACAAACTTTTTGAATGTAAATATTTGAAATGTAGAACACCATAAAACATTCGACACAAGTTTGACACTAGGATTCAACATGGAACTCAATTTGGGAAAATCCACTAGCAACATGTTGCCACTTTTTCACTCTTTTGAAGTAAGCTTTGTTATGAGCCAACCCTTTAAAGGTTACAATACACATTATTAAATGTAACCTAGTTAGAGGATTTAATCACCTTGTAAGGAGTGGCCTTGTCAAAGGACTTTAGAACATTCCACTAAAATTTCACCTAGTTGTAGGATTTATACAAACTATCAAGTCCTTAATGATTGTTAGGTCAACCTTTGATGTAGGAGCATCTTGGGTGTAAGACCAATCTTGCATCAACCAAAAATATTTCATTTTAGCTATTTGAATAATGGTTTTCTTAATGTAGATTTATTATTTGTGGAGGCTTTAAACTTAGTAATTTAGTCATATGAGCTTAGAATGTCCTAATCTAAGAGGTGGATGTTCATCTTAGATATATCAACCTACTAGTTGAGGCTCAGTTTCATATCATGCATATTCATAGATTTATTGTACATTTTTTTTGGTATATAAACTTTAGATGAGGCCCAAAAACTTGAGGGATTGGTGTTTGGAGATCCAAGCATGTAGATCAGAAGTTGGGGTTTCCAAAAAGTGATTATAATATCCAATCAGATCAATAGTTTGAGAGTTATGGCCTTCCAAATTCAGGTCAACCAAAAATTTCAAAATAAATATAAAAAATGTATATTGCCAACTATATATGTATTTTTAGGGTCTTTCAACCCTAGGTATCAAGTTTGAGTGTCTAGAACCTTCACAGGCAGCATAAAATTACTTATTTAAGAATTGTCTTAACATTATCTATGATAGCTCTGGGTGATAGTTCATAGCTTAGTCTTGCATCTTACTGTAATGAAGGAACCTGTCTGGATTATCTTATTGTAATTATAAATTCTATAATTCCACATTTGTGGTGACAATAAGAAGCCCATATTTTATTCTTACAAATTGTTGGTATTCCTTTGTTTACGTTATGTGTTTATGGTATTAAGGGGAGAACCCTTCATAAAGTGGTATCAAAGTGTACTTTCATCAACCTTTGATTAAAATGCTATCAATACAAATTTTTTACAATGATTAGAAAGAAAATAGTAGGATTTAATCTGTATGATCACAACTCAGATTTGCAATTTCAGATCTATGTTCAATTCATGTGTTGATTCTTTGATAAGCCTTCCTTGTCACCTATGTCCTTGATTTGCTTGGCAGTCCTTCAAGTATTCACACTTCTCTTCACAAAAATATTAAGTCTTCTTCTTAAATTATCTTATCAACCTCAGTAGTATTGTTCCATCTTATTATAAATCTCTCGCACATGTACAGCTTCTCTATTATGTTATCTTCTTTGTATGTCTCATTTTCACTTTTCTCCACTCCTATTTAAAGTTTGTCTCTATGCCTCTTTAAATAGGTAACCCTAGTATTTTCTCATTTTGATGATCACCATAGATGTTATGGGTTGTGATATGATCCAACATATTCATTGTATCTAATCACCATTCTTTTTCATCTCATTCTTTTCTTTCATTTCTAGAAACTTCTCATCGAATTTGTCCATTAGGTATCTTATCTAATCCTCACCTTGAATTAAATGATCCAACTAATCAATCTTATCTTTGACACACTTTCCATATCCAAAGAAATAAACTGAGTCAGCTGGAAATCATGATTTCTCATACATATTCTAAATATTATTGCTTGGCCAACACTAAGTTCTGACACTCAGTCATCACTATTTTGCTTGGCCACTATAGAGCTTCTATCTCAGCATCAACAATATTTTCTTGTTCGATATTGTTGCTTTCTCAACACTAAAATTTCACTTAGCTCTTACTATGACTCAATTGACACTTGCATCAATCAGCATAAAATTCAAGTTTCTTAAACTTTTTTTGTATTTCTCAATAAAACTTATATGTTATTTTCTCATGTCTTCATAATGTAAACAATTAAATTATATTGTCAGAGTCTAACCAATCACGCACCCATTGTAGCTTCCTTTTCATAACTCAACCTTTATTCTAAGTGATTTTTTATGAGCAACTTCTCAAATCCACTTCATCAATCAAATAGATATGACATTTAGATTAGATAGAAATATGTCTAATCGGTAGATTTAACATCAATGACAACATAACAATTATTTCAATTGTAGTTTCCAAAAATCCCCCTCTTTGGCATTAATTGCAACATCTAATATCCTCTAATATGTTATGAATACAATCTCCCTCTTTGTTACCATGCAATCCAAAATATTTCACTTTCATGAGTAATTTTAGAAACTCCCTCTAAGTTTTGAGTTTAGACTTCCTCTTGAATTTTGTATATATTCTCCCTTTAGCATTTAATCAATAAAACTATCTAATATTTTACTTTCAATTGCTCCCTCTTCCATCTTATAGACATTCTCTCACTCTTTGACAAAAATTCCAAAGACATTAGCTCTCTTGGCTTCATTTCCTTCATACATCTTGATTATGTAGATAATTACATGTTAGGGCTGAATTTTGTCATCTGCATATGGCTGATCTGTTATGTTTTTCTCCTTCTTTACTTTACTTTACTACCTTAGGAATCTCCTAAAGTATAACTCTCTACATCAATGTGTAAGGTATTATGATCAACACATTTTATGCAATACCTCTTTGTAAATTAAGTTTCTTTGCTTAGGGGAATAACCTCTAGATTAACTCTAAGATAATCATGAGCATCTTTAGGTAATGCTTTAGTGAATATGTCAGCAATTTTTTATTTGGTATGTACATATTCTAACTTCACTTCTTTATCTTGAACTAGTTCTCTCAAGTAGTGATACTTGATAACAATGTGCTTAGTTTTTGTGTGCATCATAGGATTCTTTGATATATTGATAGCACTTGTGTTATCACAATAGATAACTACTAGATTTTTTATCTCCTCCTTCATTCCTTTTAGCAATTTCTTGATTCACATGATGTTGAAAAATTCACTACAACTACCACATACTTGGTCTCAGTTGTTGATTGGGAAATATAGTTATATTTCTTTCTTTTTTGTGACACCAATCTCTATCCTAGAAATAGTGTACCTCTACTAGTGCTTTTTTTGTCATCAATATTTCCTGCCCAATCAAAGTTAGTGAATACCTTTAATTCAAATCTATCACTTATTTTGTAATACAATCCATAGTCTTATGTACCTTTCATAGATCTCAATATTATTTGCACTACCATCATATGAGTTTCCTTAGGATATGTTGAAAATCTAGCAACTATCACAACAACTAATGCAATATTAGGTCTACTATGAACAACATATTGAAATTTTTCAATCATGGGTTTGTATAGTGTTTTTTTCACATTAGAAGATTCATCACATTTAGATAATTAATATCCTATAGATACAGGTGTGCTCACTTGTTTGGATTCTTCCATTCCAAAAGTTTTTAGTATCTCCACAATATATTTAGATTGAGTAATGAAAATACCATATTTCATTTGACATACTTGCAAGCCAACAATGAATTTGATTTCACCAAACATTGACATCTCAAATTCCTTCTTCATTTCATCAACAAGTGATTTGCATAATGCTTCTTTTTCTCCAAATATAATGTCATCAACAAAGATTTTAGATAATAGTACCTCATTGTTCTTACGAATCTTTCATACCATGCTCTTGGAGCTTGTTTCAATCCATATAGAGCTTTGTTCAATTTACATACCATATTATTCTTGTTTGGGTCCACAAATCCTTCAAGTTGTTCTATATACACTTCTTTCATAAGTGCACCATTCATAAAATGCAGATTTGACATCCACCTGATATATCTTAAAGTTTTTATAGGTTGAATATGCAACTAGAGTTCTAACTCCTTCTAGTCTTGCTACAAGAATAAAATTTTCTCCATAGTCAACTCCTTCTTGAGCATATACTTTGCATACTAGTCTAGTCTTGTTCCTTGTAACTTTACCTTTTTCATTTATTTTATTCTTGAAAACCCATTTTGTTCCAATTACATTTTTTTTTCCTTTGGTCTTGGTACTGGGGTCCAACTATTTTTCTTCTTAATGTGTTCAATTTCTCCATTCATTGCTTGGATCCAATCTTCATTGTCTAGAGAATCTTTAACTAATTTGGACTCAAATTCACAAAGTAAGCATGTATCATTTATGAATCTCTTTCTTGTCATAATACTAGATTCTACATCTCTAATAGTTTGTTCATATTTATGATGCCTCCTTAGATACTTATCTAGCATAGGTGGTATCCTTCTTCTTTTTTCAATAGGTTCATCTTGAAAAATAATCTCAAGTTCATTATCTCTTTCTTGTTCATGTTTTGGTTCAATTTTATCATGCTTGACATTGTCTATCTGACAGTCAATATTTCCTATCTGTGACTTGACATCTTCTGCCTATTTCATGGCACCCACTGTCTTCTACTTGGTAACCTATTGTTGCACCTTGGCATTTCTTGTCTACTACTTGGCAACCTGTTGTTGCACCTCGACATTCCATGTCTATTAGAAAACTACAACTTCATTTTCCTTTTTAGTAAGAGTATTGGGAGACCATCATCTAGATATATGAATGTACTATAATCTTCAAGTTCTTCCTTACATTCAACATCATTTCTTTCTACGAATTCATCAACTTTCACATTTTCACTTTCCATAAATTTTCTAGTATTATATTTTAAACACTTGTGAGCTTTAATCTTGGTGGAATATCCTAGAAATATGCCTTCATCACTCTTTGCATCAAGCTATCTATTCCTATTGTCTTTAAATATATAGAATTTTCTTCCAAAGATTTTAAAACATTTCACATTAGGAGCATAATCATACCATAGTTCAAAAGGTGTAGCATGTGTACTTTCTTGACTTGTACTCTATTTAAGGTATAGATAGCAATACTAATAGCTTCTCTCCAATATTTTTATGATAAATTATTCTCCATCATTAGTGTTATAGCATAGTCCATTATTGATTTGTTTCTCTTTTCAGCTATCTCATTCTGAAGAGGGGTCCTTGGTGCTGACATCTAGATTTTAATTCCTCTATCATTGCAGAATGTGCTAAACTCATTGGAAATGAATTCACCACCTCTGTTAGATCTTAGACACTTTAGAATCTTCCTTATTTATTTTCAACTCTAGCCAAATACCACTTAAATAACTGAAAAGTATCAGATTTAGCTTTGAAAAACATCATAATCATTATTCTAGAGTAATCATCAACACATAGAATGAAATATTTATCTTTACAATATCTTTGAATATCAATGGGTTCACATAAGTTAGTATGAGCTAATTCCAAAATGTCACTGGATGTGTATGTTTTTCTCTTGAAACTAGACTTTGTCATTTTTCCCAATTCACATTGTTTACACAGCATTTTTAGGCCTTTTTATTTTTGGCAACACTCTTACTTTCTTAATTTTGATAATGTTTAGCAAATTGTCAAATTTGACATGGAATAACCTTTTATACCATAACCAAGCATCTTCTTGTTGTGTAAACAGACATGTCTCATTAGATAAATCTAGATAGAACAAGTTACCTCTTGTCTGATCACCACTTCTAATCAGCTTTCTATTAGCATCATATATCTTGGCCTTTCTAATATGGAATGAACCTATGTACCCTAATTTTTTTAGCTTTGAAACACTCAATAGATTTTAGTTATGTCATTCAACCCAGTATGCATTATCACACATAATTTTGTTAGTCAATTGAATTGTACCTTTACCTTTCACAATACATGGAATGCCATTACCAAATTTAGCATAGCCACCCATGTATGGTCTAATATCCTTAAATTTATTTCTCTCACCAGTCATATTATTATATAAACCTCTATCAATTATCCATCTATCACTTCTATTCACATATGAAATTAAAGGAGTTTTATCATCTTCATTAGAATCTTCTTTCATAGAAACATAGATAACTTCATCATCATTACTTTTAGATTTAGTGTCAGTTTCTTCTTTGGTAATATAACAATATGTATTACATTTTTTATCCTTGTTCTTCTTGTAGTCTTGTTCATCACTTCTTTGTATTTTATTTCCTTTCTCTCATTCTTGTCTTCTTGATCAAGACACCTTGTAGCAATATGCCCAACCTTATTGCATGAAAAATAGATAATAAGTAGTTTACCTTTTTATTTTCCTTTGCGTCTTCCAAATATTTTTGTAATAAGTGCTTCAAGTTCATCAAGCTCATCATCAGAAGTGTCACGGTCACTCTTCACATGTTTTCCTTTTCTTTTACTAAGAACCAATTGTGACTTAAAAGCATATTCAATAGTAGCAGGTGTGTAGTTATCAAAATTAAACATCTCAAAAGAATTGAGTCTACCAATTACACCTTCCAAAGTCAATTTTTTACCTAGAGTACATCTCATCTCTTATATTGTAGCAACCCTAAGCATATATAGCAAGAAGAGTTCTCAATACCTTTCTTATCATTGTTTGATCTTTAATTTCTACATTTATGCCTCGAATAAAATTGACATCTTCCTTGATTCTTGTGCAGTATTGTACTATGTTCTCACCTTCCATCATTTTCATTTCATCAAATTTACCTCTTAGGCTCTCTAATTTGGCTCTTAAGACATT
The DNA here is from genome assembly GCA_028749045.1 of Cupressus sempervirens. Taxonomy (NCBI): domain Eukaryota; kingdom Viridiplantae; phylum Streptophyta; class Pinopsida; order Cupressales; family Cupressaceae; genus Cupressus; species Cupressus sempervirens. The sequence goes on from CM053791.1 coordinate 310,296,553, forward strand.
GTCATCTCCTCCATATATGGTCTTCAGTTTGTCCCACATTTTTTGTGTACTATCATATTCTTTTATGTCATCAAACTTGGCATAGCTAAAGGCTAAAGCAATCTCCAACATTACTTGATTGTGTTCTTTCTTTTCTTTCAATTGTTGAGAAGTCAAAGGAACAATTTTTATCTTCACATATTCATTGTCCACAAATTTTATTGCAACATTACTAATATTGGATATGTGTAACTTTATCAATATTTTCCATGCAATAAATTTCTCCTTGTTCAACTTTGGTACCTCCCTTCTGTGAGTCATGATCTTTAGCTTCAAGTAACTTAAAACTTCTCTATATAAGAAATTGAGCTCAGATACCAATTTATAGAATGTTTAGAATAATTGAGAGGGGGGGTGAATAAGTTACTCAAGGTCCTTATGTACCAATTGAACAAACAAACAAACTTTTATGTTCTATTTATCCTATTGTAGCTTAGTCTCTATTGATATCTTAATAACAATATCAACTAATAGTTCACTACCCTAACATAAAAAACTTGCTAAATGTAAACATTTGAAATGTAAAACACCATAAAACATTCAACACAAGTTCAACACTAGGATTTAATGTGGAAACTCAATGTCGAAAAAATCACCAGCAACATGTGACCACTTTTTCACTTTTTTGAAGTGAGCTCTGTTAGGAACCAACCCTATTAAAGGTTACAATACACAATATTAAATGTGACCTAATTAGAGGATTTAATCACCCTATTAGGAGTTTTCTTGTTAGAGGACTTTAGAAAATTCCATTAGAATATCACCCAGCTATAGGATTTATACAGACTATCAAGTCCTTAATAACTATTAGGTCAACCTTTGATTAAAAGGTTTCAATATAAACTATTTACAATGATTAGAAAGAAAATAGTAGGGTTTTATATGTATGATTAGAACTCACTTTTGTAGTTTCAAATCTCTATTCAGTTCATGTGTTGATTCTTTGATAAGTTTTCCTTGTCACCTCTCATCTTGATTTGCTTAGTAGTCCTTCAAGAATTCACACTTCTTTTCATAAAAATGTTAAGTCTTTTTCTTATATTAGCTTATCAATGTTAGTAGCATTGTTCCATCTTACTAGAAATCTCTCACACATGCATAACTTCTCTATTCTATTCTCTTCTCTACATGTCTCATTCGTGCTCTTCTCCACTTCTCTTTAAAGTTTTTCTTTATGGCTCCTTAAATATGTAATTCTAGACATTTTTCCATTTTCATGATTATCGTAGATCTTAGGGTTTATGATTCAATCAAATAGATTCATTGTATCTAATCACCATTCCTTTCCATCTCTTTCTTTTCTTTCATTTCTAGAAATTTCTCATCAAATTTTTTCATTAGGTATCTTACCTAATCCTGGATAGTGTAAATAATTAATTATTATTACACTTTACTTAAATTTACTTAGGTTAATGCATTATTTTATTATTTATTAGTTAGAGACTTAGGAGTATGCATACTCATATGAGTTATCTTGTCGTCAACATAGGAGTTAGCATCTCTAATTTAGCACATGGTGTCTACAACACAGGAGTTTGCATAATCATCTGAGTTTTCATGTAGACAACATATTTGTTCGCACTCTAATTAAGCACATGGTGTCTACAACATATTTTTATGTGAGACACCTATGTAAGCTTATCCTCTCATCATCGCATTAACTTCTATGCTCAATGGAGGATAATCCACTCTTATTGGACATGTGCTTAGTTGTGAGACTTATCACTTTGCTAACTCCTAGTCACTCTAGAGGCCTTTATATTCAACCACTCCTAGTGTGTATGTACATCAATTCAATTTCATGTTGTAATTCTAATCATACTTTATTGGTCCATATTGTGCTAGTACTTGAGCTTCTTGATCTTGGATGATTTTTCCCTAAGAAAAATTCTTACATGGTATTAGAGCTAAGGGAGCTTCTCTTCACATAGCCATTGGAGACCATTTTTGCTTCACCTCTCTGAGGACCATGATTTAGATCTAGAGTATCTATAATTATTCAGTGTCTAGAGCCAAAGCAAACCTCACCATTGCATCTAGAGGATCAATTTAGTGAATTTTAATTATAAATTTTCCTACCCTAAGCCATAGTCAAATCTACGGCAAAAAAATTTGCAAACAGGAATCCGAAGGCCCGATTTGAGAAATTGGTATGATCCTTTTAAATCTATGCAATTAATTTTTAAGATCTGAATATTTTGTATCTCTGCATTTTTTATTTTTTTATTTGCATTTTATTTCCAATATTCTACAAAAAAAAATTGGCCTTTTAGGCTAGTGGGAGAGATTTTTTATAGGTAAAGATTGGAGCTTGTTAGTACAAATTAGATATTGGCATCATATTTAGAAAGTCAAAAAACCCCCAAATTGTCTTTTGTTTCATCAAAATTGGACATCTTAGGTGAAATCTAGATTCAATTGATTTTTGGAGGTGTGACAATGGTGATTCAAGAAAAATAATTACAGAGGTGATTTTCAAATAGTGATATCTCCCTCATCAGACTCCTTTTTCAAAGCAATTTTTGTTTGTTTTGGGGTAGAATTTTGTGATCTACACATTAGTATAGGATCTTTGAGATCTTTTTTCCTAAATTTTTCTTCAAATTATAAATCCCAATTTTTGCAACCTCAAAGGCTTAGTTCGAGCTCATCTAGACACATTTTCAAGTTTCATTTTTTTGAAAGTGCATTTTTTTTGTCTACTTTCCATATCTACAATCAGATTATAGGCTTGTGTGGATAGAAATACCACTTTTAGAAATAGGTCCTTTTTTGCATTGTATTATTTTGCTAAAATTTCAAAATTGTTGTACATTCTAGCTACATTGCTTAGTACCAGATTTGAACTCCAAAAGGAAGTTGTAAATAGCAAAATTAGAAGCCCACTTTTATCCATTTTGACAAGTGGCCTATTGAAAATGCACTATATATAAAGTGTCAAAATCATCATTTTTGGGGGGTTCTTTGATTGAGTGAATAGAGGGGTTGTGTCTTGTGTTCTTGTGTTTCTCTTTCTCTCTTGTGCTCTTTTAAATTTTTGCATCATGGGTTCACCTAAAACTCCACTTTTAACTTCACACAATTATACTACATGGAAAGATATTGTATGGAGTAGACTAATGGAAAAAGGTTTAAATATATATATATATGTTGATGGTACAATAGTAAAACCCACTGATGTTGATGCACAAGCTGATTTGAAAGTTAAAGATAATCAGGCTTTAGGAAATTAGGAGTTGTGTTTATAGAGATCTCTTCTTCCACATTTCCAACTTTAAGGATGCCAACGGTGCTTGGGAAAAACTTGAAGGGGTGTATGGTAAGGTGGATGAGGAAAATGGATTCCAAATTGAAGATGATCTACATCTATTGGATCCTAAGAATTTTGACGCAATTCAAGACTATGTCAATAAAGCCAATGAATTGAGATCACTACTTAAAGATTGTGGTAATCCCATGAAGGATGATAGATTGGTTCATCACATCTTGAAGAGGCTACCTTCAGAGTATGCATCTTTTTTTTTGAGTTAAAACACTTACAATTTGACCATGGGAAGTACCTTCACTAAGCCTACATTTGATACATTTATAGAAATGTTGATGTTGGAACAATCCAAGTTGATAGATATGGGAATTCTCAATTCATCCAAGTCTTTAGCATTGGTGGCTAGTAATGAGAACCAATCAAATCAAGGTTGAACAAGTTCTACCAATAGCAAGAAAAAGTAGTGGAATCCAAAATCACAATCAGAGACACAACAATATTCCTCCTCACAATGGGGTAATTCTTCTTGCAACAAGAAGGGAAAGATAAACAAGAAAGATAAACTATTTTGTGCATATTGCAAGAAATTGAATCATGATGAGAATCATTGCAAGACTAAGAGAATAGATGAGTTGGAAAACTTACTTAGGAAGAACAAAATTAATGTGCCAAATGCTTCCAAGGATTCAAATCCATCCACTTCATAGGGAAAGGGCAATAATTTATGGCAAGATCAAGTTCTTTAGGGGAATGAATTCTTGACTCAGGTTCCTCATATCATATGGGTTCTTTAAAAGGATGCTTTTCTTCATTGAAGCAATCTAAGGTACCTCACACATTTCTAGGGAATGATACACAAGTGGAAGTTGAAGGGAAAGGACAAGTTTAGATGGAAAATGGAGAGTTCAAAGACATTCTCTATGTTCCTAACCCTATTACTAATCTCTTTTCAATTTACCAAATCACTCACTATGGAGGTAGCAATAAAGTTTAGTTCCTTCTTGATTCAGTAATGGTGTGAAATCTTAAGTATTATTCATTGGTTGCAGTGGGTAAAGCTAATCATGACACAAGTCTTTATTCTTTCTCCCGCTTTGTGCCTAAATCTACTTCATATTCCTTGTTGACATATTCACAATCACAAAGTAAATTATGGCATCAGTGGTATGAACATCTTGCCTTCTACTATCTTCATCAACTTAGCTTTAAAAATATGGTCAAGGGTTTACCTATAATCAACTTTTCTAAGGGTGAATGTTCAAATTGTTCAATGGATATGTGTCTAGAAGAGAAGTTTGACAAAGGGAAGTCTTGGAGAGCATCATTTTTTCTTGATTTGGTTCACACAGTTCTAGTAGGCCCTTTTTCATTTGCATTAGTTAGCAAGGGTCATTATGTCCTCACTTTCATTGATGAATTTTCATGCTACACACGGGTCTACTTTCTTAATCACAAGAATGAAGTGTTTGATGATTTTCTAGCCTTCAAGAGTCATTTTGAGAAGTAATCAAGTAAACCCATCAAGGTTCTTCATATGGACAATGAAAGTAGATATGTGAACTTGAGGGTATTGATCTTTAGAATCTAGTAGAATTTAGTCCACAAAAGACAAGTGTTGCAACAATGAGGATTAGAACTCTTAAGTCAATGTAAAGTTGCATGATTCAAATTAAGTCTCTTGACCCATCACTTGAAGTCGAAGCTATAAGAAATTCCAATCACATCCTTAATGGGTCTCCTTATAATGTCTTAGATGAAATGACTCCTTTTGAGGCATGGTGCAAAAGAAAACTAGTTGTAAAAAACTTTAGAGTTTTTGGTTGTCCAGCATGGGCACACATATCTTCAAGGGAATGCAAGGCACCACCACCAAGGCCTTATACTTTCATTGGATATGAACATAATGTTAAGGCATATAGACTTATGGATCATGAGACTCATGAGATATTCATAGAGAGGAATGTTCACTTTGAGGAAAGTTCACCTAGCTTATCCTCTAATCCTCTCCATACTTCATACATTATGGGAACTGATAATGACAATAGTGATAGTGATTCAATAGGTTTAGATATGGGGGATCCTATTGATAGATGCAGAATGAGGTCAGAACATCATAAAATTCCACATGCATACATTTCTATATTGATAGGTCCATGTAATTCAGTATAGTTGGGTACACCTTTTCTTTTAGTTCTAGAATCAGGGGATGACTACATGATAGATATTTTAGGTTTGTTTGTAGAGTCCTACATAGTAGATTTGGGAGACATCATTGATGATATACATCTTCTCTTTGATGAAGAAGACCCTTCTTTAGTTGTTGTGAGGGAATACTCTGGCCCTCTTATCCATTCTCTACATGATCAATCTTACAAGGTTGATATGATTATGGATCCTTATTTACAATAGTTGCAGGAGGTCTCTTATCATCTGAGGAGATGGTTGGTTCTTTGGGATATGTTCTACATCAATCCTTGCTAGATTTGAACTTGTTCTTTTCAGTAGTATTGGAAGGGGTAATGTTTAGTATTGACACAAAAACAATTGAGTAGGTTTTAGAGACACCATTTATCTTCAAGGTTCTTTCTACAAATTGGGAAAGCATCTCATATGTACCTATGACATTGTTTCTTCCTAAGGGGAGGAACATTATTCAGTAGTCATGGATCAGCTTCTACAATCATCTTGGAGAAATTATCACTAATTTGCACTCTACATTTGGGGAGGGGACTACCTTGTCTCCTTTCTTCTTCTTCTTCTTCTCTCTTATTGGGGGGACCTTTTCCTCTTCTAGGATTGTGTTCTTCTCATAGTTCTCTATTATATATACATGATGTATGTTGTAATGGGGGGTCTTAATTACCGTTCATCCATGCATCTTTTTTTTTCATCTCTCTTTTTGGGGGAGGGTTTTCCCATGAGTTTTTCCCTCTTTCTCTATTTTTAGAGAGATTGCATTGCATTTGCACTTAGGTACCTAACATTACCTAGTAGCTGGAACCCATCATGCATTTTCATTATAGCTTTTGTAAGCTTAAGTGCATTCCCCTAAGTTTCACTTAAGGGGGGTGTTAGTGTAAATAATTAATTATTATTACACTTTACTTAAGTTTACTTAGGTTAATGCATTATTTTATTATTTATTAGTTAGACACCTAGGAGTATGGGTACTCATATGAGTTGTGTTGTTGACAACACAAGAATTAGCATCTCTAATTTAGCACATGAAGTCTACAACACAGGAGTTTGCATAATCATCTGAGTTTTCATGTAAAAACATAGTTGTTTGCACTATAATTAATCACATGGTTTCTACAACATCTTTCTACATTCCCCACCTATGTAAGCTTATCCTCTCATCATCGCACTAACTTCTATGCTCAATGGAGGATAATCCACTCTTAGTGGACATGTGCTTAGTTGTGAGACTTATCACTTTACTGACTTCTAGTCAATCTAGAGGCCTTTATATTTAAGCACTCCTAGTGTATATGTACATCAATTCAATTTCATATTATTATTTAGATCATCCTTTATTGGGTCATATTTTACTAGTGCTTGAGCTTCTTGATCTTTGGTGATTTTACCCTAAGGAAAATTCTTACAATCATTGCCTTGAATTAAATGATCCAACTCATCAATCTTATCTTCAACATGCTTTCTATATCCCAAGATATCAACTGAGTTATCTAGAAATCATGATTTCTCATATGTATTCAAAATATTATTTCAGAGGCAACACTAAGTTCTAATACTCTGTCATTGTTGTTCTACTTAGCCACTATAGAGCTTCTAGCTAAACATTAACACTATTTTTTTAGTTCATACTAATGCTTAGTTGACACTAAAATTTCACTTGACACTTACTATGGCTTGGTTGACACTAGCATTACTTGGCATAAACTTCAAGTTTTTTAAACTTTTTTTGTGTTCCTCGATCAAACTTGAGGAGTCTTTTATCATGTATTCATAATGTAAACAATCAAATTGTCTTTTCAAAGTCTAACTAAATAGGGTAAAAATAGATCTTTAATAATTCCTCTATCATTCACCACTATTCATATATTATTATAGAGTTGATATGGTATAGGTAATAGAAATTCTTAAAATTACACAAGATAGGATACATACCTCAAAATATAACCAATCTAGAATACCTATTTTCTAATGCATGTGCACAATTTCTAGAAATTATGCAACCTTCTCTAGATTGGAAATGTCAAGATGGAGAAAACCCAAAACAAAATTATTCTTCTAAGGGTAGGTTGGCCTTTACCTAGATAGCAAGGCACAATCTTACCCTAGGGCACAATTGTACCCCAAATATTTGATCTTGACCTGTACTAATCCAATGAAAATAATTTCCATGGATCTTGAAAGTTTTCCAAAAAGAGTATCCAAATTTGTACTCTAATTCTCAAAACAACACTTGAATATATCTAAAAATAGGGTTTGGGGGTGGCTATATAGGGTTTTTCCTTAGTCAAACCCTTATTTTGGTGATTTCCACCTCCATGGATAACTAGATATAATAGAATATGTGTGTGTATTAAATGTGTAATGCCAAGATCTAATCCACTAGATCAAAACCCTAGCATGAATATATATAAATATGAGAAAGCAATGCATAGATTTGAATAAGACAAGCAAGAATACCAAGCCCCCAAGGCTAAAGTACTCTTGCCAAACTCATAATTTGTTATTGCTACCCAATGATTATTTCTTTGAATGCTTGAATATTTATAATGGTGGATCAAGGAAGATTGGATCTCTCTTGCTCCAAATAGAAATTCACAATGATATATTCATAAAGATGCTTGATATGCACAATAGCTTGATCTTCTATATCATCCTCTTAAAATCTTTCATTTTTGTACCATCATCTTGTTCTTGTGTTATCTCTTTATTCTAGTTGTAAATGGATGTAAATGAGAGTCTTTATATAGAGGCTTCAAGGTGAGGCTCCTAAATTAATGTGAGGACCCATAATTCAAATTTCACCTCAAATTATGGTCCAATAACAATAACCACCTAAGGAGGGAAAATAAATAAATGAATATCAAATTAATACCCTTCCACATTTAGATCTGAAAGCTTGACATTGATTTCAGGGTCATCTGGGACCAAAATTTGAAAAGGGGGATCAAATCTCAAAGAAGGTCAAGGATGATGTTGACCCTAACCTAGGTTAGGGCTGACCTCGACCCTAACCTAGGTCAGCTTCAATTTGGTTGACCTTTCCCTAGTTCAGGGTTGACCTAGGCATCCAGACCTAGCTAGAGTAGAAAATAGGAGATCTTGAGGATGTCCTAAACCCTAGAAATGATATCAGAATAGAATTGAGGTCTAGGAATGAGCACAAAATCCTATAATGAATAGGATTAAGGATAGGAGGACCTATTCCTAAGTCCTACCTAGAATATAGAGCCATAAAGGAGGGAAATTAAGAAAAATCTTTGAAATCCTAACCCTGATTTTACCTAGAACGAAGGAATCAAGTGTAGAATTCAACCTAAATACAAATATATCATGATAAATATACTAAAAGAGGGTCCTAAACCTACCAAGATGTAAGTTCTTCCATTTTAAGATGATATATTTATCCCCCACTTTATCTTAGATATGATACTACATGAATATGCAAGATAAAGTAAGAAAGCATCATAGTAAATAAAAAGGATATAGCCAAGTCCTTGATGTAGAGATCCTACAAAAAAATGTTAGAACCTAAAACACAAAAAATTAATGAAAATACATAAATCACCTAAAGCTTACTAAATGACACTTGAGAAGTGAATAAAGCCCCTTATGCCCTCTTATTTTGTCTTTCTATTTTTGATGAGTGAAATGGTGTGATAAGAATAACTCTATACTAGATATGTAATTTGTTGAAAATATCTTTCTTAAACCACCTTAAAGGATTATTACCATTCTTAAACTAATCAAGGAGTTAGGTATCTGAATCATAATTCAAACACCACTAACAACACTAAAAATAGAGTTATTGGACTCAAGTTATAAGGAAAAGAGTGTATGTCTATCTAAATGCATAAAAAAGAGAATCTAAGTTTACCATGAGTAAACCCTAAAAGAAACCATAAATAATGAAAAGGAAGTCATACTTACTCATTCTTACCTTTTTTAGATTTGAAAAGAGGAAGCAAGATTGCAAGGAGAGAATAACTTTGAGTGACATGCATGGAGCTTCCAAAATAGTGCTTAGCTATCAGATGGTCACTTCCTAATGTGAGTTTGTTGTTGTTTGTTTTTGTACTTTGCAAATATTTGATTTATGTAGGCAAGGTTGACCCTAACCCTTAACAATCCACCCTAACCCATTAATGTCAACCTTGACCAAGGAAGGTTGACATAAACTAGAAGATCTCCAACTATTCTAGGATGAGGTTATCCTTGACCCAAAAAGGTCAACCTTGACCTAGAAAGGTTGACCTTGACCCAGTAAGGTTGACCTTGACCTAAGTGAGGTCGACCTTGACCTAGTCAAGTTGAATTTACAAATTTGATGATGTAGAATAATAATATGATGCTTTTTTGTGCTTACAGGACATGGTCCATCTCTGAAAGCATCCTTTTGGAGATTTTCTTGTGATCATCAAAGAGACATTATCTAATCTTGGTGAAGAGGAGGCACAACTACTAAGAGACGTAGGACTGTACTAGATATTAGTCTCACCATAGATCAAAAATACATTAAGCCATGCTATAAGCTCTAATAGAGGTGGGATGAGGATACATGCTCCTTCCATCTTCTCTTAGGAGAGATTATAGTTACATTAGACGATGTCTTCGAGATCTTGTGGCTTCCAGTCTGAGATGAGACAATTAGACCTAGAGAACAATATGTCTATAAGGAGATCCTTATAGACAAGGAGTATTGCTTGGGATAGGCTCCACAGATGTAAACCCAATTAGATCATGTCATATTGTGAGGCCTCACCCCGACCCATCGTAGCATAGTGATATTTTACTCTTATTTTATTATTCGCAACTCGAGATGTCGAGACATTATCTGATGCTTAGAACATATTTTATTATTTCATGTTGTGTGATGTGATTTTCAGATATATTTGATGATTGTCATTTAATGTTCATGTATATGTATGCTGACGAAATCAGTAGATGTAGGATTGAGATTTGATTTACGATATTTCAAATGGTTAAGAATTATGAAGGGAGAAGAAACTTTATTAATGTATGTTTTAAATTTTGAAAATTTTTGATACATATACGTTTATATACATGTGATTTTACGGGACTACTGATGTGTGCAATGAGTGTGCAGATATTTAGCCGAGAAACCCTACGGCAGAACAAAACTAATCTCCATGTGCTAAAATTTGGAAACCCTATTGTTCGTAATTATGCTTTTCCAGTGTCGCTTGACACTCGTAAAAATGTTATGTGCTTTATTTGCTAGTTAGAATTGTTAGATGGACCTATTTTATTTCTAGATTTTATTTTGTCTCTAACCCCTTCCCTAAGGCTTTAAAACATGTTTTTTTTCTAACCTATGGGTGTGGGTATGGGTTAGGGGTCTTTTCCAACCCCTAAGCCCCTAGCTTTGACTTTTGAGGGCACTCAAAAAGTCCCTTTTTGCCTTTGTGCGAAAATTGCAAGTGGTTGTCATGAGTTGTCTTACCCCACCTCCTTTTAGAGTTTAACCATGGTGTAGGTTGAGTTAGGAGTTTCTAGTGTGGCTAGTGGGTGGAAATAGTTATTGCTCCTTTTGGGTGGTTGAGTTGGAGGCTTATTTAGAGGCCTTCCTTGGTCTAGTGGTTTGGTTACCCAATCTCTACATTTAGAGAAGATTTCTTGAAGCTTGAAGGAAGGAGGGATACTCTACTCAAATTTGTTCATTGCCATTACCTCTTTGAGAAGGTGGGAAACTCCCATCTCCCTTATTCAGTTTTTATGTTTTGTTTCATGTTCTTGTTACCTTGTGGTTGTTTTACTGTTGTATGGTTGTGGGTATGTTGGGAAGGTTTGTAAACCTTTTTATTTTGGTTTTTTTCCTTTCTTGTTTATGTTTGCAATTTTGAGTTTCCTTGCATGGGTGTTTTGGTATTACTCACCCTAGGAGAGGGCAGAAGTGACCAATTTTGGGAGAGGTCTGTTTAGTTGGACTCCAACCTGTGTAGAGTCTCTTCTCAGGATGAGAAGTGGGATAAAGGGTAGGGTGTTATGGGCCCCTACTCGTCAGCACAAACCTGGTATGAGTATGGCAAGTTTAAATGGAAGAACAGAAGTTCTTGGTTATTGGCCCCGAATGGGCATCTGATTTGGTGTTGTGCTTGACTTCTCCAGTTGGAAGAATCCACCTCTCCCTAGTCTTGATTCATTGTGAATCTTATTATGTAAACCATGTATGATTATGCATGCTTGATGTTCATGTGGTTCTGCTTGGTTGTCACTCGATCAGTTATTGGTGTCCCCCATGGTTCTTGAAATGAGATTTAGAAGACATTACAAACTCCTTGATTTGATCATGAAGAAAATTTGATAGAATTATTGAAAATTGGGATTGATATCCTATTGTAAATTGTATTTTTTAAACCTTATTATATATGGCAACAAAGCCGGCTTTTCTACCTGATTCTTTCCTGACTGAGCCTTGAATCAGGTTGATAATAAAATAAGTGATTGAGTAAATTTACTTCTCTTAAAATTTTTGTATTCTATGTTGGCATATGAATGTGTATCAAAGATAAGATGCAACCATGATGTTCAATTATACATGATTCAATTTGTGATGTATGGTGATCCCTCTATTCATATGGACTGTAGAGAGAGATGTTGCTAATCCATGTAAATGCATGGTGTCTTTATCAAGTTTGAAATGATTTAGTTCATGGTTGATTGTGTTGAAAATAAATTTGCAAGAACATGTAGGAAGAATTATGTCAAGAGATCCAAGCTAAAATTGAAACATGATAGAGAAATAACTTTGTGTATTTTGATACTCCTTTCAAAAGGAATGGAACATTATCATTTTGATCTCTTATTTTCTCGATTGCCTTAAGACTAGTTTAGTCATTATGTTGTTCCAATGTTGCTCCATCAATTTTATTAGATAGTTAAATGAATACGTAGATGGTTATTTCATGTAATGTGGTTTCATTGAAATGCATGGCCATTGGAGGTCCATGGAAATAATAAACTAGAAATTTATAAGAGAATGCATACACCTAGTGTGGTAATATAGTTGCAAAAGAAAAATATACATTGAGTTTCAAGAGAGAGTAGACAAACTATCAAATAATCCACCAACAGGATGTTGGAGTTTGTATGAGAGAATGTAGTAATTCTTATTTTGTAACAGAGAATATTCTAAGAATCTATTAGTGTTTAAAATTAAAAATAAAACAATATATATATAAATGATATCTAATAAAATGCATAAGTTATTAAACCTTTATAACTTAAATATCCTAAATATCTATCATCTACCAAATTAACTTTATGCCTTAAATTCTTACTCTAGTCCCCTTGGGCGTCAACTTTTTGGTTGGTTATTTTTAATTGTTTTTTTTTTAGCAAAGTCAATTTGCTATGATGGGAGGGTGACATCACCTGTCATCACATCCCATCCCCAACTACTTTTGGAAGCGCTCACTTAATTTATGTTTTAAAGAAAACTTGTTTTAAGATTTCCCCCCCCCCCCCCCCCCCACCATTCTTCTTCCAGCGCTCACATGTTTTTTTGTTTCCTTTTGAATGGCTTTAGCCTTGGGCATGTCATGTCTCTTAATGAGACTTGTGCTCCTGTCCTTGCGAATCAGTACTGACGCGACGTCAGTAGTTTGGGAAAATGCAAGGGAAGTGTTGGAAAACGCAAGGGAAGTGTAGGTGTAGGGGAGTTTGGGGATTAGAGATAGTTAGTTTTAAGAGTTAGTAGGTTAGTTTGTATGATAGTTAGTTTTACTTTTAATGCTCTTTTTATATATAAATTTTAGTTTGTAAGTTGTTTTAGTAATTAGCTTAATTAATTTAAATTTTAAGTTATTTAAATTCTAGCATGTTAGTTTAGTTAGTTTATTTTATATATTATTAATTATAATTTTAAATGGTTAGTTTGTTTTATTATCTTAAAGTTTTGGATAAAAAAAAGATTAGTTACTGATTAAGTTGTTCAGTAGTTTAGTTTAGGTTAGTAAGTTTCTTTTTACTAATGAAATCTAGTTTAGATTTTTTATTTATTCAATTTTCGTTATATTATTAATGCCATCGTTAATTTAGAATAATTTTTAAATTTATAAATGTATTTAGTTTTATTAAGTATAGTTAGTGTCAGTATGTTTTATTGTGATAAGTTTTAAATTTTAAGATAGCCGAATTATTCAATGGTAGTCAATTTAAGTGTAAATTATATTGTTAATATGTTAGAAATGCTTAACTTTAAAAGCATCATAGATTTAAATAAAATGGAGATTAGAGTAAAGTTAAATTAAGCATAGTTTATATAGGTGTATGGATAAATGCGATACGCCTTTTAATGAGTTCTTGTTTTGATAATTCAAATGAATTTAAGAGAAGTCAGTTTTAATTTATTTAAGTATAGATATTAGATTTAGATAGTTTAGGTTTCTTTTTAAATTTTCTTTAATTGTATTTTTTTTTTAATTAAAAATAACTAATAATTTAAACGTGCTCTAAGTTTGATATGATTGAGGTGGAAGTTTTAGTACAGGTTCTCTACATTAACCTTCAACAATAAGATCCTATTAATTTAAAAGACAATGTAATGTATTTGAGTTTAGATTAATTGAAAGTATCTAATCAACATCATAATTTTGATTTTTCCCTCTTAGTTTGGGCATGACACATATCATCCATACTATTAGGCCCTACACCTTTGGTATAGAGAGTGATGCTAGGTATAGTATCCTTGGTTGTGTTACTCAACTCAAAGGGAACCATGTTTTCCACACATCTTACCCATGTTATATGGAGGATGGAGAGTGAGGGGAATGTATTCTCATGGGGTCACAAAATGTTATCCTAGCTATACCATGATCTATGTCAACTAGTGAGATATTAGTGAGAGAGTCTTTCAATATGCACACTCTTGCAGATTTGGTTGTTTGAGCATTTTACATGTACATGTCCATAGGGTATCCCAAATATGGTATATGAGAGCACACCAAGAGTCTCTTCTTATCCTCTAAGGAGTGCCTAAAATTTTGGAGAGTATCTCTAGGCTACATTTCGAGTACATATGTGATAAATAGACCCTACTACCAAACGATAGAGTGGCCTGATACTCAATTCCAAATGAGATACTCATGGTGGTGGAAGCTACTAGAGGGTTATCAAAATCATATAGTGACACCTTATTATTATGATTAGGTGATGAGATAGTTTGGCCTGGTACAGGGTATCCCTAGAGTAGTGCCTTGCTATGTACATTTGACAAGGTATTATCAAAGACTTGGTGCCATATGTCAAACATCAATAGTAGACATAGAGGATAGTGATGCAAATGAGACTAGGGATATATAGGTACATGTTGACATGAAAGTTTGCACCCTTGCCTAAATTTTTTACCTAAAGGAAACCTTGTGTAACATGGAAACAATCTCAAAAGTGTGGGACATTGAAACTAGATATTGAGTCTCTAGAGAAGGTGCAGCTAACTATTTCTTGACAGGAAAATGGAGAAGGAATACATGAAAGAAACTACCTATTCTAATCTAGAGGGGGTGATGCACCAAAATTGTATTGTTCAATCTTATCCTACCTAAGGAAGCATAGTTCATAAATATAATCCTTAGATACATAGATTCTATCTTAGATTTGACTCAAAAATCATGCACAGATCAGAAATCAATGAAATGGTATAAGGAAGGGACTTCACTGTATATCATTCAAAGACAAGTAGACATAGCATATAACTGAAGAATGAAATAAATACATCAATATAAGGTAAATTATGTTTCATGATATATTAATGGAAGAAGGAGATACGATTGAGAATTATATTCATTCATAGGCAAAAGGGGACTTATAGTAACAGAGCATAGAATACTACTACCACAGAATTAGGGAAAATACTAGCCCCTAGAGCGCTTACAAAACTTTCTTTTATAGCTCAAGCATAACTGAAAAACTTCTACCTTAAGCCAAAGCTCAACTACTACAATTAAATTCCCAAAGAATAATCACTACTAATCTAGGGAATATTTGATTAGGGTACACATCCAAATGAATGAAATCTAGTCTTTGTGAGCCTTGAGAAGATAGAAATGGAATCCATTATCACTAATTGGGAAGAAGGACAAGCATAGTGGTGATTCCAAGAAATCTACATTGAATAAGCATGGAGAACACACAAAAGTGGCTATAAGCAACCAAATGGATCTGACTGCCATTAAAGAATTGTATCTGCTAGTGTTTCTGATGCCAAATCAGCCATGTTAGATGGTCAAATGAATTCAATCCATTTACCCTTGCCATATGGCCCAATGTCCTATAAGTATTATGCCACCCTACTAAGCTTCATCCATTGTTGACCTACTAGCTACTTAGTGTTTGTGGCTCCATAGCTTGCATTCTTTTTAATCTTTTGCCTCTATGACCATGCAATGACTTCTTTTCTTATAACCTATTCAAGACTTTGTAGGGATATGTCTTGTCTTAACTGATAACAAATTTTCTTTGTAACCATGTAATTGAAAGGTCCTTCGTATTCTTTTAACTTGGTCATCAATTTGCAGCTTATCCTTACTAACTTTCCTTTAACATCATGACTGAGTGATCAAAATATTTTTCTTTCATTTTGATTACATCACATAGCTACAATCTGGTTACATATTAAAATTATTAATTGTGTGACCATACGATAAAATATCTTTTAACTGCTATCCCCAGGTTGTAGCAAGGTTTGATTTTCTTCTTCTTAACATTGCAACTAAGAAATCATTCTATTCTTCCTTTATGCTAACTATTTCATTGGCTTGATGACCTCATAGCTCTCATCCTTTTTTATAGTCTGACTAAGGGAGTAGACATTTTATACACTTTATGAAAATGTTCATTGGGTCACAACTTATTCCTCTTACTACTTAGCTAACATTGCAACTATGCAATTTAACACTTTCTTAATCTTTTCACCTAGTCATGGTCTAAGAACTAGATACTCAACTTAAATATGCAAGGAAGTGAACAAAGAACTTTTAGCTTCATAACTACTTTTGTGAGGTTGCACTTTATTCTTCATAACATGACTGAACTAGAATGACCATACAAATGAGGACTCTTTATGTACTTCTTACCATTTTCATACAGTCATGGTTAACCTTCAAGAATTATCTTATGAGGCATTGATTGTGTGACATGACCATTTCCCAATTATTGTCAAAACTTAACATATCTTCTTATTAAGGTGACCACATGACTAAACATCAAGTTGAACTCCCTTGTAAGGTAAACTAGGATTCATGTGCTTCCAATACTAGGAGCAAAAGAAGAGTTGTTGAAGATGTTACCCCTCCTCCTCCCAATTAGCTTCAACATCAAATGTAGTACCTCATGTACCAATAGTTTTCCAGCAATACAATGTTATTCAACCTACTAATGCTCCTTGGTAGCAAAGACAAAATGATAGCAAAGGAGATGTGAATGACCCTCAGGTTGTTCCACCTCAACCTTCTACATAGGTAGCTACTAGGGTTTCTACCAAGGCACCTAATGTATCTTTTAGCATGATAGATCAAATTAAAAGACCATGTGGGATTTTATGGCTATCATACCATCATAGAAGAGGTTTTTCCAAAAGGAGTTTGAAAGCATTGAACTCAAAGATCAACCACTTAGCATGGAGAATGTTGTGAGTTTGGTACAACCATCAAAAGAAGAAGAAACAAGTAAAAAGGTTAGACCTCCTCCATTTTATATTTCTCTAATTATAGGAGATAAGCTATTCCACAATTGCATGATTGATTTAGGGTCTAGTAGTTTAGTAATGCCCAAAGTGTTGCTGATATCCTAGGAATAAAATATGAGCCCATTGTTAAGGATGTATTTCAGCTAGATGGTATTACTATCAAGACTACGGGAATCCTTAGGAATGTTGAAATGGCCCTACATGCATGCCCTAGTTATAATATAGTCCAAGATATATCATTTGTTGAGGTAAAACCACACTTTTCTATCTATTGTTCTAGGGACTTTACTACCCAAATAGGTGGTTACATATCCTCTAATTGGTCATACATGTTTTTTAGCATAAGGTATGGAACCAAAGCTTTGATTAGAGCATAACCACTATCCCTTCATCATACTAAGCCCTACACTCCTAATCTCAACTAATATGAATTGTACCATCCTAGATATAGATGAGAATGACACAACAAATAAGTCTACCACTTCTCTACCAAAGATACCTAATTTCCCCTTAGATGAGTAGGCTAATGCATATCAATTTGATCCTATATCATAAACCTTGGAGACAGGCCTTGCTACTTATTATATATTAGAGAAGGATGCTCTCATCCCTAACCTGATGAAGAACAAAGAAGACACAAGTGGGACATGGAGTATGTACTTTCATGGATCAAGAAATTAAAATGGATTAGGGTTGGTGTGATGTTGGTTTCTCCTACACTAGAAAGGTACTACTTCTCATTTAGGCTTGAATTAAGTTGTACCAATAATGTGACCAAGTATGGGGCATTAATTCAAGGTCTTATGCTTGCTCAAAAAGGGGAATTCAAATATTAAGTGTATATGGAGATAGCAAGCTGGTGGTTAATCAGGTGAGGAATAAAAATATCACCAAGAATGGTTTGCTCAAGTCTTATAAACATAGAGTATGGGATTTTCTTGAAATGTTCAATGCATTTAATATTCAAAGTATCCCTAGAAAAGGAAATAGACATGCTGACAGACTTGTAATAGTGGGTGCATCTTATGATGTCCCAAAGAGCCTTGAAGATGATAAGAGATAGAAGATTAAAGTGATGGTTAGACCTATTGTCCCTGATAATAATATTACTTGGCAGGTCTTTGAATCTGATGCAAAAATTGTAAGTTTCTTATAGAATGAGGTAGAGTTCTCATATAGAAATCAGTCAAGATCGCATGACCAATATGGTGATCAAATCATCAACCTCAAATCTAATAAGTTTCTTAAGGGTCTTAATAAATTAGAGAGTGTCTTCTATCCTGATGACCAAGCAAGGGATAAAGGCATGAACCTTGCGACAAACAAAGATGATCATATGCTAGTTGTAGTTGTTGACTAAAGGATGCTAAACATGGGGAAGGTATATTCTAAAACTAAGAAAAAAATTTGCATTAATCTATTTCAAGAATTTAATGATGTATTTTCTTAGAGATATGATGATTTAAGGGGTTTTGACCCAAGTCTATTTCAACATACCGTATATTTAGTTGATAATGTCAAACCTATTAGGTAAAAGTAGAGACCAGTGAATCCCAAGATTGAGCCATTAATTATAAAAGAGTTATCCAAATTGATTGACTAGGCCAATATCATTTTCTCTATTAAGCATTCCTCTTGGGTGGAAAACCTTATCCTTGTTAGGAAGAAGAGTGGAGAAATTAGACTATGTATAGATTTTAGGGATCTTAACCAAACCTCCCTTAAAGATCATCATCCTCTACCTTCCATGGAACATATATTGTCTAAGGTTAGGGGTTCAAAGAGATTCTCTTTCTTGAATGGATTCTCAAGTTATAACCAAGTGTTAGTCAAAGAGGCTAATAGATATAAGACTACTTTCACAACCAAATGGGGCACCTATGCCTATAGTAAAATTCCTTTTGGACTAACAAATATAGCTGCCACATTTCAAAAGGTAATGGAGATGGCCTTCAAGAACATGATTGAATGATTTGTGTTGATCTACCTTGATGATATCATAGTATATTCAAAGAATGTAGTGGATTACTTTGGCCATCTTAGACAAGTATTTATAAGATGCATACAGTATGGAGTATCTTTGAATCCAAGCAAGTGTGTCTTTGCCACTAATCAATGTAAATTGTTAGGACACATTGTATCTAAGGATGGTTTGACCATTGATCTAGAAGGAACAAAGGCAATACTTGCCCTCTCCCTTCCTAGCCATTAGAAAGGTCTACAAATTTTTCGTGGTAGAATAAATTTTGTGAGGAAATTTATTCCTAATTTAGCTACCATGGTGAAATATCTTATAGCTATGCCTAAAAAGAATATGGTATTTTATGGACCAAGGAAGGGAAAGCAATTTTTGAAGAGATCAAAGTAGCCATACTCTCAACCCCTACCCTCATCAATTCAAGCTTTGATAAGGATTTTATTCGTTACACTTTACGAGGTGAGTCAAGTATCTCTACTATTTTGACTCAATTGAATGGTAAGAATGAAGAGAAGCCTATTGCTTTCTTTAGAGAGGGATGAAGGAGTATGAAGACAACTATAGCTATGTGGAGAAGCAATCCCTTGCAATCATAAGATCTTTGAAAAAATTCAGAAATCTCTTATCCCACAATAGGATCCACTTAATGGTCCCTCATGCAAGTGCTAAAGATTTCTTGTTGAGCAAAGATATTAGTGAGAAAGGAGCAAGTTGGATCACTAAAGTGATGGATTATGATGTGGACATCCAGATCACTAGGTTAATAAGAGGTAAGGGAATGTGAAAGAATATGATATCATCTCCTGGATCAGATGAATAAGTTTCCCTAGCATTGATAGAATAGTAGGAGATGAGAGATGATAATCCAAGGAGTTGGATTGATGACATGATGGCCTTCTTATCAAGAAATAGATATCCTCAAGGATAGGATAGGAGAAAAAGGAGACACTTCAATTTGAAGTCTATCACTTATACCATAATTGATGGTATTCTATTTAGGAAGGACTTCAATGGAGGTTGTTAGGATGTATTGGTGCAAGCCAAGTAGAAAGAATGATTAAGAAGCTTCATGATGGTCCTGATGGTAGCCACTTTTCAATAAGAACCACTGCAATGAAGATCATGAGGGCAAGATATTTCCTTAAGAACCACTACAATGAAAAGAATTGAGAAAGGGTTTTGGTGGAGTTATTTTTTTCATGGTTAGGGATGTGTTGGAGAAACATTGGAGAACCTTTCCTCATGATTGGATAGAGATTGGATAGACTGAGTTGAGTCTGAGTGTTTTTCTAGTTTCTAGATTCATGTTACAAGATGTGTAACTAATTTTGTGCAATGAATGAGATGATGTGAACTTTAAAGATTAAAGAGGGCCTAGATTTTTATCTTTGGTTAAGAGTGCAAGTCCTATTTCATTATCAGTTGGGAGATATGGAAATTCTCCTAGAGTATCCATTTCTAGCATTTTTGTGCAGTAGTCTATTGTGCATGACTTTCAGGATGGATGTGCAGATATTCTTAAGGAATCAGCCTTATGAATTTTAGATGTTGTAGAGGACATAAAGTTCTACCTATGGTTCAAAGAAAAAGTTCTAATTCAATCAGAGCTATAAGATATCATGATTTTTCTTGAAAATTGATTTTGTAGACATTTGATTGCTATTGGAGGCTAACTTGTGGCTCTTCAAGTATTTAATTTTAGTTTTTAGCATTCTAAGCCAACTTGTGACTTAGATTGGTATAATTAGCAGTCTTGTGGAGACTTCTACTCATTTAGTTTAGTGTGGGTAGTAGTTGAAGAGCGATTTTTTCCTAAGTCTTTGGACAAAGCACCGAATGTGAGGTAGTTTATAGGAGGATTGTGATTTAGTTGGGATGGAATGAAGGATAGATGTGAATTGGAAGAGCTAGAGTTGCGTCTTAGGAACTAGAGGATCTCTTGGTGTACTTGAGGGTACAAGTGTGGATTCTTCTTAGTGTTCTTATCCAATTGTGTATCTAGACTAGCTGAGAGTGGTCTTTGTAAGTTGGATCTTATTGGACCTTGCAAAACTAATTTTTTAATTGTTGTTTGTATTTGGACCTAACCTAGAAGGCCTTATAATTGGGCATATTCCATGTAACCAATTATGTTTTATGAACAAATTATTGTAATTTGGTGTTAAATCTTACATTGTTTCTTCTTTTTATTGTGTTTTTTCTTTGTGGTTATGCTATTGGGAGCTAGGACATCTCCTATGGGAACTTCTCTTGTCCTACACTATGTTAGGTGGTATTTGAGCCAAGGTTGTTCCTGAGCCTATAGATAGATTACCAAAGTTGAGACAATTTGCACCAAGACTTGGGTTAGAGAAGTAGATCTGAGTTGATCTTGATCTGGGTGTGGATTTTCTTTCTGGAGTCCTAGATCTCTTGGTTGTAAGGTGGTAGATCATGGTTCTAACTTGTAATTGTAAATTTCTTATAAATGGTTCAATGGATACAAAGATGGAAGTTTGATCTTGTTAAGGCATGATTATAGAGAGTTTTTGGATTGCAAATCCATGGTCTTAGACTTATGATGTGGTTCCTGATTGTTCATGCAAGGTGGTAGTATTCAATCTGACTTGCAAAAATTTTTGGGTTTGTCATAAGGAGTGTAGGAAGGATTTGTTTCAAAGGGTTTAAGAAGATCTTAGGAGATGGGTTCGAGAGGATTGGACCTAAAGATGATTGCAGATCTCCATGATGTGGTGGAGAGGAATTATTTTAAGATGTCTACTCAGTTTCAAGCTAGTTTGGATGATTGAAATAAGAAGGTGGTTGCTCAGTTTGAAACTAGTATGGCTGATCGAGATAAGGATAGGATGAGGAAGGAATTTTGTAGATGTTTGTAGAGCTGGATTTTACCAATCTAGAAGAGAGTTGTATGGCTAGTTAGGAGACTTTTCTGTGAAAAAAGATGGCATAGCAAGGTCAAGGTGAAAGTGGTTGGTTTTGTCAATTAGATTGTGGAGTTTGATACAGAACTTGTAGAGTAGTTGGAGGTTGTTTCTGAAGATATTCCTATCATTGTTGATGCTAGGACAAAGGTTGGTTTTCATGATCATTCAGTTGGATCTGACATGGAAATTGCAGAGCACTTGGTCATGGATGATCGAGATGTTGTTAGTGATGAATTGAATGTTGCAGAGCATCTTGTTGTAATCAATGAGATTGTTGAGATTTCTATTTAAGAGGATTTGCATATGGTTGTTGATATGAATCTAAATTCATATGTTGTTGCTGAGATGATTGAGGGTATAGATGTTTCTATTGATGTGGAGTTTGATGTTGTTGGTGTGGATTCACTAGTTACTAATTTGGTTTTGGATCTACATGATACT
The DNA here is from genome assembly GCA_028749045.1 of Cupressus sempervirens. Lineage (NCBI taxonomy): Eukaryota > Viridiplantae > Streptophyta > Pinopsida > Cupressales > Cupressaceae > Cupressus > Cupressus sempervirens. Next base: position 310,319,103 of record CM053791.1, read on the forward strand.
GTAGATCTGTATGTTCCTAATTTTCCTATGGTTGACATGTATGAGGACTTACATGTTCTTCTTATTGCAGATTTGAATCTACATGTTGTTACTAATATGGAGTTTGTTTTTTCTGGTGTGAATTCACTAGTTGCTGATGTGGATGAGGATTTGTTGATTAAGCATTATGTTCAGTTTGTTCTTTGATATGAGCATGATGATTGGGTTGCTGATATGTAATTGATTCTAATGTTTTAGTGGATGAAGCATAGATGGTGGATTTTCAGATTTTTTCTATTGACTTAGACAAAGTGGAAGCCTCTGGTAAAGATGAAGTTGGTTGCAGATCTTTCTTTGGGCATCAAAGTATGGGACATACTTTTATATTTACCTAGGGAGTTTGATGCAGGAACATCGAGCTTGTATTTTGGTGGAGTTATCCTTTTCATGGTTAGGTATGTGTTGGAGACACATTGGAGGACCTTTTCTCATGATTCCATAGAGATTGGATGGATTGAGTTGAGTTTGAGTAATTTTTACCTTACTGCCTGAACTATGTTTTTCTAGTTTCTAAATGCCTATTGTGAGATGTGTAACTAATTTTGTGCAATGAATGAGAGGATGCACACTTCAAGGGTTTAAGAAGGCCTAGATTGATATCTTTGGTTAAGGGTGAAATTCCTAATTCATTATCAGTTGGGAGATATGGGAATTCTCTTGGAGTATCAATTTCTTGTAGTTTTGTGTGATAGTCTGCTCACATGACTTTCAGGATGGATGCATAGATACTCTTAAGGAATCAGCCTTTGTGCATTTCAATAGTTGTAAAGGACCTAAATTTATACCTATTTTTTGAAGCATGAGTTCTAATTCAATTGGAGATATGATATATTAAAATTTTTCTTGGATATCAATTTATAGACATTTGATTGTTGTTGGAGGCCAACTTGTGGCTCTTCAAGTATTTAATTTTAGTTTTTAGCATTCTGGGCTGACTTGTGACTTAGATTGGTATAAGTAGGGGTCTTATGGAGTCTTTTACTCATTTAGTTGAGTGTGGGGAGTAGTTGAAGAGTGATTTTTTCCTAGGTCTATGGACAGAGTGCTGAATGTGAGGCAATTTATAACAGGATTATGATTCAGTTGGGATGGAATGAAGGATAGATGTGAATTGGAAGACCTAGAGCTAGGGCTTAGAAACTAGAGGATCTCTTGGTGGACTTGAGGGTACAAGTGTGGATTCTTCTTGTTTTTCTTATCTAGTTATGTATTTAGACTAGCTGAGAGTGGTTTTTGTAAGTTGGATCTTGTTGGATCTTGCAGAACTAATTTTGTAATTGTTGTTTGTATTTGGCCCTAACCTAGAAGGCCTTAAAGTTGGGTATATTGCATGTAATCAGTTATATTTTATGAACAAATAATTGTAATTTGGTATCATATCTTGCATTGTTGCTTCTTTTTATTGTGTTACCAATGTGTGGTTATATTGTTGGGGACTAGGACATCTCCTATGGGGACTTCTCCTACCCTACACTACATCAGAGGGTGATCTTGTGCTAAAGTGGGATGTAGATAGAGTGAAGGTAGGGAGACATTCAAAATTTGATGCCCTATAGATTGGTCCCTATGGATTATCAGTTGTAATCAAGCCAATTTTTTCTAAGTAAACAAGCCTGATGGTGAAGTCCTGCCCATTCTAGTAAATAGAATATATCTTAAACCCTATTTCTAAGAAAAGATGATGTTTCCTATACATAGTTAGAATAGTTTCTTTTTGTCTATTCTTGTTTTCCCAATTTTGCAAAGTTGTTGAGGTAGAAGGGCATGTTTTATGGCTCAAAATGTAGCAGAAGTGATGAAAGTGATAGTTTTTGTGGTCTCAGAGACTCCATAACCTAATGGATCTTTTAATGGTCACTGGTCATATGCTAAGAAGGCTTGCATCTCCCTCAAGTTGCTAGAAATGTTGGCCAAAGGTTCCCTCCCACCAAGGATTGAATTCAAAATATTTAAACCCACCCAATCATCATAAGATTCAATTTCATATTATATTTCATGTCCCAGTGCCACAAAAAAATAGTATGGTCGTAATGTTACGATAACTCATGTATTAGAGAATGGTCAAGAAAATCAAGTAGTGATAAGATGCTACAAGGCTCCTATTGGTTGAGTGTTCAAGTTGTCATGATATCAAAGATCTTGTAGAATCATGAGCCAAAGGGATATTGTTGGCATAAAGTTATTTTCCATTAGTGACAACACTTTTCTCACAGTATTAACCGTGTAAAGAGGAACTCACTGTTAACCGAGTTCAGTCGGTTAACATAGAACTTAGTATTAACCGAGTTCAGTCGGTTAACTAAGAACTCAGCATTAACCGAGTTCGGTCAGAACTCAGTATTAACCGAGTAAAGACAGATACAGTGTTAACCGAGTTTGGTCGGTTAACATAGGACTCAGTGATAACCGAGCTCAGTCGGTAAACAAGGAGTTTTTTCTACCGAGTTTGTTTTGCTATTCGGCCAACTCAGTTAAATTTTGTCTACTTTTATTCAGCCGACCATTGCATGTAATTTTAACCAGGATGGTATATATATGTAATGTATTGTATCATTCTAGATATATGAAAAAAATATATATATGAAGCATGTGAAGAATGTGTGCAAAAGTAAGTAAGCTGAATTTTGAAGGTTTTCAGCAAAGTCAGCATTGGAGCAGAAAAGTTTTATCTGTCATATCAAGGACAATCAGAGCGTAGCGGATCTTATCAGCAATCAGTTGTATTCAGATCCACTGTTTCATTCTAACAGGTGAATCAGTTTTTATAAATCCTTTAACAGGGTAGATTTAACAGTCTTTGTACTAAATCTCCTAACAGAGTGCATACTTATGAAGTATGTTTCAAATCCTTTAACAAGGTGGATATAACAATCCTTTATGCTCCTAACAGGGCAGATCACCAGAAGTGATCATTGTATGCCTTAACCGGCTAACTTCCTACTGCAGTAAAGAAGATTTGTGGGTTTCATCCCCACCCCAGTTTTACTTTCTATTTTGGAAGGTTTCTGGGTCACCAAAATCTCTGTGCTTATGTGTTATGAATGTTTACATACTGCAGATTAGATGATTAAATATTTTACTGGTTAATATGAATTGATTTAAGATTTTAAGTTTACTGATTCACCCCTCCCCTCTCAGTAAACTGTTATATCTTGAATATTTCCAACAATTGGTATCAGAGCTAACTTGGTTCTCAGGACAAAGCTTGACAGCTTGAGCAAAGATCAAAGTCAATGGAGATATTCAGATTGGAGAAAGTTATAGAAAATGAAAAGTTAGATCTTGAAATGGCCATGGTTCAACTTAAAGAAGCAAAGGAACATCTTTCTCAATCCCTAAAAAGAAGAAAGGATCTTGCAAAACAAATGAATGATCATCAGTATGTTGAAGTGAAGATTGAAGACCTGTTACCATCAAGCAATTCAGAAGAAGCTGACCAAGCAATCAAAGAACTTCTAGAAAAGAATGGATCTTTGCAAGAAGAGGTAAGAAAGCTTAAGAGAGAACAAGAAATACAATCAATCAGGCTATGTGAAGCTTTGGATCAAAGAAACAAAGCACAAGAAGAACTGGGAGATAGAAGTCATGAAATCCACAATCAAACTCATCAGTATGAAGATCTCATAGACCAACTCACCAATGCAAATGAAGACATCAGGATTCTCAGAGCACAAAATGAAAGAATAAGGAATGATTTGAACATTGAAAAGCAAATCAATGAAAGTCTACAGAATGACTTGAGATCAGAAAGACAAATCAATGAAAGCTTGAAAAATGACCTAATCTCTGAAAGGCAAGTCAATGAAAGGATGATGAAATCTCAAGTAGACGTAAATCAATTGAATGAGCAGAATCTTCAAAGACAAACAAGAAAAGCTGGCCTTGGATACAAAGAAGCTGGTGAATCCTCCAAGCAAGGTGAACAAAGGAATAAAAGATCCACTTGTAATCATTATGGAAAGATAGGTCATACATCAAACAAATGCTGGAGCAATGGGAAAGCAAATTCAATGGTAAGTGCTTCAACTGCAATCAGCATGGTCACAAGGCAAATGAGTGTAAAGAAAAACCAAAATTTGAAGGCAATTGTTACAAATGCAAAAAGCATGGTCACAAGGCATTCCAGTGCAAATCCAAATCATTCAATCCAGCTGAACAACTTGTCAAAGCCATATTTGGATGGGACTACAACACCTGGTGCAGATGTCACTATTGTGGAGAGTATGGACATACTGGCATGAATTGTGCTAGACATCACCTAAGAAAAAAGGACACAACTGTAAGGTGCTATACATGTACAGAACTCGGTCATATAGCCAAAAATTGCATGAATATCAAAAGAATTGAAGATGAAAAGAAAATCAAAGAAGATAACATTCGAAAGCAAATGAAGCAGCAATGGATTCCAAAATCTACCGAACAAGATAAGTCAGATAGGAGTGTCACTCAAGAGATGGGTGACTCTACCATTTCCAATTAGTATTCATATAAGAAACATTAGAACTGCATCTTCCAAGATTTATCCTATGCAGCTCCAAAGGAAGAAGATGGATCAAATTAGTATTGTAGATACACTTTGACTCCAAGACGGTTCAATACTTTACCAAGTTTGGTTTGGATGTAACAAAGCTTCATTAACCGAGTAGCAGCTATCGAGTTGAGTCGGTAAGAGACTTTGCCGAGTTCGGTCGATCACAACTAAGTTTCATTGACCATGTTGTGTCAACCGAGCAAGGTTGGTTCGTGAATCAACTGAGCAAGGTCGGTTCGTGACTCAACCGAGCAAGGTCGGTTCGTGACCCAACCGAGTAAGGTCGGTACTTCAATATTTTCTTTCAATCGCCGAGTTAATAATATCTACCAAGCTAGTGGATGACAACCTGTTATTTCTTCTGCCATCATACCAAAACATTTATGGCAAATTTGTTATCAAAAGGGGCAAAATTTGATCTAAATTTTTACTGCGAACAAAGAGCTAAGGTATTTTCTGTAATTTCAGAGCGAGCTTAAAACATTTCCGAGCGAATTTTTCAAAAGAGCAAAAGAATCAATTCAGAATTTTTCTACACCTACCAAGTGACAATGGCATCCGAAAGTGGAAGCTCTAAGACTAAGAAAGGCTCAGAAATGCTAGTTAGAGGAGAGGAATGGAAGGCGCCAAACTTCAAATTAGCACCAGCTATTGCAGAATCACTGGACCCTAATGGTGCCCAATCTCAAATTCCTTCAAAGGTACTTCTTGTCAATGATATAAGATTTCATTTTAAATGCTCTATTCAAGAACTTGGAAACCTAGAAATTGATAATGCCCTAGGTGAAATGAGCATAAATGGAAACCTAAAACCCAAACATAAGCATCTTGAAACAAAAGGGTTAACCCACATTTCGCACTTACCAAGGAAATTTCAAGTTAAATGGGTTAGGTATGTACTCAGTCGAGTTCACAATGGCCAATTGTGGTTAGAGAAACCAGTGCTCATCACAAAGAAAATGATTAACAAAATTACTGGACTCCCCATGCTGAGCAAAGCCAAGGCTACCAAAACCCTAGGTCGGGAGGAATTGCAGAAACTGACCCAAGCAGAATGGGATGGTAGGGGACTTAAGCTAAATACTGTAGCTGACGTCGAATTGAGATTTGGCATTCACGTCATTGCTCACAAAATCTATAGTTCAAGCCATCCAAACAGTGTACCCTGTGAAGCTGTGGATCTGGCGTACAAAATAGTGAAGAAGAATTTAGAATTTGATTTATCAGAATTACTTTTATCCCAATTCAATAAGAATATGGAAAGCATTAGAACCTCCAAGAACAATCCCTGCAAATTCGGTTCGCTTTTGATTTGTTTATTCTTCTATATTCAGAAATCTTTTCCATCAAAGGGATCAGTAGTATGGAGAAAAGATATACCAATTCTTTATCAAATAAACGAGTTCATTGCAGAACTAGGTGAAAATTTTGATATTATTTTGGATAACTATTTTGAAGAATTTAAGGAAAAGATGAATCATAGGTTCCGAATTCCACCCAAACTGGTTGAAGAATACAAGGAAGACATATGCTTCATGGTAGATTGCGACAAGGTATACATTCAGGCAGCCAGGCCTCGAGTAGCATGGGTGAAACCTCTTCCCTATGAGGTAAAAATTGACGAAGCCAGGGATATCATAGAAGCACTGGTGAATGAACCAGTAGACCCAAGGCAACCAATTTTTGGAACATATGATCAAGCTAAGGCCAGAATTGAGCTCCAAATTAAAATCCCTCGGGCCATTAGCAAAGGAAAGAGAAGAATAACCCAACTGATAACAGAAGGCAAAGGAGAAGATGAAGAAGAAGAAGAGGAAACCGAGTCAGACAAGGAAAAGGAGCCTCAACAAAAGAAAGGCAAGGTGATCATCACCAAACCTAAAAGGCAAGCCTCTGCAGTCTTCTCCAGGAGAACAAGACAAGGAAAGAAAGAACCTATACTTGTTAAGCCTCCACTCACATTTGAGGATAGATTGAAGCAATTAGAAGCAGGTGCTAGCTTCACAAACTTCAAAGCATTGAAGTTTGAAACCAGAATAGAACAAGAAAAGATGCAGATTGAGGAACTGGTACCGAACAAGATGGGTAAATGGAAATACTCACCGGACCAGATAGCCTCCCAGATCTCCAAAGAACTATTGGAGAGGTTGCAAATTAGATGGGAAGCTGCAACCAAGACTGTAAAAGACATCTATGAGCAGACACTGAAGAATCTCCTGCCGAGTTTCACTAATGCTGAAGTGAAAGCATCACTAAAAGATCACGAAGGTAATATGATGATTAGATTCCACACCTATTTGATACTTGTCAAAGACATTGAGCATGTGGTAAATGATGCAACAAACATGTGGAAAAACATCTATCATCTACACAAATCCAGTGATGACACGGTTGAAATCAATGACATTGACAACAGTGATGATGATGAAGATGATGATGATATTGAAGATATTCCAGAGGATCTTCATTCAATCATGTTAGAAGTGGAAGAAGAGGCTAAGAAAGAATTAGAGGAAGAAGAAGCTGAAAAAGAAATGGAGGAGAAAGAAGAACAAGCAAGGGTGGAAGAAGATCCAGTACAAATTGCAGCTGAACTCATTGCATCTCCTCCACACTCTCCATCCAAAACAGTTACATCAACTATGGAAATAGCTTCTACTGGTAAGTCCTCTCAACTCCATGTACCATCTATGCAAGTACCAATCACTTCATTAACCGAGCTGCAGCCACCTTCATTAACCGAGCCTCCATCAGTCTCTGCAGTAAGTTCATCATGCACATCAACCTCTACTGCAGAATGTATAATAAGTGTACCTACAGATACTACAATTTTGACTTCTCTTAATCAAATTTTGGAAACTATTAGCTCTTCCACTCCATCCTGTACAGCAACATCAATTTTTGATACCATTTGCACATCTCTTAGTCTTCCTATACATAGTCCTATTCCAGTCTTATCAGCCAGCCCTGCCTCATCAACTATAGTCTCAGTTCACAAGGGTCAAGATGAAGTCTTTGCTGGAAAAGCAAAAAGATACATGTTTTCCAGCAAGACACTGGATGAGGAAATTGATTTGGATAAGGACATTATTCTTCCTAAAATAGATCTTGATACAGCATCAGTTGATGAAATGAGAATGCTCAGTCAGCTATTAGAGCAGAAGGCTAGGCAGAAACAGCTACGGCATGAAAAAGATCTGGAATATAGCATCATTGAGAGTGCTAAAAATATTATAACAGAGGCTATAGGTGTTGAAGTAGATTCTACTCAACACATTTTGATTTAGTTGGAAGAGGTTGTAAACAAATTCAATGAGGATACCTCCGGCCAAGAAAAGTTGATTGAAAAGGCAGAGAAGAAATTTGACAATAAGGTGCTTGAGCACATTGCTCAGCATATTGCATTAAATCAGGTAGAATTGTCTACAATTTTGAATAAATTTGAGAATTCTTTTAATAATGTAACTTCACTTTTTGGAAAACTCTGTGATGTTACTAAGTATACCAAGGATATAAAAGAAAAGTTGAATAAAATTGATGAGGATATGAAGGTCAGTGCCCAAGTGCTACAATCTGACCTCAGTACAAGTTCATCCCATCATCATAAAATAAGATTTTTGTCGAAGAAACAGGCAGAATTGCTGAGAGAGGAAGCAAGAATCAGGTCTACTCTCATAGATATCCAGAATATGATTCTTCCTATCATGACTTCAATGCAAAAGCATATTGCTCATTCCAGAACATTGATTCATGACAACAATTTCTTAGTTGCAGATCATATGATTGAACTTTCTGCAAAAATTCAAATTGCACTCTCCTCCAGCAAAATTTTGCAAGAAAATTGGGATAAGACTTTGGCTCTTATTCTCAAGGTACATTCAGAATTTCTTTCTCATTTTGAAATCTCAGTGTAAATATATGTTATTTGGCATTATTGTCAAAAAGGGGGAGACAGAACTTTAGAACTTCAGAGCTATCCGTGCAAAGATATATGTATTGATCTGTAAATACTGTGCATATTGTATGGGGGAGACATATATCTAATAAGATCTACAATTTTGGAAACTTTTTGAAATGTATGTCAATTTCTGTACATAAACTTTGATACATAATTGTTTTTGTCACTAATGCCAAAGGGGGAGATTGTTGGCATAAAGTTATTTGCCATTAGTGACAACACTTTTCTCACAGTATTAACCGTGTAAAGAGGAACTCAGTGTTAACCGAGTTCAGTCGGTTAACATAGAACTTAGTATTAACCAAGTTCAGTCAGTTAACTAAGAACTCAGCATTAACCGAGTTCGGTCGGAACTCAGTATTAACCGAGTAAAGACAGATACAGTGTTAACCGAGTTCGGTCGGTTAACATAGGACTCAGTGATAACCGAGCTCAGTCGGTAAACAAGGAGTTTTTTCTACCGAGTTTGTTTTGCTATTCGGCCGACTCAGTTAAATTTTGTCTACTTTTATTCAGCCGACCATTGCATGTAATTTTAACCAGGATGGTATATATATGTAATGTATTGTATCATTCTAGATATATGAAAAAAAAAAAATATGAAGCATGTGAAGAATGTGTGCAAAAGTAAGTAAGCTGAATTTTGAAGGTTTTCAGAAAAGTCAGCATTGGAGCAAAAAAGTTTTATCTGTCATATCAAGGACAATCAGAGCGTAGCGGATCTTATCAGCAATCAGTTGTATTCAGATCCACTGTTTCATTCTAACAAGTGAATCAGTTTTTATAAATCCTTTAACAGGGTAGACTTAACAGTCTTTGTACTAAATCTCCTAACAGAGTGCATACTTATGAAGTATGTTTCAAATCCTTTAACAAGGTGGATATAACAATCCTTTATGCTCCTAACAGGGCAGATCACCAGAAGTGATCATTGTATGCCTTAACCGGCTAACTTCCTACTGCAGTAAAGAAGATTTGTGGGTTTCATCCCCACCCCAGTTTCACTTTCTATTTTGGAAGGTTTCTGGGTCACCAAAATCTCTGTGCTTATGTGTTATGAATGTTTACATACTGCAGATTAGATGATTAAATATTTTACTGGTTAATATGAATTGATTTAAGATTTTAAGTTTACTGATTCACCCCTCCCCTCTCAGTAAACTGTTATATCTTGAATATTTCCAACAGATATATGTTTTGATGCCATCAAATTCAATGATCATAGGATCAGGAGCTTGACTTCTAAGGTTATTGATGCTATGAAGGGGAAGGTTGGTCATATGATCTTATATTTCTAGGATCACAAGGTAAGAAAGGGGTGGAGTCCAGTTTCAGATAGACATCAGGTGTTCCAATCTTATGATATTCCTATATCATAAAGTTGTAAGTACAAGCAAGGATTCTTCCCAAGGTCATGACAAAAGATAGTTAAATCCTGATCATAGGATCATAAGGGTTATTGCCATAGCTTCCAACATTACCACGCACTGTAATCATAAGATCATGAAGGTCAAGTCGATCATGCTTGTGAAATCACAAGGGGAGAATAATGGTACAATGACCTTACACTAGGGGTGTCATCATGCCATTGTTCTATTGTTGGATCATAGAGCTTGTTGCCATTGAAGGATCATAAAGAGAATGAAGAATGGGCTCAATTCTATAAGGTATAAGTGGTTATAATAGTGTAGAATTCAAGGTTATGAACTAAGGTGACATGAAGGGGTTTTGACCATAGTTGATGAGTGTAAGATCATGAGTTTTATTGTTGACCAAAAATATATATATAAGGAGCTTCACCCACCAAGCTAGAAAAAAGAGGAGTTCCTGACCAATCAGGTAGTAGGAAAAGTACAGAGTGATAGTTGAATATGGTTGTATTGATCATTTTTGCCTTCCTACCAAAATTTCCATATTTGAATTCAAACATAGTAAAGTTCACATATTTGAAAATTCAAATAAATGGGGCACAAAAATATTTTAAACCAAAACCTTAGGTTATATTTTAAATTCCTAAGTAATTGCATACTTTCATATTTCCATAGGCCTACAACTTCCCCATCATTAGATCTTTTTGCAATCTATGGTCATCTCTATGTCACTTTTTAAAAGTTATCCATCTTTATTTCATGTGACAAAGTGATAGTGTGCCATGTATCTACCATGGGCCCCTTTTCCTTCAGTCAATGCAATCAATAGTGTGCTTTTTAGATCTTTTTATGATCTTTGGTCATTGTTATGTCGCTATGTAGAGATGCAAAGGAGTTATTTTATATGACATAGAAATGGCTCAAAATGTGGATTTTAGTGGACCCTTTCCTATCAAAGCATCCAAGGAGTCATTAGAGCACACTAGCAATTTATTGGTTTCTCATTGGCTGAGGTGATGACTGTGCAAGGTGTTGTCCAATTCCCTCAATGCATTTTACTCACTATCAGACCAAGAATCATGCACAATTGTTGCTTTATCACTTTACAAAGTTGCAAGGTACTTATTTCATTTGAAATAGTAAGGATTCACCACGTGTCTCAACATTCCCAATTTGGCAAGCATAGTTAGATTGACATCACGATTAAAATTAATAATATTGTAAGTCATCACGGTCAAATTTTAAAGGGTGGTAAAATTGGTTAAAAGATGTGGTCAAACATTTGAAGACCCCATGAGGCAGCAAAAAGAAATAATATGGTTGAACCATGTAGAGGTTTATGGTTTCTTAATCGAGTTAACCTGCTGACTATGTTGACTCATAAACAAGAAAAAAGGAAAGATGGAGTTTCTTGCATGATTTGATCTTTTCAATCAATTTCAAGAACTCTAGAGTTATTTCTTACTAGAAATAATGTAGAGGCACTCTTCCCACCACTAGATTGTCCATTTTGAGGAATTATGGCATTGATTGGTGTTGTTTCTATCACTTTAGATTTACTCCAATCAGGGTTTCTATGATTTTCATGCATCTACATGTGTACCAAATCAAATCTATTGTTTGGATCATCTTGATTGTTCTCTGAAGACTTAATGGTAGTGGTTGGGGAGTAACTTTTAGTTGAAAATATCTTAGTTATGCCCAAACTATAAAGGTAGATTGTGTAATATTTCGTAGGGTTAACTCTTCTCTATTTTCTCTGGCATTGCTCTAGCACACTACTATAAATTCCCCTTGCCTTTGAACTGTATGGCATTTTTTATTATCTCCTTGAACCATTGATGTATTCTATAAGACTTATTTTCCTTTCATTAGTGTATTGTGGATATTTGCAATCTTGCATGACTATATCTCTTTGACCTATGAATGATATATAAGTGAATTTCATCTTTCTTGTGTCATTTATTTGGTTTTTCTATTATCTATGTAATTGTTAGGTTAACAAAAGTCTAGACATGTATATCTTATGGTGTCATGATGGTTCAAAAGTGCATGTATGGGAAAATATTGGTTTGAACACTTTATTTTGGTGTATCACCTCCTTAGATTAGATTAGGTAGTTTAATTCTGTGCATTCCTTCTCCCTTGTACTCTTCAAGAGTAGTTAGGTGCATCATGGTAGAAAAGGAAGTCAGCCTTCTCCAAAGACTCAACCTCATAGTTCAAGTCCCATAGCTTGGAGATTATTTCCATGCTTCACAAGATTTTCCTCAGGTAAAAACTTTGGACAAAGGGTGTAAATTTTTGTGACAATAGTTTTGGGCATGCCTGGTGGGACCACTATAACAAGAAGATTTCAATTCTACTAGTGTCAAGAAGAAGAAAATAACATGATTATGCTAAAGAGATATTACTAGCTTCAATATTCAAGCCTTCAAGAGGCTCATTCTTCAAATACATCTGGTTTTAGACCTATTTGTAGTCATTCATTCCCAAAGTTGAAACAAGGGCATCTTCTAGAGATAAATTTTAGTATCAAGAGCTTTCATTTTCAAATCCTAGAAGAAGAAAGACTAGATTGTCTCTATCACTAGTTAGGAGTATAGAATAAATAAATACACTTGCAAGATCAATTTCCACTCCTCCTATTGTTAGATCCCAACCTAGAGTACCATCTACTCATATTAACAGATCACTCACTTATATGGCTAGATCTCATTCTTTTTCCACCTTTAATGGTGGAAGTCCTCTTTTATTAGCTCAAAGACATGATATACCAGTAGCTACACTTAAAAGTATACCTAATTTTATTGTTGAAACTTCTATCTCTCCCTTAGAACACATTCAAGAGGTTGCAAATATTTTCAATATCCATGGTATTATAGAAGATGATGTGGTCATTAGACTCCTACTTTCATCTTTAAAAGGGAAAGCCCTACAATGGTATAGGGGTCTATCACATGGTTCTATAATGGATTGGGATGGGTTAAGAGTAGGACTATGTAAACATTTTGAAGACAAAAGTGACCATTTCTCACTTTTAGAATAGCTAACCACCAAAAAAAGAGCACCCCATGAATGTATGACTAATTTCAACTATAGATTTTAAAAGACATGGGATAGAATACCTACTTCAACTACCCCTGATAATGCCTTCTTGCATTACCTTAGAGCTTGTAACAGTGATATTACCACTACAATCCAAACCATGGGAGGAGATACTTTACTTTATGCTTATGAAATACCAATAAGAGTAGAAAACATATTGATACAAGGAGGAAAGTTAGCTCCAAGGCTTCCTATACCTTTCTTCCATAACATCCCAAATCACCAACCGAAAATGACCCCTATTCCTATAACTTCCACATCACAGCCCCTTGCCCTAACCCCAAAAGCTTCCACATCTTTGAATGGAATGGATAAAATCAAGGAGATGATGTAGTTTATGATGTTAAACATAGATAAAAGATTTCAAGGCCAAGAGAAGAAGTTGGAGGATAGCTTCTCTATGATGTAGAAAGTGAGAAACAAAGTGGTGACTTTGGAGAGATAGCAAACTCAAGGTAATAAGGCTCCTCAACTACAATATCAAACTCCAAATAATGGTAGGCCCCCAAATCATAATTATCAGATTGCTTCTGTTGATCAGAGTAGGAAGAACAGTCATGCTTCTACTTCAATTACAAATTAAAGTAGGGTTATAGTCCCTCAAAACAATATGGCTCAAGACCAAGATTTTTGCCCCTACTATAATTACTGCTATGCCTATTGTCTGTGTCAAAATGTTGAATCTTATTTGGCTTTAACCACCTAGGATCCTATAGCAAGATAGTCATATAATGAAATCCAACCTAAAGATGCCTCACATATGAAAAGACAAGGTGATTTCTCCTTTATGAATCATCAGGTGGAGGAACATTGTAATGTAAACTAGGACTCCATTTCTCACAATACCAAGAGAAAAAGAAGAGTTGTTGAAGATGCTACCCCTCCTCCTCCTAATAAATTCTCAACATCAAATATAGTAACTCATGTACAAGTAGTGAATGATCAATCTAATTCACCTCAACAACGAAGACAAAATAATTCTAGAGGAGATGTGAATGGCCTCCAAGTTATCTCATCTCAACCCCCTACACATGTAGCTCTCAAGGCTTCTACAAGAACACCTAATGCCTCATTCAATTTGGTAGAGTAGATGAAGAAAATGTGAATATTTCCATGTGGGATGCTATTTTTACTATACCCATGCAAAAGATGTTGTTGTATTAGGAATTGGAAAGTATCGAACCAAAGGATCAACCACCTAGCATGGAAAGCGCCACAAGCATAGTACAAACATCAAGGGAGGTAGAAATAAATAAAAATGTTAGACCTCCTCCATTTTACATTTCTTTAATTATAGAGGATAAATTAATCCACAATTGCATGATTGACTTAGGGGCTAGTAGTTTAGTGATGCCTAGGTGTGTTTCTGATGCTTTAGAAATGAAATATGAGCCCATTGTTAGGGATGTATTATAGCTAGATGGTAGTACTGTTAGGACTATAGGGATCCCTAGGAATGTTTAAATGGCCCTACATGCATTCCATAGTTGTACCATAACTCAAGATATATTGGTTGATGAGGTCAAGCCACACTTTTCCATTTGTCTTTCAAGAGACTTTACAACCCAAATAGGTGGCTACATATCCTCTAATTAGTAATACATGTTTTTTAGAATGAGATATGGAACCAAGGCTTCAATTAGAGAAAAAACTCTAGCCCTCCATCATATTGAGCCCTACACCCCTTATATCATAAGTATGAATTTCACTATCCTAGATATGGATGAGAATGACATAGTAAATGAGCTTGCTACTTCTCTAGTAGAGATACTTGATTTCCTCTTAGATGAATGGGCTAATGCATATCAATTTGATCCCATGTTAGAAACCCTTGAGATAGGTCTTGGTGCATATTGTGTGTTAGAAAAGGATGATGTTGTCCCTAACCTTATGAAGACCAAAGAAGATATGAGTGGCCTATGGAGTATGTATTTTGATGGATCAAGGAATAAGAATGGATCAGGGGCTGGTGTGATGTTGATTTCTCCTATACAAGTGAGGTACTACTTCTCCTTTAGGCTCCAATTCAATTGTACCAATAATGTGGCGAAGTATGAATCCTTGATTCAAAGTCTTTTACTTGCTCAAAAAAGGGAAATTAAAGCATTAATTATTTATGGAGATAGCAAGTTGGTGAGAAATCAAGTGAGTAATTAGGTGAGAAATCAAAATATCACTAAGAATGGTTTGCTCAAGTCTTATAAACATAGAGTATGGGATTTTCTTGAAAGTTTCCCTATAAAAGAGAATAGAAATGTTGATAGACTTATAGCAATGGCTGCATCTTGATATCCCAAAGCACCTTGAAGATGAAAAAAAGAAATAGATTAAAGTGGTAGTTAGGCTTGCTATTCCTAAGAACAACACCAATTGGCAAGTGTTTGAATCTGATGCACAAATTGTAAGTTTCTTGTAGAATGAGGCAGAATTCTCAAATAGAAATTAGTCAAGGTTGCATGGATAGTATGGGGATCAGATCATTAACCTCAATTCTAACAAATTTCCTAATGTATCATTACCTTAGTAGGTGTCTTCAACCCTGATGACCAAGCAAGAAATAGAAGCATGAACCTAGCTGCTGACAGAGATGATTATACACTAGTTTTAGTTGCTGATGGAAAGTCCTTAAATATGGGGAAGGTATTCTCTGAAAATAAGCAAGATAATTTCATTCATCTATGTCAAGAATTTAATGATATATTTTCTTGGACATATGATGATTCAAATAGTTTTGACCCAAGTTTTTTTCAGTATACTATTGATTTAATTGATAACATCAAACCTATAAGGTAGAAATAGAGACTAGTGAATCCTAAGATTGAACCATTAATGAAAAAATCACTATCTAAGTTGATTGAGGCTAATATAATTTTCCCTATCAAGCACTCATCATGGGTAGCAAACCTTGTCCCTATTAGGAAGAAGAATGGATAGATGAGATTATGTGTAGAATTTAGGGATCTTAACCAAGTTTCCCTTAAATATCATCATCCTCTCCCTTCCATGGAAAAAATACTATCTAAGATTAGTGGTTTAGAGAGGTTCTCATTTCTTTATGGATTCTTTGGTTACAATCAAGTGATGGTCAAGGAGGTTGATAGATATAACTACATTCACAATGAAGTGGGGCACCTATGCTTATAGAAAAATACCTATTGGGCTAACAAATGTAGGTGCCACATTTCAAAAAGAAATGGAGATGTCCTTCAAAAACATGATTGAAAGATTTTTGTTGGTTTTTCTTGATGATATCATAGTATATTCAAAAAATGTAGTAGATCATTTTGGTCATCTCAAACAAGTGTTCATAAGATGTAGAGAATTCAGAGTATCTTTGAATCCATGCAAGTGTGTCTTTGCTATTAATCAAGTAAAATTGTTAGGACACATTGTATCTGAGGGTGGTTTAACCATTGATCTAGAAAGAACAAAGGAAATTCTCTCTCTCTCTCTCTCTCTCTCTCTCTCTCTCTCTCTCTCTCTCTCTCTCTCTTCGTAGTCATAAGAAAGGTCTACAAAGTTTTCTTGGTAGAATAAATTTTGTGAGGAGATTTATCCCTAATTTAGCTACCATGGTGAAACCTCTTATAGCCATGCTTAAGAAGAACATGTTCTTCTCATGGACTAGGAAAGGGAAAGCAAGTTTTGAAGAGATCAAAGCATTCATAGCCTCAGCTCCTACTCTCATTTATCCAAATTTTGATAAGGATTTCATTCTTTATACCTTAGGAGATGAGTCAAGTATCTATGTTGTGTTGACTCAAGAAAATGATAAGAATGAGGAGCAACCTATTGCTTTCTTTAGTAAAGGGCTTAAGGAGCATGAAGAAAAATATAGCTATGTGGAGAAGCAAGCACTTGTAGTCATAAGAGCTTTGAAGAAGTTTAGGCACCTATCACACAACAAGATCCATTTTCTAGTGTTTGATGCAAGTGTAAACAACTTTCTTTTAAGAAAAGATATTAGTGAGAAGAGAGTAGGTTGGATCACTAAGGTAATGGAGTATGATGTTGACATCCAGATTACCAAGTTGATAAGAGGGAAAGGATTGTGCAAAAAAATGACCTCATCATAGGAATTAGATGAGGAATTCGCTATGGTATTGACAGAATAGCAAGAAGCAAGAAATGATAATCCAAGGAGTTTGATGAATGACATGATGACCTTCTTGTCAAGTAATGGATATCCACAAGGATTAGATAGAACTAAAAGGAGATAGTATAGGTTGCACTCAATTCCTTATGCCATAGTTAATGGTATTCTTTTTAGGAGGGATTTCAATTGAGCCCTATTGAGATGCATTGATGTAGACAAAGCTAAAAGAATGATCAAAGAGCTTCATGATGGTCCTAATGGTGGCCACCTCTCAACAAGGACAACTATAATGAAGATCATGAGAGCTAGTTACTACTGGGCATCCTTGTTCCACGATTGTCATAGACATGTGAGGAAGTGTGAAAAATGTGCCTTCTTCTTTGTTAAGAAAAGACTTGCAGATCTTCCTCTTCATCCCATTTAGGTAGATTAACCTTTTATTCAATGGGGATTAGACTTCATAGACCCCATCAACCCACCTTCTAGCTCTAGTCATAAATGGATCCTAGTTACTATAGATTATTTTACTAGGTGGACAAAGGAAATTGCATTGAAGGATGCTACAGAGTTTTCAGTTGTTGAATTCCTTGATGGAATTGCTACCAAATTTGGTGCCCCTTCAACCATTATTTTAGATAATGCAAAATCTTTTGTAGGAGCTTAGATTTGTGCATGGGTGGTTCATCACAGTATCTATTTAAGCATATCCTCAAACTACTATCCTTAGGGAAATGGATTGGTTGAGTCATCTAACAAAACCCTAATCTGAATTATGAAGAGGACTATAGAGGATAACCAGAGGTGTTCACATCAAAAGTTGTAGACATCACTGTGGGCCGATAGAATAACACCTAAAAGAGCCATAGGTAATTCACTCTTTCTGTTGGTATATGGTAGGGAAGCAAGGCTTCCTATTTCATTGGAGTTTCCTACTCTTGAGTTGGCTCATCAATTGGACCTAACTAAAAATGATGCTATGTCTATAAGAATGGTAGAGCTGATTGAGCTGGAAAAGAAAAGAAACCAAACCATGCAGACCCTAGAAGCACATTATTAATAGATTAAAAAAAACTTTGATAAAAAGGATAAGGTCAAAAATTTTATAGATGGTGACCTTGTGCTCAAGTGGGATACAGATAGAGAAAAACTAGGGAGACACTCAAAATTTTATGCACTATGAAGTGGTCCCTATGTGATTATCAGTTGAAAATAGGCCAATGTTTTTCAATTAAGCAAGCCTAATGGTGAAACTCTACCTATTCTAGTTAATGTAATATATCTTAAGTCCTACTTCTGATAAAAGATGAGTATTTCATGTATATAGTTAGGTTAGTTTCCTTCCTGTGGTTTCCTATTTTCCAAGAAGTGCATGAGCACATGTGTTTTTTCTATAGAGGTTGCAACGAATTTTGGTTCCTAGTTTTAGTTGCAAAGAGGCATTTTTGAGGTTCTTGGGCTTGTTTTCTACAATTTTGGGGTTTTTTTGGGTGGATCTTAATGGTTTCTATGACTTTGTTGCCCAATGGATGCATAGGCTACTAGTCTATGCATAGTTGGCTTGCATCCCCCCTAAGTCATTAGATTTGTTGATCATTTTTTTCCTTCCTACCAAAATTTTCATATTTGAATTCAAACATAGTAACATTCACATATTTAAAAATTCAAATAAATGGGGTGCAAAAATACTTTATACCAAAACCTTAGGTTATATTTTAAATTCCTACCTAACTGTGTACTTTCATATTTCCATGGGCCCACAACTTCCCCATCATCATATCTTTTTGTGACCTATGGTCATCACTATGTCACTTTGTAGAAGTGCTCATTATTTATTTCATGTAAAAAAGTGATAGTGTGCCACACATCCACCATCAACCCCTTTTCCTTCAATCAACATAGTCAATAGTGCACTTTTTCTCCACTGTTAGATCTTTTTGTGATCTTTGATCATCGTTATGTCGCTATGTAGAGATGCAAGGTAGTTATTTTATGTGACATAGTGATGACTTGAAACATGGATTTCAGTGGATCCTTTCCTATCATAGCAGTTGGGTAATTGTCAAAGTATGTTGGTAGTTTATTGGTTTCTCATTGGCTAAGGTGATGACTATGTAAGATGTGGGCCAATTTCTTTAGTGCATTTTACTCACCGTCAGATCAAGGATCATCCATGGTTGTCCCTTTGTCACTTTGTAGAGTTGCAAGGTAGTTATTTCATGTGACATAGCAAGGATTTTCTACATGTCTTAGTGGGCCTAGTTTGGCAGGCACAATTAGGTTGACATCATGGTTAAAATTTAAACTATTGTAAGTCATCATGCTCATGTTTAAAAGGGTGTCACAATTAGTTAAATAATGTGTTCAAATGCATAAAGACCCCATGAGGTGGCAAAAAGAAATAATATGGTTGGTCCACATAGAGGTTTTTATTTCCTTGACTGGGTTGACTTGTTGACTCTGTTGATTCATAAGCTAGAAATAAGGAAAGATAGGGTTTCTTATGTGATCAAATCTTTTCGATCAATTTCAACCACTCCAGAGTTATTTCTTGCTAGAAATGATGTAGAGGCACTCTTCCCATCACTTGATTGTCCATTTTGAGGAATTTTGGCATTGATTGGTGTCATTTCTATCACTTCAAATTTACTTTATTCAGGGTCCATGATTTTATGCCTTTGCAAGCTTACCAAATCAAATCTATTATTTGGATCATCTTGATTGTTCTCTGAAGACTTAATGGTAGTGGTTGGGAAGTAACTTTTAGTTGAAAATATCTAAGTTATTATTGAACTACAAAGGCAGATTGTGTTTTCTTAGGGTTGACTCTTTTCTATTTTCTCTAGTATTGCTCTGGCATGCTATTATAAATTCCCCTTTCCTTTGAACTATATGGAATTCTACCTTATCTCCTTCAATCATTGATGTATTGTACAAGACCTATTTGCCTCTTGTTAGTGTATTGTGGATATCTACAATCTTGCATGATTGTATCTCTTTGACTTATGAATGATATATAAGTAAATCTCATCTTCCTTGTGTCATTTATTGGGGTTTTCTGATCTACATGTGATTGTTAGATTAAAACAAGTCTGGATGTGTATATCTTTTGGTGTCATGATGGTTCAAAAGTGCATATATGGGTAGATATTGGTTTGAACACTCTATTTTGGTCCATCACCTCCTTAGATTAGATTAGATAGTTTGCTTATGTGGATTCCTTCTCCCTTTTCCTCTTCAAGAGTAGTTAGGTGCATCCTAATAGAAAAGGAAGCTAGCCTTCTTCGAAGACTCAACTTCATAGTTCAAGTCCCCACAGCTTGGAGATTATTTCCATGTTTCACAAGGTTGTTCTCAAGTAAAAACTTTGGACAAGGGTGCAAACTTTTGTGAAAATAATTTGACCTATGCTTTTTATCTGATTTGGAAAATTGATGACAAAGGAAGTAGCTCTTTGATGATAGATCTGATCTTTTCAATCGCTTGCAACTACTTTCATCATTCCCTAGGTTTGATAAATGTAGAAGAACACTCCATTACAACCTATTGATCCATCTACTTAGTTAGAAGATTAATGTTCGATGCTCCTATCCTCTCAAAGATTATTTGGTAGATAAGTCATATTCTTATATATGGATTTGCACTATGATCAAATCTTTTCCAATTTTGTAGTAATTACTCTCTACAAATTTGAATGCAAGTTGTTGAGGTTTATCTTAGAGTTGAAGCTATCTAAGTTATGCTTACACTATAAAAAAAGATTTTTGTAATCTTTCTTAGAGATTCTTCCTTGTTTTCCTTGACATTTTTTTCATGCACATTATAAATTTCCTTTGCCTCTGAGTCGATGTAATTCTCTATTGTATATCTTTCAACCATTAACACATTGTGCAAGATTTCTTTGCCTCTAGTTAATGTTCTTGTCTATATTCTAAAATTCATATGATTGTATCTATTTTTGGCATCTGAATGATATTGAGTGAAGTTTTTTCCTATAACATTATTTTGTTGTCTAATCTATATGTGGTTGTTTGATTAAACAAGGTGTGAATCTATATTCTTTGAGGTTATAACTAGTTATTTATGCATGTATGGGCAGAGGTTGGATTAAACACCCTATACTGGTACATCACCTTCTTAGAATAGATTAGGTAGTTAATTTCATGTATTCCTTTTCCCTTTTCTCTTCAAGTGTAGTTTAAGTGCATCCCAATAGCAGAGGAAGTCGGCCTTCTCCAGAGACTCAACCTCATAATTCAAGTTCCATAGCTTGGAGGTTGTTTCCATGTTTCACAAGGTTTCCCTTAGGTAAAAAATTTGGATAAGGGTACAATATTTTGTGACAATAGTGATCTTAATTTCAATATCATATTCCATGACTCTAGTAATCCATCCAACTCTCTTATCATTGATGTCTTTGTTTAGCAGGAACTCCTTCACACTTGCATGTGGGACCAAAAGCTAGATCTATTCATGAGATAGAAGATGTCTGAACTTTTTTAGAGCTCTTACAATGGCAAGGACTTATTTCTCTACATAGTTGTATATACCTTCATAATCCTTAAGCCCCTCACTAAAGAAAGAGATGGGTTGTTCCAAATTATCATCATTTAGCTATGTGAGGATAGTTGAAATACTTGATTATCCTCCAAGAGAGTAGAGGATGAAATCCTTGTCAAAATTG
Source organism: Cupressus sempervirens (assembly GCA_028749045.1). NCBI lineage: Eukaryota > Viridiplantae > Streptophyta > Pinopsida > Cupressales > Cupressaceae > Cupressus > Cupressus sempervirens. Next base: position 310,340,886 of record CM053791.1, read on the forward strand.
GTGGCGACAAGAGTGGGAGATGATGTAATTTATTTCTTAATCTCTTCAAAACTAGCATTCCCTTCCTTATTCCAAGTGAACATTAGATTCTTCTTCAACATAGTTGTGAGAGGTTTCACCATAGAAGCAAGGTCAAGGATGAATCTTCTTATGAAGTTGATCCTGCCAAGAAAGCTCTGCAATCCTTTCTTATGGCTAGGAAGTGGGAGGGAGAAAATTTCTTCTACTCTCTCTAGATCTATTGTTAGCCCATTTCTTGACACAATGTGTTATAGGAGCTTTCCTTGGTCAGTGGAAAATACACACTTCTTGGGAGTTACAGACATGCCATACTCTCTACATTTGATGAATATCTATCTCAAATGATCAAAATGATCTTCTATATATTTTGAGAAGGCATTTATATCATCAATATAAACTAGCACAAAATTTTCTAGCACACTTTTGAAGGCCATCTCCATTGCCTTCTAAAATGTGGTTCCTACAATGGTCAGTCCAAATGGAATTTTACCATAAGCATAGGTACCCCACTTGGTAGTGAATGTTGTCTTATGTCTGTCTAACTCCTAGACTAACACTTGATTGTAACCTAAAAAGACATCTAAGAAAGAAAATCTTTCTGAACCACTAACCTTGGATAGGATTTACTCCATAGAAGGAAGGGGATGGTAATCTTTAAGAGAAGCCTTATAAACACATAGTCTAATTTCTAAATTTTTACACAGAATTTTGTACCCTTTCCTTAAAAAATTTACCTAAAGGAAACCTCGTGTAACATGGAAACAATATTGAAAGTGTGGGATTTTGTAATTAGAGATTGAGTCTCCAAAGAAGGTTGGCTTCCTTACTATCAGGGTGCACCTAACTATTTCTTGAGAGGGAAGGAATGCATGAAAGAAAATTACCAATTCTAATCTAGAGGAGGTGATGCACCAAAATAGTATTGTTCAATCTTATCATTGCCCAAGGAAGCACAATTCATCAATATAATCCTCAGATACACATATTATATCTTATCTTTGACTCAATAATCATGTATAGATCAAAAATTAATGAAATGGTATAAAAAAGGGACTTCTCTCTATATCATTCAAAGACAAGTAGACACAACATATAACTAAAGAATAAAATCAATACATCTATATAAGGAAAAGGATGTTGCATGATATGTTAATGGAAGAAGGAGATACAATTGAGAATTATAGTCATTCACAAGAAAAAGGGGAGTTATGGTAATAGAGCATAGAATGCTACTACCATAGAATTAAGGAAAAAATTGGCCCTTGGAGGGTTTACAAAACTTTCTTTTATAGCTTAAGCACAATTGAGAAACTTATACCTTAAGCCAAAGCTCAACTACTACCATTAAATTCCTCGAGAATAATCATTGTTGATCTAGGGAAGATCTAATCAAGGTACACATCTAGATGTAGTAAATCTAATCTTTCCTAGCCTTGAGAAGATAGAAATGGTGGCCATTATCACTAATTTGGAAGAAGGACAAGCATAGTGGTGATTGGAACAAATTTTCATTCAATAACAATGGAGAACACACAAAAGTGGCTGCAAGTGATCAAATGGATCTGATTACCATTAAAGAACTATATTTGCTAGTGTTTTTGATGCCAAATCAGCCATGTCAGATGGTCAAATGAAGTCAATCCATCTACCCTTGCCACATACCCAATGTCCTGTAATTATTCTCCCACCTTACCAAGATCCATTAGTTTGTTGACCTATTGACTTCTTAGTGTTTGTAGCTTTGCAACTTGCATGCCTTTTAGGCATTTTCCTTTGTGATCATATGACCACTTATTTTCTTATAATCTATTCAAGACTTCATAGGGTCTTAGCTTGTCTTAATTGATAAAAAAAATTCTTTGTGACCATGTGAGTAAAGGGTCCCTCATTTTCTTTTAACTTGGTCATGAGTTCACAACTTATCCTTACTAACTTTCCTTTAACATCATGACTGAGCAATCACCATATTCTTCTTTCATTTTGATTTCTTTTCATGGCCACGATCCATCTTATAATTATTAATGATGTCACCTTGTGATGAAGTATCTTTTAATTTCTCTCAACAAGTCAGAGTGTGGTTTGATTTTCTTCTTCTTAACATCACAATTGATTGGTCATTCTATCATTCCTTTGTGCTAAATATTTTTCCAAGTTGCTAACCTCATAGCTCTCATTCTTTTTGATAGTGTGACTAGGAAAATAGATATTTTATACACTTTATGGAAATGATCATAGGGTCGCAACTTATTCCTCTTACTGTGTGATTTAACACTTTCTTAACCTTTTCCCCTAGTCACAATCTAAGAATTATATACTTAACTTAACCACACAACCAAGTGAACAAAGAACTTTTAGCTTCATAACTACTTTCATGAGGTCACATTTCATTATTCATAACATGACTGAACTAGCTCAACCATGCAACTAAAGACTCTTTGTGGACTTCTAACCATTTTCACGTAGTCGCAGTTAACCTTTAGGCTTTATCTTTTGAGAACCTGACCATGCAATATGACCATTTCCCTAGTTGTTGTCAAAACTTAATGTATCTTCTTATTGAGGTGACCATGCAATTGAGGCCTTCACTACCTACTTCACTCAGTCACGGTATAAGAAGAGCTTAAGTTCATAACTCTTACAACTCAATGACCAAAGGGAAATTAGCATTTGGTATCACCATCATAGCTTGAATCTTTATATGATGCAAAAGTCTTAAAAGACTTGGGCTAAAAAGGGAACATCAAAGCCTCTTGTCATATCCTCTTTTGCCTTCCTAGAAAAATAAAAAGATCAACATATGTGAAACATGGTTGTCACCCTGGAAACTAGATCTTGGAAGGAAGGGAAAAAATTTTCAATAGTACCATCAAATGTGACCTATTCAGGCATGAGCCAAGATTACATTAGGTACTGGGGTCTGCAAGGGACCTGCCCCATCTTCCTTGAGGATTATTGTATAGGTGATCCAAGTTTTTTAGAGAGGACAACCAGACATGATGGTACAATAGAGGAGGATGAGGATATCAAAGATGAGGAGGAGCACATATCCAAGGAGATCCCATGGAGGAGGAGAGAGAGGAGGAGAGAGCAGATGAGAGAGAAGAGGAAAGAGAAAAGGAGATGCCCCTAGCAAGTGATACTAGTGTGGATGTACACATTTATCACATATCACCACTAAGATCTCAATGGCCTCCACGTACCCACATAGAGACACCACTGACAAGGCCTAAACAAAGCGAGCATTGAGAGAGTAGTCACTCCATTCCCCCACCATCTAGACCTTTTAGTGATTTCTAGGAAGGAGACCCAAGTATGAAATATGAGATATGATTAAATATATAATTTGACTTGAAAAAGTAAGAAATTGATAAATGTAATTTTTATTCTATAGTGAGCATAGCAAAGTGGAGTATCCAAGATTATGAAGGATACATGCATATCATACCAATTACCAATGGAGAGAGAGAGAGAGTCCTCTCTTGGCTATAGAGATCCTAGCAAACATTTTGATATCATTTTAGTTGTGCAATGAGAGTTAAGGATGTGTAGAGAAAGGGAGGAGAAATTGATAGCTGACCTATAGAGTTCCCAAGAGTACTCACATGGTATGATCATATCTAGGATCTATACATGGACACATAGATCTACATCTTCCTATTATAGTCTAGAGAGATCTAGCAACCATCAACCATCAGAGAGTATTGATAGGTGTAGTGATAGATAGGGCCATTGGCCATATATGTATCAAAACTTGAATTACTTTTTGATGAATGAAAAACTTTCTTTGCTAATTAGTTATATGTTTGATATAAAACTTAATAGAAAGAAAGAAGGTACATAAATATATTCAATATGTAATTTTTCTAAAACTACATGACCTATAAAACAAAGTCTATAATTAATATGTAAATTCATAAAGAAATAAAGAATGAACTTAAGGATAATAACTTTTAAGATGCATAATAGTAATAGGTTCCTTAAAAGAAACACCATCCATATCAGCTAGCTTATAAGCACCTAAACCAAAGTCTTAAATAACAACAAAGGTCCCAGCCAATTACTTCTAAACTTTCCTTTCTCACTAGGTAAAGCATTCACATTTTGTTGATTCTCATATAGAACTCAATCAGCAACCAAAAATGTTTGTTCAATTACCTTATTATTAAAGTTCTTCTATAGAGATTTATGATAAGCTTTTATATGTTCTAATGCATATATTTGTTGTTCATCCAACATTTCTAGCTCTTGCAAGTGGTGTTCCTAAAAAGTATCATTCTCAATTATCCCATGAAATGAAACATGCAAAGAAGGTATTTCCGATTCCAAATGCATAATAACATCAGTACCATAAACAAGATTGTAATGAGTAGCACTCATGGTAGTACTAACAATCATCCTATAAGCCCATAAAGCATATGTCAGTTGAGTATGCCAATCTTTTGCATGTTTGTTAACTTTTTTCTCAAAAAATTCTCAAGGATTTTATTTGATGCTTCTACTTGGCCATTAGATTAAGGATAATAAGGAATTGAAAATTTATGTTGAATTAGATATTTCTCCAAGAATTTCATGACTTCTTTGTTTTTAAAAGAGGTAACATTATCTAAAACTATCACTGAAGGTATACTAAATCATGTTATGATATTATTAAGGATGAAATCACAAATAACATCTGCAGTTGTTGAATGAAGAGCGACAACTTCAACCCACTTTATGAAATAATCTCTAGTAGTCAAAATATAACTATGCCCTTGAGAAGAAGCTAGCGACATTTTTTCGATAAGGTCAAAACCTCAAATACTAAAAGGCCATGGACAAATTTGATTATGAATCTCATGAGAAGGAGCATGAATAAAATTGCTATGTTGTTTATATTGAGTACATTTGTTAACAAAGACAAAAGAATCTTGCTCCATTGTTTGCCAATAATATCCAATTCTAAGTGATTTATCAACTAGAGATTTTCCACCAAAATGACCTCCACAAGAACCAGAATGAGCTTCTACTAAAGCTACCAAAATTTTAGTTCTATTGAGACATCTTAGTAACAATCCTTCATAAGATTTTTTGTAAAGTGTATCTCCTAAACTAATGTAGCATGCTACAAGTTTCCTAATATGAATATGTGTGTTTCTTGTTGCCGATTCAAAAAAGTACCATCTTTCAAAAAATAAAAAATATGGGAATACCATTGATCCAAATGCAAATTGAAATAATCAGAGGTAATCTTTATAGAAATTATAGGGTTTTTAAGAATTTGTATAGTAAATTGAAAGTTTTTAACATTATTTTCAAGACACACCAAAGAAGCTACACTTTTTATATCATTTGCATATTAATTATGTTTTCTAGGTAATATTTCAATCGTATAAGAAGAGAATTTTGAAAGCACATCACGAGCTAAATCTCTATATTGTGTCATCTTATCATTCTTAGTTTGATAACCTCCTTTAATTTGTTCATCAATCAATTCAAAATCTACATATATTTACAAGTGTTTGATGTTAAGAGATGAAGTTGCTCATAATCCAGCTGTAAGAGCTTCATACTCCACAATGTTATTAGTACAAGGAAAATTTAATTTATATGATAAAGGAATTAGTTTTTTCATAGAAGGATATAAAATAATACCAACACCAGAACCTATCATACATTAGATCCATCAAAATATAATTCCCAAATATCATCTTGTTGAATAGCTAAAATATTATAATCATGAAATTCTATTGAAGTATAACATGTATCTAAATGAGGGCAAGGATCTTTAGTTAAATAATCTATTAAAGCTTTTCCCTTAATAGATTTTTGAGAAATAAAATGAAGATCAAATTATATAGGTAACATCACCCCTTATTTTTGGTCTCTTCTAATTTCAAAAACATCACCCACTTTGCTAAATAGATAGAGAGATAAATTTGTAAGAAAAGATGTTTCAAAGGATCAAACTTGACAATCACATTGACTTCAGCACTTATAAGATAATGCCTGAGTTTTTTACATGCATAAACAATAGATAGACATTATCTTTCCAAATCTGTGTATCGTGTTTCATAATCAAGTAAAGTTTGACTAATATAGTACATAGGTCTTTTCTTACCATTATCATCATTTTGAGCTAACAAGGCACTCATGGCCTTTAGAGTCACTAAAGTATATAAATGAAATGGCTTATCAAATTTAGCTGGCTACAAGATAGGAGGATTTGCAAGATACTCCTTAAATCTCTCAAAAGTCTGTTTACATTCATCATTACAATAGAAATTGGTATCCTTTCTAAGCAAGGAAGTAAAAGTAATTGTTTGATCAGCTAATTTAGAAGCAAAGTGATGAATAGCTTATATATTTCCTTGTAAAGTGCGTAACTAAGAAATATTCTAAGGAGGAAGCATATTAATAATAGCATCAATTTTTTTGGTATCTACTTATATGCCTTGCTTAGAGATTATAAAACCTAATAATTTACTAGATTATACTCTAAAGATACATTTCTTAGGATTCAATCTAATGTGGTAACTTCTAATCCTAGCAAATTTTATCGTAAGATAGTAACATGATCTTCTCTTTGTATAGACTTTGCTAAGATATAATCCACATTATCTTCAAGAATCTTATGGATGTAATCATGAAAAATCAAATTCATAGGTCATTGATAAGTTTCTCCTACATTTTTTAATCCAAAAGGAATCATGACCCAACAAAATATTCCCCAAGGTTCTATAAATGAAATTTTAAATTGGTCTTTAGGAGGAATAAAGATTTGATTATATCTAGAAAAACCATCCATAAAAGATAACAAAGCATGACCCATTGTTGAATCCACACTCATATCAATATTGAGTAATGGGAGATCATCCTTTAAGGATGCCTAGTTTAAATCTCTAAAATTAGTACACATCCTTATCTTATTTTCTCCTTTTGAAATAGGCACAATGTTTGAAATCCAATCTAAATAATCAATGGAATGAAGAAATCCATAATTCAATCATTTTTCAATTTTTCTTTTGAATAATAAAGTAATCCATGGATTCATCTTTTAAATTTTATGCTTCAGATGTTTCATATTTGGTTTTAAAACAATATTATGAGTAGCAATCTTAGAATCAATACCCAAAATATCTAAATATGTCCAAGAAAAAAAATCCTTGAATTCAAGTAAAAGGGAACACAATTGATCACAATCATCCTAATTTAAACATTTCCCAATCTTAATTATCTTTTTAGGATTATTCTCATCCATTTGAATATCAATAGTCTTAGTTATTAATAAATCATTTCATATCAGAGGATCCATTGAGAAAGGAAGAATATCTTGATTATTATGTGTGTACACTAATATGTTAGCAAGAAACACTAATCTATTTAAAGAAACAACACATTAACTAACAAGATCAATATAACATATATGAGAGACTAAAGAGGAACCCCTAATTAGGAATGTGAGCTAAATGAATGGACTCTCCTAATAGGAATTAGCTCTTTGCTTGGTAGATGAGTCTAAGTAAAGGATTGGTATGTATGCTCAAAGGGCTTCAAGTTTGCTTCAATGGTGGGGATGGGTAATGGCAATTTGGTAGCTTTGTGAGCTCTCAATTTGGCATTATAAGGGTATGGTTAAGGGCTTTGTTTCTCAAACTAGCATTATAACTTTAACTCAAGAATTGTGATGAAATGGCTTGGGAGGGGATTCAATTTATATGCAAAGGGCTTGAGGGTTTGAGGGGTAAGATGCAAGGATGGGGAAAAGATCATAGAGGACTGACATTGCATGAGAGGAGAGCACATGGATTGTGCTTCCTTACAGCCAATTAGGGAGTGGCATATGTCACAGGGTGAGAGGATGGAAGAAAGGGCAAGGGTGAGTCAACAAAGGAGGCTCAAGGGATAATATCTTCATAAAGACCCTTCATAATGGCTTTTAAGAGCAATGGATGGGTTTGTAAGAGTCTTTTATGGCTTTGTAAGAGCATTGATGGCTTGGTAGTTGGGATATTTTGGAGCGAGTTGAGATTGTTGACTTTGCTTGGCTTAAGAAAGTCTTAAGCTTGCTTAGGGAATGTGACAAGGTTAGGGGGGATTAGAGGTGATTTAGGATTTAGATTAGGGATGTTAGAGATATGCAAGTGGATGGCATTCAATGAGGGCGGGTGAGTTAGTAGCTAAGCTTGGTTAGGATGGGTGGATGGGGTGGATTAGGCTAAAATGGAGGTTTAGAGATAGGCTTAGGATGGGGATGAAGACTTTCTAGAAGAGTCTAGAATTTCCTAGGATGAGGATAAAAGGTTTTTTAGGAAATAAATAAAGTTTTATTTATTTCATGGGTTTGGGTTGAGGAGATATTCATTAAAACATTTTTAATAAACATGAGGATTAATATTTAATCTTAATTAAATATTTTGAGTTGGGATTAAGGGTAGAAAATGATGGGATTAGCCTTTAATCGAAATTAAAGAAGGATTAGAAGATTTTGGAAGAGGTTAGTGGTCTTAAGGAAATTGGACAAGTTTTGGGCAAAAAATAAATTAATTATTTATTTTGAGATTTTTAGTCAATTTATTAATTAAATAATTAATAAATAAGGAAATAATGTTTAAATAAGATTTAAACATTTTTGGGAGGGATTCCTTAATTAAATATTTTTAATTAAGATAAAGGGATGTAATGACATAAAAATAAATTAATTAATTAATTAATGATGATGTCATCAAGGACTTTTTTAGAAAATAAAAATACTTTATTTTCTAAAGGATTTTACATTTTGCCCCTCTTTGATATAGTGTTGAGACAACACTATTTCAAAAAAGTTCAAACGGAGATGACACGAGGAAGATGTTTTAGCAACAAAGTTGCCCCAGTCTCAGATAAGAAGAGGAGAGACTAGACTGCATGATGCCCCCTCAAGAAGGTGGCAGGGAGAGAAAACAAGGCTCGACAGTTTCTTGAAAAATACAAGAATTTGGGATGAGCAAAGAGACTCAGATTGGCAAAGAGAAGGGGCTGAATTAGCTCAAACTCTCACTACATGAGAATGATAAAGGGAGAATCATAGGCACAAGAGGAAGCAAGCTTAATACTTTAGGGAAGGTGGAGGATGAAGGATTGGAGTGCTATAAAAAGGAATCTAGGATAGGGAGAAGGATGAGGGGATTATAAAGCTGATGCAATAGGATTTCAAAGAGTCAGATTGGCAGAAGATGGGTTTCAAAGATCCCTAGGACTGGGATTGTGGATCTCAAAAGATGAGGCTTGGTGGATTGATTGGATTGGTGGATCCCTAAAGCTAAAAGTAAAGATTTGAGTCAAAGAGATACTGATGCATTAGCTGGGGTAAGAGAGACAGATGCTGGATATGGATGGGGGATAATGGAGATGAAGGGAATCCATTGAAGCTTCTTGAGCATGGGGGATACTTCAAAGAGAAGTACCACCATGTAGTTGAGCACTAAATTTGCTATAGGACTATTGGTTAATTTCCAAGGTTACCAAGAAGATCAAGGTCATGTCACAAACCATCCAGAGAACTGACAAACTGACTCAAAACAAACACACAAGGATTGCCCCAACAGCACACATGAATCTCGAAAGAATCAAAGTGGAACCGACACTGGGTAACCCACAAGAAAAAAATAAAAACAAACAAAAGACTTGATCAAGACCTTATGCTCAGATTGTCCCATTCGCAGTATACCATGATATGAAAGATCATGGCAACCTTGAGGAGGGAACAAGGAGATTTCTTGGAAAGGATACTTCAAGACCCAAAAAGGGAAGATTCCAAAACAAAAGAAAGCAAAAATCCAAAAGAGAACCATTTTCCAACAAGATGGGTAGGATGAGGTACTAATAGACCAAGATCACATGTGAGGAAAGCTATATCCTACAAGGATCTATTAGAGAGCACCTAAGCTAATGGATCTGGATGAGTGATGCGCTTGGTAGGCTGAACTAAGAAGGATAACACTTTGGTGATAGGAGATCTAGCTAAAGGATGCATTGGAATAGCTAACCAAGGGTTGTGTGATGTGTGCTAGATGCTGATTAAGGAGGAACTGACATGAAAGCTGGATAGATACAATGGTACTAAGCTAAAGATGATGTACAAGCTAATAGACCAAGATATGTTACAAATGTACAAGGTTGTTCATGTTTTGGTTTTGTGAGAGGAAAATGTTTTAGAGTGTGTTGGATGGATAGTTGGAGTTGACAAGAAGATAGGTAGATGGTTTGCAAAAAGCTTAAGTGAAAATGGGATTCTTTGTGTGCATGTGATAGGATACAAGCTAGGATACGAGCTTTGGTATATAATACAAGCTGGAATATGGTACAAGCTGTGGACAAGATTTGGATATACAAGCTATGATACAAGATTTACAAGCTGGGGTACAAGATTTACAAGCTGAGGTACAAGATTTACAAGCTAAGGTACAAGATTTACAAGCTGTACAGGAGGTATTTACAAGCTTTATTAGATTTTGGATATTTGGTTGGAACACCAAAAGAACAAGTAGGTGTTTTATGATATGATGAGTGAATGGATGAGGGATAGGATAGTGATAGATAATGGATTAGTCTTAGTACACAAGGCACCTAAATTACTAGGTTTTCACCAAGGTACCTATCCAAGGCACTTGAATTGCCAAGTTTTCACCATTGGATGCTTATTTCTTTTTACTATTTTTTTATATTTTTCAAAAGCTGGGTATACCAAGGATCTTCAAGCATAAAACTTCTTGACATGAATGATGTTAGTAGGATCATTCAAGAGTTCTCCTTCTAGTGTAGATAGCTGATAGGCTCCAGAGCCAAAGGATGCAGTGACAACATATGGACCAAGCCATGTAGGTTCAAACTTGCCTTTCTTTTCTTGATCGGCTTGGACTTTCATGTTTTCTTTGAGGACCATGCCGCTCGGATGAAAGTGTCATGGAAGCATCTTCTTGTTAAAATTCCTTTTGAGATGAGTTTGATAGACTATGAGATGATCATAGGCTTGTTGTCACTTCTTGTCTAAGAGATCTAGTTGGGTGAGTTGAACTACTCTGTATTCTTCATCTGATATTTTCCCTCAAAAAGATATGTGCAAGGAGAGAAGTTCAACCTCTATGGGTAGTACTGCTTTGGCACCATAGACTAAGGAGTATGGAGTTGTGCCTATGGATGTATGAAAGGAGGTTCAATAGGCCCATAGGGCTGGATTTATTAATAGGTGTCAATCGCGGCCAAAATCATTGAAAACTTTCTTTAGGATTTTGAGGAGGATTTTGTTAGTTGCCTCTTCCTAGCCATTACCTTGTGGGAAATATGGGCTAGAAAAGTAGTGATGGATGTGGAGGGAAGTGCATAGTTCTTCCATGTTGAGATTTTCAAAGTTACCTCCATGGTCGGTAAAGATGGTGGATGGGATGCCAAAGCGGCAAACTATGTGGTACAAGATGAACTTGGAGACCTAAACTCCTGTAGCTCAGACTAGAGGGACTGCTTCTACCCACTTAGTGAAATAGTTTGTAGCTATTATTATCCATTTATGTCCATCAGATGAGAGAGGTGTGATAGTTCCAACTAGATCAAGGCCACAACAAGCGAAAGGCCAAGGTGGTGCAATAGGCTATAGATCTTGTGCTAGAGCATGCATGAGATTTGTGTGCTACTGACATGGGAGACACTTTCTAACAAAGTCACAAGAGTCTTCTTTGATGGTAGGCCAATAGTAGCCTACTCTAAGGATTTTTTGCACTAGGAAAATACCACTCATGTGGGCACCACAAAGTCTAGAGTGTACTTCTTTTAACACCATTGCGGCCTCATTTTCATCTAAACATCGAGAGAGAGTATCATGATAACCCCAACGATATTGGGTATTGGCTATGATAACATAGTGGGATGATTTTTGGATGAGGTTTTGGCATTGGATTTGTGTGAGGTGAGGGGATATGATACCATTGTTAAGGTAAGCATGAATCTCATGGTACTAAGGGGATTGGGGACCAACCAAGATACAAACACGGTTTGAATCCTCATTCAAATAGGCGGGTGTGAGGAGCTGCTCGACTAAAAACTCATACTGTGTACCTTCTTGGGGAATTTTCAAGAGTGAGCTGATAGTAGCCATAGCATCTGCTACTTTGTTCTGCATTTGAGGCACTTGTGTAAACTAAAGCTTTGTAAAATGTTGGGTTAGTTGATCAACTAGCTCTTTGTAGGGTAATAGTTTTTCATCTTTGGTTTGATATTCATTTAGGGCTTGCTTGATGATGAGCCAAGAATTGCCAAAGATTTGTAACTCAGTAATGTTCCATTCTGTGGCTATCTTTAATCCTACTATGAGAGCCTCATATTCAGCTATATTGTTGGTGCTAGAGAATTGTAGCTTAAAAGCTTTTTGAATGTAATCTCCTTGAGGTGTGACCAACAATATTCTTGCCCCTGATCCATGAGATGTATATAAACCATCAAAATAAAGTTTCCATGGGGGTTGTTCTTCAATTAGACAGATATGTTCATTTGGAAATTCTATAATCAAAGGATATGCATCTATTAGAGGTGCATCAGCTAGGTGATCTGTTATAGCTTGCCCTTTGATTACCATTCTGTCCACATACTAGATGTCAAATTTTCTAAGGAGCATAACCCATTTGGCCAAACAGCCTGTAAGTGCTATTTTGGAGAGCATATACTTAAGAGGTTCTATCTTGGAGACTAGTTGGATGGTATGACTTAGCATGTAGTGCAAAAGATTTTGAGTTGAGAAGAAAACTGCTAAACAAGCTTTTTCCATAGGAGTATAATTGAGTTCATAACCAACTAGGGTTCTACTGATGTAGTAGATGGATCTTTCTTTGCCATAGTCATCGAGCTGTGCCAGAAGTGCCCCTAGAGTAGTAGGCATTGATGATATGTACAAAATCAAGGGATGACCAGGAACTGGTGGAACCAAGATAGGGGGATTGGCGAGATACTGCTTTAGCTAATCGAAGTTGTGTTGACATAAAGGATCCCACTTGAAGTTTTCATCCTTCTTCAGTAAATGTGCAAATGGTGTACACTTATCTGCAAGCTGGGAGATGAAGCGCCAGATGGATTGAAGCTTTCCTTGAAGAGTGTGAAGCTATTGTAGTGTCTGGGGAGGAGGCATGTCTAAGATAGCCTTGACCTTCTTGGGGTTGATCTCTATACCTCATTTAGAAACTATAAAGCCTAGAAGCTTGCCAGATGTGACCCCAAAGACACACTTCTTGGGATTCAGCATCAGATGATATTTGGCTAACCTATCAAAAACTTTCTCCAGGTGAGAAAGATGATCCATGAAGGTATGAGATTTGACCAAGATATCATCCACATAATCCTCCAAAATGCTATGAATGAGATAATGAAAAATGGTTTTCATAGCTCTTTGATAGGTAGCCCCAGCATTCTTTAGCCCAAAAGGCATCATGTTGTAACAAAAGGTTCCCCAAGGGGTAGCGAATGTTATCTTATGCTGATCCTCTTTTGTAATCTTGATTTGATTGTACCCAAAAAATCCATCCATGAGGGACAAAATTTCATGTCCAGTTGTAAGATCTACAATCATATCTATGTTGGGCAAGGTAAAATCATCTTTTGGACAAGCTTTGTTAAGATCTCTAAAATAAATGCAGATTCTGATGTCATCGGAAGGTTTAGTGACGGGGACCATGTTGGAGATCCACTCTGAGTAGTTGATAGGCTACATAACCTTAACAGCTAACATTCTTTCTAATTCAACTTTGACCAATAATGCTACCTTGGGGTGCATTTTTCTAAGCTTTTGTCTGACGGGCTTGATCTTTGGATCGACTGCAAGATGATGAACTATAAGCTTTGGATCTAGCCCTGGCATGTCTTGATATGACCATGCAAATTGGCCAATGTTCTCTCGTAAGACCTCAAAGAGGAGATCAGCTTGGTCTTGTGATAGGGATGCAGCAATGTGAACAAGTCTGGGGATCTCTAAAGAACCGATGTTGACTTCTCTAGTATCCTTAATTAGAATAGAAGACACCTCTGGTCAATTATCTTGAGGAGGCAATGCTAAATCCTCATGTTCTGCTTGTGGCTCTAGATTTTCTTACTGAGGGGTTCTCTTTGCTACCTTGGCTAGTCTCAGATTCACCTTTGTTCCAGTTTTGGGTGTATCGGAACTAGGTTGGGGATTTTCTCCAAAATACCCCTTGGGATCTAGCTTATAGATATAGGTAGAATCTGGCTTTTTTTACTTGTGAGGAGTTTTGGCTCCCATGAATCTCATAAGCACTTCCTCTAATGTGAACTCATCAATGTGTATGACACTTGGTTGGTCCCAATCTATGAGTTGTGGATGGGCGAGTGGTAGGTCAATGAAATGGATGGATAGTTCTTGGAGAACAGAGTCTTTGAGGAAGATTTAGTCTAGGATATCATCATAGGCTCTATTTTCAACTTCCTCAGGAATGTCTTCAATTTTGACAAGCTCACGGTGAATGTTCGAAAAAGTGTGACCATCTGTATTGGTGCCCCCAGTTGTGGGTATGCCAAAGCCAAGACCTAACTTTGTTTCCCACTTGTGTGCTTCGATGGGGCACTGCATGCCTCTTTCTTCTAGTCCTAGACCACCACCTTGATAGTTCCATTTGTTAGTGATGAGCTTATGTTCTTGGGGATACTTCTGGCTGAAGTGATCAAAGCGTGCTTGATTTCTTGAAGGTGCATCCTTATGTAACCAATTGTTGATATCTGGAGTGAGCTCCTCATGAAGAGGGATTTTTAAGGATACAAAGGTTGTTGGGCCAAATTATTTGTATCGAGGAGGTGGAATCTCCTTAGCTTTGTGATATGTCAATTTTCCATGGGCATGTGGATCAAGTGGGAGTGCCCCGACAGCAAATGCATCTAACAAACTATACTCTCCACAGCCTTTGTTATTGATCTTCACGGTAGATAGGGTGGAGGCGAGGATGGTTTCTGAGTCATTATAAGTGTGGGATGATCTGGCAATGGCTGTGCTGATATCAATTCTAGGGAAATGGTTTGCATATGAAGCTTCAACCGCATTACAGTATGCAAAGGGTTCTGGATTAGCATGGATGGTTACCTCAGTGCCTTGATGCAAAAATTTGATGCATTGATGGTAAGTGGATGGAATGGCTTTCATGGCATGAATCCATAGGTGACCAAGGAGGATGTTAAATGTAGGTTTATATCAATAACATGGTAGAGTGTTTCTTGGATGACTGGTCCAACCTTGATTGGTAGCAAAATAGTTCCTTTTGTGGTTCTTTCCAAGTTGTCATAAGCTTTGATGATGATAACCTAACTGATGATATCTGCCTCAGTATACCCAGCTTGTTTTATGAATTTTAGGGTACAAATATTCAAGGATGATCCATTATCTATCATTACTCTTTTTTATAAAAAAAATTGGATACCATGATGGCTATGCAAAGCAAAAGGGTGTGATCTGGCTTGACCACAGGTATGTCAGTGGGTTTGAATGATAGGGCACATGAGGAGGAAAGGTGTCCAACAAGATAACAAAAATTAGTAGCGTTGATATCTAAAGGGACACCAGATTCTATGAGAGCATTGTCAAGGATGTTCTTGTACATAGGACTAGTGCAGAGGAGGTCTAAAATGGAGATTTGGGCTGGCATGTTCCCAAGGTGTTCCAAGATATTGTATTGGCTTTTGGACGGAGCTGGTGATACTACTAGGATTGATAGTGTTGATGGGGCTAATGGGGCTATGATGTTCAATCATGCTCTTTGAGTGGTGATTGCACACTCATTGTTTGGGCCTTGGATATTCATAACATTGACAGAAGGCTCTTTTTTAGATATACAATTAATAAGGCTACCATAGTCGATGTAGGATGAAGTGTGTTCATTGTTCTTCCCATGCTATTGGTTTGGTTGGTAGTTGTTGGTATTGTTGTTCTTGGTTTGGATAGGTTCTTTTCCAAGATTTTGGTTGTTGTGAGGAGGAAAAGCACTTTGATAGATCTGTAAGCTTGCATTGGGAGAGGTTTGGGCACCAACGGTGATTTCTTTTCGATCAATGAGGTCTTGCACATAATCTTTCAATTTCATGCATCTGCGGGTGGTGTGACCTTTTACCCTATGAAATTTGTAGTACTCACTGTCTTTGTACCGTGCAGCTTTGGATTGGCCTGGGCCGATTTTTTGGGTAGGAGGAAATTTGATGAGTTTTTCCTTAGTCAATTTCTCAAAAATTACATCCAATGGCTCACCAAGAGGTGTATAGTTTCTAGGTGCAGGTTGGAACTTAGGCTTTGGTCCTGTAGCTACATTGATGGCATTAGCTTGATTGCTAGACCCTTGAAAGTTGGGTCTTGGATTGTGGCTTTGATAGCTTTGGTTATTTTGTTGTTGGTAGTTGACAACTTGTTGATTGTTTGGTAGATACAATGAGTTGGACTGATTTTAGGAAGGACCAACAATATTCACATGTCTCGTATCGATAACCCCATCTGTTGCAATGTGCTTGTTTTGTTCTAATACCTAGACTTGTCATTGGAATGTGACTAATTTTGGTTGGCCTCCTTGTAAATATTCACCACACCATCTTTAATGAGTCCTTGCTCAATGATCATTCCTTTTTCTTTGATATCTTTGTAGGTCTACAAATAGTTCATGGTCATGTGGTGAGCCAAGCTGGGATGGGCATTATCAATAAACATTTTCACCAAATGGCACTCTGGTAAGGTGCAAGATATGCGGGTGGTAAGGGTTTGCCAACTTTGTAGATATTCGGGAAGGTTTTCTCCACCTTTTTGCTTAGTGTGGACAAGATCAACTACTAATAGCTTTGTTTCCACAAGATGAGCATATTGGGCTACAAATGCCTTAGACAATTCAGCAATGTTTTTAATTGTGCCATATGGGATTCTATAAAACCATTCAAGAGCTGGTCCAGCTAAGCCTTTAGGAAAGAGAAGCAAGAGAAACACATCACCGTATGCCACTTCTTGGTAGTGCATGTAAAATTCTTTGATATGTGTGACAGGGTCCCCTTTTCCTCCAAATTTGTCAAACTTGGGTATCTCAAAGTGTTCGAGAAATGGTGTCATGATAATGGCTCTTTCAAATGGGTAAGGACACACATTCTCAAACTTGAAGGTTTTTAGATCATTTCCCTCCTGGATGTTCTTCAAAGTTGTCTTCATGGCTTCCCATTATGAATTGATAGGTGATGGCTAGGGTGCCCCCAATGTAGGAATGCCTTGAGGTAGGTATGTGCTAGATGGGGCAATGGAACATTGATGGCTTTTAAGTATGGGCTGGTAGGAATTGTACATGGCTTGGGCAACTGAATGGTGGATGATGGGTTGCTGAGGTGGAGATGGCACATATTTCTACATATGTTGTGAGGCTTGCTATTGATATTGGATTTGAGGTTGGGATTGAGGAACATAAGATGGTTGTGGGATAAATGGATTGCTTTGTGGAGGTAAGGTATAAGATGGTTGTGAAGCTTGGGGAAAGGATCAAGGATTTTGTGGAACTTGACTTTGGATTTGAGAAGTTTGACCAATATATGTGGGTTGTGCCCCCATTTGGGAAGGTATCTGCATAGCAAAAGAGGCCAAGTAATTGGTGGTTGGTGGTGGTGGATTTCCTCCTAGAAGTGGCATAGAAAAATAGTTAGTAATAGGAGGTAATGGATTAGTTGGTGGTGGAGGTGGTGTGAATTGAAAGCTTGGAAATGGAACTAATGGGGTTTGATAGCTTGGTGGCTAGATTTGAAAGCTTGGTAGAGTGGTGGCAAGAGCTTGGGTCACTTGAGAGCTTGGCAGAACATTGGCAGTAGCTTGTGGGGTTTGATAGCTTTTTGGAGTGAGGGCAGTAGCTTGTGGATTTGTGGTTGATGGCACTGAGCTCCAAGGACCTAGTGGAAATGATGGAATTGTGCTCTTAGCTAAGGTAAACAAGCTGGGGGTGATGAAAGGTTGATTACTTGGCCCCATAGGTGGCATCCCAGTTGTATATTTTTGAGGTTGGCCAAAGATGCTAGAACTGATTTGGGAGATGGGTGAATTTGGAAGGCTAGGTTGGAGAGCAGCAGCAACAATAGTGAAGGGAGTGAATGATAAGGTGTTTTGGGCAAAGGGGGTTTGGGATGGAGTGGTATGGACCAATGGTGGAGTGGTGGTGGCTGGATTGGTTTGTAGAAGGGAGATTTCAACATGAGTGGAGGCTGGTATGTTTGGGTCTATTGGATCATATGGGGTGGGTTGAGGCTTTTCTTTTGGCACATATTGAGGATAATTTGAATCATAAGAGCCTATGGGTGGTGGGAGTTTTCCAAACAATGGGTGAGATGGATCTGATAAGGGAGGAGGTCTTCCGAAGTCGAAGGCTCCTATGTTGTCCCTTTGAAAGTTAGCCATGATTATTTCTTTGTTCTTGTCTATAATGGCGTTCACCAATACTGCATTTTTTGGTTGGTTCATGAATGCTTCAATGTTAGTAGGTGATGGTATAGTGTTCTCTGGGCTGAAGGATGGTTGAGTGCTCAAGGGGAGCGATGTTGTTTCATCCAAATAATAGGGTTCCATTGTTTCCTTCTTCTTCTTGGCTAAGCGAGTGACGGGTGGCATGAAAATGCAGAATGTTCCTAGGGATGAGATGCAAAAATGCTAATGGATGCAAAGGGGAAAGGCTTTTCTATGCAAATGATTTCCTAGGTTGAGGCAAAGCTATATGACAAACCTAAGGAGGATTGGGGGTGGGATTCTAACTTCAAAGATATGTTGCCAAAGCATGAAGGTTCTACTTTCCTATGTGCAAGCTTAGTAGTGATTGTGTCAACTTAAGGATAGACTAATGGTCCTTTAGGAAAAATATGAGATTGACCACTTGTGGATCTCAACCTTTAGCTCAAGGTGATGAGGGATAACAAGTGACAAAGCTAGATTACCCTAAACAAAGCTTTGTCAAAGGGATAACCTCGATGAGGCTAGTGGATTTGCAAGATGGTAGGAATAGAAAACCTTTGGAAAGGTGAAAAAAATTTTGAAGGCTTGGATGTGAGATTTAGGCTTTTGGGATGCTAGCTAGGTTTGAGGGGATTTGGTTTGGTTTTAAGGCAAAGATCTAAATGATATGGATGAGCTAAAATGCTTAAAGGGATAACCTAGAATGGTTGGCTTTCCTACAAAGATGACTCTAAAGTGAAACTTATGCAAGAATATGTGGAGAAATAAGGGGGTCTAATCATAAAAATCATTCCTAGTTGGTAAGGCATAAGCAAGGTTAGCTCCTGGATGTTTGCTAAATCTAATAGTGCAATCTAACTAGGTGTCTTGAAGGGCTTTGTCGATAGCTTTGTCTTCTGCTTTGTGGAGTTTGGCAATTCGAGGGCTTGGTGTTACTTCCTTTCTCTTGGCTGAAATTTCTTGGTATGCATGAGAGGGTTTGAGTTTGGCTTTGTGAAACTTCTGTTTGGGTTTGGGTTATTCTGACATAAATTCCTAAATCTATTTGGCTTTGAGAGATCGTGGTTGTTTTGCTTCAACTTTTTCAACTCCTAAAATAGGCAGTGACTATGCTAAGTGTGCCCTAAGCTAGGATTGACCAAATTTAGCAAAAATTCATTTAACAAGTAAAAGATCAAACAATAGATAGGAACAACTAGACAGAAGTTTTTGATTCTTAGAATGTGATACTTGCGCCAGGGAGTGTGTATGTTCTACAAATTTTTTGATCAGTCACTTCAAACACATTAACATCTTAGATGGTTGTCTACAAGGCTAATAGTTGGTTTAGCTAGGGAGTCCTCGATATACCCAAGGTATGTAAGGCCCAAATCCATAGATGAAACCAAAACAATGTCACACAATCGAGAGGAGCAGTAACCCACTTCTCCTCTTTCACTTCTCAAGGGTATAAAGTTCCTTAAGGCTTAGCCTGAGTGTCAAAATCTTGATTCCAAGAGAGGTATCTTTGGATTCACCTCCTGATCTTTATACTCCATCAAAACGCTGGAGTTGAGGTCATCCCAAGGGGTGATGAAATCCCCAAGCAAGCCTCATAAAACTTAAACAAGATTTTGGATCCTAATCTTATGCACCCAAGATGGCCTTGAAAGACGACAAGGGGAGAGAAGACTTAGATGATCTTGGGCTAAAAGACAGAGTTCTTTTCCAACTAAAACTTAAGTTTTTTGATCTAGACTTTGCAAACACACATGTTTAGGATGAAAATGTTCAATTCCAACTTGAAACGTTAACAAAAGTAAAATTGATCAAAGAATGAATACACCAAGAAGATTTAGGGTCAACAAAAGTAAACTGGCACGTTTGGAGGCCCTCCACATCAAGTATCGATTGATTTTTCTTTAAGGCATTCAAGATTGAGTGTGAGTTTATTTTAACCCCAAAACAAAGATGTGTTAAATTCAATTTCAAGCGCACGCTCGAAGGCCCTCCACGTCAAGATTTTTTTAATTTTTTTATGCCCAAATGAAGTGTTAGCAAGACTAATGTGCATTCAAAGAATTTTCTAACTTAGAAAAACTAATAAAAACACAAGTAAGTGGAGTTTGATTTTTGTGGAGCACTTAACACCCTCTTAGTTAGACCCATCCCTATATATGGTGCTGATATTGCAACCAATGGTTAGAATGATGGGTGATTAAAGAGGGTGAGTCCAACAACAAACTCACTCAAAGTGTTTTTATTTATTTGTATAACTTAGAAAGTTTCTAAAATGTGGATTCTTTTTATGCCCCAAAAGATGAAGTGTGAGATGTTGTAATGATTAATTGACCTTTTGCATTCAAGATTGAGTTTGTTGTTTTAAGCATGCATTCTAAGAAAAATTTAATTTTAATCCATGGCATTCAAGATTTATTTAAGCGACATACATTCAAAAACAAGTGTTTAAACATTCAAGTTCATTTAGGGACATGTATTCAAAGACAAGTGTTTACGCATTCAAGTTCATTTTTCAAGAGCATTAAGCCATGTAAGAAGAACCTGCAAGAAACATGGTTAGTGGTTTCATAGATGCTCCAACCTACAAAGCTACAAAAGCCAATTTGATTAGTCACCCAAAAATCTCAAAAATTGAAGCTTAACTATGGGGAAAATAAAATCAACTTTTTTTGTTCTTTTTCATAGGCGTAAAAATGCTTAGAAAAACTTTTACTCTATGGAACCACCAAAAGTAAGCCATAGAGATGCTAAAATAGAAATGATGATGGTGCAGCTCGGCAAAAATAATAGGCAGAGATGACAGTTCACCAGGTGGAGATGCCAAACTATGGAGACGCTGAGCTATGGAGACACTAATCTGCGCAAACGACAGAAAACTAGGCAAAGACAAAAGTTAATCTAGCAGTGTAGAAAATATGAAAGTAGGAGGAGACGTTGAACTAAGGAGACAATAATTAACCAGAGGTGGTAGTGGAGATGACAGACAACCAGAGGCAGTGACAAAGATGACAAAAAACTAGGCAGAGGCGCTGAACTATAGAGATGATAGTTAAGGTTGAGGAGATGACAGTTCGGTGGTGGCACAGACAATAGGAGATTAGGCGGAGATGCCAAACTATGGAGATGATAATTTGTCAAGAAAAGATGATAGTTGATTTGGAAAAGATGACAATTCACTAGGTGGAGATGCCAAACTACAGAGATGATACTGCACAAACAAAACTGATGGGTGCAGGTTTTTCCAGATTTTTTTTTTTTTTTGGGTATTTTTTGGATTTTTGAGGATATATTTTCTTCCCAAATGCGTCCTTCAACCTGTAAAAACAAGAGAAACACCCTACAACCCACTCAAGCATCAAAAAATGTTAGATTGTTAGTTTATAAGAACAAAACATGGATTGAAATGGATGAATGAATGACCCATAGTGGGGTCCCACCGGGCGTGCCAAAATGTGTACACTAATATGTTAGCAAGAAACACTAATCTATTTAAAGAAACAAAGCATTAACTAACAAGTTCAATATAACATATATGAGAGACAAAAGAGGAACCCCTAATTAGGAATGTGAGCCAAATGAATGGACTCTCGCAATAAGAATTAGCTCTTTGCTTGGTAGATGAGTCTAAGTAAAGGATTGGTATGTATGCTCAAAGGGCTTCAAGTTTGCTTCAATGGTGGGGATGGGTAATGGCAATTTGGTAGCTTTGTGAGCTTTCAATTTGGCATTATAAGGGTATGGTTAAGGGCTTTGTTTCTCAAACTAGCATTATAACTTTAGCTCAAAGATTGTGATGAAATGGCTTGGGAGGGGATTCAATTTATAGACAAAGGTCTTGAGGGTTTGAGGGCTAAGATGCAAGGATGGGGAAAATCTCATGAAGGGCTCAGATTGCATGAGAGGAGAGCACATGGATTGTGCTTCCTTACAGCCAATCAGGGAGTGACATATGTCACAGGGTGAGAGGATGGAAGAAAGGGCAAGGATGAGTCAACAAAGGAGGCTCAAGGGATAATATCTTCATAAAGACCCTTCATAATGGCTTGTAAGAGCAATGAATGGGTTTGTAAGAGCATTGATGGCTTGGTGGTTGGGATATTTTGGAGGGAGTTGAGATTTTTGACTTTGCTTGGCTTAGGAAAGTCTTAAGCTTGCTTAGGGAATATGACAAGGTTAGGAGGGGATTAGAGGTGATTTAGGATTTAGATTAGGGATGTTAGAGATATGCAAGTGGATGGCATTCAATGAGGGTGGGTGAGTTAGTAGTTAAGGTTGGTTAGTATGGGTGGATGGGGTGGATTAGGCTAAAACAGAGGTTTAGAGATAGGCTTAGGATGAGAATGAAGACTTTCTAGAAGAGTTTAGAATTTCCTAGGATGAGGGTAAAAGGTTTTTTTAGGAAATAAATAAAGTTTTATTTATTTCATAGGTTTGGGTTGAGGAGATATTCATTAAAACATTTTTAATAAACATGAGGATTAATATTTAATCTTAATTAAATATTTTGAGTTGGGATTAAGGGTAGAAAATGACGGGATTAGCTTTTAATCAAAATTAAAGAAGGATTAGAAGATTTTGGAAGAGGTTAGTGGTCTTAAGGAAATTGGCCAAGTTTTGGGCAAAAAATAAATTAAATATTTATTTTGGGATTTTTGGTCAATTTATTAATTAAATAATTAATAAATAAGGAAATAATGTTTAAATAAGATTTAAACATTTTTGGGAGGGATTCCTTAATTAAATATTTTTAATCAAGATAAAGGGATTTAATGAAATAAAAATTAATTAATTAATGATGATGTCATTAGGGACTTTTTTAGAAAATAAAAATACTTTATTTTCTAAAGGATTTTAGGTGTCTACATTATGTTCTCCAAAATAAGCATCTATATTTAAACAATAAGGCTTCCTTTGTTTGTGATGGAACTTAGCTAAATCTTCATAAACCCCTAAAATTTTCATCAGAGTTTCATCTTTAGGAAAAATATCCAAAGTAGGCACTTGATTCATGTCAATGAGAAGTGGGTTAACCAATTTCAACTATCCACCACATATATGATTAACATTAAGAGGAAAAGTCAATGGTTGTTTATATGGATTAAATTCTAATCCATAAATTTCATTATCTAGAGGTACTTTTACACCTTGCTCATATTTACCACATCTTTTCCTATTAAGTATTGATTTCTTTAGAAAACAATAACTAGAACCATACCAATTAGACATTGCAGATAGAGTTCAAGGAGTGGCATATGTCACAATGTCATAACAATCAGTTTTATTATTTTAATCATTTCATTAATCAAAGTGGCAACAAAATTACTTTTTAATTCCTTAGAAAGTGGTGAAGGAATCAAAACTTGTTTTTGAAATTCACTTTTTTTCTTCATGACTTCAAAATTAGAAACCTTATATTCTCCAATTAAATTAGGATTCAAATCCAACATCCCCCAATCATCCTCAGTAAAAGAAGAAGATTGAATTTTTAATTTTTGAATCTTAGGTTGTTGTATCTCAAGTTGTTTCTCAATCTCTTTACTTGGTTGAAGAGGCTCAAGGGTCTTAATATATTTTGCATTTAAGAAAGGATTTAGCACAACATCCACATGTAATGTATACATTAGATTTTTATAAATGAACCAAACCTTGTGATGAAGAGTAGAAGGAACCATGTGCATAGTATGTAACCAAAGTCTTCCTAAAAGAAGGTCATAATTGAGAGGTCTAGGCATAACATGAATAGACATATTTAGAATTACTAGACCAACTTTAATATGTAAGGTAATAATGCCCAAATTTCTCTTTCCAATATTATCAAATCCACATATAGGGACATTATTAGGTTGAATAGTAGTAAGATCAACCTTAATCACCTTAAGCATCTCCACGCTACAAACATTAAGCCCAGATCCATTATCAATTAATATTCTTCAAATAATACTATGATTAATACAAACAGTAACCATAAGAGCATCATATTGATTCTACACCTCAATAGAATATAAATCATTATCAAAAAATACAATAGGAGGTATAGAAGGCATAGCATACATGCAATCTAAAATAGAATAAACGTTCTCTCGATTAGGAGGTGAAGCAAGAAGAATAGATAGAGCTTTTTGCAATGCCTCATAATATGTCAGAGAAGTTTGAAGTAAACCATAAAGATATCTTAGCAAGAGTAGCACGTAATTGATCAACTAAGTTATACTCCTTAAAAGTAGAAAAAAACTTAGGATCTTGAGGAAGAATAGGTTGAGAATGCGGTAAAGAAATTGGAATAGTAGTCTGAGGGTTATTTCGTGTGCAATAATCATGTGAAAAAGGATTAGTGTTATCAAATAAATTCAAAGGATCTCTAGGTTTACCCTTAATTTTTATTCAAGGAAATCCTTTTACTGTCATCAAAAATTTAGGATATATCATTTTAGTTTTACCAATGTTGCATATAGTGGAACATGAAGGTAACCATACACGCATCCTATGGTAAAGGTAAATTGAAGAGGTTATGGAGGAGAGTGAAATAGGAATAGGATCAATGGAGATCTTATTTGAACCATTTTCATCATCACTACCATGTACCTCATTAGGAAATCTATCCTCTTTTGCAATAAAAGCCTCATCAAAGTATTCCAAACAAGAATCATACATATTGAAATACTAAAAGCATGAAAATGTAAATGCTTTGGCATTTTTAAAGAAATTTTACAATTTTTTTGTATTTTTCAAAAAAAATGAATAAAGGAAATCTAATGCAATATTTAAATCTAACACCTAAAAGAAAGAGTTGTCTATCGTGGGTTCACCAAAATGAATGGGGTAAAAATGGATCTTTAACAATACCTCTATCATTCACCACTATTCATATATTATTTTAGAGTTGATATGGGATAGGTAATGGAAATGCTTGAAATTATACAAGATAAGATACATACCTCAAAATAGAACCAATCTAGAAATACCTATTTTCTTATGCTTGTGCATAGCTTTTGAAAATTCTGCAACCTTATTTGAACTGGAAATGTCCAAATGGAGAAAACCCAAAAAATATTTATCCTTCTGAGGGTAGGTCAACCTTGACATAGATAGTGGGGCACAATCTTACCCTGGGGCACAATTATGCCTTAAAATTTTGATCTTGACCTATACTACTCTAATGAAAATTTTGTTCGCAAATCTCAAAAATTTGTCAAAAAGGGTATCCAAATCTATACTCTATTTCTTGAAACAACACCTGCATATATATCTAAAAATAGGGTTTTATGGTGGCTATATAGGATTTTGTCTTAGTCAAACCCTCATTTGGGTTATTTCCACCTCCATGAATAGTTGGATATAATAGAATATGTATGTATATTGAATGTGTAATGACAAGATCTATCCACTAGATTAAAAACCCAACCATGAATATATCTATGAGAAAGAAATCCATAGACTTGAATAAGATAAGAAATCACACCAAGACCCTAGGGCTAAAGTACTCCTACCAAAGTCATAATCTATAATTTCTACCCTGCGATTGTATCTTTGAATGCTTGAATATTGATAATGGAAGATCAAGAAAGATTGGATCTCTCTTGCTCCAAATGGATGTTCACAATGATATATTTGTAAAGATACTTGATATCCAAAATAGATTTATCTTCTATATCATCCTCTTGGAATCTTGCATCTCCATAGCATTGTCTTGTTCTCTTATTATCTCAAGATTCTAGTTGTAAATGGATGCAAATGAGAATCTTTTTATTGAAGCTTCAAGATGAGAGTAATGTGAGCACCCATAATTCAAAATTCACTTCAAATTATGGTCCAATCACAATAACCAACTAAGGAGGGAAAATAAATAAATGAATATCAAATCAAAACCCTTCTACATTTGGGTCTGAAAGCCCAACATTGATTTTGAGGCCCTTCGACACAAAAGTTTGAAAAGGGGGATCAATTCCCAAAAAAGGTCAATGATGACCTTGACCCTAACCTAGGTCAGGGATGACCTTGACCCTTCCCTAGGTTAGGGTCATCCTAGGGGTTTCAAATCTAGCCATAGTAGAAAATAATAGGTCTCGAGGATGCCTAAAAACCCAAAAATGATATCAGAATAGAATTGAGTGCTAAGAATAGGCACAAAATCATATGATGAACATGATGAAGTCTAGAAGGACCTATACTTAAGTCCTACCTATAAAATAGAGCAATAAAGGAGGGAAATTAAGGAGAATTTTTGAGATCCTAACACTAATTTCACCTAGAATGAAGGAATCAAGTGCAGAATGCATCCTAAATGTAAATCTATCATGATAAATGTACTCTAAGAGGGTGCTAAACCTACTAAGATGGAAATGCTTCCATTTTAAAATGATACACTAACAAATCAAACATCCGCTATAGCTTCCTTTTCATAACTTAACCTTTCCTCTAGGTTATTTTCTTATGAGCAACTTCTCAAATCCTCTTCATCAATGAGATAGATATGACATTTAGATTAGATAGAAATATTATCTCATCAGTAGACTTGACATCAATGACAGCATACCAATTGTTTCAATTTTAGTTTCCAACACTTACTCTTTTGCACCTAACTAGGTCTCCCTAAGGCAATAAAATTAGATGGTCTACCTCTCTTTCTAAAAAGTGGAGGATCTTCCCCACCCACCTTCTCCTCTCTTTCAACCTTTTCATTCATTTTCAGATATCCTTTCTGGGGGATTCTAGATAGCTTTTTGGGCTTGAGAGAAAATGGAACATCATCCCCTAAATGCTCAGGATTAGCTTGACCAAGTTATGATTTCTTCTTTCCATCCATTTTTCCTCCTACTACTTTATTTATCCCTATATAAGAAACCATCTTGTGAGACTCCCTTACTGGGCTAGGAAAAGTTACCACTAAAGAAAGTTTTTGAGAGGACAAGGGGTTTACTAAGGTTTTTACCATCATTTAGGTTATTTTTAGGTATGACTAAGACATCAAAATTGTTTAACCTATATTCTTCCTCACTAAGGTTGACCTTGTCTTTCAATTTTGTAACAACCTAGGGGCCACTTTGTTAGAATATATAGTCCACCAATATAACTAAGAGAGGGTGTGACTCAGTTATCCAACTAATATCACAATTATCAACCTTATTAAACTTTAACCATATAAGAAATATAATAAAAAACAAAAACAAGATACTCATGCATAATAACATCAAATATGTTAATTGGGGAAACCCTTGATCAAAGGGAAAACCCCAATGGGGATGGTACCCACAAGATGATGTAATAATATAAATATTCCTTGTTAGAGGATGGACCTTTTTAGGAGTCAATAAAAAAATTCAGTACATATCAATCTTTGTTAGGAGACATTGAATCCCTATTAAGAGATTCCAACCCTGTTAGGAGTTGTGGAAGACAACTAGACCCACTAACTAAATAGCTTAAAGGGAAAGATCAATGAACCCACTATCCAAATTATCTCTGTATTATTCCTTGTAGAATAATAGAAATAAATTGCACTATGAACTAGACCTCTACTTCTTTTGATCTTATAACTATGTCACAAAAATTGCATCCAATAATCCCTTTAATTGCTTACTCACATTCTAGTAAATGCTCTACTCCTTTTCACACTTCATACTCAATATAGTACTTGATACTTTTTTACAAACAAGGAAAACATCTTTCCTTTATACCATATATTCAAAATAATTCCTTGAGTTAGCCTTGAGGCTTTCCCAATTAATAATAATTAGATAAGAAATTGATTACAATTACAATAACACTATCATCTCTAAGTATATGCAAAACTTCACACATGTGACCTCAAGACTTGTGCACTTGTTGACAACACCATAAGACTGTCATTTATCACTGGTTGATTGCACATCAATAGATTATATCATTGTCAAATGATATAATGCAAACATCATAAACCACTTCTCAAGTACTCTATCTCTATACTGCTCTTTGTAAAGTAGGTACAACTTTTTTACTTCTTCAACGTACATGTTGCACATTGAACCTTCACATCTGTTAACTATACTAAACATTTCCATGAATGTGCATCACTAGAAGATCAAAACCTTTTCTATTCAACTAAGATCTCTATCTGCTACTTTGCTAGTCTTCACAGACTTACTTCTATGTTGACATCAATGATAAACATAGCCATGAATGCAACATGTCAATACTCTCCAATGCTAAGAATACTCCCCCAATGTAGTATCATCAACATTCATGCTAATAAACTTTCACTCTCCACCTCCTTCATGGCCACCTCCACATTAGTACCATCCAATACTTCAACCTTCTCTTGGGAATGAACCTGGGGAGCATTTGAAAGATCTCTAATAAGGTTGTTATCTTCCATAGAAGGGGGGATAACTTGAGGGGAATGAATATTACTCCTAAATTTATGTCTTGAGATATTCTTAATCTTTTCTAAAACTATCTCTTGAGCATTATGCATTCTATTTTTTGGTCGACAGTTAGGAAATCCAAGAGATTGAGAGTCAAGAGGAGGAATCTCAATTGATAAGGGATTAATATTTAAGTGGAGAATATCTATAAACATTGGGGGTTTAAATGATTCACATAAGGTTTCCAATTCTTTATTATTTTGTCTAAAACCCTAGAAGAATTCAAAATGGGAGAGATAGAAGGATTGTTACCTAAGTCTTCCAACACATTTTTGTTGGTGTGTGAAGAATGTTTTAGAGAAGTTGGGTTTGTATTAGGTTGCCTCTTTCCACTAGGGAAGTCTCTTTTCAATGTCACTCCCTACAAGGAAAACATGTGTTGAGACCTTTGAGGTCGAATATCACCATGGGGAAAATATGTTTAGAACCATGAATAGAGAAAATAATTCCTCTAGGAATTCCTTACCTAGGTTAATGGGTAATAGAATCCTTGCATCTGCATCAGGGAGAAGGGTAGAGGCTATATCCATTTTGATAACTTTCCCTAGATGCTAAAGGGCTTGCAAAATAAGGTTCCATAGAAATGGAGGAAAGTTCCTAATGGAGACCCATCTTCGGGTGGAAAGGGGAAGAATCTCTTCTTTGACAACATCAAAAGACTAGAAAATGACCTTGAAAGTGGAAAAACCTATTCTCCAAAATTGTTTATTAACAACCTATCTTTGTGCATTAGGACTATCAAAGAATAACAAAAAAATACATTTTTGGATCATACAAAGGTATGAAAAATGTAAACCTAACTTTTTATTCCAATTATTATGTAACCAATCATTGAGAAAACCCCTAGATGGTAACTTATTAAGTTCATGATCAGCAAGGAAAATAACATTTTCACAAAGATTATCAATTATTGACTTTATTTTATCTTAATTTTTATTATAATATTTTTGAAAAAAATGACAGGCACAGCAAAAAATTCAAAACATGCAAAATTTGTGAACTCAAATAATGCAAGTAGGCAATTAACCAAAAGGTTTTCAAAAGGCAAAAAATTAGGGCTTGCCAAATCAAATCATCATCCCTGGTATAATGTGAGAAACCCTTTAAGACAAAAATGTAGAATAGAAACAATAAACAAAGGGCATATCAAGGTTGAATCAATAAATTTCTTCACCCCTCTAGCAGGTTTAAACAGTGGGGCTTCTAATAGGTCTGGAAATCAAATCCCTAATAAGCATCCTCCTAGCCAACCAGTGGATTCTCAAATTAAGCCAGATTCAAGTATCCATACCCTAGAAAGCTTAGATAGGAAAATTTTCATTTTCAATGCTACCAAATATGCAAAGCTAAACTTGAATCCCTTTTATCTAAGGCATAAGGGTTTCAATTTTCACACATCCATTGTAACCCCTCCACATCAGCTAGCTTCAGCCAAATTGTAGTTGTCTCCTATTTATATCCTACCACAATGTAGAGAGCATTCTACTGACTAGGAAACTCAAAACCCCCCTAAGAATCCTCGACTCCACTTTGAAGATTGTGAAGAAAATGTGTTGATTATTAGTAATCAAGAGAGTGAGGAGTGTTGGAAAGATTGCTAGGATTTCAATCTCTTTGCCTACTAGAACGGCCCCAAAGTAGATCTTTGAAATGTTCCCTTTTCTGATTTGATATGGTATTTCACACCTCTAATCAGATTTTCAAAATCAAACAACTGATATCACAAAGATCCACCAATTTCTCAATGAAACCCTAAATCAGGTATGCTGAAAATAGTGCTAAAAGCTTCACAACTTCACAAATTATTAATAAAACTAAAAATGAAAATTTTTACAGAACTTTCAGCAGAATAACAGCCTCCAAATTGACATTTCCAGATCTATATAGCCTTTACACAATAGCTCAAAAATGGAGGACAAAAACTATGCTCATCGGGCTCCCGAAATTAACACAAAAATGCCCGGAAACACCACAAAAACACTAATAAACTATCTCAGAAGTTTAATCACATCCCAATACATATATTCAGCTCTATTTTAATAGCTTAAAGTCTGAAATACAGCAGCAACCAAAACTGATATGAAATGCTCAACTGAAAACACCAAACTCATGCAAAAAACACACCCAAAATCCCACAAATCTACACTGTTCAGCACAAAGGCAAACTCTGTATGAGCATGCACATGGAATAGCTTCAAACTCCCATCCTTAGCCTTCCTGGAAACCTGCAAACTCCCATTCTTGGGTCTCCCTGGAAACCTGCAAACTCCCGTTCTTGGGTCTCCTTCTCCACAGGTTTGGCAGCCTCTGAAGAATAACAAAGAATGAGCGAAAATCAAGTTCTGGAATGTGCCCAAAATACCTCCAAACCCCTTAAAAGAGGGCATAACTATAACTCACATCCAAGAGAGGTTAATGAAACTTATTTTAATAATAATTTCCATTTATTAGTCCAACAGTTTCCAAAGATTAACCCCCTTTTTCTGAAACTTCACTTTCTTAGGCCTGCCTGCCTTAGCAAAGATTTTCTTTTTTAATTATTTGAAAAGGGGACATGACAAGTCCTCCCCTCCCAATCATTACTTTTCCTCGAGCAATGGCTGAACAATAAACCAATCAATCCACCTGGATCCCAAATGTATTCATGAACTATACTACTACCAATTAACACAGGCTCCTGCAATATCCTCTGCAATATGACAAAGAGGAATCCATAATCAAATTGACAATTATAGCTCAACCAAACTCCGAAATCACCACTACCACAATCAAAAACCCATGAGGCACAAACTCTTAGAACATCAAAACCCAAGTAAAGTGAACAAATCAAACTACCAACACAGTAAATACCATCAACGCATTCCACTGGCCTATACGGAATGTACAATCCAACTTTGCAACAATGTTGAATGCTCTCAAATGAAACTATACCAAGTATGGAGAATCCACACACTGTACAACTCCTGCAGTCAACACAACTCTATAGATCATCAGCCACTATCTCATAACCATAACTCCCATGCACCCCTAATGGTGAAAAGCCATCACAAGATAAACAACAAGAAATGGAACCCAAACCAAATTTTCCCACCATCAACTCCTCAACACAAGGATCAATTGCTAACTGATGTACATACCCTACAATATAATGTTGATTAAAAAAACCAACTTCATTCAACAGCTCACCATGAACAAGTGATATAACCCACTGTGACTGATCACTAGCTAAGTCAGGAGATGTCATAGCCAAAGGAGTAGAATCAATAACAACACCTGCTGAAGCATCACTCCAAAATTCCTGCTCTAAGTCATGTATTATCAAGCTATCAACTGCAGGACCTATCACCATTTCGTGACAATCACAACTCTCATCCCAAGGCATCAAACTATTCCATGACTGATGATAAGCACTAGGAACCAAAGTACATCTCTGTATCATAATCTCATCAACATGGTCATCAAAGGTAAATTGATGAGCGTACCTCATAGTGTAATGCCGATAGAATGCGCCAATCTCAGTCAGTGGCTCAGACTGTAATCCAGATGAAACTAACTGCAATTGATCATTAACCATGTTGGAACTGACTACTACCTCCCAAGATATCACCAAGGGAGTAGTATTACTAGCAGGAACCATGCCAACTGTCAACTCACCAACATCACACATGATCTTTGATACATCTCTAGTCTTTGTGCCATCAGTACTAGAGGCCACCACCATGTCAGGCATACAACAATCTGCTACAACACCAAACTCAATTGAACCTGACTCTAGTGGGAATGAACCTGCTATGCCAATGTTAGTGTCAAGGATGGATGCATCCCCATCTCCACTATCTCTGACAATCTCGGCCATGGTCATCCTCCGATCACCAAACACCATAGCTTGTGACTATATAGAATTAGGTAAAGACTGTAGTCGCTCTAACTCCATGGTCACCTTAGCCAAATGAAAATGTGACTCCTTGAAATCCAACCGTGTACTCTCAAGAATCTCAGAAGTCACCTCAAGCTACTCAGTAAGCTCACTCACCTCATCTTCCTTGGCCAACAATGCATCATATGCTATACTACCCCACTCCATAAGATAATCTCTATCGGCTACCAACTGCATATAATTATGTCTCAAAATTTGAATAGCCTCCCATAAAGAGTGGATCTCTGTCAAGGAAAGATAATTGCCTTCTTGCTCATCACTAGTAGGAGAACCCCATCCATAAACTGCTAACAACTGACGAGCAGCATCAAAATGCTGGCAAGTGATAGCAATGTCTCGGTCACTAACTCTCAACTGATTAGACACATGATGGCACTGGCTTGACTATCTCCTACAAATCTCCTCTGATGGACTGTCTAAAGGAGTATCCTCAAAGTTACTAGTCTCTAGAGTATTACCATCCATATCTTATGAATCAAATCTAAAGCTCATATCAACATATGGATTATCAAAAACATTAGCATTGCTTTCCAACTCCTCTATACCCAAGGACACTAAGTCTTCAAAACTGCCCACTACATCCTCCTGGATGTCATCAATGCCAATATGATCCTCGGACTCATTTGTACACACTGCCAAATATGAAATATCATCAACACATTCCAGCAAGTATGGTCGACTGGATATATGAACAAAGCCCAACATCGGTGTATAAAAACTAATACCAACATTGGATAAGCTCCTGTCATGATGAGATAATGTAGTGACAATACTGTCTTCACACACCTTCAGCTGGTGGGATAAATCATGTAAAGTACTACTAGCCTCAACCTCATATGACAAAGCATCTAACTATGCCTGGTACTCTCTCTCAGAAAAGTCATGAATGCTCAATGTCTGCTCATCTACACCAGGTATCTCACCATCATGCACAACAACATCCTCATAATCATCATTCTTGAGGTCAAATCTATCTATCACTCTTTGACTAAAATCATCAAATGTAGTTACCTGATCATGACCTTGAGTAGTCATTCCATGATACCACCAATCATAGGCTGCATCTTCCAAGTGTAGACTTGCAATTTGAACAACATCACTCTCCTTCATGGGGTTAAGTGTGAAGAAGGTCTGTAATTTTTGTAGCCATGCTCTAGCTGAAATTTTATTTGTTCCATCAAAAGTAGGTGCTATAAACTTGCTTATTTTATTTTTGAGCTCTCTTCCACTTATGTCATGCTCCCTTCTGTACTCTTTCTTGGGCATCAAAGTGTTCATCATATCCACATATTCTCTAAAAGGAACTGAACTACGAAAGTCATCATCTAAGCCATTATAAGTAGCTCTTAATGTAATCAAGTTACCTGTAACCTCTTCCATAGGATTAATGGCTGGATTTGGTACTGCTGGCTCATCTGCAAGCAAGAAAATAGTTTTGGTTGATTTAGATGGTGTGGATTTCAGATTTCTTGGCTCCTCTGAAGTGCTCCCTTTCTCATTAATAGATGCAACTCCTTGTAGTTTTTCTGTCAATATTCGCAAAGCCTCTCTAGTTTCTGCCAAACTATCCACTGTTTGCTTCTGAGTATTTTGGATGTCTTGGAAGAATTTCTTTGCCATCTCATTTGGATCAGCCATAATTTTTCCTTCCTTGGATTTTGTACTTTTACTTTCAATTGGAGGTTTGATCAAAATTTCTTTATTCTTTTCTCGCTGCAAATATCTTTTTTCTCTTTCACTTAGTTGCATGCTGTACACTCGAAAGTGTCCCACTCTAAACCATTCTATCCAAACGATTCCATGAGTTGGAATGCTTGGATGCTGGCTTAGAGCTCCCTATCCATGGAGTGCAAGAGAGTATATTTCAAGAATAAGAAAGCTCTCAGATGAGCCTTAGAGATACTCTTCTTGCTAGTAAACCATGCAATGGGAGGTTCCAAAGACAAGATGCAAGAATGCAAATGTCCCAAGGAGTTCCTCAAGAATGCAATGCAACTAAAGATTAAACTAGAATGAATATGAAAAGTGCAGCTATTCTAAGCATGGATGAGAGTGTTACAATCCAAATATTAAGCTATGTGAGATAGATTATTGCAAAATAGAAGCTAAACTAACATGCAAATGAATCTAAGCTAAAATGCTATGGTATGAGAGAATGTAGACAAGAAATAGAAGTTCTCCACAAAGCTCCAAAGTAACCTATTAGAAAACCTGCAGCATAACAATATTCAAAATGAGGATTCATGGATGGGGAAAGCTCTCTCCCTTTTAAAGATGTATGGACGGTAGAGATCAAGATGAAGATGGTGGATGATCAACGGTGGAATTTGAAAAGAGGAGTGATCCATGTGCACACACAAATCAACCAATAGAATATAAGTTGACTTGTCATATAAGACAAAAGTCACAAAGCCTTTTCTTTTAATTGCAAAATAGAAAAAAGACTTTATGTGTGCACTTTAAGTGGGTTAGAAGAATGGGGTCTTTTATTTAATTAAAAGGGGACATGTTCTTTTAATAAAATAATGAACTTAGGATAGCATAGTCAAACTATAGTTTATAATCAAATAAATTGATTATTAGCAATTTGGCTTAGGTAAGTGATTAAATTAATTTAGCCAAAATGTTGAAAAGGGGCTAATAGTCTAGATGACCATTTTTAGGTGATTACATTTGCCCCTCTTTGACTAATGCGTGATCGATCTGGGAACACATTATGTCAAAGAAAATAGAAAGCCAAGTAGGTGGTGATAGATATAGATATCTAATTTTGAAGAACGAAATGTAGAAAAAGATAGCAAGTCCTAAATGTACAGCCTGATAGCGGTAGTACTGAACACTAGGAAGATGATGTTAGAATTCAAGAAGAATTCTAACACTTAGCAAAGTAGATAGATTGAGAACAAGTGAGAAGATCAAACAAATGCTCCTAAGCAATGATAGAGTATTTTTGCCCCCTCGGGATCGAAATTGAAATGAGGTAAGGGGATGCAGAAACTGGCTAGACATGAAAAAATAGAATATAGCAATGTCCAAGATGACAGATAGATGATTAGAACCCAAGAATGACTATATAAAAAATTTGATAAAATGCCCCAGTTTGACTAGAGTTGACCTTGAAGGATATAGCATAAAAATAAGGTTGAAATGAGTAGAAAGGTGAATTTAGACATGAAATAGTGAATTGAAGTAGATATGAAGTATGGAAATGATGAAGACATGAAGAAATGAAGATGCCGTAGTGATGATTTAGAGATTAGACCTCAAAAGGTTAGCTAATTGCTTAGAAGAAAGTAGAATTTTAAAAGACAATTTTGACCATCAAGATGAACTCGAATTTGGATTTTGATCCCGAAAATGAATCTAGGACGTCAAAATTATTTAAGAGGTCAAAACTTTATATAATGTGATGACAAGATAGAAAAGAGATGAAGCGGAAGATTAAGAAGGAGAAAAGACATGAACAAGAAGAAAGTAAAGAAATATATGAAAGGAGTTAGCCGATATGTCCACAAAAAGATGAAGAGAGAGCTCTCCCCATATGCAAGAATGCAAGACTAAGCTAGAAAATGAACCTAAAATGCAAGCTAATATGCAAAGTGGTTTACCAGCAAGAAGTGTATAACATTTAGACTCTTAATTTCATCATTGAGCATTTATTAGGGACATCATGAGATCATACAACCATCACTAGTATAACTATGAGGATATGAATGTGATCGATATTAGATAGGTATGTGGAAATCCAATCTAAGCATCAGAGACATGTAAGTCAAGATAACTACACGATTAGATTCCCTAAGTTTAATTTAGCAAGATTACACCTGTATCAAGGCATAAGCGCCAGGATAAACCCTGAGTGCAGTCTTGCAAAACAGTCAAGGATGATACATTTGTAAGTCAATGTGTTGAATAGGACCAGCATAAATGCTTACAACACTATAGAAAAACAAAAGTATACCCACAAGCAGAAATCAAGAAAATATGTCCCATGCCCCCAGTCTTCTAGTCAATGACATCCTTGAAAGACTATTAGGGAGGGAACACATGGAAAAGAAATCATCATAGACAACACACAAAGTAGATAAAGATCAGCATAGCTCAGTCGTTTAGGTGTTAAAGTGCGTGTGTGTAAGTCACTTGGCCATTTCTTCCAGACTTGATTATGATAGTGAGAAATATCACGACATCGGAGACCGTAGGTAAACTATCTATAAAGTGTTGAAAAACACTTGATGTCAAAGTGGGGGAAGTGTTGAGAAACACTATTTTGCGAGTTGTCAAAGAAACCCTAATGCACAAGAATACCTCAATAGGCTAAGCAGTTGTGACCCCAAGACGAGGACAAGAAACAATTCCAAGCTAGGAAATGTGTAGCAAAATAGGTGATTGAGATTGATAGACATAGGTGCAAGGGTTTCAAGTAGCACCTGTTTCCAGGTTTTCACCACTTTGACAGATTTTCTCAGGACTTTTTTCATTTTTTTGTTTTTTTCAATTTTTGATTTTTTTGGTGATACATCAAAGTGCCTATTGCTAGGTTTTCACTAAGAAGATCTTTTTTTCAAGACATTTTCTAATTTTTAGGATTTTTTCAGCATCATATATGATTTTTTGGATTTTTTAGAAGGTTTTAAGAGATTACTAGTTCTCAAGCAAGATCACATCATTTTCTCCCAATGTCTAGCAAGGTATAGGATATGATGGAGCAACGAGCCAGTGGATAAGCAAAGATGGATAAGAAAGGAGTATGAAGCAAGTGAAAGTGATCCTCAAGGATTGACTCCTCAAGAGTACCCAAGCTAGAGAAAGAGGTGAAATAGTCATATGAAGCATGTTTTGGATAAGCAATGGAAGTAATGAGAAAGAAAGCATGTAGGATAAGCGGTGAAGCCAAAAAGTGTGATAGCAGGTAAGATAAGTGATGGAAGTGAATGAGTAAGATAGCATGGAAGCATGAAATCCAAGAGAGTAGACATGTCAATAGGCCAATAAGAACCATGTTTCATTTATTATGATCAAGACCAAGGGGTCAACTAGATAGGATAGCAATGGGATAGAGCAATAAAAATAAAGCTCAAGATGGAGACTATGAGGGAATGAGAAAGCACAAATAGAGAATCTCATGGATAAGATAGCCAATATGCAAAGATAGCTCAACATTGTCAAGATCAAAGAGAGAAGAGGGGATAGATGGATGATGGATGAATTACGCATGATGCCTGTTTGCCAGGTTTTCATCATGGTACTTATCCAAGGTGCCACAAGAAGTAGTTTTCACCATAGGATGGATTTATTTCTCTTTACTTTTGCTACCAAGGTGCCACAAGAAGTGGTTTTCACCGAGGTACGTTTTCATTTTTTCATTTTTTTCTATTTTTTTCTTTTTTTGAATTTTTAGAAAGAGCTGAAGCTGTTTGAATGTAGATAATGCTCCTATAGGAAAGATAAGCCATGATAAGCCAAGACCATAGACAAGTATGCTCAAAGATGTTGATAGGGTTATGAAAGGGAAATGGTAGTAGGAAGAATATATGGAGGATAATAGTTCATGTATAGAAAGTTAGTGTAAGCTTTAGAGGATTTCATGAGGGTAGCTGAAATATTGGAGAAGATCAACATTGACACACACCTTGAAGGGTATTGGAACAATGGAAGAATCATGGATGAAATAGCTTGAGATTTCGATGTATGAGGTGGTAGAAGAGATTTGGAAAAAAGTGGAGTGGAAGGCTTTGGAAAATTTTTAGAAAGATTTTTGGAAGAAGATGGAATGGAAGCCTTTGGAAGCTTGAATGTCAACTTTGAAATATTTTCAATAGTCAAGTCTTTTAAAAGAGACTTGGGAATCCACATAGCTTTAGATTTTCCTTGTTCTTTGGGTGTTTGAGAGTGCATTTCTTCAATGATGGATTTAGGAACCCACATTTTCTTTGATTTAGCTCTCTTAATAGTGGACCTTTGTGGTCTCTTTTGTGCATTTTCCTTCTTAGCATTCACATGTCGATTAGATGGGACATAGTGATCTTCATTTTTCAATGGATTCTTATGTTTATTCTCACTTCCAAAGGACTTGGGATTTGTGGATGAATAAGGATGATATGATTGGTTTAGATGTATAGATGGGTGAAAATCCATCAAGGATGAGTGTCTTTGTTGATCTTGAGGTATTATAGGAGAGCTAGGGAATGAGCTAGGAGTGAATATAGGAGATGGAGGAACATAAGGCCCCAATATGGATGGAAGGTTTGAATGCTTTAGCTTAGATGGATAAGGACCAAGGATAGATTTAGAAGGTGCAAAGGGATAGTGGGAAGGGATATCAACATCTTTAGAATGAGCAACATGGTCAAAGCCATCAATAGACTCATGATTACCTTTGATAGGAACAACATTTTTAATAGTAGCACTTGAAGCTTGAGCACAATTTTGAAGTGGATATGGAGAAGTAGAACATGAGGGGATGCTTTGATCTTGACAAGCAGCCTTGGATAGCATATGAAGAGAACTTTTCTCATAATTTTCAGTAAGCTCAAGGGAGATAATGGAAGTGGTATCTTCATCATACTTAGGAGGTGGACAAGATATAAGATATGGAGGGGAAAAATCTTGAAAGAGATAAAAGGGTGCTTGATCTTGATCTTTCTTGACATTTATAGCTTTTTCATTTTGAGAGTCCTCTTGACATGGAGCCACTTCTAAGGAAAAGGGAGAATGAAGAGTGAATGGAGTAGTTCTTGGATTAGGCATAGTAGTGCATGAAGGTTGAGGATGTTTAGGATTAGTAGCATGGAAAACATTTTCAGCCAAGTGAAGGTTAGCTTGAGTTTCTTTTAGAGGTAGCCCTTGAGGATACACGTGGTCAATGTGGAAAGCATTAGGTTCTTTATTTGATGGAGGCATGTTGGAAAGATTTGAAGTGTTGGGAGATGCACGAGTGTTGGAAGAGGTGGAAGTTGTAATGGAGCCACTACTAGACATAGGTTCATTAATGTAATCTTGCTCATGAAAAGTATCCTCGGCACATGAGTCACTAGAGGTTCCAATAATTCCATTATCAATAAGATCTTGGATTTTATGTTTTAGCTCAATGCAATCTGAAGTACTATGCTCATTATGTTGATGATAAGCACAATAGATATCCAAGAATGGGTTTCCATATGAGCTAGACTTAGGTAACATGATGATCTTATTGCCAAGAAGTTTTTGCAAAGTGTCATCATAAGAATCTTCCAAGGGAGCAAAAGTCCTATTAGAAGTATGTCTAGAGTCTTTTTGTTGTTTCTCAAGTGAATGGTATGCATCCATGTCTTCATCATTAGCTTGGTCAAAGATAGGTCCATCATAAAATTTTAGCATAGGCTCAAAGGAGGTATCACTTGCTTGTTCTCTAAAGAGGTCTTTAGATCTAGAAGATGAAGACATTTGATGTCTTGAAGTAGAGCATGTAGACCTAGAAGAAGAGGATGACCTCAAAGAAGGTGACTCACATGCATGTAAAGACCTTAAGGAAGATTCATGTAATGATGCAATCTTCTCCTCTAACCTTTTCTCAAGTTTAGACTTCATTTCTATCATGCGCTTAGAAAGATGAAGGTAAGAAAGATCATTTGTCTCTTCTAGTTCTTTGTATTGTGCATATAGATCTTGAAACTCTTTAGTGACATGGAGGATATCATGATCATCTAGATTTGGTTGAAGTTTGGTAGCACAAGGTTTAGATCCCATAGTTTTAGATGCAAAGCCAAGCATAAAAGAGCCTAGAAGATAACTTGATGTTGAAACTATAGGAGGTAGAGTGTTCACTTGCCAAGATAGTAGAGAGAGATTAAAGTGACTTGTCAAACAATATGTCCAAGAAACTTACGACATGAATGACTCAAGTCAATAGCTAGGCAAGATGCCCAAATATCCAAATAGAAAGAGCAAGCGGGGTGACAAGTGAACAACTCTCCAACCCAAGCGTGTAGTCAAGAAATCAAGGCAACCATTTTAGCAAAAGGATAACTAGCAAGCGAACATAGACCATGAAGACAAAAAAAACCAAGAGCACTAAGACCAAAGAGCCACTTTAAGCATGTTCCAGAACTAGAGACATAGCAGATCGAAGTCAAATGATGAGACTCCCCTTAGCAAACAACACAAAAAAAAATGTTAAGACTTGGTTGATAAAGTTTGACAATAGTTGATAGCATAGCAAGTTTGATGTTCAAAAGAAATTTCTTTCCAAGCAAGATAGTGACACATGGAGTAGTCTTCAAACAATCAAGCAAGGGACAAAGCAACCTTGCATGATACAAGCATATGTGAGGTCTTAAAAGAAAGCCGTATAACTATCATCATGTGTATGTTCCAAAGATTTCCACAGGTATACCACATTCAAGAACACATCAAGCAATATCTACCTAAAGGACATGGTTCATTACTCAACAACTTGGCCCACGCTTGATGCTCCTTCACCTCACACCAAGTGGTTGCCCACAAGAGATATTGGCTTTGTCATGGAAGTTCCATAAGCACAACCAAGGGAACACATATGGTGAGTGTAAATCTTGGGGTGATCCGGGTAGTCCACTAGGATCGATCCTTGCACCAAGAAGTTGAGCGGCTAAAAAAAAAGGTAGTTACTAACTTAGAGTTTTTAGATCGGGCTTCCGTTCATAGTGTTCCTCTTGCTCCCAATTACGGGACACCTCACCTTGCGATGAGTAACCGATCTCGCGATCACAAGAGTACCTTAAGCATTCTTGCCTAGTGATCTCCCTATGGTCGAAATCCCATAAGCGATCACACTAGACGAAGATAAACACTATGTCTACCAAGGTTTTGTGTCCTTGATAGCCTTGAGTTTATAGTGGGTTAGAAGAGCCAGGTAATCGGCTTGTTCCCACTTGGGTCGTTCCTCTCAGGTTGTCCGAGAGCAGGCCCTCTAAAGGATTCTAACTACACAAAGTGGATCAAATTTTGAAAGTCAAGATTTCTGGTTCACCACAAGGGTGAAGAGCATACTCTCCTATTCCAATCATTTTCTCCCAAACACGCCAAGAAGATTCAGTTACCCCTTGCTTTTCAAACCAAATGACAAGTCAAGATTTCTGATTCACCACAAGGGTGAAGAGCATACTCTCCTATTACCAAAAGACTCCAATCACAAGTTTTATGTGCCTATGAAAAATGAACAATTATTCAATGCAACACATGAAAACAAAAAAGAAAGAAATTTTGGGTTTTTATGCTTTGGGCAGCCCTGCAAACAATCGTTAGTAGCCCTTGTGCATTTGAAGCTTTGACATGCGTTCTTTTTATGCAATGTTTCAATTTTTTTCACAAGGATGGCAACCTGAAATCACAACTTGTTAGCAACAAAAGTTAGTGTGAAATAACATAAAAATATGCAATAAAAAGTGGTGAGTTTCTTCAAAAATCTAATTTATCTTCCAACCAAGTACATGCAAAGAAAGTGCAAGT
The DNA here is from genome assembly GCA_028749045.1 of Cupressus sempervirens. Taxonomy (NCBI): domain Eukaryota; kingdom Viridiplantae; phylum Streptophyta; class Pinopsida; order Cupressales; family Cupressaceae; genus Cupressus; species Cupressus sempervirens. The sequence continues at coordinate 310,383,160 of CM053791.1, forward strand.
TAATCACAAATGCTTTCATTTTTACTCTTTGGTTTTGACCTAGTCAACAAGATTGGACTTTTTTGCTATGATTTCGTATCCAAAAATGAAAATGAAAAAAAGAGACCCCTATTAAAAATCAGAGAGCTTTCCAAAAATGCAAAAAATTTTAAAAAATCTCTTCATTTTCTCCCTAGAGATTGATTTTGTCAAAACAGGCCAAATTTATCAAATCAAATTTTTTATCCTTAATACGATCTCAAAATTCAAAACACAAAGAAAGAACCCCCATTAGAATTCAAAAATATTTCTGAAAATGTAAGTTTTTCCAAAAAATGCGCTGATTTGCGATCAAAAACGGCTTTTTATGAAAAATAAAGAAAATATCATAACTTCCGAAAATCACGTCAAAATGCTTTGAAAATTGGACTAAGACATTTTGAGAATATACCCAACTTGCAAACAAAATTTCAGAACCAAATTCTAAGCGGTTTAAAAGATATGATCAAATCTTTAAACCAACTAAGTTTTTGGCCTTCAAACCAATTTACTTATGGCTTGGCCTTAAAACCAAAGTGAAAATTCTACAAAAGCATTTGATTAGACCCAATATGCTGCTGTAAAAAACCAAAGATAAGAAATGAAAGAAAATGGAGCTGAAAATTTGATTCAAGCCCCACGGTGGGCGCCAAAAATGTACACTCAAAAGTGTCCCACTCTAAACCATTCTATCCAAACGATTCCATGAGTTGGAATGCTTGGATGCCAGCTTAGAGCTCCCTATCCATGGAGTGCAAGAGAGTATATTTCAAGAATAAGAAAGCTCTCAGATGAGCCTTAGAGATACTCTTCTTGCTAGTAAACCATGCAATGGGAGGTTCCAAAGACAAGATGCAAGAATGCAAATGTCCCAAGGAGTTCCTCAAGAATGCAATGCAACTAAAGATTAAACTAGAATGAATATGAAAAGTGCAGCTATTATAAGCATGGATGAGAGTGTTACAATCCAAATATTAAGCTATGTGAAATAGATTATTGCAAAATAGAAGCTAAACTAACATGCAAATGAATCTAAGCTAAAATGCTATGGTATGAGAGAATGTAGACAAGAAATAGAAGTTCTCCACAAAGCTCCAAAGTAACCTATTAGAAAACCTGCAGCATAACAATATTCAAAATGAGGATTCATGGATGGGGAAAGCTCTCTCCCTTTTAAAGATGTATGGACGGTAGAGATCAAGATGAAGATGGTGGATGATCAACGGTGGAATTTGAAAAGAGGAGTGATCCATGTGCACACACAAATCAACCAATAGAATATAAGTTGACTTGTCATATAAGACAAAAGTCACAAAGCCTTTTCTTTTAATTGCAAAATAGAAAAAAGACTTTATGTGTGCACTTTAAGTGGGTTAGAAGAATGGGGTCTTTTATTTAATTAAAAGGGGACATGTTCTTTTAATCAAATAATGAACTTAGGATAGCATAGTCAAACTATAGGTTATAATCAAATAAATTGATTATTAGCAATTTGGCTTAGGTAAGTGATTAAATTAATTTAGCCAAAATGTTGAAAAGGGGGCTAATAGTCTAGATGACCATTTTTAGGTGATTACACATGCAACCATAAATTTTGACATGCAGCTGATTAGAAGCAACATGCAACCACCAAATTCACCAAGAACTAACATGCATATGATTAGAAGTAGAATGCAACCATAAATTTTGACATGCAAGATTTGGGTAGTTATCAAAACTGACATGCAAGATCTGGGTAGTTGTCAAAACTAACATGCAAGATCTGGGTAGTTGTCAAAACTTACATGCAAGATCTGGGTAGTTGTCAAAACGGACATGCAAACTTCTACAACCCTCAGGCTGGCAAGATCATGGCTCTGGTACCACTGAAATGTCCCCTTTTCTGATTTGATATGGTGTTTCACACCTCTAATCATATTTTCAAAATCAAACAACTGATATCACAAAGATCCACCAATTTCTCAATGAAACCCCAAATCGGGTATGCTAAAAATAGTGCTAAAAGCTTCACAACTTCACAAATTATTAATAAAACTAAAAATGGAAATTTTTATAGAACTTTCAACAGCATAACAGCCTCCAAATTGACATTTCCAGATCTGTATAGCCTTTACACAACAGCTCAAAAATGTAGGACAAAAACTATGCTCATTGGGCTCCCAAAATTAACACAAAAATGCCCAGAAACACCACAAAAACACTAATAAACTATCTCAAAAGTTTAATCACATCCCAATATATATATTCAGCTGTATTTTAATAGCTTAAAGTCTGAAATAAAGCAGCAACCAAAACTGATATGAAATGCTCAACTGAAAACACCAAACTCATGCAAAAAACACACCCAAGAACCCACAAATCTACACTGTTCAGCACAAAGGCAAACTCTGTATGAGCATGCACATAGAATGGCTTCAAACTCCCATCCTTAGCCTTCCTAGAAACCTGCAAACTCCCATTCTTGGGTCTCCCTGGAAACCTGCAAACTCCCATTCTTGGGTCTCCTTCTCCACAGGTTTGGCAGCCTCTGAAGAATAACAAAGAATGAGCGAAAATCAAGTTCTGGAATGTGCCCAAAATGCCTCCAAACCCTTTAAAAGAGGGCATAACTATAACTCATGTCCAAGAGAGGTTAATGAAACTTATTTTAATAATAATTTCCATTTATTAGTCCAACAGTTTCCAAAGATTAACCCCCTTTTTCCGAAACTTCACTTTCTTGGGCTTGCCTGCCTTAGCAAAGATTTTCTTTTTTAATTATTTGAAAAGGGGACATGACAATCTTCAACTGTTGATTGAATGGTTGGAGGACCTTTTTGGCCACTAGGTAAGTATCTCACTATACTCAGATAGATTAATATTTTTTCATTGCAAAAATGAAGAAATTAAAAGAGAATTTTTGAAGATTTACGATTGTTTGTTCAAGGGTCATGCGATGAGTTTCTTTGATTGGATACCTAACTGTAGAGAGGATAGCTTAGATCTAACTACTCCTACATGGTTTGAGCTTAAGTCTTTTCCACCAGAACTAAATGTAATGGGAATAATTAGAAGAATTGGTAGAGCAGTAGGAGAACTAATTGGATTGGATGCTACTTTTGAAAGTTGTAACAATTTAAAACTTCTTATTAAATAGAATATTAATATTTCAAAACCAAAACAAGTTAAGTTAATCACAAATAGATCTACATGTAATCTAAATTTTCAAAGGTATGAGGGAAGAATTTCAAAAATCATCAAATTGGATGATGATAGAAGGTCTTCATTTAGATTTTTTCCAAGAACCACCAACTTAGAAGTCTATATGGTTGTGGTTGGAGTAAGGAAACAGTGCTAGAAATAGGACAAGTAGAAGTCAGGAAAACCTGGGTTATCCAATACTATAAATGACTCTACAAATCTAAGGGTAACTGATAGAGAGGATAAGAATGGAAAATAGATCCAAAAGGAAGGAATTCATAATAAGGTAGATTTATAGGGTAGGGGTTCTACTCTAGCTACAAATAGAGAAGGGTCTCCAAAGAAGGATACAGCTAACCTGGAAGAAGGATATGAATCCAAGGATCTCTCCTTGGATCGGGCAAATCAACAAGATTTCCTAAATGTTGGAAAAGATTTTCTAGAAGAATCAAATAGATAGAGACTACAGAGCATTATAGTGGATGAAAGGAAGATGAAGAAAAAAGAAAGGAAGTTGAAGAAGAAAAGGGCAATCAAAGGCATTATTAGCAGAGAATAAATCCATAGAAAAAGTAACAAAAAGGATTATAAGGAGCTAGCAGTCTCTCCAAGGATTTTAGAGGATAAGGAATGAGAACTATTATTTGAGGCTACTGTACAGCAAGGCAAAGAATTAAGAGCACACACTCCAATAAGCCAAAGGATTGAACCTTCTCAAGGAAAGGGCTCTACTGGTATGGTACCTGTCAAAAGATTGACCAAATTCTAGTAAACCCCATCTCCAAAGAAGGATCATTCAGACAGTCTTAAAGTTTTATCAAAAGAAACTTTCGAAGACATTTCTATTAAAGATTTTTAGAAGTTTCTGATGTAGAAAGAGGATAAGAGTAAAGAAATAGAAATAGATCAGCTAAATATGCAGGAGTATGATTATATAGAACAATTGTCAAAAGAACTAAGTAAAGTTTTTGACTCAGATAACGAAGATCAGGACAATATGACACAAAAAGAGGAACTCTTGAAGAAGGTCCTACAACTAGGAGGAGAAAATTATACGTTTATAGATCTTAAAAGGGTTTCATAGGTATTTGATCAGGAGGATAAAAGGGTTAATCAGGAAAAAATGGAAAATATATCTGAAGAAATTGAAGATATAGATACAGTATTTCAAAAAGATCTATCTGAACAATGGCTACAAGAACTTGATTCAAAGGAAATCATAGAAAAGAAAGAAAGTACAGAAAAAGCAATAGTCAAATATGCACAAGAAAATATGCAATAGCTAGGTATCTCAAAGTACCTGGAAGGGAATATATTCCCTAACTTTGGGAAGACAGCAGCAAAAAGAGACAAGAAATTGTCAAGGAGCTTAGAGAAGTAGATGGTAAAGCTTGGGAACAGTAGAAAATCAATCAGCTATTTAATAAAGGTAAGGGTAAGAGCCTTCCCACAGAGCCTTGAAGATCACAACATGGAACATTAGGGGATTAAATGCTCCTAACAAAAAAAGAATTTTAAAACAAAACCTTAAAAAAAATTGAATCTAACATTATCCTATTACAAGAAACTAAACTAACTAAAATAGAAGGTATTAATTTAGGTAAAAAATTAGGCTTCTAGATTAGTAGCTTGCATGAATCTATAGGAGTGTTAGGGGGATTAGGGTTTATATGGAATCATAGGAAAATCTCTTTAGAAATCTTAATGTCTAAAAATAACTAGATTTGTGGAATGGTAAGTAGTGTTAAATTTAATATTAAGTTTATTTTGTTTAATATTTATGGTCCAGTTAATACATAAGAGAAAACAATAGTTTGGACAGAGATTAGTTCCTATATGGGAAATTTTCAAAATATTCCAATAATTATAGGAGGAGATTTTAGTACTATTTTAAATCTGAATGAAAAAATGGGAGGAACTACATGAATCTCTTAGCCCATGAAGGACTTTCAAGAATGGTGCTTAGATGATAATCTAATAGATATCTCTTGTTGTAATCAAATTTTCACATGGGAGGAAGGATTTTGTGTACATTGCAGAGAAACTAGATAGGTTTTTTATTAAAGAAGATCTCGATATCAACAATCTGAACATACAGATTGAGATATTGCCTTTTGCAGGTTTTGACCATTTTCCTATTAGACTAGAATTGACCGAACCTCAAAAACCCATCACAAGTGCATTTAAATGTGAAAAAATGTGGTTTCTAGATGCTAGTTTTCTAGAAAATATCAAAGTATGGTGGTCTCGAGGTGACTTTGAGGGCTCAAAAATGTTTTTTTTTGTGTCCAAAATAAATATTCTTAAAGAATACATACTCAGATGGAACAAAGATCATTTTAAGAACATTTTTAAATAAAAACTAGAAATTGAAGAGGAATTAAAGGAATTAAATACAGAAGTGATTAAACATGGAATGGATAATGAGAGTTATGAATTCGAAAAGGAACTATTAGAAGAAAAAAAAAAGACAATTTGACTAAGGAAGAAGTCTTCTGGAAATAAAAATCCAGAGAAAGGTGGTTGGAAGAAGGAGATCGAAACACTAAGTATTTTCATAACTCAACTATATATAATAGAACAAAGAGTACAATAACTAGGATCAGACGTAAGGGAGGTCAATTAACCAATAACCCTCTTGAAATTGTTGAAACTCTTGTAAATCATTTTCAGGAACTCCTAAATAATATGTAGGGTTCAAATAAAATAGAGCAAGATAAAATACTGAAAGTAATTCCCAAACTGATAACCCTAGAAGAAAACAAAGCTATAAACCAGCCTATAATGCTTGAAGAAGTTAGAAGTGTGGTTTTTAGCTTGAATCCAAAAAAGTCACCAAGACCAAATGGTTTTCAGGTTTTCTTTTACCAAAAATATTGGGAAATTCTTGGAAAAGATCTTTGGGAGGCAATAGAAGCCTCAAGGAAGGGTGGATCCCTTTTGTCAGAAATTAACCACTCATTTATCACCCTAATACCTAAAAAATTAGAGCCTAAAAATCCTAGTGATTTCAGGTTGATTGTGTTATGCAATACTATCTATAAAATCTATTCTAAAATCTTAGCAAATAGACTTAAGCATGTCCTACCTAAAATTATATCAGAAGAGCAAACAGGCTTTGTACCAGACAGATCCATTTTGGATGGCATTATAATTATACAAGAAGTTATCCACTTAGCTATTAAGAATAAAGAAGCTTGTATGTTTATGAAATTGGACATACAAAAAGCTTATGATATGGTCGATTAGCAGTTTCTTTGCAAAACCTTAGAAGCCTTTGGTTTCTCCTATCAATGGATCAATCTCATCTTTAAGTGTATTTCTACCACAAAGATCTCGGTCCTCGTAAATGGGTCACCCAAAGGTTATTTTGAAGTTTCAAGGGGAATAAGACAAGGGGATCCTTTATCCTCATTCCTCTTTATTATTATGGCTAAGGCTTTTGGAAGATCTATTAAAAAATCTTACATAAATAAAGATATCAAAGGGGTTATGGTAACTAGGAACATTCCTAATATCACCCATCAACAATATGCAGATGACACAATCCTTCTAGGAGAAAGTTCACTGAAGGAGGTAGCTAACTACAAATTGATCATAGATAGTTATATGAAAGAATCAAGATAAAAAGTTAATGAAGCGAAATCAAAAAAAAAAAATTCCTTAATACAGAGGAAAAAATGGAAAATCAAATTTTCCAAATAATGGGTTACAAAAAAGGCATCTTTCCATGTAAATATCTCGACATTGATTTGGAAAAAAGTTCAAAATTAGGGAAGGTATGGTTCAATACCTTGGGAAAAATGGAAGCAAGGATTGACAATTGGAAATAAAAATGGCTTGCAAAAGTAGGTAAGAGTGCTAAGATAAGATTGGTCCTATCAGCTATTCTGACCTATCCCCTCTCTTAACTTCCTCTACCAAAACATTTGTTCCATAAGTTTGAAGCTAAATTGAGAGATTTTTAATGGAAAGATGGTGAAGACTCCAAAAAACTAGCACTTATTAAGTGGGATAAAGTATGTAAACCAAAAGAGCTTGGAGGTTTAGGTATCAAAAACCTTTTATGGCAAAATGAAGCTCTAGGAGCTAAACTGGTGTGGCATCTTTATTCCAATAAAGATAAAAAATGAGCTAAGATTCTATACAATAAGTATCTTAATCCAAAGGATTCCAGTTCTATCTTTACAATGAAGTCTCTCCCAAAGGGTTCAAAAAGATAGAATTTCATTAGCAAGTGTCAACACTTAATTAGAAAATTCTTGACCTGGGACATTGGAAATGGTGAAGAAGCTCTTTTCTGGGAAGACTCATGGGATTGACACCCTCTAATAGATAGGATTCTGAATTTAGTCAGTCTTAAACAAAAGTTAATTAATCTTTGGGGTAGGAGAGTTAAGGATTAAAAATCTAGGTCCATCATGGACAACAACTCCAGTGGGAGTTGGAAATCAGTGGAAGGATTAGATCTAAATCTCGAGGAGTTTCGAGCATATAAAGAGATCATCTCCACTAGGGAAATCAAACAAGTTGATAGGAAGGACATTTTAAATTGGGTAGCTTCTATTGATTATAATTATAATGTCAAGAATGGGTATAAGGCCCTTATTAATTCTAGAAGATGGGAAGAAGTGGAGATGCCTACTCAATTATGTTGAGATCTAGCTTGCTTACATTAAGCAGGCTTTTTCTTTTGGCTTGCTTTTCAAAATAGGATTTTGACAGCAAATAGACTCAAGAGAATTGGCTTGGTAGGCCAGTCTAGATGCTATCTCTGTAAAATCAACTATGAAGACATCAATCATTTGTTCTATAATTTTTCCTTTTCTTGAAATTGTTGGGAATGGCTCTTTCATAATTTAGGCTAGTCTGCGGCGCTCCCCAAAAATTTTAAAGAATTTCTCAAGGGTTGGCCAACTAATATTTGTAAAGGCATATATAGTAAACTTTGGAACATTAGTCCATCCATCCTCATGTGGGAAATTTGGAAAGAAATAAATAGGAGGATCTTATACAACAAAGAAATGATGGAAAAAGAATTGACTCTTAAGATAGAAGCTAGTATAGTAGAGAATATGAATTCCTATCTTAGAAAATTTAGAATGTTAGAAGGCTCATTTTCCATTTGGGATGGTACTATTAAGAAGTAGTGGTCCAAATTGATTAACCCCCAATTGGTATACTCTAAGGCAGACAAGGAGGCAAGGAAAAATTGTAAGTGGTCACCCCCACTAAAGGGTTGGACCAAGCTCAATTTCGATGGTGCTGCCAAATACAATATAGGGAAGGCTGGTATAGGATGCATTGTCAATAATGATTCAGGCTATTGGATAGCTAAAATAGCTAAACCCCTAAACTCAACCTCAAATAACTTAGTAGAATTCTCAACCTTGGAAGAAGGTTTGAATATTTGCCTTTAGCTAGGGGTTGCTAAGCTAATTATTGAGGGCAATTCTCAGATTGTACTGAATGCTATAAGGAAGAGATCAACTCCTAATTAGATTCTTAACTCAAGACTACAAGAAGTCATCCTCTTGCTAGAAAAATTTGAAGAGATTATAATTTTCCATATATATAGAGAAGGTAATGTAAAGGCAGATTCATTAGCTAATATAGGGGTCGATGGTAAGCAGTTAATCATGTCTAGATCAGAGGCCCCTTTTAGTTAGGTTACTTTTTCATATTTGCATTTACATTACTAAAGGAGAATTCTTAATCGATCCCTAATATCTCTCTTGTAATGCTTTCTTCAATAAGGTGTTAAAGGTTCATTTTAAGTATAAGTTTAAGCATGGTATAATGGTATTTCATGCCTTAAGTTTCTTTCACAAGTTTTTGTAGTAGCCCATGAGCTAAGATGATGCACTCATTAGATAGAATGGTGTATTGCTTAATTACATGACAGCCTGTTTTCATTATTAGGTGGTGATTTCCTAAATTTGGTTTCAAGTATATTCAAGAGTCTTCATTTTAGGATTTGGGGTTCTATTTCTTCAAATTTTTTGTAGAAGGTAGGGTTTGCAGCAAGATCATGGATACCAACATTGGTGTATTTCACACTTCTGAAGCGAGAATGATGGCCTTAATGGGGAATGTGAAGCAAGAATGCTAGAATAACATACTTAGACTAGTGGATGGCATGACAAGAATTACTATTAGTCGAGCAATAGGAGAAGTGTTCAAATATAACCATACATGGAGGGCAAACAACAATTTTCTTGGCACTCTTTATAGGCTGCATGGCAAGGATTGGATTCAGAAAGTGGGCTATGATTTGTATGTGTTTGAACTTATTTCAATCCACTTGGTGTAAAGGCATAGAGGAGGCAATAATGGGTATTGATGAAAACCTGTGTCTTCCGCTCCCTGAAATGTATATGAAGCACTCTCCAGGGAGTCTAATCATTGCTAATATTCTGAGGCATCCAACTTTAGTTATCAAAGATAGGGTAGCTTTCAAATTGGCATGGCCCAAAATGGAACCCTGTTTCTATTTTCTAATGGGGTGGAGGAAGATTATTTTGGTGTTAGGGCATGGGTGGCTAGTAAGTTACCTTAAAATTCACAAGGCATATATCCATTCGAGGGTTTGGTTTGAAGACCTTGATAGAGTAAACTTATGTACTCCAAACATTGAGAAGACCAGTAGGGAGAAGACTTCATTCGAGTTCCCTTCATTTTTTAAGGCATAAAATCCAGGCGATGTGGTAGAAGTGATATTGATATATTGGAATAAGTAACAGAGGCTACAGTGAGGTTGGCCATTTTTGTTGCCTTAGTCTTAATGGATTAATGTAGTGTAAACAGTTTGAGGGGCCATTTTGTTCTATGTATATTTGACAGGTATAGCCCTGTAGTATTATTTTAGGCTTAAATATGTTGGAAGGTAGTGTTTATGAAAGATATCAGTATCAGTATCAGATATTATAATAACATCCCTGGTTGTATCTTTTTGTAAATAGATAGGCTGGATAGGGCTTAGAAATTTTGATTAATATTTGTATAATTCCTAGTTTTATACAGGATCAACTCTCTGTAAAACAATTAAGTGGTTTATAGATAATATAATACTAGTTAAATTAAGATGAGTTTTATTTGTTAGAATTCTTTTAGAATAACTGAGAGGGGGGGTGAATCAATTATTCAAGGTCCAAATTCCCTATTAATACCTTTTTAATGAATCCATACCCTTTTCATCTGTTCAAACTTAAATCAGTCATATAATCAAATTACTGTGAATTAACATGCAAAGATAAAACATTCAAGATCAACACATAACACAATGATTTACGTGGAAACCCAATTTGGGAAAAACCACGAGTAACATGCTACTTGATTCTCACTCTTCTGAAGTGATGCTCTGTTAAAAGCCTACCATGTTAAAGGATTACAACACACTGTTAAATGTGACCATGTTAGAGGATTTCACCAAACTATTAGGAATGGGCCTGGTTAAAGGTCTTTAGAACATTCACTTGGAATGTCACCCTATTAAAGGATTTATCTAATGGTTGTTAAACCAACTAAGTCCATAGGATTTATCTTACTGTTACAATTGCTAGAAAGTAATGATATTGGTCTTTTAATCTGATATAACTTACAACATACTTTGCAGATTTCAGATCACTCTTTCAGTTCAATCCTTATGCTTGGCTTCAATCACTTCAGCTCTGACTGCTTGTTTCCCTCTCAAGCTTCCTCTCTTTGAGTCTTATTACTCATTCTGCCAGTGCAATCATTCTTGTGGTCATCTATTTAAATAGATTTCCTATGCTTTCTTCTCCTCAGCACATTCTACAACACTTCATGCTTTTATGCTTGACTACGGCTCTCTCTCTCTATTCCCTCCCTTTTTTTTCATTAACTTATGTCTTCTTATATAGAAGTCTGATTTGCCTTTTGTTGCTCAATTTTTCCTTTCCAATCTTAGGGTTTCAAAATGGATTAGGTAGGATACAATGCAGTTGTATCTTAAAAATGTTCTACATGGTGTTCTGTGCCACCAACTCATCATTCTTATCTTCCTTTTAATTCATAGATTTCTAGATAACAACTTTGTCAGCTTAGATCTAACGAATCTTTGATTTCTAAAATAATGTAGCAACTCAGCATTATTGAGTTACTGGTGCTTGGCACCTCTGTGTTACTTGGCACCTATACCTACTCGGCACTTGGTTCTGCTTGGCACTTGATTCTGCTTGGCACTAGATTTTGTTCGACACTTGGTTTTGCTCGGCACTTGATTCTACTCAGCACTTGGTTTTGCTCGGCACTTGATTCTGCTCGGCACTTGAACTTGCTCGGTACTATAACTAGGAATTTTCTCAGCTCTTACTAGCTTGCTTGGCTCCTTCTCTCTAATGAACTTAGTTTGAGCTTTAAAAAAGACTTAGCTAAAACCTTAGATCTTTGATATGTTTTAGTGTGCCCATTCTCTGTATCTTTTAGTATGTCATCCAATACACTATTTCATCAATGGCTTAATTGATCCTTGTACTTCATTACAACATCATAACTTCAACCTTTCTCTAGGTGTTCTAGTTACATCTTATTGATTGCCTCCACCTTGACAATCAACTAATTGATAGTATTTGGATCACTAAAGCAATTGTCATCCCTGCAAGTAGCAAGTTTGACATCAATGAGAAAACAATGATTGAGGACATTCTTTACCAGTTCCATATATTATTCCAACAACTTTTCTTATGATCATTTCAATCATTTCCAACAATATCCCTCTTTGGCATTGATGGCAAACCAAACTGATCAAGTAACCAATTCAGTTACCACCAAGATTGTATACGTTGGCTTGTTGCATTTTCACTACTGATCACATATATCTCCCTCTTTCATATATATCTCCCTCTTTCTTTGCATTGATCAGTTTTCTGCATATTTCTCCCTCTTTGACATAAATGCCAAAGATGTAGCATCTTTATCATGCAAAATATAACCTTTGGCTTCTTGTTGTTTTTCTCCCTCTATCACCATGCTTGTGATTGATTTGGAGTTTATGTTCCTGCTGTCATCCTTTGCATCAACCTATTAATATTTCAATGATTTATTCCTGTTGATGCAAGGTAGCTTCCTTGTTGCCTTAAACTGCTTGACTTAGGGGTATAACCTCCAACTTGCCTCTAAGATATTCATAGGCATCCTTGGGCAATGGTTTGGTGAAGATATCGGTAGTTTGTTCCTTTGTGTGAATGTATTCCAACTTCACTTGTTTGTCTTCTACCAATTCTCTAACATAATGATACTTGATTGCAATATGCTTAGTTTTTGCATGCATTACTGGATTTTTGGATATATTTATAGCACTTGTATTATCACAATACAATATCACCAATTTTGTTACTTCTTCTTTCATTCCATTCAATAGATGTGTGAGCCATACAATGTTTGTACAATTGACTGCAACTGCCACATATTTTGATTCTGCAGTAGACTCAGATATACATTTTTGTTTCTTGCTAGTCTAGGTAACCAGCCTTTTGCCTAGAAATAATGCACCTCCACTTGTGCTTTTTCTATCATCAATGTTTTCTCCCCAGTCTGCATCTATATATGCATTGAGTTCAAATTTTCCATTCTTTTTGTAGTATAGACCAAAGTCATCAGTCCCTTTGAGATATCTCATTATTCTTTTTACTGCTACGAGATGATTTTCTTTAGGATTAGTAGAGAACCTAGCCACTATTCCAACTGCTAATGCTATGTCTAGTCTACTATGTACAACATATTGTAGTTTTCCAATCATGGATCTATACATTGTTTGATTGACTTCAGCTGACTCATCATTTTTGGATAGCTTATTTCCTATGGCCATTGGTGTGCTGACTAGTTTGGATTCCTCCAATCCAAATTTTTAAAGAATTTCTTTGATGTATTTTGATTGTGTAATAAATATTCCATGTTTGAGTTGATGTACTTGCAATCCAACAAAAAAATTGATTTCTCCTAACATAGACATCTCAAATTCATGTTTCATTTTGTTAGCAAAGCCTTTGCAAAGTACTTCCTTACCACCAGATACTATGTCATCCACAAAAATTTCAAATACAATAATGTCTTTACCTTCTTCATCTTTGATGTACATGTTGTTATCATCAGTTCTTTCAAATCTAATTTGCACTAGATACTTGTGAAGTCTCTCATACCATCCTCTAGGTGCTTGTTTCAAACCATAGAGTGCTTTGTGTAACTTACACACCATATCCCTATTGTTTTCATCAACAAATCCTCATGGTTGTTCAATGTAGACTTCTTCTTCTAGTATACCATTTTAGAAGGTAGATTTTACATCCATCTGATAGACTTTAAAATCTTTGTAGGTAGCATATGCAAGTAAAGTTCTTACTCCTTCCATTCTAGCAACAGGAGCGAATGTTTCTCCATAGTCTATTCCTTCTTCTTGAGCATAACCCTTGCATACTAATCTAGCTTTGTTTTTGGTAATCTCACCATTCTCATCTAGTTTTTTTCTGAATACCCATTTGGTGCCAATCACATTCTTGTCATTTGGTCTGGGAACCAAAGTCCAGGTTTTATTTTTCTTATTTGATCAATTTCTTCTTCCATAGCTTTATACCAGTTATCATCTTGTAATGCACCATGTACTATCTTGGGTTCAGATTGGCTAATCAGACATGATTCATGTCTTAGTTTGTTCCTTGTCATTGGTCTTGCATCTTTGTCACCAATTATTTGTTCAGCAGGGTGATGTCTTTTCACATATTTGGATAATCTTGGCTCTATCCTTGTTTCCATATTTGATCTTTCAGATTTAGGATCACTATGCACTTCATTGTCAGGTTGTTCTTCATCATGTATGCTATCTTCAAAATCAGATTGTGCATTTTCTTCATTCTGTAACTCGGCTTCTGAATGCAACTCGGCATTCACTGGTTGTGAATCGGCTGAAACTGACACTTGTTGTTGATTTTCAATTTGATTGACATCATCCTCATCAGTAGTCATTCCTTCATAAGAATATACAAAGGTTCTGTATTCTTCCATTTTCTTGGGTATTTCGGCTTGGACTTCTGTGTGCTCATCAAAATTTACATTTGCACTTTCCACAATTTTGTTAGTGTTAATATTCAAACACTTATATGCCTTACTTCTAGTGGAGTAACCAAGAAATATACCTTCATCACCTTTTGCATCAAATTTTCCATTTCTAACATCTTTAAGGATAAAACATTTGCAACCAAACACTTTGAAATGTTTTACATTTGGTGAGTAACCATACCATAATTTAAAAGGTGTTGTATTTTTACCTCTCTTGACTTGTACTTGGTTCAGTGTATGAATAGCTATGCTTACAGCTTCTCTCCAGTATTTTAGAGCAACATTCTTTTCCATCATTAATGTTCTAGCACAGTCAATTATAGATCTATTTCTTCTTTCAACAATTCCATTCTATGGGGGAGTTCTAGGAGCTTACGTTTGTCTTTTGATTCCATTTTCATTACAGAATATCTCAAATTCATTTGATGTAAATTCACCACCTCTATCTGATCTTAGGCATTTCAAGCTTTTTCCAGTTTCCTTTTCAACTCTAGCCACATACCACTTAAACATTTGAAAAGTATTAGATTTTTGTTTTAAAAACATAATAGTCATCATCCTGGAATAGTCATCAACAAATAACATTATGTATTTATCTCCTCTATAGATTTTTATTTCCATTGGACCAAATAAGTCAGTGTGAACTAACTCAAGTATCTCTTTAGATGTATAGTTTTTGCTTTTGAAACTTGATTTTGTCATCTTTCCTAGCTGACATTGTTTGGCTTCTTTAATTTTGGTAAACCTTTGACTTTCTTCATTCTACAGATGTTGACTAGATTGTCAAAGTTGACATGACATAATCTTCTATTCCATAACCATTCATCATCAAATTTTGCAAGTAGACAAGAAACATCATCCATATCAAGGTAAAACAAATTACTCTTTGTTTTTTCTCCTTTTCCTATCAGTTTACCATCATTGTCGTAGATTTTTGCAATTTTGTTTTCAAATTCCACTTTGCAACCTACATTGCCTAATTGTGAGACACTCAGTAAATTGTAGTTTAATCCTTCAACATAGTATGCATTGTCACATGAAATTTGTTCTGCAAGCTTAATGGAACCTTTTCCTTTGATTTGACCTGGAGCATCATTACCAAATCTAACATTATTTCCATCATACTGAGTAAATTTAACAAACTTACTTTTGTCTCTTGTCATGTGATGTGAGCATCCACTGTCTATGATCCATCTGTCATTCTTTTTTATACATGTCACCAGTGTTGTGGCTTCTTCTTCATCAGATTGGTCTTTCATGGCTACATAAATAACTTCATCATCATTGTCATCAAAATTTTCTTCAACAATATAACACTTCTTATCTTTTTCTTTGTAATCTCTCTTGTCGTCATCTCTTTTGTTCTTGTATTTGTTGCCTTCCTTGGAATCCTTTTTCTGTGGACATCTTGCAGCAATATGATCTACTTCATTGCAATTGAAACAAATTATAGGCATCTTACCTTTGAATTTTCCTTTGCCCCTATGAAATCTTCTAGTGAGAAATGCTTCCAATTGTTCCACATCTTTCTCATCAGTACTACTGTCACTAGATACATACTTCATTTTTCTTCCTTTCCTTGATTTCACCTGTTCAGCATCTTTCAGTGATAACTTGGCCTTAAAAGTAGATTCAACATTTTCAGGTTTGTAGTTGTCAAAGTTAGATAACTCAAATGCAGTGAGTCTACCTATTATACCTTCAAAGCTTAGATTATTTCCTGCTATACATCTTAGCTCTTGTATTGCTGATACTCTAATAGCATAGATAGGGAGCAAGGTTCTTAAGAACTTACTATTAATAGTATCTTCATCCAGTTGACCATTCAAGCATCTTATTGCACTTACCACTTCCTTTATTCTTGCACCATACTGAGCAGCATTCTCATTTTCTTCCATTTTCATGTCATCAAATTTTCCTCTGTGACTTTCTCTTTTTGCTCTTTGTACATTTTGATCTCCTCCATAGATGTCTGATAGGGCTTTCCACATTTTGAATGCAGTGTCACATCGTTTTATATCATCAAATTCAGCATAGCTGAGTGCAGAGGCAATTTCCAGCATTTTTTGGTTGTGTTCTTGCTTGTTTTTCATGTCTTCAGCAGTAGGAACACCTGTTGGATCTACATGTTCAGTGACAATTGAATTTTGGGCATAATCTCCTATGGATCCAAGATGTAGCTTCATCAAACTTTTCCATGCAACAAAGTTGTCTTTATTGAGCTTGGGAACTTCTCTCTTTGGCATTTTGATCTTTTTTGCTAGTAGTCCCTTTAAACTGAATCAACAGTCAGCTCTGATACCAATTGTTAGAATTCTTTCAGAATAACTAAGAGAGGGGCTGAATCAGTTATTCAAGGTCCAAATGCCCTATTAATACCTTTTTAATGAATCCATACCCTTTTCATCTGTTCAAACTTAAATCAGTCATATAATCAAATTACTGTGAATCAACATGCAAAGATAAAACATTCAAGATCAACACATAACACAATGATTTACGTGGAAACCCAATTTAGGAAAAACCACCAGTAACATGCTACTTGATTCTCGCTCTTCTAAATTGATGCCCTGTTGAAAGCCTACCCTGTTAAAGGCTTACAACATATTGTTAAATGTGACCTTGTTAGAGGATTTCACCAAACTGTTAGGAATGGGCCTGGTTAAAGGTCTTTAGAACATTCACTTGGAATGTCACCCTATTAAAAGATTTATCTAATGGCTATTAAACCAACCTAAGTCCATAGGATTTATCTTACTGTTACAATTGCTAGAAAGTAATGATATTGGTCTTTTGATCTAACATAACTTACAACATACTTTGCAAATTTCAAATCACTCTTTCAGTTCAATCCTTATGCTTGGCTTCAATCACTTCAGCTCTGACTACTTGTTTCCCTCTCAAGCTTCCTCTCCTTGAGCCTTATTACTCATTCTGCCAGTGCAATCATTCTTGTGGTCATCTATTTAAATAGATTTCCTATGCTTTCTTCTCCTTAGCACATTCTACAGCACTTCATGCTTTTATGCTTGACCACGACTCTCTCTCTCTATTCTCTCCCTTTTTTTTCATTAACTTATGTCTTCTTATATAGAAGTCTAATTTTCCTTTTGCCGCTCAATTTTTCCTTTCCAATCTTATGGTTTCAAAATGGATTAGGTAGGATACACTGTATCTACCCCATATCTTGTTCTCTTCTAGAAACTTTTCCAGTTGTATCTTAAAAATGTTCTACATGGTGCTCTATGCCACCAACTCATCATTCTTATCTTCCTTTTAATTCACAAATTTCTAGATAACAACTTTGTCAACTTAGATCTGACAAATCTTCAATTTCCAAAATAATGCAGCAACTCGGCATTATTGAGTTACTGGTGTTGGGCACCTCTGTGTTACTTGGCACCTATACCTGCTCGGCACTTGGTTCTGCTCGGCACTTGATTTTTCTCAGCACTAGATTTTTCTCGACACTTGGTTTTGCTCAGCACTTGATTCTGCTCGGCACTTGGTTTTGCTCGGCACTTGATTCTTCTCGGCACTTGAACTTGCTCGGCACTATAAATAGGAATTTTCTCAGCTCTTACTAGCTTGCTTGGCTCCTTCTCTCTAACGAACTTAGTTTGAGCTTTACAAACGACTTAGCTAAAACCTTAGATCTTTGATATGTTTTAGTGTGCCCATTCTCTGTATCTTTTAGTATGTCATCCAATTCACTGTTTCATCAATGGCTTAACTGATCCTTGTACTTCATTACAACATCATAACTTCAGCCTTTCTCTAGGTGTTCTAGTTACATCTTATTGATTGCCTCCACCTTGACAATCAACTAATTGATAGTATTTGGATCACTAAAGCAATTGTCATCCCTGCAAGTAGCAAGTTTGACATCAATGACAAAACAATGATTGAGGACATTCTTTACCAGTTCCATATATTATTCCAACAACTTTTCTTATGATCATTTCAATCATTTCCAACATTATTAGCTCTCTTCAATGCACTCTCAATAGGTTGACTATGAGATGTGAACGATCAATTTGTTTTCCTTATAATTTATAGTTTAGTAGGCTTTAATCTTTTTGGTTGATGTATATAATGGATGGAATTTGTTTGGTTCCTGTTAGTCTATATTATTTAAAGCTTGTTTGTCAACAAATTAGCCCATTGTTCTGAGTCAACATCTCTATTTTTTTGATAAAGAAGATTAAATCGGCTCCTCTATGATATTTGTAGGATGATATTAATATGATAGACTAAATGTGCTTTATAGTTAATAGCAATGATTTTTATCTATGTGTTATGGATTTTTAGATTAATAACTTTTTCCCTTTGATTTAAAGGTAGTATACTGTCCTCTTTATTCAATTCGCATTAAGGATTCTAGAGGATTTCATCTCAAAATTCCTCGTTCGATTGTGATATAATAAATGTTATTTTGGGATTATTAGCTTAGTTATTTTAGATGTTTGTTCCTTTTATGTTTTAATTATTAATTTAGGATATTTTGTGGTGATGATCCCAATGTTAACAATTGGTTTTTTTCCTATTACTTTGTTATATCTAATGTTTTTGATTGATAAGTTTAGTAGACAAAGTATGAATTCAGTACGAAAGGCTTGGACAGCTCAAAAGTGGAATTGAGTAGGCTTAACAAAGATCTTTTATTAGATATCAATGTAATATAGAGGGGAATGTCCCCATAAGCTTTGTAATTTAAAATTTGTAATATTTCACTAGGGTATGCCCCTTTTAAAATGTAATAATATAGGACTGGTGTCTCAAGCTAGACTGGAGGTTTTCGTCCCCATTCTTTCCTACCAGTGCCTATTTGAATGAAGGATAGCTATTGTAATTTTATTTTAAATTAATAAAATTTATCAAGGCCTTGGTCGTTTACCAATCAAAAAAAAAAATTTATTGACTCTATTGCTTTGTTCATCTATGTATTAGGAAGAAAGATAATCACAGAGGAGGAGTGAGTCTTACTTGAAACTCCTCTAATGGTTTTTCCATGCTCATTTCCTTCCCCTTCATAGAGAAACTTTGCTCCATCTCAGATGCTTGGTGAATTCCTCACAGTCAAGATGAACAATTTTGGTGGTTAAGGTGGGTTTCTTGCAGTATGTAATAGAGGAAATATTTCATTGTTGTAACCCAATCCTAGTGAATTAAACCCCATAAAGGCCACCAACTTCCCTTTGGTATTAAATGTACTTTGCAATCCTGGCTAGACAGAAGGCACCATGATGTTTGAAGCCAACACCTCAATGACCATACCATTGATCATTTTCATTATATTTTATTTTCAAAAAATAATTATATTATAAATCTATTACTATTTATTTTTTAATAATTTATTTTATTTTATTTTTTTCTAAATTATTAACAATTCTTTTCAATTCTAAAATAAATTAAAAAGTTTAAATTTTAAAAATTGTATCTATTATAATTTAACATATATATTTTCGAGGAATTGAAACAAATCAAGGAAACTTGTCAAAGTAGGAAAGAAACTAAAAGAAATTAATAGAATAGAAATAATAAAAATAAATAATATTAAAAAATAATAAAATAATGAAAGTAGCTAAAAAGGAGTGGGGCTTCAATGAGGCTAACAATTTTTTGGCCAAAATTTACAAAATCAAGACCAAAGCTCCCACATATAAGCCTATCAACTTAATTTTAATTCAAGTTGAGTTATTTTTAATAGAACTATGTGTTCAATGGAAACTAAATATTAATAATGGAGTTATATGGAAGTTAAAGGAATACTTTAAGAGTGATATTGATATTAATTTTTAATCTAATACTTTATGTTATTAATAAAGCCATTTATAATCTAGGATATTTAAATCAATAATATGATAATATGTTATATTCATAATTGATAAAATATTAATGTAGTTAATATATAATTAAAAGATAATTTTTGAGTTGAATATTAAATTATTCAATAAATTATAGGAAATAATATCATTATAATACCAATTAACCATGGTGATTAAATACATATGAAGTGTTTATTTACAATTATACCATAGTTATTCATGCATGTTTTGAACATAAACTCTTTAGCAAAACTGAACTTTAGAATATAAATTAATTTATTTGCAAAACTAAACTTGTATTATTATTATGATTTTTTAGTATATGGGTTTTTTGTATTTTCTTTTATGTTCTTTTGGGGATTGTGTAGTTGGTCAATTAGTATTGAACACTAGAGGCTATTAGATTCATTTTTTATGTGAAATGATACAACCATCTTTATATCTTGATTAGTTTGTGTATGGATTGGAATGAAAGTGTGAGTGATCCTTCTTATTCCAATCATTATGTCTTTTAACCAAAAGGGGTGATGATCATTATTTTGTTGTCTCATTTACCTGGTCACCTTATGTTAACATTTATGTTGATCTATGTTCTAGATGGTTGTGTTGTTGAGTATGTTATTTTATGATTTATTCTATAATTTGAATGGTTATCTTTATGTGTGATATACTCAATGATGGCGATGGATGTTATTGATATTGGTTTATTTTTTCTCATGATCATGAGACCTTATGGATCGTTACTATGATTATGAGATATCCATTATAGGATGGATGATTCCTTGAAATGTTATATTGAGATGGACGATGAATCCTTGTGTGGATGTGATATTCCTTCCTATGCTCCATTAATTTGCTTTTGTGACTTTCATGATTATTATTGATGAGAACGTTTTGATATTATTTGGATTATTTTGGATGGAGCTTTACGGTAGGTTATCTACATGTATAGGGGGTGTGAGTATTAAATGTAGGCCTCAAGAATTAGCAACACACTTCAACATAACCATTATTTGTCCGATTCACAATGCCTAAGCAAGGAAACTTATCACCTTTTATCGAGATAGGATTTTACTATGCACTCTTTATATCAAAATTTCACTAACTAGACCAACTAGAACGAAAGATTTATTCTAAAATGAATGCAAGATTAATCTAGAATGTATGTAAAATTATACTAGATTTTTGTGATTTTCTATGCAAAATAGATAAAATTAATCTATATAAGATGAAATTTAATCTAAGAAAGAAAATGAGAGATTAATCTAGAAATGATTCTAAATTAATTTAAATGAGAATCTTCAAAGAAAAATGCAATAAAAATCTTTTGAATGCACGAATGTTGAGCTCTCAAAATGATAGTGTTTTGATACTCGTCAATTGCATTCCCCCAAAATGAGAGGCAGAAGGCCTCCTTTATATAATCCCAGAACTAATTGATGGTGGAGATTGAAGTAGAGGCACAACTTAGATTAGATGAGAGTTTAGTTCAACTAGAGAGTTTCCATGATCGAAGGAGTTAACCGATTGATTTTGGAGAGGATGAGGACTTAACTGATTTATTTCCTTTTCTGATTCAAAGTTAACTCAAAATTTTCAATTTAGAACTAGAAAGAATATTGAAGATAATATTTCATTATTTAATTGAATGTGACCTCATAATTATATTTTCCAAAATAATTGAATAATTAAATTAAACAATTAGGATGAAGGTATTAAATAAAATCAAATATATTTAATTCCTCATATCATGTGTATTAGCTAAAGGGGATGAATTTCTTTAATTAAAGTGCTAGGACTTATAATTAAAGTAATTCAATTAGAGGGTTTATTTGGCCAATTTATGTCTATCTTTATGAATTAAATAAGATATTTGATAATTGTAATTTTAAGGATTTCCTTGCAATTCGATGCTAAGATCAAGCACAGACAAGTGGTTAGATTCGCCTAACAAAATGGGACTTTTTTATCAAGAGATCAATGATTTGAGACTGATGCATTGAAATTGGTTTAGGATGGCAAGGTGCCAGTTTTGGGGTATTACATTTTCTCCTTTCTGAATTGATGTGCAAGCAACATAGTGATTCAAAGAATAGTTTGATGTTTTCAAGCAAATAATGAGAATTGAGATTGGCTCCAAAATTAATTATGCCAAGGCCAATTGATGAGATTTCAAGGGTTATGTCCAAAATGAAGCTTGAACCTTTAGAGTCAAGATAGAACATCTAAATAATGAGACAAGTGAACAAGGATTTTCACAATTTAGAGGATTGTCCCTAGAATGAGGCTCAATCCTCAGGAGTTCAAATAGAACATCCAGATACCAGTCCATTGAAAGATGACAATAAGTTTTTCCATGAGTCATAGGATTATCCCCAAAATGAGGCTTAACCCTCATGAGTCTAAGTACAACACCCAAATACCTATCCATTGAAACATGACAAGACTAATCACAATTCATAGGATTGTCTCCAAAATAAGGCTCAATCCTCAGGAGTTTAGGTAGAATGCCTAAATACTTGTCCAATGAAAGGTGACTGAAAGAGAGATTGGGAATATCTCTAGAATGAAGCTTACTCCTCTAGATTCTAGATAGAACACCTAGATACTAGTCCATAAAATAGATGACTAGACATACTTTGAGTTATAGGATAATTCCTAGAATGAGGCTTAACCCTCAAGAGTCTAGGTAGAATGACCAGATACCTATCCATTAAGCTATGATAAGGATTTTCATTGAGTTTTGATCAAGATATTAGTCACCTGATCGATAGATAAGACAATAATAGATTGATGCAAGATACAAGTGATAAGATGCCCCTAGCATGAGGACTTTGAGTTTTGATTAGATTGGTTTGAAGTAGGATTGAGTTGTTTCAATGATGTAATCATACTGCCCTGGAGCAAATCAAAAGATGACACGTTGAAAAATTTATGTAAAGTATTAGATTAAAGATGAAGAGGGGTTCAAAGATTTAGAAGAATGTGGAATAGCTCAAAATTTTGTTTTGGAGTCCATTTAGAGTGATTGGGAGGTCTATTGGACCAAGTTTGACCTTGGTTGACTAGAGTTTACTAAAGTTGATTTCTGAGGAAAAAGTTGAGAATGTTGAGAAAATGTTGATATGATAAGATTCTAATATGAGGATAGCATCAAAAAGATGGACTATACAAGTGTTCGATTGTGTCAATCCCAAAAAAATTAAAATGCATTTTTGAGTTGTCTATGAGTGTTTAATTTTGATTTTGATCCCAAAAATGGGTTAGGAATGGTCAAATTAGCTAAAGGATGATTGTCATGCCAATCAGAGTACTTTTCAAAATTAGGCCACAACCCTATATAAAGCCCCAAAAGATCATTTTCAATTCATTTGATCATTTATCTTTTGTGAAGAGGAGATTTGAGTCATCATGGAAGTCCCCATTTTTTTGCACATATTCAATGACACCTAATGTCACAATTGGCTAGCAGACTATGGAGAACCAGTGAATGATCAAAAAACTTCCTTGTCGAGTCAATTTTCATGTATTTTGATTGATTTTTTGCAAGTTTTTAGTCATTTTGAGTCTATAGTCAATTAGTTTCTTGTGTGGCCTATAGAGGATTATCATGCAAAACTTTGATGGTAAGGCAAAGTCTTGCAACACATCTAGCTATATCTCACCTCATGTATACCCACTAATTGCATTAAAAACCCTAGAACATGGTCTTTATTTGTGTTAGCTTGTACAAAACCTCACCCAAAGCTATTTTCTCATGCCAAGCTTACCTTAGTTGCATGCGAGACTAGGCATCAGTTTTGTACATGTTTTCTCACATAGAAACAAAGACTTGATTTGTTGTTCATAAGGTCAAAATGTCAAAAAAAATTAGTTTTGGTCTTGTGGGCATCTTTGTGGCATGTTGTACCACATTTGTAGATAAGTCCTTCAATTTGTTTTAGAGTTTTGGATAGCATTTTTCTTATCAATCAAGTACTAATTGTGCTATGTCGGTTCATTGGTTACAAGTTAATTTCCCTGGTATTAAATTTTGATCTTGCTTCCAAATCATTGGAAACCTAGTGAGATAGACAGATGATGATGAGGTGGATCATCTTGATACATTGGGTTTAACACATCTACATGAGGTCCCCCAACATTCAGGTAAATCACACTTTTCTAATAGCATTGGTGGAGTATTTCCATAGTAAGACAAACACCTTCCACCTTCCTCTATGTGAGATGATCATCACACCAGAGAACATCTACAAGATTTTACAAATCCCTTTCCATGGCCCATGGATTAGGTATGATACACACCTGAGGACTAGAATATTAGTACTGGGGGACATATTCCAAGATGATATTATCTTGAGCAAGGTCATCCCATGGGATGAATTTATTTGATAGTATGGGAAAAGGCACAAACTTGCAGTGGTACTAGAAGCATTCATCAATCATTAATTGATGTCAAATAGAGGGCAACACAAATTAGAGTGTGGATGGGACAAAATGTTGTTAGAAACAATAGTCCACCAAGATAACTTGGGGGATGAATCAGTTATCCATCAATTAAAACATTTATCTTATTTAAAAAAACTTAACCATTCAACCAAAGTAAACAACAACCATAATAAAATGCACATAGATAATTACACCAGATATGTTGACTAGGGAAACCCTTGATTAGAGGGAAAACCCTAATGGGAATGATGCCCACAAGATGATATACTAATATAAATATTCCTTGTTAGAGGATGGACCCTATTAGGAGTTTACTACAACATTTCGTACATAGAGTCCCTATTCAAAGACTTTGAATCCCTATTAGGAGTTGTAGTACAATGTATGCAAGAAGAGCCTACTACCCAAACATGCAATTTCAACTACAAGAAGAGCTTGCTACTAAAACATGAAATTTACTATTATGTTTTTCTTTCCTTTTTTCTATCAACCAAACCAATCACTATCAAACCTTAGATCCAAATATCAAACCTTGGATCACTCAGTAAAAACCTTAGGAATGAAGTTTCCTTCACTTTTGCACTACTCTTCTCAACTTTGCATTCTTCTCTTATTGCTTCTTATCATCAATCATAAAACCATATATTTCATGTCATGATAAAGTAAAATTTCCTTCCTTTATGCTGCATCCTCAAAAACATCCCCTAAGTTAGCTATTAGAGATTCTCAATTAAGTATTATAGGACCACATTAAGAACACATTACACTATTGCGATAGCATTAATCTTCTTCCTTGCAACTTGAATATCTTTTTGTGCATACAATATTATGATGATTGAACTTGTCCATGCCATTATCAACATAGCTTCTTCATTTCCTCAACCTCAATTCTTAGAATATCAACTATGCTAACAAATATAACAATTTTACTAGAACATGCCTCTATAAACTCTATCTCAGAACAAACATCACCAAAACTTACATAACTTCATATAAACTTATCATTTCTTCTTCTAACATTAACTACATATACTAGATACTTAGAATTATCTCTCATAACCTCAAATAGTTAGAATACTCAACTAGTCATCCATACCAACTTGATTTTCTGATGTTTTTCTATTAGATACTACAGTGAACTGCTATGTTGACATCAATGACAAAATCAATCATGAATATAACATATCATCATAGTAACATATCTACAATACTCCCCTATAGGAATATCATTAGCATTCATGCTTCCAAGAATCTTCCCCTTTGGCATTGATGGAAACATAGATGAAAAACATCTAGTTCCAAGAATACCAACAAAAGATTGTTCACCTTATCAAATCGTCTTCATCAATCATTCTCCCCCATTGATATACCTCAATGTGTTTTCTATTAAATCTTCATTTCATGTTGTACTTCTTCTGAACATATTGTGCTTATGTTGAACTTCTCCAACTATTATGCATACTACTTTACCATGATGTTTTTCATGCCAAACTTCTCCCCCATTGACATCAATGTCAAAGGTAACCAACTTTACTAGATTAAACTCTGCAACAATATATTCTTACTTAGCTTGAGTGTCCAAATATACTATTCAAAACAACATCCAAAAAGAATCCTAGATGACTCTATCCATCACAAATACTCCCTCATATAGGAAGCATCAACATTTAGTGAAAAAAAAAAATGGTGCTCTATTACAGTAGAGTAATGCACTCTTGCATCTTCTACTTTGATGTAGGAAGAGGCATAACCCCAAGCATACCTTGCAAATACTCAAAACTCTCTTTGGGAAGAGGCTTAGTGAATATATCTACAATCTATTCTTTAGTGCTCACATACTCCAATCTGATTTCCTTTTCTGCAACTTTCTCTCTCAACATATGATACTTAATAGAAATTTACTTTGTGTTAGAATGAAACACTAGATTCTTAGAAATATTTACCATGCTTGTTTTGTCACAAGATATAACAACATGTTTATTGATTTCTATCCTTATGTCCTTCAACATCTACTTCATCCAAATGACTTGATTGCAATTGTTTTTTATTGCATCATACTCTACTTCTATTGTACTTTGTGATGTACAATCCTATTTCTTGCTTAACCAAGAAACCAATCTTCCTCCAAGAAAGAAGGCTTCACCAATAGTGCTCTTTCTGTCATCCATACTACCTACCCAATCTACATCAATATAAGCACTTAGAGTGAAATCATTAGATCTAGCATACCATAATCTGAACTTAGATGTTTCCTTCAAATATCTAAATATCCTTTTGACTACTACATAATGTGCTTATCTAGGATCAACTTGGAATCTTGCAATAATTCCAATAGCGTTTTCTATATCCGACCTTGTGTGAGTCAGATATTGCAATCCTCTAATCATAGATATGTACTTTTTCTATTGAACAGTAGGTTTCTCATTCTTTGTAGATAACCTGTGTCCAGTTACCATAGGTATTCCAATAGATTTGCATGTTTCCAAACCAAACCTTTTTAGTAAATCCCTCAAGTAATTAGTCTAAGAAATAAATATTCCTTCTTTATTCTATATAATCTGCAATCCTAGGAAATATTTCATCTCTCCTATCATACTCATTTCAAATTATTTCTTCATCTCTTCATAAAATTTACTACTTTCTTCATCATTTCCTCCAAATATGATATCATCAACAAATATTACCAAAATCATCAAACTATCATCAGTTTCTTTCCAAACAGATTATTGTCTTTCATACCTTTGCTATATCCAAGCTTTGTCAAATGTTTTTCCAACCTTGCATACTAGGTTTTGGATGCTTGCTTCAAGCCATACAATGCTTTTCTTAGTTCACATACTATGTCCTTGTCATATGTCAAAGGACATCCTTTAGGCTACTCAATGTACACTTCTTCAAGGTCTTCATTCAAAAATGTTGACTTGACATCCATCTAATATACTTTGAATTTATTTTGTGTTGCATAGGCTAAGAATAATCTTACTACTTCTATTATATCCAATGGAGCATAAGTATCCTCATAAGCTATCCCTTCTTTCTCTCAATGACCTTTACATACCAATCTTTCTTTATTCCTTACAACTTCACCTTGTTCATTCATTTTGTTTCTGAATACCCATTTAGTTTCTATCACATTCTTGTCTATTTGTTTGGGCACCAATTCCCATGTCTCATTCTTTACTATCTAATCTAATTCATCTTTCATGGCTTGTTTCTAATAATCATCTTTACATGCTTCATCTACATTCTTAGGCTCAACCTGAGATATCAAGCATAGTTCTTCATTGACTCTGCTTTTTTTTACGACACCTTTGTCTTTGCTTTTGATGATCTGCCTAGATGGGTGGTTCTTTACCATATTCTTTCCTAATATAGGAGTTGCTATCTCAACTCTTGGCTCTACTAAAATTTCTGAGCTTTGTTCCTACCTTGGCTCTCCTTCATTCTACAAATCATTGTTAGTCTCAAGAAATACCTCATCATTCCTTGGTTAAGTAACAACATCATCATCTAAATTGTAATCAATTATTCCCTCTTGTATTCTAAATTTCTCATCAATTCTCACATTTGCACTTTCCATAATAGTCTTACTTCTCTTATTATAACATCTATAAGCTTTACTTTTCAATTAATAACCAAGAAACATACCTTCATCACTTCTAGCATCAAACTTACCAATATCATCATCTCTTTTGATATAACACTTACTACCAACAATTCTAAAATACTTAACTATAGGTGAGTGACCAAACCATGGTTCATAAGGGGTCCTATTTGTGTCTTTCTTGACTTGCACTTTGTCCATAGTGTAGAATGTTGTATTCACAACTTCTCTCTAAAACATCTTGGATACATCATTCTCTTCTAACATAGCTCTTGTAGCTTCTGTAACTAACTTGTTCCTTCTCTCTGCAATGTCATTCTATTCAGGGGTTCTTAGAGCTAATAACTATATTTTAATTCCATTTTCTTTGAAAAACATGTTAAACTCATTTGAAGTAAATTCTCCTCCTCTATCTGATCTTAAACATTTAATCTTCACACTAAATTCATTCTCAACCCTATTCTTGAATATCTTGAACGTATCAAATGCCTCAAATTTCTCTTTATGAAAAGTAGCCCACATCATTCTAGAAAAATCATCAACTAGAATCATAAAATACCTTTCACCATAGAATCCTTTAGTCTTTGTAGGACCATTGAGATCTGTGTGTACAATCTCCAACTTTTTTGTAGGGGTAAACTTCTTGTTGGGAAAAGAAGTTTTGTTATGCTTAGCCAAAACACACTCCTTGCAAATTGTGTTAGTAGGCTTTACAATCTTCGGAAAATTTATAACTACAAACATTCTAATAGTATTTACAATACTATCAAAATTTATATAACAAAATCTCTTATGCCATAACCAACTATCATCTACCTTTACAACCAAACATGTCATTTCAGTAGAATTCAACTGAAATACATTACCTCTAGATCTGGTTCCTGTTCTAATTACCTTCCCATCCTTGTCTTTGATCATACATGTCTTCTCTGTGAACTACAACTGATAACCTTTGTCCACTAATTTTCCAACACTAAAAGGATTTTTCTTTAAACCATCAACAAAATATACATCCTCAGTGTTAGTTTTACCATCAAGAGTTATAGATCCAATACCTTTAACTTGGTATGTTGCATTGTTTTCAACTCTGACGATGTTTCCATCCTGACTTTTGAAGTTAAAATTTTTTTTCATATCACCAATCATATGATGTGAACAACCACTATCAATTATCAAATTAGATCTCTTCTACAACCGGTGACACCAAAGCTACTTTCTCTAGACTTTCTTCTTTAATTGCCACAAATCCTATTTCATCATCACTAGCACTTATTGCTTTTTCATCTAAATCATTATCTTCATTTTCATACAAGCACTCTCTCTCTTTTCTAGATTTTTAATTTCCCTTATACTTTTTATCTCTTTTAGGACACTTAGATGTATAATGACCATATTCATCACAAGTCCAACATTTAAAGATTTTCTTACCTCCTTTTTCTCTTTTTTACCAAAAGGGCTACTCCTTCAATCATTATGTCCTCAAATCTACTGCAACTAACAAAATATCCTCTAGCACTTATGCTCCTTGATAGACTGGATAAAATATTCAAGGCACTAAAAGCTATCTCTATTTTAGTCAATTCTCTAGATTGTCTGAGCTCATTCTCAACTACTTCAAGTCTTCCAAGCAATGACTCTTTTATGAAATCTTTGGTACAAGATATCAAAAATTGTATCATCTAAACTACTAACTTAAATGGTGGTGTTAAAGTCTTCAATATCTTCCATATAACCTCATCATCTTCTTTGGTTCCTCCTTGAGCTTTGATACCTATAGTAATTTTTGATATCCTACCTATATATGTTCTTACATATTCATCTTCCATAATTTTAGCATCTTGAAATGCAAAAATCCAACTTTGTAGCCTCAACTTCTTAGAATGTGCATCACCTTCAAAACTATTTTCCAAATCAAATGTGAAGTAGCAAGTGATTTTACCTAATTGTGCTCAATTTCTCTAGCTCTCATGTCGCACATAAAAAGATCTCTTTCTACCTCAATACAAGTTTCCAAATCATTTTTGACAATGATTGTCTTCACTAATTTTGTCAAGATCTAATATCTCAGACCCGTACACAATAGATGTGTCTTCATCTTTTCCTTCCAGCTATCATAATTTGTTCCATCAAACTTTGAATTATCTTTCCTAAACATGTTTGCCATGTATCTCCCAAAGTTGTTAAACTTTATCTTCAAGTACCTAAGGCTCTAATACCAATTGTTAGAAGAATAGTCCACCAAAATAATTGGGGGGGGGTGAATCAGTTACCTAGAAATTAAAACATTTATCTTCTTTAAACAAACTTAACCATTCAACCAAAGTAAATGGAAACCATAATAAAATACACATAGACTATTACACTAGATATGTTGACTAGTGAAACCCTTGATCAAAGGGAAAACCCCAATGGGAATGATGACCTTAAGATGATATACTAATATAAATATTCCTTGTTAGAGGATGTGCTGGTCTAATTTTTCATAATATAGGAAAAAGGTCTAAAATTTTGGGTGAAAAATCAAGTAGGTCATTGCATTTTGCAAATTAGGGATTCATTCCTCATAATTTTCATAATTTTTAGGTTACCCTAGTCATGCCCTAATTCATGTGTTGTTGAAATTTGTTAAATTCTCAAGGTTTGTCTCTCAACACAGCCATTATAATACCCTAAGTGTGAAAAACCCTAGGTCTCCTTTCAAATTTTTGAAAATATTTGTAAAGCACTTAAAATTTTTCCCTTTATAGTCTTACGATGTAGGGTTTCACGTAAGAGAAAAATACCTTTTTCCTCATATTTCTGTGGTCGCATTTTATAGTGCAACATAAGAGCATAAAGAAGTTTTTTTTACAAGCATATGCTTTTGTCTTTTGCAATAGTAGAATAGTTTATTTAGAGTCTCCCCGATCATACATTTGGTCTTTGAGCAAAGAAACATAAAGGCTTTTTATGCTTTGAAAGTGGTTTTATGGCTTTACGGTGAATAGTTGAATGAGTGAGTAGAAGAGGTTTGAAGAGGTATTCCTAGTCATACGATATAGTGTTGAGCATGTGATTATAAAAGGTTTTGAAGGATATGTGTTGTGCCACTTTACGGGAATACAAGAAAGCACTTGAGCAAAGGGGTGAAAAGGTGTTGAGTTGAGATCTATGCATCTACGTTCTAATGATTGGCATAAGAGCGTAATACCCTGACATGGTGTAAAGGAATGGTTTGTAAGAATACACAAAATGTTTTATGATTCTACGGGTAAAATGAATTCGTAAGAGAGAAGGTGAGATGCAATTGTGTTTACATGCATATGTTCTTTGGTATCACTATTTTCTTAACCATTGTTACCACGTGTCGTTAAAAATAACCCCCCACATTCCCGCTAAAAAATCCTCCTGCGGGAATGCGAGTTTTTACGAGCAGGATCACTGTAAAAACTTGCAAGAACACTTGTCCAAAATAGTCATGCCCAAAAAGACAATTTTATCCTTTCACCTTTAATCTTGCTAACCCATCTATCCACGGGAACGCATTCCATAAACCTGCGAGATTGCTTTGCAACCTTTTAACCCGTAGCTCGTTGCTCTGCACTTTTTCACTAGTCTCTATTCTAAAATCCCACTACTCTCTGCTACATTCCTACAACTGTGGGATCGCTATCCTAAACCTGCGGGATCACTGTCCTCAGCCTGCAGGATCACTATTTTTTTATTTTTTATTTTTTTTAAAGTATAAATCAAATTTTGACTTTTGGTGGTTATGTAGGATAGGGGTTATTCTGATCATTTTTACGCCTATCAAAAAGAACAAAAAAAGTTAAAAATATTTTTCCCATAATTAAGCTTCCATTTTTGAAATTTTTAGGTGACTAATCAGCTGATTTTTTCTAGCATTTCAGCTTGGAGTATCTAGCCACACCATAACCATGTTGTTTGTTGATCTTCTTTAAGAATGAATCTGAATGCTTAAAAACTTATCTTTGAATAAATGTCACAATTAATTTAATCAATCACACAAACTCTTGAATGACTAAAGATCAATGAACCATTTCTATTATTAACACCTCAATTTTGGGCATAAAACACTTAAACACAATCTTGAATGCCTAAAAATCAATGAACATTGCATGATTTGGACACTCTTCAACGATACTCAAATTTCTTATGTTGACGAACTCTCAATTTCCATTATGCTGACAATGTTCTCAAGTTGGAATGAACATTGTATGCCATAATCACAAGTGTCTTCAATCATAGCTTACAAAATCTAAATCATCAATTGGAAAATAAATGAGTGTCTTTTGAACCCAAGATCACTTATGTGGTCTTGTTTTCCAATTTTTTAGGAGGCCTACTTGGGGATTTCATCACCCCTTGGGATGACCTCAACTCTAGCATTCTAGTAAAGTATAAATATCAGGAGGTGAATCAAAAGACACCTCTCTTGGAAGCATAATCTTGTCAGTCTGGGCTAAGCCCCAAAGAACTTTATACCTTTGGGAAGTGAAGGTGGAGTTTTGGGTTACCATCACCTCTTGGATAAGTGGCATTATTTTCTTTCATTTATAGATTTGGGCCTCACGTACCTTGCATATATCGAGGATGCCCTTAGATAATATTGTATATCCTAGAAAACATCTTATAGGGCTATTGGTATGTTTGACGTGCTTGAGTGTTCAAAACCATCCCTATGTTTCAAAAAAAATCAAATCATTTTGCTAAAGATATCACTTATCTATCCTTTGAAATGGTTGTTAGCAAGTCCATTTGCAACAACCCAATCATTGGTCAATCTCTCAACCCCAATGAAAGGCATACTTAGTGTAGTCACTACCACATCCAAGATTCATTCAAGCTTCCAAGCTTTCCTCTAGTATCATCATTCCTAAGGTCTTCCATAAAATCTTCCTTTTCCTCCCCATGTCTTAACTAGTAACATTCCATCCCTACCCAACTCATCATCAAAACATGATGTCACAATCCTATTATTATGAGTTTGGTCATCCCACCTTTTCTTCCACTCCATCCTATTCCAATGATGATTATGATCTTATCGACTATGACGGGTGTATTGAAAGCCTTAGAGATATTACTCCCAACAACCTCTAATATCCAAAAATTCCTCCCAACTACTCCATCCTTCCTCTGTGCATACCCACTAGTACTCCTTACAATGCTTTTGACAAGGGAAATCCATTATTGTCCTCATCCTTACCTCCTCCTTATATTGTGCCCACATATTGCTCTTATACATCAGTCATATCTCCATCTTTCTCTACCTTCATCTCCCAATCTCCACCATTCTAGAACAATTCTAGTAGCTACATCCCTGGTCCAAGTCCACCATCCAAATCCTCAAAGAAATCCTAGTCATACAACACATAACCCCAATTCCCTTACTCCTAGTCCAACACACCCATCTCCAAAAAATTTTACAAGGAAACCCAAAGAAAATCCATCTCCCCAACCCATCACCCCTCTTACATCATATTATTGCTACCATCCCTATTACATCCACCCCACTTATCAAACCCCTTCCATCTCCTACCACCCATCCATCGAATCCCTCCAAATCCCATCCACATCTCCTCCTCCTAGCATTACCCAAATCCCATATAATGAACCTAATGAGTCCCTCCCCCATCAGCTCATCCCCATTGAAGAAACTCCTACCCATCCATCTACCTCACTTAAAGAAGTCATCCATACTTCTCCTATCATACCATCCACTCACATCCATTCCTATCATGAACTTGTCCAAAAGCATGTTGAAATATCCCACAACACAAAAAAAAGAACCCCCCATCCCACTTATTCCCCTAGATGATCCACTTTTACCATTCACTCCATCCAAAGAGCAATCACAATCACCTCCATCTCCAAATCCTACCATCATACCTAATCCATCTCAAGATCCCTTTCCATTTTGGGCACTTATATGCATCCATATCGTGTATTCCAATCCATCATTCCATCCCCTCAAATTGACAAGCTAGACCATCAAAGGCACTCATCCTTGAATCCTTTCCAACCTTCAACCTTGATTAGTCCATCCATAATCCCTCCATATCCCCCATGCTCATGTTCTCATATCATGGCTAATAGAAGCAAATTGGATGCCAAAATTAAAAAGCATAAATCCAAAAATCCACAAAAATCCAAGTCTTGACATGTCCCTTCTAAAATACATGTTCCCGAAGAGAAGCATCTGACCCTAATCAACAAAAAAGTTAGGAGGCCTTAAAGGCCCAAGCTGCAAGCTTCAAAAATCATGTGGATAGCTAAGATGCTCATAAAAGAACTGCATCTCTAAGAAAAATCTCAATTGGCATCCATTCAAGCTACTCAAAAATCCTTATTTGTTCATACTCTATCCAAATCTCCATATATACATCCTTCAACCCCCAAACCACTCTTATCCATATGCTTCTTATCCTAAAATTCCCATCCTCTATCTTCCAACTTTATTGTTAGTCCTTATATTTCTCTTCCTCCATTTTCTCTTTAACCTCATTCAACACTATCTTTCCTACTATTTCATCACCTTTCAAGGTGTGCGCCAATGATGATATTTCCATTTTCCTCATTCATTTACCCACAAGTCTCATGTCTTTCCCATCCCTTACCTACCAATGCTCACCCACCCTTCCACTCATTCAATCCAATATTTTTTCCATCCATCCTACCAACATCTATGAGTAAAAATGCATCAAAAAAATCAAAAAAAAAAAAATCGTCCAATGGTGAAAACCTGGCAATTCAGGCACCTTAGACAAGTACCATGCTGAAAACTTGACAAACAAGCATCATGCATAATCCCTTTATCCAAATGCCCTATACACTTGGGGGCACCTTCTACCACCCCCCTTCCCCATCTCATCCCACCATACCAACCACATCTTATCCATTTCACCAGCCATCCTCCTCCAGATCTTGATAACAATAAAGTCCACCACCAGATACATGATTTTGGTCATCCTTTTGACATCCATTTCCCCTCAAATTTTGTATCCACCTATGTTTTATCCACCCACCCTTCCATCTGTATAAGCCCTCCATCATCCTCATCTACCAAATATTATTCTCCCCTATCTTCCTTGCTCATTCACCTTTCCTATCCTAGCTTCCATATATCTCCCTTATCCTCTTGTTAACAAATCTTCCATCCTATCCCACCCCTTATGTAACCTCCTCTTGAATAACATATAACTAGGGGCACTATATTCCTTGGAGACTATTTTGTGTCCATCCCCCCCCCCCCATCCTAGGCCTATTTTCATCTTGTCATCCCCAAGCCAGTAATACCTTATTCTCCTATCCTTGCACTTTTCACCATCTCTCCATCTTTCCATCACCTACTACATCCCTTGTCATTGGTATCTCACTCTAGGCTATCCCCATATACCCCAATGTCATCCATTAATATCCTAATGCTCCTAAAATCTACCATCTATTGTACCATCCCATCGCACATCCTTTTAAGTCATCCAATCACCATCTTAATCACTTACCCATCCTTGTTGCAAGCCTTAGTCACACCCCAATCATCATCGTTGGGATGCATCCTTCCCACTCCTTGATCTTTTCATCCCCTATCTCCTAAACCTAAGGTTTTTTGCTATCTCCTCATCGTAAGCTTTTTACTCTTGCTCTCTTAAGTTTTTCACAAACCATCTTCTCCTCTTGAGTTTTTCATTACCCTATCCACCATCAATCCTCTATCTCCTCATCTCAAGCTTTTTCTCCACTATATTCTCATCCCAAACCTTTCATCCACTATCTTCTCATCTTTATCTTTCTTGTTGCTATCCTACCATGATGAGCTTTTGTATGATAATCCCTTGTAAATACTTTGGTCTATCAACTATATATTCATTTTGTGTCATTCCTTAACTTGGTAACATTGTATATCCCTCATCTCCTCGTGTCAGTTCATGCTTAATCATAACTTGCAGTTCTCTTGGTTAGGTGCTTCAGTGAATCCTCATACGAGATCCCTTGTCATCAAAATGTTTTCCTAAAAAGTTCTAATTGTCTAGCTCATCTTGGTGGTCGATATTACCGATAGGTCCTTGCATGATGTGTCCTTCCTCTCATTTGATCTTGGTCCATCATTATCCAGTCCTATCGATCTCTTTGGAAAAAGGTTAACTTTTTTATGGATCTACATTTTCTATCAATTTATTTTTCTTTTCAAGAATTTTGGCTTAGTTCTTAAAGTATCTCTTCTAAGAAATTTTGTTTGTTCCCTCCTCACAATCACCACGATCTTTTATATCATGGTGTGCTACGAATGGGGCAATTCAAGAACAAGGTATGGGTCAGGTCTTTCATGTTTTATTTTTTCTTCTTGTGCGTCAATCGAATATGACCCTTGCATAGTCAAAACATGGGATCACTTTTGGTTGCATGGTGCACTTGGAAAATATTGTTTTCTTGTGGGTTACCCAGTATCATTTCCATTCTGATTCTTCTGGGATTCATGTGTGATGCTAGGGCAATCCTTGTGTGTTTTTTTCACTTCAGTCTTATGTAATATTGGGGAAAATGCCTTGATGTTCTTAGTAACCTTGGCATATACCCAATATTCCTATATTAAACTAAGTGCTCAACTACATGGTGGTGCTCCCCTTTGGAACACCCTCACGCTCAAGCTTCACTAAATTCCTTCATAGCATCCCATCCTTATCCATGCATCCCATCCTATCAAATCATCCCATCTGATGAGTCTAAAAAATGCCTTTATTTTGTTATGTTCAAGATACTTTGTGATACTCTGTTTATCCTTGTTTTAACACTTATAAGCCTATGTTTGATAAACCTTTGATTATTTATTGGGTAGAAAAACTATGTCATCTTTTGCCTAAATTATATTTAATACACAGTATTTCATATAAATATCCAAATGTGCATTCTTATGCTTGAATTTAGTTTGATGGATGTTTATTTGCAAATATGTCATATCATAACTAACCTGAAGATAAGGATTAAAGGATGAGAAGAAGAATCCAAAAGTTGGTTTCCGACAGCATTCAAGGAGAAACGAGCATCAAGGAACGACCACGAAAAGGAAGTTATAACCACTCCAAGAAACATGGTAGCAAATAAGGAGGAGCTTTTATGAGCCATTACCTTCTTTGCATTTACATTGTAACAAGCAAATGCTGAGACTTCATTGCTCCCTCCTCAATTTTTTTATCCTTCCTTTTCACTTTCATTTGTTCTCCTATATTCTCTCCTGCGGACTTAACTTAGGATTGTTACTTTTTCATTATGTAATAAAGAGTAGATTCCCTATATATGTCAGGATTGACTCCTGTGTGTGAAGTTTTTTAATTTTGGTTTTTAATAAGTTTTATCGAGTAAGAGAGAACACTAATTCACAGTTTGTTGTAGTTGTGTTTTACAATTTTGAATCATGTAATGACTTATTAATGAAATGAATTAGTTCTCTTTAGCTTCTATCTTGCGTTGGTAGATTAGAGAAGCCAACCAAGGGGGCCCACTTGGAAGGTGGATTAGATTAGGATAGAATAGATTCATTTTACTAGCATTAGTAGTATTTTAAGTAAGACGTAGCTAGTTAATTCCTTCCTGTAGCATCACACTTCATGAACGTTCCTACAGCATCACACTTCATGAACGTTCCTGCAGCATCTGCGAGAACAGTCTAGTGGATGAGTCAAGATGGAATCTTTTTTATCTTGTCATTGTGTTTTCAACATTCATAGATTCAATATTTTCCTTTCCAAAGCAGTAGTGTAGTTTTCTTCCTTTGCATTTTTACTTTCTTGTAGCACAAGCATAATGACTCATCAAGGTACCTAGTGCACAAACTGTGCCGACCATTTCAAGTATATGTCCTTGGGTTGACAATCTAAATGCACCTCATGGTAGGGGAAAAGTAGTCCTTAGCTTGAATAGATTATTCCTAAGCCAGGCCTAGTGCATGACTATGGAACACCTATTATGAGGTGGTTCATTTTTGGTGCCATTGCCAGGGATGGTGTCAAGCTAGGAGCATTTTTGAGTCATAGTTTTTAGATTAAGTTCTTTTTACCAGTGTAAAAATTTTAGTTGCATGCATCGAAGAGGAAGATGATAAGATGAATATGGTAGATTTCTTCCACAAGGATCTGTTAATTTGAATGAAGAAGTTGAAGAAGAAGTTGAGTTTCCCTTTGAAGATGTAGGTCTTGTTTTCCCCACAGTATCATCACCAAGAGCTGAATCCCTAGATATATCTGGTCTCCAACCTTTCACTGAAATAGTGACCAATCTTCTTGATAACACTACCTTGAATCCACTAGTTATTAATCATCTAATGCCTAACATTCCTTTTCAGTAGCAACCTCATAATCCAGTCCCACCAATCATGGCACAACCCACTTTTCCATTTCCACTTCCAAGTCTCATAACCAATGCCAATCTCAAGAATATACCTCCCACTGCTCTTCCAAAGTTCTATGGCCTTGCAACTAAAGATCCTGATACCTTCTTGTTTGAGTTTCACATCCTTTGTTGTAGTTTTGACTACAACATTGATGCCCATAAGCTCAAATTATTTCTAGCCACATTGAAAGAATTAGCTTTACGATGGTTCATGGGCTTAGGAGCCAATGCAGTTGCGAATTGGAATGAAATGCAAGCCTTGTTTTTGGAAAAATATAAAGAATATTGCAAAGCATCTTGCACAAGAGGAGATTATATCTTTAGGATATCACAAAAGGAGGAAGAGACATTAGAAGACTATGTTTCTTGATTTTTATATACACTACAAAAGAATCCTCAGCACACATTGTCTGAAGATTCCCAAAAACTAGTCTTTCTAAGAGAAGTGAATGAGGACTATTTGGAAGCATTGGACCTGATGGCTGGTGGAGATGTATATCAAGCTCAATGGGATGACCTCAAAAAGATATGTCAGAACTACTCAAGGTCAACCATGAAGAAAGGTCGAGGACCCCGTTCTATGGTTACAAAAGGAATTAGTCAAGGCATTTCAAAACTTGAAATATCCAATTTGTTGTCAGATTTCAAACAAGACATCATTAATGATGTCACTACACAATTGGATACAATGACTACAAAGAAGAAGCAAGCAAAGGATGAGTTACAACTAGCTGAGTACTGTCCTCATTGCTGAAAGCAAAAGAAGGATTGCCACTATAAATTGGTTGCAAGCATCGAGAACCAGCATCTTCCAATTGGATATGTAAAGATAGATGGGGATGATGACCAAGTATTCTTTGTTGCTCAACACCGACCATGGGCTCAATGTCAAGGTATGCCTCAAGACCCCTTGAAAAATTCAAATTCATATGGTAATCAATGGCAAAACCACAATACCTAAGGTCCTCCACAAAACCAACCCAATTGGAATAATGCTGGGCAAAATAACCCACAATAGTCTCAATGG
This sequence comes from Cupressus sempervirens, assembly GCA_028749045.1. NCBI lineage: Eukaryota > Viridiplantae > Streptophyta > Pinopsida > Cupressales > Cupressaceae > Cupressus > Cupressus sempervirens. The sequence continues at coordinate 310,422,719 of CM053791.1, forward strand.
TTTTCAAATTCCCAACAACCTTGGCCTAACCAGTAGAATAACCAATGGCCCCAGAACCAGTAGAACCAATGGCAACCACCCCAAGGGAATTGGAAATCTCCAAACCAATGGAAGGGATCTCAACAATGGCCTAACCAAAATACTAATGTTCCACAATTACCCCCTCCAGCTCAACAACCTACTTTAATGCCACCACCTGCAAATAATGGACCTCAAAAGAAAACACAGCTACCTACACAGCCTTAGCCAAATCCAAATAGTTAACCACAATAGCCCATGTATAGTGCTGATACCCAGCAGTACCTTGCTTGTGCCCTAGATGTCGCAGATATACATTTGAGATCTGGAACGACCTTACCAGCACCAAAGCCACCTCTTATAACTAAAGTATCAGACTCTCCTATAGCATTAGAACCTTTGGTTGATGAACCTATTGATCGAACTAATGTTACCATACCAATACCAATTCAACCAGTAGTAGAGTCTCCTTTTCTAGACCAACTAATACAAAAGGAACTTGAACAAAGCAAGGAACAATCCTTTGACATTATTAATTAGTTGAAGAATATGCATGTCCAAATACCTTTGTTTCAAGCTATTAAGGACATTCCTACTTATGGAAAAGCTATAAGGGAAGCTTGTCTAAAGAAACCTGGAAGGAAGAAGAAGGATCCTACCACAGTTTATGTTGTTGGACACTTAGATGATATCATGTTAGGAAGAGTGATTTCACCAAAATATTCTAACCCAGGGAGTCCAGTAGTAAGTGTCAGCATAAATGGTCAATTTTTTAAAAATGCCTTAATAGATTTGGGAGCTACTATAAATGTGATGACTAAAGAAACCATGAAGAAGTTACAAATAGAAGGATTAAGGCCCACACCAACTATTCTGCAACTTGCAAATAGTTCCACTGTCATTTTTGATGGAATGATAGAAAATATTGTTGTGACCTTAGATTCCCTAGAATATCCTGCGGACTTCATGATTTTGTCCCCTAAAGTAAACCTATCTGGCTATCCTATCATTCTAGGTAGACCATGGTTGGCCATAGCTGATGCAAACATAAATTGCAGATCAGGCAATATGACCATATCAAATGGCCAAGCAACCAAGCAATTTGATCTATATCCTCTTGCACAACTATTACCAGATTTGAGTACATCTTTTTTGCACGAATTAGGAGATGAAGAAGAAGAGATAAATTCCATATTACAACTTATGATGTTACATAGGCAATCTTTTCTAAAGTTGCAAGAAGAAGATTCAATAATCTAGAGCATCCCTACCAACACTTGTGTGGTAGGAAAAGATGTGTGTGAAAGCTCTATATTAGAATTGATTACATATGAGGAGTGTGATACAAGTTGTACTTTACTTAAGAAACCTAAAAATCTTTGTTCACTACTTTCCTGTGAATTAGAAGGAAGCCCAATCTCTGGAATTGCTATGGTAGAATCCACTATTCCTGTTGAACTGAGTAAAGGCCATAAACTGCATGTTAACCCCAAATTGACATCTGTACAGATGGAACAATTAAAAGAATTTCTTTAGAAGCATGAGAAAACTTTTTCTTGGGATTATGGTGACATGAAAGGATTAAGCCCTACACTGTGTACCCATAGAATATACATTAATGAAGGTTATCTACCACTTCATCAACCTCAGAGGAGGATAAATCCAAGCCTCAGAGAAATAGTCAAAACAAAATTGCAAAAACTGCTTGATGTTGGCTTTATCTATCCTATATCTGATAGTAAATGGGTATCACCACTGGTTATAGTACCTAAGAAAGGAGGAAAATGGAGAATTTGTGTAGATTATAGGGAGTTGAATAAGGCTACTAAAAAGGATCATTTTCCTTTACCCTTCATAGATCAAGTTTTGGATACACTAGCTGGAAAGAAGTACTTCTCCTTTTTAGATGGATACAGTGGCTATAATCAAATCAGTATTGCTCCTAAAGACCAAGACAAAACTAAATTTACCTATCCATGGGGTACTTTTGCATACTTTTTTTTACCATTTGGTCTTTCTAATGCTCCTACAATGTTTCAATGGGTTGTAATTAGTATTTTTGCTGATATATCACATGATTGTATAGAAATCTATATGGACGACTTTACAACATTTTGAGTTACTTTTGAAGAAGCAATGATAAATCTTGAAAAACTTTTCGTAAGATGTCAAGAACATAATTTGGCACTAAATAGTGAAAAGTGTTTCATGCTCATGCAAGAGGTCATGGTACTCGATCATTTCATATCTACTATAGGTATACAAGTAGACCTAGCTAAAATTGAGGTAATTCAAAAATTACCCATACCCACTAAATTAAAAGATATCAGATCTTTTCTGGGACATGCTAGATATTACAAGCATTTTATAAAAGACTTCAGTAAAATAGCCAGTCCCTTGTACAAGTTGCTCACCAAAGAAGCTAAATTTGATTGGACACCTGAGTGTGATAAAGCTTTCCTATAGCTTAAGAAACTTTTGATCACAGCCCCAATTTTACAAGGCCCTGATTGGAACCTACCTTTTCACATATATACAGATGCTTCTGATTATGCCATAGGTGCAGTTTTAGCACAAAAACACTCAAATCTTGAAAATGCCATTTATTATATCAGTAAGAGTCTTCATGGTCCAGAAGTGAATTACACAGTGACTGAAAAAGAATTGTTAGCAATAGTCTATGCTCTAAATAAATTTTGGCATTACATCACAAGTTATCCTATCTATGTTCATACTGATGATGCAGCAATCAAATATCTCATGAACAAACATTGTATAACTGGTAGGTTAGCAAGATGGTTACTATTGCTACAAGAATTTGACATAACCATAGTGGATAAGCTTGGAAAAACAAATGTCATAGCTGATTATTTGTCAAGAATCAATCATCATGATACTGATACTACTCTGGTAGATGATGCATTTCCAGATGAATATTTGTTTCATATTGCTGTTAAAGTTCCATGGTATGTAGATATTGCTAACTACATTGTAGCTAATAAGACACTAGCGCATTTTTCTAATAAAGAGAGAAAGCTTCTCATACAGAAAAGCTTCCATTTCTCGTGGATAGACAATTTTCTATTCTATACTAGACCTGATCAAGTTATGTGCAGATGTGTAAGAGAAGATGAGACATATGATATTTTGCACGCATGTCATAATGAGCCATGTGAAGGACATTTTCCAGCCAAAAGAACAACTTTCAAAATCTTAGCCACTGGTTACTATTGGCCTACCCTTCATAAAGATGTAATCAATTATACAAGAAAGTGTGACCAATGCCAAAGAATGGGTCACCCAACCAAAATAGATGAAGTGAATCCTCAAGTGGTGTTAACACCATTCGAAAAATGGGGAATGGACTTCATTGGTCCTATTGATCCTCCATCCAATGGGAAGTCTTATATTCTAGTTTGTACTAGCTACCTAACCAAATGGGTTGAGGTTAACACTATGAAGCATGCCCGTGATGAAAAAGTTGTCGAATTCCTATCTGAAGAGATTTTTACACGCTATGGAGTTTCTAAAGAATTGGTTACTGATCAAGGCACACAGTTTACTTCCAACCTTATTTCAGAATTGATGAAATAGTATAACATTAGGCATCGTAGATCTAGTCCTTATCATCCACAAGCCAATGGACAAGCAGAAGTTACCAACCGTGAGCTAGAAAATATTCTAACTAAAACAGTCCATTTGCATTGTCGAGATTGGACCAGCCAATTACAAGAAGTTGTTTGGGCTTATAGAACAACTTGAAAAACCACTACTGGATTCACACCATTTGAGCTTTTGTATGGGAAAGTGGTAATGCTTCCAATTGAATTTGAACACAAGACTTTAAGAACAGCCTTGACCTTAGATATTGATCTTCTTGCAGCACAAAGAGAATGCCTCCCGCATCTTAATTCTTTGGATGAAATGCGCAAGACCACTTTAGAACACACTGAACTGGTGAAAAAATAGAGAAAAAATTGGCATGATTCTCATATCCTCAACAAACAATTCAAAGCTGGTGACTGGGCATTATTGTATGATTTCCGCTTTAAGGATATGCCAGGAAAGCTGTAGACACGATGGTTAGGACCATATCAAATCATCCATGTCTTTGACAATGGAATAGTTCAACTAATCATAATTGATGATGTGCCTTTCAAAATGCTGATCAACAGTCATCAACTTAAACTTTACAAATAGCCTCAAACAAAAGCCGAATTAATGCAATAGTTCAAACAATCGGATCCAACAACAACTCAAGTATCTCTTCCTGCAGCAAAAGGTGAAAACCTTTTGCCTGCTCCTCTTCAACATTAATTCTAATTTGCATGTCCATAATAATAACTTTATGTTTGCGTAAAGTCCATTTTATTTTCATGATATTTCTTTCCATTTATATCTTAATCTTCCATCCACCCACCCCACACCATTTCTTAATCTTCCATCCACTCACTTTCTACATAATTAAGTTTTTTTGTTTTCAATCATATCTGCACATGCTGATGGATGTTTCCATTTATATTATTTTTGCCACCTTTTTTTTGAAGCATGTGACAATCCACTTGGTAGGTATAAACATTTTTAAACTATTATTCATTTATAAGTTTGCAGATTTTGTTAATTATATATAATACTGCATAGTCTCTATAATTACGACGTATTCCAGTCCCTCACCCATACTAGTCAGACAAGTGAGGACACTTGTCATAAAATTAGCAAGGGCTAGGGGAGTGTCGTACTATCCAATGACATGCCTGATTAACTATGATGATTTTCTAAAATCTTGGCATTACCCTTTATTAATGAGAACTTTTTGCCATAAGTATGCCATGTCAAGTGTTGTACTCCCACTTTCTGAATGAATTTTTTTTAATTTTTCATGCTAAGCCATGATGTGACTTATTTTTTTAAAAATTTCATTTGAACCATCTTTTTGGATGATTTCCATGCAAATTAATGATTTACTTTTACCTAAAGGTTAATTATGGCACATAACAATTGGTTATGGCAATTAATGTCCCCAAAAAGAAGCTGTGAACTGTCTGAGAAATAACACAGAGTCTTGAAGTTTACATTCAGAAAGGGAGAGAGAAATGGAGTAGCAAAAGAAGTATCAAGAAATGGGAGGAGGTTTACAAAAAAGAGAGCCAGTTGAGCACATTTTGTTTCTCTCTGACATAGAAGCAATAAGAAGATTCAATGCATGCGGGTGGTTAGGTTATTATTTGAATTTAATAGCATATGATGAAGAAGAAGCTGTAGAATTCACTAGGACATTTGATGAAGGTGAAGCTTCTATGTGGGGTTTAACCATAATTGCAATAGAGTAAAGAATTGTAGAATTAACAGGGTTACCTTCTATTGGAGAGCATTATCCGAGCTCGCATGATGCTAGGTCAGCAAGGGCCTAGTTCACTACCCCACATGAACCTCCATTGGATGTTACAAAGCAGGGGTGTAAGAGATTGTCTTTGCCACCTCCATACCCTGAGCTAGCAATACATGTCATCAGGTATTTCACTTGTGAAGGCAGATTTTCTCACTTACATGCACACCATTTTAAGTTTCTTAGTTGTATAAGGCACAATATTTCTGTGAATCTTCCAAATTTTATGTATAATATGCTCTGTATTAGTGTGGAAGAGACTCAAAAAGGGAAAGATAATTCTGTCACTCACCATGCCTTGATTAAGTTGTTAATAGAAAGTGTAATCACCTAAAAATGGTCATCTAGACTATTAGCCCCCTTTTCAACATTTTGGCTAAATTAATTTAATCACTTACCTAAGCCAAATTGCTAATAATCAATTTATTTGATTATAACCTATAGTTTGACTATGCTATCCTAAGTTCATTATTTGATTAAAAGAACATGTCCCCTTTTAATTAAATAAAAGACCCCATTCTTCTAACCCACTTAAAGTGCACACATAAAGTCCTTTTTCTATTTTGCAATTAAAAGAAAAGGCTTTGTGACTTTTGTCTTATATGACAAGTCAACTTATATTCTTTTGGTTGACTTGTGTGTGCACATGGATCACTCCTCTTTTTGAATTCCACTGTTGATCATCCACCATCTTCATCTTGATCTCTACCGTCCATACATCTTTAAAAGGGAGAGAGCTTTCCCCCTCAATCCTCATTTTTGAATATTGTTATGTTGCAGGTTTTCTAACAAGTTTCTTTGGAGCTTTGTGGAGAACTTCTATTTCTTGTCTACATTCTCTCATACCATAGCATCTTAGCTTAGCTTTCATTTTTACATGTAGCTTAATCTCACATAGCTTAATAATGGTATTGTAACACTCTCATCCATGCTTAGAATAGCTGCACTTTTCATATTCATTCTAGTTTAATCTTTAGTTGCATTGCATTTTTGAGGAACTCCTTGGGACATTTTCATTCTTGCATCTTGTCTTTGGAACCTCCCATTGCATGGTTTACTAGAAAGAAGAGTATCTCTAAGGCTCATTTGAGAGCCCTTGAACTTGAAATACACTCTCTTGCACTCCATGGATAGGGAGCTCTAAGCCGGCATCTAAGCATTTCAAACTCATGGAATCGTTTGGATAGAAGGGTTTAGAGTGGGACACTTTTGAGTGTACATTTTTGGCGCCCACCGTGGGGCTTGAATCAAGTTCTAGCTCCATTTGCTTTCATTTTTTATCTCTAGTTTTTTACAGTAGCATATTGGATCTAATCAAGTGCTTTTGTAGAATTATCACTTTGGTTTTAAGGCCAACCCATAAGTAGATTGGTTTGAAGGCCAAAAATCTAGTTGGTTAAAAGATTTGATCATATCTTTAAAACTACTTGGATTTTGGTTCTAAAATTTTTTTGCAAGTTGGGTATGTGTTCAAAATGTTTCAGTCCAATTTTCAGAGCATTTTGACATGATTTGCGAAAGTTATGATATTTTCTTATTTTTTCATAAAAATTTGTTTCTAGTCGCACATCAGCATTTTTTTCAAAAAAATTTACATTTCCAAAAATATTTTTCAATTTTAATGGGGGTTCTTTCTTTGAGTTTTTAATTTTGAGGTCGTATTAAGGATCAAAAACTCAATTTGATAAATTTGGCCTGTTTTGACAAAATCAATCTCTAGAGCGCAAATGAAGAGCTTTTTTTAAATTTCTTACATTTTTGGAAAGCTCTCTGATTTTTAGTAGGGGTCTCTTTTTTTCATTTCTATTTTTGGATCCGAAATCATAGCAAAAAAGTCCAATCTTGTTGACTAGGTCAAAACCAAAGAGTAAAAATGAGAGCATTTGTGATTAACTTGCACTTTCTTTGCATGTACTTGGTTGGAAGATAAATTGGATTTTTGAAGCAACTCACCACTTTTTATTGCATATTTTTATGTTATTTTACACTAACTTTTGGTGCTAACAAGTTGTGATTATAGGTTGCCATCCTTATGAAAAAAAAAATTGAAACATTGCATAAAAAGAACGCATGTCAAAGCTTCAAATGCGCAAGGGCTACTAACGATTGTTTGCAGGGCTGCCCAATGCATAAAAACCCAATTTTGCTTGTTCTTTACTTTTACATGTGCGACACATACTAGTTGTTTATTTTTAGGCACATAAAACTTGTGATTGGAGTCTTTTGGTAATAGGAGAGTATGCTCTTCACCCTTGTGGTGAATCAGAAATCTTGACTTGCCGTTTGATTTCAAAAGCAAGGGGTAACTGAATCTTCTTGGCATGTTTGGGAGAAAACGATTGGAATAGGAGAGTATGCTCTTCACCCTTGTGGTGAATCAAAAATCTTGACTTTCGAAAGTTGATCCACTCTTTGTGTAGTTAGAATCCTTTAGAGGGCCTGCTCTCGGACAACCTGAGAGGAACGACCCAAGTGGGGACAAGCCGATTACCTGGCTCTTCCAACCCACTATAAACTCAAGGCTACCAAGGACACAAAACTTTGGTAGACATAGTGTTTATCTTCACCTAGTGTGATCGCTTATGGGATTTCGACCATAAGGAGATCACTAGGCAAGAATGCTTAAGGTACTCTTGTGATCGCGAGATCGGTTACTCATTGCAAGGTGAGGTGTCCCGTAATTGGGAGCAAGAGGAACACTATGAACGGAAGCCCTATCTAAACACCCTAAGTTAGTAACTACCTTTTTTAGCCGCTCAACTTCTTGGTGCAAGGATTGATCCTAGTGGACTACCCGGATCACCCCAAGATTTACACTCACCATATGTGTTCCCTTGGTTATGCTTATGGCATTTTCATGACAAAGTCAATATCTCTTGTGGGAAACCACTTGGTGTGAGGCAAAGGAGCATCAAGCGTGGGCCAAGTTGTTGAGTAATGAACCATGACTTCTAGGTAGATATTGCTTGATGTGTTCTTGAATGTGGTATACCTGTGGAAATCTTTGGAACATACACATGATGATAGTTATACGGCTTTCTTTTAAGACCTCACATATGCTTGTATCATGCAAGGTTGCTTTGTCCCTTGCTTGATTGTTTGAAGACTACTCCATGTGTCACTATCTTGCTTGGAAAGAAATTGCTTTTGAACATCAAACTTGCTATGCTATCAACTATTGTCAAACTTTATCAACCAAGTCAAAACATCAAATGGAAACATTTTCTTGTGTTGCTTGCTAAGGGGAGTCTCATCATTTGATTTTTATTTTCTATGTCTCTAGTTCTTGAACATGCTTAAAGTGACTCTTTGGTCTTGGTGCTCTTGGTCTTTCTATCTTCATGGTCTATGCATGCTTTTTAGTTATCCTTTTGCTAAAATGGTTGCCTTGATTTCTTGACTACACTCTTGGGTTGGAGAGTTGTTCACTTGTCACCCTGCTTGCTCTATCTATTTGGCTATTTGGGCATCTTGCCTAGCTATTGACTTTAGTCATTCATGTCATAAGTTTCTTGGACATATTGTTTGACAAGTCGCTTTAATCTCTCTCTACTATCTTGGCAAGTGAACACTCTGCCTCCTATAGTTTCAACATACAGTTATCTTCTAGGCTCTTTTATGCTTGGATTTGCATCTAAAACTATGGGATCTAAACCTTGTGCTACCAAACTTCAACTGAATCTAGATGATCATGAATCCTCCATGTCACTAAAGAGTTTCAAGATCTATATGCACAATACAAAGAACTAGAAGAGACAAATGATCTTTCTTACCTTCATCTCTCTAAGCGCATGATAGAAATGAAGTCTAAACTTGAGAAAAGGTTAGAGGAGAAGATTGCATCATTACATGAATCTTCCTTAAAGTCTTTACATAAATGTGATTCACCTTCTTTGAGGTCATCCTCTTCTTCTAGGTCTACATGCTCTACTTCAAGACATCAAATGTCTTCATCTTCTAGATCTAAAGACCTCTTCAGAGAAAAAGCAAGTCATACCTTCTTTGAGCTTATGCCAAAATTTCATGATGGACCTATCTTTGACGAAGATAATGATGAAGACATGAATGCATTCTATTCACTTGAGAAACAACAAGAAGATCCTAGACATACTTCTAATAGAACTTTTTCTCCCTTGGAAGATTCTTATGATGACACTTTCCAAAAACTTCTTAGTAATAAGATCATCATGTTACCAAAGTCTAGCTCATATGGAAACCCATTCTTGGATATCTATTGTGCTTATCATCAACATAATGAGCATAGTACTTCATATTGCATTGAGCTAAAACATAAAATCCAAGATCTTATTGATAATGAAGTTATTGATACCTTTAATGATTCATGTGGTGAAGATACTTCTCTTGAGCAAGATTACATTAATGAACCTATGTCTAGTAGCAACTCTATTACATCTTCAACTTCTTCCAACATTCATGCATCTCCTAACACTTCAAAGCTTTCCAACATGCCTCCATCAAATAAAGAACCTAATGCTTTCCACATTGACTACGTGTATCCTAAAGGGCTACCTCTAAAAGAAACTCAAGCTAACCCTCACTTGGCTGCAAACCTTTTCTATCCTCCTAATCCTAAAAATCCTCAACCTTCATGCACTACTATGCCTAATCCAAGCACTACTCCATTCACTCTTCATTCTCTCTTGTCCTTAGAAGTGGCTCCATGTCAAGAGGACTCTCAAAAAGAAAAAGCTATAAATGTCAAGAAAGATCAAGATCAAGCACCCTTTCATCTCTTTCAAGATTTTTCCCCTCCATATCCTATATCTTGTCCACCTCCTAAGTATTATGAAGATACCACTTCCATTATCTCCCTTGAGCTTACTAAAAATTATGAGAAAATTTCTCTTCATATGCTATCCAAGGCTACTTGTCAAGATCAAAGCATCGCCTCATGTTCTACTTCTCCACATCCACTTCAAAATTGTGCTCAAGCTTCAAGTGCTTCTATTAAAAATGTTGTTCCTATCAAAGGTACTTATGAGTCTATTGATGGCTATGACCATGTTACTCATTCTAAAGATGTTGATATCCCTTCCCACTATCCCTTTGCATCTTCTAAATCTATCCTTGGTCCTTATCCATCTAAGCTAAAGCATTCAAACCTTCCATCCATTTTGGGGCCTTATGTTCCTCCATCTCCTACATTCACTCCTAGCTCATTCCCTAGCTCTCCCATCATACCTCAAGATCAACAAAGACAATCATCCTTGATGACTTTTCACCCATCTATCCATCTAAACCAGTCATATCATCCTTATTCATCCACAAATCCCAAGTCCTTTGGAAGTGAGAATAAACATAAGAATCCATTGAAAAAGAAATATCACTATGTCCCATCTAATCGACATGTGAATGCTAAGAAGGAAAATGCACAAAAGAGACTACAAAGGTCCACTATTAAGAGAGCTAAATCAAAGAAAATGTGGGTTCCTAAATCCATCATTGAAGAAATGCACTCTCAAGCACCCAAAGAACGAGGAAAATCTAAAGCTATGTGGATTCCCAAGTCTCTTTTAAAAGACTTGAATATTGAAAATACTTCAAAGTTGACATTCAAGCTTCCAAAGGCTTCCATTCCATCTTCTTTCAAAAATATTTCTAAAAATATTCCAAAGCCTTCCACTCCACTTTTTTCCAAATCTCTTCTACCACTTCATACATCTAAATCTCAAGCTATTTCATCCATGATTCCTCCATTGTTCCAATACCCTTCAAGGTGTGTGTCAATTTTGATCTTGTCCAATATTTTAGCTACCCACATGAAATCCTCTAAAGCTTAGACCTCCTTTCTATACATGAACTCTTATCCTCCATATATTCTTCCTACTACCATTTCTCTTTCATCACCCTATCAACATCTTTGAGCATACCTTTCTATGGTCTTGACTTATCATGACTTATCTTTTCTATAAGAGCACTATCTACATTCAAATAGCTTGAGCTCTTTCTAAAAATTCAAAAAAATTAAAAATTAAAAAATTAAAAAAAAAATGTGCCTTGGTGAAAACTACTTCTTGTGGCACCTTGGTATCAAAAGTAAAGAGAAATAAATCCATCCTATGGTGAAAACTACTTCTTGTGGCACCTTGGATAAGTACCATGATGAAAACCTGGCAAACAGGCATCATGCGTAATTCTTCCATCATCCATCTGTCCCTTCTTCTCTCTTTGATCTTGACAATGTTGAGCTATCTTTGCATATTGGCTATCTTATCCACCAGATTTTCTATTGTGCTCTCCCATTCACTCATAGCCTCTATCTTGAGCTTTATTCTTATTGCTCTATCCCATTGCTATACTATCTAGTTGACCCCTTGATCTTGATCATAATAAATGAAACATGGTTCTCATAGGTCTCTTGACATGGCTACTCTTTTGGACTATACACTTCATGTTATCTCACTTGTTGGCTTCACCACTTATCCTACATGCTATCTTTCTCATTACTTCCATTGCTTATAAAAAATATGCTTCATATGACTATTTCATCTCTTTCCCTAGCTTGGGTACTCTTGAGGAGTCAATCCTTGAGGATCACTTTCACTTGCTTCACATTTCTTTCTTATGCATCTTTGCTTATCCATCGGCTTGTTTCTCCATCATGTCCTATACCTTGCTAGACATTAGGAGAAAATGATGTGATCTTGCTCAAGAACTAGTGATCTCTAAATTATTCTAAAAAATCTAAAAATTATCTATGAGCCTGAAAAAATCTTAAAAATCAGAAAATGTCCTGAAAAAATGATCATCTTAGTGAAAACCTCACTTTGATGTATCACCAAAAAAAAAAAAAAATCTATCAAAGTGGTGAAAACCTGGAAACAAGCGCTACTTGAAACCCTTGCACCTATGTCTATCAATCTCAATCATCCACTTTGCTACACATTTCCTAGCTTGGAATTGTTTCTTGTCCTCATCTTGGGGGCATAGCTACTTAGCCTATTGAGGTATTCTTGTGCATTAGGGTTTCTTTGACAACTCACAAAATAGTGTTTCTCAACACTTCCCCCACCTTGACATCAAGTGTTTTTCAACACTTTTCAGATAGTTTACCTATGGTCTTCAATGTTGCAATATTTCTCACTATTAGAATCAAGTCTGGAAGAAATGGCCAAGTGACTTACACACACACGCACTTTAACACTTAAACGACTGAGCTATGCTGACATTTATCTGCTTTGTGTGCTATCTATGATGATTTATTTGCCATAACCCTCCCTAATAGTCTTTCGAGGATGTCATTGACTAGAAGACTGGGGGCATGGGGCATGTCTTCTTGATTTTTGCTTGTGGGTATACTTTGTTTGTCTATAGTGTTGTAAGCATTTATGCTGGTCCTATTCAACACGTTGACTTACAAATGTATCATCCTTGACTATTTCACAAGACCGCACTCAGTGTTTATCCTGGCACTTATGCCTTGATACAGGTGTAATCTTGCTAAATTAAACTTAGGGAATCTAATCATGTAGTTATCTTGACTTACATGTCTTTGATGCTTAGATTGGATTTCCACATACCTATCTAATATCGATCATATTCATATCCTCATAGTTATACTAGTGATGGTTGTATGCTCTCATGATGTCCCTAATAAATGCTCAATGATGAAATTAAGAGTCTAAATGTTATGCACTTCTTGCTAGTAAACCACTTTGCATATTAGCTTGCATTTTAGGTTCATTTTATAGCTTAGTCTTGCATTCTTGCATATGGGGAGAGCTCTCTCTTCATCTTTTTGTGGACATATTAGCTAACTCCTTTCATATATTTCTTTACTTTCTTCTTGTTCATGTCTTTTCACCTTTTTAATCTTTCACTTCATCTCTTTTCTATCTTATCATCACATTATATAAAGTTTTGACCTCTTAAATAATTTTGACATCCTGGATTAATTTTTGGGATCAAAATTCAAATTCGAGTTCATCTTGATGGTCAAAATTGTCTTTTAAAATTCTACTTTCTTCTAAGTAGTTAGCTGACCTTTTGAGGTCAAATCTCTGAATCATCACTGCGGCATCTTCATTTGTTCATGTCTTCATCATTTCCATACTTCATATCTACTTAAATTCACTATTTCATGTCTAAAATCACCTTTCTACTCATTTCGACCTTATTTTTATGCTATATCCTTCAAGTTCAACTCTAGTCAAACTGGGGCATTTTATCAATTTTTTTATATAGTCATTCTTGGGTTCTAATCATCTATCTGTCATCTTGGACATTGCTATATTCTAATTTTCTCATTTCTAGCCAGTTTTTGCATCCCCTTACCTCATTTCAATTTCGATCCCGAGGGGGCAGAAATACTCTATCACTGCTTAAGAGCATTTTTTTGATCTTCTCACTTGCTCTCACTCTATCCGCTTTTCTAAGTGTTAGTATTCTTCTTGAATTCTGACATCATCTCTTCCTAGTGTTCAGTACTACTGCTATCAGGCTGTGCATTCAGGACTTGCTATCTATTTCTGCATTTCATTTTTTGAAATCAGATATCTATATCTATCACTGCCTACTTGGCTTTCTATTTTCTTTGACTTAATGTGTTCCCAAATCGATCACACATTAGTCAAAGAGGGGAAAATGTAATCACCTAAAAATGGTCATCTAGACTATTAGCCCCCTTTTCAACATTTTGGCTAAATTAATTTAATCACTTACCTAAGCCAAATTGCTAATAATCAATTTATTTGATTATAACCTATAGTTTGACTATGCTATCCTAAGTTCATTATTTGATTAAAAGAACATGTCCCCTTTTAATTAAATAAAAGACCCCATTCTTCTAACCCACTTAAAGTGCACACATAAAGTCCTTTTTCTATTTTGCAATTAAAAGAAAAGGCTTTGTGACTTTTGTCTTATATGACAAGTCAACTTATATTCTATTGGTTGACTTGTGTGTGCACATGGATCACTCCTCTTTTTGAATTCCACCGTTGATCATCCACCATCTTCATCTTGATCTCTACCATCCATACATCTTTAAAAGGGAGAGAGCTTTCCCCCTCAATCCTCATTTTTGAATATTGTTATGCTACAGGTTTTCTAACAGGTTTCTTTGGAGCTTTGTGGAGAACTTCTATTTCTTGTCTACATTCTCTCATACCATAGCATCTTAGCTTAGCTTTCATTTTTACATGTAGCTTAATCTCACATAGCTTAATAATGGTATTGTAACACTCTCATCCATGCTTAGAATAGCTGCACTTTTCATATTCATTCTAGTTTAATATTTAGTTGCATTGCATTCTTGAGGAACTCCTTGGGACATTTGCATTCTTGCATCTTGTCTTTGGAACCTCCCATTGCATGGTTTACTAGCAAGAAGAGTATCTCTAAGGCTCATCTGAGAGCCCTTGAACTTGAAATACACTCTCTTTCACTCCGTGGATAGGGAGCTCTAAGCCGGCATCCAAGCATTCCAAACTCATGGAATCGTTTGGATAGAAGGGTTTAGAGTGGGACACTTTCGAGTGTACAGAAAGGTCTCTTAGGGATGTATCCCCTTTGACATGGGATGACTTTGTGAAATTTAAAACCCTACAACCCCAAGTTGACCCTAGTGAACGGCAGGGTCAGGAAAATGTAGTTCCTAGTAGTGAGCCTGCAGAACAAAATATTGAGGGAGCTGAAAAAGAAAATGCACAAGGGATTGAACCAAAATTTGCTTCTATTCAAGAGAATGTGCCTCCACCTAAATAGGACAAACCTAAACCCACTACTAGTAAAGCTAAAAGGAAATGGAAGTCACCAGAAGAAACCGCTACTCAACAAAAACCTAGTCCTACAATTAATCAACAGAAGAAAACAAAGAAGGTTCCTGTAGCAACTAATCCTACAGTAGTGATACTGAAATAGAAAAGTAGGCAAAAGAACATAGTACAAGAAGAGACTCCTTTGCAGAGAAGCCCTAGAATGAGAGGGCAAATTTTTAAAGATCCTATATTGTCTAAAGCACCTGCTCCAAACTCTCCTGTGCAGATAATTTTTGACCATTCTCCCCTTCACACTGAGATGACAAAAGCTTCTGGTAATCCTCCTGCAGCATGTGAGCAAGAAATTAATGAAACTTTAATGGATTTACCAGGTGTTTCAAGCCATGAGAATGAAGTAGTTCCTAAATGTCATGATTCGAATACTACCTTAGTCCCATATAAGTCAACATTGATCAATAGTTTGGCAAAACATCTATGGCGGGAATAGAAAAAGAAAAAGGATTATGAAGAGGATAATAGTGTCATCGCCTTGCAAAACTCCTTTTCCAATTATATGGACAGCATTTATTTGCTGAAGCACTATGGAAAGAGGAGAAGAAAAGAATGAGCAAGATCATAAGACCACAAAATGAGGAGATTAAAGAATTGAAAGAACAGCTAGAAAGACAGAAATAGCACATGGAACATGCACTTAAATTAGCTGATCAAGCTCTTTCTTGCAGACCACCTCCTCGAGTATATGCTTTTTGTTTGGAAGAAGAATATCTTTTGTTTCAGTTGATGTTAACCCTCAGAAATGTAAATGCAAAATTCAAAATCGCACAAGAGTTTTATGGGTTGTATCAAACCTTACCATCATGGCAGAAAATCTATTATGTGAGTTGTATATTCATAATTTTGTCATTCCTGCAGAAACTGAGTGGAATCCTTTGCTCTATATAGGAGATGTGCATTTGAAATCTTTAATGTCATGGATTTCTAATGAGGCAAATTATGACAGACAACTGGTTAACTACAGAGATGAGGAGAGAACAAAACCTTTACCCTTGAGGGTAGAAAGTAAACAACTAGAAGAAATACTTCGAGACTGGTTTACATTAACCTATGGGAAGAGTAATCTAGAAGTTAGAAAGAAGGTATTTGCTACTAGAGCCAAAGTGTATGCCGAATATGAAAACTTTCCCTACTTTGCATTCTAGAGAGCTATGACTGGAGTAAGAGGTAGATGGGCACGGTTACCTAATTCTCTCAAGAAATTAGAGCTGCACAGTCCTATTAATTTGGAAGTAGTGCTATATAGAGTTCCAAAATATTTAGAACCGGGAAAGAAACTAAGGTGAGAGCTATGGTGTCCTTTGACCATGCAACCTCCAATGCTTTTATGGCCCCTGTATGATATTGATGTTGACAAACTTGATAAGTTTTAGGAAGACCACAGGTGAGAAGTATGGGAAAGAACCAGAGGATTCTATTACACCTTCAAGAGTAGTAGAAAGGGAAAGACAGAAGTTGGGGAGTTCAGATCTTTGACAAAGAAGTGTAATGCTTGAGGACAAGCATTAGTTTAGCAGGGGGCAGATGATGAGTCTAAAAAATGCCTTTATTTTGTTATGTTCAAGATACTTTGTGATACTCTATTTATCCTTGTTTTAACACTTATAAGCCTATGTTTGATAAACCTTTGATGATTTATGGGGTAGAAAAACTATGTCATCTTTTGCCTAAATTATATTTAATATGCAGTATTTCATATAAATATCCAAATGAGCGTTCTTATGCTTGAATTTAGTTTGATGGATGTTTATTGTAAATATGTCTTATATCATAACTAACTTGATGATAAATATTAAAGGATGAGTGGAAGAATCTAGAAGTTGGTTGTCGACAGCATTCAAGGAGAAATGAGCATCAAGGAACAACCACGAAAAGGAAGTTATAACCACTCCAGGAAACATGGCAGCAAATAAGGAGGAGCTTTTATGAGCCATTACCTTCTTTGCATTTATGTTGTAACAAGCGGATGCTGAGACTTCATTTCTCCCTCCTCAATTCTATTATCCTTCCTTTCTGCTTTCAGTTGTTCTCCTATATTCTCTCCTACAGACTTAACTTAGGATAGTTACTTTTCTGTTATGTAATAAAGAGTAGATTCCCTATATATGTTAGGATTGACTCCTGTGTGTGAAGTTTTTTAGTTTTGGTTTTTAATAAGTTTTATCGAGTAAGAGAGAACATTGATTCACAGTTTTTTGCAGTTGTGTTTTACAATTCTAAATCATGTAATGACTGATTAATGAAATGAATTAGTTCTCTTTAGCTTATATCCTACATTGGTAGATTAGAGAAGCCAACCAAGGGGGCCCACTTGGAAGGTGGATTAGATTAGGATAGAATAGATTCATTTTACTAGCATTAATAGTATTTTAAGTAAGATGTAGCTAGTTAATTCCTTCCTGTAGCATCACACTTCATGAACATTCCTGCAGCATCTACGAGAACAGTCTAGTGGATGAGTCAAGATGGAATCTCTATTATCTTGTCATTGTGTTTTCAACATTCATAGATTCAGTATTTTTCTTTCCATAGTAGTAGTGTAGTTTCCTTCCTTTACATTTTTACTTTCCTGTAGCACAAGCATAATGACTCATCAAGGTACCTAGTGCACAAACTGTGCCGACCATTTCAAGTATATGTCCTTGGGTTGAGAATCTAAATGCACCTCATGGTAGGGTAAAAGTAGTCCTTAACTTGAATAGATTATTCCTAAGGCAGGCCTAGTGCATGACTATGGAACACCTATTGTGAGGCGGTTCACCATCTTATCATAATATCCCACCTTATCAAAACATCCTATCCAAGCATCCCATCCAATCAATCATATCATCATGATCTAGCCAATCTATCAATCCCATGGTATCTAATCCTACATTAATCATAATCATAGCTCTTGCATCAATCATAATCATACCTCCTAAATCAATCATCCTCATATCTCTTGCATCAATCATAATCATAACTTTTGCATCAATCCTAATCATAGCTCCTGCATCAACCATAATCTTAGTCATCACCAATCATAATCCTAGAATTGCAATCTCCCCAACCTTACCATCTTCCAACTCACTTCCCTGGGTTTAATTTAAATAGCCAATCACCCCTCCCCCCTGACCCTGTGACCACTATTTTTACCCCTTGCTTATCATCATGCACAAGATTTTCCTTTAGATCATTCTTCCATACTGAGAGTATGAGCTTCCTTCCCCCTTCTCTCTTAGCCACTCTCAGTCCTCCTGCTCACCCTTGATTCTTGTACTTTTCAAGAAGCTTCCAAGCCTCGCCTTCTCTCTCCACCACCTTCTTGAGGGGGCATCATGCAATCCATTCTCTCCTCTTGTGCCCGAGATTGGGGCAACCATGTTGCTTCCAAAAGTCTTCTTCAAGTCATTTATATTCGAACTTCTTTGAAATAATGTTGTTTCAACACTATGTCAAAGAGGGGCAAAATGTAGACACCTAAATCTAATTACATCAATAAGTAATCGTATTTAGTTTTCCCCTAGGATATTATTGGTTAAATATTTACTATTTAATTAATTAATCGTCATCCCCTAGTTAATTAATTAATTTAATTAACTATAGTCCAATTGATAAAATCAAATGATCACCCAAAATCAATTTATCAATTAAATCCCTATTCCTCTATTAAATTAAATGAATTCTCAAATCTATTTAATTTAATCCTATATCCTCATTTTATTAAATACATCATTTAATAAAATATCTAAACCCCTAAAGCCTTCCTAAACCCTATCCTAACCCCTAATCCAACCTATTCACCCATACTAATCTCACTTCCCCCCTAACCTCCCTTCTAAGCTAATCCTAATCCCCCTCCTAAACATGTGCACAACCTTAAGAAAGGGTTAAGAGTTGCTAACTCAAGCTAAAGTCAAAAAACTCAACCACACCTCTTACATCCTCATCAATGACTCTTACACCTCTTACACCTCCTTAAATATCTCTTATATCTCTTACATCCCCCTTTATGACTCTTACAGAGCATTTATGGAGCCCTTATCTCTTGAGCCTCCTTTGTTGACCATCCCTTGCCTTCTCTTCATCCAATCACCCTCTGACATGTGTCACCTCCCTATTGGTGCTAAATAAGCACAATCCATGTGCTCCTTTTGAGTGCATCTTGACCCTCCCATACCATTTTGGCATCCTTGCATCCTAACCATCCATTTTTCTACCCCTTGGCCTATAAATGGAACCCTCTCCCTTCACAAAATAATCCACCTTTCATGCAAAGTTATAATGCTATTTTGAGAGCTCATAAACTACCAAAATACCATTATAATGTTGGAATCACTCCATGAATCCATTGTTAAAACCTTGCTTCATTTACTCTACCCATCCATCTAAAGGTTGAGCATATCTTGTGAGTATACACATCTTAAATTAGGGACAAATCCATTGCATTGTGATGTTATACAATTAGGAGCATACCATTCTTGGTTTTCTTCCTTTTGTGGTGATAACAATCAGTCCTATCTTAAGTATTAACTGTTTTAGTTGTGTTAACATTTTCTTTATTAGTTAGTATTAAATTTGCACTACTAAAATAGGTGATACAGTTACGAGTTAGTTTTAAGCATATCAGCATAAAAGGTAAAGTGAAGGAATGAATACAAGGCTTTATGCTTATATGAGAAAGGAGAAATGTAAGAGCAAGATGCCATATGTAGAAGATTTTTGGTGTTGTGAGGATAAAGAAACTTGTGCAAACATAAAGGAGGAATGAAGAAAAGACAAGAGGCATTATAGTGCCACAAGTAAAGCCTTAAGTGTATGACCAAAAGATGGGTGTTTAAGGAGTTATGATGTCTTTGTTATTGAAGTTAGTGAAGCAACATAAAGGAATTTTTCAAGTTTTTAGCTAATACATGTGCATATGAGCGTAAAGGGTAAAGATAAGGTAGAAACAAGGGTTTTACACTCATATGAGGAATGTTTGGCACATAAGAGTGAAGATGTCAGTTGGGAAGGCTTGAGATTCTACAATGTAAAGGGTCACATAAAGGCGTAAAGGAAATTCCAATGCAATATTTTAAAAGCCCTAATGCTTCTACACTTGTGATATTTTAAAGCCTCATCGAAGGAGCATAAAGGCTAGCCTGGGGTGTCTCTGGGGTTACAAAGATTGGAGATCTTGACTCAGTGTAAGAACAGAAGACCAAAATTTGAAAAGAAAGTTGCTGAAGTGTCATACTAGTTCAGAAAAGGACAAAATCACCATAGCCAAGTAAAATAAAACATTGAAAATGGACATCAGGATCAAATTTCATAGTTGATATCCCTTGATGTCAACCTATGAAGGTGGTATTAAAAGCTCATGCATGTAGAATTAATTAAAAGTCTGGTGAATTGAATCATTAAAACATAAATATTTGATTGGACGTCTAGAATATTGCCACTCTAAAGAAATTGTATTCTTGCTCTGAAAATTTTATCCAAGCATCCATAGCCCCATTTTCTATGTTGCCATGCAAAAATTTCAAAAGTATAATCTACAGAAAAGATGGCTAATAGGGAAGTTGAAGAGGTTCCTGAAGAAGAGGTTGAGGTTGAAGACGAAGGAGCTGATGTGGTAGAAGTCATAGTAGAAGGTAAAAGAAAGAAGAGTATTTCTAAGACTAAGAAGAAATCAAGGGTTAGGAAGCCCAACAAGCATTTTGAAGATTGGTTGAAACTTATTCCATGGTCTTTGAACGCTATCTCAGCTAACGACCACATCTTCAGAGACCCTTATTTCTTGGTTAGGGATGCACAGTGCCCTAGAATTGATCGTTTCAACTTGTTTTTATATTTTTACTAGAATAGAATAGAAAAGGTGCTAGTTTATAACCCATGGAATAGAAACATGGTAAAATTGATATTTCTAGAAGTATTTGTTGATATAGACCTGTTGAAATCATTGATAAATTCCTACAATCTAGTTACCAAAACATTTCAAAGGCACAATGGGAGTTTTTTGTGTACACTGGATAGAACTTCTTTTATAGAAGCTTTTGGATTAGAAGGGCAAATGGATGTGCCTATTGATCTTGAAGACCTACAGAGGAAATTTGGGAGTAATAAAACTTACTTTTTAAAAAATCTCATGTTACCCCACATCCCTTATAATGTGAAAAATGCATGGATGATCCCAAAGAAAGTGGGGGATATTTTTCATTAGGCAGATTCAAGAATTATTTCAAGAACACAGTATATGGGCTACACAAAGTTCTAGGGAGTGATGGTGTAGAGGATTGTGTTTATGGTTCCCTATTTTTTATGGCATGTGATATATAAGACCCCTTCCACCATAAGGAGTATGACTATGTAGCCTTTATCATGGACAGCATGCACAATCAGCTTGTCAGTGCAAAGAAGGGAGAAATGAAGAATTTCACATTCCACCATTACTTGTTGTTGATGCATCTTATTATGTATCACAATATTGGTTACATCAACCCAGACTTCATTGATCAAACCTTTGATGAATTTGGTGAGTTACCTGTGCAACTATAGACTCGAATTTGGGATAAAAACTTCCATTATTCAAATGCACTTGTGTTTTTCAATTTATTTAGTTCTATTATCATGATGCAATTAGACCATAATTTCTTTAGGGCACCAAATGCTTTGAAGACTTTTCTTAGGCCCTCATTCTTCAATGAGAAAACAAAATTAGATCATAATTGGGGAAGCATCTTTTTATTCAAAGAGTGCACACTGATGAGATTATATGCATGCCCATAGCCTCCTCACCTTCTACCTAAGTATTTACTCCCTAGATTGGACATTATTAAATTCTTTTGGTAGTTTTTATTGATGAATAAAGAAATGATCCCTCCTTCTCTGCACAAGCCTACTTTTGTCTGCAGAACCTTTAAAGTGGGAGATTTTGAGATAGGAAAGAATGCATATAAGGAGTTGAGTGAGTACTTAGGCCAGTACAAATTTTCTACTGGGCTCTATAGGATGTATGACCCTAACGACTACATTACCAATGAGGTCAAGGCCATTAGGGGATACATCCTGCCTCCAAGCAAGTCAATCCCTATAAAGAACTTAATTGCCAACATAGTAGCAACATGGGAGGCTGATGAGCTATTAAGGAAATATGAAGAGATAAGGAAAGTAGAGGAGGCTTTAAAGAGGACCAACCCTAATTTTAAAGGTTTTTATACAAAGGTTCCATATCCTGGTAACTTGAGAAAAATGGTGGATAATTTTGATTATATCATGTCACAAATACCACATGAGCCAGAGGGAGAGGAAGCCACTATAAATAGAGAATCCCCTGAACTAGATGTGTAGTTGGAGATTGAGTTGGAAGAGGAGCAACCATCAACTTCAGCTTGGGTGCCCAAAGGGAATAAAAGGTAGAAGGCAATGCACATCTCAGAGAGGGTAGTAAGAAGAGCCTTACAAGTAATGCTAGGACATAGTGAGTATTTTTTTGATATTAGGAAAAATTACTTACATCAAAGGGCTACTAAGGAAAGAAAAGCCTCTAATAATCTCCAGATTGGAGCATCAAGATTGGATGACAAGCTTATTCAATTTGAAACATTCATGGAAGTTGATGATTTCATTATATCATCAGAGTTTAAAAGCCTTCTTTACAAAATAAAACAAAATGAGTCTCATGCCTAGAGAGGATCCAGAGAAGAACAAGGAGTTAGTTAAAAAACTATTAGCCTATGATCCTAAGAGTGAAACAATGACCTCTGCAGAAGCTAGGGAGTTGGTACATAGGAGTGGTATGATTTTAATACCACATTGGTATATTTAGAGAGCTTTTATTCTAGACCAAATGAGAAGATAATACAAGGCCATAAGTTATGAAGCCACTAGTAGTGAAGGATTAAAGAGAGGATCAGGATTTAACATAGACACAAAAACCCTAGCAGTATGGAGTGTGGCCCCTAACACCAAAAATCCCAGAAAGATGGATATACAAGAAACTACACAGGGCAATATGATTGTGTGGACATTGGAGAACACTACTGGGAAAGAAATCTCTAGCTTGGTCAAACATTTTGCTCTCATGAATGAGGTAAAGGTGGATGAAATTGACGATAAGCTAGCTACAGTGTACAATGAGTGTCTTGACATTAGAAAATTGTATGAAGAAGAGCTCAAAATGAGCCATGTACAAAAATAGAGAATAGAAGAGTTGGAGGGGAAAATTCAAAATCTTGAAGTAGAAATAATATCCCTCAAGGAGCAACTCAAGGTAGCAGCTGAGGTAGTACATGCACCCAAGCAGATAGAAGAAGAAAGGAACACTAAAAAGGAAAAGGTCCAAATAGAGGAGATACCTATAGGAGTAATAGTGCCAATACCTATAGTAAATGTAGAAACAAAGGCTCCTAAATCTGATAATGTAACTAAGAAGAGTGTTACAATAAATGTGTTAAGGCATAGAATAAGTACTTTGAAAAGAATATCTCAAGATGCTTATAATGCATTCATAAATCTACAATCTGTAGAGCTGGTATGCAAGGATGCAATTGGATGGCTTGAGCTAATCTTTCAACAATGGGTATTACTATAAAGCCAAAAAGCTAGATCTCTCAGATAAAGTTATTACTATAAAGGAGGGTATGGACAAGGTAAAAGACCTATTGCAATTTTTCACAAGGAAGCTGGCAACCATACAAAATAAAATGAAAGTATTAACAAGTGGTTTTCATTCTTTAATTCTTTCTATTCTTGATTATGATAGCAAAGTAAAGGATTTCAATGAATGGTCTAGTTCTTTTGACCATATTGTAGACTTTCCATAGGTGGCATCCATTTTCCAAGATGATGTTGATGAGTGTGTTTTCAATGAACTTTTTGAGACCCTATTCAAGATTGAAACTAAAATGAATAGGTTTACTACAAATGGAAAGGTGATTACCGATGCCAAATGGCAGAAATCTATTGGTGAGTTAGCAACACCCAAGACTTGCAAGTGGCCCACCAAAAGAGAAGTTATTGTCTGGGAAGCAATCTCAGAAATCAAAGCCTTACCAATAGGAAGCAGTTAGAGAAAAAGATAAAGTTGGAGATTTTATGCTCCACCTGTGATTTGTAACTGTCTTTCTTTGTTCCTTTTTAAAAAAGGTGTCCAGATATTTTGGAAAAAGTTGTTATACTCATTTTTGTAAAAGGACACCATCAATCACAATTGCCCTTTTCTTGTTGCAACTCATGTCATATAAATGAGTTTTCAAGGCATTGTGATGGTCTAAAAATTTTGTATGTTTTCAGTCTTTCAAGAAAATAGATTTGGTCCAGTCATATGTAGTTGTTTTGAGTTTATTTTTAGTGATGTACTTTTTTGATGACAAATAGAAATGTAGAACTCATATGATCTTCAAGGTTCTTTATTGAATTCCTATTGGTTATTGTATTAGTTAGCAAGAGGGATAATACAAAGGGATATTTACACCAAATATGTGTCACCATTTTCTATCTCCTTTTCATTAGTTTATCAATTTTGAGATCATTTGGATAATGTTCACTTGATTGAATGTGTTCTATATGGGGTGTATATTGGTTATATTATTTCTTTTAATTCAATGAATTATGTAAATGCTTCAATAAATTAGTAGAATTAATGAGTTTATGAAGAGGATATCATGTAAGAATGGAAATAGATGATTATAGTTGACAGATTCAATTACAAGTTAATTGAACAAGGTCTCCTGCCAATAAGTGATTCTTTGTGCCCAATGGATAAGGTACTGGTCTTATAAATCAAAGATGATTGAGAATAAATTCTACCTCTAAATGTTAAAATTATTATAAATTCAAAATCATTCATATTCTATTTTGTACAAGGTTGTAATGTTGGTCACCACTCATTTACATTTAGTTTTTTGAGTCATAGGAAGCTACTATTCCCATAAACACTTGTAAACCCTAGGAGAATTAGGACCAAATCTAAATATAGGAGATGCATATGGACTTGAAAGCATTCAAGAAACTTGTAAACTATGTATGTGCATGAGGATGAAGGATGAAAATCAGAACGAAACTAAGATAGTTGTAATACATCAGTTTGCATTAGAATCATCCCTAGGTATACCCAACTTGGTCTAGCAGAGCCTAAAGAGTATGAAACCATCCTTGGTTTTGTTGAAGTTGGGTCTAGATGATCTACTTGTGTAATTGATTATAGGAAGTGGCTAATCTTTAGATTATTAGAGTATTATCATTGTGGTATTGAGCATTTTGTTGCTCAGTAGTTTCAAACACCAATAGGATGGACCCTATTAGGAGTCTATTACAACATTTAGTACATAGAGTCCACGTTAAGAGACTTTGAATCTGTGTTAGGAGATTCCAACCCTATTAGGAGTTGTAGTATAATGTATGCAAGAAGAGCTCACTTCCCAAACATGCAATTTCAACTACAAGAAGAGCTCACTACTCAAACATGCAATTTACTATTATTTTCTTCTTTCATTTGTTCTATCAACCAATCCAATACTATCAAACCTTGTATAGTAGGTTACAAACCTCATATCCAAATATCAGACCTTAGATCAGTCAGCAAAAATGTCAGCAATGAAGTTTCCTTTACTTACGCATTGCTCTACTCAACTATGCATTCCACTCTTATTGTTGCTTATCATCAATCATAATACCATATATTTCATGTCATGATAAAGGAAAATTTCTTTCCTTTATACCACATCCTCAAAACAATTCCCTAAGTCAGCTATTAGACCTCAATTAATTATTATAGAAGCACATTAAGAACATGTTACACTTTAGCGATAACATTAATCTTCTACCTTGAAACTTGAATATATTTCCATACATGCAATATTATGATAAGAAAACTTAGCCACATCATCATCAACATGTTTTCTTCACATCCTCAACTTTGATTCTCAAAATATCAACTATGCTAAGAGATATAACAAGTTTACTAGAACATGCCTCTGTAAACTCTATCTCATAACAGACATCACCAAAACTTACATAACTTCGTCTATACTTATCATTTCTTTTTCTGATGTTAACTACATTTACTAGATACTCAAAAGTATTTATAATAACCTTGGATAGTTAGAATACTCAACTAGTCATCTTTAACAACTTGATCTTATGTTGTTCTTTTGTCAAATACCACAGAGAACTGCTACGTTGATGTCAATGAAAAACTCAATCATGAATGTAACATATCTACAATACTCCCCCATAGGAATATCATCAACATTCATGCTTCCAAAAGATTTTGCAATAGATATTACATCATTTAGCACACTTTGGATGGGGCAAATGTATGTTATCTCATATGTATCATGAGATGCATGAGATTGCCTCTAGAGAGGTGAATAGCATAGTATTGGGAGTATTTATTCTATAGGTGTGATCATTGGAGCACTTTCCCATCATGACTCTTATTTGTGAGTATCTTTGACAACCTCATGAGCCATACATATGTAGATATATAGGAGACATGACCCAGCCCATGTTGGGTAAGATAGATCATTGGAGAACCCAAATTGATAATGTGGTATTTGTGACATGGAGACCATGGAGAGAGAGTCTGAAGCTTGGGAGGATGCCTACACATATCTTGGATACATGTTTGTTCCATGGCTAGTAATCAATTGTTCTATCCAAAATATTGAGAGGTTTATATTGACTCAAGTCTGGTGATAGTTTGGACACCCTTAGGATATCTCTTAGGAGTATTGCACATATCCTCACTTCACTAATGAAGTGGAGAAGGGTTGGTCTTTGAGGTTAGATCTAGGCATGTGCATGATAGAAGCTAGAGAGATCACAATCATCAAATGGGATTACTTCTTAGGTGTTGAAAATGGTGAAGTTACACTCAAGTATAGAGACCATTTTGTGAGACATTCATTCTCAAGATTTATAGATCCTATAGGAATGGGAGCACCAGTATAGGTAGTTTCAATGGTGAGGCTGACATAGCATATCCCAAATGTGTAGTGATTACAATAGAAGAGACCCTAATAGAGGTTCACATAGGTATAGATTCCTCCTAAAGTGATGAGGATAGTTTCGAGTACAAGTAGGGAAAAAATGGGCATCTTGGGTTTAATTTGTGGAGAAACATAGAGGCAGAGAGTGGAGGATCCTCCATAGTAGGGAGAGTAGTATAAAATGGGTGGAGGCAATGAGGAAGATTCATAAGAAACCACCACAGGGTTTTCCTATGGATGATGTATAGGAACAAACTCAAGATACCCTCTAAAGGGCTAGGGAGAGAGTGTGAACAATGCAATGACAACTAGGGGAGGTATAGATTTAGGTAACAGTTTGAGATGCTCATTTTGTAGAGTTTAATAAAGAGATCAAAGAGATGAGGGAGAAGCTTGAGCACTAGTGAGAGGATAACCATCATCAAACTTCTTAGGTGGCCTACTACTTTTTCACATATGTTGGAGTGGTACTTGAGGCTAAGAAGGTGCCACAATTTTTTGAGTATCCCCATTGATCCAAGGGTGTAGTACATCACACAAGTATATGATCCTCCTCCTCCTCCTCTTGATGACAAGGGGGAAAGATGTAGTTATTTTACTCTCTTCTTCTCATGTATTGGATGTATATCATGTTGTATTGGATGTGTTAGCATCGCCCTATGTATCATTTTGAGACATTGGCACTGATAGTGCTCGAGTAGCACACATTTTTGTATTACTCCCCACCCCTATGTGTGTGTGTGTGTGTGTGTGTGTGTGTGTGTGTGTGTGTGTGTGTGTGTGTGTGTGTGTGTGTGTGTGTTTGTGTATGTATGTATGTATGTATGTATGTATGTGTGTGTATGTATATATATATATATATCTCTTTATATATGTATATGTATGTACATACATATACATACATATACATATATAAAGAGATATATATATATATATATATCTCTTTATATATGTATATGTATGTATATGTATGTATGTATATATTTTTATGTATCTATATGTGTGTGTGTGTGTGTGTGTGTGTGTGTGTGTGTGTGGTCTTTGATGATGCATATATTTTTGATATATGAATAGATAGTTTAGATGAGATCTAATGCATATGTATATGTATGGGATAAATGTATAGTGATATGTTTGACTTTTTATATGTATGTATATGATATGAGTGATAGATGTAGATTATATGATTCTATCATGTATATGTGTAAGTCAGTGTATGATAATGCAAGATGAATGTGTATGAACATTTCATGTAGGTTTCACTCATATTTTTTATGACAAGCACTAAATCAAGTTCCTAAAGATCAAATGTGAGATCAAATACTTGTGTATTTGGTATGAAAACATGATTCATATGAGAAGTCTTATGTTTCTCCACATGGAAAATGCAATCAAATGAGTCACTGAAATTATGTCATAGTGTTAGTCTACGATGAAATGTAATCCTATGATAGATACAATCCTAGAACATGGATACTGAACCTATAAGATATAGTTTTTAGTACTGAGCATTTTTAAGGCCATCAAATGTCATAAAACCCCCACTAAAATTATAATTATGAGAATATGAATATGACATAAGCTATAGTTTTGTTGGAATGAGATGTAAGCATTAAGGCACAAGAAGCTAGAATTACCATAACATCTTTTCCTATTAATTTATCAAGAGAACATAAGGATCATAGCATAAATGCTAGGATGACTAGAATGTTTCTTATGTACAAGCACACTAGACACACAAAAGATCCTTCTCATGCTAAGTGATCATTAAGTATCCTATCCACAAAAAACCTTACATTTGTAACCTAGGATAGAAGTGTACTAAGAATACTTGCATTGACCCATACATTAACTTCACAGGTTGAGTATCAATATTTATTGTAGCATAGAGAATTCACTCAAATAGACAAGGAGAAGAACCAACCTCACTAAAGTTTCCATATAAAATGAGTTAAGGTACACATGGTCATCCAACATGAGATAGAGGGTCTTATTGTGGACACCCCTTTTATGTGGATCCATTGGATCACTAGAACTAAACCAAAAAACATATAACAAACAAAAAAAGATCATGCCCCAAATCCTCACTCCCTTAGTCAAAATAGACATCCTAGAGTTGCTAGAAGGGGAATGATAAAGAGAAAACAAAAATGTACAAAGAAAAGCTTAACATATCTCAAGCAGTCTCAATTTTTAGTTTCCAATTTTGATTGCAATTTTAGTAGATTGATGTGAATTATTGAAGTTCAAAGTGCTCTTGATAAATCCCATTAGTAGTAGAGAAATAGTAGATAGATTTACTTAGGACAACTAATGACTAACACAAGAGAGACTCTCTAAGAGTATATTACATTTTCCCCTGGACTGGGTAGTCCCCTAGACTATGACCAGTTTCAATCCATGTAGGTATGAGTAGTGCCTCGAAGATGAATGAGAGATATGCACAAGACAAAGAAGGAAATTGTAGAAAGCAAAAAAATCAAAGTAGGAAAGCAATTGTAAAAAATTTGGGAGGTGTGCTAATAGATATAGCATTTGATACAAGAGGCACCTGTTTATCAAATTTTCACCATCTTGATAGAGATTCTATTTTTGCTACCTATTGGGAAATATAAGATAGGCTAGGTTACTAAGAGGGGAGGGGTTAATCAATAACCAATAAAATTTAATCTTAATTCACCAATTAATCCTTCATATGTATTTGGATCTAATTGCATACATGAAAAATTGAAAGCATTAAAACATCCATAAAACTTTGACACACAATATGGTGGCCTAGAAACCTTCCAAATAGAAAGTAAAGCTAGTGTGGGGATGATATCCACAAGCTTTAGTACTATAGTATAAAGTTTCCCTATTAAGGCTTACAATGATCACTTCTGATGATCTACCCTATTAGGAGCAATAAGGACTGCTAGGACCACCTTGCAAAAGGATTTACAAACATATAATGAAGTATGCACTCAGTAAAGAGATTTACAAAAGACTGTTAAGTCTACCTTGTGAAAGGATTTAACTATTCTACTTGATAGTATGAACTAGTGGCTGATCTCTAATTTGTGACTTTGATTTTTTGAATGAGATTTCTTTGAAGTTTAATGATCACCTTATTGTGATGGATAAATCTTTGCTTCTCCTTATACTACTTGTAGCCTTCTTACTTTTCACTTTATGCTCTTAGTGTGTCTTCTTATTATTCCATTCATATTCACATATTTGGATGTGATACAATACATTATATATACCAATCCAATTTACAATTCATCAAATTCGGCTACAATACAAGTTTCAAAAAAATACACAAAGTTGGCCCAACTGCAGGTACTCATGTTCTAATGAAAAACTCAGTGAGTTTCTGACACTCAGCAACCATTGTCAATGCTCAACATTATCATGCACTTGGTAGACATAGAATCTTAGCTCATAATAATCACTTCCAAGTAGTCTAAACTTGGTCTTCACTAGTGACTCGATGAACACTAAAAAACTTGGCATATAAACTAGATCACTTGATTGACACTACATAGCTTGGTCAACACTATCACTATGAGCTGAGTATAAACTTAATCACCTAGTTGACACTATATAGCTCAGTCAACACTAGATTCACATTAATGAAGCTATGAACTTAGTAAGCACTAGAAAACTTAGTTTGCATTGACAGACTCGATAAATACTAAGAAACTTGATTTACACTGATAATCACCAACTTGGTACATACTACTTGGTGCAAACTAAATATTGTTCCTGGAACTCAGTAGCAACTATAGAACTCCATATAGCCTAAATTACTTAGTTAACAATATCGACTACAAGATAAGCTCGATAGCTACTAACCATCTAATTAAGTGTGTTTATGTGTCACTAGTAAACAAATTTGATTGTAATGTCAACAATCTCCCCCTTTGGCATTAATGAAAAAAACACTTATCAATCAAAATTAAATTCAAAAAGTTGAAAAACAATCTTTAGTCTCCATCCTATGCCTTCGACTTGGTAGCATACTATAATTTTTGATATTTTTCAAAATTACTTTTGTAAGAGATGCTTATATGAATATCTATACATGTATATTATGATGCTCCCCCTTACATATATATTCAATATATTTTACACATTATATACATTTTCTCATCTTCTTCCTTTTTATTGCATCATTACATATTCTCCTCTTTTACATATTCTCCCCCTTTTTGACATAAATTCCAAAGGTTTATGCTATATGCTTATTCCAAAATGTGACAAGAAGTCAGAATGTACTTTTAAAATTAGTGACATTGTCTTGTCCCAATTTTCTTACAAAACCTTGATTGCATGCAATGCAATTTGAACTTCTGCTGATAATTCCATCATGTGATCAGCTATGGAGAAGTTGTTATCATGGATGAGAGTTTTGGCATGTATGATGTGTTTCTATAATGCATCCATGTTTGGAGGAATCATGTCTTGTATATCTACAAGTGTATCCCTTATCCTAGCTTTTTCCCTTAGTAATTTTGCTTTCATATCAGTCAAAAATTTGATCTTTGTGTAATGAGAAAAACTATAGCTTGGGTCAAGTTATAGATGGTGTGCACTTGCCTTTAGATATTTATCTATATTGGAGAGTTTATCTTTGATTTCCTACATGAAGATAGATGTATCACATAGTTTACTAAATAGTGAAGTGACATTGTTGGCAAAGGTTTCCAATGAGCTAAGAATAGTAGACAAGTCTACTTGATATATTGAAATCTTTTGTATAACTAGCTTCAATACTATGTTTTCAAATTTCTTCTCTACTCTTTGTAACAAGTTTTCTTGCCCATTCAAATATTCATTGAATTTTTAGACCACTTCTACTAATTGATCCAAAATAGGTTGAGATGTATCAACCTCAGTGCTAGGTGCATCTACAAGAATGTTCTTTGCATCTTCTAGCACTTGATTTTCCTTGTTTCTCTCCTCTCTAAGCCTCTATTGCTTAGCTTTCTTCTATGAAAGTTCACCTACTATATACATTTGATCAAGATTTAGAGTAGAGATATTCCAATTCAAGATAACTATATCCTGATCAAGATCAATGTCTTCTTCCTTATCTCTTCCTTTGCTAGACACTTTAGTACTTAGTTGAGGCTTGCTCTCAACTATCTTTGTACTAATTATTTGCATACTTGAAATAGTAGCAATGATGGAAATGGAAGGACTAGCAAAAAAAGTAGATATTATATTGATTGAAGAAATACCTTATTGTGTAGCCAAAATTAATGAAGGAGGAAGAATTGACTACTCGATAGATGAAGTGCAGATCACTTTAGTCAATGAAGTACTAAGATGAATAGGTCTAGAGATTGGTTAAGTGCTTGGATTTGTAGTGTTTGTCACAACCAACTTTGTAGTAGCTTTCTTTGAGCTTGATGGCTTTAAATATTTTCTTGGAGAGTGAGTAAGTGAGGCCATAACCACTACTACAATCTTTTCAAAGTCTGTTTCCTCAATACTCTAAATCTTAGGGAGATTCTTCTCGGTGGCTTCGTGCTCTTGTTCCTCATCATCTATATTATCATAATTTGTTTCTTCTTCATCATCATTGTCCTTTTCTTCTTTTTCATCTTTGTCATCATTTTTATCACTCACATGAACAAAAAAATCACTTTTTTGATGAAGATTGTAGATATTCTTTCATGTGTTAGTGGCATTCCTCACCACATGTTCAATGTCATTAAGAAATATCAAGAAGGTGTTAAATTTCAAGGTGATTTTTATTTCATTCTGCTTCATAGACTATTTTACTTCTTTGTCATTAAGACTCGGCATGAGTTACTTTGAAGTCTACTCATATATGTCCTTAATAGTTTGCTTAGGATATTCCCATCTTGGTTTGATTCTTTCCATCAGTTCATTGGGAATTTGCTGTACAAGTTGGTCTAGTGAATATTTCCATTTACCTAGTTTAGACATAACCATGTCTTCAACTTGCTTCTTCTCTTATGCATTTCTAGTTTCATATCTCAATGATTTAAAATTTTCCATGCTAGCTCCAAAATCAATCTCTTTCATTTTCTCTTGAAATTTAGGTGGAGGTGATTTGAAAATCATAGCCTCTTCTTCTTTGCCTAATTTCAATTTCTTTCTAGACGTTCTTGTAAATACTGCAGTAGATGACTTTGTAGGTTTGATTATGATAACCTCACCTTTCTTCTTGACTGGATCTTCTAATTTTGCTTCACCTACCTCATCTTCTACATCAAATTCTATTACATCATCTCCTTTACCTTCTTTTAATAGGAGAGTAGAACTAGTTTGTCTTTGTTTTGCTATCCTTTTCTTTCCTTTACTGATCAACTAAGGAATTCTTATCTCTAGTTCAATTTTGGCTTTAGCTTCATCATATGTACCAAAATATGTGGCCTTGGGATCTACAAGTTCATTCAATAATGCCTCAATGATATCCCTGGTGTCATCAATATTGACCTCATAGCCTAGAGGTTGACCCATACCACTCTAGGTTTGACTACTTGTATCTACACTTTGTCACAATCTACCATAAAAAAAATATCATCCTTGTTATCTTCTATAAGTTTCTTTGGAATTTTGAATCTGTTATTCATCTTTTCTTTGAAAGAACCTGATGGCACTCAAAATTGCATTCCCATTTTGAGTGTCTATTTCGAATTTCGAATCACTTTGAGCTCCCTATGAATGCTTTTTGTGCATATGTAAATTGTTGTCATTTCAAGGCTTAGGTGGTGTTTCAATTGTTTAACTACCTTTTTTTGACATATGCATATGGTTTGTATTGATAAACTGACATTCCGAACCATTCTGTGAAGTTTCATTTTGAGTTGTCTTCTACTTCTGCATTTTTGCCCGTGTTAAACAGTGATAGGAAGCCTAGCTTGCCTTTCAATATCTTTAACCTAGAAATTTTTTATGACCTACCACTTTGGGGATGTTTAATTTGCATATCAAAAACCTATGTTCCAAGTTTCAAGTCATTTTGAATTTGTTTGATTAGGTTTCGAACCCCTCAAATTTGGTAGTTTATTATTTTCATGCATTTTTAAATTGTGTAAAATTATGGAAGGCCCTATTTGACAAGTTATAACTTATGACTAGTTGACCCAAATAATAAAATTCCTCTTGAATCATATTCTAGGGGTTAAATACTTACTACATTCCTGATTTGAGCTTATGAATAATCCGTTTAATTAGTTTTCGAATGTGATTCCAAATTCAACTTGCAACTTTTCACTAGTAATCAGAAATGCAGATTGATCAGGAGCCCTATTTGAGATGCCATATCTTTGAGTCCATGATTGATGGGAGAAAATGGATTGTACCACTATGTTCTATACTAAAAATACTACAAGTTTTTCAATTTTCAAGTCTTGATGAATCCATTTGCATACTTTCCTAGGTCAATTCCATTTGCAAAAAATGTTTTTCTTCCATTGTTTCAATCTGCAAATTTTCTGTAGCCCACTTTGACCTCTTGTCAAATGCATCCTATTATTCTTCATGAGCCCTAATCACAAATTTATACTCACCCCATGATAGTGAACCAAGGCCCCAGTTTTCATTCTCCCAAGTGTCAGTTTGCCTAGTTTTCGAAGCCAAATTTGAATGCAATTTATTATTTTTTTGACATGTCTTCTTGCAGGTAGTTCCAAGAAGGAAAATTCAACAGTCAATATCATTTGACTGAGAACTTTTCATGAGACAAGATTTGACAGGGCAAGAGTGTGTGGAACACAAAATCAGTATGTTTGATTTCAGAGCCTGGTCAAGTGTTCTTGTTAGTTTTTAAGGCTAGTCAATAGATCCCTTGGCACTAAATTGATAGTTGGCAAAAAGGGGTAAAGTGATTTTCAAACTTTAAATCAATGACGTAGATTGATTCCAATTAGTATTAGATGATTAATGGATCAATTTGGAATATCAATTGTCTAAAAATGAAAAAAAAATTAGCTGGACCCTCTTTAGGGCCCAATTGATTCCATCATATCAATTTAATTCCATGGATATCAAGGTTATATTACTGGTCCTAATGTTTTAAATTATTAAATATCTTAGTGTACTTATATCTTCATTTGAAATCAAAAGGGCGTATGTAGTATACACGGAGTCAATAATTGTGTCTTTGTGTAAGATTGTGGTCAAGACATCACTGGCTCATCTCAATCTTGTTGATGATAGTGCTAAAGATGGATGTGACTCCGAGGAAGATAAGGATGCCTTTTTAGTCGATGGTTGTGTAATAATAAAGGCTAATAAGCACATACCAAAGTGCTCTATTTATTGACCAGTAGTTATAATTGCTAAAGCCTTGGATGGATGATAAACAGTGAAGAGCACGAGAAGCTTCTTGGATCAGGTGATTCTGAATGAGTTCTCTTCCAAGATGGATATGGATTTGATGGCACTCAAATTTACAACTTTTTCAAAGGAAAGACATGTCATCAATGTAGGTAGAAGACACTCAGGCTTTGGACACAGTGTAGTACATGCAACTTAGTTCAAGGACAGTTTTTTGGAGATTGTCTGTTTATAAGATATGGAGAAAATGTCTTGGAAGTCAACAAAAATCTAGAATGGGTGTGTTTTATTTGTCAGGGTATTTGTAACTGCAGCTTATGTAGAATTAAGAAAGGTTGGGCACCTACTGGTTATCTATATAGAAAGGTAAAAAAAAACAAGATTTCAAGTCAGTCGCACATTACTTGATTCTTATTCGACGTTCTTCTACATAATTAGAGATCACAGATTCTATTTCCTCTAGCTCCCAAATTGAAGATAATAAAGATGATACATTGCTTAATGGTGCAAAAAGATCTCTTAAATTTTATTCTTTTAACTTATTGAGTGACAAGAGAGACTTAGGACTAGCTAAAGATCTAAAAGTTTGTGATATCAAAATGTATCATTCAAATGAAAACTTGTACCAATAGCCACATCACAGACTGATTGTGGAGATGCTAAAGTCATTTCAAAGGAGGAACCTGAAAGTGATAGAAACCAGAGAGAGTTGTCAAAAGTAGCAACACATAATGGTTATGAAGATGTTTGAATCATTCCATTTGAGGAGACAAAAATGCAATGTTTATTGGTTAATTTGCTCAAATTTTGAAGAAAACTTTCAAAAGGAGGCCACAGATAATGCAATTCCAAGGTTCTGCACAAGAGAAAGACATTTTACTACACCTGAAGGGATGACCATGTAAAAGAGGAATCTCCACATTAATAAAAGGAAGCCTATGCATGGCAACAAAGGGGAGCCACCTTGGGAGCCATTTCTAAGGGAAGTGAATAGATTAAATTTTTTTTGGAGATCGAATAGAATAGCTACCATGGCAGAACCTTTTGTGCCAAGCGAGTCAATAGCTCTGTGTTTGCAAAGGAACCCACTGCATAAATCCCCTCCACACTAAAGTTGTAATCAGCAAGAGGTGGAAGTCGTAATAGTAAAGAGGAGTTGGCCCATGTTTTGAAGGCCATTGTTACATACAAGGAACAATCCATGCATGAACTCACACATGGAAGAGGATAGCCACCAATCGAAAGGAGAACAAACTAGGGTTATGAGACTTTATCCCACATTGAGTAGGAGCTTGTTTTAAAATATGTTCAATTACACCAACACACGATATGTAAGATTTCCTCAAAGACACATGGCTTTTGAAGCCACAAGCATGCATGGTGGGTTTGACTTAGTTGCGAACAGTTGGCAAAAGACAGAAAGTGAATTTTGATAGTCAACGCAATAAGGATCTTGTGTGGTTGTGAGGTAGTTTAAAAAGGGCCCCAATGTTAAGCTTGGGTCATAAGAGCATAAAGCGAAGCAAAGAAGCATTATGACCTTACAAAAAATGAAGCTCCACGTATGGGCATAAAGAAATTTTTAAAGGCTCGCAATGGTACACGCACGTAAGAGTGTAAAGATAAAATGAAGGGGTCTTGATGCTATGGGAGAAGCAGGGAGTTAAAGGTTTAATAAAGTATTAATAATATATTACTATTCTCAGCTAGAGAGGCCTAGTTTGAAGATTGAGATGTTACAGGATAAAAATTGAAATATTTCAAATGGAAAATAAGATGTGGGACCCGCTCAATGATGAGAGCTAATTAGATTTTTACACTTGGCATCCATGGATTGGAGTAAAATGAAAATGAATATAAATGTCAGAGTTTGAACCCATGAATTTTCAAATGGAAATATTTGAATGATTTTAAAGTTTTATATAGTCTAACTATATAATTTTTTAAATTTTTCAAATTTTGATGCTCTGATCATGGCTTGGGAGCCAGATTTTTAAATTGACCATAGGGGCACAATTTTTATCTAAAATATGTAGTACAGCATACCATTGGAATCGAGAGGAGATAAATTTTCTAGATATGGGGTCATTTTTTGAGTAGGTCTTCGTTGGTTCGCTCTGCAAGTAGATTTGTGTTTTCTGGGGCATTCTCAATGGAACAAGAAAAATTCATCATGGAGCATCAAAATCAGTTAGGAGGTAAACATTGAGGTTTTTTTAAGCCTAAAGTGATTCTAAAAGGTTTTCTTGGCTTCTAGAGTTCAATTTTAACTAATTTTTGCCTTTGCCTTGATTCTGATTAGGCATCAAAATAAATTATGATTTTTATCAAATATCTGAGATATTTTATGCTTATAGATGCCAAATGATGGGGATTTGATATGCAGTTATAGAGAGAGGCTAGAGAGAGGTTTTTCAGCTTCTTGGGAAAAAAATTTGAGGGGACACTTGTCATCTTTTGATCAAATTTGGGAATTCACTCTCCTCTATATTATTCTCTTTCTTTCTCATTATTGTGGTTGGTAGTTTTCTCTGGCGATACTAGCAAGGTTCTAGTTTTCATTGTGAAACCAAGGTTGTTGTTGGTTTTGCTTCATGTCTATTGAGTTGTTCTCTAGCAGTGAAGGCCACACATCCGCTCTTGTGCAAATTGTCTTTTCATTTCATATACTATTTTTCTGAGATATTGGAAATTGATGTTAGATCATGCGAAATATCTTGAGTTACATTTAGTTTTACCAGTTAATGTATTCAATCTTTCCAAGGATGAATAAAAAAGGGCATTTGCAATGAATTATCTATGTTCTTTTATTTCATCTCCTAATTATTCATATGTTATTAGCTTTGTAATTGAGTGAATAAGGTTCATTTGATTTAAGACATCTTGGATGAGTTGTGTATCAGATCTATTTTTTCTTTTGACTCAAGGAGTTAAGTAAATGCTTCAATGTTTTGATAGGATTTCTATGTGTATGAAGAGGATATTTAATAAGAATGGAATTTGGGAATTTCAATTGACAAACTTAATTTTAAAGCAATCAAGTTAGGTCATCCTGCTGATAATGACTCTATGTTTCAATGGATAAGGCACTGATCACTAAATCAGATGCAAGCTAAGATGAAGGGAATTTGCACAAATCTTTTTAATCAAAATAAATTTAGTATTTCACATTTTTTAGTGGGCTGAAAAGAATTAACCCTCTCTTAGCTTATGAGTTCATATGTTATGATTTGTAGCTATTTTGTTCCTATGTTATTGCATAAGTATCAGAAGACAAAAAGGGTTTCATCTGTTGTTATTAGGTTTAGATTTATGTTTTAAATTGCACTAGTACCATATATTAGAACCTCAAGGTTAACCCAACTAGGTCTTCTAGAGCCTAAAGTGAAGAAGGAGTTATGCCTTATAGTTGGCCCAAGATTGCAGTCGAGTGCATCCATCATAGGAATTTGCTAGCCTTAGATGCATTCTCAAAACTGTTAAATCAGGAGCCAACAGAACCAAAATAATTGTCCATGATACTAACATAATTTTTACCCTTTCTACTATTTACTCATTGATTTAATAAAGTATAGGCACATCTTTTCTCCATCCAACTATACCTTTTGAAGGGAAAAATGTTTGTACAAAGAAGAATAAATAGGTTAAAAGTGAATTGAACTTACATGGGTAATTCTTCAATATTCTGATGCTTTCCATGTTTTTGTTGAATTGGTTCAACATCAGCTCAGCAAGGTCAAAGAACATATTCTTCTTCACCATCTTGAGAGTGAGATCCACTGCCTCACATGATATGTTGTTGAGATGAATGGAGCTATATATTTTGTGTGCAATTATATGAATTCCAAACTTCAGCTCCATGTTAGCTACATAGCTGATCTTCATACTTCTTCCATCCCATTTGGTAAGAATTTTCTTTTCCAATTCCACCCGACTTAGATTTTGGTGGTTTTTGCCTTGGCCAACATTGGGAGCCTCATGATTTGATGAATCATTATTTTTTTATGAGAATAAGCTGCTCCAACCATAGTTTCCCATTGTGTACATAGCTAAGGATAAACCTTATCCATTTTTTCTAGAATTCTCAGGGCATGTGTGGAATGTGGGTTAAACCCCTGGCTTCCAAGAGTTGATGTTCAGGTTTTAATGCACCATTCACATATA
The DNA here is from genome assembly GCA_028749045.1 of Cupressus sempervirens. Classification (NCBI taxonomy): domain Eukaryota; kingdom Viridiplantae; phylum Streptophyta; class Pinopsida; order Cupressales; family Cupressaceae; genus Cupressus; species Cupressus sempervirens. Next base: position 310,462,333 of record CM053791.1, read on the forward strand.
AATTTTCAAAAGTTTCATCCATTTCTTGGGTTACTATGTCTTGAATTGAACAACAAAAATGCAAGTGACTATCGTTAACCAATAATACCTTAGGAGGAATCTATGACTAAGCTATGGTAGGATCAAGTGTTTCCATAATTGCTATACTCAACTTGAAATCAGGTGCTTTCCACTCAACTCATCGAACTAACATATTGGATCCTTTCTTGGCTTTATTACTAGAGGATTGCATTGCTCAGTAGGTTTTTTGAAAAATGTAGAAAACCTCAACAATAAATCACACAAATCACTTGGATACATAGAAATCACTCTTTGCATAAGCTCTTGAAAATTCACGGTGACAAATGAATTTGATTAAAACCTTTTTTTAAAAATTCACTTTCTAATCACCATAAATGCTTTGTACATTCACTTTATTGATGAAAAAATGTCTTCCACTTGATTTAACTTGATTTCTTGGTAGAGCCATTCATGACTCAGTGTCCACACAATGACTTAGTTACTCCCAACCTTACTTGGTAGGGTCTTGCAACCCGACCTAACTTAGTAAAGTCCAAAATTTCTTTAGACACTCAATGATCCCTTTGCATCTTGAATATTGATATGGATCTTTCCTTTTTGTTGACTAGAACTGATGTAATGTGCCTACTTTAGAATTTTAGTTTCAGTTATCCTTGTGGGAGATCAAGTAGAAATTCTTGAGTGACTTGTGCTTCATTGCTCGAACTTTCATTCTCAGAAGACTTCAGAATCTATTGTTGTCTCATTTTTTTTCTGATGTTATTAGCCTTGGATTTATTTTCAACTTCAATTCTTCCACTTTTCATGTAGTTCTTGGCAAGGTGTTCAAGTTCTATACAAATGAAACATCTTCTAGTGGTGTCTCTTGTCCTCATGTGATATTTTACATAGTTTATTCCAATGTGTCCAAATTCTCCACAATAGTGACATCTGCACCAAGTGTTGTAGTCCCAACCAAATATATCCTTTATAGTCTATTCTGTTGGATTCAATATCTTATTTTTGCATTTAGAATATTTGTGCCCATGCTTCTTGCATTTGTGACATTTTCCTTTAAATTTAGGTTTCTCTTTACATTCATTAGCTCTATGACCATGCTTATTGTAATTGTAGCATTTTCCATTGAATTTAGCTTTACTATTACTCCAACATTTTTTTAATGTATGACCTAGCTTACCATAGTGATTGCAAGTAGGTCTTTGATTCTTTTGAGCTTCTTTCTTGGATGATTCACCTTCTATATATCCAATTGATGCTTTTCCTTTCTGTCTTTATTAGATTTTCTCATTTAATTTATTCATGTCTACTTGAGATTTCATCATCCTCTCATTGGTTTTCTTTTCAAGGTTTAGATCATTCTGTAATCTTTCATTTTCTAATCTTAGATTCATGATTTCTTCATTTGCATTAGTAAGCTAATCAATGAAGTCTACCTGTTGAAGGGATAGATGTTGAATTTCATTATTCTTTCCTTTTAATTCTTGTTTTATCTTTTTTTTCTCTTCCATGACTTTGCACAATCTTACTGACTAAATTTCTTGTTCTCTTTTCAACTTCCTTAATTCTTGAAGTATACCATTCTTTTCTAATAGTTCTATGATTTCCTTATTAGCTTCATTTGAATTACTTTCTAAATGGATATCTTCAATTCTTTTTTCAACGTAGAGTTTTTCATTCATGTGTACTGCCAAATCTTTTCTCCTTTTTAGGAATTAAGAGAGTTGCTCCTTTTCTTTCTTAAGTTTCCCAATAGACAATTCCAAATCTAGCTTTTCATTATCGATAGCCTTATCAAGTCTGTATACTTCCATTGACTCTGATCTTTGATCAAGCTATTAAACTTCTTGTGTGATAAACACAATCTCTGATACCAATTGTTGGAAATATAAGATAGGCTAGATTGCTGAGAAGGGATGGGTGAATCAGTAACCAATAAAATTTAATCTTAATTCACCAATTAATCCTTCATATGTATTCTGATCTAATTACATACATGAAAAATTGAAAGCATTAAAACATCCATAACACTTTGACACACAATATGGTTACCTAGAAACCTTCCAAATAGGAAGTAAATTTGAGGTGGGGATGATATCCACAAGCTTTTGTACTGCAGTATAAAGTTGGTTTGTTAAGGCTTACAATGATAACTTCTAATGATATTCCCTTTAGGAGCAATAAGGACTACTAGGTCCACCTTGCAAAAGGATTTACAAACATACAATAAAGTATACACTCGGTAAAGAGATTTACAAAAGATTGTTAAGTCTACGTTGTGAAAGGATTTAACTCTTCCACCTATTAGGATGAACTAGTGGTAGATCTCTTATCTACAAGTTTGATTTTTTGAATGAGATTCCTTTAAAGTGTAATGATCACCTTGTTATGCTAGTTCTAGCCTTCTTACTTTGCACTTTCTACTCTTAGTGTATCTTTTTATTATTCTATTCATATTCACATATTTGGATGTGATATAATACATTACATATATGCCAATCCAATTTACAATCCATCAAATTCAGCTACAATACAAGTTTCACAAAAATACACAAAATTGGCCCAACTGCAAGTACTCAGGTTCTGAAGATAAACTTGGTGAGGTTCTGACACTTGGCAACCATTGTCAACACTCAACATCATCATGCAATTGGTAGATGTAGAAACTCGGCTCATACTAATCACTTCCAAGTAGTCTACACTTGATCTACACTGGTGACTCGGTGAACACTATGAAACTTGACATCTAAACCAAATCACTTGATTGAGATTGCATAGCTCAGTCAACACTATCACTATGAGCTTAGTATAAACTGAATCACTTGGTTAATAGTGCATAGCTTGGTTAACACTAGATTCACATTGTTGAAGCTACAAACTCGGTAAGCACTAGAAAACTCAATTTGCATTGAGAGACTCATTAAACACTATTAAATTTAGTTTACACTGATAATCACCAACTTCATAGATAATGCTTGGTGCAAACTGAATATTGTTCCTAGAACTCAGTAGCAACTGTAGAACTTAGTATATCATGAATTACTTGGTTAACACTATCGAATACAAGATAAGCTGAGTAGCTACTAATAAAGAAACTTGACTAAGGGTGGGGGCCCTAGCTCGATTGGCTAAATCTTCCCTGATGCAAGGGGTTGGTCACGGGTTCTAGTCTCCCTCATCCCCATGGTACTAGTGGGTGTGTCATGCTAGTGCTACCAGTCACGTTAAAAATTTTATCCTGTGCACTGCAGTTTATAGGGGGCCATGCTATACCCGATTCCTATAGTCTAATAAAAAAATTTTTTAAAAAATTTTAAAAAAAGAAACTTGACTATAATGTCAACACTACCATCATGCTTGTTTGCTAGGTTTTCATTAATGACACTTTTTTCTTTTTTTTTCAATTTTCATTATTATTTTTATTTTTCTAATATTTTTGGTATTATCTAGGTTCCTATTGCTAGGTTTTCACTAGTATAATGAACATTTTTAGGACGTTTTGCAATTTTTAGACTTTTTTAGGATATTTAAATATGTACAAAGAGCTTCAAATAATTAATGGTTATAGAACTATTTTAGGTGAAGGGTGTTGATCGACTCCTGGAGTAGTTCTTGTTTAGTAGTTGAGAGTTGATAAGAACTTGATCCAAACATGATAGTGATAAAATATGGACCAAGCCAATTTGGCTCAAACTTTCTCTTTTGTACATGATTTTACTGATTTCTAGGATTTTCTCTCAAAATGAGATCACCCTCTAGGAAGTCTAATGGTTTGACTTTCTTTTGTAATTCTTGGACATCTACTTTGGGTAAGCTCTCAGATATTATTTGTATAAGGGAAAAGAATATTGTACACCTTAGTTAGAGAGTACTTTTGTGATGTAAAGAACAATATTCCATCACCTGAACCTTGTTGAGTGAATGATCCATCAAAGAACATAGTTCATGTTTGGTGAGTTAAAAGCATTATGGACTCATCAAGGAACTCAATGCTTATGGGTTGATAGTCTTGTAGTGGTTCTTCTGTTAGTCAATCCACAATTTATTGTCCTTTATGGCTTTCCTTTCCACATACTCAATGTCAAACTCACTCAACATCATGACCCATTTTTCTAGCCTACATGTCAATGTAGCTTTTCTTAGCAGATACTTCAAAAAATCAATCTTTGCAACCAGTCTTTTATTGTGAGAAATCATGTAATGTCTTAGCTTCTGGGAAGCTAATATAGCTACTAGAAAATATTTCTCAATAATACTATATTTCATCTATTACAAGACCAATGTATAATTGATGTAGTATATAGCTTATTCTTTTTTGGTTTATCTTCTTGAGCCACTAGAATGCCCAAGGAGGAGTTAGTTGTAGAGATGTAAAAACTGAGAGGTATCCCATGGATGGAAGGTACCAATATAGGTGGGTTGGCAAGATATTGCTTGATCTATGTTAGGATCTTATAGTATTCTATGTTCCATTCATATTTCACACCCTTTTGAAAATTCTTAGTGAAGGGATGTGATTTATCTACTAGTTAAGAGATGAACCAAAAAATAGACTAAAGCCTAACTTGTAGACCTCTCATTTAACTAATATTTCAAGGTGCACTAATTTCCATTATAGCTTTTACTTTTTTAGGATCCACCTCTATGCCTTTTGTATAAACAATATATCCTAGAAATTTTCCTAATGCGATGCCAAATGTGCACTTCTTAGGATTTAGTCTTAAACTAAATATTTCTATGTTGTCCAATATATGTCCCAAGTATTTAACATCAATGTTTCTTTTCATTCTTTTAGCCAAAGTATCATTAACATAATATTCTATTGTTTTGTGTATCATGTCATGGAATATCATTATGACAACTCATTGGTATGTAGCTCCAACATTGTTTAAGCCAAATGGCATCATATTATAGTAGAATGTTTGGTTCAAGTGCCATTACAGTGTAGTCATCAAAAGTGTGTGCAAGTAAGTTGAGACCTAGTGCAATTCCTTCCAAAGGTATGTTTGAATTCCTTGGAGTCCTCATGCAGTTAACAAAAGATGTACATCAACACTACTAGTAGAGTTAAACCCATTGGACCAAACCCTAGACTGCTCCCCTACTTTGAGATAGTTTTCATATGCATGTGTCTACATCTTTATCAGAAGTTGCATCCAAGAGGGAATCAAACTCATACTCATGAGAATCAGTGCTACTTAGAGGTAGATTGAAGTAACCACCCACAATCATAGTATCCATTCTTCACTTCCAGTGTCACCTTGGTTCTATTCAACCCTTTTAGGAGTAGGAATTTGACTAGACTCACCATTTTCTAGTTGATTTAAGGGAGTAGTAGTATCAATTTCAATAGAATCACTATCAATTTTAGCATTATTTACGTGTGGTATAAATTCATATGACTCTGCAAAGAGTGTAGAAAGGTTCATTGAAATGGGGTAAGGAAAGGTATCTTCTCCATCTAAGATTTCTTGTTGATCCTTGGGTATTGATGACCATTCAGAATTAGGTGGACTAATTAGTTCAAGAAAAAACCTATTTATTCCCAAGTGAAAGGGTACTCTTTTGAAGCCTAGACCCATTGTTTCATGGTGTCATCTAGATGTAGCTTTTATTGGATGAGTCATACCTTTTTTATTTCACCCTATAGGACCATTTCCCTTATAGCCAAATCATTTCATCAGTTTACGAGTTGGTATGTATCTTTTAGGAGTTATCTTAGAATTTTCAGCTATGGTATTAGTGTTTGAATACTTTTGAAATAACTAAGAGGGTGGGTGAATCAATTATCCAAGGTCTAGATGTATAAATAAAACTTTTCACAGCTTACTGAACCCATAAAACATTGATATTCATGCATGCATCCATAAGATTATGTAATTACTAAAACTTTTAGGTTACTATCAAATCAACTTGCAGAAATGTAAAGCATGAAACATAATAGATTCATCAACACACTTGACAGAATGATTTTACATGGAAACCCAATTTGGAAAAAAACTACCATTAACATGCTACTCTTTTTCACTCTTCTGAAGTGATGTCCTATGAAAGGATAAACCTATTAAAGGTTACAATACACACTGTTAAATGTGACACTATTAAAGGACTTCAATCACCTTGTTAGGTGTGAGTCTTATTAGAGGACTTTAGGTCATTCACTTGGAATGCCACCCAGTTAAAGGATTTACAAATGACTGTTAGGCCAACCTTAATCCAAAGGATTTACCCTAGACTGATACAATTGTTAGAGAGTAAGAGTAGAGTTTTGATCTTATACAACTTAAAACTTCTCTTGTAGATTATAGATCTTTGTTCAGTCCTCAATTCTACTTGGCCTTCATACTTTCTAGCTCTAATAGCTTGTTCAACCTTCAAGCATTCATCTCCTTAAGACTTCTTTCTTAGCATGTCATTGTAGACTCTTCTCTTAGGTCACTTGATAAAGCAAAACCCTTGAATCCTTGTCTCCCTTAGGTTCTCAAACATGAAAAATTTGCTTCATGACCAAACATTCCTATAAATAGGAAATTAAGATATTTTCCCATTCATTTTCCATTGTCCAATTTTAGGATTTGAATGGATTAGGTAGGATACAATATATCTACCTCATATATTATATCTCTTCTAGAAACTTCTCCTAGAATCCATTTGAATTTTCCTAAAAATAGTTTACCTCAAATTATGTGCCACCAACTGATCAATCTTATCTTCCTCTTAGTTCACAAAATCCAAGAAAATAAACTTTATGTCTCAAATTCATCGAATCTTCAATCTTTAAAATAATGCAGTAGCTCAACATTATCAACCTTTTCATGCTTAGCACATACTGCATTGCTCAGCATCCACTATGAAATTACTTAGCACCTACTCAATTTTAATGATGCTCAATATCAACTAAACTTTACTCAACATCAACTATTTTTCTTGGCATACACTAGCATGAACTTTTACTTGGATCCAACTAATTTTTTGTTCATCTTGTACTAACTGTGCTTAGCACCTACTATCCACTCGATCAAGCTTGGTAGAAAAACTTTGTGTAACTTGTTCTTCTAAACTTTTAAAGTGTAACCAGCCTTTGTAACCTTAAGTAGATTATCAATAAATTATTTCATCACTGTCTTAACTGATCTGTGTACTTCATTACATAATCATAACTCAACCTTTCCTCTAGGTGCTATTGTTACCTCTTATTGATCAAATAATCTTCATCAATCAACTAAGTGATAGTACTTTAATCTTATAAGCAATTGTCTTACCAAAAAATAGTAGGATTAACATCAGTGACAAAATAATGATTGAATCGCAGTCTTCTTTAACAATCTCCCTCTTTTAAAAATCTCTCTCAACAATGATCTTTTCAATCAGATCTCAACAATTAGTTATCTCCTCTCCCATGTATATTTAGATAGTTATAGCTCTATTCTCATTCTCATCTTCTAGAGGTATGATTTCTTGAACAAAAGTGCCATCATAGATAGTCTCGAGTGGCATAACAAAGGGTTTCTTCTCTTGAGAGGGTCTCCCATAATGACAAGAAGACAATGGTAGAGTTGTCAAAGATAGTATTGGTTCCATTTTACACTCTACCATACTCTTTTATTTTAGTTTGAGAGTCCTTTCCATGTCTTTCATCTTGTTAACATGATTTTTAGTGGACTCTTGATTGGTCAAAACAAAGTTATCAACAGATTTCAACATTTTGAAGGTGAAGCTAGTTTTGGCAAGTATTGTCACCTCTGCCTCTTGGAATGAGAACTTTATGAATTGGTGATAAGTTGAAGGGACTACATTCATCTTATGAATCTAAGGTATTCCTAATAATATATTGCATTTCAAAGCTATGTCAAGGACCTAACATATGAGATCTCTCTCTATAGGTCCTACTCTGATAGGAAATACAACAAGACCCTTGGATTCTCTTTCTTCCTTGTCATAAGATTTGATTGTGATTTTCTTGCAAGGATCAATGGACTCCTCATTATAGTCTAGTTAAGTAAGCATGCTATAGGAAAAGATGTTAAGACCAAAAACATTATCTATAAGCACATGATAGATGAGTTTCTAATGGATCATGGCTTTGATATGTAGCAATTGATTATGAGGATGATTTAGAGAATTATCATCCTCCTGAGAGAAAGATAAGTAGTGAAGTGAAGTTAGGTGACCCACCATGGATTGAAACTAATCAATATTAAAATTCTTAGGTATGCTAGTGTAATGCCCCACCTAGAGATCCTTAGAACAAGATGAATAAAATCCAATACATTTTTTTAAGGTTACAAGTATGGATTCAAACAACATCAACATGCAACCAATCAAAAGACTGCAATGGAAGACTTAACCAAACAATCCAAACAACCAATGATCTCTAAGCATCACTACTTACCAACACATTCAATAACCAACTATGGAAGTCATACAAACAAGAAACATTTAATCTTTGAACTATCAAGACCTAGGAAGGTGCACAACCCAATAGGGTATCCAAAACACATCCGACAAGTCTAAAAATACATGTTATTTTCTTAAGCAAGTTTTTACATAGAAACTATTCAAAACTTTTCTAGTATTGTATGATAATGTTCACTACTATCATTTGATATTTTATAAGTATCATGTGATACTTCTTACAACTACTGTGTGATACTTTCCAGTATCGCATGATATACTTTACTATTATTGTGTGATACTTTACTAGTATCGTATGATAGTTCTTGTTACTATTGTATGATACTTTCCTATCTCACCTAATATTTCTATCTATAGTCATGCGATATGTTTCTAGTACTACCTAATATTGAACCTATATCACCTAGGTTTGTGAGAAAAAATCCCAATGATAAACTTAGAAAGAAAATAGAGTTATAACCTCCACACTAAGGAGTATCGAAACCACATTAGTCAAGAAGTAAACACTCAAAAGCATAAGGAATATCAATCACTCTAACATCTAAATCATAACATCTAATATAATCATATAGAAAGAAACATCACAATGAACATACATGTGCATAAATCAACTATCTCAATAAATGAAAATAACAAAATCACTAGTGAACATACTCCATAATAGTACATAGAACCATGTGAACATCCTACTCTAGAACTAAACATGGAGGAAGTCTAACTTTGTATTCTAGTCCCCAGTAGTAGTATAGGTAGCTATGCCTTCTAACCACATAGAACCCATAGGCCCACTCCCATCATTTTGAAGGAGATAGTGATCTGACTACAAACACACACAATACAATCATCCATGGCTTACACTCATGCCAAATAGTGGAGAGGACTAAAACAAAGATCATGAGACAATGCAATATAATAGGTACTAGTTAGACACTCTATCAGTCTACTATATAGGGACTCTGGTGGATAGTAGATCCATTAGCATCATGGAGCCCAAGCTAAACATCATGTTGAACCTCTCCCTTAGCAGGCCATCATAATGTGTCCTTGGATAAAATTTACTGAAACTTTCCCTCAGATGAACTGTATAGGCACATACCCTTGCATGAACCATACAAGTATGTCTCATTTTATTATCTTAGTTTTATTACCCATGAATTTATTTAGTTATCACTTATTAGAAACTTCTTCAAATCAACCTTACTAAGAACACAACCCAAGGTTATGAGAGAATCCCATCCACTAGTCTACCCTACATGCACATGCTCATTATGTGATGAGTGCTCATAGGCAATGTAGTTTTCCAACCCAATCCCAATGAACATAACTCAACTGAAAGAAACTAGGATTTTGGATCTTGAAAGAACCCAACAAGTACATGCTCATGTGCTCATGTGTGGGCACACCAACTACATAAAGATCATAAACAACAAGGGTTGGATGAGGAACAATAAAAATAACCATGTATGAAATCACTCATCTGAGCACATAGCCAGGAGTATGGATTCAACATGAATCCCAATGAAAGAAGAATATAGATATGGTCAGATTGGATTTGTTATAGATAATCTAAGTCCATGACCCTTTTCAATTCCAAGAAACACCTAAGAAACCTAGGCAACATACAAATTGAGGTTAAGTCAAAAATGCCCAAAAACCAACATTGATGAAAATAATGAAATTGAAACCCTAGTTCCAATCAGGTATAAAGACCCTAACTATCAAATAAAATTTGGGTTCAAAGTTTGTATGCAAAAATAGCCAGCATAAAGGTCCAAAACCCCCAAACCCCACTCTAAAAGGAAACAAATACTCACACCTACCCAATTGGGTAGAGCCAGCATATAGGAATATAGGGGAAAATTACTTCTCTACCTCCTAACATATCAATACTAGATATAGACTCAGAAATGGAGTTCAAACACAAAAATAGAAGAGTCCTACCTCATAGCCAAAATGAAAAAAGTAAGAATGTTCATGATAGAGTAATCACTCCATGAAAACTAACAAAAGTCTCAAAAAACTAAGGTATCCTCAAGCCTGATCCAACAAGATCAATATCATGATGATCCCACACCCATAGCTCCCACAATGAGTAAAACAACTATACCTCCTTTAGATGATTTGGGATTTTTGCTCTCCAGTTTCCAATTTGAAAGAGAGAAGTAAGGAATAATTTAATTTTTGGGATATGTATTCACTCTAAAAGTGAAATATTAAATAGGAAAATAATTGGCTCACTAAAATAAATCCCTCCTTAACCTAGACAAAATTAGGCAATTCCAATTAACTAGAATTCAACTACGACAAAGTTGTTGGTAATCAAAATAAGAAGATCAAAACCCTAAATACCCTAAAGACATTAAATCATAATATTTCTTAATAATTTTTGTGACAAATTGGAATATCTAAATGCATAGACATAATACTAGTCTAGTCACAAATGCAAATGAATCCAGATTTATTAAATCATTGGAGGGTTTAATTAATAATTAAACTAGATATGTCACCTATATATGGATGACATTTGCTACATATAAACAACTGAATCACTAACTCCATGTTTCACTATTAGGGATATAAATCATACACACTAAACAACATGATCAAGTGAAATTGCATATGATAATATAGCCAAAGTGATAAATGAACTAAATTGTGTAAATAACCATTTATTTAATTACATTAAAATAGTATATTTACATCACTCACTACATCATAAAACATCTCAAGGCAAGAATGAAGTCAATACACATAGCATCGAATCATAGTATCTAGAATCCAATAAGTCCTCCATATAATCATAAAAAGAGAATATCTCTGAATACAAAATAATAAGATATCATCATAAAGCATCATGTCACATCAATAAGTAGCATCATGTAGATATGATCAAACTGAACAACATAGTATCTATCATCTATGATACTAGCAATCAAAATATAGTATCTAACCATCAGGTCATCTTGAATATCATCCAACATGAGTATCAAAATATATCTCAAATCTAAAATATAACAAGATACAAAATGAAAATATGAGAGACACTACCCCCATCATGCATAGGCTTACTCTTGCAAGTGTACAAAAAGATAAGGGTGCCAATCTCTCAACTATGTAGCATCCTCTCAAGTAGTAGAAGTCTCATCATTTGGGTCCCATTGGACCCTTAACTACTCTAGATCCCAAACTTTGAGGGTCAAACTCTAATGGTGAAGGATATGAATGGGCTCCAAAGAGATTTTCTCATCCTCCACCTGCAAGGCATCCTAATCAAGTACATGGGTAACATTGAGAATATACTGCCTCAAAACATAAACATGGAAAATATCATGGATGCATGATAGGCTAGGTGGTAATGCAAATCAATAAGAAATAGGATTGATCCTCTCAAGGATCTCAAATGATTTGACAAAACATGGTGCCAACTTAGATACCTTCCCATAATGGATGGGGCTCTTGTGCAGATGCACTCACAAAAACACCTGGTCACCAACTAAAAAGTGATGATCCAACCTATGGGCATCTACATACTTCTTTTTCTTGTCTTGAGAAGTAACCAAATGCTCTCTAATATGAACAAATTGTTGCTCCATATCTTGAAGCATCTCTAGACTTAAAATTACTCAATTCTCTAAACAATCCCAACTCAAAGGGGTACACCATGGTCTACCATAAAAGGCCTAAAAATGTGACGTGCCAAGAGAATTGTGATACCCAATGTTATAGGAAATCTCAACAAGGTACAAATAGTCCTCCCACTTAACTTGCATGTCCATCACATACATACGAAGCATGTCTTCTAGAATCTAATTCACTCTCTCTTTCTAACCATCGGTCTTTGGGTGGTATGTCGAACTAAAATTGAGTTGTGCACCCAAAGCATGATAGAGAGGTGTCCACATTGATGAAGTAAACACTAGATCTCTATCTGATATAGTTCAACAAGGGATTCCATACAATCAAACAATGTCCTCCAATAAAAAATGAGCTATAGAAGAAGTTGTGTAGGATTCTTTCATGGGTGAAAAATGTGCTACCTTGGACAACTTTTCCACTATCACCATGATAAAATCATGTCATCATGATTACATAGGTAGCCCTATGATAAAATCAATGGATATAGTATCTCACTTCCACTCTAGAATGGTATACAATTGCAAAAGGCCTTTTGGATGGTGATGATTTGCCTTCAGTCTCTAGCACTCAAGACATTGAGCAACAAAATTAGAAACATTGCACCTCATCCTTGCCCAAAAATAAAATTGTCTAAGGTTGACATCCATCTTCTTGACATCGTGAGGCATAGAATATGGTGCATGATATACTTCTAACAAAATCAAAGTACAAAGATCATTAGATGTTGGCACATACTTGTACCTCAAGTATCATAATAGTCCATCAAACTCCAAGGAATAACCTCAAAAATCCCCTCAAGGGTATGTCTAAACATAATCTCTGACCTCACCTCTTGATTCTAATACAACCATATAAATCCACTCCTAATGAGAAATTTGATATCTCATGTCATCTCCTACTCAAAGCATCTATGATGACATTCTCTTTCCCCTTGATACAGTGAACATCAAAATCATATTCACACCATTGAGGTCTTTTTCTATGGGTAATATTGGGGATTTTCCAATCTTTCCTCTTTGTGCAGATTAGTCATCATAGGTCACTTCTTAGGTGAGTCAAGAGTAAAGGAGCACCTCAAATTGTTTAAAGTGAACAATGCTAGAAGGAGTAGGGAGAAACCTTCACAAAACCTCCATCCAAAGAAATTGTCATACATTTAGGTTTAGCTAAGTAAATATATACTGCAACCTATGATGATCACCATGAAGCTCAAACCTATGTTCCAAAAGGAAATGTCTCTAGCACACAAGCGCATGCACAACTATCACAGCTTCCAAATCATGAGTGGGATAGTTAAGCTCATGGTTCATGGGTTTTCTAGACTCATGTGCAATCATGCGACCATTCTGCACTAACGCTGCACCCACCCCTTCCAACAACGTATCTATGTAAACTATAAAATTACCTATAGGATTAGGCATAGCAAGGACTAGCACACTAGTCAATCACTCCTTCAGATCCTCAAATGTTAACTCACACTGATTTGACCAAACATACTTCTTCCCTTTCTACAGAAGAGAAGTGATAGGATGAGCCACTTGTCAGAAGTCCTTCATGAATTGGCAGTAGTAACCTATCAATCCCATGAAAATACAAACCTTGGAAACACTAGTGCATACTAGCCAATCCATGATAGCTTAAATTTTCTCTTGATCCACTACAATACCATCACCTATGATGAAATGCCCCAAATACTTTACCTCATACTAGAAGAATCCACATTTACCCAGGTTTCCATAAAATTGATGGTCTTGTAAGTACTACAACACCTAGCATAAATAGACCTTGTGCTCTTTAATAGGCTTAGAATAAATCAATACATTGTCTAAGAAAAAAAGGACACATTGATCGAGGTATATGCAAAATACTTCATTCATCAAACTCATAAACATTGATGACACATTGGTTAACCCAAAGGGTACAATCGTAAACTCATAATGCCCATGGCATGTAAAAAAAATTTTCTAATGAATGTTATCCTCATGAATCCAAAGCTGATGGTAACCTAACTTAAGATCAATATTTGAGAACACTCTTTCTCCCTTAATATGATCAAACAAGTCATCAATCCTCAACAAGGGGTACCAATTCTTCACGGTGACCTTAATCAATTTCTGGTAATCAATGCATAAGTGCAATGACCCATCTTTGTTCTTCACAAAGATGACTAGTGCACCCCATGGGGATATACTAGGATGAATATGGTTGATGTAAGGACAAGTCTTGCTACTTCACCCTACCTTCTCCTAGGGTCTCCTCTAGGCCACTTCTCTATCCTATTAGGGATATTTTACTAACCCTAACTTGGAATGATTTCAAGCCCCATCCTCCCTTCAACTTGTCCACACCAATATAGAACTCAACTCCATCCTATCAACACTCCCTAGTTGTCCTATTGACTCATCCATACCAAAATATCTACACATGAATACAAGCTACCCAAAATGGAGAGAGGATTTTTTCTAGGGCACTGGGCCATTCCAATGCACATCTACTAAAAATTCATAGAAACGTCTATCAATTTAAAGAAATTGCTCCAAAATAGGCCTAGTATGGATACAAGGAATTAGGCCTCTAAACTCACCAAATGATATATAACTTGGAAAAAGGCTTAACAAGGTGGAAAAAAAAAAACTTCATATCCTAATACCCTTTTGGAAGACCTTTGAGATTCACCTGATCTCACGTCCCTAGCCTATTTCTATTGGAAATATAAGAGGCGTAACTAAGAGGGGAGGGGTGAATTAGTTACCACAAAAATAAATCCCAGATCCCTTAGATGTCAGTACAAAATAAACTCTAAAAAATGAATATTGTTGATGCTCGGCAAACACACATAAAATTTTGTAACTCGGTTTATACTAAATATATTTGGTAAGTATATAATATGCAAATATTTAGATGCTATCTATGATTACCATTACTTTAACTTAGTTTCAAAGCACATAAAAGAAAATAGCATGAACACATTTGACACCAGGATTTAACATGGAAACCAAATTTGAGAAAAACCACTAATTGCAACTAGTTACTATTTTCACTCTTTTGAAGTGAGCCTTATTAGGAGAAAACCCTATTAAAAGTTACAAAACACATTATTAGGTGTGACCCTATTAGAGGATTTAATCACCCTATTAGGAGTGGCCTTGTTAGAGGCCTTTAGACAATTCAATAGAATTGCCACCTTGTTAGAGGATTTACAAAGAGTTGTTAAGACAACTCTGTTAAGAGATTTAGATCACTGCTACAATGGTTAGAGAGTAACAATAGATGACCTATTTTCTAATGTAACTGAATTGTTGATTATAAATCTCAATTCTGGCTTGTATACTTGATTCTTCTTGATTCAATATATCTCTTCAGCTCCACAAGGATATTCTACTTATCCTTCTAATTCACTTCCTCTTTTCATCATTAAATCTTCAATTTATTCACAACTTCTTGGCAATCGACTAGAACCAATAGATAAGTCAATTAAACTCAATATGCCAAAACAAGAAAATTCTTTGTTAGTCGACCCTGCTCGAAAAACACTAACTCAGAAATGATTTGTGTTAACCAAGTAAAGATCAGTCAACACTACATATTTACAAAGTTTCTTTGGTAATTTATTGAGTGTGGTTAACACTGGTTCCATCCAAATCTTTCTTCGTTAACCGAGTGAGCTTATTTAACACTCATCTTTTGCAAACTTTCTTTTGACACCCAAGTAAACTTGGTAGACACTGTCATCTCAACTAGGCAAATATAGGAATTCTCGGTAGACATAGGAAACTATCTTCATTTCCCAAGTGATCTTGGCATGCACTAACTCATAATGATATGGAATTTTTGTGACATCAAAGACAATACACAATTAATCAATTGTATCCAACAATCTCCCTCTTTGGCATTGATGGCAACACAACATGTCATAATACAATGAAATTTTGTAGAAAGAATAAAGTAAGAAACATATCCTTAGTTTCATTCTAATTCACATCCATGAGAACTCAATTTATCAGTGTGAACTCTTTCTACCTTCAGTTTCTCCCACTGTTAGAAAAACTTCTATCTGCAACAACTTCCTAAGATAGCAAATTTCTCCCTCTTATAGCAAACTTCTCCCTAATTATAAATAAAATTTCTATATTTTCTATATGACAGTAAACTTCTCCCTCTTTGAAAACAAATGCCAAAGACAACAACTATATTAATATCAATGTACCTTAAGTATTGATTTATTTGCAATATGCTCTTGTCAATTTTTGTACCAACTGATTGATCTTCAACATGCTTTGGTTGATGCATCACTAAAATTCATTTAGTGAGCTTCAGATAGGGGAATGACCCCTAGCTTACCTCTTAGATATAGAAATGCATCCTTAGGTAATGGCTTGGTGAATATGTCTACAATTTATTCTTTTCTGTTCACATATTCCAATCTGACTTCTTTATCCAGCACCAATTCTCTTAAGAAGTGATATTTTATAGCAATGTGCTTTGTTTTGGTATGCATGATTAGATTCTTTGATATATTGATTGCATTGGTGTTATCATAGTATATAAATATTGGATCTTTGATCTCTATCTTCATTCCTTCCAACAATAGTTTGAACCAAACAATGTTAGAAAAATTAACTATTGATACCACATATTCTACCTCTGTTGTGGACTAAGAGATACAAATTTTTGTCTTGCTTGTCCAAGACACTAGTCTTTTACCAAGAAATAATGCTCCATAATTAGTGTTTTTCCTATCATCAAGACTTCCTTCCCAACTAGCATCAGTGAATACCTTCATGATGTAGGAGCATCCTAGGTTTCCTTATAATCTTGCACCTTTTTGTTCATTCTGCCAGTTGATGTCGAGCTACCAATTTCTAGTTGATGTCAAGCTACCAATTTCGAGTTGATGCCAAGTTACCAGTTTCTAGTTGATGTTGAGTTGTCAATTTCCAATTGCTGACAGGTTACTAGTTTCTAGTTATTGCCAAGTGCTAATTTCCAGTGTGTGTCGAGTTCTAGTATGTGTCAAGTTGTCCAGTGTGAGCCGAGTTATCCAGTATATGTCGAGTTACCTAGTGTATGTCGAGTGACCCTTCATGTGTCGAGTTACCCAATGTATGCTAAGTTACTCTTCATGTGTCAAGTTACCTAGTGTATGTCAAGTGACCCTTTATGTGCCAAGTTCTCATGTTTATGCTGATTGTCAGCATCTAGACGTGGTCTCTGCAAGCTAACTTGCGAGATTTATTTTTGATCTTGACATTTATGTTAAGATCTTTTCTTGGGATGTGTCCAGACTATTTTTGGGTTGGCCTTCCTCTTATGTAATATTCTAGAATAATTTGTATGTTGTTTTGGCAAGTATATATAGGGTATTTTAGCTTAGAGTTAAGTAGTTGGGAGAAGGAACTCAAAGAGAGGATTAAAAGGCATATGCATTTGGAAATATGAATTTAAAGTTGGATCGTGGATCTAGAATTTTTATTTTGTATTTTGTATTCTAGGGAAAATTCAAAGCTTGTTGTAGAAGTTATTCCTTATGATGAAAAATTGGATACCAATCTTGTGTTGGATTGGGTCTCTTTTATGGAGAAGTTCTTTGAGTATGAAAACACTCCTAATAATAGAAAGGTGAAGATTGCAGTCACTAGGCTGAAAGGTCATGCATCACTATGGTGGGAGAACTTACAAACTAATAGACAAAGTAGAGGAAAGGAGAAGATCAGAACTTGGCCAAAGATGGTGAACAAGGTAAAGAACAAATTCCTTCCTGCTGATTGCCAAGTTAGCTTGTTGAGAAAGATGCAAAATTTGAAACAAAAGGACATGACTGTGAAAGATTATACCAAGGAATTATTTAGATTAGACATTAGATTTGGACATGTTGATGATGATGTTGAGAAAATTGTAAGGTACATTAATGGATTGAGATCTAGAATTCAAGATGAAATAAGTTTTGTGAATTTGGAAAGTGTAGAAGAAGCATATCAATATGCCTTGAAAGCTAAGGAGATATTGACAAAGAACCATGAACAAAGACAAAGAGGTAGAGGTGGTAGATTCTAGAGAGGCGGAGGTAGATCTTAAGGAGAAAGTGGCAGATCTAATAGTTCTATGCAGGATAAAGGCAAATATGAATGGAAGAATGATGACAAAGGCAAGATCGAATGGAAAAGTGGTAATTATTATAGAGGAGGCACTAATTCTTACTAAGGAAGAGGTAATTCCTATTCTAGAGGTGGACTTCATGGTAATTTTTTTAGATGTGGTAAAGAGGGACATAGATCCTTTGAATGTAGATACTCTGAAAGTAGGCAAGGTAACAGAAATGCTATGATTCAAGAAGATGATGAGGGTTCACCAAGTGGACTTGAGGCTAGAGAAAATATAATGGTGAGAAGAACCTTATGTAATAAGGGAATTGATGAGGAATCTATTTTAAGGAGAATTCTTTTCAAGACAAGATGCAAGAGGGCTAGAAAATGCTACAAAGTGATCATTGACAGTGGAAGTTCTACAAATCTGGCATTAGAGGAGCTAGTTAATAATTTGTAGTTGTAGAGGCTAAAACATCCCAAACCCTATCATGTTTCATGGATCAAAGATGAGCACAAGATATTGGTAAGTGAATAATGCCTTGTGAAGTTCAAGATTGGACATTACTTTGATGATGTTTTGTGTGATATTACGCCTATGGATTGTTGTCATATTCTATTGGGTAGACCTTGGCAATATGATAGATATGTTGTACATGATGGAAGATTGAATCAATATACTCTTTGCATGAATGGGAAGAAGAAAATATTGTTTTCTTTGATTGAAAGTCTAGATGAGGTTAGTTGTACTACGATAAAAGGTTGCATGGTTAGTGGGAAATAATTTGAAAAGTGAAGAAGAATCAAGTTTGTTTTGCCATAGTTCCTAGAGGACCGAGAGTTGGTAGTAATGATCGAGTAGTAGAATTTAATAATGAAAAAGTAATAGCAGAAATTGCAAAATTTCTTAATGAGTACAAAGATATTGTTGATGATCATATTACTGATGGTTTACCTTTAGTAAATAGTATAATTCATTGTATAGATCTGATTCCTAGAGCTAGTTTTTCAAACAAAGCACCATATAGATTGACACCTACAGAGAATGAAGAACTTAGTAGACAAGTGCATGAGTTGTTGCAAAAAGATTTGATCAGAGAAAGCTTGAGTCCATGTGCTATACCTATTGTATTAGCACTTAAAAAGAATGGATAATGGATAATGTGTATTGATTCCAGAGTTATTAACAAAATCACAGTGAAATATAGGTTTCCTATGCTAAGGATGGATGACATAATGGATTGTTTTAGTGGAGCAAAATATTGTACCAAGATTGATTTGAAGAGTGGCTATCATTAGATCAAAATTAGAGAAGGTGATGAATGGAAAACTACTTTCAAGACAAAAGATGGTTTGTATGAATGGTTGGTTATGTATTTTGGTTTGACTAATGCACCTAGTACTTTCATGAGGTTGATGAATGAAGTTCTGAAAATATTTTTGGGTAAGTTTGTGATTTTTTATTTGGATGATATTTGATATTTAGTAAGACTAAGGAAGAACATCTTGAGCATATTAGACAAGTATTGTGAAGGTTGAAAGAGGAAAAGTTGTTGATTAATCTTAAAAAGTGTTCTTTTATGCAAGAGGGGATTGTATATTTGGGATTTATGATTTTAGCTGATGGATTGAAGATGGATCCTAAGAAGGTTAAATCAATTTTGGCATGGCCTACACCTAAGAATGTGGGTGAGGTAAGATCATTTCATGGTTTGGATAGTTTTTATAGAAAGTTTATAAAGAATTTTAGTGTTTTTTGTAATGCTATGACTGAGACAATAAGGGGAGATAAAAAGGAATTCAAGTAGACACATGGTGCTGAGAAGAGTTTTGAGACTTTGAAACAAAAGGTTGTTGAATTAACTATATTAGCTTTACCTAATTTTAACAAAGTATTTCAAGTTGAATGTGATGCAAGTGGTAATGCAATATGAGCTGTATTAAGTCAAGAAGGTAAGCTAGTTGCTTTCTTTAGTGAAAAGTTGAATGATGCTAAAAGGAAGTATTCTGTGTGTTCAAGCATTGAAGAAATTGAGACATTATTTGATTACTAAGGAGTTTGTGTTGTATACTGATCATAAATCTTTACAATACTTGGGAACTCAACATAAATTGAATCAAAGACATATGAAGTGGGTTGACTATTTGCAGAGTTTTACATTTGTCATTAAGCATAAGAGTGGACTTACTAATAAAGTTGTCAATGCATTGAGTAGGAGATGGTCCTTGCTAATAGAAATGAAGGTTGAAGTTCTTGGTTTTGATGAAATGAAAGAGTTGTATGATGTTGATCCTAATTTTTCTGAGGCATGGAGAGAGTGCAAAGCACAAAATTTGACAGATCACATAAGTAAGTATGATGAATATTTCATTCAAGAAGGCATGTTGTTCAAAGGTATTTAGTTGTGTATTCCTCGAAGTTCTATGAGGTTGAATCTGATTAAGGAAAAGCATAGTGGTGGATTAGCTAGACATTTTGGAATTGATAAGACATTGAGTTTGCTGAAGAGAAGTATTATTAGCTACAAATGTATAAGGATGTTCAGAAATTTGTAAAGAGTTGTGGAGTTTGTCAAGTTGCAAAAGGAGTGAGTCAAAATACTAGTTTGTATACACCTATTACTATTCCTGAGAAACCTTGGACTAACATCAGTATGGATTTTGTTCTTGGATTGCCTAATATAGTGAAAGGGTATGATTTTATATATTTTGTAGTGGATAGATTTTCTAAAATGGCTCATTTCATACCATATAAGAAGACATCAAACGTTGCTAAACTTTTCTTTAAAGAGATTGTGAGATCGCATGGATTACCGAGAAGCATTATTTATGATGGAGATAGTAAGTTTGTTGGCTACTCTTAGAAGACTTTGTGGAAGAAGATGGGTATTTAAGTGAAGTTTAGTTCTACATTCCATCCACAAATAGATGGACAAACTGAGGTTTTGAATAGAAGCTTGGGTAATTTTCTAAGATGTTTAGTTCGGAATAACCCAAGTAATTGGGAGATGGTATTGACACAAGCTAAATTTGCATATAATAATTATGTGAATAGGAGTACAAGGAAGACACATTTTGAGATTGTTATTAGAATGCATCCTAGAGGTATATCAAATTTGAGAGATGTTGTTGTTGAAGAAAAGAGAAGCATTGCAGGAGAAGAATTTGTTAAGTGAAGTTGAGGTTGGAACAAACTAATTAGAATTATAAGGAGAATGCTGATTAGTCTAGAAGACACCATGATTTTGAAGTTGGTGATGAGGTGATGGTTCATTTGAAGAAAGGAAGATTCCTAGTTGGAACATACAGTAAGCTAAAGATGAGGAAGTTTGGACCTTGTAAGATCTTGAAGAAGTTTGATAGTGGTAATTCTTATGAAGTTGAGTTAACTGATGACATGGATATATCTCCTATATTCAATGTTGTTGATCTGTATAAGTATCATGAGTTAGATGATGAAGTTGTTGGACCTAATGATTATCCTAAGAAGCAAATTGAAGAGGTTCAATAGATATTAGACTAGAGAATTGGTTAGAGTACAAGAAGGAAAGATTACTATGAATATTTGATGAAGTGGAAAAATAGACCTATTGAAGATGCTACATGGATTTCTCATTCTGAGTTGGATTCAGCTCAAGTTGTGACACTTGCATGATTCAGGAGAATCATTTTCTCCAACCCTAGTTGTCTGATGCAGGAGCACCCTAGGTTTCCTTGTATTCTTGCACCTTTTTGTTCATTTTGCTAGTTGATGTCGAGCTTCCAATTTCTAGTTGATGATGAGCTACCAATTTTTAGTTGATGCCCAGTCACCAGTTTCCAGTTGATGCTGAGTTGGCAATTTCTAGTTGATGTCGAATTGCCAGTTTCCAGTTGATATCAAGTTGCCAGTTTCCAATTGATGTTGAGTTACTAGTTTCCATTTAATGTTGAGCTATTAGTTTCTAGTTATTACTGAGTTCCAATTTCCAATGTGTGTCGAGTTCCAGTATGTGCCGAGTTGTCCAATGTGAGCCAAGTTATCCAGTATATGCTAAGTTACCTAATGTATGTCGAGTGACCCTTCATGTGCCAAGTTACCCAATGTATGTTGAGTGACTCTTAATGTGCCAAGTTACCCAGCGTATGCCAAGTGACCCTTCATGTGCCAAGTTCTCCTATTTATACTGAGTGTCGGCATTTGGACGTGGTCTCTGCAAGCTGACTTGAGTAGATCTATTTTTGATCATTACATTTATGTTAAGATCTTTTCTTGGGATGTTTCCAGACTATTATTGGGTCAGTCTTCCTCTTATGTAATGTTCTAGAAGGATCTATAAGCTATTTTGGCAAGTATATATAGGGTATTTTAGCTTAGAGTTAAGTAGTTGGGAGAGGGAACTCAGAGAGAGGATTGAAAAGAAAAAAGCCATATGTATCTGGAAATGTGAATTTAAAGTTGGATCATGGATTTGGAAGTTGTATTTTGTATTTGGTCGTAACCTAGAAGGCCTTACAGTTGGGCATGTATGAAGATATTTTGATGAATTAATAAAAGTGTTTTGCTCTTCTTCCTCCTTTGGTGGTTGTTCCTTGTGTTTTCTTCCATTGTGTTAACTCTTTCAAGTGGTTTGGATAGCTAGGTAAGCCTTTGGCCCTAGTTATTCACCCTTTGCCTACAACACTTCAAGTCCAAATTTTCTCAAAGCTTGTATCATAAGCCATATGTTGGCATTATATTATATTTGTCATTAGTGACAACACTTACTCAATTTTGAATGATTGCTGAGTTCATCACTCAATCTATAGTATATACTGAGCATTCAGTGGTTACCTTGTAGGCTCATCACTCAAGTAGTTCATACCGAGCATTCCTAAAGCTAATAAGTGAGTGTGCAGTCAAGTAAGTTCATACCGAGCATTCATGAAGCTACCAAGTGGGTGTGCAGCCCAGCAGTATCTACAAAGCATACAGTGTTCACTGAGCTTCATAAGTGTTTACCGAGTGATGGAAGTCTAGTGTTTACCGAGTAATGAAAGTGTAGTGTTTACCAAGTGAAAGCAAGCTAAATGAAGAATTTAGTTTTTACTAAGTGATACTATATCTATCGAGTCTCCAAAGGTTACTAATTTTAGAACTACATCAAGTGATTAGTATGGACCAAGTCTTCACTTCTACTGAGTGCATGATGATGCCGAGTAATGCAATGGACGCCGAGTATCAGAAGGTCACCGAGTCAGTTTAGTGAACCCAAGTTATTTACTGTTTGGCCAACTTAGTAATATTTTGTTCACTTGTGTTTTGGACAACCTTGCAATTGTAATTATTGCAATGGTATATATGTAATATATTATATCATTTACAATGGATGAAAGATGTATCAAGAAAAACATGTAATGCTTTGAGAAGAATGAAAGTGAATTAGTAGCAGAGAAGAGTATTCAGCAAGGTCTACAAGGAGCAGTAAAGATTCATCAGTCACAAGAGGTGATCTGTACTTCAAGGATCTAATTAGCAATCAAGTTGTAAGTAGATCCACTATTTCATCCTAATAGGTGAATCAATTTTGTAAATCCTTTAATAGGGTAGACTTAATAGTCTTTGTATAAATCTCCTAATAGAGTGCATACTTCACTTTATGTTTGTAAATCCTCTAAAAAGGTGGATCTAGCAGTCCTTTGTGCTCCTAACAGTGCAGATCACCAGAAGTGGTCAATTTAAGCCTTAACAGGCCAACTTCATACTGCAGTAATGAAGTTTTGTGGGTATCATCCCCACCCCAGTTTTACTTTCTATTTGGTAGGTTTCTAGGTTACCAAATCACTATGTACATGTGTTATGAATGTTTGATCTCTCATATATGCAGTAGATTAGATGAATAAATGGTGAATAGTATATATGGTTAAAGCACTGAATTGTTTAAAGTTTTGAAGTTACTGATTCACCCCTCCCCTCTTAGTAACCTATCATATCTTGAATATTTCCAACACCATAGTCTTCAGTATCTTTCAGATATCTCATGATTCTCTTGATTTCCATCATGTGATTTTCTTTGGTATTTGTTGAGAATCTTGGGACCATACCAACTGCTAATGCAATATCAGGCCTTATATGTACTACATACTATAATTTCCCAAAATCATTGATCTATATGTGGTCTAATCTACTTCTTTGGAATCGTCATTTTTGGAAAGCTTATGTCTAGCATAAATAGGGGTTCCAACTGGTCTTGAATCTTCCATTCCAAATTTCTTTAGTATCTCCTTGATATACTTTGGTTGAGTGATGTAGGTACAATTTTTGTTCTATTGAATCTGCAATTCAATAAAGAATTTTCTCTCCAAACATAGACATATCAAATTCTTTACTCTCTTTTTTTTAAATGCTTTGCACACTTCATCATTTCCTATGAATAATGCATCATCAACAAATATTTTAGCCCACACAATCTTCTTCTCTAGTCCTTCTTTGATATACAAATTAATGTTATCATGTGTTCTTTGAAAGCCAATCTATATCAAGTAATTATGAAGTCTTTCATACCAAGCTCTAGGAGCTTGCTTGAGACCTTATAATTTTTTATGAAACTTAAAAATCATGTATTTTTGCTAGGATCTACAAAACCTTATGGTTTTTCAATGTATACTTCCATTCAAGAATGTATATTTGACATCCATTTGATATACTTCAAATCCTTTGTGTGCTACATATGCTACTAATATTCTAACACCTTCTAATCTTGCAACAGGAGCAAAATTTTCATCATAATAAATACCTTCTTCTTGAGAATAGTCTTTACATACCAATCTAGCTATGTTTCTAGAAACTTCTCCATCTTCATTTAGCTTGTTTTTGAACACCCACTTTGTGCCAATTACATTTTTATCCTTGGGTCTAGGAACAAGAGTCCAAGTTTTGTTCTTTTCTATCTATTTTATCTCTTCATTCATAGCTTCAATCCAAATTTCATTATCCAATGCATCTTTAATATTTCTAGGTTCAAATTTAGCAAGTAAACATGTACCTTTTAATTTGTTTCTTGTCATTGTTCCATCAGATTTGTCTCCAATGATCTAATCAAGTGCATTTTGCCTTCTAATATATCTTGCTAATGCAAATTCTTTAGATTTGGAATGAGTTCTACTATTTTCATAATGAACTTCAGCATCAAGCTTGGGTCCCATTTTTTGTGACTTGGGTCCTTCAGACTTGGTTTGAACTAGCTCAGTAACTTTTGACTACAACTCAGGTCCTTCAGACTATGACTCGAGTTGCACTATCTGCAACTCAATAACTATTGGAGATTTTGTGGACTTAGTAGGTGAAGCCTCCTTTCTTTCAAATCGATTTGGTAGGGTATCTAGTTCATAGTAAATAAATCTTCAGTAATCCTCTAGCTCTTTGTTGCTTTCTTCTTCACTCTTTTCTACAAATTCATCAATTCTCACATGTGCACTTTCTATGAATTTATGAGTAGCCAAATTCAAACATTTTTATGCTTTACTTTTGTAGGAGTATTTTAGAAATATTCCTTCATCACCTTTGACGTCAAATTTTCCTTTTCTAGATTCTTTCAAAATATAAAATTTGCTACCAAATACTTTCAAGTAACTCACATTAGGTTTGTAGTTGTACCATACTTCGTAAGGACTTTGATTTGAATCTTTCTTCAACTATATTATTTTCAAGGTATGAACTATTGTGTCGATTTCTTTGTTCTAGTATTTGATTGCAACATTATTTTCTATCCTTAATGTCCTTACACAATCCATGATGGATTTATTCCTTCTTTCAGCTATATCATTCTACTAAGGTGTACTAGGGGTTGATACTTGTCTTTTAATTCTTCTTTCAATATAGAAATTATTGAATTCATTGGAGATGAATTCACCACCTCTATTTAATCTTAAACATTTCAATCTCTTTCCAATTTTTTTCTCTACTCTTGCTAGATACCACTTGAACTTTTGAAAAGGTTCTGATTTTTCTTTTAGATATATTACAGTCATCATTCTAGAATAGTCATCAACAAAAAGAATGAAAAAAATTTCTCCACTATAACTCTCTATTTAAATAGTTCCACATAAGTCTATATGCATAATTTCTAAGACTTATTCTAACTGATAGTTCTTGCTTTTGAAATTAGTCTTTAGCATCTTACCAATTTGGTAATTTTTGCATAAACCCATATCAGGTTTCTTCAAAATAGGAATACCTCTTACTCTTTTATGTTTGATTATCTTAACTAGATTACCAAAGTTTACATGACATAATCTTTTGTACCATAACCAACTTTCTTCTACTTGAGCAATAAAACATGAACATTCACTAAGATCAAGATAAAATAGATTACCTTTTGTTTGATTACCAGATCCAACCGGATTTCCTTTTCCATCCAATAGTTTGGCCTTTCCATCCATGAATTCTACCTTGAACCTAATTTTATTCAATTGTGCCACACTTAGTAGATTATGATTTAATCCTTCACCCTAATAAGCATTCTCACATACAAGTTCTTTAGTCAAAGAAATACATCATTTTCCTTTTATGTTATAAGGTTCATTGTTTCTGAATCTCACACTACCTCCATCATAATATTCCATGTGCTCAAATTTTTCTTTATCTCTAATCATATGATGTGAATAGCCATTGTCAATAATCCATGTATCATTTTCGCTAACATGAGAGATAAGTGTCATTTTATCTCCTTCATCATTAGATTCATCCTTTACAGCAATATATACCATTTCATCTTCACTGTTATCAAAATCTTTAGCCATTAAACAAGATTTCTTACCTTTTTCCTTGTGGTTCTTGTAGTTCTTGAAATCCTTCTTTCCTTTATGCTTATTGTTTTTATTTTCATCTTTGTTTTCTCTGTTTGGACACCTTGCAACAATGTGACCAATTTCTTCACAAGAAAAGCAAATTACAGGAACTTTGCCTTTGTACTTTCCTCTATCTTCGACATACTTTCTTGCAAGTAGGGCTTAAAAAAATTAATATCACTATCTAAAATTTCTTTTGTTTCTTCTTCTTCACTTCCTATTTGATTAGACTTTGATTTCTTACTCTTTTTCTTAAGTGAGAGTTTAGCTTCAAATGCAAACTCGATAACTTTTAAACTAGTAACATTGTTATTAAATTTATCTAATTCAAAAGCTATCAATCTTCCAACTAGAGCATCCAAAGATATTTTATTTTTTAGATCACATCTCATCTCTTGAATAGTAGACACTCTAATTGCATAAATAGGAAGAAGAGTTCTAAGCACCTTGTTTACAACTATTTTGTCTTCGATGTCTCCTCTAGATGCTTTGATTGCACTCACACTTTCTTTGATTCTTTCTACATATTTTGCAATATTCTAATCTTCTCTCATTTTCAGCTAATCAAAATGACCTCTAATACTTTCAGCTCTGGCTCTTCTTACATTGTCATCTCATCCATAAATGTCTTTCAGTTTGGTCCATATTTCATGAGCAGTTTTGCAATCTTTTACTTCATCAAATTCTGCATAACTGAGAGCAGATGCAATATCAATCATCATGATGTTATGATTCTTATTTTCAAAAATATCTTGAACTGATAATGTTCCAATGGGATTCTTGTATTCATCATCAATATATTTTCATCTTGAATCACTAATAGTTGCCAGACGTAGCCTCATAAGTCCTTGCCATGTTGCAAGATTGTCTCCGTTCAACTTAGGAATCTCTCTTCTGTAAGACATCCTGATTCTCTGCAAGCACTAAAAGCTCTTATAGAAATTATTGGAAATATAAGAGGAGTAACTAAGAGGGGATGGCTGAATCAATTACCACAAAAATGAATCCCAAATCCTTTAGATGTCAGTACAAAATAAACTATGAAAACTAAATATTGATGATGCTTGGCAAACACACATAAAAGGTTATAACTCGATAAATATTGAATAAGTATTTAACATGAAAATATTTAGATGTTATCTATGATTACCATTTCTTTAACTTAGTTGCAAAGCACATAAAATAAAATAGCATGAACACATTTGACACCAAGATTTAACATGGAAACCCAATTTGGGAAAAACCACCAATTGCAACTAGTTATTGTTTTCACTCTTCTAAAGTGAGCCATGTTAGGAGCCAACCTTATTAAAGGTTACAAAACACACTATTAGTTGTGACCTTGTTAGAGGATTTAATCACCCTATTAAAAGTGGCCTTGTTAGACATTTTTAAACAATTCAATAGAACTATCACCTTGTAAGAGGATTTACAAATAGTTGTTAAGCTAACTCTATTAAGAGATTTAGATCACTGCTACAATGGTTAGAGAGTAACAATGAGATGATCCAATTTTTGATGTAATTAAATTTTTTATTACATATCTCAATTCGAGCTTATATACTTGATCCTTCCTAATCGAATATATCTCTTCAACTCCACAAGGATATTCTACTTATGCTTCTAATTCACTTCCTCTTTTCATCATTAAATCTTCAATTCATTCATAACTTCTTCTCATTCTTTAACTCACAACTTGACCTTATACTTATATCATTCACATTGTCAAGTTGGCTAAAATACAACTCAGAATAACTCGTATTCATCTTATTAGTCAACTAGAACCAATAGATAAATCAATTGAACTCAGTATGCCAAAAAAATAAAATCCTTTGTTAACTGACCCTGCTCAGTAGACACGAACTCAAAAACAATTTCCTATGTTAACCAAGTGAAGCTCAGTCAACACTACATATTTGAAAAGTTCCTTTGATAACCTAGTGAGCTTAGTTAACACTGTTTCCATCCAACTTTTTCTTCATTAACTGAGTGAGCCCGATTAACACTCATCTTTTGCAAACTTTCCTTTGACACCCGAGTGAACTCAGTAGACACTACCATCTAAACTAGGCAAACATAGGAACATTGGGTAGACATAGAAAATTGTCTTCATTGCCCCAGTGAGCTTGGCATGCACTAATGGATAATGATATGACATTTGTGTAACATCAAAGACAATACACTATTAATCAATTTTATCCAATAGTTTGTACAATGGGATGTTTATTTTAAGCCTAGAATTAAGGGTTTTCAAATTTCTTCACATGATTCACAAGGGTTTGACCAAATCCTTTCCCAATCATGTCATCAGAAGTTTTCCTTTGGCATAGGGCTTCTCCATTCTTATTCCCTTATTTGCATCCACTTAGGGTGAAGCTATCAATGCATTCAACCCCATTAAATGTTGTTTACATCACTATGCTCCCTAACAATGCTCACTTGGCTTGCCTAGGGCATCAATACAAAAAGGAAAATATTTCTTCTAAGAGCCTGCACAATTGCATGCCTATAGTACAAGGATTCACCACACATATTGCAAGAGACTGTACAACTACCATCGTGGAAAGGTGAGTTATGACCCCATCTTCAAAAATTGCCTGGTTCATACTAGCACTAGTGCACAAGCCAAAATATTTACAAAAAGGGAATGAAATGGAATCAATAACCTATCTAATCACTCATAGAACTAGAAAAAAACATCTAATGACTTATGAACAAGATATAGTATGGAATTCAATCCATCAAGTACCCTCAAGAAGTAAAAATCTTGTATTGTCGAAAAATAACACAAAAAAATTCCTTGCTCATAAACTAAAATTCTTCCATAATGTCATCCAACCCTTTTTCTTGGTTGAGGGATACCTTATATAGGTCCATTACACCTCATCCATCTGCTTGGAGGTGGTTATTCAACCATTTGTGTAACGCCCCGCCAGGGAACCCAAAAGAAATTAACCTAAAGTTTCACTAAGTTTGCCAAACATTTTTTTTTTCAAAGATAATAACTTAACAACAACAAAAATAATATAGTGGAGTCAATTACATACACATAAGCACATACCATAAAATAGATTACAAATCATTAGGTCCCATGACATTGAATCATAGTTAAGTTTAATTAATATTAAAACCAATAAATAACACATCCACATTAAAGAATAACTACAAGTATGAATTCATTTAAATAATATATATTTATCTCAAAAGCCACTTGGCAATAATCAGAAGGCACAATCATCCACTATACAAGTCACTAAGTATGAAAGGCTAAAAGAATAAGCATAATAAAATAGATTACATATCTATTAAGATCCATGAAATAAAATACAATACAATAGGTATAACCATCCATCATAGTACACAAGAATATAATGAAAGGAAATGCAGAATAGGAACTCTAGCCATAGCATCAATATATAGGATCTCAATGGTAAAAGCAGGGTATACTTTAAGAAACCCCTCCTTTAGAAAAGGTGTAAAAACTTGGCGAAAGGTGTAAAACACCTAAAAAAAAATATTTTTTGTGGTGAAAAAAATAGTTTACAAAGAAAAAATAATAATCTCCCTTGGCAAAACATTCATAGTCTCTCAAACAATGTGTAAAATTGGGGCGAATTGTGTTATTTTAAAACCAAAAAAAATTTATACATTGGTAAACTAAAAATAATAATTAGTAAAATTTTAATTTTTTGGGCAAATCATTTCATTATATTCAAGGTTAAAAAAAAAAATGTGAATTCGATGGCATTGGAGGTTCGCAAAGGGTTTCATCAACTTGAAGTTCCCAGTTGCAAAACTGCGAGAAAGGCTTTAACAGGTATATCGCAATGTCACTGTCAAAGTGAAAGTTAATTGTTTGTCTACTGTGAAACTATGAGGAGGGCAGAGATTGCATCATCATCGATTGGAAAGATAAATAAGGAGTTAACTTTGCAACTTTGTGAAAAGGAGATTTCGCAGCATCGGCAGTAGCAGTTAAATGATGGTGATTCAGTGAACTTTTATGTTATGAAGTTGCAAAAAGGGAGATTGCATCATTGGAGGTTTTATTCAGGTAGTTAGTCTATTGGTTGCAAGACCGCAAAATGTTAATTTAGGCAGTTTTCGCATGTTCGCAGCGGTTAAAGGGAAAGGACTTCTAGTAGTCACGAAAAGGGATATCACATCATCAAAGTTTTTATGTAGGCAATTAGTCTTTTGGTTGTGAAATTTTGAAATGTTAATTCGGGTAGTTTTTGCATGTTCACAACGGTTAAAGGGAAAGGACTTTCGACAGTCGCGAAACAGGAGATCGCATCATCGGAGGTTTTATGCAAGCAGTTAGTCTGTTGGTTGTGAGACTATGAAATGTTAAGTTAGGCCATTTTTGCATCTCCACAGTGGTTAAAGGGAAAAGATATGTCATCTTGCGAAGTCACAAAAAGTTAAGATGAAGCAGTCTTCGCCACTTTGCACTAGTTAGAAGGAAATGGGTTTTGACAACTGTGACAACGCCATGTGAAACATTTAAGTTTTGAAGTTGTAATAGAAGGGGAATCTCATTGGAAGAGGATATAAGGCTTATTATAGGGTCGCAATGATAAAGTGAATATTTGATTTAACGGTTGCGATAGCTCGAGAAAAGAAAAAGAAGGGTTTCTCAGTTTTGCAAAAAGATTTCAAGGTTAAGTTGAACTGATTGTAATAGAGCGTAGAAAGAAGGGTTTCGCAACTCATAAGATTGTACAATGATAATGTATTTTTAAAGCTTGAAACTTTGAAAGTACAAAAGAATAGGTTTTCAAATCTATTATCTAATTTTGGACAGCTGATGGGTTGACATTCTAAGGCAAATGAAATAGAGGCAGTAGTTACTAATGGTAGTGGTCAATAATAGATATCCATGCATGTGCAAGCTTTTAAACTTTAAAGCCATTATAATTTAACAATTTAACACTATGGCTCATCACGAAGTTGCAAAAAGCTAGAATGCTTAGATATCTAGAGCTAACAGAGCAGAAAGATTCAAGAATTTGTAGTAAGATCATAATCACAGAAGTAGAATCATCAGTAAAGAAGGCCACTAGAGAGGGTAGCAAGGTTTCATTATCTACCAAATTTATAGAAGAATGGTTGAAGATTCTCCCTAAATCATCTAATGCTCAAAGTTTTAATTTCCATGCATTTAAAGACGCTTACAGCTTCTATAGAAATGCTCAAGTACCAAACACCAATGTAACTAAATTATTCTGGTACTTTTACAAGAATAGGGTGCAAAAGGTTCCCATCTCAAATCCATAGACAAAGAACTTGGGAAAGTTGATAATGCTAGAGGTATACATGGATGTTGACCTTATCAAGGCACTAGTAAATGCATATAATCCAACCACTCGATCCTTTCATAGAAAGGATATGAGCATTCTCTATACGTTAATTAAGGATGCTTTTGCTAAAGCATTTGATTTGCAGGGTCCCATGTCAGTTCCTATTAACCTGGAAAAATTGGAAGCATCATTTCAGAAATAGAGAG
Source organism: Cupressus sempervirens (assembly GCA_028749045.1). Taxonomy (NCBI): domain Eukaryota; kingdom Viridiplantae; phylum Streptophyta; class Pinopsida; order Cupressales; family Cupressaceae; genus Cupressus; species Cupressus sempervirens. The sequence goes on from CM053791.1 coordinate 310,494,802, forward strand.
GTTTCTATACAAAACATACAATGTTGTGACATATCCCAAGGGAAAACAAGATGAAAGGAGAATTCTCGAAAAAGGTTACTGATTTTATACCCTTGTCATATTTCTGTGCATAATTTCAGAAAATAGTTTTTAGATTGAACAAACTATTGGGAGTAGATGGATCCATGGATGCCTCCCCGGCATTTTACGTAATAGTTCTACACATTCAGGATCCACATACTAATGTGGGGTATGATTTTGGAAAATTCATTGCTGATAGTATTCATCAGCAGATGGTGACAGCTCAGCAAGGTGATCTTGGCAATTTCTAATTTCTACATTACTCATTGCTTATGCATCTCATCCTCTTCTACAATGTGGGCCATGTTTATTCCAGTTTTATTGAAGCTTTGAACAATTTTGGAGAGGCATTTCTTATTCAAAGATGGACAAGATTATGGCAGAGGTTCTACTCTTTTTCTAATTCCCTCTCTTTTTATAATGATTTTGTTGCAACTATTCATAGGATGTTAGGTTCAAAATTGGAAAGATTACCTAGGTTAATCAGGAAGATTGTTCGACCAACTATGTGTTTTGATGATGAGGGACAAATTGATCATGATTGGGGCAGTGCCTTTTTGTTAGCAAACTATACAATGATTAGAATTTTTGGTTTTCCCCAACCCCCTCATTTCTTGCCAAGATATGTACCAAAGAGGGTGGGTGTAGTGGAAATTTTCTGGCAGTTGTTATCCATGAATAGAGAATATCTAGGGCCAACCATTAAAAAGGGGTCTTTTCTGTGTAGAAATTTCAAAGTAGGGGATTTTGAAATTGGTAAAGAATGCCATTGAGGAAGTTGATGCCTTCCTAAGAGAGTTAAATTTCCCCATTGCCCCCACTAAGGTTTATGACCCATATAACATTGTTAGAAGTGCTCTTAAACAAATGAGGGGTTATATGTCATCATTGGAAGGAAAATTTGGGAAGAGGATGTCATTAGGGATCAATTGGATGAAGATATCTATGCTGATAGGATGTAAAAGTGGAGACAAATCCTCTCAGTAGAGGAAGAAATGAAGAAAGTAGATCCTAATTTCAAAGGCTTCTATTCTTATTTACCCTATTTTAAAAAAATTGATAAGTGTATTGAGGAGTTTGATAACATTATGGCTCAAGTTTTGAGATAAGGTAAACCCTTCTTCTCCAGAGGCAAATGTTGTAATGGAAATTAGTGATGAAGGATATCAGCCTGGCCCTTCAGACTGGGATAAAAGGGGCAAGAAGAAACAAAAATTGATTAAGGTTCTGGAAAAGGCTAAAGAGAAAGCCTTACAAGTGCTTCCAAAAGGAACTAGGTATTTTGATGATGCCAAAAAAAAGTTCTTAATTGATCAAGCTACTCAAGAGGAGAGGAGACCCAATAGTTTAGAACTGCAGTCCATGATGTTGGATGACAGAATTATACATGCTCAAGAATTCATGAAGGATGATGATTTTATCAAGAGTGAAGAACTCAAAATTTTTCTGTATAAACTCAAACAGAATGAACTTTCTTTGCATGTAAAACTTGGAGACACATATAAAAAATGACTAAAATGGTGCAGAAGCTCCAAGCCTATGATCCTAACAGTGAAAGCCTCACTATAGAGGAGGCTAGGGAATTCGTACAAAGGAGTGGTATGATAGTTTTCCCAGGATGGGATATTAGTTCATCATTCCTTCTTGATCAAATGAGGAGACAAGAAAAATCAATCTCTTATGAAGAGATTAATCCATTTGGTGAGATTCAGGGGGTAGGATTTAATATAGATACTAAGACAATGGCTATTTGGAGTGTAGCTCTAGAATCAAAGAAGCCTACCCTAATGGAAATTAAAGAGACATTGGTAGGTAATGCAATTTTCTAGAATGCACATTCAACTTCTTCAGATCAAATTTACAACCTCCAAAACACTGCTGCTATGCTAGGCAAGAACAAGATTGATATTCTTCAAGAACAACTAGTGCAGACATATGAAAAGTACCTTAATGCCAGGAAGAAGTATGAAGAGGAAATGAGAAGAACATATGTTCTGTAACACGCTTTGGAGGAATCAAAAAAGGAGAATGAAGATTTGAAAAGAGAAGAAAGGTCACTAAGAGTAAGGGAGGTACAAGACCAGAATATTCAAACTGACCAGATAGCAAAAGAACCACATCCAGTAACACATATGGATGTGGATGAGTTTGAGATTAGCAAGGATCCAAAGATCAAGACAATGAAATAGTTTTTGATTCATAGAATCATTGCTTTAAAGAGAGCCTCTATAAATGTACATAGTATGTACAATACTCTGCAGAGTAATGAATACCAATGCTCTGAGGCTTTATCACTTTTATCTCCATTATTTTCCTAGTGGGGGCCATACATTCAATTCTTTGATAGGTTAGTTCCTTTACTCACACAAAAAAAGGAACTACCTAAGGAGATCATTGTTCCTATAAGGAAAATGATACATCAAGTTAAAGAATTGAATTCATTCTTCATTGGTAAGATTGAAGCAGTAAGGGGGAAATTGAAAAGCATAGCATTGGGTACCCCAGATTTCATTCCTACAATTTTGAACAATGAAGGGTATGTCAAATCTTGGCAAGAGTGGTCTGAATATTTTGATCTAATATTAGACCATCCAAGATTTATAGCATTTTCAAGAGGTGAATCAAGTGATCAAGTTCTATATGATATGATTGATATGACATACAAAATTGAAGCAAATATGAACAAAATTACTAGAGAGGGTAAAGCCATCACAGATGCAAAATGGACTAAAAAATTAGTGAATTAGAGGAAGTTAGAAATACAGCGTGGCCTATTATGGATACAGATATTACCATCTGGGAGGTTATAGCAGATATCAAAGTAATCCCTTCAGTAGAAGATGATTAGCAGAAAAGATGGTGGCCCAGGGGAATCAATTGGAGGACAAGTGTTGCAGAAGAATATCAAAGAGAAGTTGTTCATCATAAAAAATTACCTTACCTTTGTGGTACATCTGTTGTGGGTAATGTTGTAGTTAGAACTGGAAGACAGACTTAATGATCACTTGCCATTTGTCACATTTTGTAATTGTTTCCCCTTTTTCTGTTAAAATATGTCACAAAAGGTTTCAACAAATTGTAATGATTATCTTAATTGTTGCTATCTTTTGTCTTTTGCAATGAATCATGATGTAACCTTTCTAGGCCTAAAGCTTATTGCAACTCAAGTGATATAAATATGAGTTCCCAAGGCTTAGAAATGGTCTGATCTATTGTTATTTTTCAGATTAAGTATAATTTTCTTTAAGAGCTGATATTATTCCAACTCTATGTATTTCAATTTTCCATTATGTTTTGTAGTCAGTAGTTCTCTGTGATGTTAATGTTAATGAAAAGTGTCATATTCTATGCTGATATTATGGCCTTTGCACACGTCTCTATTATCTCTTTTTTTATTATCAAACAATGAAATCAAGAGAAAGATACAAAAATAACATTGTGTCAACAATATGAATAGAGTAACAATTAACAAAAATCTTGAACTCAAATCAAAAGAAAGGTACAAAAATAACATTATGTCAACAATAGAGTAACAAAAATCTTGAACTCAATTTTTGTAAATTGTAATTGCAATATGACTGAATATGGAACAACTAAAGTAGAATATGCCTATAAATTCCTTAGAACTGAATGCTACATTACTAAATCACGATTCACTTCATTGACTCAATCTCAAATGTGATGCTTCTATATCCCATGTGGACTCTAGATCCTGAAACTGAAGTCTGACTAGTACTAATAGGTTCCTCTTCATTCTGAATTGGGTATTCAAAATCCATAAAATCTTCATCTTCATTTTGACTTTGAGACCTAAATTCATCATTAATGTTGGAGTCAGTAGTAGAAGTAGAACCACCATCTTTTAAAGTGTTGTAAAGGCCTCGTCTTTCACATGTGGAATTCCAAATGGCCAATGACCTATCATAAGGAAAATCTCTAACATTGTATTGAGTTACAAACAACCTCAAACAAGTTTCCAAATTTTTGTCTAGTTTGTTTCTGACATTTGATTTCAAAAACCCCAATGCACTGAAAATTATCTCATCTTCCACCGACCCTAATATCATTGTTTGACATAAATCAGCAAATTTGAAATATTCTAATATTGAAGTACGTAATACTTCACTCTGACTTATCCTTTTCCAGAGCCTTGTTATTGCACCAGGATCAAATGGATTCTCAAAGATTTCCATCTATTTTTTCATACACAATGCAAAAAGTTTACATTGTTTTTTAAGATTATTTGAATCTAAGATTCCTTGTATTAGTTGCCCAGTGCAATCTGTATGCTTTGAAAATTGTGTTATCAATTCGTCAAGTTTATTATGAAACAAATTTGCATTAGTTGGATTATGTCCAAAGTGTTTCCAAAATTGAGGAAACACACAACTCATGGCTTTAACAATTTCTTCTTGAGGGAATCTTTCACGAATCTCACTTGAAAGTTGGTAGGAAATAGACTTCACATTTTCACTAACAGATTTAATAATCTTGTCAAAATCATCCTTTCTAACTAGTAGTACTCTGCCTCTCTTGGTTGTTTTAGATTGGTGCATTGGTATTTCAAATCCTTTCACAAACACACATAGCTCATTTTTCCCTTTGAATTGTAAAAAATTCTTAGCATGATTCAAATCTGTAATTATCTCCCACCTTGAATAAATTGGGCTATGACCTGAGAGATCTAAATACAAAGAATCTAGAGCCATGCATGTCAATTTATGTAAATTAGAATACTCATGAATATAAATAGTTATGTCTTGGGATTTCTTAACAAGTTTGTTCATTAAATCCAACATGGGGAGAAGATTGGCTAAAGTTAATAGGTTTTCTATATCACTTAACTTGTTTAAAAAATCAGGAGCTTTATCCACTATAAGGCATTGCTCATATAGAACTCCAATCAAGGATTGATATTCTGCTAGAACTCGTTATGCTGGTCCATGCAAAGATATTCATATGGTCTCAACATCCTTGAGAATCTTATTTCCTACTGTTACTCCCTTAGAAAAAATCTTAAATTCTGCAAAGCATTTAGGACTTCTGCAAAAGTATGAATGGAGCTCACAGATTAGATCTTCAACTTTTGACACTATAGGAAAAGTACTTACAATCTTATATGCTAAATTCATTTGGCGGGCCATGTAGTGTATTCCAAGCATGTAAGGTGCAATATTAGTTTGTAATCTTGTACAAAGACTAATCCTTTTCCCTTGCATTACTATAGCTCCATCAGCTCCGACACACACTGACTTCTTTGCAATTGTCAAGTCATCCATACCAAAAATTTCATTCAAAGCTTTCTTAACTTCTAAATATAAATTTTTTGTAGTTGAATTGGCCCTCATTTTATGAACACAAAGTAGATTAGCTTGATGAACATGATCTTTTACAGTATATACATGCATACAGACCCAAGTAGTGTTATCTAACACAGTGACTTCATCTAAGGATAATGAAATGAACTTGGATTCTTTTACTCTCTCCTATACATTTTTCTTTTCCACCTCAGCAAGATAGCTTTCCATTTCCCATCCAACGTATATTGACCAATGTGACATAGGATAGTGAGGAACTCTCAAAAAAGATAATAAATTACCATATTTTGAAAAGTCTCTCATAGGATGCCCTCTAGATAGAATATCAAAAATAACACTCATCTGAACGGCCTTTGCCAAGTTTGCATCATTGGCTACATGTTGAAGCCCATCCTTGATTGGATTGCCACTATTGCCACTACCAATTACCGCTATTTTCTTGAAATGCTCTTCATATTCTATGGAATACTTAACATGAAGGCATTCTTCCTTTGATTTCCATCTCACTGCCACTACTTCATTTCCATCTATGATTTGTTTTTCTATAGTGTTGAGCTTTAACTGCAACTTTTTCCCTCTTCTAGTTTTCCAGTTACAAATTATACACTTGCATTCTGTTGGTGGTTCATCATTGTTTGTGACTAGTTCAATAAACTAGTACTTTGCTACCCAATCAACCTGGAAAGTCCTTTTCATTTCCCACTCCCACCCCATTTTTACATTCCTTTTTCTTTTCTTCCTACCAACATCAATATTATCTTCTGTTACAACATCTTTTTTTGTTCAAACATTGTTATCCTCATTTGATGCATTTTGTTTTAATTGAATAAAAACTTGCTCTTCTAGTGGCGGTGAGGTATTGTGATTTCCTTTTGCATTTGTACTTCCCAAAATTGGTGGACCAGAAACATTGTCAATTCCAAAGAAAGCCTTTATGGTAGTATCTCTAAGTTTTCAGCATTTTGATGTAAGATTAATCCCTTCACTACCCTTGGGGGTCTTACCCTTGTCACTTTCCTAAGATTGAGCAATATTAGTTATAGACTCACCCTCCCCTAACATCTCAATCCATTGATAATCCATTTAAAATTTACTTCCCTGAGAATAAGTAGTATTACTTTCAGACTAGGAATTGAAACTTAAAGAAAAAAAGTTAAATTTCAAATCTGATTTTTGACAATTGGTGAATTGACATTCCATGGCAAAGGAAATAGAATATTGACCTTAGGTGGTCAATATCAATGCATTCAAGCTTTAAAAACCATTAATGTCACCAGCAACTTTCAGCATTGCATCCACTTTTTGAAAAAATTCCAATGAAAATGAGATAAGAAAGGAAATTGTAGATAAGCTTCTAATTAAATTAAACTACATAAGCTAAAGGAGAGTATTTTATAGCACAGCTACACATACCAGTGTACCACCACTTATGGAAGCTATCTCTGGAGTCTGAGTCGTGCCTACAATGTGTCCTGTACTACCAAAAATTTGATGGAGTGCCAGTAGTATTTAGTGAATGTCTCATTGCTTGGGTGAATTTGGATTTATACATATTACAAATCAATACAATTACCAATTTACCACACCAAACGAGCCAACTCCTCCACAACAAAATGAAAGTGTGTTGGAAAAATGAGCCAACTCCTCCACTTCCCATAATGTGAAATGAGCTGACTCCTCCATGGTAAAATGAAATTGGGATGGAAAATTCTCCCATACTGCATGAAATGGAAGTTTGAAACCCGGTGAACATTCCACGATAAGCGTTACCTGGTCGGCTTCATGAAAGGCGAATACCGGTAGGGAAAAACTCAAATGTAACATTTGCCTTAGCAATTACAATGCTAGGAAACCAAGTAAACCCAACAAAGCTTGGTGACCAGGAAACCATGGAAGGGCTCAAAAATTGCCAAAAATAACACTGGCAAAACATCAAATTCGCCAAAATATGAAAATTAACCACTATATTATACCTTGGGTAAAAGTAAAAGGCACTACCACCAATCTTGTGGTAACCCAAAAAGGGTCCACTTGCACCATGCTGAGGAGATAGTCTTATGTCCCAAACAATATAACAATCCCAAGAGTTAAAATCAACATGTAGGTCAAGAAAAATATTAAATCAATCTAACTCAAGGTACAAAGACACAAATGACATCTAAACCTAGAGGCAACAATGACATGTAGGAAATCTACTATGTAAGTGGGGAAGTGTCATCGCATCAGCCAACTCCAAGGTTACCTTTACAACCTGACTAGACTTTGACCCCTAGTGACTCTATGTGGCACTAGTATCCTTTCATACTAACAAGGCATAAGAATGAAGCAAGGTCACAACTAAGAATCCTCTCTACTCCCATCCTAGCATGTACTAGCACTTAAGGCATGGGTGAGGAAGAACAATGACACTTGTTAATTCATTTTACTCTTGTTTAATGTAATGTTATCACTTATTAAAATAACATACAATGGGTTACCCATGCAGCCTCTTTAGGGCTCCAGCCTCCATTAAAAACCACTTCCCGACATCACATATAGATAACTACCCTAAGCTCAGTAAAAGAAAAAGGTCTTGTATGACCATAAACCACACATCCGTTCTTAAACAAGTAATTGGAAAGTACTAAAATATCACTGATTAAAATTACAATACAATCATCCTAACAAGACTGATCCAAAATCAAGTATACATATACAAAACTATGACATCACATGACCTCAGCTAAAAACAATAACTCATAATCACCGCAATCCTATACAAGCAACTAGGAAGCAATCCAAAGATAATTAATCAAAGACTCAAAGGTTGTATCAAAAAAGTTCCACCATTCACCTCAATTCCACACAAGAACACTAGAAAGAAATGGCCACCAATAGATCAAACTCATCATAGAAACACGTGACACATCACCAAGGTTGGGTATAAAAGATCGTATACAAAACATCAACATGCCATCACAAAACAAACCCCCAAGCCTTTGGTAAACAATCCTAATTTGGTCAAAGAACTAAGTCAACCCCAAACCCAACAACAGTAAACCACACGTTACATAAAGTGCCAAACAATGTTACTTTCATAATTCATTAGGTTTTGAAAATACAACAATTCAATTTTCACTAAAGGGTTTCAAGATTCTATTTCATTTCAAGCACAAGATTTGACATACAAATAGGGTTACATTTTTCCATATTTGTTTTCAAGCATGACAATTTGATAAGATTTTCAAATTTATAAAAGAAATAAAATTTCCCATAGTATAACATCACTTATAAACAAACAAAACTATTTAATAAACACATGATTTCATTAAAGAAATCAATTGACTCCAATCTACAATTATCAATTTATTTCATAGATATATTTTAATAATAAATTAATTAAAATACTTCAATTAAATATTATTAAAAATAAAATTGATCATCATTAAATTATTAAAGATAATAATAACTTATTTATTAATAAAAAAACTTATATTAAATTATTAATAATATAATTATTAAACTAACAATTAAATAATAATTAATGATAATATTAACAATGTTTAATATTTAATAATAAAATATTAATTAATATTTAATAAATTATATTAAAATATTTAATAAAATTTAAATATCATTCAATATATATATCAAAAAATGACCCTTGTGATTTACATCACAGGTCCCTTTTATGGGAGAATCGCTTGAAGCTTAGCTGCCAAAGGTAGCTGTTGCCTTGGCAATCAGGGAGAAGGAAGGGAGGCTTCCCCAAAAACATTTTTTTTTAAATGAACAAGACACTAATCTTCTCTTTTCAAACAAAATCATAGAGCAGAATTTAATTTCCATATTCATATTGTTTTGTAATCAAGACAAACAAAACAATGCCCTTAAAATAAACTTTGGCAATTTCAATTGTGTGTGTGTGTGTGTGTGTGTGTGTGTGTGTGTGTGTGTGTGTAAACATTTATATATGTTTAAATCAATTTGTATAATAGATCCAATAGAAAAATTACTAATAACCAATCATATTTTACAATTCAAATATTGATTCCTTCTCCAAACCCTACCCAATTTAAATATAATTTTATTAAATTAATAGAATGAGGGTTTCTAATATTCAATCCTCATATACAGATAATCTCATAATGAAGAACAATTAAAATATACAAGGGATTCAACCCAAACTTAAAACTCAAAATACAGATTTATCCAAACACGAAGAAGATAGGAATTTGAAGAAGGAAAATTCATTGTACAAATAAACCCACAAGATCCTACCTGGATCTGATGCTAGGACAACAAACACATGGAGCACGCAAACAAATCTTCTTCTTTTTTAAACCTTCTTCTTCAAAATTGCTCCTCCAAAACCTAGTTATTGAGAAATGAACTGTAAATTGCTAATAAAGATCTTTTCCCCAATTTAGGGCTTTGATTATGCAATCACATGAAAAGCCTTTTACCTTTATTATTTATTTATATTTTAATATTCATGTACAACCTTTTTGCCATTTAATTAAAATATCTTTATTAAATAATTTTCTTTCTCTCTTTAATTAATTCTTGTGACATTTTTTATAAACATATTTATTAACTTAAGTAATAATAATATTTAGCATTTATTTAAAAATGAACTCCTAAATATATTATTATTAAATTAAATTAATATTTTTACACCCAAAATTAGACTAACTAAATCTTTAAATTTAATTCTTTTATTTAATTAATTTCTCAATTAATTAAATATAATTAAATATCAAATTTCAATTAAATTAAATCATTTATTATTCTTTTAAATTGATTTAATTATAACAAAAAATCATCATAGACCCACAAGGCTGAAAATGAAAACCCATTGTAAAGCACAAAATACTAGATCAAGCTCAAGGGTTAAAATCAAGAATTAACATTAGTTGATGAATTCAGAAGGGTAGACAACTCAAGTACTTGTCCTACTTTCTAGGACAGTTGACTTAAGGATAAGATTCGGACTCAAGAGTTATCTCCCTTCTCTTACCATTAAGATATTGTGATAGGGTACACTCATCCTAGCAATTCAGGCAAGTCAATACCTAGTACCTATAATCTGCATAAAATCCACACATATACATACACATATATTCTAAGCTAGACAGGAAATGGTGGGAAGTGGTGCACCATGTAGATCCCAACAAGCATGTGACTACGACTCCCTCCCTCAACCATATCAGAAACATCATGCATAAAATAAAATATGCAGGTACACCATACACATGCAAGTATGGGGTAAGTATCCATAGAAAAAGCATATAAATAATCCATCTAACTAACATCATGAAATAACTGAAATCACTATTTGAGCATACATGTATCATCATAGAAATAATCCTTAACATGAAATAAATAAGTAACTCAACACATATATCAATTGAATATGAAATACATTTAATCTAATTTGGTAACCAAGTATCGATAATTGTAAACATAAACATAAAATAGGCCTAAAATAAACTAACAAAACAAATATGAAAAGCCAACTAGGGGTAGGCATTACAATCTGATTAAAATTGCACTTTTGTAATAAAAGTTGTTATGATAACTTTTACAATTTTGCAAAATTTTCAAGCAACTTGACAACTTTTGTCCTAGGTAGACCAAACTTGGTCAAAACTCATTAAAGATGTTACTTATGATATGAAAACATCATTCCACCCCTTAGTTGACTAATCTAACCCTTTAGATACATAATTGTCATCCTTAGCAATAATGACAATAATTACATCACAGTTAGCAAGATTGGATAACTAAGTAATATTGCATGTTCCTAAGGACCTGATTAGACCTCCTAATGGAAAAGATGCACTCAATGACTCAGTATTCTCTTTTTTACACTATTGGTTTGGCTAAGGCCACTACAAGCCAAAACCTAACTAGGAACCCTAGGTTAACAATTAGCCTTACCTAGGTGCTCCTGCACCATGGTCCCCACAAGAGAAAATCATGTCACTCCTATAGACAAAATGTCATCAGCAATTCCCATCTTCTTTAAATCTATAGCTACAACCCAAGTTGCCTCTAACATTAGTTTAGCCTTCCACTTGATGATGTGTTCCATGTACACCTTCTGCTTAATAGTCTTCTTGTCTCTTGAATCTAGTACTTTCTTTGCCTATAGTTCCAACTTAGGAGGTAATACATTAGATACTACATCCTTGAAAACTTCTTGCTTGTTCATATCTAATTCAGTTAGAGACCCCTTGAACTTGGCTAGGTCTACCACATTGAAGACTGGTGAGATGTTCAAGTCACTAGGTAGAACCACCTTATAGGCATTAGCTCCATATTTAGCTATGACCTTGTAGAGTCCCACTCTATTTTTATTTTGGTAGGTACTCCTTTTTGCAACCTACATTTTTTGAAATTTACCATGACATAGTCCCCTATTACAAACTGAATATCTTTCCTCTTCTCATCCACTTTAGCCTTCAATTTTTTTGTAGTCTCTTGTATAGTCTTCTTCACCTATTCTTGGATCTCTTTCATGGTTTGGGTAAAGTCTTCAACCTGACCACTCCTATATTCCATAGCTCCAAGATCTCTGAGTTCACACACCCCTCTTGGATGCATCCAATAAATAATCTCAAATGAGTTTTTAAATTTGACCATCAGTCTAAGGGTGGTAAGTTAATCCAAATGATAGGTTAGTTCCCAACCTGATCCATAAGGTTTTCCAAAAATAGCTCATAAACTTGACATCCCTATTTGACACAATTTAGTCCATGGATCCTCACAATCTCCTTAAAGAATAGATGTGCTATATGGCTAGCATCATGGATAGTCTTACAATGTATGAAGTGATCCATCCTATTGAATCTATCCACTACAATATAAATGATATCACAACCCCATTTGGTCTTAGGTTTTCCATAATGAATTCCATTCTAACACACTCCCATGGCCTATTAGGGACTAGTAAAGGTTGGTACAAACCTAGATTACTAGCTCCTCCTTTTTCCTTCATGCACACTACATATTGTTTAACATATATTTTCATATCTCTTGACAACTTTGGCCAATGGTAGAACCTTTGAACTCTAGGGTTTTATTGATGCCAAAATATCCACTTAGGCTTCCATTATGTTTTTCTAGGATAAGGTTATCCCTCATAGAACCCTTAGGAACACACTGTTGGTTTCCCTTGAACAATAGTCCACTCTACAAGGTGTAATAAAAAAAAGAGCTATGAAAATGATTTTGAAATTTAGTGCATACCTTATAAGCTTCATCAAATTCTTCATCATCCTTGTAAAGGTCCTTGAAACTCTCAATGCCAATGTTATGGAGTTGAACTTCTTGAATGGTCAGCATCCTCCTACTTAGAACATCTGCAACCTTATTCAACCACCCTTTCTTGTACTTCATGGTGAATGTGAATGCCTGAAGATATTCCATCCACTTCAAATATCTATTTCTCAGATTTTCTTGGGTATTCATGTAGCTAAGGGCTTGGTTTTCAATAAATACCACAAACTCCTTGGGTAGAAGGTAATGCCTCCATTTCCTAGGAGACTAAACCAAAGCATACAACTTGAAGTCATAAGAAGAGTACTTCTTCTTAGCTTCATTTATTTTTTCACTAAAGAATTCTACTAGCTTACCTTCTTGACTCAACACACCCCCTACTGCCATCCCACTTGCATCACATTCTAGGGTAAACAATTTATCAAAACTAGGTAGTTTGAGGATAGATCATGTGGCTATTTGTTCCTTCAACTTTTCAAATGCAATATCCTACTTCAAAGGTCCACCTAAATTTGGTTTTCACTCCACCTTTGATGGTATCTATCAATGGTGCACAAATACCACTAAAATTCCTAATGAATTTCCTATAAAATTGAGCTAACCCATAAAAAATATGTACCTATGTTGTTGTATTAGATGGTGGTCAATTTAGGATAGCTAAAACTTTGTCTTGGTCCATCTTCAAAGACCCTTTGGATACTGCAAAGCCTAGGTATACAAGATCTTTCTTCATAAATTCACATTTTTTCAAATTAATTGCCAAATTCTCCTCATGCAACTTCCTTAGCACCCTCTCCACATGTTCAAGTTTTTCTTCTCTTTTCTTACTAAAGATGATTATATCATCAAGATATACTACCACAAACCTTCTAGTGCATTCCTTAAATACTTCATTCATGAGTCTCATGAATGTGCTAGGATCATTTGAGAGCCCAAATGGTGTCACAAGACACTCATACAATTCATATGTGGTCTTAAAAGTTTTCTTCCACTCATTACTTCCTTTATGCTTATCTTATGGTAACCACTTTTGAGGTCCAACTTGGTGAAGTATTGAGCTTGTCCAATACAATCCATCAAAGCTTCAATTCTATGTATGGGAAACCTATACCTTATAGTGATTTTTTTGATGGCCCTTGAATCTTTATAGAGCCTTCATTTTCCTCCTTTCTTAGATTCCAAAACCACTAGCACTACACAAGGACTAATTCTCTTCTTTCTCTAACCTTGATCTAGGAGTTCTTACACTTTCCTAGCTACCTCTCTATTCTGATCTGGGGTAAGCTTATAGGCTGCCTTAATTGGAAATAAAGTGTGAGGTAAAAAGTTAATCTAATGACTTATCACTCTTCTAAAAGGTAAAATTGAAGGTGTCCCATCACTCACAATGTCCTTATACTTCACAAGCATCTCTTGGATCTCATTGGGTAAGGGAACTTGTTTAGTCTTTTCTTCTTCCTTAGGCTTAAGATGAATAGCATACCCTTTATTGTCTTCATGCTTAAGGTAATTAATAAACTCTTTTCCACTACTCAAAAATACACTAGGATTTTTGGACTATGATTCATCCTCCTCTAATAAGGACTAAATCCTGAAAGGTCTTCCATCTTTCTTGAAAGAAATTGAATTCTCCTTTCCATCATAGGTAGCACCTCTGTCATATTGCCAAGGTCTACCCAATAGTAGATGGCATGCATCCATATGAAATATGTCACAAAGAAATTTATCCTTGTGGCCTACAATTGAAAACTCAACCCAAGTTTTCTCATTCACCAACATACTTTTCCCTTTGTTCAACCATATCACCTTGTAAGGGTTAACATGAGGTATCTTTACTACCTTGACCTTATCCATTTCTTCCTTTTTTATGATGTTATCTATGGAACTTGAATCCATAATAACCTTACATACCTTGCCCAGAATCTTGCACCTAATTTTGAATAAGGCCCTTCTATGCTTAGGTTCATCCTCTATTGGTTTTTTAATAAACACTCTCTTGGACATTAAGTTATCTCCTCTCTCTGAATCAATATGGTCTAGTTCATATACCTTAGAACTCATTGTGTCCTCATAAGCATATGCAACGCTCTTATCAACATTTGAAGAAGCGGGCTTGTTAGTATATCTATAGGTAGGGTGGCCCAACTAACCACAAGTATAAAATTTCATACTTTAGAAATATGAATTACTCCTACCTATACCTCTTCCTTTATTTCAGCCTCCTTGACTACCTCTTCCTATTGAATAACCTCCCTTTAGAGTAGTTTCGCCATCCAACTCTGCTAGTTTGGGTTCACCTTGATTTATCTAATCATTGCCTCTACCTTGGTATCCATCTTTGTGCCATATTTGATCTCTTCCTCTTCCTCTACCTTTTAATTTTTAATCTCCCTTCTTCCTATTCTTTTCTTCCACCTTAAGTGCCAATTGATGGCACTTTCGAACAATTATAGGGGTCCATAAGCTTAGCTCTTCTTGGATGCTCCATTTAGGCCCACCCAAGTATCCTTCTACTTTAACATGTTCCTCTTCTTGAATCTTGGACCTTGGGTATAATTTTTTTAATTCCTCTATGTAAGAGGATACATCCAAATCTTTTTTCTTTAGACCTTTCCTCTTTCTATCCAACTTTACCTAATAATATTTTGGTAGAAAGTACTCCTTCACTTTGGTCACCATGGCATTCTAGTTAGTTATAGGCTTCTTACCCATATTGACCCTTTCATCCTACAAGTATTTCAACGATGAAAATACTATTCCTTTGAGTCTTGATTTTGCAACTTTTACCTTTCATGCCTCTATGACACCTTCACATTCAAAATGATTCTCCATTCCCTCAACCCATTCAATCATTGTACCAGTGTCCATCTTTCCACTAAATAATGGAATTCCTTCTAGAACTTTTCCTCATAGTGCCTTGATGGCCTCCAAGAATGGTTCTTCATTCAATGGAAGTTCTAGTTTAGGTATGATGTTCTCCTCATCAATATTTATCTTCTCTTTATCACTAATTTCACATTCTTCATCTTTATTCTTGGCTGCTTCAACAACTTCTTCTAGCTTTGTCTTCATTCGTACCCAGGATTCTTAAAGGATTTTTTTTCTCCCTTTTCTCACCCATCACTTTGGATAACTTAGCATTAGTTACCATGGTTGTTTCACCTACTAACTCTTCTATAGGTGGAAATATCTATCCATAATCCCAAATATTTTGGGGCTTTGATACCATTATGATGTAAGGACAAGTCTTTCCACTTCACCCTACCATCTTGTAGGGTATCCTCTAGGACACTTCTCTAGCCTCTTAGGTATCTTTTACTAACCTTAAATTGGAAGGATTGAAATCCCCATCCTCCCTTCCTTCAACTTATCTACACCAATGTAGAACTCAACTCCATTTAATCAACACTCCCTAATTGTCTTGTTGACTCATCCATACCAAAATATCCACACATGAACTCAAGCTACCCAAAATGGAGAGAGAGGATTTTTATAGGTCATTAGGTCCATTCCAATTCACACCAACCAAAAATTCATAGAAACCTCTATCAATTTCAAGAAATTGCTCCAAACTAGGCCTAATAGGGCTATAAGGAATTAGGCCTCCAAACTCACCAAATGACATATAACTTGGAAAAAGGATTAACAAGGTAGGAAAAAAATTTGATATCATCATAACCTTTTGAAATACCTTTGAGATACACCTGGTCTCACTTCCCCAACCTATCTATATAGTGGGATGTTGATTCTAAGCCTACAATTAAGGGTTTTCAAATTTGCTAACATAATTCACAAGGGGTTGATTAAATCCTTTCCCAAGCATGTTACCAGAAGTTATCCTTTTCCACAAGGCTTCTCCACTCTTATTTCCTTCTCTCCATCCACTTTAGGTGAAGCTATAAATTCATTCAACCCCATTAAATGATGTTTCCATCACCGTGATCCCTAACCATGCTCACTTGGCTTGCCTAGGGCATCACTACAAAAAGGAAAAATTTTCTTTCCAGGGCCCGTGCACTTTCATGCCTATAGTAAAAGGAGTCACCTCACACATTCTAAGAGATTGTGCAACTTATGATTGTGGAAAGGTGAGTTTTGACCCCATCTTCAAAAATTGCCTAGTTCAGACTAGCAATAGTGCACAAACCAAAATATTGACAAAAAGGGAATGAAATGGAATCAAAAACCTATCTAATCACTCATATAAATATCAAAAAAAATCTACCAATTTATGAACAAGGTAAATTATGGAATTCAATCCATTAAGTACCCTCAAGAAGAAAAAATCTTGTACTATGGTAAAATAACACAGAAAAATGCTTGCTCATTAACTAAAATTCTTCTACAATGTCATCCAACCCTTATTCTTGGTTGAGGGAGGCCTTATATAGGTCCATTTCACCTGATCTAACCACTTGGAGGTGGTTACTCAACCATATAATTCAAATTGCACTTTTGCAATAAAAGTTGTCATGACAACTTTTGCAATTTTGCAAAAATTGTCAAGCAACTTGACAACATTTGTCCTAGGTAGACCAAACTTGGTCCAAACCTAATGAAACTCTACCAAGTGATTAAACATGTTACTTATGACATGAAAACATCATTCCACCCCTTAGTTGACTAATTTAACCCTATAGATGCAAAATTTCCATCCTCGGCAATAATGACAACAATTGCATCACACTTAGCAACATTGGATAACTAAGTAATATTGCATGTTCCTAAGGACATAATTAGACCTCCTAATGGAAAATACACAATATATGACTCACTAGTCCTTTTATTACACTAGTGTCTTGGCTAAGGTCACTACAAGACAAAACTAAACTAGGAACCCTAGGTGCTCTTGCACCAATGGCCCTTGGCCAATAATTCCTCCAACTGCAATCACATCTCACTCACCTCCTAAGTAGTCATATATTAAGGATCTTTTCAAATAGGCTCCACTCCTAGAATGAGATCAATATGAAAATCAATGTCATGTTCCAGCAGCATACCTAGTATCTCATCAAGGAATATGTAAGCATACCCACGAAGGAGTGGGTGATTGTCCAACATCACCTTATAGCTCTTAGCCTCATCAAGGTCACTGATAGATACTAGGAACATCATACATCCATGTTGCACACTTCACTTTAGCTTCTTAGCTGAGATCATCTAAAGTGGGACTGAACTCTGGACCCCTACAAGCTCTACCTAATCACATGTGTCATCAAAACATTGTACCAACTTATGTCAGCAATCTATATTCACTTGATGGGTGGCTAACCAATCCATACCCAACACAATATCATAAGATCCTAAGGTTAGGGTTCAAAGATCAACTTTGGTGGTGAAGGTTCACAATTCCAACACACAACCACTAACAATGGAATCCACAGTCACCTTGGAACCTATGGCTAACTTAACCTACCACCTATCAACTTGTTGTGTTGCTACTAGCCCACATAATTGAAAAAGGTGTGGTACACTCTTCCCTATTTGCTTCTTGCTCTCCATATCCCACCATACAGATCCATGGTCTCTTAGTTTCTTAATAGCATAATGGACCTTTAATTTTCTTTCATAAGGATGCATTGAAAAGCAATGCCTCATATCTAGTAACCATGTCTCGACCTTGAGACCACCTCCTAGGCCATCAAATAGTGGTGTTTTAGACCTATGAAGGTCTCTCATCATATCCATTTGGATGAAATCTCCATCATCCCAACCATGACCTATCCTATAGTAATCTCCATCACCAAGTGGTGTGTGATAATTCTCACGTTCATGCCCATGCTCTTCTCTACCTCCATGCCTTGCAATGTGGGAGTCTCCATGGTGAGATCTCTATTTTTGGCCATAGTCTTGTTGGTTCTCCTCAACATGAGGTCCCAACCGAGCTATAAGATCCTTCAACAAAGGTACCAATGCCTTAATAAAAACTTGATTATTATTTCCCTATTTTCCCTCATCTTCCTAATGTTCCTCCTCTTGGTACTCTTCTTTGTCATTATTCTATCAATTATTCCTCTAACCACCAAGTCTACATGATGGAGGTATCTCTAAAGAAGCAACAAGATAAGGGTTAGAGACATATCCAAAAAACATTAGTATCATAGCATAAGTGGTGCAAGATCACCTACTCTAAACTCATCAAACAATGTACCTAAGAGTCCTAAACATTCTACTTAGGTTAGTCAAGCACATTGATCTAGTTGTAAGGCCTAGTTCGAGGATTAGGCATAATTATGAGCCCCTAGCTAACTAAGGTCCAAAATGTTAAATAAGCCTAAAAGTCATAGGATCTTAGGTTTTTCTATTTTTTTAAGATTTAGATACATATTGGATTATTTTCATAATGTTTGGACCAAGTTTGGTCACTAGATTTGCAATTTTGCAAATTTTGCAAAAGTTGCTCTAAAAGTTATCAAAAACTTTTGAGAAACTTCCTTAAAAGTTGTCAAAAACTAGTAATCTGTTCTCCCAAATGGATAAAATAGTTTAAAATGCTAATATAACCATTGGTAATGCCCTATAAAGCCCTCATAGGTGGGTGGTAGGAAAATATTGTAATTTGGCATTTCAATCAATAAAATAAACAACATTTTCTTTGCAAAACCCATGTTTCAGGAAATTGTACACAAATGTTGGGATATGTTCCAATAATATCAAAATTTGGAGAATTTATTCTTCTTTCTTTTGCAATAAGTCTCATGCTTTGGTCAAGTATAGTGTGGGAGATATCAAATTTTTACTCTCGTTGCCTAGAATTCAACCTCAAAATCAGCATTCTCATAAGGCTTGATAGTTTAGGAACATTCCACCATGTGAAATTGATGCTCCTTGTTGTAATACAAGTATTATCAATTTAATTTCAAAATTTTTAGTTTAGAAGTGTTAAAATTCAGAGCACCATACGTAGGTGTGCATCCCTATGTGTACAACAACAGCAATTAAGGAAAATCACCCTTAGATCTTGATTGGTGATTCTTCAAAGCTTGAAACCTTGGAATTTATGTTGTTTCATATACCCTCACTTGTATCCATTCTTAGATTTTATTTTGGCATAGGAGAAAGAGCACTTGTAGTGCATTTGGAGCCCTAATTAAGCCTATCAGCCGCTAACATTACAACAGCAACATCTTCCTTGCATTTCCATCCTTTGATGTTCAAGCATGTTTTGTATAAGCCAAAAGGGTATCAAAATCTCTGGTCAAGTTATCATCTTGTTTTTAAACATTCAAACTTATGATCAAATCTCCCTCTAGGAAGGACTATAAGCCAAATCCTTGAGTTGCGAAGAAACTTGGTGTCATGGGTTTCTTGTTAATAAAGGGATCATTGAATCATTATGCATAAGACCTAAATAGGCCAGAATAGTGATTTTTGGCCACCCCTGGTCTTGGTATCCACTTTTTGGGGTTTGATCCCTCTTTTTGTTAAAGGAAAACAATAGTGCATTTGTGTGTTTTTGTGTTTAGGACCTTGGTAAGACTAGTGATTAGGTCACCTTGCCTTGTAGGGTTGTGATAACCTTCTTTAAGCCCCATTTATATACCTATGATAGGTATTTGGCACTTAGACCCTTCATCTTGGGTGTTGAGGGATTTTAAAACATCACCATTTCTTGATATTTCAATGCTTTTGTTGTCCAGTATTGCATCAATAAGCCAAAATAAGATACTATTATGTGTAACCAAATGATTTCATAGTGGGAGCATAACACAAAGATCCCAATGTTGCAATATGGGATCTCATGCCAAATGTAATGCTCCACCTGGCGATCCTTAGAACAAGATGAATAAAAACCAATATATTTTTCTTAAGGTAATAAGCATGGATTCAATCAACATCAACATGTGACCAATCAAAAGACCACAATAGAAGACTTAACCAAACAATCCAAGCAACCAACAATCTCCAAGTGTCACTACTTCCCAATGTGTTCAATAACCAACTATGGAAGTCAAACAAACAAAAAAAAACTTAATCTATAAACTTTCAAGACCTAGGAAGGTGCACAACCCAATAGGATATCCAAAAAACCCTCTAAAACACATTCGTTAAGTCTTAAAATACCTATTGTTTTCCTAAGTAGGTTTTCTCACAAAACTTGTGTGATACTTTTCTAGTATCGTGCGATATTTTCCAGTATTGTATGATACTATTCACTACTATCATACAATACTTTAAAAATATTGTGTGATACTTATTACAACTATTGTGTAATATTTTCTAGTATCATACAATACACTTTACTATTACCATGTCATACTTTACCAGTATCGCACGACAATTCTTGCTATTGTCATGTGATACTTTCTAGTATCGCTCAATATTTCTCCCTATAGCCATACAATACTTTTCTAGTATTGTCCAATGTTGAACCTATGTCACCCAAATTTGCAAGAAAAAATCCCAATGATCAATTTAGAAAGAAAATAAAGTTAGAACCTCCACATTGAGGAGTACCAAAACCACATCAGTCAAGGAGTACACACTCAAAACCATAAGGAAGATCAATAACTCTAAGATCTAATGTAATCATGTAGAAAGAAACATCACAATGAACATAAAAGTGCATAAATCAAATATCTCAATTTTTTTAAAAAAATCACAATGAATATACTTTGGAATGGTACATAGAACCATGTGAACATCCAGCTCTAGAACTGAACATGGAGGAAGGCCAACTTTTTATGCCACTCCCCAATAGTGGTATAGGTAGCTATGCCTCCCAACCATGTGGAACCCATAGGCCCAATCTTGCCATGATGGTGGAGATAGTGATCCAACTACAAAAACACACAATACAGTCATCCATGGCTAACAATCACTCCAAACAATGTTGAGGACTAAAACTAAGATCATGAGATAATGCAATACAACAGGTCCTAGTTAGAAGCTCTATGGGTCTACTATGTAGGGACTCTAGTGGAAGGTAGATTACTTAGCATTACAAATCTCAAGCTAAACATTATGCAAAAAATCTCCCTCAAATGAACCATACAAACACTTTCCCTCGAATGAACCGTACAAGCACATACCCTTGGATGAACCATATAGGTATGTCACATTTTATTATCTTAGTTTTATTACCCATGAATTCATTTAGTTATCACTTATTAGAAACTTCTTTACATAAACCTTGTTAGGAACATGACCCACAGTTACAAGAGAAGCCCCTCCACTAGTCTGCACTACATTCCCATGCTCATCACACAATGAGTGCTCATAGGCAATGTAGTTTCCCAATCCAACCCTAATGAACACAACTCAACTAAAAGAAATTGGGAGTTTGGATCTCACAAGAACCTGACAAGTGCATGCTCACGTGCTTGTGTGTGGGCACACCAACTACACAAAGATCATAAACAACAAGGGTTGGATGAGAAACAATAAAATAGCCAAGTAAAAAATCACTCCATCAAGTACATAGCTAGCAGTATGGACTTTAAATAAATCCCAATCCAAGAAGAATACATCTATGGTCAAAATGGATTCTTTACAGATAATACGAGTCCACAACCCACATCAGTGCCAAGAAACATGCAAGAAAACTAGATGGTACACAAATTGAGGTGAAGTTAAAAATGCCCAAAAACTAACATTAAAAAAAATCAATGAAATTGAAACCCTAGTTCTAATAAGGTATAAAGACACCAAATATCAAATAAAATGTGGATTCAAAGTCCATATGCAAAAATGGCTAGCATAATGCTCAAAAACCCTGAAATCCTACACCAAAAAGCAACAAATGCTCACAACCACCCAACTGGGTAGAGCCAACATATAGGAACAAAGGGGAAAATTAGTTCTCTACCTCCTAAACATATCAGTACTAGATACAGACTTAGAAACAAAGCTAAAACACAAAAATGAAAGACCCCTACCTCATAACCAAAAGGAAAAAATAGGAATGCTCATGATAAAATAATCGCTCTATGAAAGCTGCCAAAAGTCTGGGAAAACTTAGGTATCCTTGGGCTGGATCGAATGAGAGCAATCTCATGATGATCCCATGCTCATAGCTCCCACAATGAGTAAAACAACAATACCTCCTTAAGAGGATTTTGGATTTTTTCTCTCCAATTTCCAATTCAAAAGAGGGAAGTGAGGAATAATTTACTTTTTGGGATATATATCCCTCCTCGACCTAGAAAAATTGTTTAGTTCAATTAAATGTAACTCAACTACAAAAAAGTTGCTAATAATTAAAATAACAAGATTAAAACCCAAAATAACCTAAAAACATTAAATTACAATATTTCTTAACAATTTTTGTGACAAATGTAGATATCTAAATGAATAGACATAATATTGATCTAGTCACAAATGCAAATAAATCTAGATTTATTTAATCACTAGAGGGTTTAATTAATAGTTAAACAAGATAGGTCACCCATATAGGGACGATATTTTCTAGGTATAAATAGTTAAATCACTAACTCGATGTGCCACTACCAGGGATATAAATCTTCCACACTAAACAACATGATCAAATGCAATTTCATATAATAATATAGCCAAGGTGATAAATGCATTAAATCACATAATTAACCATTTATTTAATTACATTATAATAATATGTTTACATCACCCATTGCATCATTAAACATCTCAAGGAAAGAATGAAGTAAATATGCATAGCATTGAATCATAGTATCTAGAATCCAATAAGTCCACCATATAATCATAAACAAAGTATATATCCAAATACAAAATAACCAAATATCACCATAAAGTATCATGTCATATCAATAAGCATCATCATGCAAATATGATTAAACTAAACAACATAGTATCTATCATCTATGATATTTGCAATCAAAATATAGTATCTTACCATCAGGTTATCTTGAATATCATTCAACATGAGTATCAAAATATCTCTCAAATTCAAAACACAACAAGGTATTAAATGCAAACACAAGAGGCACTACAACCAACCTCATTAAGAACTTTGTCAAGAATCTACCAATGAGAAAGAAAGATTTTAAGTAGTTCAAAAATGGTTATATGAGAGCATTAGTTCATTGCAACTAGTATAGAATGTTGTAGTTTTCAATGTTGGAATATGTTTCTAGTTTTGTGTTCTTTCTAGTTGGAGCAACAAAAGTCTTGTCTTTAGATTGTTTAGGTTCAGTTGTAGAATGTGTAGGGCCTTTGAGTACTATTTTAGCATGGGATTGTGTGACAAAATTTGCACAAGATTATGATTATCCCTTATCAGATATAGGAGATGCAGGTCCTCAAAGGATGAATAGAGTCTTAGGTTTGTCACTTTTCTCTTTGATTTTAATAACATCAAAGTATTCATATTCTATAGGTTTGACCATATTGATCACATTATAATCATTGGTGTATGCATATTTGACCCTTTTATTGTTTTTTAGTTTAGATGTTCCCCCCTTGTCATGTGGAGAGAATAGTTCCTTGAATGATTTATGATCCAAGCTCTTGTTATATCCTCCTCCTACAACTACATCAATTTCATCAATGAGTTCTTGAATCTTGTGTCTTAGTTGGAGGTAGGTGTTCTTCTTATGACCTTTTTCTTGGTGGTAATCATAGTATGCAGACTCATTACACCAATTAGGTCTTAGTTGTGGATAATATAGATGAGAGTTATCTAGAGGAATGAGAATCTAATTTTGAAGAAGTGTCTTGTATACCACTTCAAGAGGTTCACCCAGGGGTGTGTATTTGTGTTTGGGTCTAGAGGCCTAAGATCTGTCTCTAGAGTTGTTGTTAGAAGGTCTATTGTCTAGAAAAGCCTTTTTAGTGGCTTTGGCTATTTGTATACTATTTTTAAGATTGAAAGCCACTTTAGGAGGCTTGGGAGTGATATTGTGCACTACTCCATCATCTACAATATTATGGTTTTTTGTTGACGTATTTGGATTTCTCTTTGCTAGAATTGGACCCTTGTTTATTCTCATTTTGCAAGGCTAACTCACCCTTCTTAACCATGAATTCCTCTATGTGAACACCTTGCATGATCATATATTTAAAGTTAGTGGGTCCTTGAAATTTTATTTTATACCCAAAATCAAGTAAGAGGTTGTTCATGAATATGTCAAGTTTATCGCTTTAAGGTATCTTGTGGGAATACTTGGTGTATAGTTGTCTCCATCTCTAGAGAAAAGTCAAGGAAGGTTCTCTTGTTCTATGTTTGAGGTTAAAAATATTTCTTATGTTAACTTGATGTTGTATGTTGTGTGAGTATTTTTGTATGAACATGTTAGCAATCTCATCAAAGGTTTTAATTCTAGTCGACAACTATGGGAACCACTCCATAGCTTATGCACCCACACCAGGTAGAAAAAAGTACATGATGTTTGAAATATTATGACAAGCTAAGTTACTATTAGGATGAAGCAGTAGTTGATCTCTTATCTACAACTTGGTTTGCTAAATGAGATTCCTCTAAGTGTACAAATCATCTTGTTGTGATAGATAAATCTTTGTTGCTTCTTATACTATTGTAGCCTTTGTAATTCACTCTTCTTTCTTCTCTAATTACATTACTTCCATTCATTACTTTGGATGTGATACAATACATTACATATATACCAATCTAATTACAAATTACAAATTTGGCCATAATACAAGTTTACACAAATATTACAAAGTTGGCCAAAATGTAGAAACTTAGGTTCTAAAGACTAACTCAGTGAGGTTCTAATACTCGACATCTAATGTCAATGCTTGACATCATCATGCACTAGGTAGATATAGAATCTCAGTTCATACTAATCACTTCTAAGTAGTCTTGAACTCAGTCTACACTGGCAACTTGACAAATATTGTGAAACTCGACATATAAACTAAATAACTCAATTCACACTGCATAGATCGATCAATGTTATCACTATGAGCTTGGTATAATCTGAGTCAGCAATGTTAACACTAGACTCGCATCACATCAATTGTGAACTTGATAAGCATTGCACAACTTGGTTTGCACTAGAAAATTTGGCATACAATGAGATGCTCGATTTACACTACTGATCATTATCATAGTAGTAAATGCTCGGTGCAAACTAAATTTTTTCCAAAGGACTCAGTAGCAACTATAGAAATTGATAACAACTAAAATGCTTGGTTAACATTAATAACTATACAATATGCTTGGTAGATACTTACAACCTAAATAAGTGTATGTCACTAATAACAAAACATGACTGGAATGTCAATTATCTCCCCCTTTGGAATTAGTGACAAAAACACTTATAAGTCAAAACTGAATTCAAGAATGTTCAAGAACATCTTAATCTATCACCTTATGTCTCCAACTCGGTAGAGTATACTATTTTTGAGATCTTTCAAATTTGGTTTTGTAAGAGATATATTTTTGTACATGGTAAAGCTCCCCCATACATAATATATAGTATACTATACATATGATATATGCATTTAAATACATCTTCTCCCCAATATAAAATATACATTTACAATCTACAATTTTCTCCAATCTTTCCTCAATCTCAATCTTCTCTTCTTTCATCTTCACATCTTCTCCCCCTTTCATTTTCACATCTTCTCCCCCTTTTTGACATTAATGCCAAAGATTTATGTAATATATTTATACAGTAATGCCAAAATGTGACAAGAAATCTGAATGTACCTTTAGGATAAGCACCAAAGTCTTGTCCCAATTCTCCTACAACATCTTGGATGTGTGTAATGAAACCTACACTTCTACTAACAATTCTATCATGTGATCTGCAATGGAGAAGTTGTTGTCATGGATGAGCATTTTTGAGTGTACAATGTGCTTCTGTAGTGCATCCATGTTAGGGAGAATCATGTTCTAAATATCTAACAATATGGATATTATTCTTTCCTCTTCTTTCAACAATTCTACCTGCATATCTATCAAAAATCTAATCTTATTGAAGTGGGTAGAGCTTGTCCTTGGGTCAAGTTCCAATTGTTGTGCACTTGCCTTTAGATCCTCATTAATTTTTGACAATTTATCTCTTATTTCCTTTGTGAAAATTGATGTATCACATAATTTACCAAAAATTAAAGATACATTAATGCAAGGGGTCTCTAGAGAGCCTAAAATAGTAGATAGTTCTACTTGATGAATGGAAATTTGTTGAGCAATAAATTCTCAAACTTTATTCTCAAACTTTTTCTCAGCTTTCTTTAATAATTTTTCATGTCCATCCAAATCTTCATTATATTTATGGATTGTCTCTGCCAACTGATACAAAATTGGTTGTGAAGTATCAACCTCTATGCCTAGAGCCTCTACTAAAATATTCTTAGCATCCTCAATGATTTTGAATTCCTTGTTTCTCTCTTCTCTAAGCCTTTGCTTCTTGGCTTTCTTTTGAAGTTCTCCAAAAGTTTGCATCTAATTTGGATTTAGATTTGAGATATCCCATTTAGGAATGACAATCTCCTCATCAATGTCTATATCCTCTTCCTTCTCTTTTCCTTTTCCCAAAAATTTTGTGCTCGACTGAGGCTTGGTCTCATCTGTCCTTGCACTTATTACTTGCATACTAGGAATGGAAAAAATTGTAGATATGGTAGAACTTACTAAAAAAATTTAAATTGCACTCATTGAAATACCAGTGGAAATACCTAATGTAGCCAAAATTAATGTAGAGGGAATAACTTGTTGCTTGGTAGATGAAGTGCTTGGCACTCCTATCAATGAAGTACTGAGTTGGATCGATGCAAAGATTGATTGAGTGCTTGTGTTTTTAGTGTTGGTCACAATCAATCCTGCTGAAGTTTTCTTTGGGCTTTTTATTTGCAATGATTTGCTAGGAGAATGAGGAAGTGAGGCTATGACCATTGCAGCAATCTTTATTGGGTTGGTCTCCTCAACATCTTGTGCATCTTCCTTTGTAGCTTCCTACCCTTGTTCCTCTTCATCATCTTCATTATCAAAATGAGTAACCTCTTCTTCATCTTTCTCCTAAACATCATCACCATCCTTATCACTTATACTAACTGTAAAATCACTCAATTTGTAAAGAAGATAGACATTCTTCCATGTGTTTGTAGCATTCTTCACAACATGCTCAATATCTTTCAATAACACAAGACAAGTGTTGAATCTTAAAGTTATTTCTTCATTTTTCTTCAAAGATTCTTTTACCTCCTTGTCATTCAAATTTGGCATGACTTGCCTTTGGGTTTTCTCATATATATCTTTTCTAGTTTGCATGGCATGCACCCATCTTGGCTTAATCTTTTCCATCAAAACACTAGGAATCTACTGAGTAAGATGATTAGGTGAGTACTTCCACTTACCCATCTTGGATATCAACATATCTTCTATTATCTTCTACTCCTCTGCAGTCCTAATCTCATATTTCAGTGCCTTGAAATTTGTGATGCCAAATCCTAATTCTAACTCTTTCATTCTTTCCTCAAAGGTGGGTGGAGACCTCTTGAAGATTATGTCTCCTCCTTCTTTGTCTACTTTCTTCCTTGATGATCTCCTTGTGAACATAGTAGCAGGTTTCGTAATGATTACCTTACCATTCTTTTTTAGTGGATCTTCTTCCTCTAATTTTTCCCCATCTTATGCTTCTTCATCCTCTCCTTTTCCTTCAGTTAACAGAAGAGTGGAACTAGTTTTCAGTTTAGCAATCCTCTTCTTACCCTTGTTAACTACCTGAGGGAGTTTGATTTCTAGTTCAATCGTAGCCTTTGCCTCTTCATAGGTACCAAAGTAAGCTTCTTTAGATTCAACTAGCTCATTTATCAATGCCTCAATTATGTCTTTGGTTCCATCAATGTTTACCTCATATCCTAGACGTTTTATCCATACTATTCTTGGCCTAACTGCCTAAATGTATATCATGTCACTATCAACCATGAAACAAACATCATCTTTGTAATATTCAACTAAATTCTTTGGAATCCATAATATATTATTCATCTTTTCCTTAAATGCATCAAAGTATTTGTCCATAATGCTTGCATAATTCTCTCCTATTTCAGCAATATACTCATTAATCTGATAAATGATTGGTACATCTTTTCTCCAAACCATAGTACCTTTTGATGGGAAGAATTTTGAACATAGAAAAATAAATAAGTCAAGAGTGAACTAAACTTATATGGATTGTTTTTGGAAGTTCTAATGCTCTCCATGTTCTTGTTGAATTGGTTCAATAGTAACTTGGAAAGGTCAAGAGAAAATTTATTCTTGACCACCTTGTATGCCAAGTCAACTGGTTTGCAAGACACACTATTCAACCTACTTAAATTGTATATTTTTTGGGTGATGACATAAATCCCAAACTTCAATTCCATTTCAATAAAATAGCTTATCTTCATTCCCCTTCCATCCCACTTAGCAAGGGTTTTCTTCTCCAGTTTAACCTAACCGAGGGTTTTAGTCATTTTCATCTTAGCCGACATTGGAAGATCAGTGATCTTATGGATTATCTTTTTGGTTATCTGAATTGATTGCTCCAACCATAGCCAACCGTTATGCACATGACTAAGGATAAACCTTATCCATTTCACTTGTAAATCTCATGACATGTGAGGAATGTGAGGTAAACCTTTTGCCTCGAGATGTTGATGCTCAGGTTTCAACACACCATCAACACATTACTCCTTCAAACATTCATCCATCTCTAGTGTACCGATATCTTGAATAGAACATTTTAAATGTGAATGGATATCATTAACTATTATACCTTGGGAGGGATTTGAGACTATGCTCCACTCAGATCTAGGGTTTTTGCAACTGTAGGAGTCAACTTAAAATTTGGTGCTTTCCATTCCACACCATGAACCAACATGTCTAAACATTTTTTTGCTTTGCTACTAGTGGATGCCATCTTCACTTGGTAGGGTTTGAGGGAATATGAAAACTTTTGGTAACAATTCACTCAAATCATTTAAATTCTCTAAAGATCACTCTGCACAAATAGCCCTCAAAAATTCACGATGAGAAATGACTTCAAATTCACCCTTTTTATCAAATTTTACCATAAATGCCTAGTATGATTGTTTGCTCAAATGACAGACTATCATCCACTTTACTTGTAACTTGGTAGTCTTTCACAACTTGGTAACCACATAAAACTTAGTTCCTCTCGACCTTTCTTGGTATAGTTTGTAACTTGACCTCACTTGATAAGGATAGTAACTCGATAGTGACTGCCATCTCTTACTCAGTGATCCCTTTGCATCTTGAATGTTGATATGGATCTTTTGTCCTATCAACTAGAACTAATGTTAGATGCCTTCTTCAATATCCTAGTTCTAGTTCTTCTATGAGAAATCAAGTGGAAATGGCATATGTACCAAGTGTTGTAGTCCCAACCAAATATAGCTTTTACAATTGATTCTATTGGATTCAATATCTTTGTTTTACATTCTAATTACTTGTGCCCATGCTTCTTACATTTGTGACATCTGCCTTCAAATTTTGGTTTCTCTTTGCATTCATTTGCTCTATGACCATGCTGATTACAATTGTAGCATTTTCCATTGAATTTTACTTTCCCATTGCTCCAACATTTTTTTGAAGTATGGCCTATCTTACCACAGTGACTGCAAGTAGGTTTTTGATTCCTTTGAGTTCCTTTCTTGGATGATTCACCTTCTTCTGTATATACAATTCCTACTTTTCCTTTTTGTCTATAATGACTTTGCTCATTCAACTGATTCATGTCTTCTTGAGATTTCATCATTCTTTAATTGGTTTTCCTTTCAATTTTTAGATCATTCTTCATTTTCTGATCTTAGATTCATGATTTCTTCATTTGCATTGGTGAGTTGATCAATGAAGTTTGTCTGCTGAAGAGATAGGTGTTGAATTTCATTATTCTTTTGTTCTATCTCTTCTCTTATCTTGTTTTTCTCTTCAATTACTTCACATAATCTTACTAACTAAATTTTTTTCTCTCTTCTTAGTTTTCTTACTTCTTCTTGAAGAGTGCTATTTTTTTCCAATAGTTATTTGATTGCTTCATCAGCTTCATCTAAATTTCTTGAATTGATGTCTTCAATTCTTTCTTTGTTGTAGAGTGGATCATTCATCTAGATTGCAAGATCTTTTATTATTTTTAGGGATTGAGAGAGTTTCTCTTTTTTCTTTCTTGAGTTGTCTAATAGCCAATTCCAAATCTAGCTTCTAATTGTCAATAGCCTTGTCAAGTTTGAATACCTCCATTGCCTTTGATCTTTGCTCAAGTTGTTAAACTTTTCTCTGAGAACCACAAAGCTCTGATACCAATTGTTGTAAATATTATGATAGGCTAACTTACTATTAGGATGAAGCAATATTTGATCTCTAATCTACAACTTGGTTTTCTGAATGAGATTCCTCTGAGTGTACAAATCACCTTGCTATGATAGATAAATCTTTGTTGCTCCTTATACTATTGTAGCCTTTGTAATTCACTCTTATTTCTTCTCTAAGTATATTACTTCCATTTTTTACTTTGGATATGATACAATACATTACATATATACCAATCCAATTACAAATTACAAATTCAACCACAATACAAGTTTACACAAATATTACAAAGCCAACCAAAGCATAGAAAATTTGGTTCTGAAGACTGATTCGATGATGTTCTGATACTTGACATCTACTATCAATGTTTTTCATTTTCATGCACTTGATAGACATAGAATCTTGGTCCATACTAATCACTTCCAAGTTATCTTAAACTCAGTCTACACTGGTGACTCGACGAATATTGTGAAACTCTACATATAAACAGAATCACTCGATTCACACTAAATCACTTGATTCACACTGCATAGTTTGATCAATGATATCACTATGAGCTTGGTATAAATTGAGTTACTTGGTTAACACTGAGTAGCTCAGTTAACACTAGACTTGCATCACATCAACTGTGGACTTAGTAAGTGTTGCACAACTTGGTTTGCACTAGTAAACTCAACATACACTGAGATGCTTAATTTACACTAGTAATCATTATCATGATAGTAACTGCTCGATACAAACTGAAATTTGTCCAAAGGACTCAGTAGAAACTATAGAACTTAGTAACAATTGAAATGCTTGGTTAAAATCATTAACTATACAATATGCTCGGTAGATACTTACAATTTGAATAAGTGTATGTCACTAATAACAAACATGACTGGAATATCAACACATGAGGTATATTTGGTCATGCATGAACTCCATAAACAAAGTTCCAAACTATCTTAAGTGATCTTGTGGATTAGTGGTACCCATGAATTTGTCAGATTTGGGTAGTTCAACTCCTTTACGAAAAGGAGACATGTAAAGGTCCTTGTCAAAAGGAAACAAAAAATTGGTATTCAGAGTGTACTATTTTGTGGGTTTGCCTTTGTCTTTCATCATTTGGAGTAGTTGTTCTTGCATGGACTAGATTAGTTTTTGAACTTTAGATGTTTCAGACTCTTCCTCTTTGATTATGAGGGTTTCTACATTGTATTTTGGAGGTAGCTTGGCTCCCTCTTTAACAAGTTCAAGGAGATAACTTTCTTTGTCCTCCTTCATTAGGATTTCCATCATTTTCTTAAAGATTTTCCTCGTTCAATATTTTTCTATTTCCTTAAGAGTTATTTCTTTATTTTCATCCTCTGAAACTCTCTGGTATTGATAGTGGTGTTTTGTCAATGTTACAATTATGTTCCTTATTTTCTCCTCTATTTTTCTCTCTAATTACCTGGTTGTGGTTTGTCAGTTTGTTTGTAAGAAAGTGTTTAGTGTGTAGAGGTGTTGTGTTTAGAGGTGTCATGTTTGTGTTGACAAAGTTAGGTTCAGGAGATGACCTTTTAGAGTTTGCATTCTCTTGAAACATTAGATTCCTAACTTGATTCAAGTTTACAGAAAAGACTTGTCTGATGTAAGGTCGATTGAAAAGTGACAAAGATTGATATGATCCCTCCTTGGATAGAGCAGGTGAAGAATATCATGGGGATCCTCCACTATACTCATAATATGTATATAAATTGAGAACAACCTCTACCTCAACTCTTACCTCTACTTCTACCTCTTCTAGGTCTAGGCAAGGGAAACACATTTCCACTTCTAGTTGTGATAGTCATAGATAATAACATATGACATGTTTAGACTAAGACCACACTTATAATTTTGTCTCAAAGTAGATGTGAGTGACAAAAGAGGTGATGTATACCAAGGTATGAGTGGTCAAAGAAGTGGCTAAAACAATTTAGATATTGACTATCATGAAAAAATGATAGGACAACATAGTAGGACAAGTAGAAAAGTAGAAAAAATAGACTAGTTTAGATGTGGATCATAAGTATTTAACCAAGATAGTTTAGTTTTAATTTCAAACTATTATAGATAGAAAAGTGTTAGTTTAGTTTTAATTTCAAACTATTATAGATAGAAAAGTGTACAAGTAATCCTAAATAGAGATCAGATTGGACCAAAAAATAGCTTGATATTTTGGACAATTTCTAGATAGGATTGTGTGAGATAATGCTTGTTGATGTGAGTAAATGTTGACACCTGGTGAGAATTTTCCTTCTCAGGCAAAACAATATACTAGTTTGATAGTTTTGATAAGTTTTGGATAGTAACTGGACAAAAGATCAAGCAAGAATATACTAGTTCTTAGGTGAGAGACTACACAAAGTTGGGTGAGTAAACAAAACAATGATTCCTAAGATTCTAACTTGCATGATGTTTTATAGAAAACCAAATGATTAAGTGATAACATTTCTTAATTTTTATCAATTTAGAGGATTTTTAGCTAGGTTTTCATATTTTGACAAGTTACAAACAAAGTTCTCAGTTTTCAAATAGGTTTGATAGTGTTTCAGATTAATAGAATTCTTAGTTTGACAAGTTGGTTTCTAGATTGGTGTAAAAATAGATGGTAGGGATACAAATAGTAGTCGCAAACAATCCAACCAAGGATAAAGAAATGTGGAAGGATGGGGGGAGTCTTTACAAGATTTGGACAATTTTGACTCAAAAAGACATGCTTTATCCCTATAAACAAAAAATTCTAGAGAAGACACAACCTTTGTCCCACAACTTATGTGTATGTTTTCACCTCACACAAACATGTCACCCACTAGAGGTTGCCCATGTTTTTGGTGTTTCTAAGGACTCAATAACATATATGTTTAAAGGTTACCCTTAAGGCAGGGGCTAGTGTTATATACCACCTTCAAATGTCCAAGTACATACCTATGGTGAGAATCTATAGGAGAGAATCTTCCCCCTCCTTACACAAATATTATGCCCCCTTTTAGAGGTGAATCGAGTAATAAAATACTCTAAGAGGTGTTTAATAGGCTTTTGTTCATGATAACCCCTGATGGTCTCACAAGGAAGATTTAGGCCTCTCAACCACACCAACACCTAAAAGTGTACATATTTCACAAAGCAAGGTTGAGAGTAGCACCACTCAACACAATAGACAAGGCTCTCTCAAAGAATATGGCATGGGATAAAGAAATAGAAATTACCAAGGTTTTGAAGTTTTTTGAATTTACAAAATTAACTTTATTATAGTGTGTTGGAATCATCGGTGAAAGGTGTGTACCCACTTGGGTCATTCTTAGAGGTTGAGTACTCTGACAGGCCTACTAAATTTGGCTCTAACTTGGTTTGGATTCAAGGGTCTAAGTTTTTTTATTCTCCCAAAAGGGAGAAGAGGATACTCATCTTCCTCTTCACCTCACCCAAACACACCAAACAGATACATCAGTAAGCCAGTTAATCACCTCAATACATCTAGAAGTTTCTAGGTTTCTAATTTACTCTTGAGAATCATTTCCAAGTAGTAAAGAGCATAATCTCATATCCCTTCATCTAGAACCCTAGAGAAGTTCACAAGGCCTAATTAAACTATGTTTGAAAAGCATGAAAATAGACACATTATTTTTGTGGGTTTGAATTTTTCTTTGACAAGTTTCCTACAATAAAACCATTAACAAGTTTGGGTATGTTTCAAAAGGGTATCTTTGACATGCGTCCTATGGATAATTGTTATGTTATTTTAGAAAATCAAGTAAATCACAGAGAAAACATAGGTCAACATAATCAAAAAGAAATAAATTAGCAAATCTCCAAGTGAAAATCAAGTAATCCAAGCACTCTGATGCTAGATCTTGTGCAATATTTTTCTTCTACTAGGTGAGAAAATGATCTCCCCAATGAGACATAACTTGGTGTTACATGAGAGAATGTACCTCATACGTGAGAAACTATTTTGTCAAGTGAGATTTTCCACCTATTTGTGTGAGTTTTTAGAGATCCTGCATGAGGAAATAACTTCCCAGGTGACACAAAAATGTAATCTACAAAAATAAAAATAAAAATGATGAAAATATTAAGAAATGAGGCCAAAAAATCAATTTTCACACCCCACATGGGTGCAAGAAATGTGTGTGCTAAATGTGGGCCTCAAGAGTCAACAACACACTTCAACACAGTCATTATTTGTCAAATTCTGATGCAGGAGCATCCTAGGCTTGCTTGTAATCCTATAGGATTGGAGGTATTTTGGCTAAGTGTTATGGACTCAGTCACCAAAAAGTGGTGCTCAGTCATTGAAGGGTCTAGTTGTGGCCAAGGAGCTTGGTCATTGAAGGGGTTGAGTCACTAAATGATCTTGGTAGATATAATTTTCTTGGCACCTATTATTCTTGCCAGGTGTTGATTTCTTGGCTTGTATTGGGTCGCTTGGCATTTACTGCAGTGTTTGGCATATGTTGGTTGCTTAGCATGCACTAGAATCTCAATGATGTTGGTGTTTTGACTAATGCTCAACTTGGTTTCTTTGATGCTCATCTTGGTCTTGGTTCTTGTAGGTGTTGAGTAGTCTATGATCTAACTTTGGGTATTTAATTTGTCTATGAGTTGACTTTTGGTATTTAATTTGTGTTGTAGCCGACATGTGGCTCAAATATATTTAATGTATGGGTTTTAATTTAATTTGTAATGAATTGAGCTAACTTGTGGCTTAGTTGGGTATAAGTATGGGGTCTTGTGGATTCTTTAGGAAAAAGTGATCCATCTTGGAGAAGAGGATGCGAACTTTGAGGAGCTAGTAGTTGCAGCTTGGAAACTAGGAGATTGCTTGGTGGGCTTGTGAGCACAAGTTAAGATTTCCTTAAGGTTTTCCTCCAAAAGTAATGTTTGGATTGGATCTTATGGGATCTTGTAGAACTATTATTTTAATTTTTATTCATATTTTTCCCTAACCTGGAAGATCTTACAATTAGGCATATTGCATGTAATCAGTTATTTATGAATAATGAGTTGTATTTGGCATTAGATCTTCCATTGTTGTTCCTTTGTTGTTGTATTTCCATTGTGTGGTTATTTTCTGGGGGCTTAGACATCTCCTTTGGGGTGTTAGAATGAATTTTGATGATACTACATTTGGGGAGTATCCTAAGCATTAGAGAGTATTAATATATTGCATCCATGATTGTGTTTCTCATTGATGTCAATATAGCATTGTTTTTGTAAAGACTGGCAGAGTAGTAGATAGAGATCTTGATGGTAAAGATAGTGGTTTGATGAAATGTTCAGTAAAGTGTCTTGATGACATGGTTAAGTTTGCAGAGTACAAGTCGATGGTATATGGAAGTTGTATGTTATTTAAAGAGAGCAGTTCAAAGATAGAGTATTGGGAAAGTAGTTCTTGAAGATAGTTGGCTATCTTACATCTGGCATGTAATGAAGTGATGCATAGTCAAGAAGTGATAGAGGATAGTCAAAAGATGATGTGAGCAAGTCTGTACACCTTAGTATCACATGTGTGAATTTTTTTATAGATTGTTGTGATCACCCAAAAATGGTCATCTAGACTATGAGCCCCCTTTGTAGCATTTTTGTATAATTTATCTAATGCTTATCCTTGATCGAATCTCCAAAAATCAATTTACTTAATTTTATCCTATAGTTTAAACACTTTATCCTAAGTTCATATTTAATTAAAAGATCATGTCCCCCTTTTAATTAAATAAAACCCTCCACTTCTCACTTATGATAAGTTGCACACACACAAAGCATTATTCCTATTTTAGAAATAAAATAAAAAGCATTTTTATCTACACATGAATGCACAATTTTATAGGTGGGAGTAATCTTCTATTTTAAAAATAACTTTAATTCTCCTCTACACATTTGAAACCTTCTCAAAAGTCAACTCTTCATCATGATTGTTGGAGATGCTTGTGCACATGGATCACTCAAGATGCATTCTCCTCCCTTGATTATGCCTCTTTTGCCTCTTAATTTCTACCATCTATTTTTCTTTAAAAAGGAGGGCTATATCCTCATTCAAAAATCTTAGTCTCTCATTCTATTGTTATACTAGAGATTTTATTGGTGATTTTGGAGACTTGGAGCATTCTTGCATTTTTTGCATTTTGGCTTATCTCTCATTCTACTTACATTATGGCATAATTTTTAGCTTATTTTCCTTTATGTTCTAGCTTAGTTATCTTGTTAGCTTGCATTTCATTTAGAATAGCTTTCATTTGCATTGCATTTTATTCTAGATTCTTAGGTATTGGCACTCTTGCCTCTACTCTTTGAATCTCTCGTTCTATGTGCACCTTGCAAGGGTTTCAAAGTTTGGTTCATTTGAAAGCCACCATCTCATAGCCTTTGCACATCATAGATAGAGAGCTATAAGCTCTATCTTGAAATGCCCTCCTTCATGGATATTCTCAAGAATAATGGTTCATATAAGTGTGACACTTTTTGTACACACATTTTTGGTGCCCACCATGGGGCTAGAACCAAGTTTCCAGCTCTATTTCCTTGCTGGGATTTTAGTTGCATTCTCATTTCTAGTTTTTTTTTTACAGCAACTTATTGCATCTAATAAAGTGGTTTTGCAGGCTTCTTACTTTGGTTTTAAGGCTAACCCTTATGCAAATTAGTTTGAAGGCTAAAACCCTAGTTTTGAAAGATTTGAGCATATCTTCCAAACCACTTTGAGTTCAGATTTGAAGTTTTTTTTGCAGGTTGGCTATGCAATCAAAAAAATTTAGACCAAGTTGCATATTTTTTTTAGTTTATTTGAGTCTGTTATGAATTTTTCTTTGTTTTTCATAAAAAATCATTTTCAATTTCAAATCAGAGAATTTTTTGGAAAATCTTACATTTTTAGGAATTTATCTAAATTATATAGGGGGTTAGTTATTTGTGTTTTGAATTTTTATTTCATATTAAGGCTCAACTCAATTTGAAAAATCTGGTCTATTTTGACAAAATGGGTCCCTAGGGCACAAATGAAGAGATATTTCTAAATTTCTTACATTTTTGGAAATCTCTCTAGTTTTTAGCAAGGGTATCTTCTTTTCATTTCTATTTTTGGAGCCGAAATCATAGCAAACAAGTCCAATCTCATTCACTAGGTCAAAATCAAAGAGTAAAAAAGAGATCATTTTGTGATTAGATTGCACTTTCTTTGCATACATTTGGTTGGAAGATAACTTGGATTTTTGAGGTAACTAACCACTTTATGTTGTAGGTCTTACTTGATTATTATGCTCTAACCTTTTTTTTTAATATAGGGAGTTTCTCATTTCATTGCTAAAAAGAATGCATGTCAAAGCTACAAATGCACAAGGGCCACTAACACTTGTTTGCAGGGCTGCCCAAAGCATAAAAACCAAAATTTCTTGTACTTATTTTATTCCATGTATGACACTCTACTAGTTATTTTCATTTTATAGGCACATTAAACTTGTGATTGGAGTTCTTTGGTGATAGGAGAGTATGTTATTCATCCTTGTGGTGAATCAGAAATCTTGACTTGCCTTTAGATTTTGAAATAAAGGGGATGATTAATTGAGACTTCTTGGTGTATTTAGGGGAAACAATCAAGATAGGAGAGTATG
This sequence comes from Cupressus sempervirens, assembly GCA_028749045.1. Classification (NCBI taxonomy): domain Eukaryota; kingdom Viridiplantae; phylum Streptophyta; class Pinopsida; order Cupressales; family Cupressaceae; genus Cupressus; species Cupressus sempervirens. Next base: position 310,533,276 of record CM053791.1, read on the forward strand.
CTCTTTACCTGCAAGGTGAATCATATATCTTGACTCTTGAAATAGTTAGCATCCTTTAGGGGGTCTACACTTGGGCAACCAAGAGGAATGACCTAAGTGGGGACAAGTGAACCCGGCTATTACAACCCACTATAATCTCAAGGCTACAAGGACAAAAAAAATTGGTATACATATTGTTTCTCTTCACTTAGTTTGAGCACTTGTGGGATAGAGACCATGAGGAAAATGCTATACAAGAATGCTTAAGGTGCTCTTGTGGTCGCGAGGTTTGTTACCCATTGCAAGGTTGGGTATCTCGTAATTGGGTGCAAGAGGAACATTAATAAAGGAAGCCCTTTCTAAACACTTTAAGTTATTAACTACCTTATTTTTCCACTCAACATCTTGGTGAAAGGATTGATTCTAGTGGATTACCCAGATCACCCCAAGATTTTACACTCGCCATCTGTGTTCCTATGGTTATGCTTATGGCATTTCCATTACAAAGCCAATATCTCTTGTGGGAAACCACTTGATGTGAGGTGAAGGAGCACTTAGTGTGGGCCAAGTTGTTGAGTAATGAGCCATGTCCTTAGGTAGAATGTGCTTGATGTGTTTTCAAATGTGCTAGACCTATGAAAATCTTTTGAACATACACATGACAATAGTTCTAGGGCTTTCTTATGAAATGTCACATATGATTGTATCATGCAAGGTTGCTTTGTCCCTTGCTTGATTTCTTGAAGACTACTCCCTATGTCACTATCTTGCTTGAAAAAAAAAAAAAAAATTGAACATCAAACTTTCTATGCTATCAACTATTGTCAAAACTTTGTCAACCAAGTCAAAACATCAAATCTTAACATTTTTCTTGTGTTTTTTTCTAAGAGGAGTCTCATTATTTTAATTTTCTTTGCTATTTCAAAAGTTCTTAAACATTCTTAAAGTGACTCTTTGGTCTTAGTGCTCTTGGTCTTTCTATCTTCATGGTCTATTTTGCTTGCTAGTTATCTTTTTTATGAAACGGTTACCTTTATTTCTTGACTACACTCTTGGGTTGGGAAAGTTGTTCACTTGTCACCCCACTTGCTCTATCTATTTGGCTATTTGGATTCTTTCCTAGCTCTTGACTTGAGTCACTAGTATCATAATTTTCTTGGACATCTTGCTTGAAATGTCACTTTAATCTCTCTTTACTATCTTGGCAAGTGAATACTCTACCTCTCTTGTTTGGACATCAAGTTATCTTATGACACCTTCTTCGCTTCCTCTAGTCTACTTCATGTTTGATTATCTATATACCACTATGGCATTCAAACCTTGTGCTACCAAACCTCAACCAAATCTAGATGATCATGATATCCTTCATGCCACTAAAGAGTTTCAATATCTACATGCTCAATACAAAGGACTAGAAGAGACAAATGATCTTTCTTATCTTCATCTCTCTAACTGCATGATAGAAATGAAGTCTAAAATTGAGAAAAGGCTAGAGGAGAATATTTCATACTTAAATGAATCTTTGTTAAGACATTTACATACACATGAGTCATATTCTTCAAGGTCTACAAATTCTACTCCAAGAAATCAAACATCTTTATCTTCTAGATCTAAAGACCTCTTTAGAAAACAAGCAAGTGATAGCTCCTTTGAACCTATGCCAAGACTTCATGATGGAGGTATCTTTGACCAAGACATTGATGAAGATATGGATGCATTCAATTCACTTGAGAAAAAACAAAATGATCATGGAGAAAATTTTGAGAGAATTTGTACTCCCTTTTAATATTCTTATGATGATATTTTGCAAACACTTCTTGGCACCAAGCTCATCACATTGACTAAGTCTAGCTCATATAGAAACCCATTCTTGTATATCTATTGTGCTTATTATCAAGATAATGAACATATTACTTCATATTTCATTGAGATGAAACATAAAGTCCAAAATCTTAGTGATGATGGGATTATTGATACCTCTATTGACTCATGTGATGAGGATACTTCTCTTAAGATAGATCATATTAATGAACCTATGTCTAGTGGTGTTTTCCTTGATACCTCTACTTCTTCCAACACTTTTGCATCTCCCAACACTTCAATTTTTTTCAACATGACTCCATCAAACAAAGGACCTAGTGCTTTCCATATGGAATGTGTTTACCCTCAAGGGCTGCCTCTAAAAGAAACTCAAGCTAACCTTCACTTGGTCGCAAACCATTTCCATGCTACTAAGCCTAAATATCCTCAACCTTCATGCACTACTATGCCTACTCCATTCACTCTTCATTATCCCTTATTCTTAGAAGTGGATCCATGTCAAGAGGACTCTCAAAAAGGAAAAGCTATAAATGTCAAGAAAGATCAAGATCAAGTACCATTTCATCTCTTTCAAGATTTTTCTCCTCTATATCCTATATCTTATCCACCTCCTAGATATGGTGAGGACAACACTTCCACTATTTCCATTGAGCTTACTAAAAATTATGAGAAAAGTTCTCTTCCTATGCTATCTAAAGCTACTTGTCAAGATCAAAGCATCCCTTTGATTTCTACTTCTCCATATCCACCTCAAAACTATGCTCAAGCTTCAAATGCTCCTATAAAAAAAATTCTCCTGTGAAAAGTACTCGTGAGTCTATTGATGGCCTTGGCCATGTTTCTCACTATAAAGATGTTGATATCCCCACTCATTATCCCTTTGCATCTCTTTAATCTATCCTTGGTCCTTATCCATGAAAGTTAAAGCCTTCAAACCTTCCATCTATATTGGGAGCTTATGTTCCTTCATATCCTAAATTTTTCACTCCTAGCTCTCCCATCATACCTCAAGATCAACAAAGACACTCGTCCTTGATGAATTTCCACCCATCTATCCATCTAAACCAGTCATATCAGCATTATCCATCCATAAGTCCTGTTGGGACTAAAAATTGCATGGTCAATTTTGAGTCACATATTGTGAATCTTGAAGAATCATGCCCTAAAGTGCCTTTTTATGCATATGTAGTTGATTGTTGGTTTGAGGCCTAGATGGTGTTTGAGTGTCTTAACACCTTTCATTTGACATATGCATGTGATCCACAATGTTATTTTGCCATCCCGAATCATTCTGTGAAGTCCCATTTGGAGCTAGTGTCAAAATTTGCAATTCTGCCCCAAGTGTCAAATAGCAACCAGAGGCCCAGTTTGCATTTCAATATCTTTTACTCATGAATTTCTCATGACTATAAACTTTGGTAGTTTTTAGTGTCCATAACAAATAACCTATGTTTCATTTTTCAAGTCATTTTGAATTCGTTTGACTAGGTTTCGAACCCCTCAAAGTTGGTCATTTACTATTTTGTACATTTGTGTAGTTCAATATTTTGGGAAGCCTTGTTCGACCAATCATATCTTTGACCCAATTGACCCAAATGAAAAAAATCTTTTTGTATTGTGTTCTAGGGGTCAGACACTTCATAAGTTCCAATTTTGAGATCATGACGAATCCCTTTGATCAGTTTGCTAACATGATCAAAAACCTAGTTTATATTGTTTTGTTACGGCTAAGGTATCCTGACTAATTCGCACCCCTGTTCGGCACATTATAACTTTGATCCTGTGATTGGTAAGCCTATGTTAATTGTACCATTGTGTTGTATCCTGAAAGTCCTTGAAGTATGCCAATTCTTAAGTCATGACAAATTCATCTGCATACTTTCACATGTCCGTACATTTGCCAAAAACCACATTTTGACACATTTCCCAGTTAAAATTTCCAAGTACCTATTTTCGAAAATTCATCAAGTGCATCCTGTGACTCTTCATGAGCCCAAACCATAGAATTATATTCTCTTCATGGCAAAGAAATTATCCTGGTTTTCAGAACCCCAAACGATCAATAACTCAGTTTATAATGCCGAACCCAAGTCTAGTTTATGTTTTTTAACATTGGTTGCCTGCAGGGTAATTGAAGTACGGATGTTCGGCAATTAAAATCTTTTTACTAGAAAATCATCATCAACTAAGAATTTTCAGTATGATAGAGTGTGTAGGATTGAACACTCATGCCAATTTTTATGGCCTGGTTACTTGATTGAGTTAGTTTTTACGGCCACCTAGCGAGCCTCTAGATACAAATTTCACACTAGTGCGAAAATGATTAAAATGGAATTTTAAAGTGATGTTCCAGTGATTGTTCTAATTCCATTACATTGCAATCATGGGATAAATAGGAGGATGTCAGTTGTTTGAAAGGCAAAAATTTTAGCCGAACCCGCTTAAGGGTTCGACTAAATTCTTCAAGCATGGGTTATTGTTAATATCAAATAAATGTCATCATGATTCAAATTATTTGAATGCATGATCATATTTCTCAAAAGGAGAGGAAACTTGCAAATGATTTGAAATACCCACCATCATGCAATCCACATTTTGGTAAATGATATGAGTAAATCCACAAGCATAATGAAGCTTTTTTGTTGTGAGTTTGCACATTGAATTAAGGGAAAGATTTCATAAAGGATGCTCTCTCCCACATTGTAGTCTAAATTTGAAAGTTGCAGCTGAGAGGTAGTTTTCAGCATGGAAGATGTGCTCCATGTTTGGAGAAAATAAAGAGTACAGCAGCAAGCATCCACAGAGGAAGGAGCAATCCATGTTTTTAGCAAAATGTATAGATTTTCTGGTGAAACAAAGCTCAAGGAAGCATGTATCCATGTTTTTGAAGTCCATGGCTTCCTCCAGCAACAGTATCACATTTGTTAGAAGGAGGCCACTTCATTTTAACAGGGATATCTACATAAAAATGAAGCTCCATTGTGAAGCTATTAATCACAAGGTCAGAGCTCCATGTAAGAATGAGCAAGCTCATGCAAAGTGGAGGAATCTGCAAGAGATCACACGCTGCAAGAAATGAAGACCATAGTGAAGAAGAGGGAGCTGCCATGGGAAGCCTGCATTCACATGGACAGCAGTCATTTGAAGAGTAGATAATACCAAGCAAAAGAACCCACGTGAGTAGAAGGAGCAGGTGAAACACGTTGAAAAGAAGCATGCAAACAAAAATGGGCTACCATGGAAGTCGAAGTCACTGGATTTTTGCACAGGGGCAGAATACAGTATAAAAAAATAGTCCCACATTTGTTACACGAGGGGATATTTTTGTGTTTAAATACAAAAGCAAACACTTTACATGGTAACTTAAAGAAAGAGGTTTTTGGAAACCAAAGCTTGCGAGGTGGGTCCCAGTCGGCTAGAATAAGAGATAAAATTTTAAACAAATATGCACATTAAAAATGATGACATCAGCAAATTATCGATCGCTGAAAAGTCAAAAATCCGGCAAATCACTAGACAAAAAATCCAAAAAAATTTGGCTAGCGACTTGGCGACTTGCCAAAAAATTTCAAATTCGGCTCAAAGGTTAAATGAGCACATGGGTCCCGCCTGGATATGGAGCAACAAACCAGTGAGTGACAAGTGGCACTAACATGGTGATGAGGTGGATGAATATCATGGTGACACATGGCAGAGCTTCTTGATGTGACACATTTTTCAAGGTGCTGACGTGGTAACGATGCCACATGTCGCAATGTTATATCGCTAATGATGTGGCAAATGCTAACAACTTACAATGACATAGCGACTATGACATGGCAATGATGACATGGCAACTAGTGACATGGCCATGAGATGGATGAATCTGGTGATGACACATGGCACCCAATTGGAGGTGTCTAACAGCTGTGCATGGAAGAAGCGAATCAGAATATGCCACATGTCAAGGTCGGTCAAACAAGTTTGACTTGGATAGAAAATGGTAGAGAATTTGAGAAATTTCAAATTTAAATATTTTATTATTTCTCACATTTAAATAATGTTTGAAACTTTAATATAGTTTAAACTATATAAAAGGTTTTAATTTTTGCAAAATAATGTGCAAACCTATGAATGGAAGCCTGATTTTCAGAGGGACATAATTGGGGCTATTTTAATCCAAAATAGGCACTCCAATATACTGTCAAAATTGAGAAGAGCTGAATTTTCCATTTCTGGAGTCAAATTATGAACACGTGTTCACCAGTTCACATTGTAGGCCAGCTTGTGACATCCGAGGTATTGGCAATAGAACAAGAAGATTTAATCTTGAAGCATCTAAATTAGTTACAGGACAATTTTGAAGAGCTTTTGGAACTCGAATGTGAAGAAAATCATCCTTAAGTAGTTTTATTACATTCTAGAAGTTAGATTGAACTGGATTTTCACTTTTATGGTGAATTCATTTTAGTATCAAGAATCAATTACATCCTTTCATCATTACATTTTGAGATATTTTATGAGCCAAAATGAAAGGATTTGATTTTCAGTTATAAAGAGAAGGTAGAGAGAAGCTTTTAATCTTCCTGGGAAATAATTCTGAGGGTACACTTGTCGACTGCAAATTCAATTCGAGAATTGGCCTCTTGATACATATTCTTTCTTCTTTTCTGAAAAGGTTGTTGGATGGTTTTCTATTTTTCTAGTTCTTGGAGCTCTGCTCAGGCTGTGAAAGCCACACACCTAGCATTTTTTTGTTGTATTGAGTAGCATTTGATGTTTTATACAGATAGTTCTATTTTGTTAGGTGATTTATGAGTTAATTTCTGTATATCTTTCATGTAGTTGGTTTCAAGGAAAACAAATAAAGCACAGCAAAGGTTTTAAGTTCAGTCTAAATCTTGTCTCCTGATTACGAATCTATTATTTCTTCTAATTTATGATCAAAGAGTTTAGATTAGGTTGAATTTTGTTTAGGAATGTATGTGATTAAAATGTCTTTCTGGTGGAGCAAAGAACCATGTAATTGCTTGATATTTGTCACAGGGTTTGTAGATTTCATGATAGGATGTTCTGAGTATGAGATTCATTCTATAACAGATGTCAGTTCACAAAGTGAAGGATAGATCAAGGATCTTGATGTATCGATATGTCTTAGATTTCCAAAAGATGTATGGTTATAATTCATTTTAATTGCCTAATAGATAAGGCACTAGTCAGAGATAGGATCATTAAGTTATGTTGCTCATACTTGGGTCTTGTTGTTATCAACATATTAAATCAATTTTCTCTTTTATGTTGAAAGCTATTCAATGTTAACTTGCACTTAACTTGCCAGTTTCATGAGTTATGTTCTTAGCTATTTCATGCTTATGATTCCTGGTTAAGTATAGAAGATTTAGGGGTTTTTATATGCTTTACATTAGATTTAGTGTATGCTTTGATAACTGGTACCATATAAAGAATCTATAGGTATACCCGCCTAGGTTTTGCAGAGCCTAAAGTGCAGAAGGAGTATAGCCTTATAGTTGGCCCAGGTTCTTGGTGAAGTGTGTCCATTATTGGGGATAGCTGCCTATAGACGCATTCTTGCCTTGCATACTTGGTTGTTTAAACACTGTTAAATTAGGAGCCAACAAGTCCCAAGACTTTTGGAAGTGATTTGGATGATCAACATAAGAAACATAAGAACCCATTGAAAAATGAAGATCACTATGCCCCATATAATCAACATGTGAAGGCAAAGAAGAAAAAAACATTCAAGAGAACACAAAGGTCCATTATTAAAAAAGTGAAATCAATCAAAATATGGGTTCCTAAATCCATTATTGAAGATACACATTCTAAAGCATCCAAAGGAAATGAAAAATCTAAAGTGATATGGATTCCCAAGTCTCTTTTGAAAGACTTGAATACTGAAAATAGTTCAAAGTTGAAATTCAAGCTTCCAAGTTCCTCCACTTCATATTCTTCCAAATATCTTCATAAAAATATTCCAAAGCCTTCCACTCCATCTTCTTCCAAAATTACTCTACCATTTCATACATCTAAACCTCAAGCTATTTCCTCCATGATCCCTTGGTCATTCAAAAACCCTCCAAGATGTGTGTCAATGTTGATTTTCTCCACTTTGTCACCTACCCTTATGCAATATTTTCTAAGCTATACTTACCTACTATCCATATTCCTACAATCCTTTCAAGACATGAATTCTTATCCTCCATCTTTCTTCCTTCTCCCTATTAGCATTTTTTAGCATAATTTTCTATGGTCTTGTCTTACCATGAATTATCTTTCCTATAGGAGCTCTATCTAACTTGAAAAAGCTTGACCTATTTCTAAAAATCCAAAAAAAAATTGTGCCTTGGTGAAAACCACTTCTTGTGGCACCTTGGTTGTAAGATTAAAGAGAAATAAATTCATCTTATGGTGAAAACCATTTCTTTTGGAACCTTGGATAAGTACCATGATGAGAACCTGGCAAATGGGCATCATGCATAATTCTTCCATTAGATCCATCTATTCCCTCTTCTTTCTTTGATCTTGACAATGTTGAGCTATCCTTGCATATTGGCTATCTTGTTCATCATCTTACCTATTTTTCTTAATCAGTCGCTCATATCCTTCATATCTAGCTCCATCCTTATTGCTATATCTCACTGCTATCCTATCTATTTGACCCCTTGGTCTTGATCACAATAAAGAAAAATATGGTTCTCACAGGTCTCCTGGCATGCCTACTCATTTGGACTACACACTTTATGCTATCTTTCTTATTTTCTTCCACTACTTATGTCATGTGTTATCTCACTTGTTGGCTTTCTTTGCTTATCCAAAACATGCTTCATATGATTATTTCACCTCTTTCCCTAGCTTGGGTACTCCTTAGGAGTCACTCCTTGAGGATCACTTTCACTTACTTCATACTCTTTTCTTATCCATCTCTGCTCATCCACCAACTTGTTACTCCATCATATCCTACACCTTGTTAGACATTGGGAGAAAATGATGTGATCTTTCTTGAGAACTAGTGATCTCCAAATCATTCTAAAAAATCTAAGAAACCCAAAAAATGTCTTGAAAAAATGATCATCTCAGTGAAAAATTGGCAATAGGTGCTTTGATGTATCACCAAAAATATCAAAAATTTTGAAAAAAGTCCAAAAAAAATATGCCAAATGGTGAAAACCTAAAAATAGGCACTACTTGAGACCCTTGCACCTATGTCTATCAGTCTCAATCACTCACTCCGTAACACATTTCCTAGCTTGGAATTGTTTCTTGTCCTCATCTTGGGGGCACATATTCTTATCCTATTGAGGTATCCTTGTGCATTAGGGTTTCTTTGGCAATTCACAAAATAGTATTTCTCAACACTACTCCCCCCCCACCCCTTGACATCAATTTTTTCTCAACACTTTTTAGATAGTCTACCTATAGTCCCTAATGTTGCGATATTTCTCACTTTTAGAATCAATTCTTGAAGAAATAGCCAAGCAACTTACACAAGCACACACATTTAAACTGTTGATCTATGATGAACTTTATCTTCTTTGTGTGTTGTTTATGAAAATTTCTTTTCTATGTGTTCCCTCCCTAATAGTATTTCAAGGAAGTCATGGACTAGAAAACTAGAGGAATGGAGCATGTTTTACTTTCTTTCTACTTGTGGGTATACTTTTTTAGTCTAAGGTGTTTAGAGCATTCATGCTTGTCCTACTTGACACTTTGGGCCTACAATGTATCATCCATGTTTATTTTCACAAGACTGCACTTAGGGGTTATCCTAGTGCTTATACCTTGATATAGGTGTTATCTTGCTATACTAAACATAGGGAATCTAACTACATAGTCATCTTGACTTAAATGTCTTTGATGCTTAGGTTGGATTCCCAAATTCCTATCTGACATTCATTATGTTCATATCCCCATAGTTATACTAGTAATGATTATATGATCTTCTAATATCCCTAATAAGGCTCGATGATAATAAAAAAATAGGACCTACTTATGTAACCCTTGCAATTGCACCTTTTGATACCAGCTTGCATTCTAGGGTTCATTCTAGCTTAGCTTTGCATTTTGTATGTTAAGAGAGCTCTCTTATTTCATGGACTTGTCAGCTAACTATTTTCATCCTTCTCTTGCCTCTTCTCTCTCTTATCTTATCTCTTCTTTCCTATTTCTTGCTTCTTTTCTATCTTACCATCTCATCTATGCTTTTGACCTATCTTTTCTAATCCCGACATCCTAGATCCATTTTTGGGATTGAAATCCAAATTTGGGTTCATCTTGGTAGTCAAAATTTCTTCCTTCTATATAGTTGGTTTACCTATTGAGGCTTAATAATTGAATCTTGTTGGGGTAATCATCATTTCTACTCTCTTCCACTCTTTTCTTTCATTTTTATTTCTTCTCATTTCATATTTCTTCTTTCTTTGACCTAATTCCTATACTTTATCTTTCTTGGTCAAACTTAGACAAACTGGGGTATATCTTCATTTCTTGGTGGTCACTCTTTGGTCTTAATATATATTATCTATCATCATGAACTTTTCCTTGTTCTAATCAAATCTAGCTTATTTATGCATCTCCTCTATCTCATTTCAATTTCAATCCTGAGGGGGCAAGAATATTTTATCATTGTTTCAAATTTCTTTCTACTACAACTATCTATTTTCTCTTGATATATCTATTTCTTTTGGTGTTAGTACTCTTCTTGAGTTTTCATTTCATCTCTATCCTAGTGTTTAGAACTATCACTATGAGACTGTACATTCAGGACTTTCTATCTCTTTCTACATTTTGTTCTTCCAAATAAAATCTCTCTATCTATTATTTCCTACTTGGCTTATGTATTCTTTGATGTCATATTTTCCTAGATTGACCACACATTAGTCAAAGAGGGTAAAATGTGATCACCCAAAAATGGTCATCTAGACTATGAGCCCCCTTTCTAGCATTTTTACATAATTTATCTAATGCTTATCCTTGATCAAATCTCCAAAAATCAATTTACTTGATTTTCTCCTATAGTTTGACCACTTTATCCTAAGTTCATATTTAATTACAAGAACATGTCTCCCTTTTAATTAAATAAAACCCCCACTTCCCACTTATCCTAAGTTGCACACACATAAAGCATTATTCCTATTTTAGAAACAAAAGAAAAGATTTTTTGTTTACACATGAATGCATAATTTTCTAGGTGGGAGGAATCTTCTATTTTAAAAATAACTTTAATTCTCCTTCAAAAATTTGAAAGCTTCTCAAAAGTCAACTCTTCATCATGATTGGTGGAGATGCTTGTGCACATGGATCACTCAAGATGCATTATCCTCCCTTGATAATGCCTCTTTTACCTCTTAATCTCTACCATCCATTTTTATTTAAAAGGACGGGCTCTCTCCTCATTCAAAAAATATTAGTCTCTCATGTTATTGTTATGTTGGAGTTTTTCTTGGTGATTTTGGAGACTTGGAGCATTCTTGCATTCTTGCATTTTAGCTTAGCTCTCATTATACTTACATTATGGCATACTTTTTATCTTAGTTTGCTTTATGTTTTAGCTTAGTTCTCTTTGTTAGCTTGCATTTGCATTGCATTTTATTCTAGATTCTTAGATATTGGCACTCTTGCCTCAACTCTTTGAATCTCTCGTTCTATGTTGCACCTTGTAAGGGTTTCATAGTTTTTTTCATTTGAGAGCCACCATCTCATAGCCTATGCACATCATAGATAGAGAGCTATAAGACACATCTTGAGATTCCCTCTTTCATGGATATTCTCAAGAATAATGGCTTATAGAAGTCTGGCACTTGTAGACACAATTGTGAGCTGATAGTGCTATTGTAATTACAATTAAATTAATTATCTTATTTTAATTAATTGGGAAAGCCTCAAGGTTGATTCAAGGAATTATTATGAAGATATGGTATAAAGGAAAGATGTTTGTCTTTTTTGTAAAAGTGTATTAAAGAGTGTGATTTTTATTGAAGTGAAAAGTGTGAAAAAGAGCAGAGTGCTTGCTAAATGTGTGTAAGTGATCCAAGGGATTATTAGATGTGTGATATGAGATCTGCTTACAAAATCTAAAGGAATAGAAGTCTGGTTGATAGGACAAAGATAGAGGAAGGAAGTACATTTTAGTTCTATTATTCTAAAAGGAATAATACAGAGATCATTTGGACAATGGGTTCAATTGTCTTTCTCTTGAAACAATTTGGGCAGTGGGTCCAACTATCTTCCACAAATCCTAACAGGGTTGGCACAACTCCTAACAAGGTTGGAATCTCCTAACTAGGATACAAAGTCTCCTAACAAGAACTCATATGTACTAAATTTTTTAATAGACTCCTAATAGGGTATATCCTCTAACAAGGAATATTTATATTAGTACATCATCATGTTGTAACTTACATTTCCATACTAGGGATTATAGGATATCCTCCTTTCTCCCTATTCTCCATCACATGATTCATTTGTGCATTGATCACTTCCATGTGGTTAATCAATTTGGATCATTCCTTTTGGGAATTTGGGTTGAGGATAGGCCCTATTTTGCTCTATTCATATTGTAATTGTTGTTTTTATTTGGCCCTAACATGAAAGGCCTTATAGTCGAGCATATTGTATGTAATTAGTTATTTATGAATAAAGAGTTGCATTTGGTATCAAATCTTACATTGTTGTTTCTTTGTTGTTGTGTTTCCACTATGTGGTTATTTGTTGGGGGTTTGGACATCTCCTTTGGGGATTCTCATGCCTTATAATACATCAGATTCACTGAAGAATGAACAAGAGATTATTTTTCTTAGATGCCTAAGCAAGATGACTTTTTTCCTTCTATCCAAAGGGAGTTTTACTATGCCCTCTCAAAATCAAGAGTTTAGTAACCAGACCAACTAGAATAAAGGATTTAATCTAGAATTAATGCAAGATTAATATAGAATGTATGCAAGAAAATACTAAATTTTTGTGATTTTCTATGCAAAATAGATGAGTAAATCTATATGAGATGCAAGCTAATCTAAGAAATAAAATAAGATATTAATCTAGACATGATTGCAAATTAGTCTAAATGAGAATATTCAAAGAAAAAATGAAATAAAAAGCTTGTGAATGCATGAATGTTGATCTCTCAAACTAACAACATTTTGATACTCATCAATTACATTCACCCAAATAGAGAGGTAGGAGGACTCTTTTATAGAATCCTAGAACCAATTGAAAATAAAGATTAAAGAAAATGAACAACTCAGATTAGATGAGAGTTCAGTTCAATTGGAGGTTTCCATGATTGAAGGAGTTAACTGATTATTGATTGGAGTTAACTCAAAGTTTCCAAATATTAAGCACTACTATATTTGGGCCTGAATTGTGATGGCAATCCATTGCAATTATGATGGCCAACCATCACCCAATCAATAGAACCATGAATTGGCTCCCATCAGATGGGCATCAGACTTTTGTTGTCACAAATTGTGATGGCAAGGTTGTTTGTCGTAATTGCAATGGATAAAGTTTTTGTAACTTGGAAAAAGGAAGGGGCAGGAGTTCATGTTGACATTATTGCAATTGCAACATCCATGCGACAGCTATGCTATGGAAGTGATGTTGATTTGTCACTACTATCCATTGTAATTGTGATAGTTGTGTGGTGCAAGTGACGACTAGCCATCAGAACAATGTCATCACAATTGTGATAGCTAGTCGAATTATTAAAAATAATAATAATAAATTTTTTTGTCATTTCATATATGAGTTCAGATGAGGCAAATCTTGTGCCTAAGTGAATTCTCAAGAAGAGGAAAAGAAGTGAAGAATGGGAGAATGGCAAGAACCAGTAGTTGGAAGTTGCAAAAGTAAAAAATGCTACAAACCACAAATTGATATTTAAGAAGGGTAAGGAATATTCAAAGGAGTATATGAAGCAAGAATAGTGAAATGTCATCATGCCATCTAGGGTTGAGGAATGTACCTTAGCAAGTTTCTTGTATACTTCATGACAAAAATTACGAACGGGAGGTTATCAGATTGAAGAGAGAAGCAAAAATGAAAGGAGGCTTTTATGTTGAGCCAAAAGTTGAGCTAGTGTTCATTATTCATATCCATGGGTAAGTAGCTAGCCTATATACCTTGTACTTTATTGGTCTTTATATAGTGATAGTTTTGGTAGACTGTTAACTCTCTAGTCTATTTTTCATTAAAAAGATCAAATATTTTTTTTCCAAATTTTATTATAATATATTTACATCTCTTCTATTTTAAATAAAGAGGAACACAAAATTATTAGTCTTCCCCAAATTCTAATATAATTTTCTAAATAGTTTTTTTTTATTTATTGAGTTTCTTATTTTCTTATTTAGTATCAATGATATGCATCCAAAGACAAGAACAATTTTGTGACTTTTGTGTTTGAGGTAGGTTGATCCTTTTTCAGCTTGACCTATATCTTTTTTACTTTTTGTTTCTAAAATAGTGGTTAGCGATCACTTTTGGATGTATATACAATATTCTAGTGATATTTACTTGCTATGGCACTTTATTTCAGATTGTCAATGGTGTGTTTCTAAAAGTGAACAAAGAAACAATGAACATGAGGCATCAAGTTGAGCCATATGTGACCTTTGGGTATATTCTTAGTTAGTTATAAGAAATATGTAGATCATTTTTTCCTTATTTCATAGATTCTTGTGTCTAATTTTATTTAATTATCTTTCTTAATTCTTTCTAGATATCCAAATTTAAAAAGCATAAGAGAGCTTCTTTACAATAGGGGTTATGGAAAGGTTGATAAGCAGCAGATTCCTTTGACTAACAACTCTGTCATTGAAAAGGTACTTGTGTTGATGATTCCTTTTTGTGTTAGTCAATATGCTTTCTCAGTGCTTATTATTTCTATCTTATTGCTTATGAATAGGTTTTTGGTAAATATGACATAATTTGTATTGAAAATCTTATCCATGAGATTGTTTTTGTTGGCCCCAACTTCATGAAAGTGGACAACTTTTTGTGGCCAATTAAACTCAATGCTCCATCTGGTAGACTAAAGAAGAAACACAACCACTAAATTGAAGGTGGTGAAGTTGGAAATTGTGAAAAGTCATACATTTAAACTCAAGTTGGCTTGCTTGCCCTAGTGGGCCTTGTGAAATTGAAAAGCCTGATCTAGAGTGATGCACATAAATTCATGGGGGATTGGTGCATCTAAAAGGAATCCCCAAATTGGATTGGTTCAATATTGGATGGTTATTATAGAAGAGAAGATGTTCATATGTTCTATTTTTTTTCCCTTAAAACCTTGGTGAATAGCAAAGCACCTAGCTGAGCAAGATACAAACCTTGTTAAGGATGTGTTTTATTCTTCTTCTTTCCATAGACTCTTGTACTTTCATAATCACTAATGAGAAAATATTTATAGAGTTTAAGAAGTCCATCATATTGGATCCTCTCCATTCCATACAAAAATGGGTCCCTAATGTTCATTTTACTACTTTGTAGTTCACATTTTGTAATCTGTAATTGAGTTCTAGGTTCAAACTTAGAACACAAAGGAAAAAAGGAGTATATATTAAACATTGTAATTCATAACATCTAATCAATTATAAAAATATATGTTTCATGTGAGAGCTAACTCCAACAAGATTTAGGTGCAAATGTACTCTTCAAAGGGTCCTAAGGAAATCCCTCTAGATAAGTTACTTGTTAGGAGACATATCATGATTCCTTCCAATCACCCAACAACTCATTGTGATAAAAATTGTGTAAGATAAATGTCAAGAATAATCACAAAAAAAGAGGTTCATTTTTCTTCAACAAATGAGTTCTCTTGACAAACTATTCAAGTTGGAGTTTGTCTCAGTAGAGACATCTTAAGTAAATACCATGGTGTGTTACCTGTTTGCTATAGAAACATGTGTGTCTAATGAGCACCCACCATGAGTTTGAACTATATAACTCATATTTTGATTACACCAGCGGAAAATAAAAAATCCAAACTCCTACATGAAACCTTAGTAGACATTTAAAAGTCTCATTTCTTATATCTTTTGTCAACTAGCATATATTCCAACCATAAAAGAGTCACAATGTTGAAATAGTAAATATCAGAAAAATGAACAATAGATAACTTTCTCAACTTCTCACCATATCTAGTTTGCTTGAAATCAACAAGGTCTTCTCTGGACAATTGTTCATAATTATGTGGATACATTACTAAAAGCTAACCTACAGGGATAAATTCTATTTCATTTCAAAGAATCTCTTTATCAGAAAATTATATGGAAATAGAGATAATACATGTATCATTTTTAAGGCCCATCAACTTCCAAAGTACATAAAAATAAGAAGTATACTATAATGCATCTGTACCTAAAAATTGCCATTTTTTGTGGCTTCCATCCAAGAGGTGATGATTTTCATGTTCCACAAAAATCTAATACTAAATTATTGTAAATACAATACAATGAAATGAATAATATCAACGGTAATATTTCAATCACATTGCAAAGATGAATGCCAAAGAAGAAGAAAATGAATTTCTAAGAGTATAAAATAGTGGAAATGATTAATATCCCATAGTCAGTACCTAATCATGCCGACATCAATCATTTTGCCATCTTATTTAGAAGGTTTTGGTTTTTATAGAGCTTCAATCATCTTAACATTTTAAGATTGGGTCATTACTCAACAATATTTAAAATTGTAGACTAATCTTCCATGTATTCAATCTCCTAGGATGTTTTAACTTGGAAACTGATAGAAATGTAGAAAATATATGAATCATGTATATTTATGCGACCTTGTTCACCATTCATGTAAGTTATTCTTTTGGAACATACATCTATTATGGCTCAACCAAAACACAATCAAAAGCATGCACTAACAATTTAACAAGATTCAAAAGTCCACTTCAATTAAGCATCCATATCATTCATTTTTAGCAAATAAATTAAATTTTAATTGGAAACCTTAACAATTCTATATTTAATTATCCATATTACTCAATCTTATCAAATACATCATATTTGAATTAGAATCCTTAATAATGTGTTCCTAAATACTTATAGATGCAATTGAATGTGTATCACCATGTCTTTGAGAACCATGTGAAACATCTATACCAATAATCATTGTAGGTTGTGATGATATGCCTAGTATAGAATAATTACATTCTAAAAGGAGAACAAAATTGAGCCCACCAAACTAAATGAATGATGGAATCATTTAATAATTAGTATAACAATATCAAGTGCAAGTAAAACTATTGTATGATTCAAAAGATCATTTATTACACTAGCACATGTTACCTACTAACTCGTTCCATATATTTTTAGGTAGTGAAGAATACCTTAGCATTTATTTTTAGGGCGATATTTGTATAATATTGGTTGTTCATTTTCTTTAATGGAACTATGCACTAATTCACAATACCCATCTTTGAAAGGAAATTTTTCTTCCAAGGACCTTTTTGGATAAGGGAAATAGTGTTCCAAAGTTTAGTCAATATATACAAAGTAAAATGACATAACTAAAACAACAAAACTACTAAATAAATTACCTAATCACCATAAAGATTACGTGTTTTCCTTTCTGGTAGAAGACACAGCAAAAATTTGGGTTTAGTTGAAATATTAGATTTTATTTGATCTAACATCCTATCCACCCTATCCATAGGTTTAGAACACACATATCTTTGATTCTCACAAAAAAATTGGTTGATGTTGATCAAATCAAACTTCTACAAAAACAAAAGAGACACTTCAATTGTATACTGCAAAACAAGCTTGTCAACTACACCTCATTTTCTTACAGATTACATACCAATCCTTTTCTAGCATAGAACCATTGAAGATTAACTAGTTCATGTGGAATTTGGTGAAATTAACTACAATCCATCTTTCAAAATTTGATGGTCGGAACATGGTCTAAAATAAAGTTTTCTCCACAAGTTAGACCAAATCAGTTAAATATCAATAAAAATTCATATGCAAAATTTAAATAATATCTTATTGTTTAAATTTAAATCCACTGATGTAGATATCATCCTTTTTAATTGAGTACATTAATATTACATCCCACCCTTATCAATTTGAGAAGTAACACATTTTAGTCACTTTATAATAGTATTAGTCATTGCTTCTTGAATACTTGACCTCTAACCTTACTTTGACATATAAGAATTAATTTCACTTACAAGGTTAAAATTAAAAACTTCAAAAGATTATCAATACTTACATCATTCAAACCAAGCTGTTATGAAGTCATTTATAGTTGGTGTTTGCATACAAACTTACAATTAAGTGCATATCATGTCAACCAGAAACAAACATTGTAATGATAATGTGACAATAAAATTCACATGCCCAATTCTTTTCTTCTTCTTTTTAAATTAACTCATCCACAATTTCAAAAAATTGATGACTATTATCTATATGGATTAGATAAGTAACAAATACTACATATGTCACTTCATATTTTGATACAATCCTAGTAAAAAAATTTGCATTATATCTGGCAAGCACAATCCATTTGTCACCATTAGCAAGCATTGGAGCAGCAAAACCTAATGTTAGAAAACTGCCATAATTAAAAAAGTTGACATAAGTTTTAGATTAAAACAATTGACATAAGTTCTAAGAAATGAATACATGTAACCATTTCTTTTTCAGGTCATCCTTAAATTGGTCTCCACATCTCCATATTGCAAAGACAAAAGATCATAGAGTGTCCAACCTACAAGGTTCAACCAATAATACCATCTCCCCCATAAAGGAATCATCCATCTAGTTGCAAATGCCTACACTACTTGTTAGTTTGTACTTCAACATAAGTCAATCATTTATTAATGGGGGATAAGTCAGCTTGATCATGAGTCCTAAGAAAATATTCTACAATAAAAAACTAATTTTAAGCATGTGAATAGTTTGCAACAATATCCTCAGAATTAACTAAACTTTCTAATAAAAAATTGTAGATGTGAATGACATCATACCATTGATTTGATGAACTTGTGAATGCCACTCTGAATCGAGAATGTATGTGCAGCTATGTTCTATATGTATGGGCACTAAGCAGAGCTGAAAAAGTGCACCACATTTACATTTATTCAATAGGTCTATTAAGTTTTTAAAAATTATAGACCATCATGAACGTTAGAACTCTAGCTACTAGGGACAAGCAAGCCAACCCATAGAAAGTATTGATTTACTTGCATGTTGAGGACATTACCCTTTCCTATAAGAGTTAAAGTTACAATTTTCATGATGGTCTTTAACTTAAAATACCTAATTAAAGACCTCTAACAAAAATGTAAACATGTTACATTTTTTTGGCTCCACCTAATGTCGTATGCATATCAATTGAGATTGCATATTAAGCTATGGCCTCCTTCTGCATTGCCTAAAACTAAGAGATTCATACAGTTACTTTTTATGCAATCATAGGTTAATGTTGAGCTTCACTTGGTTTTAATAATAGTTTAATATTCTCTACTAATCAAGGCCAACCACGTGCAGGTGGAAGATCATTTGGCCCCACCAATGCCCCTAACATCTAAATTTCTCATTAACATTTGAAATCTTTAAGAAAGGATCAATCTTTAAAGTACCTAGAAGTTGGGCTACTCTGAGTGGAAGTCCATCTTCATTGCTCCTAAGAAATTCATCACAATTCTTTAGTTTTATCATACATCTAAGAGGAGTACATCCAAGAATGTCCTCATCACCTCCTGCATAAAATGAATTCAATATTTAAAAATGCCTTCTAAGAAATAATAGTTCAAGTGAAATAAACACATGAAAAATGAGAGAGAGAAAGAGGAATCTACTTACTAATAGGCAATTCCATCGCATATGTTGCCATGTTATGGGTTGAGTGAGTTTTATTTTTTATTTTTTTGGATTTTGGAATATGTATGCATCTAGATCAATAAGCACCTTAAAAAAAATCACTTTCTATATATACATACATACATAGATACACACATATGTGTATGTATGTATGTATACACATATATATACATATAGACATGTATATATACATACATACATACATAAATGCATAATACATACACAAAGATCACAAAGGTATGACAATGAAATGTAGATATCATAAGGGTATGGCAACCAAAAAGAGTGATCATAAGTGAACAAAAACAAAATTCTAGATCTCTATTGATCTCCAACAATATTTAGAGCCCTCCACCCTCTTTTGTGTGCAGCTCTCCACAATCAATCAAATTAATGTCATGTTTTATTATTATTTATAATCCACAATCCACAAGATCTCTCTGTATATACATATACACACACATGTGTATGTATGTATGTATATATACATATACATACGTATATATATGTATATACATACATACATACATACATACATACATATATACATATATACATACATATACACACACACATATACATACATGCATATATATACATACACACATATACATATATGTACACATACATATATACATACATACATACATACATCTGCATATGCAATTTTATCACCTTAGAAAATTGTATTTGATCTTGCTAACTGGGAACAGCTAATTGTTTATTTTATTGTACCTAATCTTATCACAGATCTACAAGAATTTGTAATCAACCCAACTAATCAAAAACTAGACCAATTTAACTAGGTTATGTCTTGTTTCTTTCTAAAAATATATACTATGATATGTTTTTGTAAACTTTCTTGCGAACCCTGCCCATTTATCCTAGTCAGCATTATTTTTGTGCAGGATCTTGACCAATCTTGAAAACTTGAATGCTAAAATGAAAGCTATGAATGAAGTAATTGAAACATATGCACAAGAACATGACATCCAATTTTTCCTTAAATTGGGATGCACACATGATGGTCTTCAGGTTTATGGCTTTGGAATTTTTAGTATCTATTTAGATTTTGTAAAACAACAAGTACTTGCACAATCTAGAGATAGATGGGTGATTGTATCATTGGAGCACTTAGTTGAGATGCATTGTAATCGAACGAGAAAGAGACTGTGGAAATATACTAGAAGGAGAAGGAGCATATTTAAAAAGAGACTACATGATAGAAACAACAACTAGACAACATAGAGTATATTATGGGAGCACTAGATAGAATCCAGGAAAGTGTTGTAGTAGGTACTATGACATTGCAATCACTTGCAAGTGTCTTTGAGAATTTATAGTCCAAATATCAAGAGGACTACAAGTTGTGCAATTTTTCATGTATTGCATCTACATTTGCATGTTTTAGAGGTAATGTCATTGTGGCAAAGGCTTCTACAAGGGAATGAGCCTTATGATTATGGCATTTACACAGAAGCATAACTTGCTTCTTCAACTCCTTACACTCAACTCTTTAGTGAAATTATTCTTCCAGTAGTGAGAATAGCTTCTACAAATTCCTAGGAGCCAAGGGACCCTAAACCTATGCTATTTTTTTTGGAGACATGGGATAAGTTACTGCTGGCTTTAGTTCTTCATAATATTTTTTATCATATAGTGATGTCCAAATTAATAGCAACAGTAGATACTTGGAATCCTCGCAAGAGACTATACCAATAAATGCATGGTTATATCCTTGGCTTCCATTATTGGGCTAGCGTATGGAGCCTTTACATCCAACCATTCATTATAAATTGGGGAATCCACTTCATGCCTAGCATGGAAGTGATGCATCTACATATGCAATTTTATCACCTTGGAAAATAATAATTGGTGGTATGAATAGCACAACCCACATGACACAAAGACTAAAGCACATAGAATGCTCTATTTTGTAATAGAAAATGCCCTATTTTAAAGAAAATAAATCAAAATTTTTATGCAGTGATCTCTAATTAAATGAAATATTTCTCTCTTTATAAACTCCACACAAAAGTTGAATACAAATCATAGTTTTATTTGTTTTTCCTACTACCGTAGACTATGGATCAAATTCCTAAATTAATTAAAAGAAACCAGAAAGTCTTAGCAACTCCTATGCATGTTGTACATGGTTTATTGGACATATAAAAAATAGATTGATATGCATGAGAAATCATGCATATATTCTTAGAATCTTAACTACTTATTATGTTGCAAAACTACAAGCTAGAGCATAAAACTTCTCCTTAATATATGCATGAAAAAAGACTAAAACTACTACTAATTATGTGATTGGAAATTTGCATGGTTATGATATTACTATCAGGATTTAACTGTGTGATTTTTGAGTCAAACTCATTGAATCTAGGTGATGCTCACAATCCATCTCTCATGAGAATAAATGGAACACTTAGCACTCATTCTTAGCACTCAATGGATCTAGGTGATGCTCACAAGAGTGAAGCATTGGGACTTCCTGGAAGGTCACCCATCTCAATACTACTCTAGCCTGAGCGCGCTTAACTACAGAGTTTCCTCCATGGTTAAACTCAAAGCTTGCAACCCCATTTGCAAAACCCTCACCAAGTGTTGTGCCTTATGAACCATTCATTAGAAAGTCCCTTAAGCTCATCAACTGATAAGTAGGAGATAATTTCCACAGCAAGTCAAATTATGATATTACTATCAAGATTTAACTGTGTGATTTTTGAGTCAAACTCATTGACCCATGTTTCATGAGTAGTGATTCAACATGAATCCATCTCTCATGAGAATAAATGGAAAACTTAGAACTTCATTGGATCTAGGTGATGCTCACAGGGGTGAAGCATTAGGACTTCCCGGGAGGTTACCCATCCTAGTACTACAAGCTAGAGCATAAAACTTCTCCTTAATATATGCATGAAAAAAGACTAAAACTACTACTAATTATGTGATTGGAAATTTGCATGGTTATGATAGTACTATCAGGATTTAACTGTGTTATTTTTGAGTCAAACTCATTGACCCATGTTTCATGAATAGTGATTCAACATGAATCCATCTCTCATGAGAATAAATGGAACACTTAGCACTCATTGGATCTAGGTGATGCTCACAGGGGTAGAGCACGGGGACTTCTCGGGAGGTCACCCATCCCAGTACTACTCTAGCCTGAGCGTGCTTAACTATGGAGTTTTATCCATGGTTAAACCCAAAGCTTGCAACCCCATCTTCAGTCATCATTTTCAATGTAAATCACAACCACGTCTTCAGCACTATTGAAATTCTAGTGCTCGGCACATACTATGTTACTCAGCACCAACTACATTTTACTAATGCTTGGCACCTACTTTGGATTCACTCAGCATCCACTAAGTTTTTTTGATGCTCGGTACCTATTACTTGCTCACCACCTAAACTTGCTCGATTCCTTCTGTATCACTCTGCACACACTAGATTTTGCATTTTCTCAGCACTAACTAAAAATCTGCTCGGCATGAACTAGCTTACTTGGCTCTCACTAATGAACTTAGTCAAGCTTTGTAGACAACCTTGTTACAACTTTATACTTCTAAGTGTGTCCAACCTTTGTTTCTTCAAGTATATTATCAATACATCATTTTACCAATGTCTTGATTGTTCCTTACACTTCATTACAAAACCATAACTCAACCTTTCCCTTAGGTACTCTTGTTAGATCTTGTTGATCAAATCCTTTTCATCAATCAACTAAGTGATAGTATTTGGATCGTATAAGAAATTGTCATTCTAGAAAATAGTAGGTTTGACATCAATAACAAAACAATGATTGAAAACATTGTTTATCAAATATCTCCCTCCTTGCAAACACTCTTCCTTCTTCAACAATGATCTTTTTTCAATCAGATTTCCAATAATCTCCCTCTTTGACATTGATGGCAAACCAAACTGATCAACCAAGTTATCAAAATGCTAACTAGGTTAAAATAGTAAATCAAATGCCAAAAAGAAATTGTGTTACCATCAATTTTCACATCTCCCTCTCTGATCTTCTATCTTGATTCTATTTTCTTCTGCTTCTTGCTCTTAGTTGTTGTTTCCTTTTTACTATTTCTTGTCCTTCTACATGTCTGATCAATTCCTGTATGACTCCCTCTTTTCTATAGCTTACCACTTTGATCAACTTTTCTCTTCTTAACTACTATTTCTCCCTCTTACATTTTGTTTCTTTAAATATACCATACCATTTCTCTCTCACACAATATTTCTTCCTCTATATGAATTGATCAATTTATGCTATTCTAGTATTAGCTACTTCTTTCTTTAATTCTATAGATTTGATTAGTTTCTGTTATTTCTCACTCTTTGAAAATAATGCCAAAGACATATTATTTCAACATCTTAACATGTAAGTGTAGCATTTGTAGGTACTCCAATTTCTCCCTCTGTCACCTTCCTTGTGACTTGTTTGGAATTTTAGTACTTTGATTACTTCAAGCAAAATCCTAAAGTAAGTATCCTCTGCATCAATTTAAAACATTTCATTATTCAACTCATTTGATGTAAGGCAATCTTCTTATTGCTCAAACAGCCTTGGATAGGGGTATCACCCCTAACTTACCTCTAAGATACTCAAATGCATTTTTAGGTAGTGCTTTTTTGAAGGTGTCAACAATTTGTTCCTTTGAGCTGATATATTCCATCCCCACTTGCTTATCTTCCACCAATTCTCTTACATAGTGATACTTAATTGCAATACGCTTTGTTTTGGCATGCATCACATGATTCTTTGATATGTTGATGGCACTTGTGTTATCACAATAGAGTATCACAAGTTCAGTTATGTCTTCCTTCATACCTTGCAGCAGATGTTTGATCCATATAATATTGGTGCAATTGATAGCAGCAACAACATATTTAGCTTCTATTGTGGACTGTGAGGTACAACTTTTTTTTTTGCTAGTCCAAGTAGCCAATCTTTTACCTAAGAAAATTGCTCCTCCATTGGTGCTCTTTCTATCATCGATATTACCTCCCCAATCTACATCAGTGTAGGCTTTTAACTCAAACTTTTCACTCTTCTTGTAATATAATCCAAAGTCATCAGTTCCTTTTAGGTACCTTGATATTCTTTTTACTGCCATTAGATGATTTTTTGTTGGATTTGTAGAAAATCTTGTCACTATTCCAATAGTTAATGCAATGTCTGGTCTACTATGCACAACATACTGTAACTTTCCAATCAGTAAGCTGTACATTGTCTAATTTACTTCAGGTCACTTATCATTCCTGGATAACTTATGTCTTGTTACCATTGGTGTACTAATTGGTTTTGAATCTTCTAAGCCAAATGTCTTGAGTATCTCCTTGATATATTTTGATTGGGTCACAAATATGCCATGCTTCAGTTGTTGTACTTGCAATCGAACAAAGAATTTGATTTCTCCAAACATTAACATCTCAAACTCATGTCTCAATTGATCAACAAAGTCTTTGCATAGGGCATCTTTTCCTCCAAATATTATGTCATCAACAAAGATTTCAGATATCAGAATATCTTTACCTTTTTCTACCTTGATATACAGGTTGTTGTTGTCATCTATTCTCTCAAATCCAATCTTCACAAGATATTTGTGCAGTCTCTCATACCATGCTCTAGGTACTTGCTTCAAACCATAGAGTTCTTCATGCAGTTTGCAGACCATATCCTTGTTTTTGTCATCAACAAATCCCTCTAGTTGTTCTATGTAGACTTCCTCTTCTAGTATACCATTCAAAAAAGTAGACTTTACATCCATTTGGTAGACTTTGAAACCTTTGTAAGTAGCATATGCAAGTAGTGTTCTTACTCCTTCCATCCTTGCAACAAGGGAAAATGCTTCCACATATCCTTCTTCTTGTGCATAACCTTTGCAGACTAGTCTAGCCTTATGTCTTGTGATCTCACCATTCTCATTGAGCTTGTTTCTAAATAACCATTTGGTACCAATCACATTCTTATCAACTGATCTTGGGACTAAAGTCCAAGTTTTGTTCTTCTCTATCTGATATATCTCTTCTTCCATAGCTTTATGCCAATTATCATCTTGTAATGCATCTTTCATTATTTTGGGTTCAATCTTGCTCAGCAGACATGATCCATTCCTTAGTCAATTCCTTGTCATTGGTCTTACTTCCTTGTCAACAATGATTTGTTCTGTAGGGTAATGTCTTCTCACATACTTGGATAATCTTTGTTTTGTCATTCTTTCCATGTTTGATCTTCAGTTTCAGAGTCACTGTGCACATTTCTTTCAAATATTTCATCATCTCTTTCATGTATACTGATTTTAGAATCAAAATGTACATTATCTTCATTCTACAACTCAACTTCTAAATGCATCTCAGCATTCACTGGTTATGATTCAGTTGATACTGAAATTTGTTGTTTCCCAACTTGATTGGTAGCTTCTTCTTTAGTAGGAATTCCTTCATACAAGTATGTAAAGGATTTGTATTCTTTTGGTTTCTTGATTTCATCAACCTGAGCTTATGCATGTTCATCAAAATTTACATTTGCACTCTCTACAATCTTTTTAGTCTTAGTATTCAAACACTTATATGCTTTACTTCTATTAGAATATCCAAGGAATATGCCTTCATCACTCTTTGCATCAAATTTGTCATTTCTAGAATCTTTAAGAATATAGCATTTACAACCAAACACTTTGAATGTTTTACATCAGGTGCATGACCATACCATAATTCAAAAGGTGTTGTATTTGTACCTTTCTTGACTTGTACTCGATTCAGGGTGTAGACAATTGTACTTACAGCTTCTCTCCAGTACTTCAGAGCAATATTTTTCTCCATCATCAATGTGTTTGCATAGTCTATTACTAATCTATTCCTTCTTTATGCAATGTCATTCTGAGGTGGAGTTCTTGGTGCTAATGTTTATCTTTTAATTCCTCTATCATTGCAAAATGTCTCAAGTTCTTTTGATGTAAACTCTCCTCCTCTGTCTGATCTTAGGCACTTGAAACTCTTTCATGTTTCTTTCTCTAACTTGGCTAAATACCACGTAAACATTTGAAATGCATCAGATTTTTGCTTTAAGAACATGGTAGTCATCATCCTAGATTAGTCATCCACAAATAGCATTATGTATTTGTCTCCTTTGTAGCTTTGCACTTCTATTGGGCCACATAAATTAGTATGCACTAACTCTAGTACTTCTTTGGAAGTGTAGGTTTTTCTCTTGAAACTTGACTTGGTCATCTTTCTTAGTTGACATTGTTCGCACATTATATTTTTAGGCTTCTTTAGCTTAGCCAAACCTTTGACTTTCTTCATTTTGTTGATGCTAGTCAAATTATCAAAGTTAACATGACAAAGCCTTTTATGCCATAACCACACATCATCAAGTTTTACAATAAGATAGTTTGCATCTTCAATATCTAGGTAAAACAGATTAGTCCTAGTTTGTTCACCTTTTCCTATTAGATTTCCATCAATGTCATAGATTTTGGCAGATTTATTTCCACATTCTACTTTGCAACCTATATTGCCTAATTGTGACACACTCAGCAGATTGTAGTTCAATCCTTCAACATAATATGCATTATCACATGAAATTTTCTATGTAAGTTTAATAGAACCTTTTCCTTTGATTTGACATGGAGCATCATTTCCAAATCCAACACTATTTCCATAATATTGAGTAAAGGTAACAAACTTACTTTTGTCTACTATCATGTGATGTGAGCATCCACTGTCTATGATCCATTTATCATTTTTGTTCACATAGGTTACTAGTTTTTTTGCCTCATCTTCATCTGATTCATCCTTCATGGCTACATAGACTACCTCACTATTATTTTCATCAGAATCCTCTTCTTCAACAATGTAACACTTTTTGCCTTTATCTTTGTAATCTCTGCTATCGTCTTCTCTTTTTTTCTTGTTCTTGTTTCCTTCTTTGTAGTTCTTCTTATATGTGCATCTTGCTGCAATATATCCTACTTCATTGCAATTAAACCAAATGATAGGAAGCTTACATTTGAATTTACCTTTGCCTCTATGAAATCTTCTAGCCAACAATGCTTCCAATTGTTTCACATCTTCTTCATCTGTGCTACTATCACTGGATGCATATTTACCTTTTTCTTCTTCTTCTTTGGTTTCACCTCCTTAGTGTCTTTTAATGATAGCTTGGCCTTGAAAGTAGATTCAAGATTCTTAGGTCTATAGTTGTTAAAGTTGGACAACTTAAATGCAGTGAGTCTTCCTACTATTCCTTCAAAAGTTAGCTAATTTCTTGGTACACATCTTAATTCTTGTATGGTTGAAACTCTAATAGGATAGATGGGGAGCAAGGTTCTTAGGAATTTTCTATTGATAATATCATCTTCTAAATGACCACCCAAAATTCTTATTGCACTTACTACTTCTTTCATTCTAGAGGCATATTGAGTAGTACTCTCACCTTCCTCCATTTTTTATGTCATCAAACTTTCCTCTGAGGATTTCTCTTTTTTCTCTTCGAACATTTTGATCTCCTCCATAGATATTAGTCAAGGCTTCCACATCTTGAATGTAGAGTCACATCCCTTGATGTCATCAAATTCAGCATAGTTGAGGGCAAAGGCAATCTCCAGCATTGCCTGATTGTGTCCCTGCTTTTTCTTCATATCTTCTATAGTGGGTATAGCTGGATCAACATGTTCTACTTCAATTGAGGTTTGTGCATGATCACTTATTGATCCAAGGTATAGCTTCATCAACTTTTGTCATGCAGTGAAGTTGTCTCTATTGAGCTTCGAAATTTCTCTCTTGGGCATCTTAATCTTCCTACTTCTAGTACCTTTAAACTAAATCAGTAGATGGCTTTGATACCAATTGATAGAAATGTTTTAGAATAACTAAGGGGGGGTGAATCAGTTATTCAAGGTCCAAATGTCCTAATAAAACTTTTTCATCAAGCAAAGTGATCCCATTAAACTGTTCATGCATCCAAGTTTAAACTTTCCTACTTAGCAAGTTACTGTAAAATCAACATGCAAGAATAACACATGAAGAATTAACACATAACATAGTGATTTATTTGAAAATTCAATTTGGAAAAAACCACCAGTAACATGCTACTCAATTCTCACTCTTCTGAAGTGATGCCTTGTGAAAGGTCTGCCCTATTAAAGGCTAAAACACACTATTAAATGTGACCTGGTTAAAGGATTTAACCACCCCATTAGAAGTGGGCCTAGTTAGAGAAATTTAGAACATTCACTTGGAATGCCACCCTATTAAAGGATTTACAAATGGTTGTTAAACCAACCTAAGTCCATAGGATTTTACCCTAGCTAACACAATTGTTAGAGAGTAACAACAAGGGCTTTTGACCTTATTCAACTCACAACTTAACCTGCAAATTTTAGATCTCTATTTAGCACACAACGTTGTCTAGCAATAGTCTCTGCAACTTTGACAACTTATCCTCCTTTCAAGCTTTGTCTCCTTGAGTCTCCATACTCAATATACCAGTGCAATCTCCTGTATGGCCACTTATCAAAGTAGAGTCTCTATGCTCTATTCTTCCTTCTTCTTGATGTCTTCTCCTTGACCCCCTTCAACAAATTCAACCCAGCCACTCTAGTTTCTTGGCCTGTGACTCCTTAAATAGAAGTTTGGAATACATTTCCCTCTCGATTCTTCCCACTTTTAATTTTAGTTTGAATGGATTAGGTAGGATTCAATGAATCTACCCCATATCTTGTTCCTTCTAGAAACATCATGAAGAATCCTCTTGAATTCACCCCAAAATGGTTTACCTAAAATTTTGTACCACCAACTCATCATCCTTATGCTCCATCTATTTCACAAAATTCAAGGTAACAAACTTGTCAGCTCAGATTTGGCCAATCTTTGACTTTTCAAATAATGCAACAGCTTGGCACTATTTAAATTTTGGTGCTCAACACATACTGTGTTACTCGACACCAACTAAATTTTACTGATGCTCGACACCTCCTATGGATTCACTTAGCATCCATTATTCTCTTATGATGCTTGAAACCTATTACTTGCTTTGCACCTGAACTTTCTCGGCTCCTTCTGTATCACTCGGCACACACTAGATTTTGCATTTTCTTGGCACTAACTAAAAATCTACTTGGCATGAACTAGCTTGCTTGACACTCACTAATGAACTTAGTCAAGCTTTGCAGACAACCTTGTTACAACTTGTACTTCTAAGGTTTCTAAGTATGGCCAACCTCTATTTCTTCAAGTATATTATCAATACATCCTTTTACCAATGTCTTAACTAATCCTTACACGTCATTACAAAACCATAACTCAACCTTTCCCTTAGGTACTCTTGTTACATCTTGTTGATCAAATCCTCTTCATCAATCAACCAAGTGATAGTACTTGGATCTTATAAGCAATTATCATTCTAGAAAATAGTGGGTTTGAAATCAGTGGCAAAATAATGATTGAAAACATTCTTTATCAACAATCTCCCTCTTTGCAAACACTCTTCCTTCTTCAACAATGATCTTTTTAAAATAAATTTCCAATATGACTAAGATATTTGATATCAGCTTCAGTCATATTGATACTCTATTCACTGGTAGAGGATGTTATCAATTTAATAGTGTGTAAAAGGAGGCAATAGCATAGTCATTCTATAATATAGGGACTTCAAAAGATGTAGTATTGGAATTCTAGTCTATTAACTCAAGATAAGTGTGTGAGAGAGAAGTGGTAGGTTTGATGAAATTCATGGTATAGTCATCAAATGCTTGGACAAATAATTTGAGACCTAAAGTGATTTCATCTAAAGGTATATTTGAATGCCTTTGAGTTCTAATGACATAAATTGAAGACTCGTTGACACAAGTAGGATGAGATTCATCTGACCAAACCCTAGATTTTTCACCTATTTCAAATTATTTTTTATATGTATGAATTTGATATGCATCCTTCTCTAAATTTTCCTCTAAGAGAGAATCAAATATGTATCCTCAAGAATCTGTGCTACATGGCATCAAATTGTAGAATTCCCCAACAATTATAGGGACCTATTCTCCACTTTCATTATTATCTTGATTTTTACAAAGTTTTTCAACATCTATAGTATGACTGGACTCACCCTATTCCTATTGAATTTGGGGAGTATCAGTAGTGGTTT
Organism: Cupressus sempervirens; assembly: GCA_028749045.1. Taxonomy (NCBI): domain Eukaryota; kingdom Viridiplantae; phylum Streptophyta; class Pinopsida; order Cupressales; family Cupressaceae; genus Cupressus; species Cupressus sempervirens. Next base: position 310,564,065 of record CM053791.1, read on the forward strand.
CAGAAGAACCATTATTAGCATCAACAGTACTAACACATGGTACAAAGTCATCTAGTTCTACGAAAAACTTAACAAGATCTAAAGAAATTGGATAAGGAAAAATATCCTCATCATCAGAGTTATTTGCTTGATTATCTAACTTAGTTTATTACTCATGTTCACATTAACTTTTAGATTTTGGTATGAATTTATTGATCCCTAGATGAAAGGGGACATTCTTGAATCCTAGGAATGTTGTGTCACGAGGCCTTGTAGATGTTTCTTTGATCGGATCAATTAGATCATTGTTGTTACTTATAATAGGACCATTTCCTTTTTAGCCAAGATGTTTGATTAGTTTAAGACCTAATCCATAGTTTTCTAGAGTTAGCTCATGAGACTGGTTTGTGAGATCAGTTGGGACTTCTTCTTTGTGTAACCATGTAGCTATAGCTCTATTTTCATCTTCATCCTCTATAGGTATAGTGGCCTTCACAAAGGCACCATCTAATTTAGTCTGAGGTGATATCACAAAAGGTCTCTTCACTGTAGAGGGTCTCCCATAATGATGGGGAGATTCAAGAAGAGATACCAAAGACAAAACTGGTTCAATGTGATATTTGCCCATTCCATTTTCTATTAACTTGATTGTCTCCTCTATTTCTTTTATCTTGTTGGCATGATTATCTATGGACTCTCTATTAGCTGGGACAAAGCTATCAATAGATTTGAGCATGTTACAAGTGTAACTAGTATTAGCAAGTATAGTAACTTTAGATCCTTGGAATGGAAACTTGACACATTGATGGTATGTTGAAGGCACCACTTGTATTTCATGAATCCATGGTCTACCTAAAAAGATGTTGTATGCTAATGGAATATCAAGGACTTGACAAGTAACATCCCTTTCTACTGGACCAACTCGAAGAGGCAACACAAGAAGACCTAGGGATTTATATTTGACTTCATCATATGCCTTGATGGTTATTTTGCAAAGAGGATCAATAGACTCTTCATAATAACCCAATTGTTCAAGTAAAGTAGTAGAACAAATATTTAGACCAGCTTCATTACCTATGAGCATGCGACGAATACATTTTTTATGTATCATGACTTCAATATGCAATTGTTGATTATGAGGATGACTTAATGAATTATCATCCTCTTCAGAAAAGGAAAAATAATGAGGTGAGGTCAAGTGACCCACCATAGATTGAAACCTGTCAAAATCAAGATCTTGAGGTATGTTTTCCTCATTGAGGACTTTGTCAAGAATCTACTTATGAGCAGGTGAGATTTTAAGTAATTCAAAGATTTTTATTTGAGCATTCATTTGTTGCAATTGGTCAAGGATGCTATAGTTGGTAATTGTGGAGGATGTTGCAATTTTTTTATTTTTTCCAAATGGACCAACAATAGGTTTGTCTATATGTTGATCTACCTCGGGAGCAGAAGGCAGGGGTCCTTTTAGTACTATCTTGGTATGAGAATGTGTAACAATATTGGCACAACATTGTGACTATTCTTGATGACATGTAAGAGATGTAGCACCTCTTAAGAAAAATGAAGTCTTAGGTTTTGTATTGTAGTGTTTTCCTTTAATTGTGATAACATCACAATGTTCAAATTCCAAAGGTTCAACCATGTTGATCACATTATCATCATTGGTGTATGTATAGTTGACCTTGTTATTGGTTTTCTATTTAGAGCTTTCTCCCTTCTCATAATGGGAAAATGGTCCCTTAAAAGCTTTATAGTTTGAATTCTTGTTATGTCCACCCTCAACTATTTCCCCATCATCAATTAGGTCCTAAAATTTATGATGTAGATTGTTACAGCTTTTATTTTTGTGATTGTTGTTCTGATGGTATTTACAATATGCATTCTTATTCCATCATGTGGGTCATGGTTGTGGATCATACGGACGAGAATTATCCAGTGGAGTTATAATCTAATTTTGAAGTAATGTTTTATAGACCACATCTAGAGGTTCACCAAGAGGTGTGTATTCGCATTTGGGTTGATTAACCCAATATGAGTTCTTTGTTTTGTTCCCAAATGTCTTGTTATCTGGAGTAGATTTGTCAGTATTTTTAGATGCATTGATATTGTTAGTGAGATTGAAAGCCATTTTAGAGGATTTGGGAATGATATTTTCTACCATTCCATCATGTACTACCTCTCAGTTCTTGTTAACATACTTGGATTTATCTTTGTTAGATGCAGACCCTTGCTTGATGTCTTTTTGAAGGGTTATTTTGCCCTTTTTAACAAGAAATGTGAGTGCTAATTATGGGCCTCTAAATCCACACATACTTCAAGATGATCATTACATGTCAGAAATGTTTTGAAATGAACATGGGATTGTCCATTCGGTATATCTACACAAGGCGATCTATTGTCTTCTAACTAGATAGGGTTTTACTATTCACTCTCAGGATTGAGAGATCAGCAACCATACCAAACTAGTATGAAGGATTTGGAAGAATGAAAATGCAATCTAATCTATGTTTTTGACATTTTTTGAATGCAAAGATATTAGATTAATCTAAATGAAATTGATATTAATCTACGAACAATGGAAAGTAATAACTAAATGAATGCATTTTAGTGTAAATGATGAGCATATGAAAGCATGAGAAATTTGAATGCAAGGCACTTGACTAATAAGATTAGCATTAATTCAATCATTTTCATGTGCATCCTCCAAAATGAGAGATTGAAGGTTTCTTTTATAGAACCTTGGACCCAATCAACAGTCATGATCGAACCATATAGATAGTCCTAATTGAAGGTGAGATTGAGTCCTCCATTTCAAATGGGGTTGAATGAAATGAAATAGGAGATAACATTGATCCATTCAAAATATGTGCTTATAATTATTTTTCTAATTAATTAAATAATTAGTTTCAATAATTATGAGGAGCATATTTAAATTAGTCAATATTATTACTTCCTTTTTCATATGAGATGAAAAAGGAAAGGATATTGATTCATTCAAACATGTCATCATAATAGAATATCCTAATTAAATAAATAATTATTTTCAACACTTATGATATATATATTTAATTAAATCAATGTATTTTAATTCCTTCATTACGTGTATTAGCTAAGGGGTAGATTTAACTTAATTAAAGTACTTAGGACTTATAATTAAATTAATTCAATTACAAAATTAATTTAGCTAATTCAATTAATATTTAGAAATTAAATAAACTAAGTGATTAATACATATTAATGATTTTCTATATTTGATACTTAGGTCAAGTAGAGATTATCAGAATCAGAAATGCCTAGTTCAATAGGACTTAAGTAAGATTGATAAACCAAAATTGGTTCATAATACCAATGTGCAAATTTAGGGGTATTACAACACCTATTATCTTGTCTTATGTTATTATCTTATTATTATTATAATCAAATAACTTTAGCACTTTCTAATTTTTGGGTTTTTTGAACGTGAACTATCTAGTCGTTGATGTTATAAATACCTCTCACTTAATAATATACTCCTATCAATTTAATATAAATAATAATGTTGCTAATATATATTATTTTCCTAAGGCCTAATATAAGGCAAATAATTAATTTTACTTATTTATCCTTATCATATTTCCTTTAAAAAAAAGTAAATAAATAACTTTCATTAGTTTAAGTCATCATTTCACTTGCAACATCTTCTAATTTTTCTTTTATTCTCTAAGCTAATCTTAATCATGTAATCACCTAAAAATAGTCACCTAGACTATTAGCCCCCTTCTCAGCATTTTGGCTAAATTAATTAATCATTTTTCTAAGGTCAAATTGCTAAAAATTAAATAATTTGATTATAACCTATAGTTTGATTATACTATCCTAAGTTCATTATTTGATTAAAACAGCATGTCCCCTTTTAATTAAATAAAAGACCCTATTCTTCTAACCCACTCAATGTGCACTTATAAAGCATTATCCCTATTTCAAATTAAAAGAAAAGGTTTTTTGTCTCACATGTAAAGTCAATACTTTTCTTATTGGTTGACTTCCTCTTGCACGTGGATCATGCTAAAGTAAACTTGCACCCGTGATCCTTCATTCATTGATCTTGATCTCCATCATTCATACGTCTTTAAAAGAAAGAGCTCTCTCCTTCTCAAAGGATCCACACTCTTGAGTATTGTTATGTTGCAGCTTTATCATTCAAATTCTAGAGAGCTTTGTGGAGAACTTCTAATTCCTTGTCTCATTCTATCATCCATGGCATTATATTTTATATTCATATATCTTAGCTTTCATTTTGCAATAATCTATCCTATCTCATAACTAGTTTACATCTTTTAACACTCTCATTCTTGTTTAATATAGCTGCATTTTGCATATTCACGTTAGTTTAATCCATATTTGCATTGCATATTTGAGGAACTCATTGTGGACACTTGAATCCTTTCTCTTGTCTTAAAGAACCTCCCATTGCATGGTTTACTATCAAGGAATGTGTCTCTAAGGCTCAGTTGAGAGCCACTTTTATGCTTAAAACACACATCTTACACTCCATGCATAGGGAGTTCTAAGCCAACATTCAAACATTCCAATCTCATGGAATCACTTAGATAGAAGGGTTTAGAGTGTGACACTTTTTTAGTGTACTTTTTTGGTGCCCACCATGGATCAGAATACTTTAGTTTTGCCCCTTGTCTTGCTACATTTTCTACATTTTCCATATTTTGTCCACACGTTATTTTTTTACTGTCATAGGTATCGGGTGATACTTTTCTAGTATCATATGATATTTATTTGTACTATTGGGTGATACTTTTCTAGTAAAAGTATCTCATGCCCGTACTAAACTATATTGCCTAGGTAAAGTGAGTAGTATCACACACTTTGGGACAAATATCACACAAAGGAAAAGTATTGCATAGGTATACTGAAAAGTATCATACAATATCATTGTAGCAAAAAATGTTGCTTGGCCTAAAATTACTTGTTGCTTGGGTGATTTGATCAATTTTTCAATTGCTACTTGTTGTTTGTTTGATTTTACAATTCCACTATAGTCTAATAGAGGTTTATTTATAGATTATGTTGTTGTTTTGGACATACTTTTGGTGCATTAATAGTTGTGTAGGTTGTTGCCTTGAAATGCTTGCATATTTACCTTGAGCATAATGTATTTCAAAGATTCAAATGTGCAAGGGCTACTAACACTTGTTTTCAGGGTTGCCCAAAGCATAAAAATCAAACACTTGCTTGTATTTCTTTTATTCCATGTGCAACAGTCTGCTAGTTGTTTTCATTTCATAGGCACATTAAACTTGTGATTGGGATTCTTTAGTGATAGGAGAGTATGATCTTCACCCTTATGGTGAATCAATAATCTTGACTCACCTTTGGACTTTGAAAGAAAGGGGATTAATTGAAACTTTTTGGCATGTTTGGGGGAAATGATCAAGATAGTAGAGTATGCTCTTCACCCGCGTGGTGAATCATAAATCTTGACTCTTGAAAGTAGATCCAATTTGTCTTAGTTAGCATCCTTTAGAGGACCCACTCTTAAGAAACCAAGAGGAATTTTCCAAGTGGGGACAAGTGAACTTGGCTATTCCAACCCACTATGATCTCAAGGCTATCAAGAACACAAAATCTTGATATACATAGTGTTTATCTTCACTTAGTGTGAGTGTTTGCGGGATTGGGACCATGAGGAAAATGCTAAGAAAAAATTCTTAAGGTGCTCTTGTAGTTATAAGGTTTATTACCCACTACAAGTTGGGGTGTCCTATAATTGGGTGCAAGAGGAACATTACAAACGGAAGCCATTTCTAAACACTTTAAGTTATTAGCTACTCTATTTTTATACTCAACTTCTTGGTGAAAGGATCAATCCTAGTGGACTACTTGGATCACCCCAAGATTTTACACTCACCATCTATTTCCCTTGGTTGTGCGTATGGCACTTCCATGACAAAGCCAATATCTCTTGTGGGAAACCACTTGGTGTGAGGTGAAGGAGCACTTAGTGTGGGCCAAGTTGTTGTGTAATGAACTGTGACTATTAGGTAGATATGCTTGGCAAGTGTTTCCAAATGTGTTGACATGTGTAAACATTCTCGCAAATCAAAAATCTTGGTAGCTTTGGTAGAAAGTCTATTTTGATATCACAAATGTGTATTGGAAAATTTGCTTTGTCCCTTGTTCAATTTATTGAAACATGAAAAATACCTCTATTATTTGCAAATTGTGATGTTCTTTGACATAGACTGAAGTTCTACACTACCTCCATAATATTTTGATTTGAAAATTACTCAACTACTAGATTGAAACAAAAACATTTTGAGTCAAAATTGTCTATTTTCACATTTCACTAGCACATTATCGTAATACTTCTAGAGAAATATCATATGATACTTTTTGCCCACAATTGTATTTCCTAGTTACTTTAAGGTATATCACCTAATTATACTAAACTCTATTGCCGTACTTAAGAGAGACTATCACCCTCAAGAAAAGTGTTGTCTAGTTACTTTGAACTATATCTTGGAAAAGTATCGCTTGGGTTATTTTGTCTTCAAAACAGAGTTTGAAATGTGTCTTACCTCATCTAGGTGTCTTGTTGCTTCATCCTTCTTGAATCTAGTTCATAAACCTCTGTGGTAGGTATTATCCTAAGTCAAAAAGATAGGTCTACTCTATTAGATGTAAGTCTCAAAATGTCATTGATGGTCACTTGTCAAAATTTGGTTACCATTCTATGCTAGCTATTTGCTATTGAGATTCTTGTTTACTTCTTGGCTTGAGTCATTAATGCTATAAATTCTTGAGCACTCTTGACAAGCCATCTATTTTACTTTGACAAGTGGTTATTCTTGATTGTACGAGCTTCAAATCTGAAAAAAAATTCTCATCCTACTAAACAAAGACATATCTTTACATGTCAATCACCACTAGGTTCCAAGTTGATAAAGGTATTCATCCATCTTTCACTTTTACACAATTGGAAACTCTGCCTAGGTGCCCTCATAGACAACCTTGTGTGGATGATCCTAACTCTAAACAAATGCTAGACCAACATCTGACATAATCCTCTGTATAGCTTTGAAAACCCATTTGGTACACCTTTTGACACACCTATAGGTGAAGAAAAACCTATAGGTGAAGACAACATTTTGATCACCATGCATCTTGAAGAGATCAAATGCTGCTTAGAAGAATAAGCATGAGAAAATGGTAGACTCAAAGAGGCCATCCATGCTAGAGAAAAATCTTATCAACAAGGTAAGCCTAATACTCATACACACATGAGGAAAATAGAATAGACTAGTACAACAATCCATTTTAGAACATTCCTCTTGGTGGAAATGATGGCAACAACACACCTCTTGGGACTCCTAGAGTCAACATGGGAGCATGTCCATCACCACCTAGAAAATTATAATCACATCATAATAGTGATGATGAAATCACTAGTGAAGGCGTCATAAGATTTCAACAAGACGAGGTTGCCAAAAAATTGATGCTCGAAGCCTTAGAACAGAATAGGGACCAATACTTCCAATATATGATAACTAAGGGATGGAAACTCTCTCAATATTTTGATGTGCAAAGAATAATCAAAAAAATGAGAGACTACTGAGGCTAAAATATTGAGAGAAGAAATGAAATAACATAGGAAACATCTTTCACGATTGTAAAAATCAAAAGAACAACCTAAGGCTTCATTTGTTGAATCAATATATGCTCTTCCCTTTGACAGGAATCTTTACATTCCCCCATTTCCTAGGGAAATAGAGGTTCCCAAGTATGACAAATACGATGGAAATGGTGACCCTCATGATCATGTGAGACACTTTTATGCTATTAGCATAGATTTCATGCATGAAGACACCTATCTAATGTGATTTTTTTTTAGGAGTCTAAGAGAGCAAGACATGGAGTGGTTTAAAAAATTGATAACATGTCTTAAGACATTTGATGGACTCGCACAACATTTCATTCAATAATACTCCTATAACATTCAATATCCTATCACTATGTTGGATTTGTACAGCATCAAAAAAAAAATAGGAGAACCCTTTGCGACATATCTCTAGCGATGGAGATCTTTAAAATCTAGATACCCTCCACAATTTCCTAAGACTAAGAATATTGACATCTTTGTCAATATGTTTGTACCAAATCTTTACTTTGGCCTGAGAAAATAATTTTTCACAACCTTCAATGTCATGGTTGAAAGTACATATCATATTGAGGATGTTGCTATCAAGAAAGGTCACATTGTCATGAAAAAAGACAAGAATGTCAATAGAAATGGCAAGGACAAGAACAAGCCTTGGAACAAAAAAAAATATGTTATCAATGATGGAGTAGTAGATTCTCCTAAGAACAAGGAGTTTGTGATCAACCATTTCGATACCATTTATGCTCCAAAACAACAAGAGCATTCAAAGCCTCAAACATCTAAAAAAAACAAAAAATTTGCTAAGAAAAGATGTCTCTACACACCAATGGTTGGACCTTATGATGTGGTCTTGAAGACCTTAATTGCAAAAAGACTACTTACACTTCCAAAAAAATCCCACCCCTATGATCCACCTGTTAGGTCTGATTGGTGGAGAGAGGATCATTTCTATAACTATCGTAGAAGAAAAGGCCACAATATTGATCACTTCTTTAAGCTCAAATATTTAATTCAAGATCTCATTAACATTGGAAAAGTTGTCACAAATGGCCTAGTCAAAAACTCTGATCACAAAGCTTTCAAACAACCATTGTCAGAGTATAAAAAAGGTGAATCCTCCAAGGTCAACAAGAAAAACCATGATGCTAAGATCAACTATGCATACGCTGACACAAAAAAATGTTATAAAAAAGATTGAGCCCATTGAATATCTTTGCATGATGAGTTCTAATTCTAACAAACAACCCAATTATGACATTGAGGTTATAAGGCCCAGGGTTGTCCTCAAAACATGAAAATTTCAACAACAACATAAGAACACTCAACCCAAGGTAGTACTTCGAGTGGTATAATCCTCTTCCTTATTTAGTGAACCGCTTAATGTTGTCACTAAGGGGTAATCCAAAGTTGTTCTTAATGTTGTTAATGATCCTAAAAATGCATCATCCTCCAAGCAAGTAGCTACCTCAACAATATCCATTTATGACCTTGTTAGTCAGCTACACCTAACTTCAGCCTACATATCCATCTTTAAGTTGTTAGAGTTACCTCCTTTGCACAAGGACATTCTCAAAAAATCCTTACACTCCACTAATGTCCCCATAGATATTGACGTCGAGTGATTCCAAGCTATGGTGAACCACATTTCTTCACCTCATTATCTCATCTTTTCTAAAGAAGATGATAGATCTCTTAGTCATCCCCACAATCTTTCCCTCTACATTGAATTCCAAATCTTCCATTCTCATGTTTTTCAAGTCCTAATAGACAATAGTACAGGGTTGAACATTATCTCATTTAATGTTATCCAACAACTAGGCATTCTGAATTTTCCATCAACCATAAGCACAAGATCACTATCAATGCCTATGATGAGGTTGAAATACCTTCTAAAGGTTTCATTGTGCTCCCAATATAAGTTGATATAGTTGAAAAAAATGTGGCTTTTCCAAGTCCTGGACATACCACTCACCTATAATTTACTACTAGGAAGGTCTTGAATTCATGATATGTAAGCAATACCTTCCACATAACACTAGTGTATAAAGTTTCCTTTCAAAAGTATTGAGATAGTTGTCCCCAGAGATAACTTAATGTTTATAAATATGCTATTTTCTATAGAAAAATTGGTTCCTCACAATTGCTCTTCTCAAGAGCTAAAATCACCTTTTGCAGAGTTGGAACAAAAATTGAAAAGGATGAGCCTAGGCATGGGAGAGTACACTATAAATTATATCACTACTTTACCAATTTCCCCTAGATCTTATAGGAAACCTTTTTCCAAATCAAAGCCTTCAACTTTTGCAATGACCATTTTTGGCACTTTTGTTCAAACTTCAGTTCCCCTAGAAGAAGATAAAGAAGAACAAGCAATCAAGGATTGGATATATAGGGAAGAGGAAGATAAGGAGGAAGTCGCAGTCACTACTCCCATTTCTTCTAAGTGCTATGACAAAGGGTATAGACTTTTGAAAAACATGGTCCATTAGGGCCATGGGTCCTTAACTGGTAACAAAAAAGCTCTCAATGGCCCCTTAAGTCATACTGAGGGTCACAACACTCAAGATACTATTGGCCTAGGCTTTGGTCTTGAAGATGAAATACCTAGATTTGACAGAAGAGCTCCTATGTTCAATGAATTAGAGGATGATGGTCCACCCTTTATTGATACCACTCACCAAGATGAGGATTTCATGACTCTTACTTCACTTCTTTGGGGAGAAGAATCAATAATTACCCACAATAATGATGAAGCTTCTACTTCTAGATATCATGAGCAAGATGAATCTGACCATGAAGACTTAAATAGAGGAAGGCTTAGACAAAGTATTGATTTCTTAATTGCTAAGAACTAGAGCACAAATTTTGATGAGTATGAATGGCAAAGACTTTTTGAAGCATCTTGTAAATTAGGGGTGGATTTCATTCACGCCTATGTCACCCAACCAAATGTAGTTGAAGAGTCTAGTTTAGGGTTAGACAAGTTTTGTTGGCAAACTACTTTAGTGGATCATGTTGGTCCCTCCAAGTCTATTCCTAACCTAGATTCCTTAGTAACCTTCTTTATAGGCTTGAATTCTCATGTCACCAGAGATGACTCCTTCCGTATTAATAACCTCAAAGCCTCTACATCTCTTTCCTTGATTCACCCTAATCTCATAGATTGGTTGGTTCAACATCATATACCTGAAATATCATCTTTCCATAATGATTATGAGATTGCTTGCTACCTTAATATCATTGAACCCATGATTTCTTACACCCGTGAACCCATAGTTAACATGGCAGAAGCAGATATCAAATACCGTAGTCATAAAATTAAAAGGAAAAAAAAGTGGTCAAATGATGAAAACAACTTTGTGGTGGTATTTGAACCCAGAAAGACTAAAAATAAAGATATATCCAATGGTGAAAACCTCCTTGAGGTGCATACAAATGAGGTACTTGGTAGTCTACCAAGATATTTCTAGGATAGATCTTTGGTTCTCATTAAACCCACATAGCCTATCAACTTGGGTATAGAGGAATCTCCTATAATTATCCATGTGGCTCAATCATTGTCAACTTAAGACAAGGAGAGTTTTTCTAAGTTCTTTCAAGAAAAGAAAATCAAATATGCATGGACTTACCTCGATATGTTAGGACTTGAAATGGATCTAATTATGCATCATTTATCTATCTCTCCTAGTGTAAGACGTGTTAAGAAAAAACTAAGAAAGATGCATCCATGTGTGGCCCTTTTAGTTAAAGTAGAATTGGAAAGACTCCTAAGTAAAAACTTCATTGGAGCTATTGATTATGTATAGTGGATTTCCAATATTTTACCTGTGTCTAAGCACAACAAATCCATTTGAACCTACACTAATTTTAGAGATTTAAACAAGGCATGCCCTAAGGATGAATTTTCACTACCTAATATAGACATGATAGTGGATATGACAGTGGGTTATGAAATGTACTTCTTAATGGATGGCTTCTTTGGGTATAACCAAATCAAAATTGTCCCCGTTGATCAAGAAAAAATGGCCTTCACATGTGCATGGGGTACCTTCTATTGGAATGTCATGCTCTTTGGGCTCAAGAATGTTGATGCTACCTATCAATGAGCAATGACCACTATCTTCCATGATATGATGCATAAGAATATGGAAGATTATGTTGATGACACAATAGAAAAATCTATAAAAAAAAGACACACATCTTGATGACCTTAGTTTGATATTGGACCGTATGGAACAATTTCAGCTTAGGCTAAATCCAAAAAATTGTGTCTTTGGTGTCACATCAAGAAAATTGCTAGGCTACATTATATCAACAAAAGGCATTAAGGTTGATCCTAAAAAAGTGTAAGCCATTATGGAAATGCCTTCTCCTAGAAATATCAGTCAACTCAAATGTCTTCAAGAATGTCTTCAATAAATTAGAAGGTTCATTTCTCAACTGGCTGATAAGGTTCAATCTTTCAACAAAAACTTGCATAAAGCCTTTACCTATATCTGAAACAAAGATTATCAACAAAGCCTAGATCAACTCAAGGGATATTTAGCTAAACCCCCAGTATTGATGCCACCAATACAAGGAAAACCTTTGATTTTATATATCTCAGCTATAGGTTCCTCCCTAGGAGCATTATTGGCACAAAGTGATGAGACTAAAAAAGAACGTGCTATATACTACATCAACTGCACTTTGGTGGCCTATGAGATGGACTACGAAAATATTGAGAAGGCTTTCCCTATAGTAGTATTTTCCTCTCAAAAACTTAGAAACTATATGTTGGCACACACAATCCATCTTATTGCTAAATTAATCCCCTAAAATACTTGTTAAGTAAAGTTGCACTTATAGGTCACCTAGCTAAATGGATGATGATTCTTTCCAAATTTGATATTCAATACATCAAACACAAAGCTATCAAGGGGCAGGCCATAATGGATCAATTGGCTAGTTTTCCATTAGAAGATACAACATCTATGTAGATTGAGTTTCCAAATTCTTTAATCATGTACATTACTTAAAGAACTTGGAAAATTTTCTTTGATGGTTCTCATACTCGGAATGGGGCTAGGAGAGGCATCATGTTTATCACACCTCATGGTTACACAATCCCCAAATCTTACAAACTCCTATTTCCTTTCATTAACAATATTGTGGAATATGATGCTTTAAAAATGAGATTTAAATGGTTCTATAATGGAGAATCACATAATTGCACATTTATGGAGATTCCCAACTTGTCATAAATCAAGTCAAAAATGAATATCAAACCAAAGATAACATGTTGGTACCTTACAAGAATTTGATTGATGCTCTAAGGAACTTTTTCACATTCGTGACATTCTAGCAAATTCCTAGAGTAGAAAACAAGGTTGTAGATGCTATGGCCACCCTAGCATCTATCCTCCAGTTATAAGAACATGAATCATGATTTGAGTTCTTGGTGGAAGAATTACGTCATCCTACCTAAGATTCCTCTGATAACCATGTGATTCACATTATTTTGGTTCATGATTCATCATGTTATGCTACCATATTCTCCTATGTGTGTGATTGGTTGAAAACCTCATGTGCAACCAAAAATGCCAAATCCTTCTCAATGCTTCACATTACACTTTGGTCTTTGGTGACTTTTATAGGAAGGGTCTAGATGAAATGTTGCTTAGGTTTCTAGAGCTAGAAGAGCCTAAAAAGGCACTAGCCAAAGTCCATGATGACATTTGTGGGGCACACTTCAATGGCCTTACACTTGCTCAAAAATTACTAAGGGTGGGTTATTATTGGCTGAGCATACAAGCTAACATTGTTCATTATGCTAAGTCCTATAAGAAATGTCAACTTTGTGGCAACTTGATTCATGCTCATGTACATGAGCTTATACCCTCTATTACATACTGGCCATTTTAGTAATAAGCCTTTGACTTGGTAGGGAAGATTCATCCAAGTTTTTCCAGTGGCCACAAGTTCATTATCATAGTAACTAAATATTTCACCAAATTGGTTGAGGCTATACCATTATCTACTACTACAGGAAAACATGTTGCCCTGTTTATACTCAACCACATCATTTGTCACTACCACATTCCTTCCTCCATCATTCCTCATAATGGAGGACAATTCAAAAATAGGAACCTAAAATAGCTATGTAAGAAATTCAAAATCAAACTACATTGGTCCTCAATCTACTATTCCCAAGGGAATGGACAAGATAAAGCTTCTAACAAGACATTGCTTAAAATTTTGCACAGAACAATCCACAAATTGGGGAAAGACTAGCACTTATAGATCAATCTAGCACTATGGACCTACATAACCACCATATGTACTCCTACAGGGGCCACACCAATTTCTTTAGTCTATGGCTCTGAGGATGTCCTTCCTTTAGAAGTTGAGATCCCCTCACTATGAATCTCCTTACATGGGTTGATAATCGATGAAGACCATAGTGTTATGTGAGTACAAGAGCTAGAAACCCTTGATGAATGTTTCAAGGTTGCTTTTGACCATATGCAAGCTTATCAAAAGCACGTGTCTACTACATACAACAAGAAATTTTATCCCCATGAGTTCCAAGTGGGTGATTTTGTGCTTAGAGAAAATCCCAAAAATTAGCAGAACACAGAGCAGAAAGAGAAATTTGAGCCTAACTGGTTGTGCCCTTACATTATCACAGCAACATTTGGGTTTGGTTCCTATCAGCTTTCTACTCCAAAAGGGGAATAACTTGTGGAGCCTATCAATGTGCTAAATTTGAAAAGGTTCTATGTTTAAAAGCTCATAACTCAACTATTTGTACATATCTATAGATCATGAAAAAATCCTTAAAACTAGAAAATGTGCTAAAAAATGATCATCTTAGTAAATACCTATCAATAGGTGCTTTTATCTATCACAAAAAAAAATAAACAAATAAAAAAAGTCCTAAAAAAGTCTGCCCAGATGTCCAATTCAAACTTTTCTTCAAATATAGTGAACTAATTCAATCATTCATTCATCCAAACTTTAACTTGTCTAATTAGCAAGTTATTGTAAATCAACATGCAAGTATAACACACAAGAAATCAACACATGACAGAGTGATTTATGTGGAAACCCAATTTGGGAAAAACCACCAGTAACATGCTACTCAATTCTCACCCTTTTGAAGTGATGCCCTATTAAAGGCTTTCAACACACACTGTTAAATATGACCTCGTTAGAGGATTTAACCACCCTGTTAGAAGTGGGCCTGGTAAAGGGACTTTAGAACATTCACTTGGAATGCCACCCTATTAAAGGATTTACAAATGGCTATTAGGCCAACCTAACTCCATAGGATTTTCAGATCTAATACAATTTCTAGAGAGTATTAGAAAAGCTTGACCTAATTACAACATACAACTTATCTTGTAGATCTCATATCACTTCTCAACTCATATCCTTGCCTAGCCTTCTATCTCTACAACTCTTAACTGCTTGCCTTATCTTTCAAGCTTTATCTTCTTGAGTCTCCATACTCAATGTACCAGTGCAATCATCTCTTCATGACCACTCTTAAAAGAAGAGCCTCTGTGTTCTTCCTTCTCCTAGATGTCTCCTTCTTGACACCCTTTCAATCACTTTGTTGATTTTGGCACTTCTATAGCAACAGTATCAGCAACTCTCTTCTTCTAGTTTATGAATTCTTAAATATAAGTCTTGGAGTTCCTTTTCTCACTCAATTCATCTTTTCTTCAATTTCAATTCACATGGATTAGGTAGGATTCATTGCATCTAACCCATATTTTGTTTCCTCTAGAAACTTCTTGAATAATCCATTAGAATTTTCCCAAAAATGGCTTACATAGAATTTTGTGCCAACAACTCATCATCCTTATCCTCCAACTTGTTCAAAAAATTCAATGTAACCACTAAGTCATCTTGTATTTAGCGAATCTTTGTTATTTGAAATAATGTAGTAGCTCGACACTATTGAAATACTGGTGCTCGGCACATACTATGTTACTCGGTATCAACTATGTTTTTCTCGATGCTCAGCACCTAAAGATCACTTGACACATACTAAAATTTTATGATGCTTGGCACTTGATCTTTACTTGGAAATTGAAGATCACTCAGCACACACTAGAAATATCTATTACTTGGTTTCTACTAAGAATTTTCTTGGCTTCAACTGACTTGCTCGGCACCCACTAATGACCTTAGTTAAAGCTTTGTAGTCATCCTTGTTACTACTTCTTCCTCCAATTTATGTAAGTGTCACCAACCTCTATATCTTTGAGTACATCATCAATACATTATTTAACCATTTTCTTAACTAATCCTTGCACTTCATTACAACATCATAACTCAACCTTTCCCTTAGGTGCTCTTGTTACATCTTGTTGATCAAATCCTCTTCATCAATCAACTAAGTGATAGTGCATGAATATTATAAGCAAATATCATCCCTACAAATAGCAGGTTTGACATCGATGGAAAAACAATGATTGAAAACAATCTTTCACAACAATCTCCCTCTTTGATCTTCAACAACAATGAGCTTTTCAATCAGATTTCCAACAATCTCCCTCTTTGGCATTGATGGAAAACCAAATTGATCAACCATCAGACTAAACTATTCCACCAAAAGCTTACTAGGTTAGAATAGTAAGTCAAATGCCAAAAAGCAAATTGTAACATCACATCTCCTACTACTATTCTAATTGTCTTATTACACTTCTCCCTCTTTGTTGTTGTATCCTTTATCTTTATTTTTCTCCCTCTGTATTACTCCTCTCCTATTGTTCTAATCAACCTCTAAAATCTCCATCTATTTCTCTAATCCTTTATCTTCAATAGTTGTTGATCATTTTTTTACTTCTCCCTCTTTGACAACAATGCCAAGGACATATTAGCATCTTTAATATGCAGATGTAGCTCTTGCAGATTTAGTCAATCTCTCCCTCTGTCACCTTGCTTGTGACTGATTTGAAGTTTTCAACACTTCTATTACTTTAGGCAAGGATCCCAAAGTAAACATCATGTGCATCAATGTCTAAAATCTTCAACATTCTACTTATTTGATGCAGGGCATACTTGCTTTTTGGTTCAAGTAGCCTTAGCTAGGGGTATCACCCCTAACTTACCTCTAAGATACTCAAAAGAATCTTTAGGTAGTGCTTTTGTGAAGATATCAGCAATCTGATCCTTTGAGCTAGCATATTCCATCTTCCCTTGTTTGTATTCCACTAGTTCTCTTACATAATGATACTTGATTGCAATGTGTTTAGTTTTAGCATGCATAACTAGGTTCTTTGATATATTGATAGCACTTGTATTATCATAATAAAGTGTCATTGGCTCAATTATCTCTTCCTTCATACCTTGCAGCAAGTGTTTGATCCACACAATATTAGTGTAGTTTATAGCAACTACCACATATTTAGCTTTAGTAGTAGATTGTGAGGTGCAGCTTTGCTTTTTGCTTGTCCATGTGATCAACCTTTTTCCTAAGAAAAGTGCTCCTCCACTAGTGCTTTTTCTATCATCAATGTTACCTCCCCATTCTACATTAGTGTAAGCTTGTAGTTCAAACTTCTCATTCCTCTTGTAGTATAAACCAAAGTCATAAGTTCCTTTCAAGTATTTTAGTATTATCTTCACTGCCATTAAATGATTTTCTCTTGGATTGGCAGAAAATATTGCTACTATTCCAACAACTAATATAATGTCTGGTCTACTATGTTTGACATATTGCAATTTTCCAATCATTGACCTGTACAATGTTTGATTTACTTCAGCAGATTCATCATTATGACCTGTTGCCATTGGTGTGCTGACTAGTTTTGAGTACTCTAGCCCAAATGTTTTGAGTACTTTCTTGATGTATTTAGATTGGGTCACAAATATGCCATGCTTCAACTAATGTACTTGTAATCCAAAAAAGAATTTGATTTTCTCAAACATTGACATCTCAAACTCATGCTTCATTTGATCAACAAAATCTTTGCATAAAACATCTTTTCCTCCAAATATTATGTCATCAACAAAGATTTCTGAAATCAAAATATCTTTACTTTCCTCAAATTTGATGTACAAATTGTTATTTTTATATGTTCTTTCAAATCCTATCTTCACAAGATATTTGTGCAACATTTCATACAATGCTCTAGGTGCTTGCTTCAATCCATATAGTGCTTTATGTAGCTTGCAGACCATGTCCTTGTTCTTTTCATCAATAAATCCCTCTAGTTGTTCTATATAGACTTTCTCCTCCAGTATACCATTTAGAAAAGTTGACTTCAGGTCCATCTAGTAGACTTTCAAACCTTTATATGCAGTATATGTAAGTAATGTTCTTACTCCTTCCATTCTTGCAATAGGAGAAAATGTCTCTCCATAATCCAATCCTTCTTCTTGTGCATAGCCTTTGCAAACTAATCTAGCTTTGTTTCTTGTTATTTCACCATTCTCATCAAGTATGTTTTTGAACACCCGTTTGGTACCAATCACATTCTTATCAGCTGGTCTAGGAACTAGAGACCAAGTTTTGTTTTTCTCAATCTAATCTATCTCTTCTTTCATGGCCTTATACCAATCATCATCTTGTAGTGCATCTTTGACTATTTTGGGTTCAACCTTGCTCAGTAGACATGATTCATTCCTACTTATATTCCTTGTCATTGGTCTAGCATCCTTATCACCAATGATTTGATCTGTAGGGTCATGTCTTCTTACATACTTGGCTAATCTGGGTTTAGTCCTTCTTTCCATGTTTGATCCTTCAGCTTCAGAGTCATTTCATTCACCTTCATTTGGCATTTCATCATTTCTTTCTTGCATACTATTTTCAAAATCAAAGTGTGCATGTTCCATATTCTACAGCTCGGCTTCTAAATGCAACTTAGCATTCACTGGTTGAGACTTGGCAGATACTGAAGTTTGTTGCTGATTCCCAACTTGATTTGTAGCATTTTCTTCAACTGCCATTCCTTCATAGAAGTACACAAAGGATCTATAATCCTCTATTTTTCTTGACTCATCAATCTAAACTTTTGCATGCTCATCAAAATTTACATTTGCACTCTCCACAACTTTGTTAGTGTTAGTATTCAAACAATTATATGCCTTACTTCTAGTGGAGTATCCAAGAAATATACCTTCATCACTTTTTGCATCAAACTTGCCATTTCTAGTGTCTTTTAGAATGTAGCATTTACAACCAAACACTTTGAAATGTTTAACATTAGGTGAATGACCGTACCACAATTCAAAGGGTGTTTCATTTGTACCTTTCTTGATTTGAACTCTATTCAATGTGTAGACTGCAATATTTACAACTTCTCTCCAGTACTTAAGTGCAACATTTTTCTCCATCATCAAGGTTCTTACACAATTAATCACTGACCTATTTCTCCTTTCAACAATACCATTCTGTGGTGGAGTTCTTAGTGTTGATGTTTATCTTTTGATACCTTTATCATTGCAGAATGTTTCAAACTCTCTTGATGTGAACTCTCCTCCTCTGTCTAACCTTAGGCATTTCAGGTTCTTTCCTATTTCCTTCTCAACTCTAGCCAAATACCACTTGAACATTTGAAATGCATTAGATTTTTGTTTTAAGAGCATAGCAGTCATCATTCTAGAATAATCATCTACAAATAGCATTATGTATTTATCTCCTAGGTAGCTTTGTACTTCTATTGGGACACATAAATCTATATGAACTAACTCTAGAACTTCATTGGAAGTGTATGCTTTACTTTTGAAACTAGATTTAGTCAGCTTCCCTAGTTGACATTGTTTAACATTGTGTTTTTAGGTTTCTTTAACTTGGGAAATCCTCTAACTTTGTTCTTCTTGCTAATGTTGATCATATTATCAAAATTAACATGACACAAACTTTTATGCCACAACCACACATCATCAAGTCTAACAACAAGACATGTTGGCTCTTCTAGGTTTGTTCACCTTTTCTTATTAGATTTCCATCAGTGTCATAAATCTTGGTAGTTTTGTTTCCAAACTCCACTTTGCAACCTACATTTCCTAATTGTGATACACTCAACAAGCTATAATTCAATCCTTCAACATAGTATGCATTATCAAATGAAATTTTCTCTATAAGTTTGATAGATCCTTTTCCTTTGATTTGACATGGGGCATCATTACCAAATCTAATGCTATTTCCATTATATTGAGTAAAGGTAATGAACTTACTTTTATCTCCTATCATGTGATGTGAGCATCCACTATCTATGATCCACTTGTCATTCTTGTTCACACAGGTAACCAATGTTATGGCTTCATCTTCATCTTTGTTTGATTCATCCTTCATGGCTACATAAACTAATTCATCATCATTTTCATCAGAATCTTCTTCAACAATGTAGCATCTCTTGCCTTTCTCCTTGTAATCTTTTCTATCATCTTCTCTTTTGTTCCTGAACTTGCTTCCTTCTTTAAAGTTTTTCTTTTGTGGAAATCTTGCAGCTATATGACCTACTTCATTACAATTGAAACATATGATAGGAAGCTCACCTTTGAATTTTCCTTTACTTCTATGGAATCTCTTGGCCAGTAGTGCTTCTAACTATTCCACATCTTCCTTGTCTATGTTGCTATCACTAGATACATGTTTTCCTTTTCTTCTTCTCTTGGTTGATGTATCTTCCTCAATGTCTTTTATTGTCATCTTGGCCTTGAAAGTAGATTCAAGGTTCTCAGGTCTGTAGTTGTCAAAATTGGATAGCTCAAATGCAGTAAGCCTTCCAACTATTCCTTCACAATTTGGTGTGTTTCCTTGTACACACCTCAACTCTTAAATGGCTAAAACTCTTATAGCATAGATAGGGAGTAGAGTTCTCGAGTATTTTTTGATGGATGTTTCTTCTTCCAGTTGATCACCTAGACTTCTTATTGCACTCACCATTTCTTTTATTCTTGCAGCATACTCAGTAGCATTTTCACCTTCCTCCATCTTCATGTCATAAAACTTCCCTCTTAGGCTTTCTCTCTTTGCTCTTTAGACATTCTGATCTTCTCCATAGATTTTTGATAGGGTTTTCCACATCTTAAATGCAGTGTCACAATCTTTGAAATTATCATATTCGACCTAGCTAAGTGTAGAGGCAATCTCCAACATTGCTTGGTTATGCTACTTCTTTTTGTTTAAGTCATCTGTAGTAAGGCGTCCTTCTAGAGTTACATACTCTATTCCAATTGAGGTTTGTGCATAGTCACCTATTGATCCAAGGTGAAATTTCATCAAACTCTACCATGTAGAAAAGTTGTCCTTTTTAAGCTTGGGAACTTCTCTCTTGGACATCTTGATCTTCTTGCTTCTAGTACCTTGAAACTAAATCAGCAGAAGGCTTTGATACCAATTGTTAGAATTGCTTTTAGAATAACTAAGAGCGGGGGGGGGGGGGGGAATTAGTTATTCAAGGTCCAGATGTCCAATTCAAACTTTTCTTCAAATATAGTGAACTAATTCAATCATTCATTCATTCATCCAAACTTTAACTTGTCTAATTAGCAAGTTACTATAAATCAACATGCAAGTATAACACACAGGAAATCAACACATACAAAGTGATTTACGTGGAAACCCAATTTGGGAAAAACCACCAGTAACATGCTACTCAGTTCTCACCCTTCTAAAGTGATGCCCTATGAAAGGCCTTCCCTATTAAGGGCTTACAACACACACTATTAAATGTGACCTCGTTAGAGGATTTAACCACCCTATTAGAAGTGGGCTTGGTAAAAGGACTTTAGAACATTCACTTGGAATGCCACCCTGTTAAAGGATTTACAAATGGTTGTTAGGCCAACCTAAGTCCATAGGATTTTCAGATCTAATACAATTGCTAGAGAGTATTAGAAAAGCTCAACCTAATTACAACATACAACTTATCTTGCAGATCTCATATCACTTCTCAGTTCATACCCTCGCCTAGCCTTCTATCTCTGCAACTCTTAACGACTTGCCTTATCTTTCAAGCTTTGTCTTCTTAAGTCTCCATACTCAATGTACCAGTGCAATCATCTCTTCATGACCATTCTTAGAAGTAGAGCCTCCATTCTCTTCCTTCTCCTCGATGTCTCCTTCTTGACACCCTTTCAATCACTTCGCAAATTTTGGCACTTCTGTAGCAAAAGTATTAGCAGCTCTCTTCTTCTTTGTTTATGACTTCTTAAATAGAAGTCTTGGAGTTCCTTCTCCCACTCAATTCATCTTTTCTTCAATTTTAATTTGCATGGATTAGGTAGGATTCATTGCATCTAACCCATATTTTGTTTCCTCTAGAAACTTCTTGAATAATCCATTAGAATTTGCCCAAAAATGGTTTACATAGGATTTTGTGCCAACAACTCATCATCCTTATCCTCCAACTTGTTCACAAAATTCAATGTAACCACTAAGTCATCTTGGATTTGGAAAATCTTCATTATTTGAAATAATGCAGTAGCTTGGTACTATTGAAATACTGGTGCTTGGCACATACTATGTTACTCGGCATCAACTATGTTTTTCCTGATGCTCGGCACCTAAATATCACTCAGCACATACTGAAAATTTTCTGATGGCCGGCACCTAATCTTTAGTCAGCACTTGAAGATCACTTGGCACACACTAGAAATATCTGTTACTTGGCTTCTACTAAGAATTTTCTCAACTTCAACTAACTTGCTCGGCACCCACTAATGATCTTAGTTAAAACTTTGCAGTCATCCTTGTTACAACTTCTTCCTCCAATTTATCTAAGTGTGACCAACCTCTATATCTTTGAGTATGTCATCAATACATTATTTAACTATTGTCTTAACTAATCCTTGCACTTCATTACAACATCATAACTCAACCTTTCCCTTAGGTGCTCTTGTTACATCTTGTTGATCAAATCCTCTTCATCAATCAACTAAGTGATAGTTCATAAATCTTATAAGCAAATATCATCCCTACAAATAGCAGGTTTGACATCAATGGAAAAACAATGATTGAAAAAAAAAATTTACAACAATCTCCCTCTTTGATCTTCAACAACAATGAGCTTTTCAATTAGATTTTCAACAACACCTATGTCTATCAGTCTTATCCATTCACTCTGCAACACATTTCCTAGCTTGGAATTGTCCCTTGTCCTCATCTCAGGGGCACAACTACTTAGCCTATTGGGGTCTCCTTGTGGAGTAGATTTTCTTTGGTAACTCACAAAAATAATGCTTCTAAACACTACCCTCAACTTGACATCAAGTGTTTCTCAACACTTTTTAGATAGTCTACCTGCAATCTCAGATGTCATGATATTTCTCACTATCAAAATCAACTCCTAAAGAAAGGGGCAAGTGACTTATATAGACACACTTAAACATTTAAACTGATGAGCTATGATGAACTTTATCTTTCTTTATTTGTCGTTTATGATGATTTCTTTGCTATGTGTTCCCTCCCTAATAGTCTTTCAAGGATGTCACAGACTAGAAGACTGGGAGCATGGGGCATGTTTTACTTTATTTTTTCTTGTGGGTATACTTTGTTAGTCTACAATGTTTAGAGCATATATGCATGACCTACTTGACACTTTGGACCTAAAACGTATTATCCTAATTATTTTTACAAGACCCCACTTAGGGGTTATCCTGGCTCTTATGCCTTGATATAGGTGTAATCTTGCTATATTAAACTTAGGGAATCTAATTGTGTAGCCATCTTGACTTACATGTCTCTGATGCTTAGATTGGATTTTCACATTCCCATCTGATATCTATCATATTCATATCTTCATAGTTATACTAGTGATGGTTGTATGATCTTATGATGTCCCTAATAAATACTCAATGATGAAATTAGAGTCTAAATGTTTTATGGTCCTTGTTGGTAAACCAATTTGCATATTAGCTTGCATCATAGGCTCATTTCTAGCTTATTTTTGCATTTTTTGCATATGGGAAAGCTCTCTATTCATCTTTTCTTGGACATGTCAGCTAACTGCTTTCATACCTTCTTCACTTTCTTCTTGATCATGTATTTTCATCTTCTTGATCTTTTGCTTCACCTCTTTGCTATCCTATCATCACATCCATATAAAATTTTGACCTCTTACATAATTTCAACATTTTGGAACCATTTTTGGGATTGAAATTGAAATCCAACTTCATCTTTATAGTCAAAATCACATTTCAAAATTCTACCTTCTTTCAGTTAGCTAACCTTTTTAGGTCTAATCTTTGAATCTTCATTGGGGCATCTTCATTTCTCCATGTCTTCACCATTTATACATTTGATATCTACTTCTCTTCATATTCTCATGTCTAAATCATATTTTTACTTGATTTGACCTAATTTCACATTGTTTATCCTCCATGGTCAACTCTAGTCAAACTGGGGCATTCTACCATTTCCTTATAGTCATTCTTTGGTTCCAATCATCTATCTATCATCTTGAACTTTTCTATATCTCAATTTACTCATTTCTAAATTCCCTTTATCTCATTTTTATTTTGATCACTACGAGACAAAAATACTCTTTCATCACTTGCTACAACTATCTATTGTTGGGATTAAAGATAGTGTAACTGAGAGGGGGGTGAATCAGTTACTAACAAAAATTAATCCACAGATCCCTTAGATGTCTTAAAGATCTAGTTAGGTAAATTAAACTATTACTTTCTTTTCAAGCATTCATGCATGTAATAGAAAATAAAGTGAACACAAGAGACACCATATTTAACGTGGAAACCCATATGGAAAAAACCGCCAAGTAACTAGTCACCAATTTTTCACTCTTCTAAAGTGAGCCCTATTAGGAGCCAACCCTATTAAAGGTTACAATACACACTGTTAGGTGTGACCCTATTAGAGGATTTAATCACCCTATTAGGAGTGGCCTTACTAGAGGTTTTTAGAACAATTCAACTGAACTGTCACCTTGTTAGAGGATTTACAAAATGGATATTAAACCAACTTTGTTAAGAGATTTGGAATCACTGCTACAATGGTTAGAAAGCAACAATGAATTAACCTGAACAAGATGCAACTAAATTTGTTGATTACAGGTCTATATTTTGCTTCATTAGATCCTTCTTGATTAATTATGACTCTATTACTCCTCAATGATCTATGATCATCCTTCAGATTCACTTCCACAATAATCAGTCTTCATATCACATTAACTTCCCATACCTCCACACACTACTTCTTTGAATTCGCAACTTGACTTCTTACTTATATCATTCAGATTGTCAAGTCAGCATGTTTACATTTTACATTTACCAATAATCCATTCATCAGTCGGCTACAAATATTACTCTTAAACAAATAATTGTTATTTCATAAAACAATGAAATCCTTTACTGGCCGACCCTGCTCGGTAGATACTGCTTCTAGAAATTTCTTGAGTTAACCTTCTTGACTTGGTTAATATTGCAATATCCTAAAAATCATTTGGCTGCCAAGTTTTCTCAGTGAGAACTGAATCTCTCAGTAAGAACTGCTTCTTCCAAATTATCTTTGATGACCGAGTGAACTCGATAAGAACTATTTCTTCTAAATTACCTTTGATGACCGAGTAAACTCAGTAAGAACTATTTCTATCACATTTTCTTTGATTACTGAGTGAGCTCAGTAAGAACTAAATTTCTTTGATTACCTTGAAAGCTCGGTAATCAACTGTCTACTTGGTAGACACTGCAAACTATCTTTACTTACCTTTTGGGCTCGATAGACACTATTTATTGCCTTGCTGACCTTTGAAGCTTGGTAGACACTGTCCTTTTCCTTGTAGACCTTTTGAGCTTCGTAGACACTGTCCTTTGCCTTTCTGACCTTCTAAGCTTGATAAACACTATCTGATGACTGATATGACATTTGTGTGACATCAAAGACAACACACAATTGAACAATTGTATCCAACATCTATTTCTCAAGATCCCAATCTTTTCATTTGATCTCAGTCTATCTTCTTTGCTTGGTGTTATCATTCTTCTTGAGTTCTGACATCATCTCTTTTCTAGCGTTCAGTACTACCACTAGCAAGTTGTACATTTAAGATTTGCTATCTCTTTCTACATTTTGTTTTTTGAAATCAGATATCTCTATCTATTGCTGCCTAATTCACTTTTATTTTCTTTGACACAATGTGTTCCTAGATCAATTACACATTAGTCAAAGAGGGGAAAATTTAATCACCTAAAAATAGTCGCCTAGAGTATTAAGCCCCTTCTCAGTATTTTGGTTAAATTAATTAATCATTTGTCTAAGGCCAAATTACTAAAAATCAATTAATTTGATTATAACCTATAGTTTGACTATACTATCCTAAGTTCATTATTTCATTAAAAGAAAATGTCCCTTTTTAATTAAATAAAAGAGCCCATTCTTCTAACCCACTTAATGTGCACACATAGAGCATTATTCTTATTTCAAATTAAAAGAAAAGGTTTTTTGTCTCACATGAAAAGTCAACTCTTTTATTATTGGTTGACTTCCTCTTGCACATGGATCATGCTAAAGTCAACTTACACCCTTGATCCTTCATCCATTGATCTTGCCCTCCATCGTTTGCACATGTTTAAAAGAAAGAGCTCTCCCCTTCTTAAAGGATCTGCACTCTTGAGTATTGTTATGATGTAGGTTTATCATTTGAATTCTTGAGAGCTTTATGTAGAAATTCTAATTCCTTGTCTCATTCTATCATCCATGGCATTCTAGTTTAGCTTTCAGTTTTCAATAATCTAGCTCACATAGCAACTAGTTTGGTTCTTGTAACACTTCATTCTTGTTTAATATAGTTGTGTTCTGCATATTAACATTAGTTTAATCCATATTTGCATTGCATAATTGAGGAACTCATTATGGATACTTGCATTCTTGCTCTTGTCTCAAATAACCTCCCATTGCATGGTTTACTAGCAAGGAATGTGTCTCTAAGGCTCAACTGAGAGCCCCTTCTATGCTTAAAATACACTTCTTGCACTCCATGGATAGGGATCTCTAAGCCAACATTCAAGCATACAAGGGTTTAGAGTGTGACACCTTCTGAGTGTACAAATCATACTTTTAGTTACTTGCATACAAGATCTTGTCCCCTTGTCCCTTTTCACACTTCATTTTTTAAGATTCATTGTAATTCACCATTTTCTAATGAAAAAATAAAATTTAAACCCATTCCATAAAATGAGAGACTCCATCCAATTTTCATCTATCATCTCACTAATCTCTTCCCTTCAAAAAATAAAACTTTCATTTATTTGATTCATCTTTCATATGCAACATCATCTACTTTATTCCCTAAAATGATCTTAATCATAATCAAATTAAACTAGTTGGAAAGAACTTGTGTTCTTAAAAGAAAGGTCACAAATATATATATATATATATATATATATATATATATATATATATATATATATATATATATATATAAAACACAATTAATTACTTTTTCAACCACAAATACAACAGGACCCTTTTTAACCATGTATTTGCCCTAAATTCTAATAGTTTAATTAGGTAGAGTAGTAAAGGTTAGAATTGGATAATATTTAATATCATTTTATTAATATTTAATTTATTTTTAACATTTTTAGATTGTACTTTTAGATAAAACTTTAATTTTAAATTTAAAAAGATTAGAAATCATGATTCTATTTGAAATAGTTAATCTTTTTTAATATAAAATTAATAATTAATTATTCGTATAAATGTTATGTTACTATATAGTTAAGTATGTCATATATTAGAGCATTAATATTTTATTTAAATTAAAATAAATATTATAGATAATATTACTCATTAAAAAAATATAATCATATGGATATTCATAGAAAATAATTATATGATATTTTAATAATAAAATATTTAAAGAAAAATATATGATTCATATAATATTTTTACATAATAAAATGTTACACAACAAAATGTTAATATTAAGTATTAAAACTTAAAAATATTTATTTCCACAAAATATATACTCTTTCTAATTATTGAAGTTAATATGGTTTATTTTATTTATTTATTGTGTAATGCATGAATATCCATAGTGCTTCCTTGAAATTCAGGAGACTCAAATACATCAATCAATCAAACTCAACTAAAGTAATTTTAAACATTACAGAAATTAAAAATCTCACAAATAAACATTATAAAAATTTAAAGTTATAATTAAACAGAAAAATACTTTCATGTAATTAGTTTTTAAAATATTAAACAGCCAAAACAAGGGAGTTGGCCCATACAAAGAAAACTGGCAAATTGCCAACATATTACCATCCACAAAAAGGAACACCCCTTAACCTATATTGACACTCCAAAAAAAAAACTAACAATAGAGTAACAACAAATGAAAAAGTAAAGTAACTAATAGGCATCCATCTAAGATAACTTGTAACCAAACTGATGAAAGTAAAGAAATTTTTCAACAAGGGCTTCATAGCCTTAAACCTGACCAAGTCCAAATACCAACACAATGAGTAACACAACCATAAGGAGACAGGGAATCAACTAGGCTTTCCCTCATTTTTTCCTTTGAGGAGGATGCTCACCCAATCTTAAGCTAGGAACCCAAACAACAACTTGGCATCCTCTTGGCTCAAGTCCTCCTATTGGTTATCTTTCAACAGATACAAGGTAGTGGTTGTCACATGAGTCACCTTGATGTTGACATTTCAGTCAAGTTTTTTTATTAGTGACATACACACTTATTTAGATGATTAGTAGCTATCGATCTTATAGTACAGTTAATAATGTTTATCAAGTTTCTCAGTGCTTATCGAGTTCTCCAGTGCTTACCAAGTTTGTAAATTCAGCAATGTGAATCTAGTGTTGACCGAGCTATGAAGTGTCAACCAAGTGATTTAGTTTATACCAAGCTCATAGTGATAGTGTTGACCAAGCTATGCAGTGTGAATCAAGTGATTTAGTTTATATGTCAAGTTTTGTAGTATTCACCGAGCCACCAGTGCAGACCGAGTTCAGACTACTTGGAAGTGATTAGTATGAGTCAAGCTTCTATGTCTATTGAGTGCATGACAATTTTGAGCATTGATAATGGTTTCTAAGTGTCAAAAACTCACTGAGTTTGTCTTCAAAACCTGGGTACGAGGAGTTGGGTTGACTTTGTGTATTTTGGTGAAACTTGTATTCTAGCCAACTTTGATGAATTGTAAATTGGATTGGTATATATGTAATTTATTGTATCACATCCAAGAATATATATATTGTTGAAAATAGGCTAATAGAGATATGTAATTATTGTCATTTATGGTAACACATGGTGTACATGCTCATAGGAAACCTCAGAAATAAAGATACTTAGTGTCTAGTAATTAGAAAATTATCTAAGTATAGAATTTGGTTTACAACAGTGTATTGTTTTGTTTATAACTTTTTTCTGACATCATATTATGACTAGCAAATTTAGATGGAGATACTATAAATGTTGGAGATGATGTGTATAACCTTAGAATTCAGTACAGATTGTGTGAAATAGAGATAATAATGTTTTAGCGAAACAAGACAACGAAATTGAAGGAAAGGATTATTTTGTTTACAAGATAATTACTTGTCCAATTAGGCCGACATCCTAGATGTTTACTCTAAGTTGGAAAAGTAGATTATGGTCTTAGCTGACCTAGCAAAAATTTGTGTAAAGGCATGGTATTTATGCAAAAGGACATTTTGTAATGAGGATTGTGATGGTGATTACATGTGCCATCTTGTAATTGTATATGAACTTTTGTGAAAGCGATATATGCAAAGTTTTATATGAGCTATTTTGTGATTTGAGATTGAGCTAAAGATTAGAGATCAGTCAAGGAAGAAGCTATAGTACCTATATTCTAGAAGTATGATTACTTGTTTGGGCAATGAGCTCTTCTTGTAATTGGAAGTGCATGTTTGGGCAGTGGGCTCATCTTCCATTTACTATACTACAACTCCTAACAGGGTTGGAATCTCCCAACAGGGATTCAAAGTCTCCTAACAAGGACTCCTTATACTGAATTTTATCATTGACTCCTAACAGAGTCCATCCTCTAAAAAGGAACTTATATATTAGTATAGTATCTAGTGGGTATCATCCCCATCGAGATTTTCCCTTGGCTAGGGTTTCCCTAGTTAACAAAATATGGTGTTTTGGGTTATCTTTGTGTATTGTTGCTATTACTATTCAACATTACTTTATTGCTTTGTTATGCATGGTTTAAAGTAAGAAATAATATCCAATTGGCGACTAAAGTTTTTAGATTACTAATTCACCCCCCCCCCCCCCCCCCCCCCACCTCAATAATCCCTATTTCTAAACATTGGTATGAGAGTGCAGTTACTTTGAAGAGGCTTAACAGCTTGAGTAAGATCCCTATGGATATGGAATAGTTGATGAAAAACCTTGAAGAAGCTCTTGAACAAATTGATCTCCTTACTGAAGAAAGAGATAAGTTGAAGGATAGATATGAAGACTCCAAAGTATACATTGGTCAATTGAAGGAAAAGATTAAACATCTCAAATCCAAGCTTGAATCTACTGAATCTAGAACTAGTGATGATGATTATTCAAAGTTGAAGACAAAGTAGAAAATATTGAAGCATGAATTGAAGATTATGAATATGAAGTTGACTTTGAGAAATGATCCCAAAAAAATTGAATCTATTTTGAAGACTAAAAATGCAGATCTGAGAGCAAGTCTGGAAAAGAAAACATTTGAGTTTGAAACATTGAAAGAAGATCATGAAGAACTCCATAAGTACAATACTATTGTGAAGGGAAAATTAACTCAATGCAAGAAGTAGCTTGAGTAGCTTTATTCTAGCAGAGAAAAACTTGATGATTCAATGTCCATACAGAGACCTACTTATGATAAGACTAGTCTTGGTTATATAATTAACATGTCTATGAAGGAACCTGAGATTAGATCAGATCTGAAAGAAAAAGATAAATCTAATGATAAGATTGAATCCAATCAATCTTCTGATAAATCTAAAGAAATTGAGCAAAACAAGGAAGTTGAAATTTTGGATGAACCAAAGCATGTGGAATCTCCCAAGGAAACTAGGTATGAATTTAGAGGTAAGTGCTTTTTATGTAATGAAATAGGTCATATGAAAAGAGATTGTACAAATAAGTCATTTAATCATGTTAAAAAAAATTATTGTCATAATTGTCATGGTATGGGTCAAATGCAATTGATTGTAGGAAGCCTAAGTATGATAATGATAGAAGAAATGGTGCAATGTCTAGAAATACTAAACCTATAGATACAAGAAGATCTAATGAAAGCACATCAAGAGAAGGAAGATCTTATGAAGATAGAAGAGGGATTCGTGTGTTATAAGTGTAACAACTTAGGACACATTGCTTAGAATTGTCATGCATTTGATGATCAGTAGAACCCTAGAAGTAGAGCACCAGTATGTCAATTATACAAAAACTTTGGACATATAATGAAGAACTATAGAATAGACAGAAACTTTGAAAATAGAAGGCACAATGGAAGAAACTTCAGGAACAGAAGGAATGATGGAAGAAATGTCAGAAATGATAGAAGGAACTATGAAAGGAACTCTAAAACTAATAGAGACAATGAGGAACAAAGAAACATTGTTAGTGAACTTCAAGAAGAACTTAATGAGGCATTTGTAAAAGGAGAAGATATCTCAAACGAAAAGCTAGATGATGATGAGACAAGAAGATCAGAGTCAGTTATTGAGTTTGATTTAACTAAGTTGAATTAAGCTAGTTTGCAACATCAAAATTTGAGAACTTCATCTAGAGATGGAACTTGAGGTAGTGAAGTTGGAAAAAGGTGTATCCAGTTATGTTTAGATGGTACCTAAGTTCGCTTGTAATTTGGAGCTTATCTAAACAAGTTAGGAAGGAATTCAGAGTTACTAGTATTACAGCAAAAGGCCAATTCTATAGTAGAAGATGAAAACTATGTTATTGCAGAGAATTCCATAGAGAAAAGTCTTGTAGAGGTTTTTCATGATGAAAAATGGCTATGACAAACCTTGGGTGGCATTTGAAGATCAGACAAAAGATCTTGAGCAGTTATTTGATTACAGAATGTAATTGACAAATTTTTCATGTTTGCAAAGTACACAATTAATGCAAGTTCAAGTTGATGGAATAAATGGAGTACAAAATTGATTTTCACTTCATTTCAAATTCATCTGAAGTAAAGAGCACTCAGAAGTGACTTGTCAGAGCAATTTCAAAGCAAAGCCTATTTTTGGAAATAGGTATTATCATTTCTCCACAAATTTGTTCGGTAAAAGTTCATATTTGATAGAATCATGGATATGTCAGGAGTGCATAATATTGAGAATAAGGATAGACCTAAGTTGAAGATTATTTCTATAAAAGCTACTAAAGGAAACCCTAACTCAGTGTTGTCTATCACTCCGAACAATGTCGTACATCTTGAAGATGTTGGAAGTTATATGAATAGTAAATTTGAGTCTATTTGTAGTGAATTCATGAACAAAGATATGGAATTAGTTTTCAATCAAAACATGACAATGAAGCCCCAATTTGAACATTTAAGGAAACTAAACTTGTTCAAATATCATTTTTACTATGAATTGGACATAGATGAGTGGACACAAATCATATTGAGTAGGACATATGATGGAAAATTATGGATACAAGACAATGTAATTGATATTTTTGTTGACCTAATTCATGAGGTAACTAGTCTTAGTAAACAAGGAAATATGTACCTATAGGTGGGAAAATGGTCAAGAAGAAAGTTAAGAGTTATACTAAAGTGGTGTATAATGGAAAGGCTATGGTGATCAACACCATCAAGCAAGATGATGTAAGATTTCTGAGTAGAATCATTGCCTATTCTGTATGTGCAAGTTCAAATATTAATGAGCTATTAGCTAGATTCATCTATGCAACTTATAAGATATGTGTAGAAAAGGAACAAGTGAATCTTAGTGAAATTCTGAGAATGCAACTCTTAGAAAACCTAGAAAAGATCAAGAGGACAAAGAATGGTGTGTTTAGATTTCATTCATTAACCAATCACATATTATTTCATGTACTTAAAAGATTTCCTTATTTATTAGCTACAAACATAATGAGTAGTGATAGATGTACAATGGAGAAGATTACAAAGGTATGCAGAAGGCAGCCTGCAGATAAGATATTGGATAGTGACAACTTGATAATGAAAACATTTTAGAATGAAATGAAATAGAGATTCAGAATTGCACCTACAATTGTAGATAGATTTAAAGAAGAAATTTGTGGTTTGGTTGATATAAATTTTACCTATATTCAAGAAGTGGAAGCTCAACAAAGATTTCTTGATCCCTTGGGTTATGAACTAAATGATGATATAGCAGTTGGTTATATTGATTTATTATTGAAATTAGAGAAAGATAAAGCAGAATATAGATTCGAAACTTATGATGAGATTACATAGTCAACTCATCAGGAAACCTTAGAGAAGGCATCACACAAGAAGGTAGAATCTATTATGAAGAAAATACTATTAGAGGCCACAATGATAGAGAGTGATTCTGAGGCTGTAAGGAAAATTATGAAGCAAGGAATAATGAATATTCAACCTTTTTCAGTATCTATTGTAGAAACATCTATTGGAGTTCTTTCTAGTAAAGAACATATCAGGTAGATTTAAACCTGATACCATGAAACAAAGACCAAGGAAAAGCCTAAGGATGAGCTAAATCCTATATTCAGCAAGGCTAAATCTTGGTTCTGGGCCAATTAACAGATTCAATAGGACTCACTTCACTTTAGGCTCTACTAAGCCAAGACGGGAAAACCTTAGGGATACTATCTTATTAACTTGATATTCTTCTATGAAACACTATCCCCTATAGCAGAAATGGTCAATATCCTTCTATGATTTGCTGACAAACTTCTTGATTGCAGTATCTAATTACAACCAAAGAAAGTAATAGCAAAGAAGCCATGATCGACAATTCTAGTTCTTCAATACATAAAAAGGGAAATTGATATTCATTTAAAGTTTTGATATCTCAGCATAATCTGGGTATGCAACAGCAGAGGATACACAATCTCTAAGTTGATCAGTCCCTTATCCATTGGGCATCAACTAAACCTTAGCATACACATGGAAATGTAAAGTATACTCCTATATTCAGACATATGATCTATTTATTTGACTTGCAAAGAGACATCAATCTTCATAACAACTCTCATACTTATGGTGAAATCCTCCTGGTGTAACTTGCAACCTTGTTAATGTAAACAAGCATTCACATGGATCTTTGTTCCAACAACAAATTCATCCTAACATACAACCTTAAGGGATTGCAACTGAGTTGAAGCTCTTCGTTCTCAAACACAAAACATTACAGATAAAAGAAGGAGATGAAAATCAGAATGAAACTAAGAAGGTTAAGCTCTTGCATTAATTTTCTTCAAACCAATACATCATCTATATGTTAACACTCAAAAAATACACAATGAATGACTGTGTAATATGAAATGTCTCACAAGAAATACACTACTACTATTCATAACAGAAGAACACTAAGAAAAATGTTATCATAGTAATGGGAAAGAATTTCAACCAGACTGGAACCACAAAGTAGTTCCACTATAATGAAAAGTATCCAAAAACTGGAACCCCTACAAAGAGCAAAGAGGAAGAATATATAGGAGAGAAGATATTTCAAAATTTGGAAGGTAAATTTGACATGTGTCCCCTTTGAAATAATCTTCAATCCGAAGTTTGCTGAAACTGAACTTCCTCATCTACCTACAATTAAAATCATCAATGATGCACAAATATCTGATATATTTGCCTAAAGCAATTAAAAAAATATATCATGGAGAAAATATCAAGAATTCATCACAAATTGTACTTAAGCTTCAAAATTTGATCTTTGCTTGTCACTTCTGCTTTTGTCGGGCAATTCACTTGCATTGTTGCCAAATAACATAATTGCTCCCAACTGCATCAAAAACAATCAAATCATCCTCAAAATTGTTGGAGAAGTCGTACATGATGAAATTATGTCTATATCTGATTGCAATTTCATTTGCAACTTTAAATCTGCACTTTTCACTAAGAAGCCCCCAAAATCAAAAAACCTCCTGTAGCTGCTACTGGTTGACACCTGCACAAAAACTAATAGCAAAAATGGAAAATTCACTCTTTTTTTATTCCAATGGTATATTACACTATACATTTCAGATAAAAGTCGCCCCCCTGAGACCATTTCAAAAAATTGGCTCCCGAACTAAACAAAGCCATTAAACTTGAAAAATTTAAAAGGTCTATATAGTTAAAACTATATAAAAATTTAAAAATCTTCAAATCTTAACCATTTCAAAATTTATGCATTGCACATATCTCTGAATTTGTTTTTATATTCCTTAAATTTTCTTCAATCTGTGGGCACCACATGTCCATCTCTAATTCAACAGTCACCATTCAGGTGGGTCCCACATCCTCAAATGCAATTGAAATACATGAGACCCTTGACAACTTCGATATTATGATGGGATCAAATCGTATTGTCTTAATATTTTAATTATCTTGCCCCAATCTCACGGTAATCTCCATTTCATAACATCTCACGCCTTGCACTTGGGTCATCCTGATGGCACGACAAACTCAATTTCATATTATCTTATGGTTAAAAATTTTGTTTTAAGATCCTATGACATGGGCCCAATTGTAGTGCCATAGCATGTAATCCATCCCCCCATGACCTTAAAAATTTTGTAAGATCATGGGGCATCATATCTAACCCCCCCCCCCTCGATCTTACAAACTTTTCATAATATCAGGGCTCATTAATCCTTCTCCTCTGATCTTACGGGAACCAATTATATTGCATATAACATTAAAACACACTGATCTTGACCGCCGCCCAGATGGGGCCCTCCATATGTGTCATATTGTCCCCAAGTGGACATCGTGTCTCAAAGACACCTTGACCTCTACATGTGTGCAATTTTAAAAACCAAAAGTGCTTGCCCACAGAAGCATGTGGGATATTTCTTTTATATCGCACTACATCTCATCTTACCCCTACTGTCGGTGGTCTTTCCTCATCATTCATGGACCTTCCATGCACCTGCCCTCTTTGGCATGGATTTTTTCCTCTAATGATGTGGGGTTCTGCCTTATTGTTGCCTTGCATGGGACTTAAATGGAGTAGCCTAGAAGTGCATTGTTTCAAACTTGCATCCCCCTTTGAAAAAATGTGGATCTCCTACTGTTGTGTGGAAAGCCCCCTCATACCGCGGCTTCCTCCATGGTAATTTTGCCTTCTAACATGAGGCTCTACTCCTGCTCACTGGTGTGTTCATGAAACCGTGCCTTATGCTCAAAATGTGGGCATTTTATTATTTTTAAGACATGGAGCTCCCTTTTCAGGCTATGGCATCTATATGGCTCGTGGTCCATGAAGATAATGGAAAAGGCAGCTAGAAAATTTGAAAGGGATTATAAAAATGGTTCAAACTTCCCACATTCAACATTGTCCTCTATATTACCTCCAAAGTCGTGGACTCTCTACCCTTGTTATGTGGGAAAATCTACTCTGATGGTGCCTCTGATCATAGGTATCCAGCTTCGAAGTAAAATATAGTCTGTGCCTTGCCATTTCCTCTCATGGGGCTATTACATTTTCTTGTGGATTCATACATCACCATGGGCTTTTCTCTTTCTCCAAGTATTTATTTCAAAATATTTGAGATTTAGTTTGTATTATACCCAGAAATATATGACACGAATTTGGACATGTAGGTTGAGACTTAAGTTTGAGAGTAATACATGATTCCCATTTACAGGAGAATGCATAAATATTGGAGCTAGTACCATAATTTGTTATATAATCCTCTGTAAAAGGTGTGCACCAATCTTAAAATAAAGATTACCATTGAGGCATAGACCCTTCACCAACACTAATATAGTAAAATGAATTCATCTTTAAAACCAGATAGTCAAAGATTATTTCAATCACTTCTACAGGCAACATTGACAAAGCTATTACTATCAAGACTCTGAGCAACTAATGAAATTAGTCGGGCCTCGAAGCAGGTCCAGCTAAAAAAAATTTCATTTCCAAACCAATGATAATGAAAAGTGATCCAATAATCACCTTGAACTACCTGGAATCAAACTTGATCACAAATTGATCATTAAAAACTCCTTTACCCTGTTCTTTGTAAATTGTGATTTTCTAATAATAGGGCCTATTTCCCAGCTTTAAAAATTGATTCAAACATATGATCAAGCCTTGAAACTTTGGACTTCTATTTTTTCCAACATACTTAATAGGCCTTCCAAATCATAGCTCATGATGATATCAAAGTCAAAAGATATCGATATCCGAACATGCCTACTTCAAATTACCTATTTGGTTTTGGCTTTGAAAATTGGGCAAATGGGCACTTAAGGTTCTAGAAACTGGGGCATTAGTTATTTTTCATGAGGAGAATATAATTATAAAATTTGGGCTCATGAAAAATCATGAGATGCATTTGGAAAGCGTGCAAAGTGGGCTACTTGGATTTGCAGGACAGTGAACATCAGTAAAATAATGTTTTTGCAAATGGAATGACCCTGGGAAAGTGTGTAGACAAATTTGTCAAGCTTTATAAACTAGAACACTTATAGTATTTTTAGAGTAGAATGTAGGGGAACATACCATTTGATCTAGGCAATCATGGATTCAAAAATATGACATCCCGAATAGGGCTCCCAATCAATCTACATCTCTGATTACCAATGAAACTTTAAAAATTCCAAACAGAATCACATTTGAAAACTAATCAAACGGACTTGGCATAAGCTCAAATAAAGAATGTAGCAAGTCTCTCACCCCTAGAATATGATGCAAAATTAATTTTCTTATTTGGGTCAATTTTTCAATAGTTATAGTTTGTCAAACAGGGCTACCCAAAAATATGAACAATATGCAGATGTATGAAAACAGTAAATCATCAACTTTGAGGGGTTTGAAACCTAGTCAAATTGATTCAAAATGACTTGAAACTTGGAACATAGGTTCTTTGGTATGCATATTAAACATCCTCAAAGTGGTAGGTCATGAATCTTAACCAAGTACCAGATATTCAAAGCCAAACTGGGCCCTTTGTCACTATTTGACACAGGTAGAAAATGCAAAACTGAAAACCACTCAAAATGGGACTTCGCAGAATAGTTTGGAATGTCTGTTTATCATCATAGAACACATGGATAGTCTGAATACAAGGTGTTAGAAACATAAAACACCTCCTAAGCATTAATACAATAGCTAGGTACATATGCACGAACACCATTCATAGGGGCTTAAAGTAACTCAAAATTTGGAAAGGACACTCAAAACGAGAATGCAATTTTGAGCACCAACAACATCTTCAAAGCAAAGCATTTTGTATGCGGCAATTTCATATGTTCAACCTAGTGAACTGAAAATAAAATCTAAAAGATTGGTGGAAGCAGTGACTACTAAAACAAGAGGGTAAAACAACAAGCCACCAGAGCAAGCAAAGGACATAAAACATTGTTGACAATTATTAAATCCAGTGAAAAAAAGCAAGAAGAACAAGAGATCAAGCAAGCAAAGAAAGTTACTCCATCAAAGCAATCAGTAGGCAAAGCTCGGCAACCTTGGAAGCTAAAGATAGAGAAGATCAATGCAACTATTGCTAATGAAGGTAACTTTGTTCAGATGAACAAATTTTATGATTTTTATAATAGTTTTGAGAAGGATCAGATTGATAACTCTACTATGAGATATATCATAGAAAACAATCTAAAATTGAAGGATCTTGAGAGCTTAATTAACCAAAAAGTCTATGAAAGACTTGTTGGCTTCTGATTTAACAGATTTAAGAACAACCAGGAAACTAGACCAATACATCTAAGGCTAGAAAATTCCTATGATGGATGCACTTGATTGCCAATCTTGGGCCAACTATAAGGCATAATTCTTTGTTCACTTCAGGTTCTGCGAAACCTACGCGAGTTAACCTTGAGGTTCTAATATATGGTACCAGTGCTAAAACATAAAATTTGAAACTATTAACAGCAGATGAAACCCTTATGTCTTATGATACTTATGCAATAATATAGGAATGAAATAGCTACAAATCATAACCTATGAACCCATAAGCTAAGTGACGGTTAATTCCTTATAGCCCACTACATAACATGAAAGAACTAAATTAATTTGATTAAAAGATTTGTACAATAACCTCCATATCAACTTGCATCTGATTTAGTGATCAGTTCCTTATCCATTGCACCATAGAGTCATTACCAACAAGATGACCTAACTTGATTGCCTTATAATTAAGTTTATCAACTAAAATCCCCAAACTCCATTACTTGTGAAAATAACCTTAATATCAGCTTGCATCTAATTTAGTGATCAGTGCCTTATCGATTGTACCATAGAGTCATTACCAATAGGATGACCTAACTTGGTTGCCTTAAAATTAAGTTTATTAACTGAAATCCCCAAACTTCATTCTTACTAGTATCCCCTCCATACACCTACAAACCCTATCAAATCATTGAAGCATTTACTTAACTCCTTGAATTAAAAACAACAATAGATCTGATACACAACTCATTCAAGTTGTCTTAAATCAAATGAACCTTATTCATTTAATTACAAAGTTAATAGCATATGAAGAATTAGGAGACAGAATAAGAGAGCACAGATAATTCATTGTAAATCCCCTTTTGCATTCATCATTGGAAAGAATGAATGCATCAACTGGCAACACTAAATGAAACTCTAGATATGTCACATGATCTATCATTAATTTTCATTATCTCAGACAAACAATACATGAAATGAAATGAAACTTGCACAAGAATGGATGTGTGGCCTTCATAGCTAGAGCTCTAGTCAATTAGATAAGAAGTAAAACCAACAACAACCTAGTCTCACAGGTAAAACTAGAACCCTACTGGTTTCATAGAGAAAATTGTGAACAACCTAAATGAATGAGAGAAAGAAAGATATAGAAGGAATGAATTCCTTGATCTACTCTGCAACCACCATGTGTCCACTTGGAAAACTTCCTCAAGAAGTTAAAACCATCTCTCTAATTGCTCCCAACAACTGGTAAATCAAATCTTCACTCATTTTGCCTCCCAAAAGCATAAAATATCTTCAACACTTGATGGAAAAACATAACTGATTTTGATGCCAGATCTAAGATCAAGGCAAAGGCAAAAAATTAGTTAAATGACCTCTAGAAGCAAGATAAACTTTTTAGAATCATTTTCCTCCACATTTAGGCTTCAACAAACTTTCATATTTTCCCTCCAACCAATTTTGATGCTCAATGATGAATTCTACCCATTATGCTAAGAATGCCTCAAAAAATACAAATCTACTTATAGATTGAACCATTGAACATCTGTGTAAATTTTGACCCCATATTCAAAAAGTTCATCTCCTCCTAGTTCCAATAGTATATTGGAGTCCATATTATGGTTCAATTTTGCCCCTCTAGCAACTATTTGAAAAACTAGCCCAGGACTATAAAATGAACAATTTAAATGAATGAATTTGAAAAATTTAAAAGGTCCTTATAGTATGAACTATAGAAAATCATCATTTAAAACTAAATTTTTCAACTTGCTCAAAACTAGAAAAAAAGATATTCATTATTTTAAAATATCACCTTATACCTCCCTCAACCACTTAAACAACGCCATGTGTTGAACAGTGAGTGGCCATCTTGATCACTGTCGGGTCCCACAACCTTTGCCAAATTTTAAGGTTTTCTGGGAGGTCGCCATTGTAGACACCTAAATCTAATTACACTGCTTCGGTAATCCTATATAGCTATCTCTAAAGGCATCATTAATTAAATTCTTATTTAATTAATCATTTTCCATCCCCTGGCTGATTAATTAATTAATCATCTATAGTCCTAATTGATAAATCAAATAACCTATTATTTATCAATTAATCCTATTCTCCTATCTATTCCAAAAATCCCCATTTATTAAATAAATCTATTTAATAAATCTATCCCTCAAAACTAATAATCCCCTAAAGCCTATCCCTAAACCCTCCATTAGCCTAATCCACCCCATCCGCCCATGCTAACCTAACTTAGTCACTAACTCACCCAACCTCATTAATGCCATCCACTTGCCCATCTCTAACCCAATCCTAACCCAAGCCTAATCCATCCCCTAATCATTTGCACATTCCTAGGCAAGCTTAAGACTTTCCTAAACCAAACCAAAGTCTCCTCTCAAAAATATCCCACCCACCTAGTCATAAAGGAAGCCCACTATCCCTTAAATGCCCTTAAATGCTCTTATAAGCACTTATGAGGGCCATTTAAAGCCTTGAGCCTCTTTTGTTGACTCATCCATGCCCTTTCCTCCACCCACTCTCCCTGTCACATGTGTCACTCTTTGATTGGTTGTAAGGAAGCACAATCCATGTGCTTTCCTCTCATTCAATCTGAGCCCTCCTTAACCATTTCAACATCCTTGCATCTTAGCCCTCCATCCCTCAAGCCTCTTTCCTATAAATTGGATCCTCTCTCAAGCCAAATGATCACAATCCATAACCTTAAAGTTATCATGCCATTTTGAGAAGCCAAATTCATACCAATTTCACATATCCACATAAATTCCACCATTGAAGCAATTTGAAGCTTGAGCATACATCCCAAATCCACATAATAGACACATATCCAAATCAAGTGATCATCCTCATTGAGAGAGCCTATCCATGGCTCATATTCTCATTTGAGGACCTCACTTTGTCTCTCTTGAAGTTTATGTTGATTTTGTTAGTTAATGCTTTGGTTTTTAAATAGATTAGTATTTCTTGCTAACATATTAGTGTATACATTTTGCCACGCCCAGTGGGACCCTGCAAAGGTCATTTTAATCTTACTTAATGCTAGTTTCACATGCTTTTTCATGTTTTGGCTAACCATGAGAAACTAACATTTTATGCTTTAACTTTTGTGTCTTTATCTTGTGGTTTTTGATTGAAGGGTACAATTGACTGCTGCAGGAACACACACACAACCCTCTAAGCAGTTTTTACACAATCAACTCTCGAAAAACCTAGTTTTTTTTATCCCCGCAGTCACAAGAACATGAACCTGCAACTGTGAGAATGCACCATACTCTGGCAAGATCGCGAACTTGTGACCCTGAGAACATAGGATAATCTGCGAGAATGCCATCAACATTAGCCAACACATAAACAACGACATGACATGTGGCAACAATTGCAACTGACGAACCTGCTGACAAATCCTCCAGCGGGAATGTGTCTCGAAGTAGTGGGATCATCATTCCTACTTGTGAGAATGCGCACTACTTTTCTTAACTGCTATTAAAATTGTAATAAACTATCTTTCTACGAGACTATCATTCCCACATGTGGGAAAGTTGTAAAAATCATAAACCAGTGGGATCGCTCTGTTCAAAACAAGCTCCTTGGTTTTTCATTTTATTTTTTTTACCAGTTTTTCCTAGCATTCCCGCACTGTGATAAACCCATGGGAATGCATCCTCACAAAGAAAACTATAGTGGGATCGCGAACCCACTTGTGAGAACACGTGTACACTCGCGGGAACACTGGTTCTCACATTTACTCTACGAGAATGCTCTCTATTTTTTTGGCCTAGTTATAATCATTTTCACTTGTCTTTGCAAATTGAAAAACAATGAACTTGTATGTCTAACGACCCCACAAATCAAACACTTCATTTTGGAGCTTAAAAAGAACAACTACAAACTTTCAATTCTACATGCAATCTAGGCAAACTTCAATTTTTGGGCATCTTTGAAATTCACTAAGTTAAAACAAACTTGAGTAGTTTATCATTGGACTCACCATTTTTCTAACCACCCATCAATTCAAACCCTTTGGTTGCAATCTCAACACCATACTCGAGGTGATGGGTCCACTTGAAAAAGGTGTTAAGTGTTCCACAATCAGACTCTACTCACTTGGTTTTTGAGGGTTTGACTTAAGTTAGAGGATTTCTTGAATGTATAAGAATTGAAATTTGGTCAATCAAACACTTCAAGCTTGGGTTCTAAAATTGAACAAAAATCAATTGATGTGGAGGGCCTCGGGGTGTGTGAGATTTAATTTGCAGACCATAACTCTTCTTCTTGCTTGCATTCTTTGACTGATGTTACTTTTGTTGACACATCTCAAAGTTGGAATTGAACATTTATATCTTAATCACTTGTGTTTTCAATAGATCAGACAATCTAAGAATCAATTGGTGAAAGAACTCTTCTTTTTAGCCCAAGGTCATCTGAATCTTCTCTCCCCTTGTCGCCTTTGTGGGCCATCTTGGGTGCATAAGACTAGGATCCAAAACCTTATTTTTAGTTTTAGGGGGCCTACTTGGGGATTTCATCACCCCTTGGGATGACCTCAACTCCAGCGTTCCAATGGAGTATAAAGATCAGGAGGTGAATCCAAAGACACCTCTCTTGGGATCAAGATTTTGTCACTCACGCTAAGCCTCAAGGAACTTTATACCCTTGAGAAGTGAAAGAGGAAAAGTGGGTTACCACTCCTCTCGGCTATGTGACATCTTTTTGGTTTCATCTATGGATTTGGGCCTCACGTACCTTGCATATATCAAGGACTCCCCAGATAAACCAACTGTCAGCTTTGTAGCCAACCATCTAGGATGTTCATGTGCTTGAAGTGATTGCTCAAAACATTTGTAAAAACATACACACTCCTTGGCGCAAGTATCACATTCTAGAAATCAAAACTTCTATCTGGTTGTTCTTATCTATTGCTTGATCTTTTACTTGTTCAATGAATATTTTCCAAACTTGTTCAATCCTAGCTTAGGGCACACTTAGCATAGTCACTACTCCAAAAAACCCACGGTTGTGATTTTAATCCTTGTAAATATCTCATGTCAAGCCATCCCAAGACTAATTTTAAGAAGGCTAAGCTTCCTCAAATACCATCCTATAAGGAAATTGAAGCAGAGCATAAGAAGCATACCCCCAACCCTAGGATTGCCAAATTGGATCAAATTGAGAAAGACGAAGCTGAGGTAGCATTGTAGACTGAATGGGACTACAAGATCCAAAACCTAACCCTTTGACAGGGTGTTAATATGAACCTTATTAGTAACTCTACTATTACTCATTCTGATTAGGTCCTTCCTTTTTCCACACACACTTACACACTTATAGGTTTAGTCTCTCATCTAGGAATTGCACTATCCCATTCAAGCATTTGAAGTTATAACATCTCCTCTCATCTTAGGTTGTTGAAGGAGAATCCTCCACCTACATCGTTAAAGTCTTAGCGTCATTTCCTCACTCACTTAGAAACATTTTTGCATCACATCTCTCATCATCCTGAGTATCCTTGAAATGAAACACTTTGCTAAGAATAGGTTTTTTTTGGTGTCCCA
This sequence comes from Cupressus sempervirens, assembly GCA_028749045.1. NCBI lineage: Eukaryota > Viridiplantae > Streptophyta > Pinopsida > Cupressales > Cupressaceae > Cupressus > Cupressus sempervirens. The sequence continues at coordinate 310,608,082 of CM053791.1, forward strand.
CATCACCTTGAGCCAAAGGTTAGGGTCACACTTTTTTTGCATCAGCATCACATTTCCCACATTCATAATTTAGGAAAACACAATTTTCTTGCACTTAGCACCATATCATTTAGACACCCTTAGTATCATCCCTCGCTGCATTTGCATCTTTAGGAAAAGCATCCTTTCATGCCACCCACCACACATTTTGGTAGGCACACATGAAAAAAGGACATGGATCCTAGTCATAGTGGTAACACATCTCAAGCTCAGTCGTATTCTGTAGTATCCATGACATCATCAGACCCAGCACCACAAATCCTAGAAGAACTAGGATCATCCATAGATATTGAGGCTTTCATGAACCAACCTGGTCATGCTACCATCGTAAATGTCATCATAGATCACAATAAGGAAACCATCATGGAAAATTTCTTACGAGACAATGTTGGTGTCTTTGAGTTTGGACGTCCACCACCTATCAACATAACAGATTCTACTCACCCATTGTTTGGATGGCAACCAACTCAAGTAGAACCAGCAGACCCAAATATCCCCTCGACCCAGGTGCCAATTCCCATTCCACAGAACACTCATCCCATTCTCACTCAACCATTAGTGCATACTACATCTCAACCAACCTCAAGTATACCATTTGCATCTGCTTCCACCACTCATTTTTCTGCTCCACCAAATCCTCCATTTGCATCTAGTAGCACTACCTTTTTGCTTCCACCCCATATCACATCTAGTCCATTTGCTACTCAAATACCACCATTAGGTTCTAATACCTCATCTTCTATCCCACCAAAGATCACTATCAACCCCTTTGTAACTAGCCAAAGCACTTCAGCCACATTTCCTTTGGGACCTTGGAATATTGTTCCAAAATAGGCACCTATCACTAGTCTTCCCCCTAGCACTGCAGTCACATCCGCACCTTTGACACTGTCATCCACTGCTTCACATAGTTATTCACTCCCACCCCTCACCAACTATTTCTCCATGCCACCTCTAGGCAATAGCCCAAATCCACCACCACTGCAGTTCCCTACAGTAAACACTTTGCTGCAAATTAATTACCTTGCGCCTATTCCACATCGGTCCTACTCTCAAGCAGGCACACAACCCACATATATTGGGCATGGTATACATTCCCACAGAATAGCAAAAGCATTATCTACATTACCACCTTTTTAGCCACAGTCTTCACATCAGCAGTATGCCCAAGCACACACACAAAACTATCTGATAGGGCAGCAACCTCATAGTCATCTACCACACCAACCTCAACAGATGCAACAGTATGCACAACCCACATTCTAGCGAACCATGGCATCCACTCCACCGTTTATGCAAACCATTTTTCCAAAAATGCCATATGGTGATCAAAGTTCTCCATATCACACTTCAGATTTTGGCACGTATGCTACACCGAGGGCACCTGGATCGGGGGCACCCGCTCCTCCACCTGTAAATTTTGAATGGGAAGAGATAAATAATGCTCTCAAAGCCCTCAAGGATGGGATGGACACCAAAACTTTCAAATTTGAAAATGATTGCCCATACCCTTTTGATAGGACTATCACATTGACTCCATTTCCTAAGCATTTCGAGATCCCCAAGTTTGACAAATTTAGGGGGAAGAGTGATCCAGTCACTCATGTTAAGGAATTCTATATGCATTGATAGGAGGTAGCTTATAATGATGTGTTCCTCATGCAGCTCTTTCCCAAGAGCCTAGCAAGACCAGCCTTGGAATGGTTTTGTCGTATCCCTCAAGGTACTATTAAAACTTTTGCAAAACTTTCTGTGGCCTTTGTTGCTCAGTATACCCATCTCGTTGAAATTGAATTATCTATAGTGGACCTCATCCACACTATGCAAAAGGGAGGGAAAAGCCTTACAGAGTACTTACAATGCTGGCAGATCCTCACAACAAGGATCTCTTGTACCATCCCTGAGCGCCATCTTGTTAAGATGTTCATAAACAATGCACACCCTAGCCTCGCTCATCATATGGTTATGAACTATTTGCAAATATACAAGGACATCAAAGAAAAAGGAATGGGCCTTGAGCAAGGTCTCATTAAGGATGGTGTCATCAGATTATACAAAGAAAACACCCAGGACCGCAGTCTAAGCAATGACAAAACTCGATATTGGAACAAAAACAAGAATACAATGACAAATGGTGCCACTGACACTCGACAAGTCCATATTGTTGGGGCAGCTACCAATGTTCCCACCACATTTTTCCAACAACAAACTTATCAACAGCAACCCCCTATGTATCACCAACCACCCGTGCAAACTCATCAACAAATACCAGTTCCTCATAATCAAACTAATGCTATCACACTATTGGCAAGTAGTAAACCCCATGTTCAGAGGCAATCACAAACATACACCCCATTGGAGGAACCTCTTGATACAATCTTCCAAAAATTGGCCAAAGATAACCTTGTTAGATATCCACAAATGCAACCCTTGGAACCCAATCAGTCTAGAGCATCCTAGTACAAAGATAACAAATATTGCAAATTCCATCGTGTCAAAGGGCACACTACCCTTAAATACATGCAACTTAAGGATTATGTACAGGACCTCATTGATCAGAAAGAGAGCATAGTGGGGGCACAACCCTCACCTAATGCAGGATTAATGATGTATCAAAATGCTTTCCCTCCTCATAACACGAACCTGAGAAAGGCACCTGCAAACCCTCCTGTCAACAAACCTAACAATGCTCCAGGTAAACAAGGTGACAATCGAGACACATCTCAGAATTATACCTCAGCATACTTAGACTATGGTAGCTTAATTGGTTGCATATCCCAAGTTGAACCATCTATCAATGTCATCAATATCAAAGGCCCAGACACTCAATATGTAGTTGCTACCCGTCGGATGTGACTCAATATAGTTGGTCCACCTGTATCCACATAAATCATACCACCATCAGCACGACCACCTTCATCTTGAGCATCTCCATTAGAATCACCTTCACTAGGGCCACAGTATAACATCTTGGAACACCTTGGAAACACATCGGTCTAGATCTCCATCCTGGATCTCTTACGGACAAGCCCACTTTCTCAAGAGATCCTTGACGGCACTCTATGTGAGTCACACATCCCCTCCAACATAAATGCCACTGAGTTTCACAACTTGGTTGGCCATATTTCAGCCTCTTGTGCCTTATCTTTCAAAACCACTGATATCCTAGCAGTTGAACCTAATCACATCCTCCCACTTTGCATCGTTGTTATGGTTTTTGACTTTGCAGTTAAACGTGTCATGATAGATAATGGATCAGCTCTAAACATATGTATTCTAAAGTTCATCAAGCAGGCAGGATATACTTAAGCAGATATCATCAATGAGGTGATCACCATCAAGGCATATGACAATTTGGAGCGTACTACTAAAGGAACCATCTTGCTCCCTATCAGAGTCGGCCCAGCCACTCAAGAAATGCTTTGTCATGTAGTTGATCTTAATCTTCCATATAACATCCTCCTTGGTCGTCCATGGATTCATGCCATGAAGGCTGTTCCATCCACATATCATCAGTGCATCAAATTTTTGCATAATGGCACTGAGATAACCATCCACACGGATCCTGAACCATTTGCTTACTGCAATGCGGTTGAAGCTTCATACACCAATCATTGTCCTGGGATTGAAATTGGCACCACCACGGCTAGTTCCTCTAGCACCTACCATGATCCGGACACCATTTTAGCCTCCACTCTTTCCACAGTTAAGATCAACTACCAAGATTTTGGCGAGTATAGTCTCACAAATGCTTTCGCTGTTGGCGCTCTACCACTTGACCCACATACTCAAGGATGCCCAACACATCAAGGGCCTATACTAGAAACCACCTCTCGACTGCACCAGTTGGGCCCTACCACATTTGTCACCAAAGGTATCCTTGATGGAGTAGAAAACACACCAGACATTAACACATGGCTATACAAAGAGCCACCTCCTAAAAGTGAAGCACTTCTTAATCACTTTAAACAGAAATATCCTTGGTCACATCGCTTGGCCATGGAGCAATGGGATTATCAAGGAGGTGGTTTAGGCTGCCAGGAATCAGGTATGAGACAGCCTATAGAAGCACACCAAGGGTAGAAAACCAAAGGCTTGGGCTATGGACTTCCTGCAACTGGGGGCACTATAATGGAAGGCCATGCGTTTATGAACATCCAAAACACTCTCGTCGAGGTTGAAGACATCCTTGAGGAAGTTGAAAAGAAAGCTTACAACGATATTTTCTTTGACGAAATAATCCTTGGAGCCTCTATGCTCTGCCAGTTATCCTTGAATCTCATAGACCTCCCCCTCGCTCACCCCAAACTCATAGATTGGTACCAACCAAGTGTCATTCATGTTGATGAGTTCTCTACTGAGCACGCGCTCTTTAAGTTCATGGGGGCATAAATGTCACATAAACGGCCACCTCCACCATCGGCATATGTCTACAAGCTGGATCTTGTGGGTTACTTTAGGGAGGAGGAAATCTCTAGTCGCAAAAATGAAATTCTAAAAGAAACAAAAAAGAAAAAGGATAAAAGAAAAACATCCCATGGTGAAAACTCCTCTGGAGCGCCATTGGGTGACTCAAAAAATGAAACAAAAATAAAGGATGTATCCAATGGTGAAAACCTCTCAGAGGCACTTGAGGATGGAGATTTCATCCTCCCCCCAAAAGAGCATCGACCTTCTATATCTTTAGTTTTGATAGAAGAAACTTGGCCTATAAATATTAGTCTGACAAAGATACCACATATCACATACATCGCAGCCTCTCTACCACCTAAACAAGCAGATCTTCTTCTTGAAGTTCTCCGTGAAAATATAGGCCGCTTTGCATGGTCATATTAGGATATGTTGGGGTTGGACCCCAAACTAGTTGTACACCATCTGGCAGTAGATCTAGGGGCCAAGTCCGTCAAGCAAAAACTTCAAAAAATGCACCCCAAGGTGGTTTTATTAGTCAAAGACCTATTATTCTGAATGGATTTCTATTACCTAATATGGTACCTATTACCAAGCCCTCTAGTGATATCAAAATTTGCATCAATTTCAGTGATCTTAATAAAGCTTGTCCGAAGGATGACTTTCCATTGCCAAATATCGACATGATTGTGGATCTCACCGTAGGTCATGAACTCCTATCACTAATGGATGGTTTCTTTGGATATAATCAGATTCATATAGCAAAAGAAGATCAGCATAAGACCGTGTTTACCACACCTTGGCGCACATTCTGCTACAATATGATGCCATTTGGGTTAAAGAACATCGAAGCAACCTATCAGTGCGCGATGACAGTCATCTTCCATGACCTAATCCATAAGATACTTGAAGATTGCGTGGATGATATTCTAGTCAAATATCTCAATGCTTTGGATCACTTATCTCACCTCGAGGAAGTGTTCAATCAACTAGCAGAATATCATCTCATGCTAAATCTAAAGAAGTGTGTCTTCGATGTTACTTCAGGAAGGCTCCTAGGTTTCATTGTGTCACAGCGCAGTATTGAGATTGACCCTAAGAAGTTCAAATCCATCATGGATATGGCTCCTCCTAAGACACTCAGGCACCTTCGTTCTTTGCAAGGAATACTCCAATCAGTCTAGTGGTTCATTTCTCAGCTTGCGGATAAGTGTCAACCTTTCACTCACCTGCTTAAGAAAGATCAAAATTTCAAATGGGACCTAGCTTACCAGTGCAATTTTGAGCTCATCAAGCAATACTTAGCTAATCCACCTATTTTGGTTCCTCCAGTTACAGGGCACCCCCTCATATTGTACATCTTAGCTACTCCCACAGCATTAGGTGCTCTACTAGCACAACTTGATGATGTGGGAAAGGAACGCGCTATTTATTACATCAGCCAAACATTAGTGGGCTATGAGCTCAACTACATGCCAATGGAGAAGGCATGTTTAGTAGTGGTGTTTGCCACCCAGAAGCTATGTCACTACATGTTGAGTCATATTGTACAACTAATATCAAAGATTGATCCATTGAAATATCTACTCTCTTGTATAGTACTCACCGGATGCCTGGCAAAATGGGTTATGCTTCTTAGTGAGTTTGACATTCAATATGTTGACAGAAAGGCCATCAAAGGCTAGGCTATTGCAACTCACTTGGCTAATGCACCCTTAGTTGCAAATCACCCACTCATCATGGAATTTCTAGATGAATACCTCTGTTTGATAGAAAAACAATCACTCTAGAAGCTATATTTTGATGGCTCCTATACATCTCATGACGTCGGTGCAGGCATACTCTTGGTTACACCTCAAGGCAATTATATTCCTAAATCTTTCAAGCTACAATTTTGATGTACCAATAACATTGTAGAGTATGAGGCCCTTGTTGTGGGACTAAAAATTGCCATTGAATGGAATATCATAGAGCTTCAAGTCTATGGTGATTCTCAGCTTATCATCAAACAAGCTTTGAATGAATATCAAACCAAGGATGAAAAGTTACTACCTTACAAGGATCTGGTTGATCAATTAAAGGAGCATTTCACTCAGATCTAGTTCATACAGATACCTAGACTCCAGAAAAAGGCAGCTGATGCTATGGCTACTATTGGTTCTCTCTTGGAAATACCACATGAGGCTATGCAATATGAATTCTTGGTTGAGCAGTTGCATGAACCCACATATGAGAATGATGAATCAACATGGGTCTGTATCTTGGCTGGTCCCCAATCTCCATGGTACCACAAAATTCATGGTTACCTACTAAATGGTATCATATCTCCTCACCTCACACGAACCCAATGCCAAAACCTTATTTGCAAAGCTTCCCATTATACTATCATCACCCAAACCCTATATTTTCATGGTTATCATGATACTCTCTCTCGATGTTTAGATCAAAATGAGGCTGTGATGGCTCTCAAAGAGGTACACACTAGACTTTGCGGTGCTCACACGAGTGGGATGGTGCTAGCAAAGCAGATCCTTCGGGCTGGATATTATTGGCCTACTCTAGAACGAGATGCATGTGAATTTGTGAAAAGATGTTTACCTTGTCAACAACATGCTAATTTAATCTGGGCTCTAGCACAGGACTTGCAACCCATTGCACCACCATGGTCTTTTGCCTGCTGGGGATTTGATCTTGTTGGTCTTATTGTGCCACTTTCTTCAAAAGGGCACAAGTGGAAAATCATCGCCACTGATTATTTCACTAAGTGGGTCAAAGTAGTTCCCCTTGTTACTGCCATGGGAGTTCAGGTGTCCAAGTTTATATTGTATCATATTATATGTCTCTTTGGCATCCTAGCTACCATTTTCATAGACCACAGAGGTAATTTTGAAAACCTAAATATGGAGGAATTGTGCACTTCCTTTCACATCCATCACCGCTTTTCTAGCCCGTATTTCCCACAAGGTAATGGTTAGGCAGAGGCAACTAATAAAACCCTGCTCAAAATCCTCAAGAAAGTTGTCAATGACTCCGACCGTGATTGGCATTTGCAAATTAATCTCGCCCTATGGGCATACCGCACTTCATTCTGTATAGCCACTGGCACAACTCCATACTCCCTAGTCTATGGTGCTGAAGCAGTCCTACCTATTGAGGTTGAACTCCCATCACTCCACATTTCTCTTTGAGGACAGATATCTGATGAAGAACATAGAGTGGCTCGACTTACTCAACTTGATCTACTTGATGAAAAAAGGCAATAGGCCTACGACCACCTCATGGTCTATCAAAGTCGCCTCAAGTGCAATTTTAATAGGAAAGTCCATCCATGCAGTTTTCATGAAGGCGACATGGTCCTTAAAGAGAATATGAAGGTTCAAGCTGACAGAGAAAAGAAAGGAAAGTTTGAGCCCACACGGTTTGGTCCTTATGTGGTCATGCCATCTTTTGGCTCAGGAGCCTATCAGCTATCTACCCTTGAAGGTGAAGTCCTAAATTATCCTACCAACATTATTCACCTCAAGAAATTCTATTCCTAAGGACAGAATATTGTAGAAAAAGGGCACAAAAAATAATAATAAAATAAAGCATCTAATGGTGAAAACTTGGCAATTCAAGCACCTTGGATAGGTCCCTGGTGAAAACCTAGCAAATAGTCACCAAGTGTACTACATCTCTTCCATTATCTATCATCAACACACACCCCTTTATCACCCCTCCATAATATATCACTCATCCCCCCCCCCCCCCCCCCCACTTTTCCAAGCTGTTCCTTATTGTTATTCGCCATGCCTTGCAACATCGTCCTCTAAGAACTTTTCACTATGCAACATCACACCTCATTCCTATATTATAGCATCCCATATATTATACTTGATGTATCCTACCATTGTACTCTACTAGATGTACCCTATCAAGTGATTTTTATCCATGTACTTTACCATATGTAGCATATACAGCCCATATAACATGTGTCTCATACCTCTACACTAACCCTTGTCTCCCATGTACCATACCTATGTGAATACAGCAATATCTGGACCCTTGTACATGAATCACACTTTACATAATCCCACCTAAACAAACCCATGTATTATAGCAACGCTATCTCCTCATCCTGAGCTTTCCCCCGTCATGCATATACCTACTACTATGTTTTACGAGGTCCCATGTCCTTAACTAGTCATACTTGTACATACTATCCAGCTCTTGTTGCAACCCGTCAGTAGCTCATCAATTGATCTCTTTGGCAAAAGGTTACTTTTTCACTTTGCAGAATCTTTTGTTGTTTATTTTTTTTGATTGATTGTTTCCACATATCTTTTGTTGTTTCCTCCTCAAGATCGCCATGATCATTTCATATCATGGTGTGTTTTGACTGGGGTAACTAAGGAGGTTGGTTTCGATCACAATCTTTTGCTACTTGTGAGTCAGTTTGATATTATCCTTGCATATTTCAAACATGTTTTCATCATTTGATAAAACATGATGCACTTGGGTAATCTCATTTGCTTGTGGATCATCCAGCATCATTTCAACATTGATCTCTCTGTGACTCATGTGTGATGCTTTGGCAATCCTTGCGTGCCTGTTTGAGTCAGTCCTATGGAATTTTGGGGAAAAGGCCTTGATGTTCTTAGTAACCTTGGCAAATCCTTAACAATCCTATATCAAATAAAGTGTTCACACTACATAGTGGTACTTCCTCATGAAGTACCCCATGCTCAAGCTTCCCCTACGCCTCACTTTTATTTTTAGAACCTTTGGTATCCTCCTCCTTGTCATCACCCTTCTCCCTTGAACTATCACTTTTTCCACCCTCAGAATCATTTTATTCCAAACCTTGAACATCAATTCTTATTCATTCTCATCATAATGAGATCCCTATCATAAGTTATTATCCTAGCTCTAAAATCTCTGCTATCCTCCTGACTGCAAGTTTGTTGGTCACTCTTTTTCCAACATTATTCTCCTTAGAGTCAGTATCTCCTATGATCACTTTTCATATTGTAGAACACTATCATAAGTTAAAGCATTGTTTATCCTATTCCACCATCATTGTTTGTCTTGCATCTCCTAGAATCTCGTATGTTGTATTATCATAGCTTGTATACTTTTATCATATCGCGAAATATAATTGCATTCGGTCTTTTTATGTTATTCTCACATGCTTATCATAAATCTCAAGTATATCTTTTAGTTTGTGTTCTTTTTAGCATATCATAAATTTATTGTTCTCTCTTTTAGTTTATTTAAGCTTTAGCATTATAGCCATTTATCATTAGATTATGATTCATTTTAGCATTGTAGTCATTCATTATTAGATTAGGTTTCATTTTAGCATTATAGTTCATCATTACGTTGTACTTCCTTTTTTGTATTTTCATCTTTTATTTTGTAATTCATTTGTTTTAATCTTTCATCCATCTTTAGTTTGTGTTAACATATCCTAAAGGTCATGAAATTATATTCATATCATAAATCTTTTTTTAATCCTTTAGTTGGTGATTCATTTGTCACTTATTTTATAGTTTGTACTTATCATCATACAATAGCATCTTAAAAATACTCTCAAAAGAAATCAATTCTCTAGGATCACATCACATCTATCATAAGCCACATCACATCATCAAGATCATATCAAAACATATCATATCGCATAACATCTATCATACAGCAAATCTCATCATCATCACAATATCATAACGAAAATCATGTCATCAAGGATCACATCAAATCACATCATGTCTGTGATATCATAGATAAAAAATCACATCACATCATATCTGAACTATCATAGCCAAAATCATATTGTATCATATATACAATATCATCAAAAATTACATCCTGCATCAAAAACTGTCAACACAATCATAAAATCATAGCACATATCGCATCCTGCATCACCAATCGTCAATAATATCATCAAAACATCATTGTCTATCCAACGCATATCAACCACTATACATAACATCACCAGTCCATAAACACATATCTCACCAGAATCATCAGATCTATATATCAATGAAAGAATGAAAGAATAATAGTCCATCAGTGTACAATTCCATATCATACAAATGGGTCTGAGCCCACACAAAATCTCCATGTGTCTCAAAAAAACTGCTATATACAAAGTACTTAGTATCCCAAAAAATCACCTGCTCATCGATGGTCAACCCATCATCCCTACATCATCAGTCTCCTCCTGTGCCCCTCTCCCAGCCTCTGGTGCTGGTGGTGGTGGAGGCGATGGCCTCATCAGTCCTCCCCCTATCCTAGAGCTCTCTGCCTCCTCCCTCCTCCCCCGATGCTAGCTCAGCCCTGCCCTTTGACTATGCCTTGTGCACTAGGACCCACTTGTACTCTCCCCCCAGTGCTCCATCCACTCTCCCCTCCTCCCTACATCCCTGTGTGGGTACTTGTTGTCCTTGACCTAGTCGATCACCTGTAATGCTTAATCTGCGATGCTGGCACTACGGCATGGTACCTCCCCCGATAGAATCCAACCCTCTCCCTCAAATCCTCCATCTCTACTCACAGTCTCCATAGCTCATCCAAACCCCCTCCCACTACCACCTATGCCCGTAAGGTCACCACCTCCACCACTAGCCTATCTCGCTCCTACGGAAGGGTGTCTAGTCTCGCTTGCACCCCCTGTCGCTCCACAATCATGGCATCCAACCTCCCCTCCATCTAACCCACCTTCGTCTGTAGCCTCCCCACCTCCACACCTATCCTATCTGCCTGCCCTTGTGCTACATCCCACTCCTATCTAAACTGGTCCCACTCTACCCAGAGCTGATCTCTCTCCTGTTGTGTGTCACGGAGCAGTTGGCTCATCACTGCATGTACCTGCTTTAGCAAGGCGTACTGAGCTGCCAATCCATCATCTCCTCCCTCGACAAACGATCCCCCTGCATCTCCCCCTGTTGCCCTCAGTCACCCCTATGCCTCCTCTCCTCCTCTCTCTAGTTGGTCTCCCCTCTCCTTTACTCTCCTCTCTGGATGAGCTCTCCTCTCCTCCCCCCCACCCTCCTCCTCTACCAGGTCGGCTCCTCCTCTTGTGCAATCGTTGTTGCCCGCTGTCACAACCCCCTTGACACATACCACCCCTATTGGGCTGCTCAGGCTAGCTCTCTTGCCACCACCACTGACCTCATCCCATGTGCTCTCCCCACTAGTCTTAGCCGCACAAAAGTATCTCGGTACTCCTGTGTGGAACCCGCATCTGTCACCCCGCTGAACTAATCCCACTGTTGTAGCTCCAGCTCTAGCGATGCCCTCAGCAATCTATCTCAATATAAGGATGGCTCATACATCGATACTAGCTCACGTGTGACACGCTGATACTAGTGCAGATCTCCTACTGCCACCTACTGCAACCCAAACAGTCGCAATGCCCTGTCTAGCCTGTACTGCTCTACCACATACTCCCACCTCCCAAACACAAAACATGGGGAAATGGTGTATGGGAGCTGCTCTCCCTCCTCTGCCCATGGTCCTAAGCCCATGTATGGCCTCCATACCATTGTCACTATCTCATCAATGCACACTCTCCAGGAGTCCACTAAAATCTTGTGGTGGTATGTCAATGGCTCGACCCAACTGTATGCCACTGGCTCCTATGCCTGCTTATCTCTGTGCCCGAGTGGCCTAAGCACTGCAATATGCTCCCACGCCCATACCTGTAGTAGTGTAGGGAACCCACTACTCCTCTCTTGTCGGCCACCACCCTAGTATACTATCTAATGAAGGTCTTGGTATAGCTCAACTAACATCAGAGACCCCCATGCCGCTAGGCATCCCGCATCCACAATCTGTATCACTACTGGAGTCAATGCCAGCGTAACCCCTGTACCCCCTGTATCTGGGGCAATGTACCCCAAAACCAACCCAAGTAGATAGAAATAGATCTGCCTCGCTGTCGTCACATGATCCATATGCTCATCTAATGCGAACTGTCCCCTTTGGATCGTGCACTCCACTCCAAGCCCCACCAGTCTCTATACGGTTGCCTCTACTGTCATCTCTTTGGTTACCATGACTAGCGTCCCTCGCACTGGTAGTCTAAATATGTGATACACATCCTTTAGCGTCATCGTCATCTCCCCTGTTGGTAAGTGGAACGTCGCTGTCTCATTTTGTCATCTCTCGCACAGCGCTATGACCATCGCCATGTAGATGCGGGTATGGGGCAACCTCGCCAGGTAGCCTAGTCTGATCACCTCAATCTGCACCTAGTCGACTAGCATCAGCATCTCTCCAACGCGCAACATTGCTGCTCACTGCTCCTGTGACACTAATGCATCCAAGGACCACTACACACCACCAAAAGAAATCCAAATGTCAATTTTCTATCTCCTTGTTTATCCTCCCACCCTCCCTTTCCTCAACCCCAACTTTTTTTGCCTTTATTCTGCAAAAACAATATTCTCGCAAAAATGCATTCCTGCGAAACCTCACCTCCTGTGTTCTTGCAAAACTATCTTCTAGCGGGATCGAGATGTTGACTCTGCTATTCCCCTTGACCTTTTCCCCTGATCCCGCTAACACATTCCCGTAGTCTCTACAACTGTCAATCCTGCCAATCCTTGGTCCCACGGGATCACGTTCCTACCATGTACCCATTTTTCCCCCTTTCTCACTGTGTAAAGCCCTTAACCCATGGGTATGCATTTCTGCTACATGAATTGCGTTCATCTTTACAGGGACGCGATCCCATCGACTCTACCCCGTTCTCACATAATAGCCCACCCCAACGCCCTAACTACCCCTCTCGATCATCCCACCCTTCCAAAACATTCCCATCTCACAAAAACAACACAACACAACTTTGTACCCTTGTAACATATCTTGGTCTGTCAGCCTGTACATCCTCTTTCTCTTAGTATCATTGTATCTATCCCAACTTTCGTGTCCATTCATCCTTGATCAGCACCTTGCACACCTCACACAACTCTTGGTTAGCTATTTAAGGTTTTCTGGGAGGTCACCATTGTAGACACCTAAATCCGATTACACCGCTTCAGTAATCCTACTTAGCTATCTCTAAAGGCATCATTAATTAAATTCTTATTTAATTAATCCTTTTCCATCCCCTAGCTGATTAATTAATTAATCATCTATAGTCCTAATTAATAAATCAAATAACCTATTATTTATCAATTAATCCTATTCTCCTATCTATTCCAAAAATCCCCAGTTATTAAATAAATTTATTTAATAAATCTATCCCTCACACTAATACATTTGGCATCCATTTGCGATAGCTAAGTGTCGCAATTGCAATGGCAATGTGTCGCCACTGCGATGGTAATAGATGTCGTTGTTTTTTAGTCGCAAATTACAACGTCTATCCTTAACTGTCACAATTTTGACACCTATCTGTCACAATTTCACCATTCTAACCCGGCACGAATCCCGTCACAATGCATGTGGTTCCTGTCACAATTTTGACATCTACCCCATGCATTGCGACGAGGTGGCATCGGCATCTACCCACGAGTTCACTGTGGCGACAACCTTTCCAGTTCTTTCGTGGGCGTCGCAATTGCGACATCCTTGGAAAATTGCAACGGGGACGCGACAGTGCCAACGGTGCGGTAGCGCTGGCGTCGACGCCGCCGGCCGTCGCAATGTTTCCAAATGTGTCACAATTGTGACACAATGTCGGGAATTGCAACAGCATCGCTATTCATGCGACGCACATTTTGTCGCAATGGGTGTGCAGACGTCACAATTGCGACGTTCGCGGCTAGCAATATGGAAAGGCCACTATGGTGGTGATGCCAACTACCGTCGCCGCCACAGCGGCCCTGCCACAAGCATGATGCATCATGGGGCATATGAATTCATATGCCCCCCAGGTGACAGAAAACATGCATTCTTTCCAAATGACAGCAATCTCTTTTAGTGTTGCAGGTGTAAACAAGATATCCCAACAGGTAGAAAATGTATCAAATGTCAATTTCATTTCAGAAAGTCTAGAAAAGAACACCAGTTCTGGCCAGTCATGCAATAAATCCAAATCATCAGCAGATCATGGTGCATCATGCTTGCGGCGGGGCCGCTCGCGTTGCCGCCACAGCGGCCCCGCCGCAAGCATGATGCATCATGATCTGCTGATGATCTAGATTTAATGCATGACTGGCCAAAACTGGTGTTCTTTTCTAGAATTTTTGAAATGAAATTGACATTTGAAAAATTTTCTACCTGTTGGGATATCTTGTTTACACCTGCAACACTAAAAGAGATTGTTGTCATTTGGAAAGAATGCATGTTTTCTGTCACCCGTGGGGCATATGAATCTTGTAAGTGGTTTTCCTTTGGATGTCCAATGTTCAATGACACCCTCTTCTTTAGTTTAGAGCCATTATACTGAGATTCAGACCCACCTGCTGTTTGAATGCTAGTTTTCTTATCTCGTATATAGAATAGCATGTAAGCTTTCTAGGAAAGCACACTTTTCTCACTGACTGAATAGACCTAGAGTACAAAATGTCATAAGAATAACTCCAATTAGTCTAAGCAACTTCAGTATAATTAGTGTTACCATATAAAGAAAAGGTTCTACATAAAATTGTAGCTCTTTTGTGTATCCTGTTATACACAAATTATAATGAGCTTGCTCCACAAAATTAAACATGTCTTCACAACTATAGCAAATGTATACCTGATTATCATCTAAAGCATCCCAGATGAATGTGGATGAATGAATAAAGCAGAAATAATGACTAGAATGTGTGCTCCAGCCATCATGAACAAGAACACCATAAAGAGTGTTCTTAAAATTGCTCTCATGTGATTGATCAATAGACAGAGAAACTAGAATATCATTCAAATGTGCAATATTTATTAAAAAACTAGTAGATATTACAAAAACTATATTATTAGATTCCATTGAAAATGTGATCCACTGGCAAATAATATTGTAAGGGCTACTTACATGTGAACTACTAACAAATGGTTTGAGATCCAACATACAACCAAAGTCTACTTTTTTGTCAATTTTTCCTCCAAATCCAACTACACTGAAGCGCTTGAGATGAATTGCAAGAACATGTGGTGCTTTATCAATTTTGAGTTGTTCTAGAGCCTTCACTTTTACTTTGCATCGTTCACATTGATCTCTTTTCACACCTCCATCTAACTGCTCCACTGCCATGTAATGGGATAATGCTTTCAACAAAGAATTTGCTCGAATGATCTCTAGGCTCAAATCTAAGAAAGGATCAAATTTATTTGAGCAATAAGAACATTGTGTGCACTTCACCTACAATCCAGATTAAAGCAATTGTTAATGAATAAAATACTTTTCTAAGACTATAACCTAGAGTTCCCAGCATAAAAATAATTTTGAAAGGTTTAAGTGACTCAAAAAACTAGAAATAATGACAAGAATGTGTGCTCCCGCCATCATGAACAAGAACACCATAATCAATCATTTTCTAACATCTTTTTACCCATTGTGTACCCATTGCACATCAATGTAGTATTGCTAGTTTTTTATTCATGTTATGCATGGCAAAAGCATACAGTAAGGGTCACATCAAAGTTTTCATTGGTAAGGAGAAACCCAAAAAATTACCCACCATATTACATGGGCCTAAGGAAAGCTTTATGCTTGACCAAAGGCAAGGCACCTGTAGCTAAAAGTCAGGATGATCGAACTGGAGTGAACAATGACTTTACAGAAAACACTTTGAAAACTTGTTAAGAAAATCTATCAACCTGCAATAAGATTGTATTAAAACTAGAATTATATAGATCCATATTATTAAAACTTAAAATACCTGTCAGTATTAGGTGTTCAAAAAAGCACATGCCGGACACCTCTTGGAATGTTCAGGGCCTCCATAACCTTTGCTACAATAAGAAAGAAATCCAAATAATATTAAATCTTTGTTGAAACTCCAATTCACAAGGATGTATAGTTATGTTCTAATAATCAAATACTAACAGTAAAAAACACAAAGCTGAAATGGATGTCGCTAGTTTTTCTCCATTCATTCATAAAACAAGCTTGATACTAAAATGTAAGTGTTTTCTCTTTAAATTATATCATGCTGATCACAAATACTAATCACAGATTGGTTATCCAAAAGGGTACAATATTATATTAGACAGAGATCAAATAAATATCCAACATCTTTACAAACCAAACAGAATCAATCATATCACATTTCAATAAGGCAAATATCAGATATAGTGAATAACTTCAAACCAGTATGGTACATATCACTTTTACATTATGATGTATCTGTAACAGTGATTACTTGGTCTTGCAAATTGCTCTACAAAAATTCTAATGATACTTATTGCAGATCAGTAATCAACATTAGATCGTCAGGATCTATGACATTAGGTCATTTTTCTCAAGTTGAATCAATATCATCAACTTCAAGAGCACCCACACAGCCACTAAGAAGTTCTACTCATAGAAGAAATTTGTAAAATATTAATTGTAATTGCAATTTTTTATCATATAACACTGTGATTGTATTAAGCTTCTTTATTGTTTGTAAATGAATGACAAACCACTTAGTTTTATAAAGTTATTAGTTTCTTAATTAGTAACTAAGGAATAAATAATGAATTGATTAGTGATGTCACAATCACCTTACTGCTCATGAAAAGTAACTCTTCTCCATTTTCACTCTTCCATGAGGTCACTTGTCCACCATACAGCAATACCTACACAAATATAACATTAATAATTTATACATATGACCTAAAAGAGAATTGATAAATTTAAAATGACATCAAAACCACAACTCAGATTAATCCATTAATTTCTATTGACACAATGGTAAAATCAAGGGATAGAGAAAATAAAAAGGAAATAGGAAGTAGATCTAATGAGCCATATTAAATATAAGATCAAGGCTACATTAAACCATCCTATGCTCTTAAACTAGTATCACCAACCAGCAACAAATGACACAAAACCAAGTATATGCACGTATGTAAGTATCAATTGTTTTTTCTCAATTTCACTCTTCCATGAAGCCAGTTGCCTGTCATACAGAAAAAAGATACAAAAATTCCACATATAACCATATAATCAATGAAATGATTAAAAATTTTAAATTTTAGAACCCTGTACCGTGAGCAACTCATGAATAACCTGTTTGCGAGAATCATTGACATGAATGAAGCAAGAAGACTAAAAAGAAATAAAGCTATCATAATATTGTTTTAGGTATGGCTCCAAAGAACCCTAAAATATGCCCTATATGCCCTATGAATGATATCAGCAACAATTGACAATAAATCAGGAATATAAACATATAGAAATATTGATAAACTATATTATTCCTGCCAGGCCAAAAAAAAATTGATGATCGTGCTGATGGACTACCATCTTGCAGTAAAGATAAATTGGATCAAGCTATCAATGTCTTAAGCTTTGGTGGAAAGAATTTCAATGGGTTGTGTTTCTTCACTGACAAAAATAATCTAAGCTTGTTAAATTTCTTCAAAGATCATAATAAAATATTTTGAAGTAGGAACAATCAGTATACTATGTAGTGTAGGTAACATTGATGTGCCTAGAAGCCTTTTGTTTTTAGCATAAATAGATTTAACATAAACTATTAGTCTATTAATGAGGAATGTAGACCTGCTTGGACTTGTTACAATCCTAAAAACTAGAACCAATTATTTTTTCCTTTACTCACAAGGTTATAAAAACTACCATAACCAAAGTCCAAAAAATCCAAAATCCAAAAAGGCGTGAATTGGAGAGAAAACTCAAAAGCTTGATAGAAAGAACTTAAAACAATAGATCGTTTCAAATTTCAGTACAACCTCAATGATGAACACAATTCAAGAACAAAACTTATTTATTGACCAAAAGAATACCTTAGAGCTTCTCTTAGATTGAGATTCTTGTGTAGATTTACTATTATTTGAACCAGACATTGATGTCCAGGCATGGTTCAGCATAACTTGAGTTTCTAAGCCTAACTTTCTAACCTCTGAAAATGGAAGTTCAAATGTCGATCCCAAAAAATTAGTTGAATAATTGACCTGCAATAAAAGAAAGTGAGAAAAATTCATATACATATTCTATTAAATGTTTGAAGACATGAGATTTCTACATTCCATCAGGTGAAAATTGAAAGAGCTTCTAGCAGTAACTGTGTAGACATTTTTCAATCTAACTAAATCAAATTAAAACAAAAATTATGTTAAAACACCATACAATTAGAAGTTACAGACTGCACAACATTTTTGTAGTAATAGAATCTCGACAAAAATGTAAACCATATCTAATACAATGCAATTACATACCTGGGTCTTCCCAGACAACTAAGTGGTTGGTCATGACTAAAAATTTGAAGTACAGGATCAAGCATTGTTGGATAGAAAGGCTTCCCAGCTTCAAGCCATCCAATCTCATGTTCATTTTTTTCCAGGACTGAATCCCCAGGTTTCTCCTCCTAAAACTCGTCCAAGAATTGAACAAATGCCTCAAGTGTCAAATAGCCAACCTATTGGGGGAAACTAAAGATTTCAGGGTGAAACCAATCATGTTTGTTGAAAAACATTTTAGCACTTCACAAATAGTAAGGACATGATTTCTACTCAATATAAATATCATAGAAAATACTATCATATGCTTACTAGGTTTTATGAGCAATAGAAAATCCTCATTTCTACTAAGCATGCTCGAGTGACAAACCTGTATTAGACCAGTAACGATCTTTAGGATATCAGTAGATCACTACAAATTACTCACCTGAAGGTAGATGCTTGTCTCAAATTGGCTCTTTAGAGCATATGACATTATTCTCATGCTCAAATTACACACCCAGTGATAGCATAACATATATTAATTCAATGAAACTAATTTTAAGAAGGGTTTAGTAATCTAGATGCATATTTCACATGTGAGCAGTGGTACTCTGCAATAATCATGAGATAATGTAGTTTAGATTTTGGTTAGAATGTTGAAATGTGATAAATAAACTTAAAGTTTCATCTGGAGTTACTTGTTAGTGAATGTACATGTAAGTTCATAAGGATCATTGTGATGAAACTAAGTTACAATCATGATTCCAGGAACAACCTGTCAAATAATAAACAAGTCAGAATATGAATTTTATTAAATTTTAAAAGTTTAGAGATTAGAGATTGGATCTGTGAAATTTTAAAAGGTTATTGATTCAAGTGGTTCATTTACAAATCTTGTTTCACTTGACATGGTTAACAAATTGAATCTACCAAGAATAGCACATGTTAGGCCTTACAAAGCACAAGGATTGGATGTTGGATGTTGTGTTGATGTGAAGGAGCAAGCTTATGTTCCCTTCACCATTAGATCATATAATGATGTTGTACTGTGTGACATTGTACCTTTGAGTGGTTGTCATATAATTTTAGGAAGGGCTTGGAAGGTTGAGAAGAGATCCCTACATGATGGAAGAAAGAACACCTACACTTTCACAAATAATGGAAAGAAGATGGTATTAACACCATTGGAGGAGCACAAGACAACTTGGAAGGTGTCAGCAAGCATTGGCATCTTTGAGAGGGAAAGGTTCCTAAGAAAAGAAGAACATGGTGAAGCAATGGAAGATGTTTTGATAAAAAATGATGATGATTTGAAGCAAACAACTAACGAGAATGAGGTTGAGGAAAAGAACCTAGAAAAGGATGATATGAAGACAAGTTGCCCATTTGAAGGAAAAATAAAAAATGAGCAGCAATCAAGTGTTGAAGAGGAAGGAGAACCTAACACCAAAAAGGTTCAAAAGGTTGTAGCAGAGGTAAAGAGAAAGGATGCTGATGAAGACAGAAAAAGATCAGGTCTTGAAGGGCTTGAGGGAAAGGAGATGATTGGAACAAAGATGAAAAGTACAAATGCTGATGTAAATAACAAAGAAACAAGGCTTGGAGAAGCAGATATGATATTGATTGGTTCTATATGGTGTCCATTGAAAGTTGGACAAAGAAAATTCACAAAGACAATGATGACTGAATTAGATAGAACAGCGACCAACCAGGAGTTGGTATACCAAGGCAAATGGCAAGGGTGTGAAGACATGTTGCAGACAGCAGTAGAGGTCTCAAGGTGTAAAGAGACTAAGGATGAGAAGACAATGGATATGAAGAGCCAAGGGAAGGCTAAACAAGGTGAATATATTCCAAGCATTGAGAAGCATGAAAATATGAGTTATTTTGGTTTGTTATTCTAATTTTGTTGCAGGCATATGAGAATATGATGGAGATTCCTAGTGTGGGGAAGATAGCAATAATTGGTAAGAGTTATGTTCTAGAAGGAGCTTGTTATTGCTTCTTGTTTCTACCTATTGTTAGTATCTTATTGAGCTTCACTTTGTTTCGAGAATAGTTTAATATTCTCTACTAAACAGGGCCAACCACGTGAAGGTGGAAGCTCATTTGGCCCCACCCCCCTCCCCCTAACATCACTCTACATTCCATGTTAACATCTAACATTCATTCATTCTTTCAACCATTAATAAAATGTAACATTCAATCAATATCACATGATAACATTCATTAACACATTAGATTCGTTAACATGCAACACTCATCAATATTCTGCATTAACACATAATTCATGAACATTCATTAGCACATAATTAAATTCATTGAGACATAAAATTCAATCATTATTAATTAAGGTATGTAGATGACAATCATTTCTTTTTTTTCTTTCTATTTCTTTTTTCTATGTAAGCTCTAAGAGGAGCATCAGTGTCATCATCAATTCCCCCCTCATTAGTTGTTATGTTCTCTGTTCTTGATGATCTCAAATTCCTATGTTGTTGCAAAGGGGGGTCCTCTACAATAACAAATAAAAGAGTTAAATTAAAAATAATTTATTATAATTGTTACAAGTATTTAATTATTTTAAATAATATAATTGTGGAGCTCTTTACCTGATCTGACCACATCATTTTGTCTGGACTCAACGTCAACACGATCATGAACATCGACCCCTCAATCCTCTATAGCTGCTATACAAAATGTTATGTTAATCCAAACACCAATTGCAATTACATATAAAAAATTTAATAGCAAATGTATACCTCCACCACTGGGATGCACATCATGCGAACCTTCGGCATCCACAGATTGTGTAGAAGGATTGTCAAGCTGCATTCCAACATCCTATGCATTGTTATCATTGCTTGCTTAAAACATATATACTCACTTTATATTGGAACTTAACATCAAATAGACTAATTGGTAAAGTATTCAATTTGAAATAAATTTCATTTAGCTTATTTACTTGTGGCTTAGATGCATCATTATTAGAACCTTCCACACTGATTTCAGCTCGTAGCCATTCAGCCACGGCTCTATAGCCTTGTTGGAAGCCAATTCTCTTATCCTCTTCTGTGAGGCATCTCTTGAACTCTAAGCCCTGCATTTTTGCATGGTATGGTGAATTTTACTTGCATTGTTTCATCAACCAATGGAGGGTAGTTAAAATATCAAAAGGAAATGGTAAATAGTTAGCAGGGTTTCCAACCCTTGTTACACCTTATTTTGGTCATGTTGGAGTTGTTCTAAACTGTCTTTGGTCCTTGGGAGTCCTAGAGGATCCAACTTCACTCCATCACAACCGCAATTATTTCTATTCTTAAAAAAATTAAAACTTTAAAGTCTAATGTAATGGGTAGTGCTGAAAACATTTAATACTCAACTTGTATTTTTCTTTTTTTAGCAACGTGAAGTCTACCTGACAATCAACAGCAAATCATCTATATCCATCACAATATAATAGGAGAAAAATCAAGCAGTTTTGATAGAGAAATCTACTATATAAATGTTGCGTGTTTGTATGCTTTGCTTGTACCAACATATTTTCTCCAAATTCTTAAGTTGGGTAAGAGTTAGTTCAGCTCTTTGGAAATAAAAATGGCTACAAGTGATGTTGCATTCCCTCATTCTTTCAATCACTGCCTTTATTCTCGACTATTGGAGGAAAATTCAGTCTCAACCATGGCCTCCATTTGTGAGATTTCTTCATATGAGAATTTTTTGAACGAAGAGAAAAGTAAAATATTAGTGATTGGAGCCACTGGTTATATTGGTCGCTTTGTTGCTCTTACAACTGTAAATGCAGGCCATTCTACCTATGCTCTCATTAGACCCATCACTGCCCATGATTCTGCCAAAGAAAAGTGCCTCCATGAATTGAAAGATTATGGTGTTAACATTGTCTATGTATGTCACTAGCTCTATTCATAACTAAGATTTTGTGGTAGATATGTATGGCACAGTTGTAAAGTGTGTGTACTTGTTTAAAATATTGATTTTACAGACTGTAGATTGTTTTGATTGGTCATATAGGTTTAGAATATATGATTAAGCTTTGCTTGTTTGTTCATGGTAACTACTATTGCAGCTGTTTGCTAAATTGTTAGATAGCGGTCATCTCACAAATAATCATGTTTGACTGTCTTGTTGTGAAGTTGGGTATTTAGAAATTATGTTAAGAAGGGGTGTTCGGTCAGTGATCTCCTTATCAATGAGTCTAATTTGGTTGGGATCATGAGCTATATTATAGTTGTAAAAATTTGTGTTGTAATGGGTTTTATTAATGTCTACATGTTCTGTAATGGGTCTTATTAATGTGCATGTATATTATAATGGGTGTTCTGCAGGGAGATTTAAGTGATCATAATTCAATGGTAAAGGCCATGCAAGGCATTGATATTGTTATTTCAATTGTGGGTAGTGGTCAACTTACAAATCAGCTTAAGATTGTAGATGTCATTAAAGAAATTGGCACTATTAAGGTCAGAACATAGGACCCTAACATTATTACCATGAATGCCTGTTAACTGTAATAGATCAGTTTGAAACCTATGGAGATGGAAACATCAAGGGTGAGATTTTAAATAATGTCATATTAGTAAATGAAGGAATCTTCACTAATCTAGACTGCAGAGTCTGACTTCAATTGTTGAATTGTTTATATTGAATATGAAAATCCACTACTGTTATTATATTCTATTGACCTATTTATAATTGATGAGCCAAATAAGGGAGTCCTAGCATTTCCCATCACATTATATAAAAAATTTGATACAATTTTTCATTTACTAATACTTACAACTCTTGCTTGAAGTTTCAAAAAACCACCAGAGTCGAGCTTGTGTGTCTCGTGCTTTTCTAGTCTTTCCTTTGTTGCCTTTGATGTGTCAGGCAATCTATGAAAAGTTTGAAATATGTTAGATAGTATAAATATAGAGGTTAATTATTACATAATTAGATTCTCAATAGTATCACATACCTTGATGTACTCTCCACTGGTGTAATATTATTTTTCTTGTCAGCTTTATACTTTCCATCCAAAATCAAAGCCTGCCACTCAGCCTCAGGAACATAGAGCGGACGCTCGTACCTGGGGTTATCCTATAAAAATTTTTTGTATTGGTCCCTAATATACTTCAAAAATAAACCAACTTTTTCAAGGAGCTTGTTTCTCTCGAATGCACGAGGTCCAAAGAGTTGGGTCATGCTCTCTATAAGATCATCCTTCAACGGTTTGCGTTGGTTATTCCACCTTTTAAGTAAAAAAATACATGTTAGACTCATAAATGAAGTGAAGCTATGTTTAATATAGTTCAAGAAATGGATGAAAAGGAAAACTATTATAGCAATGATATGAAATCAAAATAGTGGTTTGGGGTTTTAGTTAGGATATGATGTTCCACTAGGTACGCATGGTGGGCCCGAATATTCGCAAACACTAATCACCAAGTTTTCTCCAAAAAATATCATTCCCTACAAAAAAATCATGGAATCATTAGTCGATGAAGAGTGATCAAAAACTAAATTACTATTATATCACTATAGAATAATAATAACTTTAAAGTACCTGGAACTTTGGCTACTTTTAATGGAATGCCTTCATCGTCGTTGACGATCAATATGACATCCTTCACTGTTCCCGTACTAGCAACATAGGAACATCCAGGAAATGATGTTGTAGCTCCTATTGTAAAAAGTTTCATAAGTTTCATAAGTCTTTGTCATGAAGTATTAAAAAACAAATGATAATTGATGTTAAAAAGTTGTAAAAAAAAAATTGTTTGTTGCTGTCATAAGAGAGAAAAAGAGGGATTTGTGTACCAGCAGATGGTGCAACAATCGATGCTTGTAAGCTGCGTGTTGCTGACTTAGCAGTCAAAAAGAGATTTGTGGTTGTCCTGGATGGAGTTGGCATCATCATAGGATTCAATTGATGTGAAGTTGAAGAATAAAATTGTTAGAGCATGCATAAATATAGAACACGTGGACTAGCATGGACAAGATTGTTAGAGCATTAAAAAAAAGGATTGTTCGAGCATGTATTGTCAATGATTATGATCATTCCTATATATATTCAATGGAAAACAGAAGTGGGGAATGGAACATGCGATCTACCTGAACCACCTGCAGCACCCTCATCATGGGAACGGGGCTCAAAATCACGCAAAAAACTCTGTAAAGACGACGCATCCATATTTTAATTAATGCCATAAAAGAGCATAACATAAAAACCATTATTGAACTCTTGTTATAATTAAAAATTTCATTAATACTTACTTTTAAGGTTTCAGAGGTGTGCATCAAGTCAGCTCCCCTTTCTCTTATTTCCTGAGTACTAGGCTTTATGGTTGCCAAACGTAAAATTTCTCTGCCAATTTTCTTTAGCAACTTTTTAGTCGAACCGATCGGGTCATCGGTGTCTGCTAAATCAATATAAAAAGGGTCCTCCTCAGGGGGGGGCTGCTGATCAGGGACTACAGGTTCCTTTCCCTCCCTTTGACCACTGGCCCTCTGTGACAACAATAGTATTAGTATTATCAAAATTACTCCAAAACAATGAAGAAAACAACATTAAAAAAATAACATTTTTCTTCTATCTAGTTTGCACAATTACAATGAGTTTTACTTGCTCATGTGTAGATGAGTCGGGAACATCACCAGCATCCCCTCCGGGTGGTTGCTCCATATTGTGCCCCTGTGTCAAAGATCAAGTATAAAAATGTTAGCCAAAAATTTATTGACTAAATGGTATGTTGGAGTCATTGATTAGAAGTTGGTTTAATAGTATGTACCACCCCCATGATAGTAGCCTCGTTTGCATCTATGCAGTTCAAATTGTAATCAATAAGAAGCCCTTCCTCTGCACGTATTGATTTTATCGCACAGATGAATACACGATTTCCCTCACATGCCTCAAATATGCAATTGGGTTGCTTTATAGTTGACCCAAGTCGTGTACTATTTATAAAACCCGCAATATTCCCTGTTGCTTTTGGCCTTCCATCAATGTATATAGCCACACTTTTACTTTGATTATTGTCTTTCTGTTGTATATAATTTGCTGAGAGGGCATACATACGCATACTTTTTTTATAGTGAACAATATGCATCCAACTTTTGTAATCGTAACATGGTCCAACATACTCCATCAATTCAGAAACTTTTTTTTAAGACACCTTTATGCCGTCCATAAAAAATAGGCCCAAACCATGTAGTGATGATGGTGCTATGCGATATATCCTCTCGTTAACACAAAATCAGTGTTTATTGGAGGAAGTTCCTTGGGTACCCAATGTTTCTGTAGATGTTGGTACCTCAAGGGCACCTCGATGTCACCTTCCATCTTATCATCATAAGAACATGACCCCCCTTGAGCAAGGAAAAATTTCATGCGTTTATTGAATTTCCTTCTAGTCCTTTGACCTCTAGTTAATCTCCTTGTTCTAGATAAACTGCATGTCTCACTTTCCTCTTCTATTCCTATATTTCCCTCACTCGAGGAAGACACTTCTGACAAATGCCTATTCGCTGGTACCTACAAATGGGAGAGATCTTAGAAGACATAAATCTTACTATTGATAAGTGTATTAAATAGACTATCTATAAGGAGTATTGACTTATACCTATCGATCCATGAGACTGTGCAAAATGCTCCTGAAAGGGGTTCAGTTTCCTGCAAATGTAATTCAATTATCGTGAGCATAATCACATCATAATCATAATCACATCCATCATTAGCATCACATAAAAATTAAAAAAATTAAAAGGTACACAATAAAACACTTAAATCAAGCTCACATTATAAGCCTACTGGGGAAGTAGGCCTAGTGAAGGGCTAAAATTGGGTTTTTGTATCAACTGATGAGTTGAGGGCTTAGTCACCTTGGGGACATGCTATTTTAAGTTGTTTGATGTGTGTGGAGGTGGGGGAAACACCTAGTTAAGGTGAAGTCAAGTTTGGCGCCTATTGAGGCATTGTGAGCATTTGATAGTTTGTTGATTAGATTGCTTGGATGAATCTATTGGATGGATTGAGGGACATTCATGGGATTATTCCAAAGATGTAGAACCTAAGGTGGCAAAAGGATTTGGTGTGCACTCTGATAGGTTATGGAGTTGGAGGGATCTTATGAAGATGCTTGGTTGGTGTTGTGAGAACACTATGGAAGTCCCTCTTGCTATGAATGATTGCAAGTCCACCTAGGGTCTTTGCATCACCTACAGAGGCATAATTATTAACCAAAAAATTGGGTAAGCACTTATATTATGTTTTCCCTATGAATTTTATTCTAGGTACAACTCCCTTTTATAGATATTTAATGAATTCCCTTTTCTAAACTAAACACTTACAAATGCTTTTGACCTGAAAGAAAATAAGGCTCAATACATTCACGCATCAATATGTGTTTTAAATAGTTTCATTTAATTAATTTAGATTAATAGCTAATTTAGATTAGCAGTATTCTATTTGTAGTTGAAACTTGTAGCTTTTAAATAGATAATGAATAAACTATGTAACCATATATATAAGACAAATATATTTATATCAAGAAATGAATATTAAATAGATTAAGGATTGATGGCATACCTCTAAATTTCATCATCATCATCCTCATCGTCGTCATCATCGTCGTTGTCGTCGTCGTCTTCGTCATCATCCTCATCATCATCATCATCGTCGTCATCATCATCATCCTCGCCATCATCGTCATCATCATTGTCATGGTCGTCGTCATCATCATCATCATCAGTAGCAGCATCATTGTCATCATCTTCTTCTTTTCTTCATGAAAATTTGTGTCAAGAACATCATCCAATAACTGTCGATCGTGATCACCATCTACATCATCTTCTACTTCTTCAGCATCTTCTTCTTCCATCGCATTATACTTTATTGGCCTTCCTCTCGATTCATGTCTAACAACAAATGACCAACCCGATTTATGTGGAACCTCTGAGTAAAATACCTGCTCACATTGGCTTGGAAGAACATAAGGCTCATCCCCAACTAGCTCAAACGACCTTGTATTAACCATTGTAAATCCATTATCATGTTCAATAATAGTTCTATCAGGATCATTTGGATTAAGTCATAGCCTGGACCATTTGACAATGAAGAGTACTAATTTGAAGGAACTAAAGTCACACTCAAGTATCTCATCCAAAATGCCATAGTATCAATTTTTAGACTCTTGAGGATGTAAGTCATTTCTAGATGAAATATTAGTCACTTGAAAGACTGCAGTTATTCCTGAATCACAAGTTTTCTTCGTGTCATCCAACACTTTGACGTGTAATTTCTGACCATTACAGAACATAGCCTTGTGGTGTTTAACCTGCAATAATAAGTGAAATATATCAAAATTATTGCATCGTGAGTTGATAAACATACAGGTGATTAACAAATTTGTACGTGCTTGGAAATCTCTTAAACCACGTGCTAAATCTATTTCCCTTTGCGTAACATTGGAATCTCCATTACGATGAGCTTCTTTAACCAATGAAGATAAACCTTCCCATGTTAATGTGTGACCAGAATGTTGACATCGTTCAATCCATACCATCATCCAATCAAGATTTTTTGCAATATAGAAATGTAGTGCATCCCACTCTCGAGCACCTGTACAAAAAAAAAAGAAGACAACTTACAACTGATTTATTTTGAAGATTAAGAAATAATTTATTACAATAACATCTTATAATTTATTACCTCTCAATTTCCTCAATGTACCTTTCCCCATCAAGTACTCCCCTTCTAATTTTTTAAAAGGCTCGAGATCCCAAATGCAATCTACATGGATATTTGATGCAAACTTAGGAAGATATTCAGTAATGTACACCATAGTCTGGTATACCGTATATCCCTCTACCATAGAACCCTCAGGATGTGCTCTTTGTCAAACCAAAGCCTTCAAAGATTTCAAATGCCTCTCAACCATCCACATTGACCTAGTGTGTACAGGTCCACACAATTCAATCTCCTCAACTAGGTGTATGAGGTAGTGTTCCTGTGCATTGAAAAAAGTTGGAGGTAGACACTTTTGCATTTTACACAGTAAATGAGGAATTCTTCTCTTCCAATAGTTTATATCTTCTTCATGGATTTCTTTAGATGACAACCACCTACATTAAGAGATTCAAGTCACAAAAAATATATAGATATGAGACTTTAAAAAATAAAATACAATAGATTACATAGCAAGAAAAAAAAATCGCAAATATAATAAATATATACAACAAATTGAACAGATATTACTGCTTACCTCATATATTTTCCAAGATCATATATCACTTGTTTGATGTTATTATTGAAGTGCTCTGGGAGAGATAGAGGAAGCACGTACTGCAGTAATTATAAACCAATCATTTCATTGTTTTCTAACATAACATAATGAATAGTACACGTAGTTTATGAATATATTGTAAATAAAGAAGAACATAACTTACCTTGACAAAAGTATGCCAATCATGCGTTTTGAGCCCTAGCCAAAATTCACTTTTTTTTTATATGAGATTGTTTATGTTCGCAGCAAATCCTATGGGAAATCAAATTTTTCGTATGACTTCTTTTATGGCATCACTTTGCTACTTCGTTAATAACCATGGAAGGGCACTTATATTAATATGATCTCTGTTGCTATTTTAGTGAATGAAATTCTTCAATGCATGATTGGATTCATGTATGTCATTACAAATTTTGACAATTTTTTCTTTGTCACGCCTTGAATCCAATATTTTCCACAATGTCTCTGTTATATTCTTTCCAATATGCATAGTATCAAACAAATGCACAATTTGTAAATGCTTGTAGTAGGGCAACCTACTAAATTATCTGGGATAGCTTTTTAGTCCCTTTGGAAGGTTGTCAATATTGCCTTGACGACCTTCACGATCATCAATTACACAATTAGTCAACAAAAATCACAATAGAAATATATAAATTACAAACATAAACCATTAGGTGGAATGGCATTACCTCGACGATTAATTCTATTATATTCCAATTTCCATAGGCGAGGTGTCATTCTTCATGGCTTTGATGTAGTCTCTTCTTTCCTATTGAAAAGATGTTTTTCCGTACTTCAATACTTATGATTCTTGTGGAGGAAGTGTCTACACTCATCAAACACCTGCTTTCCTAAACTTTTTGAATGATGAGATTTCATCTTTGGACCACAAACTGGACATGCAAATTTTCCCTTTGTTTGAAGACCTACAAGATAATGATATAATTGGATTATTAAATATGTTGATTTTTATAATTAGAATTATTGTGCGCAACTTGAATTCACTATAACATACCACAAAAATGTGTTAGCCCTGGGGCATCATGTATTGTCCATGCAAGTATTGCATGGAATTGAGATTGTCTTTGTCCTATTGGTCTAGACACGTCATACATAGTGACACCGTTCCATAACTCCACCAACTCGTCGATAAGAGGCTCAATATATACATTCATATCTTTTACTTGATATTTACCTACTTGAATGAACAGTAACATTACATAATTATTGTGACCATTTTACTGGAAGATTTGTAAGTACATGTAAATTAATAACTATCAAATGATAATATACCTGGAACAATCAGTGCCAACATAATGTGCTCCCTCTTTATTGACATGCACAGAGGAATGTTATTGTTGATAAAAAAAATAGGCCACACTGAGTAAACAGATCTCATCTTTCCAAATGGATTGACACCATCTGCTGCCAATGAAAGCCTGAGATTACGAGGTTTTTCTTTGAAGTGCTGCCACTTTTCCTCTATGTGCATAAATGCTGAACCATCCGCAGGGATTCGAATAATGTCATCTCGACTTCTATTGCATGCATGATAATCCATAAATTGAGCCAAGCTACTACACCTGAATAATTGTCGCATCCGTGGAATAATGGGGATGTAATGAAGAACCTTTTGAGGCACCTTTTTTGTTAGTCAATCTATTCGATATCTACTCAAATGACATATAGGTCATTGTGTTGCAAATTCATGTTCTTTATAATATATAATATGATCATTGGGACAAGCATGTATTGCTTCATACTCCATTCCAATATCTTTCATAACAACAGTTAATTCTCGATATGAATTCTAACAGAAACTTGCCTATCAATCTACAAAAAAAAATATAAGTTGTTAATATAAACAATATTAGTGCTACATTATTCACCCTTTGTTAACTATAAAGACATATATGACATAACTTAACATATGTGACATTGTTATGTTGGATAAACCATTCATAACCTTCAAGTTCAACAACAACAATACAGTAGAGAGAAGAGTTGTTTGGGAGTCTTTGTATAGGGGCTCATATGCCTTCTGAAGTAGAGGTACATCAAGGCTATCATCATCATCATGATCAGATACGCTTGGACTAGATGTGTCATGGATCAATGTATTTATACCATCCTCTTCAATTGTGTTTTCTAGCGCATGATTGTCATCTTCCATGGGATCATTATCTTCACCTTGCATATTTGCACCTCCATGTTCCTCCATTTCAAAAACCATATTCTTCGAATTGTTGTGGTTCATATCATGTACTTACCTGGGAAGATCAACCTATATAAAATTGATTAACATAAATAAACCATGATCATCAACTCATCATCAAGTGATTTCATATGTATATAAATTGTTAAAATGATATAATGAAGGACTTACCAGTGGATGACAGTCATGCCCCCCTTCAATGTGACCATTCTCCCTACAATGTCTCTTAACTGTTTTGATTAGCAGTCTTCTACGGTTTAAGCCCTTACAAATATTGCAAGGACAATAACATTTTCCATCACCTTTTCTTTTCAAGTTAGACCAAAATCTAGCGATTGTCTCCCTATTTTGTTCTTCACTTATATTATCTGACATGATCGTTCTTTGCAAGAAGCAAAAATCAGGCTATGAAAACTTCGATCTACAACTTTCACAAACTAAGAAAAACTATCGAAAGTACACAAATCTTCTTAGACCTAGCTAAATACTTTAATATTTTAAAAATACTTTCTTTGACTTTATTCCTAAGATTATTTTTAAAACTTTGACCAACCGCCTAAAGGTCTTATTTTAAGAAACCTTACAACATTAAGCCACTAAAAGCAATTTCAAAACATATAAGCTAAAAGTATAGTTAAAATATACATTAGAATTTTTAAAAAACAATTTTCATACTTGAGTGTGCGGCTATAACTCGTGCAACAGCCTTCTTACTTAGTTGTAGAAGCTCTCCAGCAATCAAATTATACAAACTACAAGGCCTAACAAAAATTTCAAAACATATAAGCTACAAGTCTAGTTAAAATATACATTAGATTAGATTCAACAATAGCAAGCAATGTTATTTAGAATTAGATTCAACAAACCTTGGCAATGTAAATAGCCATCTCCTCTAAACTGGACTCCAGACACGAGGGTGCATTCACATACTCTTCCCATAAAGGTATCCTAAAGAACAAAAGCCACTATTCTTGAGTTTGTGAATTGCACCTCGAGGTGAATGAAGCTTAAAAGGAATGAAAATTGTTTTCATACATTTAAATCAGGATGTAATATTTATTCATAAGTATATACCTTGTAAGCACTTAAAATTGATGTTATATGTGTTGCAGGAAAAGAAGAAGTTTATACTTATGTGTATAGATGCACTTCCTGTATGTGATCCAAAGCTCGAATGTTATCAAGTGTGTCCAATGATGGGGAGAGACCTCCAAGCAAGCAGAAGATCTGCAATGAAACAAAAGAAAAGAAAATTTTCTTATAGTAAGAACAAGTTTGTTGTGCTGCACAGGGTACCAACAAAATAGTGTATAATATCTTTTTCTTTACCTGGCTTTCAATTCAGCATGAGAGCCTTTAATAGAAAAGTCAAGTTGATAACATATTTAACAAGAGCTGCAGGGCAGCATAGTTCCTGCGTAAGTTCAAGAAAATGTGTGAGGATTGACATAGATTTGCGTAAGTCCAAGAAGATGTGTGAGCATTGACATAGATTTTGTGAACATTTTCTATGTAATGAAGATTTTACTGCAAATGGAATGAACCTAGGGGTCGATTGGTAAACTAATTATTTGTATCAAATGGTGTAAAATTGAAACTAAAACCATTTCAATTGGCCACGCCACTCATGGACTGTTCCTCCATATGTTATAATACTTTCATCATATATCACAAATATGAAATAGAATATGTAGCACACTGAAATAAAGTATTAAAAGATATTGTCTAAATGTAATTAAATATATGGAACTGGTTATAAGAATCTGTACAAATCAATCAGAATGGGTTGAAATCAATGCATCTTACTTCAGCATTTCATGTAACACAGCCAAATCCAAAAGAAATCTCGCAGACAAACTACCTGAGATTTATAACCTTTATCTTCCAATATCCAATGGCTCCTTATAGGTGTTAATAAAAAGAAGCCGACTGTCAAAAACTGTGGCAATGATAAATATTTTGAAAAATAAAATTGTATTAGGTATAAATAAAAAACAGTGAAGAATGGTGTAGACTTGTAGCCAAAAGATAACACAGTGAAAATTGATGAGCTCTTTGTTATAACCCACCTCAAAGAAATGTGCATATCAACTCCAAGTGTCAAATGTCAGCTGTAAGTGCAACAATGCAAGTTTTCATCTGTGTAACTTGTTTTTCTGCTACAGTCAATGCTGATACATCCTGCTTTAACATAAATAGATTCAAAAGGAAGCATTGTCAACTTAAGAAAAATAGTAAAAATATACAGATGGATAAATGATGCATTTGTTTGGTATATTGTTAACTAGTTGAGCAATAACAGAAGCTACGCTGACTGCTTGAAACTTTTTGTATGGCTTTTCTTGCCCCTGTGAAGAAGATGAAAAAATGTCATAGATAGTAATCAAAAGGAATTAAGCCTACTAACAACAACATGATTTGCATTGACAGAAAAAACCACAAATCCATACATTTAAAGAATGACTTGAGTGATCTTTCAAACAATTTGAAAATGAGCTCTGAACAAATACTTTTAACCATACTTCCTTTTATTATGATGTGTCCCCCTGCAAGAAAAATAAATAGATCTACAAGAAAAATATTACACATGCTCATGAGCATGCCAAACTAAACATGCAATTGAACAAGTGTTACACCATTTGTAGAAATGGGAAGCTCAAGAGCACCCTCTATAAGAATGATAGGCCCAACACTTTTGTACTTACTCCCTCATGCCAGAACGTGCCAGCAAGCACAGCAACCTAAACACTGATTTTTTGATTTTTGCCTCTTCTCTTTCATGGCCAAATGCTACTCAACGAGTGTTATCGAAACTAAATCTGTGCAGAACATCATACAAATTTATAGATACTCTTTTTTTGCAGACATTAGAGAGGACGAAAATGAGGTGACTTGAAATCTCTCACCATCTTGGGCACAAAATTGCAAAGGCATATGGTATTGATTTCATAGCTGGTAGCCTTCCTCTCTTAAAGTGATACCTTTATTAACCTGGCTCTGATACCATGTTAAATAATGAAGGATCTTTGTAAATGTAATGGATCTCTCTAGGTGATAATCAATATAGAATGGATATGAATTAATTCAATATTGAAAAATGTTTTCCAGGTCTGAATATATAATTAGATCACTTATTAGAATTCCCAATCTGAAGAGATAGAATCATTTATGAATCTCAATAATCCATCTCTTGTGATCAGTCATCTTATTTAGTGCAATCAAGAGGCATATGAGGGGTGGTTGTAACTGTTCAACTACATGTCTCCTTGAGGAGACACATAGGCATAAACTTAATTAGCCAACAAATCCAAAGGTTATCGATTATGATTAGTCACCAAAAAAATTATCAAGAGACCCTATGGTCATCGTCGTGATTATTTGCTAAGCCAATTTCAACATCAAAGCCTCTAATATGAATATAGAGGATCATAACTAGATCCCATATGATTGTCATTCAATCCATCTTGATTAGGGATATACTACCCAATCCAAGAGATAGATATAATGTGATTGTTTATATTTTCATACTTAGTTTAATAATGACAATATCAACTCAATACAAGGATGCCAATCAACTCACTGCCATCACTACTAATGCTTCTAAATTAGCACAAGTGCTCTATATTATGTTTTTGGTACTGAGTTAAATGAGAAAGAGAAAAGAGCATGATTAGTTGTCACATATTATTTGGCCAACTCAGTGCCAAAAATACAACCTTTAATGTAAAGTGAGGAGCTGCAATAGAGTGCAAGGATTAGAACCTCTCCCCAAGTTTTTAGTAGACTAGGGAAGATGAAGATTTAAAATGTTGTAATGCAATTTATGAATCATGATGATGATTTTTAAAACTAATCACTGTAAAGACAATCCTAATTTTGGTTGAGTCCTAAGTATGCCAACCATGCAAGGAACTTTG
Organism: Cupressus sempervirens; assembly: GCA_028749045.1. Classification (NCBI taxonomy): domain Eukaryota; kingdom Viridiplantae; phylum Streptophyta; class Pinopsida; order Cupressales; family Cupressaceae; genus Cupressus; species Cupressus sempervirens. Next base: position 310,643,247 of record CM053791.1, read on the forward strand.
TATGATGCTGCAAGGAATGCATTGATGCATTTTTGGATTTAGTCTTCTCAATTCAATTCAAATGAGTCAACCTTGATAGAAAACACTTTTGTACTCATTTTTGGACTCATTGGATATATTTTATCACTTAATTTTGTAAAAAATATATTTTTCTATCCCTTCTGCTCTCTAACATCTAGATGATAGATCATAGAGTGAGATCTGAAACATTGTGATCAAAAAAACATATACAATCTCTTCTAGAAACAACATCAAGTAAAATCTTGGATAGCAAAAAAATTGTTATGTATAACAGAAAGTTGTTTTTAAATAAACTTAAGCAATTTTTAATTTACCAAAGTTTTTGCTAAGCCCACATTTCCCAACTGTGTAAGGAACTTCATATGATGCTACGAGGAATGTGTTGATGAAGCCAAAAAATGTGATTTTTTGATTAATCACTAATTGCCAACATTCATGATTATGTAATTGTGAAGGACATGTCTGAATTGTATCTACTCTGATTTACAATCAATTTTCATCCTATCACTATGAAAAATGGTAGTGTGATGTTGCTTGTATTACAAAAGGGATGTTGCTTGTCAATCTTGCTGAGGGTACTAACCCCAAATCCCTATAAGGGACATTGCCTCTTGACCCTTTTAGGTGCTCCATCCCTAAACCTGTGCCAACGATTGTCCCCAAATCAACCCTTGCTAACCACCATCCCCAAATCAAGATCCTAGGTCCCACCCTTCCCAAGACCTAAAGGAACATAGAATTTTTTGCAACTTTGTACTTAGTTTTTAGGTTGACTTCATACAAAGGAAATTTTAATTGAAAACTATCAACAATTAGTTATCATTTATGCAATGTGTAGTATGTATTGTGCAATACAATTTAATCAAATACAATATGAACATAAATAAGAAAAAATATATCTCATAGTTTATGGAATAAGATTTCATTTTATTTTATTTTTGTATCTCTATTCTATAAAACCATGTTTTGTTAATTTTTTCATCTTTATTTTACGTGTGTTGAAAATATGTTTTTTTCTTGATTGATTCGTGATAGTTCGATAATTTTTGAATCTTTTGGTTTGCCTTTTTTTTACTAAGAAGATTTTTACTACTATGGTAGATACTATAGACCTTGGCAATGAGGGCCATACTTTCATAACTATGCCAGATATATAATACCACTGCATTTCTGTGTAAGATACATGCAACCAAATGTACTTTTTATTACTGGCCATTTTGTGGACTTAGGGCCTTTCATTTCCAATGAAAATAATGTTCTATTATTACTTTTATACTTGAATTAATGAATATTGAGCAAGGATTTTTGAATTTTATTCATTATATGAACGTTTAAACTTGAATCTTGATCTCATGTAATGGGATACTTGTAACAATTTTCCAACTTTTATCCCAAATGTTTAATATATAGTCGTAAATCTGTTGCTACCATCCTACCATAATGGGCTTTGGGAGTGAGATCTTACCACCCAAGGCTATGCAAAATAAAATAAGCTTTGATGCATTGGACTATGAGGAACAACAAATTTTCATGGATTTCGCATGTCTTTTTGTTGACAAATCCAAGCACACTGCCATGGAAGTACGGGAGGCATCAGCATGGAGCTCTCGGCATGCAATGGAAACACTTAAAAACAAGTGTCTTGTTCAAGAAATGAAAGGGCATTCATGAGAAACATTAACAGTTATAATGAGAATGCATGACCATCTGCGGGACATGGGAAGATAAATTGCAAATAGGTTGAGCCTAGTGAACCAGAATACAATTACCAAAATGAATTTATCTCGTAAAGGTTGATATTTTGCAATTTTATTTGGTCAAATGTAGATTGCCATATTGTTGTCAAGACCATAATGTCTTATGATGTTTAAACTAGAACCTGATGTTACTGTAATCTATATTCATAGATATATGCCATATCTTAATAGAACAATTTTTTACCCTAAATGTCTACTAAAAGGCCTCTTGTTTGCCTCTTTTTCTCTGTAGTTGTTAAAAGACTTGAAGGAGCTCAAACATTTGGACACTGAAATGAATGGGCATGCTTTTGATCCTGAAAAACATGTCGATGAATTACTTCCAGTTAGAGTCAAAGAACAACGGATGAGAAATTTGATGCAGTCCATTCTTATGGTTGCCTGTGTTGGTGTCACATGTACATTAGACTACTACGATTGTGTTGTTCAATGCAAACAGTTTTCGAAAACACAAAATGGTTGGTGATGGTGAAATGTACATCTGTGTCTATGGTTATATATATAATAACAATAATGATTTTAGAACAAAGGAGTAATGGGTTTATTTGTCTTACACCTTGCCGATGCGGGTCTCTGCCCGACCCTCTGAATGCCTTGAGTTCACCTCAATGCCCCTCTCAATGCTGCTAAAGTGATCTCTCGCGCGCGTGCCTTTCCTTTCAGAAGAACCCTGTGTTGCGCGATTTCTTTCAAATGAGGGTTTTTGGCTTTTTTTTTCTCTTATATCTCGCTAATACGCCTTCCATCACAATTGCCACGGCATCGGGCTAAAATTGAAAAAAAAAAGCCAAAAACACATTACCTTTTCTTGCCGTCACAAATTAACATCGCAAATTGACCCCTAATGTATTAGTGTCAAAACTAATAATCCCCTAAAGCCTATCTCTAAACCCTCCATTAGCCTAATCCACCCCATCCACCCATGCTAACCTAACTTAGTCACTAACTCACCCACCCTTATAAATGCCATCCACTTGCCCATCTCTAACCCAATCCTAACCCAAGCCTAATCCATCCCCTAATCATTTGCACATTCCTAAGCAAGCTTAAGACTTTCCTAAACCAAACCAAAGTCTCCTCTCAAAAATATCCCACCCACCTAGTCATAAAGGAAGCCCACTATCCCTTAAATGCCCTTAAATGCTCTTACAAGCACTTATGAGGGTCATTTAAAGCCTTAAGCCTCCTTTGTTGACTCATCCATGCCCTTTCCTCCACCCACTCTCCCTGTGACATGTGTCACTCTCTGATTGGTTGTAAGGAAGCACAATCCATGTGCTTTCCTCTCATTCAATCTGAGCCCTCCTTAACCATTTCCACATCCTTGCATCTTAGCCCTCTATCCCTCAAGCCTCTTGCCTATAAATTGGATCCTCTCCCAATCCAAATGATCACAATCCATAACCTTAAAGTTACCATGCCATTTTGAGAAGCCAAATTCATACCAATTTCACATATCCACATAAATTCCACCATTGAAGCAATTTGAAGCTTGAGCATACATCCCAAATCCACATAATAGACACATCTCCAAATCAAGTGATCATCCTCATTTAGAGAGCCTATCCATGGCTCATATTCTCCTCATTTGAGGACCTCACTTTGTCTCTCTTGAAGTTTATGTTGATTTTGTTAGTTAATGCTTTGGTTTTTAAATAGATTAGTATTTCTTTCTAACATATTAGTGTATACAGCCATGTCTCCACCAATGAAACCTCCCATTTTTTGGTGGTGACATAGCGACCACCAAAATCTAGCAACTTAATATCTTCACTAGTCAAAACTTGTTTGACTTTGCCATCCAACATTGGGCAGGCTCCATTTTGCAACTTTGCCTTCAAAAGGCGGTGTCCTTTTAGACACTTAGTATTGAAGTGCTCTTGTATTTAAACAACACAAGACCACCATACCTGCTCAATATAGGATAATGCATTTTAGTTCAAGCTCATGCGCTTTGCTCCTCACGTTTTACTCCCCTGTCATGTTTTTTTCTCCCACACAACTTCCAACTCTCTCCATCATCCTGGCATAAAGGTGTTCTCTTCGTGCTTAAATACATGAGAATAGCTTGCCCCTTATCTAAGAAAACTTATTCTAAATATGATTCACGTTGATTATAATAAATCCATGTTTATAAACATATTACTTAGACAAATAAATCTCTAGTTCCAACACTACACTCAGAAATCGATAGGTTCTATTATGGTTTCATGGCATAATTTAGAGATAAGAAAATCATTCTTTGTTATCCTTTTCCTTATGTGACAAAAACATAAAGATTACTAGTTTCAAATGTACTATGAAGACATACACTAATGCAAAGGAGATGCATCTGATTTGTGGTCATTGTGAAGGAAGAGACTCAGGCCATAAGTAGCCCTTGAAACATGAAAGCTCATTCTTAGGCTCCTATAAAGTTAGCCTCCTTATATGCATGAATACATGAGAATAGCTTGCCCATTATCTAGATGATAATGTAATTGATCAGTATTAATCAGGTCATTGATCCATCAGATTCTGCGACACTAGGTCTATATTCAAAGACCACTAAGAGGTGTGGATAGCTCCTACTCGAAATTCATCTACCTAGTTGCTTCCAAGTCATCTCTCCCTCTTACTTATAGTGGGAGCTTTTCTTTTGCATGTCGTACCATGGATGTTGCTCCTCCCTTATCGATGGCATCTATTATGCTCATGCCTACTTTGTTGCCTAGCGTGGATGATCAGACTTGGGAGATTGTTCAAGTCTTTTAGCCAATATTAAATGTCATATGGTGAGGAAAATGGGTTCTTCCATGCCAAAGACATGCTAAGACAAATTCTTCTCCCACGTCTATTTCCTCAACAAGCAAACTCCCCACTGATGGGTGTTTCCAAGCCTGCACAACCTCTTTGCAAAGACACCCCCACATTTCTCCACTTTCAAGCTGCTGAGTCAATCCTTGCTCGTTAAATTTGAAAATATTGAGCTTTATTGACAATAAATTCATTTGAATGTGTAGCTATGAACAAAATAGGTGAGCAGCTAATTGTCTAACATAATGTCTTCAAGAAGGTTGTGATTGTTTGATCAATTCCATGATTGCCTCATGGGGAAATGGCCGCAATGGACATGCATGCAAATTGTGGAAATGTAGATTACAATGCAACTAAAATAACTATTCTTTAGAACACGCAAAGACAATAGGTAAAGCGGCATTTTGATATAAGATTGACAATACACATTCCCACTAATTGCTTTGATCACCTATTCAACTCCTTGAGTACTTAGCATTTCCTATTTAAATGCAACACATACACCCAATTCAAACATTGCTTGAACTCGAGAATGATGTTGGCTAATATAGCTTCTAGAATGTCGACTTTCATGCTGTCCCTTTTAGTTGTTTCATTCCTAATATTACTGTTCATATCCAATTAAGTTCATCACGTGTATGCTTTGATGGATCCATTTGGTCTCACAAAACAATATCCATACATTGAAAGTTTATAATAATCAGAATCATTATGACCACTTTACACGAAACATACTAAATCCTTACCAGTTGTCACAAATCTGATGAATTTAGTCGAGCCCCAAAGTGGGTCTGGCTAAAAAAAAATCATTTTCAAACACCTGATCATTTTAACTAATCCATTCATCATCTGATATCGATCAAAATTAAATTCAACCATTGAATCAATACTTAAAACTTAATTCACCTCTTTCTTGCAAACTATTAGTTTCGTGCCTAGAGGTCCTTTGATTGGTTTCAAAAACTAACCAAAACACCTGACTAGACTCTAAAAATAAACATAATGATTCTTTGTTCCTCATACTTGCACCCCATTGAATCTTATCTCATAAAAAATTCTCAGATAAAAGATATTGATTGTCAAAGTTGCCCTCTCAGAATTGCTTGCAAGAAAACATGTCAGAAAACCATAAAATGCATTTGGATTTGGCTTTTAAAATAGGTCATACTGACACTTGGGGAAATGAAAGTTGGGGCATTGGTTCACTATCATGAGGAAAACATAAATCTAGGATTAGGGCTCATGGTGAATAACAAGATGCATTTAGTGAACAGTCAAAGTGGGCTACTTAGAATTTGCAAACTAGAAACACTAGCATAAAAGCATTTTTCTAAATGGAATGGGTTGGGGAAAGTGTGCAAACTAATTTGTCAATATTTTAAAATTGGCACACTTAAATTATTTTTAGAGGAGACCAAAGTAGTACAATCCATTCAATCTCACCTATCATGGATTTCGAGTTATGACATCCCGAATAGGGGTACCGACAAATCCGCCTTTCTTGACACCTGTAAAAAGTTATAAATTGCTTTTGGAATCACATTCAAAAACTAGTTAAATGAATTTTTCATAAGCTCAAAATTGAAATGTATCAATTATCTAACCTTTAGACTGCAATGTAAAAGGAATTTTCTCATTTCAATCAACTAGGTCAAAGTTATAACAAGTCAAACAGGGCCTCCCAAAATTTTGAACAATTTGCATCAGCATGACAACAATAAATGACCAACTTTGAGGGATTCAAAACCTAGTCAAACAAATTCAAAACAACTCAAAATCTAAAACATAGGTTCTTTGGTATGGAAACTAAACACTCCCAAAGCAGTGAGTCATGAAACATTACTAGGTGTAAGATATTCAAATGCAAAGAAGGCCTCCTGTCATTGTTTGACACTTGGGCAAAAATGTAGATTTGGACATTGCTCAAAATGGGACTTCACAAAATGACTCACAATGGAAATTTATCATCATGGAAAATATAGACATATTGAATGCAAGGTGCTAGAATACCTCTTATGCCTCAAATGAACAGCCAAGTACATATGCATTAAAAGGCACTTATAGGGCTTGATTTCATCAATGGTACTCAAAATTATGGCTTCAATTTTGAGTCCCAACAAGACTTATTCAGAACAAGGCTCCAACAAGGGAAGAAGATCTAGAAATTCAAAATTCTATGCTTATAACTATTTGCAAGACTGATGATGAAGAAGAGATTAAAAGGTTTTTGAATAACCTTGCACTGTATTTGAGAAATAAAGTGAGACCATTTCTATTTATGGTTGGTGAAAAAGATAAACTAACAAGTGAGACTACGGAAATAATCAATCAAATGTTGATAGAGTCAAAGGCAACATCTCCTCTAGCACCTAGAACCTCAGAAGTGTTAGTGAGCGGTGGCACTATGCAAATTGATCAAACCAATGTTACCATTAACATTGATGATACCAATCCATTTGAAGGTTCCAAACTTAATGAACTAGATACCAAGGATATTAAAGATAAACTGCGACAGATTGAAGAGGAGAAGAGGTTACTTGAAGAAGAGAACAAGAAAATAAAAGAGGCCAAGTATAAATTGCTTGAGGAAGAGAAGAAAAGAAAGGAAGAGGAGGAAAAGAAGAGATTAGTAGAAGAAAAATGAGAAAGAAAATAGAGGAAGATAAAAAGAAGAGATTGGAAGAGGAAGATAAGAGAGAAAAGGAAAGAGAGGAAAGAGAAAAGAAAGAGGAAGAAGAGAGAAGAAAAAAAGAGGCAGCTAAGAAAAAAAGGGAGGATGATATTAAACCATCTAGTTCATCTACTCTGCTCTCTTGCCAGTCTAACTACTGATGATAGTCATCAAATAGATTTGATCTCATCCCTATCAAAGCTTATACATAAGAATAGGATAGTAAAAAGCTTACAGATAACCTTAATGGAAGTTATTGACAGACTACACAATACCTTGGTAGTGTAGCACACAAAATTTGATCTTGAACAGAGGGCACAAGAAGTGTTGAAATCATTTGATGAAGGGTTTACTAATTTGTTAAATGTTGCAGAAGCAAAGGCACAAATTTCCCATGATGCTAACTTGTTTAGCACCATCTATCAAAACATTAAGAATAATTTGGTTAATCTTGATACTTGAATCAAAGAACTTCATAAATGTCAACAGGATGGGAAAACTTTGTATATCAAGTGTACCTTATTACACAAGTTGACCAAGGAAATCAACAGATAGATAGAAGGGAAGATGAGTGAGCTAGAGGCTTTATTCAGCCAGATCCAACATCCATCTTGCAAAGTTGATGATTTTGAATGAAAAGTGGCCAATATTCACAATGATATTAGGAAACTAGAACTTCAGAGGTAATAAATTTTGAAGAGGATATCAGATTTCAGAAAGTCTATTGCTCTAAAATATCTTTTGTTGGGAAACAGTTGGAGGAATGTGTCAAGGCCAAGGACACAATTCAAACTTTTTGTATTCAAATCTTAATGCAGTTGAGATTGCATCACATGCTCTATGTGCAATTCTCACCTCAACTAAATCCACTAAGGAAACATGGACTAAGGGTATGGAAAGTCTTAAGGAAAACTTTGATGATTGCATGAAGATCATATCAGCATAAGGAAGGACAACATTTTTGACAGTTTTGGACAGATTTATGACATTTTTAACCTTTTCCATTGATATTAAAGGGGGGGTAATTGCAAAAAATTAGAAAGCGGAAATTAGAAAGTTCTTGAATTGTCAAAAGGGGAGAATATTGTAAGTACATACTGTGAAATTTATTGTAAAGGGGGAGCATACGTAAAAACTTAACACCAATAATAGATGTAGTTTTTTTTGTCACTTAGCCAATTTTCCCTATTTTATTGCCATCAATATCAAAGGGGGAGATTGTTGACAATTGGCTAAAAGAGATATGTAAATATTGTCATTTATGGCAACACATGATGTGCATGCTCATGAGAAACCTCAGAAATAAAGATACTTAGTGTGTGGTAATCATAAAATTGTCTAAGTATAGAATTTGGTTTATAGCAGTGTATTATATGGTTTATAACTTGTTATTGGCATCATATTATGACTAGTGAAGTTAGATGGAGATAATATACATGTTTGTTATGATGTGTATAATCTTGGAAGTCAATATGGACTGCGGAATTGAAGGTATGGATTATTTTGTTTACAAGATAATTACTTGTCTAATTAGGATTGACATCCTAGATGTTTACTCTAAGTTGGAAAAGTAGATTTTGGTCTTAGCCAACCTAGCAACAATTTGTGTAAAGGCATGGTATTTATGCAAAGAACATTTTGCGATGAGGATTGTGATTGTGATTACATGTGCCATCTTGTAATTGTATGCGAACTATTGTAAATGATGCTACAAACATGTGGAAAAACATCTATCATCTACATAAGCCCAGTGTAGACCCAGTAGAAATAAAGGATGATGACAGCAGCAACAGCAGTGATGAATCAAATAGCGCTCCATCCATCACAGTTACACCAGGAGAGTTGCATGCAATGATGGAAGAGAAAGAGGAAGAAGACAAAGAGGAAGAAGCTAAAAAGGAAGATAAGGAGGATGATTCGGTAAAAATTGTAGCAGCAGTTATTGCATCCCTTCCTCACTCCCCAGCTAAACCTGTGACATCATCAAGGTTGGAGTCAGCTTCAGCAGGTTCATCTACACCAGATTTACCATCTACACCTGCCATATCTCAGCTCTAGGTATCATCAGTGGAAGTGACTACCACTTCATCTACCGAGCTGCATCCCTCTTCGTCTACCAAGCTGCACCCCTCTTCATCTACCGAGTTGGCCTCCTCGACTCCATCATCATCAGTTGGTATTGTTGTGAGTTCTCCAATTTTGACTACTCCAATTTGTTCTACAATTTTGTCGCCATCTACTTCAGGCACAGTGAGCTTAGATACTATATTACTGAGTGTATCACCATTTTTGGCCAGTACTCAAATTTTTGATCCTGTACATACTCCTATTGGCACTCAACCCTCAAGCATCCCAGTTTTTACTGCTGGTCCTTCTGTCTCTACTGTTGTGTCTATTCCAAAGGTCAAACCAGTCATCTCAGAAGTCAAACAAAAGCAACCATTAAGACTTATGATCACTGGAAAGGAAATTCCTGAAGACATTGACTTGGACACAGAGATAGTAATTCCAAAGATTGACTTTGATAATGCTACCATTGAAGAAATGAGGTATACTAGTCAACTTATTGAGAAAAAGGCTACTCAGATGCAGTTAAGATCGGAAAGGGATAAGGAATACAGGATAATTGAGGATGCCCGGAACATAATTACTGAGGCTATAGGTGTTGATGTTGATACTTCTCAACACATTTTGATTCAATTGGAAGAGGCAGTTAATAAATTCAATGAAGATGACTCCAGACAAGAAAAGCTGATTGAGCGTGCAGCAAAGAAATTTGATAATAAGGTATTGGGGCACATTGCCCAGAACATTGCAATAAATCAGGTTGCATTAACCTCAGTTTTGGCAGATATGGAAAATTCTTTTAATAATGTAACATCTCTTTTTGCTAAGCTTTGTGATGTTACCGAGTACACTAAGGGAATAAGAGAGAAACTAAATAAAATTGATGAGGATCTGAAGGTGAGCGCACAGAACTTGAAGCTTGACCCCAGTTCAAGCTCATCTCATCACCTTAGGATCAAATTTTTGTCAGAGAAGCAGGCAGAGCTGTTGAGAGAAGAGGCAAGGATCCGATCTACATTGATAGATATCCAAAACATGATCCTTCCCATCATGGATTCAATGCAGAAGCACATTGCACATTCAAAGACATTAATCCATGATAATAACTTCTCCATTGCAGACCATGTGATTGAACTTTCGGCTGAAGTTCAAGTAGCTCTTTCCACCTGCAAAATTTTGCAAGAGAATTGGGATAAGACTCTCCAGCTTATTCTTCAGGTACATTCAGAGTTCATCTCTCATTTTGGTGTTTCTATATAACTATATATATTCTTTTATTCTTTGGCATTATTGTCAAAAAGGGGGAGATTATTGTTGGATATGTATACTATGGGTGAATAAGTGTTTTCAGAAAAATTGTACAAAGGAAGAGATATACAGCTCATGTAAATACTGTATGTACATTCTATGGGGGAGTTGTATATAACGAAGCTATGTATATTCAGAATCAGTCATCAGCATGTCAGATAAATTTTGTCTCATAAGTGTTTTTGTCACTAATGCCAAAGGGGGAGATTGTTGGCATTATGATACATTTTTTTGTCATTAGTTACAACACTTATTGGATTCTGAATGCTTACCGAGCTCTCACCAGACATTCCTTTGTAAG